>OY101449.1:108141127-109630011 GCA_956483635.1 Panzeria rudis
CAGCCCAGCCATTTTTAGCCGATCAACGCAAATAATCTACTATTCGAAGCGAAATTTAGCAGCCTTTCAAACAAGATGTAATTTATTTTAATCAAATCACCGTTTGACTCACGCTTTAAAGACAAATATAGATCGGAAATCACGAATTTACCGTTATTGCTTTAAAAAAATACATAAAAAAATTTTAGCATCCCAAAAATAAAAAATTGGAAGGCAGTTTATTGTACTTAATAAGCTTGAATTAAACTTTGAGCCATCTTTTGCTCTATAACTCCGAAACTAGAAGCGGCACCACCTTGAAACTTTCGGAATGTATACGAATGAGTTATATATATAACTAGCATGAATTTTTTTTCAGATTTTTGAAAAAAACTGTTTTTTGAGTTATAGCCCTTTCAGCTCAGAACCTCCATATAAGACCTTTGAACTTCTCGCTGTAAAAATTTAAATGTACATCATATCAAAAGCTTTATTTATACCAGCAAAATAACATCATGAACAACTTTTTCACTTTTATTGTTTAGAAGTTATAGTTGACTTGGAAAAGACACTTTTCTCATATTTTGATGATTTGTATCATTTTTTTATTATTATTTATTTATTATTTTATTTGTATGTTCAAGTCCTGTACAACAAGAGTTAATCTTATATTTAGAGTACAGAAAGTAGTACCCATAAGTTAAAGCGGCAAACATAAGTATACAAATTTGGACAAAATTAACTACAAATTGTTTATATAATTATTATGTATGTTTTCCTATTGTGAAAAATAATTAAATAAGAAGTGCTTAAAGCTAGTTGCGTTGCTATTAAGTTGTTGTGTTTGTGGAAGAACATTCCAGAGACGCGCCGCATGCATGAAAAACTGCCATTCGGATACAAGAAAATGGTGTAAAGGAATTATAATCTTTTTTCCCCTGCCTGATCTGGCAAACCGGATTTTATCAATAAGATATTATGGCATTTCAGAATAAATGATTTTATGCAAAAATAAAGCACACGTATGCTAAGAAGGTTGTTGAACGTAACGCCATACAATTTCGTGGCAAATTGAGAAACATGATCATATCTTTTCAATCCGTATACATATCTAATAATATTGTTGTATAAAACGTTTAGCTCTCTTTTGCTAACAGAGTCACAGCTTGCAAAAAGTTCACAACCGTAAATTAAACCAGGAACAAGATAAGCTTTTGCAAGAAGTTGTCTTATGTTGAAAGGAGTATAATACTGTGACGACCAAAGACACCTCAGCTTAGAGTAAGTCTGACCCACAAGTGTGTTAATATGGTTTGTCCAAGTAAGACCGTTATTAAAAATTAATCCCAGGTTTTTGGCAGCATTACCAATAGTGATTTTTTCTCCATTTATTAAAGCATGGAAATCAGCAATATGAGTAATTGTTTTCTTGCGAATTATGATACAGTTCGATTTGCAAGGGTTTAAACAAAGTCCATTTGCACTTGCCCAGCAATAAACTCTATTCAGATCTGCATTAAGTCTTGCAATATTTTCAGCAACGGAAATGACTGGGCTTCTTAAATAAAACTGCATATCATCTGCGTACATTTGAATTTGGCTATGTAAAAGTTGTTTTGGCAAGTCATTTGCATAAATGGAAAAAAGGAGTGGCCCAATGATTGACCCTTGAGGCACTCCCCTAGATAAATCTAATACCGAAGATTGATTATTTTTCTAATACACAAATTGCCGACGACTAGAAAGGTATGAAGATAGCAGTCGTGTGGAAGTTAAAGAGAAATTAAAGAAGTGTCGAAGTTTCATGCAGAGCATGCTATGGTCAACCGAATGATCAAGAAGAACCAAGAAATTGATTTTTCCTTCGTCCAGCTCACGTCGTATATTTTCAGTTACGTTAAGTAAGGCAGAAACACAGCTATGGTTTTGGCGAAAACCAGATTGCTTATCAGACAACAAATTATGATTTTTAATATATAGCGACATTTGATTATAAAGAATTTTTTCATGAGCCTTAGATAGATAGCATAGTGTGGCAATTTCATGACGTCATATTTCGGAAACCAAATGACCTTATTGTCTAAAATTTTTTTAAGTCAAATCTCTTCTGATATACACTATCTGCGGTTAATTTCATTGAGATTTTTGACATGGAATTACTGTATTTCCTAAATTTTTTTTATTATTATTAGAGAAAAAACATAAAACAAACATAATTTGGTCTATTATGAAGAGCAACCAAACTTTAGTCGCGTTGCCAGTCGGCAACTGAAAATTAATGGTTGCCAAAAAAGCACTAAATAGCATCTGAAATTGACAGCTGTCAGTTGAAAGTAACCATCAGTAGTATGATTTTCAGCTACTGGCAACCTAACTTAGGCTCGGTTGCCATCCATAATCGGTCTATTAATATTATTTTTTAAAAATTAAGAAATATGCAGAAAATTTTTTTTTATAAATTCAAAAATATGCATTTATTGCCAAAAAAAGGCAAAAATATGTACTTATCACCAAAAAATATGCAAAAATGTACAACTACAAATCGATGCCAAAATACTTAAAATTTGATGATTCACATAGATAATTAGCCACTACCTCTTTATCTATCACCACAAAAAACATGCGTTTGCATGAAAGTCTGAGCCCTGATCATTACTTACATAAATCGTTTAAGCGAAAATTTAGAGTTTAAATTTTAGAGCCATTAAGTTTACCAAAAACGAAATAAATACCTTGATTTCCAATATAGCCCCGGTATCTTTTGCAGGAATTCTAACAACGCCAGATGTGCCGCTGTATATTTGAAAAGTATTTTGATTGGCATAGTTTTCTAATGTGTTCATAAAGAGTTCCCAGTTACCCAAACGGAGGTTACGCCACCAAATTATGTTCAAAATGTGCACAAAATCATTGAAATAATTTCTGTAGGAATCACCCTGAACAATTGGTGACATTTCATAGTTGGCCAAGTTAATCCACTTATAAGATTTACTTAATTCTCTTAACTGCTGCTGCAATTCATTTTCCCTAAAATAAATAAAAATCGTTTAAAGAATTTTTGTGAAAGAATTTGGCTGGATGCGACTACTTACGTCAAATCAAAATAGTTTCTTTTTAAATTCGAAAAATCCTCACCCAACGATTGAAAAGATTTCAATTGGCTTTTTGTTATGTCTCTTTGCTGTAATTAAAATTAATAACTTAAAGTCATTTGAAGAGTTTCTCAATTTCATTCTCATACCATTTCTTTTTTATACTTTAGTTCTGTATTAGTGACATTATAAGTGATTGTCTGCAAAGACCAGTCATTCATATGAAAACAAATTCCAGCTAAAATATGATGATCTTCATTGGATTTCGCAGCCAATAAAAATGTTTTAACATTTTCATTTTTTTCACACCATTCATATGTGTCATTCGTATCATAAACACTCCAGGTGAGTTTGTTACACTTAAGAACAGTTTCTTCCAAAATGGAATTATCGTAATACAGCTTACTGTCTTGACACTTAAGGCTAATGGACGATTTGTCTAATAAAACTGTACGATAATCATAAGTACCACGACTATAATCATATTTTGTTCCCCTTGTAGTATAAGAAATTGAGCTAGAAATATAAAACAATACACATACATAGAGTTGACGAGAAAATGTCTTCCATGGATTTATATAAAAAAATCATTATTTCATTTATTAATTGAGGGGCTTGAAAGCAAAGGGGTACAAGGACAAAAAATAATATTATGACTACTTAAGCTTCAAAGCTTTTTTATTCTCAAGCATTTCATACATAATATTTTTGGTTTCTAATACGAGTACATACCGTCTTTTGAGGTCATCGTATAGGTCAAAATTTTTATACTGCGATAGATATTGGTATTAAGTGTTGATTACTGCATATAACAAAATTTTTTTATTTTTGGCATTTGTACCCCTTTGCTTTTCACCCCCTCAACAAATATTAAATAAAGCTTAGAGCCAGACCACACGGGCGTTTTCAAAATGCGCTTTTCTGCTTTTAATTTTGAAATTTTCAATTTTTAAACTTTCAAATTTAATACAAGAAATGAGAAACGCGCCTTTTAAATACGCCCGTGTGGCCTGCCCCTTATAGTGAAATTTTACCTAAGACATATTTATAATACAAACTACTCGTAGCTTTATAAAATCTGGTGTTGTGGGATATTTCAACACTAATTGGGAATAAGTACGAAATTAGCCCTTAAACACATTTTTAGTGTTAAATTATTTCTGTTTAATTTTGAACTTTGGTGTCTGAAAAGACTTGGCACAAAATTTTATGAAAAATGTTATATCATTACTTCGAACTTATTTGATTATGAATCTAAATTGATAATTAAGCTGTCATTACACCATTTGAGTTGTCGTCTAATTTCAATACATAAAAGTGAAATGTCGTGTCTAATATACAATTTTTAATTTTTCGTCTGAGCTTAGCTGAGTTGAAAAAATGTAGAACCTATTCTATTTCAAATATACAATATGAGTTTGTCATATTCTTAAAGTTAGCTTTTGAAAGCAGACGGAAAACTCAGACAGGCATGATTAATATTTCAAGGAACAAGGGCAAAATTAACATCCATTTAATTTTCAACATACACAACAGAACATAATAACGCGGTTTTCCAAAGCCACTACACTTCCATCATCAGTGCTCATAATACATATTATGTATTTTGCTTATCACTATGTATGAGGTGTCTCTGTTGAACGTGATTGCAATTCTAATATGTATATACAAACTCTTCGTGAAAATTAAGTAGAACAAACGGTAATTTTTGGCGCTTTTCTAAGAAATCGTAAAAAGCACCCCTTAAAAGTGGGAGTGCGGTGATAAAATGTTTTACAAAAAATTTTGGCCATAAAATTTTACTATATACCTTCAAAGACAACCAAGCACCATACTCAACTTGTACACCAGAAATCTTTGAAAATTTAAACAATGTTTAAGGTTTAACTCCATACTCGGCATAGGAAATTTTGTAAGTTTTAGGTTTAAGGTATAAGATGTGTTCAGCACTTTTATGTAAAACATCATGAGAAAAATTTTGCTGAAACATTTTAACCCTCTAACTCTTTGCTTTATGGGTCTCTTTGTATATTTTTGAAAAAAAATGGGTAAAAAACTCCCCTTCAGCGGCGATAGAGGGGGCTTAAATTTTCTACAAAAATATATGTCATAAAGTTCTACTATAAGTCTTTAAAGAGACCCAATCTCCAGACTTAACTCGAACGTTAGAAATCCTTTAGAACTTAAAATGTGTTTCAGGGTTAATTTCGTACTTATGCACAATTCGTACTCGGCATAGAAAATATTTAAGGTATAAGATATGTTCAACTTTTTTATGTACAAGACCACAAGGAACATTTTTCCCACTCTATCTCCGCTGAAGGGGAGTTTTTCTGCCTCCTTTTTAAGAAATATACAAAAAGACCCATAAAACGAAGAGTTGGAGGGTTAAAATGAAAAATGTTTGCCCCCAATATATTTTACAAAGTTGCTGAACGTACCCTACACCTCAAATGTAAAGATCACATAGTTTCATGTAGCGATATGCTTCACGATCAGGCCAAAAGCGGGGAAACTTTAGCCCCCCTGAAGCAAAATTCCGATGTAACCTTGAAAAACGCGGACACACGTATATTCCCAGCAAAATATCCGTCTACCGGAAGCAGGTTTGTAAGGGAGAGATTTCGGTACTGATTACATGATTTTTGTATGGGATGTCCCACTTGGTAGGACTGGACGCATGAGCGTCTTTTTGCGCATCTTAGATGCATTAACCTCATTTCTTTTTTATATGTATATAATTCAAAAAAATTGTGCTCTTTATATCACAATTTCACCTACACTTGGATACATTTTTTATTTTAAATTATTTTATGTTGTTTTTATATTTATTTATGAATTAAGTGGTACAAACACAATTGGAAACTATACTACACTACAATTTGCTTTTATTAAATACTTTTTGCTCGCGTATTGAATCAGGAATCGATCCCACGATCTGCGCATGGTAGGCTAGAACACTAACCACTAAGCTACCAAGCCACATTTATTATCATACACAATTCAATGGAAGAATAAATAATCAAATTACGAAGTAAAAATAACACTCGCATCCTATATTTGTATCCATGTAAGCGAAAGAGGATGCACTATAAAAAAGTTTGAGTTGAAAGAAAAAAACTTCGGGTTTAAAAAACATGAAAAAACATAAATAGCCGACCACTTTTCTCGTGTGTGCGTTAAATTTTTTCATTCGCTTACGTTATTGCAACCTCGTAAGGCAGAGGGGATGCACTATGTGCTTTTGCGCATCTCCGAAGCCCTTCTATTTAATCTTAGTGCATCCTTGTACCAAGTTTATTTTTGCTGGGTTTTTTTGTCTCCTCTACCAGAATCGGTTTACAGAACCCCGAGTTTTTGAAAAAAAAGTTCGAAATTGTTAGATAGTGTAATTATTAAGGTTATATAAAATTTCAATTGAGTTTTAATATATGTAGATGCTCTTAAAAAACGTTACTTCAAATGGAGTCATCCTGTTTTAAGCTCGGCAATTATGTACAAAAAAATAGTCTCGGTAACTAAAGGTTAACTACAGACTGAGAATGTGGTCCTAAGTGTTTTTTATTTTATTTACTATAGCATTGACGTTTAGTAGGTTTTCTGTTTGTTAGAGATAACGGAGGTAATCGTCATTAACGAGGTGACTCGATCGAATTTTCTTGAATAATGTATTGCATTATTCAGCAAACAAATTAGTTTTTACAAAACTCCTTCAGTTCATAAATACTAAATTGCTTAATACTTCAATGTTTCAAAATTAACTTACCTGAAATTGGTACGGCAAAATGCCTGGAGTACTTCGCCGTCATATAATTCAAAATCTTTGCCAGTAAAAGGTAACTGAAGAGTATATTTCCCATATATTTTCGCATAGATTGGCGATGTTTCTATGTCATTTGGATAGTGTACGACACAAGCACTTTTGACAAATTCAAAATGAATAAGAACAAAAATGCTTAAGGATAACAGAAACTTAATTCTAAGAGTCTTCATTATATACTCTCGGATCGTAGAATTCTAAAACTTTATTACTTCTACTCGTTTTTTTTAGATGGCTCACAACTGTGCTCATGAAATGATTTTAAAACACTAAATATAATTTGGAATAATTACTAATTATAAGTAAAGCCTTGGTGCATTCGCTGTGAAGTGTTATTAAATTTAAAGCAATTTTTTAGTTATCATCTTCCAGCGATATTTATTCTTATGTAATTGCTAATTAATTATAAATAATTCTTATTTTCACATACGAGTACATTTGTATGCCGGTTTAACGAATGATACTCGTATAATGTCAGGCGAATTCGCTAAATCGAAGAGTTCGTTAATTTTATCAATTACAAAATATGCTATGTCTATATATAATTAAATTTTTTTATCTATTGAAAGAAATTTAATATTTTCACAAGGAAGTATTAATTGTTGTATCGCTTTTATGTGCTAAGTTTTTTTAAATAGTTTGTTGCATTTTTTCACCCAATTTTTTTCTGGAAAATACGAAAAATTCTATTATAAGTTTTGAAAAAACTTAGCACATAAAATCGCTACAATAGTTAGTAGATTCCATAATTATATCAGTTATCTTGGAAAGTAGACTGAAAATAGTTCTTAATATTAATGCATTTCATATTATGTCAGTATCCCTACAACTTGATTTACACGATAGATATATTCCTGAAAAAAGTTCTACAAAGACATTTTAATATTTATGTGAAAAATAATTTAAATCAAAAAAGTAGAGTCACTTAACGAAACTCATTATGCATGAGATTTTCTTTAAAAAAATCAACACAGATTCATTTTGTCAGTTAAATAAAGCGAATCGCTATACCATTTTTCGCGAATGAATATCCTTCAGAAATCTTGGTAGATTACTTTACTACACTGAAAAAATTTTTATTCATAAATCCAATGTAACCATTTCGTTATATTTTTTTTTCACAATTCCATCGAAATATTTCACAATACATGAGCAATTTCACAATACATATCAAATTTCGTTAGATTTATAACAACAAACTATAAACTATCCATTAAAGCTTGATATATACTCTGAAAAAAAAATTAAAAATTTCAAGATTTTGAATGTCATAACTGCAATGTATTTTAAGGATTTGATGAACAATTTCATTGTATTTATGAAAAACAGATAAAAAAGATCCCATACATATACTTCCTTTCAGAAAAAAACACAGCACGGGCCTGTGCCGTTATATAATAATATTTTAAATATTTCTTAAGTGAGCCACAAAGATCCCAAGACACTTTACAGAAAATCTTATATAAAATATGATAATAATCTATATGAATTGAAAATATCGTCAATCAATTAGGAATTCACTAATTGAAATATAACAAGAGGATAACAATTAAGGAATTTTCTTTAATGTTCATGACTTATTTTTTAATCCTCTTAGGTACAATTTAATTTTATAGGATCTCTTTGCTTGCAATTTTCATAGTTTTAATCTTAGTTTTGAAAATGTGAAGTATTTATCTAATAAAACAACTCAAAATTGTATTAAGGCAATACCAACATAAAAAAATTGCCAATGCTGAAGATGTATAATGCGTCTTACAATTTTTTTTTTTAAATACTGTTTTTTTTAATATTTTTTATAAAAAGCAAACAATTTTGCTATTGTCATGAATCAACAACATTTCAAATAAAATTAAGTTAAAAAACCTTGTAATATTTTAACATAATATTTCATCGTAACCAACAAAGTTTTTTTCAGTATGTAGCTGGCATGGCAGAAAAAAATATCCCAAGCCACATAAAATACCATTATATGTATTAGAAATAAACAATTAAAACTTATTATGTTGCGTATATTGGACTAAAAATATCTGATATACTTAATTTCACAGCAATACTGGCATTTGAAGCGGAGTTATTAAGAAGAAAAAGTTCTCCTGTAAAGTTTTTTTTTGCTGCTTACGATTTTCGTGCGGTTACGACTGAAATATTTCGTATGTTGTGGGTGTTATACAGCATATACATTAGAGCGACTCAAAAAAAAGTGATTTTGTTACCCTCTGAAAATAAAGCTTGATATGTTTTATGATGATGCACAAAATATTTTGATTCTAGCGTTGACCATCCCTGAGCTGGATTATTTTTAAAAAAGGTATTTTTTCAGTTTTTCGAATTTTTTGTACTTTGTTCCAAGACGACATAAATAAAATTTGTTATCATCGAAAAGAGTTTTTGAAGCAGCATCCAATTGTATATAAAACTTGATCACTTGCGACCTGCTAATTGAAATATTTAACTAAATATATATTTTCGTTTCGGGTTTTCATACAAATTCTACGTATTTGGAAATAATGTTCTGCTTTTCAAATTGAATCTGTTTTAAAATAATGTTAATTTATTTATTTTTTGTAATTATTAACATAAAACGCGAAAATCGCGATAAATTTTATCTTTTTTCAAATATAGGCGATATGAGTATCAAAATTTTTCATTTTTCAATTATATAAACCTGGGGATAAGCAAAATATTTGTTTTCAAACCCTGGATGCTGTAGACAAATTTAAGTTTTCAAATATTAATTTAGAAATTGTATTTTATTTGATAGGATTCGAACCGACAACCTCCGGCATGACATGCTAGTACACTGCCCACTCGACCACAATATTATAAATACCAGTTAAGCTCTCATTGAAGGGAGACAATTAATATTATATAGATACTATGTGATAGGCCTTAGATCTAGGTGCATCGAATTTGTTCAGTACCGTTTACTCCATTACTAGCCGTAGTACCAACTAAATTGACTGAAAATGGTTAATATGTGACCATTTACACAATATGCCTTTTTTCACCATTCACTACTCCTTACTTTTGCTACCAGTTTCATTTTCTCATGTCATAGGACGAGTACTTTTGGATCATTTGTCACCAAATTTTCCGCAGGGTTATTTTTGAATATGTAGAATTTGTATGAAAACCCGAAACGAGAATATGTATTTAGTTAAATATTTCAATTAGTAGCTCGCAAGTGGTCAAGTTTTATATACAATTGGATGATGCTTCAAAAACTCTTTTCGATGATCTCAAATTTTATTTATGTCGTCTTGGAGCAAAGTGCAAAATAATTCGAAAAACTTTTTTAAAAATGGTCCAGCTCACGGATGGTCAACGCTAGAACCAAAATATTTTGGGAATCAGCATATAACATATCAAGCATTATTTTCAGAGGGGTAACAAAATTCCTTTTTTCTCTTCCATACAAGTTGAGTCGCTCTAATATACATGTGGGAATTTCCACCGAAAGGTCCACCGTAAGCGAAATATTAAAAGTTACCCAACAGTTACTTTCCATGTATTATTAACGATATATATTCTAAATTAATTAAATTAGAGAGTTTAACGCTTTCCTTAGTTGGAATGGCGAGATACCGGGCTACAAGGTTCAAGTGCTCGTTTTTAGGGTTCCGTACACCAAAAGTGTGAAAGAACCCTATCGTGTTCGCAACGCTATCCATCTGTCTGTCTGTCTGTCTGTCTGTCTGTCTGTCTTTCACAAGCTGTTTTCTCGGGAACCGAAAGAGCTACGGACCTGAAATACGTAAAACTTTGACCGCTACAACAACAAATATATGGCAGTTAATATTGAATTACTTATGTAATATACATACATACACTTATATATAGACACTTTAAATGTTCAATGTAAGTGTTAATTGATGTAGTCTGTAGAATAGACTACACCAATTAACACTGATATTTAAAACAATAAAAATTAAAGAGTGTTCTATCGGTTAATGTAATTTTGACTATGTAACTTAGACAATTTGATTTATCTTGGAAACTGTAAGAGGCAAACTCTTGAAATTAAAAAAAGCTAATTCTAAAACTAAAAAAATTTTAATATTAAAAAAATGTCAAAATGAAAAAACGATTATAGGAAATAGAGCCAAAACTAAAAAAATCGCTAAAACGCAAAAAATCACCACAACTAAAAAGATCGCCAAAAAACTTAAAATCGCCAAAAGGGGTAAAAAATCGCTTAAACTAAAAAATCGCCAAAAACCGAAAAAAATTCCCCAAACTGAAAAAGCACCAAACTGAAAAACGCCAAAACTAAAATAAATCGCTAAAACTAAAAATACCACTAACAAACAAGGATTAAATATCATTTTGTTTTCGAGTTGTGGTTTTTTTTAATGAAAAAACCAAAAAATGTAAATGAAGACTAGGGTTGTTCTTCAAAAAGATGCTAAATTTTTTTTTTCTGCTTTTTTCAAATCTTACAGTTGATGCCATGACCACAGAATATGGAACAGCATACTCACTTTTGGCAGCTAAAAAAGACTGTTATCATGTGCTATGTAGTTTTACAGACAAAATGTTCTTACTAAGATAATATGAAAGAGATAGTCAAGTCAAATTAGAAACCGCATTAGAAAATAAGATTTCCTTTCTCTTTCATACAATTTTCGTAATGTTGTTGTAAAATGAAGGGGCTAGTTAGTAGTCAGTCTATGCCATGACTGATTAATTTAAACTGCGTTTTTTAAAGTTATGTTCAATATAACAAAAAATTTACGAAAAAAATTCTCTTAACATAAAATATGCTCTTAAAAGTAAAATATGCTAAAATATGCCCTTAAGAACAAAATATGCAAAAACATGCTCTAACAAATCGATGCTGGTATTTTTAAATAGTTCTGAAATGGATAAATAACAACTTCATATGTTTGTAAGACATTAAGAAAAGAGTCGTGAATTCGTCAAAACAGAATACCACTGTACATTTTTGTTCCTTATAAAAATATTACGTTTCACATAATCGATTTTTTTCAATCTGCAGCACTTGAAATCGTTATCAATATTTATGAATATTAAATAATTATACTAATATATAGTGTTTACAATAGAAAACGCTGATCCTCCAATTGATTTTGTTATTTTGACGATTTTATTTAAAACATAAGTATGATGGATACCCTATACATAAAATTGAAATGAGCTGTTGAATCAAAGTATACAAAAGCCTTTAAATACTCGATAGAGTTGAACTTTGTTATTGTTTATGAGATTTATCTTTAGCATGACCATCGCCATGAATACACTTATCAGTAAATATTTCTTAAGGTTAATTTTATTTATATGTTTTTTAAATATCTGTAAAATATTCTGTGGTAAATTCTTCCATTGCAGTCGTAGTTGTTGCAACAGTAGTTGTGATTTGTTGTGGCAGCAAAATTTCAATGGGAAAGCCTTGCAAGTAGTTGGTTTGTCTCATAAAATCTGTAGAACAGCAAAACATAATGCCAGCACTGGTATAACGAAATGTTGCTGAAATTGGTTTCAGCCATGGAATTTCCGAACAAATATCGGGACAAAATATAACTTCTTCAGTCTTAAAATACTTTAAATAAAGGAAAAATATTAAAAATATTTTATTTAACTTTTTTGTACAATATATATAATAAACTCACTTCAGCATATGGCGAATTATAGCCAACCATTACGAATTCTTTATTTAAGTTATCATTAGATTTTAAATATGTCCATATGTAGGCCGGCGCTGTCTGATTTTGATAGCCAAACTAATAAAATAAAAGAGCAGAAATAAAACTCCCATTAAAATTCAAACAAACAACGATTGTTACTAATCGTTACTTTAACTTCTAAATATCTTTCTTTATCGCATTTATCGTCGGTAGGATATTGGGCTACACCGGACGTTCCTATGTACAACTCATAACTATTATTGAGAGCATGATTTGTCAGTAAATTTTGAAAGCGTTTCCAATTGCCCACGCGTAAATTGTGCCACCAAATAATATTCAATATGTTTTCGCATTCCTTAAAGTATTTCATTAATAATTCATTCTGAACAATCGGGGATACTTCATAATTTGCTAAATTCAGCCACTGGTCTGTTTTACCCAAGTCATTCAATGTTTTCTGTAAATCTTTTACACTGGAATGAAATTTTTGAAATATTTTTAAATTTGAATCGTTTTCTTTTTAATTAGTTTTTAAGCACCTTAAATCCGAAACTATGGACGTCTTAAAATTCCAAAGGTGTTCATCTATATATTCACTTGAAATCATATTATTTGCATCCACTGGCTGTAAGAAAAAGCATTTTATAATTAAAGTATTTCTAACAAAGTAGGCGTTAAAATGATATGCTCTCCTAAGTTTTATTCGGTTAATTCAAAATTGAAGCATGTTTTAAATAATGCTGCTTTTTAAGCAGCATGGCAAACTGTTTGATCAAGCAGAGATTTTTTTTGACTGTATTAGTGCAAAAAACCTCACACGTATAGTTTGATACGAGTTTGATGAAAAACAAAACACTTTTGATTTTCACTACCGCCGATGACGAAATTTGAAGCTTGTTTGATGTGTGGCTGTGTAATTACTTCAAATGTCATTTTTGTTTAGTTTTCGCAGCGACCACATCATTTCTATGGAGACGCACTATTTAAAAGAACGGATGAACAAAATTGAATTTATTGAAGTTTATCGTGGTGAGCCTGCTTTATGGCGAGTTGAATCGAAGCAATATACGTATATTGTACGAAATATTGCTTGAAACATATACAGAAAAAAACTCAAATGCGGAAAAAGGATGTCGCACAAAATTTTAACTCTCTTCGAACTGCATATGGAAAGGAGTTAAAAGGCATTAAAAAAGAGAATAAAAAATCTAATTTTCAACAAACAACAAGTTTTTTAATAAATAATGAAACATTTCCGCACAAAAAGTCAGAACATGTGATTTCTTTTTCACAACAACTTTTAAATGAAGTTTGATGATATGAATTTGATGTGTTGCTGTGCTAAGAAAAACAAAATATTACCAATACATACATCAATTTGATCAAAGAGTTTGATAAATTGCCACGGCCCTTTATAATACTTGTTGATGAAAGGTAGTTCTAATGTATATTAAGACCTTTCCTTTAAATCAAATAAAGAGAATCAAGAGTTTTCTATCGATACTATGCGGTTAGCAATATAATGATTTTTTTTTGAACTGCATTAGCGTTTAATTGTACTTCTTTGCAGCATGGTATTGTCAATAAATTAAAATATTAAATAAAAGAGTTTAAGTTAATTGGACTACTTAATAGCGTTATTATTTTAAAAATAATGAATTTATTTCATTAAAATAATGAAAATTATCATTATATTAAGACTATTTCATTAAAATAATGAACAAATCTCATCAAAATATTTTCATTCCTTTAGCTAAATTATTATACATATATGATCAATTAAATTTTATTTCATATATCTAGTGAAGTTTTTGTTTAAAAATAGTTTTAATGAAACTTGTTTCATTGATTTAACGAAGCGTGACATTGGTTAAGTTTTAATAAAGTGTTTTTATTGGATTAAAGTCGAAGTTCACGAAATTAATTTTGGTACGTTATTTCATTAGAATAATGAGTTTATTTTATTAAAATAATGAAAGGTTTCATTAAAATAATAGACAATTTCATAAAAATAATGACAGAATTTCATCTAATTGATTAAAAAAGTTTGACAAAATAGCGAAATATTTTCATTCGTTTAGCCAAATTATAACAACGGATCAGTGAAATTTTATTTTATATACATATTTAGTAAAATTTTCATTAACAAATAATTTTAATAAAACTTGTTTCATTAATTTAACGAAGCGTGACATTGGTTAAGTTTTAATGGAGTTTTTCATTGTATTAATGTCTAAGTTTGCGAAGTTAATTTTAGTACGTCATCCATTTTTTCAAGTCAGAGCATGCGCTTAAGTCATTGTCACTAACTTTCCCGCAGGTCAATGATTTTAATGTTATTATATTTTGTATTAGTATGGTGTTCAGGGAAAATCGGCAAATCGACCTCTATATATTGATAGGGTTTTTTTTTGTATATTGATCGGTTTTTCTGATTTTTAAACTCTATAATTTTTGGCGACTGAAACATTGGCAGCTTTGAGGAATATATATTCAGAACAGTCTAATATACGTACATATTAGGGTGTACGTTATTTTTTAAAGTGGAACTATTTTTGGCCTCACCTCTCAAACTGTTCCATAAATAGTTTTTCTGTTTCAAAAACATTTTCTCTTATTTACACTAAAAAGAAACAACAAAAACCAGTTTAATTTTCAGTCAAAATGTATCGTTTGATTTTCCAAAAAATGTTTTAGGCCGTATTTCAATTAAAGATGTGTCTGAACTTACAAATTTTGTTATAGGAAATAATTCGCAATTCAATAAACAATTTTGTAAATTTGTAAACATTTTTGTCTGAATTTAAAAATTGGTTTATAATAATGAAGCTTAAGTTTTCTGTGTATATTAGGATTTTTCCAGAAGAAGTTCCCGGGAATTGAAGATCGTAATAAAATTTTCACCAATAATTTTAATTTCCGGAATCTATTGATTTGTATATGAGCAAAATGCATCATTGTATCATTTTTTATTTTATGCTGAGCTTTATTTTAAAAGTATTTCACAAGCAAAACAGTTTTAAAGAAATGAGATAAAACACAAAAAGATTTAAGATAAAGTAGGAAAGAAAGAATAATATTTCTATCGAAATTTTAAGCAAACATCGTATTTAAAAACTTTTTTAGACCCAGCAAAAACAGAACATTCAAATCATTAGTAAAATCACTGATGAACTGAAATCAAAGTAGTTTTATTTCTCATCATTCCTCAATGATTTTAACACGTAGTTGTCAGAGGGCAGAAGTGATACAAAGAGCGATTAAAAGATTGTCTAGGATAAATGCTGCAGTCTTAGAATATTAAATTCAGTCCTTACTTCTTGGTATGCAATGAAAATTCTCTGCCCTTAGGCAATTTTTACTTTTATATTTTTTTATAATGGCTTTTTAAAACAGTCAATAGCGGAGTTTAGTGTTTGATGCAAATGGTCTTGCGAAAGTAAGTGCAAATGCAAAATATCGTAGGATTTTAAGAAATTTTGTGTACTTTGTTGTTATATTTCATAAAAAAGCTACGATATTTTGCATTTGCACTTTCGCAAGACCATTTGCATTATATAAGCAGAGCTAACGGTTTGATGCAAAAGGTCTTGCGAAAGTGCAAATGCAAAATATCGTATTTGGTGTATTTTGTTGCTGGATTTCATAAAATATCTACGCTATCTATTAATCATTTTCTTCGTCATTAAATGCATCAAAAAGACGTGCATAAAGATTTTCTGCATATCTAATTAGCAGGGAAACCGCAAATTTGCAATTTGGTGTGTTTTCCTGTTCGATGTATTTAGGCACAAATAAGATATTTATGGCATCGATTTGTTAGTGCATATTTGTGCATATTTTACCTTTTACAGCATTTTTTTTTCTCATCGCGAAAAACATAACCCTTCTTGGCAGTCGGGTAAAGAGAACAAAGACCAATCTTGACTTTTGTAGGGGTCGAACTGAACATCGATGTTTTCGGGATCAACCACGATCCAATCGTCAGAGCTCTTTATACTCTAGGCTAACTACAACCCTTCGTATAATTTCTATTATACGAAGTTTCCTTAAAATATCGATAAAACTATTGCTCCTTTTTACCTAATTTACTTTGAATGTGTTTGTGATTTGTTAAGGTTTTTGCTTTTTTATCTGATTTCTTTAGAAACTATTTTGTTTTCGAAATACATCTATGTATATAAATAAATAAAAGAGTAACGTTATTGAGTGACTGACTGACTGACTGACTGATTCATCATCGCCCAGCCCAAACTACTAAAGCTAGAAAGTTGAAATTTCGTATGTGGGCTCCCCTCAGGATGTATAGATCCACTAAGACGGGGTTTTGGGAAATTCAAACGCTAAGGGGGTAGAAACGAGTAAAAACGGCTAAATTTGGTAACCTTATATCTCCGGATCTAACTAAGGTAGACATAAAATTCCAAAAACAGCATAATAAGATTAAAAAAATAAGCGGATGGGTGTTTGGTACTTTTTTGAAATTTTTACATTTAGGGGCCGAAAAAGGGTAAAAATATAATTTTGGTACTTTTTGTAAACCGTTTATCTCCTAAAGTAATGGAGATAGAAATTCAATTTAAAATGCATTGTTCTAGCCTTACGAAGCCCTCAAACATATTTTGTTACTTTGTTGTAATTCGAATATAAATATAAAGGGTAAAATTGGTTGCTCTTTTTGGTACTTTTTTCCGTACAAGTATTTTTTATAAAAATTGATATACATAGTGAATGAATATGTTTGTATAATTTCACTAAGAAAGGATTTTTGAAAATTTTAATTCTAAGGGGATTAAAAGGGGTGAAAACGGGTAAAATCGGTAACCTTATATCTTCGAATCTAAGTAAGGTAGACATAAAATTCTAAAAGCATCATAATAAGATAGAAAAATGAGCGTAGGTGTCTGAAACTTTTTTAAAATCTGTACGTTTAGGGGCCAAAAAAAGGTGAATATATAATTTTGGTACTTTTTTTGTTAACAGTTTATTTCCTAAAGTAATAAAGTTAGAAATTAAACTTGAAATTCATTTTTCTCTCCTTAAAAAGCCCTCAAAATAGTTTTGTATTTTTTCAAATTTGAATATATAATGGGTAAAAATTATTTCTTGTGCACATTGATACACATACTGAATGCATATGTTTGTATATATTCTCTAAGAACGAATTTTTGAAAACTTAAATTCTAACGGGATTAAAAGGGGTAAAAACGGGTAAACTCGGTGTTCTTATATCTCCGAATCTAAGTAAGGTAGACATAAAATTCCAGAAGCGTCATAGAAAAATGAGTGGATAGAAAATGACTGGATAGAAAAATAAGTGGATAGATGTTTTGTACCTTTTTTGAAATTTGTACATTTAGGGGCCGAAAAAGGGTAAAAATTAGGGATGTAACGAATACCGATACCGATACCGATATATCGGCGATACTTCAGATTTTCCGATACATCGGTATCGGCGATATTTTACTGTCGATACGACGATACTTTTAAAAATTTTTTCAGAGTTTTTTTTAACAAATAATTTATTTTTGTTCAATTTTGCCATGAATTAAATTCACTTCATTATTTTTTAAATCTTATTAATATCAATTTTACAAATTATGCTGTTATTTTGTAAAAAAATTATTTATTTTTTGTTAATTTTACCATGAATTCAAATTCAAGTCGTTGTTTTTTAAATCTTATTCCAGCAAAAAAAGACACTTCAAAGAAGTCATGAAAATGTAGAATTCGCGATCCGGAAGTATTGCAAATTTGGATAATTTCTAATTAGTTTTACATATCCTTGCCATTGCAAGAAGTTCTGTTTTTCGATTACCAATCACCGAATTGGAAGCGATGATAGGACAAATTTCTTTTTCGGTGTTCTATAATGGTTTTTCCTCAAGGAAAAAGGATAAAAAATTATCCTTTTTTACAATTTTTTTATGCGAATTTAAACTCAAAACTTTATTTTCATGTAAATTTAAGTGAATAAATATAAACTTTTTGAAGACTTTTAATAATTAAGCTATTAAGTTATTTAGAAGAATATTAGTTGATAAATGTTCTTTAAAAAATCGATTTTTTAAAAAGCATGGCGAGTATTTTTTAAAATTACAAAGGAATTAAAAAATTTTTCTTGGTTTTCTACTAATTCTCTGCATATTTTTAATATAGGTTTTTTGAAGCAAAGAAAATGAAGCTCCTTAAAAATTACTTCCAATTTTTTATACTGGGTTAAAATCAATTTTAAATATTCTCTCTTACAATGTAATTTTGTATAATAAAAAATTGCACTTGAGTTTTGTTGATCTAAACTTGAACTCAATCAATTTCAATATTCGTATCGGTATCGGAATCGGTATCGGCGATATTTATTTTTAAATATCGGTATCGGTATCGGATCGGCAAAACGACGTATCGTTACATCCCTAGTAAAAATATAATTTTGGTACTTTTTTGTTAACCGTTTATATTTTAAAGTAAAGGTACTTTTTCGAAAACCTAATTTTTTGAAAATGTAGTTTTAAGAAATGGTACTTCTTGAAAAATGTTTTATGGAAAGGGTAGTTTTTGAAAATGGTACTCTTTTGAAAATGGTTACTTTTTGAAAAGTTACTTTTTGGAAAAGGTTCTCTTTAGGGCTCTGTACACCAAAAATGTAAATTAATCTTATTGTTTTCGATACGGCGTCTGTCAGTCCGTCTGTCTTTCTGTCTGTCACAGGCTGTTTTCTCGGGAGCCGTAAGATCTACGGGCTAAATATTAAAGGGTGTTCTAAAGCGAGCAGCGAAATATGTTGAAATACTAATGTAATATACAGACACTTTTATATAGACTCTCGAAATTTTCAAAGTTAGTGTTAATTGCTGTAGTCTGTAGAATATTTAACACAAGAAAAATTAAAGGGTGTTTTGAAAGTTAATGTAATTTTGACTATGTAGTTTAAACAGTTTGCTGTATTTTGGAAACCAAAAGAGGCAAACTCTTGAAATTTTAAAAAACTCTAAGACTAAAAAATTCCAGAATTAAAAAAGTCAAAACGAAAAATCGCCAAAATGAAAAAATCGCTAAAACGCTAAAATTCGCCAAAACTAAAAAGATCGCAAAAAAAACTAACCAATTTTATGGTTAATTTTAAATGAGTTAATCAATTTTTCTATATCTGCACAACAATGGGGTAGCGAAGCACGCCGGGTGTAGCTAGTTTAAAATAAAGCTCAGTTTAAAATAGTTTGGAAAATTCAAAAGTGCACGCCTAATAATCTTATTTAGACCGTGAAGCGTAAAAAAGGACTCGATTAGTGAAGTCTTTCGGTCATTATCGTTACCACATACAGGATCCGTACATACAGACAAACCGACGTCCAAGGCAGAACTTTTTTAAACAGGGTTTTAATTAGTTTATATAATAAAAATGACATTAAAAATGTCATGAGTGTTAAAAATTGTATTTTTTCTTAATATATGTTTTTACAAGTGCAATATATGATAATAATAGAGCCATTTTAAGTTAAACAAATCAGTGGTTTCGCGTGAATCAACGCTTCGCTTATGAGGCGTGCAATAAAAAATTATTCAAAGATCCGGAAATTTAAATTTTTGGTAAATACTTTATTACGTTCTTCAATTGCCAGGATCCCGGGAATTACATTTTTATTGCCCGCTCTCCCGGGAAACACAGAAGTCCGGGAATAAAAAACCAATATTTAAATTAAATTTTTATTTCCATATAAAATGTATAAAAAAAGACCTTACAACTCACCTGGTTAACATAATTATTCTTAAAATTTGTCGTATTATAAACTAAAGTTTGAAGTGACATTTGATCAATATTATAGCAAATCGCAGCCAATACATTTCTCTTTGTTCCTTTTTGTGCCGCTAATAAAAATGTAGTAGAGTTTTGATTGCTTTTACACCAATTGTATGGCCTTTTCGTAGAATATATACTCCAGGTTGGTTCCAAGCATGACAGGTTTTGATCCAATAATTTATAGTCGTTGTAAAATAATGTTGTATCATGACACTTAAAGACAAGAGCAGTTTGGTTTGAAATTTGCTTCTCTACCCTCGTGGTAACTGTTTTGTATCTTTTATAATAATCATAAGTTTCAGTTTCTTCTTCTGTTTCATAAGTGATGGCACTATTGTGTGAAGAAAAAAATAATATTTACTAAACTGTGACAAGTGGGAACAGTAAAAGGAAGCAAATATGAATAAGAATTAATTGTTTATTTAAAACAGATAAGAAAACACTTATATATTTCTTAATGAAAACAATTAAACTGATGTAAAAGTTTTAAATAAAAATAAACAATTTATATGCCGCTTGCAATGTTAAATTTAAAAATAGCCCCATTCACAGCCTTGTTCAAATTGTCTTGCATCATAGCATTTGCAAAATGGTATAGTATCCCAGTTAAAATTAGTGCTTGTCTGGAATCCTTTTTGGAAGCGAGATAACAAAACGGAATCACTTGCAATTGGGATTTAAAAATGCATGATTTTTCTTCCCGATGAGCCGCTTTAAAGCAATATTTTGTGTTTGCACAAAATGCCAATTTAAAGCGTTTGAAAATACCTTTTGTAAGTGCTGAAAATCGATGTGGATTGGAGAGGCTGATGTATGGACATGTTCCAAATGGGCTATCGTTATCTTGAATGCTTATTATTTCGTATCTTTAATTATTAATAATTGAAGTTGTGTGTATTATTAATTTTATATTTTTACTCACGGTTTGTTATTTTAATCTCAACTAAGTTTGAAATCCAGCGCGCTGACCACTCAGCTAAAAACATTGTTGCAAACTGCTTAGTTAGCTACACATTCGCTGCCATTACCGAGAACAGTTCAAAACTAGGCTGGATGGTGTGGGTACATTAAAAAAACTTCTGTTAAATGGGCCTTTTGGACCTACTGTGGACTGCGATTTTGAAATTTCCATTAACATTTTTGAGAACTACAGGATTCCCTTTTTGCAAATTGCAATTTTTCACCTAATATTTTTTATTAACTAAGATACATGCGCACTGCACTGCAAATTTCATTTGAATATATTTCCTAATAAAGAATTTGTAGAAGATTACATATTTCATGTTTCTCCAAAAAAAAACATATTTATTTACAAAAATTTTAGGTAATCTCCAGATATTGGAAAATATTTGAACCAAAAATTAAAGAATTTCCTTATTACATAATATGATTATTTATTTGGAACGTAACGTTATATTCAGAAAGAATTGGGCGTGATTTATATTTCAAGGAAACACGGGAAAAATTATCATCAACTTAATTTCTCAACGTACACAGCAGAACAGAGTAGCGCCACTTTAGGAAGCAGCTACACTTCCATCGTCAGTGCTCACGAGAATGTTGCTAATCACCGCTTGTGAGGTGGCTCTGTTGAATGTGATTCAATTCTTATATATACAACTTTTTTGTGAAAATTGAATACGAGAATTAAATCACTTTCAAGTTGATATTAAACTTCACTTTTTCAGTGTTGGCATTAGTTTATTTTTCTTCCTTCCCATTTTTCTGATTTGGGTTCTACTTCAGACAAACATCTTTGGTTTGATTTTTTACTTAAGTGTATATGTATACTAGCTGTACCCGCGGCGTTGCCCGCCCGGAATTAATTTGTGATTAGCTATAAAAGTAAAAGCAAAAATCAGCACATAATACATTTTTTAGGAGGATAACAAATTAATTCGATTTATTCATTAATTAAAGAAGAAACCAAACATGATCTCTTACAGTTAGTTTTTTTAAATAGAAATATGCATGTAAATATATCATACTTTTTATCTTGTTTATATATTTATAGCTTTTAACTGCGATTTCCCTTGTAATGATATATTTGGTAAACAATTAAGTGTTCCCCTACCTTATCTTTGCCCTGGTTTAGAGAAAATGTTAAAAAAAGCTATCTAGGATACCATTTAAGTAACGATCTGTTTATGCCTAGTTTTGAAAAAATATATAACCTATGTGCCCTCTTAGACGCAGAAGAGTCTATGCTTAAAATTCAATCACAATTGGCGAGGCAGAAATAGCCCATCTGCAGCCGTCGTGGCTCCTGTTTAAAAGCAAATATACATATATCCTGTGTGTCCTTGTAGACGGAGATGTATTGCTTTTAAAGTTTCACTAAAAACGATTGTTGAGTTTCGTAGGGTCAGAAATCGCCCCTACATCACTCTTGATTTATTTACAGACTATAGCCTACAGTCTTTCCATGCATACGTTTTTGTGGATCAGACTATTAGTTTGGAAGATATAAGCTTTCCGACGACTAAAGAGTTTTAACGGTAACATTGGTCTTATACGAGCCCTAACCACTATTAATTCGTACACCAAAAATTTTTTTACAGATCAACATTTACAACTACATATTTTAGAAAATAATATTGACTGAAAGTTGAATTTTCTGAAAAGTGATTTTATTGTCTTTAAATGTATAAAAATATTTTTGTACATATTAGTATAAATGTTTTGTAAACACAAACTAAAACTAAAGTTCATTATTTTTTAAAAAATTACGCTTTTTTGTTCTCTGAAATCTATTTTATTTTATAATTTTCATTATTTCGTCATGATTTACTTTTTCGTGTAACTTTAAGATGAATTTATACACTGAGGGAAAAATAGTGGTTAGATAATTTGTTATACAAATAATGAACTTTAGTTTTAGTTTGTGTTTTCCAAACATTTATCCAAATATGTACTAAAAGCTTTATATAAATTGAAAGATAAGGAGAACCTTTCAGAAAATTTAACTTTTGAGGAGCAGTCATTATTATTTTTTACCGACTTCAAAAAAAAGGAGAAGGGTTACCAATTCGTCATGTATTTTTTTATGTATGTTCCCCCAAAACTCCGCCATTTATAAACCGATTTCGGATTTTTTTTCTCTATTCAAAAGGAATTACTTCCATATTGGTGCCGTTGAAAAGTGGGTGGGGTCACACCCATGCAAAGTAATTACACATTCGTTTTCAACTCCTTCTACTCAACCGATTCTTATGAATCTTTACACACACATTAAGCTTCTGTTTAAATACTACATCAGGATCAAAAAAGTGGCCTGCGCAACGCCCATGAAAACTAAATATACTTTTTCAGCAATTTCTACTAAACTGATTCTTATGAAACTTTGCATACACCTTTAAGCGCCCACAGTGTTAACCCTCTGCGACTGACGTCGTAGTCTAGCAGACACCAGTAAACAGAAAATATTGTTTTACACCATAACTATACAAATATCGACTCTGGTGTTTTCAGTACCTTCTTGTCATTTACTTGTAAGTACGAAGAAAGCAATTGAAGCGAGCGCATGCAAATGTCTAAAGTATTGAGTTAGACCTGACAAAATAAGTTATAACTTTTTATTAAACCATTGATATTATCTCTATTTTCTCTATATTGATTAGCTTTAGGTATAAGCTAAAATTAATGTTGAACTTTTTACCAAAAAAATAATATATGAAGTTTTTTTGTCTTTGTATGGATTTAAGTTGTTTAAGGCTAATATATGCCATACCAATAACTTTGTTTTTAATAAGATTTGTCATTTTACTTTCAACAAAAAATTACAATAAACAACAAACTATGTACTACATTAAACTAAAATCAAAAATATTTTCAGTGGGTTTACAAACGGAACTTGGAAAATATAAGCAGTCGAAATAGTGTCTAGTGTACTACCACGTCAGTGGAATTGTGATAATGAAGTAAAGTCAGTCGCAGGAGGTTAAAACAGGTGACTAATTTTGTACGGACCTTAAAGCCTATAACTCATCCACCCATACCATTTTTTTGTCGATAAAACTAATAATATTGAAGTTATAAGCTGTCCGACAACTAAAGAATTTTATTGGTAAAATTGGTCTTATATAACAACATATGTGTGCGTACAGTGTTAAAAATGGCTGTCTAATTTTTACAGAATTTATAGCCCACATCCTTGCCTATAACTCGTCTATACATTTTTGTAGATCAGACTATTAGTTTGGAAGATATGGATTTTCCGAAGACTTACGAATTTTATTGTGTTGAAAATAGCTAATTTATTAACAGACCTTATAGCCTACAGCCTTTCCAGGCATACGTTTTTTGTGGATCAGACTATTAGTTTGGAAGATGTAAGCTTTGCGACGACTAAAGGGTTTTATCGGTAAAATTTTTCTTATATAAAAATACATTGCGCCCACTGTGCTAAAAATAGCTAGCTACCTTTTAGCACACCTTGTGGCCTACATCATACCCTATAATTCATCCACACATTTTTTGTGAATCAGACTATTCGTTTGGAAGATATGATTTTTCTGCCGCTAGATTGTGCTTTTTCCCAATGTGCGACGGTGCGTTATACTTTTTAGGATAAATAAAGGAGTGGCATGCAAAAATGTTCCAGAAATAATCTACATGAACTTTATTTCTTTACTTAGCGAAACAACAATTCGATATACCCAGAGGAGAAAATCCTTAAGACTGTCCGAAAGCCGGCAAGACACAAAGTCCTTACTCAGTGAAACCACTATTTGATATAGGCAGAGAAAACAGTGGATATCACTTTCATATCAAACTGGAAATAATGTTCATGAACATTATTTCTCATTTTTGATGGATATTATTTCGATTTTGATGTGGAAATAATGTTCATGACGTTTTTTTCTTTTTGACGTGGTAATAATGTCCATGGATATTATTTCCTTGTATAATATTCTACTAGTCTCATAAAATTGATCCGCTTGTTGCAGAAAAATACATTTTTAGTTTAAGCAAACATTACCTAAAATACGATTCGCAATAGCCATGAACAGTGCTTCCAGCTTGTACTTCTATATAATTATGTTCATGTCCACCAAATGGTATTTTTATTTTAAATTTTCCCATAACTCTTTCAAACTTCGGTGCAATATCGATATTATTGGTATATTCCATCACACAATCACTTTTTATGTTTGGCAAAATCACTATGCAACAAAAAAACTTTAGTATAAGATTCATTTTGAAGTGAAACGACATCCTATCGATTAAAGAATAATTATGAAACTGAAAACTATTTTCTGATAAATATATTCTTACATAAAAATAGTCTGTAAACATTTGTTTCATGCACAGTGGGGTTGTAAACACATGCAGTTTAATGCCAAGTTTATATATATGTACCCAGTAAAAAACTTGATTCCAATAAAGCAGGTTTCTACTATTATGGAATAAGAGTAGCGCTGACAAACCTGCTGATATCGCTGCTGATTTTTGTATGGCGAGTGCCCGGATTGGAGTAGTACATTTTTGCTTACAAAAGTGCTTTTGAAGCGCTGAAAATCATCAACATTTTCAGCACTAGAACTTAAAATATGAAAAAAATGGTTCGATGTGGATTGGCGTCGTTAAACGCCATTTTGAATTTTTCTTATATCGTTTCTTTATTTATTTTTATTATTTTCAAATTTATACTCACTGTTTGTTATTTTAACTTCAACTAGTATCGAACTAAAAACTTTCAGGTTTGACGTCCAACGTACCAATCACTCGACCAAAAACACTGTTGCAAAACGGCACCAAGAAACTCAAATAAACTTACTCTTCATTCTCGCTTAAAAACCTGCTTTCGATCAGCACTAGGTTAGGTTGTTAGGTTGTATGTACATGCAGCTTACGCTCAGTTGGGTCCATGGTTGGTCCCTTTGTGTTACCTGTAAAATAGAGGAAAAGTGAGAGGAAAGGAAGAGGTCAAGTGAAGGTGTGAAGAAGAAGAAGAGAAAGTTCGATCAGCACAATTAAAAAAACAAGCTATAAAATCAGCTTTTTTGTATAGCAAATACTTTTCTCGCTTCAAAACCTGCATTGTTGTGACGCTATGAAACAGCTTCTGAACAAGCTCATACTTTAAAGCGAATTATAAAGCGCTTTATTTGTTTAGTGCTTCAAAAAACATGAAAATTTTTTACTGGGTACTGTCATATTTTGCTTCTTACTATCACACTCATAATTAAAGTTCAAATAACTAAACTAAGCCGCGTAAATCGACGGTAACATCCATACACTATTTAGCCACTATCATACAAAAAGGCTCTACAGACTAACCAAATAGCCCTGTGTACTTTCATAGACATTCAGAAAGCCTTTGACAATACATCGTGCGACACGCCCGGTAACACTATTGATAGAAAAGGACTTTTGAAAATTATAAAAACCTATGGACTTGGTCTGCAATGAAAAGTTTGAATAACTAAACAACCTGAGCTTCCGGGCATATGGATACATGGACGACCTTGTAATATCTGTGGTTGGGTGGGAGGATAGAACCATATCGGAAAGCATGCAACAATCCCTAAATTGAACTAGCAAATCGTTCAAAGTTAGGGGTTGTCCATTGACCCATTGAAAAAAACAATCATTGTACCTTTTACCAGGCAAAGAAATCTTAGACCCATGTGACCTCTCTTAAATGGTTCAATTATCAGGCTCTCCAGGGAAGTTAAACTACTTGGGGTCAAACTTGATAAGTTCGATCACTTCATGTCTGCCAACGGCTATTTGGTAAAACGTGGCCTTCTATACATTCCATCTTTGAACATTATAGTGAAGGGTGAGGCCCTCAGTTACCTGACATATCCGCTATAAAAAACGGAGATCTGGTGGAGGCACATGATTGTACATACTAGGACATACTAGGACAGTTTGTGAACGACCCATATATATATTGGGCTGAGTAATCAAATGGAGTCGACGTTAATCTTAACCAAAAACTTTGACGTTCTAATTATTTAAAGTTGCTAATGGCTGAGTCACACTCCATGGTACGACGATGCTAGCCATGGTTCAGTGACGGCTTCAAATAGAAAACTGGGGATAGGCAGCAGTGATATACGGCGCTAGCTTTTAAAGGGAGACTCCCATGGGCAAGTACCCTGCGATTTTCCCGGAAAAAGTCTATATCATCTTTATTTATGCACGAGAATGCTTGAGAAGAAAATGTAAGGGTGTTCGTATTTCTTGATGCCAGATAGCCAGGCAGCATTCAAAGTCTTAATATCTCATGAGATAAGGTCGGGTGTTGTCATGGATTGTGATACATTTCTAAATGAACTTGGCGCTCGAAACAAACTGGCATTATGCTGGATGACTGAATATGAAGGCCATACCAGAAATGAACGGACTGACTGTCTATCGAACAGAGGAGGTCAATGTAGGTTTATAGGACCGGAACTCTTCTTTAGCGTCTCACGTAGATATATCAAAATACAGAATCGTTCCTGGCCCTCGCCATTGAGAGCCCTTTACGGTCTCAGATAAGAAAAACTAGTCATTACGTTATCGCAAAACAAATCCCAACATTTACTGCCAATCGACAAAAGCTACCTTAAATTACTAACGGAGTGTTTATCAGACACTGCGGTCTCAGGAGCCATCACATTCTCTGTGACAGTCCGGAGGTAGTGGCGCAGTATTAAGTCCCTTGGAGGCATCAAAGTAACTCCAACTGAAGTATACAATCTCTCACCGTGTAAAATAATTGTCTTTATTGCGGTGCTTGCAGCCTTTGCATAATAATAGTAATAATAATAATAATAATAATAATAATAGTAATAATAATAATAATAATAATAATAATAATAATAATAATAATAATAATAATAATAATAACATATTGAAAATTATGTGAATTATAAATAAAAAAATAAATAAAATATCGAAATCTTATGCTTTTCTTTAAATGATGCGCTTTTCTTTTTGAAATTTCATGGTTGACACCGCTGGAACACTACATACATAAGGGTTTTTGAAAGTGGTCTTTGTTTTTGAGTTCAAGCTTTAAGCTAGAAAAATACATGAGGATTATTTAAGCAGTTAAATATATGTAACATTTTATTGTTTAATTGTAGCCACTGTGCGATAACAAATACAAGAAATATTATTGAGATAAACAAAAATTGTTATTTTATATTTGACTTATCATTTAAACAGTAATAGGATTTTTACATCTGCCCACATCTTTCATCAATTCGCCATAATATTATCATCTTCCCATAAGAATTGTACAGGGCTAAATATGTACATATTTCTTAATCTTTCAAAGATGTTCCAAACTCATTTTGTTTCATATTACATATTTCGATAATTTTGGTGTCACCACTAGCAAAATGACATTAGATTGGAACAAAATTAAAAACATGTGTGTGAGCCAGTGATGGAAAAGTTGATACGATCGTACTTTTTTATTCTATTTTACATTAAAAAGTGGTGGCATGCAATAGCGTCCATGGAAATAATGACCATGGACGTTATTTCCACGTTGCATAGCAAAAATTTGTACTCAGCGAAGCCACTATTCGACATACTCAGAAGAGAAAATCCTTAAGACCGGCCGAGGGCGGGCTAGGAAAAAACATTTTAGTCTGCGAAACCAGTACACCGGATATAATATTCTATTCGAAATGGAAATAGTGCCCATGTACATTTTTCCTTTTTTATGTGAGAAATTGTCCACGTACATTATTTCCATGAACGTTCTTGCATTCCACCTAAAAATACTATGTTATTCCACTGACTCACTTGACTACTCTCCAAATAATATCACTGCTGTATATAAATTCATTAGCTTATTCCATAGTTTTTAATTTTTTAATACAACTGAACATTACTGAATGCCTCAAATTCAATATAGGCCGCTCAAATAAGGTAAACAATTGCTAAAGCTAAGATCCTACTATCGGCGCAGTGTACCGATTTTCGTCGGCGCTTGCAATAAATTCATCTGTAAAAACCCCGTATGATCTTTTATATCAACTAAGACTGAGACAACAATTGCGTTTACAAAACGCATTTTGAGATTTATGAGCCTTATAAGGTGGTTTTGAGGACTACATAAATTAAGCTCTAAAATTCAGAAACGTGCGTTTTTAAAATGCCCGTGTGACCTCAGTCTTATAAAGAAATAAGGCCGTAATTGCTCGGCACTGGTAATAAGGCCGTTTTAAATTATTGCGCAATTATTTGAGAAATAAGTTCGTTTGGCTTTAATAGATATGACTTTATTGCGCTGGCGAAAATCGGTACGATGCTACTATAACGGGATCTTCGCTTAAGTATTTGAACTTGAGATAAGAAACTGAAATTTTTTATTTAAAATCGCGTGATTTTACAAATCTAATAATAGCCAAATAGGTGTTCTGTATATCACACGATACAGTGAAACCGAATTTAACTTCGAATAAAATGGTCTGAGCCTCGAAATGTTTTTATAAATCGTTTTTATAAATCGTTTTTATAAATCCATCACATATCAGATAATTTTATCTTGGCCTTGTATAATAAGTCTCCAAAGTCTCACGTAATCTCGCGTACGGATTACAAAATATCAGTCTATGGCCGCAAAAATCGGGGTTTTTTTTATAAAAGCTCTAGAGAATACAATTTCCTACAAATTGTTTATACAGTTATATTTTGTAGGATCGACCGTTTTTGAGATAAATGGCAGAGTAGAAAGGGCTATACCGCGTTTGCATACACCTAGGACCACCCCCAACCCTCCGGATAAAAATTAAAAATATGTATATGGATAATTCCATGTCAAATCAACTAATAATTAGACACGACCGCTTTCGATTTTTATGAAATTTGTTCAGATGTTTTCTTTAAGCCTCTAACGAACTTATGCCAAAGGGAAAAAATTAAAAATATTTTTTTTTCAGAAGTTATGAAACATCCAAAATATGATTATTTCGCCAAATTTACCGAAATTTTTGAGTTTAGCTTTTAAATATCTTGAAAATGATTTCATATGCAAGATTGGTCTGTATGTCATTTTAAGCAGAATATTTGGAGTTACAAAAAATGTATAGGGCAAACATTTTTTTTTTTTTGAAAAATGACTTATCTGCAAAGTTTTGAAATTTTCAAAACTGATTAAATCAAAAACCTATATTTTTATTTGGCTTAATTTTTTATATAATATCTCTAAACGTCTTTAAAAAATCCTAAATTTTTGAAGGGGGTGTTTTTTTCTTTTTTGAGATATGACAAAAAATGTACTTTTTTAACACAAAATTTCCAACATAAAATTTCACCGAAAAAAACTAATGCACAAATTTGTCAATGTTATTACTTTTTCCCCTTCAAAAACTTTAAATTGAATTAAATCTAATGCATATTGCTCAAAATTACAATTTTAAATTATTTTTGATACTATATTGTTGAAGGTTGCGAGAAAAAAAAAACAACTCCTCCAAATTTTCACGATTTATTAAGGACATTTAGAGGTATTATATAAAAAATTCAGACGAAAAAAAAGTGGAGTTACTATGTTCTTCTGTGTAAGTTGAAAAATTAAGTTAGTGTTAATTTTTCCCTTGGTTCTTGAAATATTAATCATGCCCAATTCTTTCTGAATATAACGTTACGAACCTTAGCCTAATAATCAAATCTGGATTCACAAACCAAATACGTTCGAAATAATCATACTAATAAAAAAAATATAGGTTTTTGATTTAGTCAGTTGTGAAATTTTCAAAACTTTGCAGATAAGTAATTTTTCCAAAACTAATTTTTGTTCTATGTATTTTTTGTTGTCCAAAATATCCTCTTTAAAATGGCATACAACACATCCTTGTACATAAAATAGTTTTAGAGATAATTAACAACTAAACTCAACACATTCTGTAAATTTTGCAAAATAGTGACATTTTGAATATGTCATAACTTTTGAAATAAAAATTTTTAATTTTTTTCCTTTAATGTAATTTCGTTATAGGATGTATGACAACATCTGACCAAATTTCATCAAAATTGAAAGGGGTCGTGTCTAACTCTTAATTGATTTGACATGGAATCACCCATATGTACATATATATGAGTTCATAATTCCTAGTAATACTAACAAATGTGGAATTTTTTATCTAACGCTTTGTTTCGGTGTTACGGTGTTCAAAACTTTTTTAAATTGGTCATAGCTATCGTAATATGAAACCTGTGTTCATTACATCAAAGTGCACTCCCACTTCACCACCTGTTCTGCCAGATTGTGTTACTTCTCTTAAAAAAAAAATACGTTTGGTCGAAGCTATGTATGACCACATACATAATTTGTGCCGAATCAAATGTAGGCTATATTTGCTCTTTTCAACAAAAATTCTAAGAAAACAAATATTTTGTTACTCTTCGGGTCGAAAAAGTAGTCTAAAAAATTTGTTTGATACTGAAATGAAAGTATAATTTCCCATCCCTGGTGTAAGCAATTTTCAAATGCATGTATGTAAATTTATAGACACATAATTTAAAATTAGTGGTACATGAAATAAATATTTATTTAACACAAGATTTTATTAACTAGAAACATTGCATTAATTATTGTTTTTGTTATATTAAATCACAAACAATTAACTTGTTGTTTTTCTTAATAAACTTAAAGTATTAATTTATTAAGCACAATATGACTTTTCATCAAACACGTAAAAATAAATATAATGACAGATGGAAGATGAAAGATGTTGCAAATGTAAACATGTTCTTTATTCATTTTCAACATTTTCCACGCATTGCTCTAAGATGTGGGTAAGTGTAAGAAGGCTATAACCCCCATATTCATAGAATTTAAAATGAGTTTGAAATGTATTTTATTTCAAATTTTTCATACAAAATTTTCTTAAAATAGATTTCAATTACATTTTATTTATTTATGAAAATGGGGGTAAGAATAAAATAAAAAAAGTTAAAAAAAAATCAATTTTCTTTCTAGTATGATTCTTGTTTTTTATCAATAAATAAATATTTATAAAAGTCTGGCCAAATTACCAAAATGAAATAGTGAATAAAGAATATTTTTTTAAGCACTTTTAGCACATAAAACAAACTCCCATAGATCTAGGCGACAGCTTATATGTATGTAAAAAATTATTAATAAAATTATATTGTCAAATTCACTGCGACTCAAATATTATTGTATGCAGCTTTTGTAATAGGTTGAATCTGAGGCATTATTCGTGAAGCGAACCACACAAAATTTTTTTTGCCGAAATTGCTTTTTAGTATAACTATATTTTTTTGTATAACTATATTTATTGATTTTTAGTATAACTATATTTGTAATTTTGTATGATGTTTATTTGTCATGTTATACAAAAAAAAAAGTTTTGTAAATACAATTAAATTCCTTGCTATATCAATTAAATAATTAATTGATTTTGAGCCTACAATGACTTTTGTAAATAGAAATAGAAAATTTTGTAGGCTAAGAAAAAATTATCAAAATATTTTCAATTAAATATATGAACAAATAACACTATGCAACAAAATGAAACTTTTGTCATGACCTTTGGCCACCACTAAATTTTTTAGGTGTGTTATGGTCCCCTAACTATAAAAATAGTTTAGTAGTTTAATAGTATGTATCGTTACTTTACAAAAGGCGTATCTAACATATAAACAATTTTAAGTGTGAAACATAAAATTTCATAAAAGTTCTAAAAATAAATATAAGCTTTCTTATATTCTTTTTATTAAATTTTTTTGTTTCAAACTTAAAATTTGTTGTATGTTAGATACGCCTTTTGAAAATTAATATAACGATATGAAAATGTAAATATGTGAAAACCTCAAGCCAGTAGCTAATTGTTTATTAATATGAGTATTTCGAACCTATATGCTTCTTAATTCAAATTGATTACTAGGCTAATGTTCGTATGTAACGTTATATTCAGAAAGAGTTGGGCTTGATTAATATTTCAAGGAACAAGGGAAAAATTAACATCATGCTCATGCGTATTTTGCTTATAACCGCTAGTCAAGTGGCTCTGTTGAATGTGATTTCAGTTCTTCTATATACACAAACTCTTCGTGAAAATTGAATACGAGAAGTAAATCACTTAAGTTGATAGTAAACTGCACTATACAACTATATTTTTAAATTAAGAAAAAAATACTTCATAAGTAGAACAAAAAATTAGAAAAATGGCAATATCCACTTAAGTAATTTAATTCTCGTATTAAATTTTCACGAAAAATTGGATACATAAGAATTGAAATCACATTCAATAGAGCCACCTGACAAGTGGTGAATGTAGTGCTGTTATGTTCTGCTATGTACGTTGAAAAATTGAGTTGATGTTAATTTTTCCTTGTTCCTTGGAATATTAATCATGACCAATTCTTTATGAATATAATGTTACATACGAGCCTTAGTCTAATTATCAATTTGGATTCAGAAGAACAATTTATTTAATTTTAATAATATCTTTTTGACTTCCTGCTATAAAAATTAGGAAGCTACTTATTTCAGCAAGATTTTTGAAAATCTAGATTTTAAAATATCTCGACATTTTGAGGTCATGTGTATATATTTTTGTGTGTACATATATATGTAAGCCTCCACAACTTAAGAATGACTTAACCGATCAAAACCACCAAATAAGCGGCATTCTAAAGACATTGAACTCAGTTAGATTTTGTGATATAATGAACCGATTGTATTCGGTAGATTTTGAAAATTTTCGAAATTAAAGATATCGAAAATTTTTTTTTGAAATAATTATAAACTACTGAATTGATCGAACTCAAAATCTATTCAATTCTTAAATTTAAAAAACAACGTCGACTGCTGCAAATTTGATTAAAATCAATTGATTTGTTCGAGAGATATCGTTGAGGAAAATTTTCGAAGAAGCGCTTTATTTTAATAACTCGAAAAGGTCTTGTCAAATCGATTTTCAAGATTCATTTACTTTTTTGGACTTGAACAAATTGGTCGAATGCTGCAAATTGTATCTTAATCGGTTAAGTAAGTGGTTTAAGAGACATCGTTGCCAAAAATATGTTGAAAATATGTTTTTTTTAACTTACTTATGCCGGACCTCTTTCTACTTTGCAGTGTAGAGGTTTGTGCAAAGACTTCTCCACTTCGATCTATCTTGTGCCGTTGTATTGGCAGTTGTAGGCTCGATTCTTTGCTCTGTCGGAATATTGTTCATAGTGTCCTGACAAGTTCTTCTTCTTCCTCTACTTCTCGTACCACTCGGTCTTGCTTCTGACACTCTTTTCGGCAGGCGGTTCTCTGGCATTCTAGCAACATGTCCAAATCATCTTAGCTTATGACGTTTGATTTTGTTGTTCACCGGTTCTGTATTTAAGCTGACTCGAATAGTATCGTTTCGTATTCTGTCTCGTCTTGTTTTTCCGGCCACACGTCTTAAGTATTTCATTTCTGATGCCTGAATTTTGCTTTGATTTTTTGTTGTTAGCGCCCATGATTGGTATATACGTGGAGTTGTATACAGCAAGTTTTGTACACAGAAAAAATTATGACAGCTTTTTTTTAACAAACATGTTTTTGAAGCTGATTTTAAATCTTTATTATTGTCTCTATTTAGTTTAATAAATAATTTTGTTTGACATATTAATTCATTTCATTTACCTACCGCCAATGTTGGCAACCTGATAAAATTATAAAATTCTTTGAATTATTTTTATATTTCTCTAAAACATTTTTTGATTGAAACAATTTGTTTATTGAAAAAATCAAAATTTTTTTTCAAACAAATTATTAAAAATTTTTGCATTTGAATTTACAAATTTCTTTATAGGACCTAAATTGAACAAATTTACATTTGATTCAGAGAATTTAGTATTTGAAGTGAAAAATTAGTTTTTTCTGTGTACCCGTTGAAACTTCTATTTTACCGATGAAATTTTTATTTAAGGCGAAGTATAAGTTGGCCGTTGTGGCTATTCCGTGATTTAAGTCCCTGTATGCTTTTCTGTCTTCACTAATTGTGATTCCCAAGAAGCGGAAGTATTAAACTGATCCTATGTAAACGGATCCTATGTAAATTTGATAATGATTTCTATCGCGGCTTATTATGATAAGAGTCCTTTTCTAGTCATTTCGTTCACAAAAATATTAAGGATTTGTTGGAGAGATTCCGCGGATTTCATCATCCATCAGTATTATAAACAGATATGGACTTAGTATATCGCTTTGTCGCACACCTTCTGTTGTCCTAAATTCTTCGGATGTTGTGTTCCCGGTTTTAACATAATTTCGTCATATTTCGTAAAAGCTTTAGATTCGTCTGATCAATATGTTGGCAATATTACGTTTCGGAAGCACCTCCCATATTTGTTGCCATTTTAACGTATCGAAAGCTTTCTCCAGGTCTATAAAGCAGCAATGAGTTTTCCTATTAAATTCAATGGTTTTTTCCCTAAATTTGTCTCATCGTGAATATTAAATCTTGGGTTCCACGATTTTGTCTGAAACCCACATTGTTCCTTAACTTAACCCAAAAATTTAAATTATCTAGAAATTTAAGGGATCGCCGTCAGCAGTATCTATTTTTTTAGTTTGCTCGTAATATATTTTACTCAATGGAAAAAAACAATTACCGTTTATCAAACCAGTATATCACCACTGTACATTTTATTTTACATAATCGACTTTTTTCAATCTGCAACACTTGAAATTTTTATCAATGTTTATGAATACTATATACATACATGCATATATTAATATGTAGTGTTTATAAAAGAAAACGCTGAGACTCCAAATAATTTTGTTATTTTTACGATTTTATTTAAAACATATGATACTCTATACATAAAATTGAAATGAGCTGTTGAATTAAAGTAAACAAGAACCTTTAAATACTCAATAGAGCGGCAATTTGTTATTGTTTATGGGATTTATCTTTAACATGACGACCATCGCCCTGAATACACTTATCAGTAAAATATTTCTTAAAGTTAATTTTATTTATATGTTTTTTAAATATCTGTAAAATATTCTGTGGTAAATTCTTCCATTGCAGTCGTAGTTGTTGCAACAGTAGTTGTGATTTGTTGTGGCAGCAACATTTCAATGGGAAATCCTTGCAAGTAGTTGGTTTGTCTTATAAAATCTGTAGAACAGCAAAACATAACGCCAGCATAGGTATAACGAAATGTTGCTGAAACTGCTTTTAGCCATGGAATTTCCGAACAAATATCGGGACAAAATATTACTTTTTCAGTGGTAAAATACTTTAAATAAATGAGAAATATTAAAAGAAAAATGTTCACTTTTTGTACAAAAAATATAAAAAACTCACTTCAGCATATGGTGAATTATAGCCAACCATTACAAATTCCTTGTTTAAATTATCATTGGATTTTAAATATGTCCATATGTAGGCCGGTACTGTCTGATTTTGATAGCCAAACTAATAAAACAAAAGAGCAGAAATAAAACTCCCATTAAAATTCAAACAAACATCGATTGTTACTAATCGTTACTTTAACTTCTAAATATCTCTCTTTATCGCATTTATCGTCGGTTGGATATTGGGCTACACCGGACGTTCCTATGTACAACTCATAACTATTATTGAGAGCATGATTTGTCAGTAAATTTTGAAAGCGTTTCCAATTACCCACGCGTAAATTGTGCCACCAAATAATATTCAATATATTTTCATATTCCTTAAAGTATTTCATTAATAATTCATTCTGAACAATCAGGGATACTTCATAATTTGCTAAATTCAGCCATTGGTCTGTTTTACCCATATCATTCAACTTTTCCTGCAAAGCTTTTGCACTGGAATGAAATTTTAGATATATTTTTATATAATTATGAAACTTGTTCTTTTTCATTAGTTTTTTAAGCACCTTAAATCCGAAACTATGGACGTTTTAAAATTCCAAAGGGCTTCATCTATATATTCACTTGAAATCATATTAGTTGCATCCACTGGCTGTAAGAAAATGTATTTTATAATTAAAGTATTTATAACAAAGTAGACGTTGAAATAATAAGCTCTCCTATGTGTTTATCGGTTAATTCTAAATTGAAGCATGTTTTAAATAACGCTGCAGTTTATAATATTTGTTGATGAAAGGTAGTTCTAATTTATATTAAGACCTTTCCTATAAAGCAAATAATGAAAATTAAGAGTTTTTAATCGTTACTGTGCGCGGTTAGCAATATAACGAACTTTTTTTAACTGCATTAGAGTCTAATTGTACATATTTGCAGCATGGTATAGTCAATAAATTAATATGTTCAATAAAAGATTTTAAGTTAATGAGACGACTTAATAGCGTAATAATTTTATTGAAACAATTAATTAACTAATTAAAATAATTACACAATTTCATTAAAATAATGAATTTATTTTATAAAGACTATTTCATTAAAATAATGAAAGAATTTCATCAAAATATTTTCATTCCTTTGGTTACATTATTATACATATATGATCAATTAAATTTTATTTCATATATTTAGCGAAGTTTTTGTTTAAAAATAGTTTTAATGAAACTTGTTTCATTGATTTAACGAAGCGTGATATTAGTTAAGTTTTAATAAAGTGTTTTTATTGGATTAAAGTCGAAGTTCACGAAATTAATTTTGGTACGTTATTTTATTAAAATTATGAGTTTATTTTATTAAAATAAAGAAAGGTTTCATTAAGGTTATAGACAATTTCATAAAAATTATGAAATAATTTCATCATAATTTCATAATGGGATTTTTTTTTGTATATTGATCGGTTTTTTGTGATTTTCAAACTCTATAATTTTTGGCGACTGAAACATTGGCAGCTTTGAGAAATATATATTCTGAACAGTCTAATTACATACATATTAGGGAATACGTTATTTTTTAAAATGCAACTATTTTTGGCCTCACCTCTCAAAAAGTTCTATAAATAGTTTTTCTGTTTCAAAAAATTTTTCTCTTATTTACACTAAAAAGAAACAACAAAAACCAGTTTAATTTTCTGTCAGAATGTATTGTTTGATTTTCCAAAAATGTTTTAGGCCGTATTTCACTTAAAAATTTGTCTGAACTTACAAATTTTGTTATAGGAAATAATTAATATTTTTTCAATAAACAAATTTGTAAATTTGTAAAAATTTTTGTCCGAATTAACAAGTTGTTTTATAATAATGAAGTTTAAGTTTTCTGTGTACATTAGTATTTTTCCAGGACTTTTTTGTTTCCCGGGAGAGCAGGAAATAAAAAAGAAGTTCCCGGGAATTGAAGATCATAATAAAATTTTCACAAATAATTTCCGGAATCTATTGATTTGTATATGAGCAAAATGCATCATTGTATCATTTTTTATTTTGTGCTGAGCTTTATTTTAAAAGTATTTCGCAAGCAAAACAGTTTTTAAAGAAATGAGATAAAACACAAAAAGATTTAAGATAAAGTAGGAAAGAAAGAATAATATTTCTATCGACATTTTAAGCAAACATCGTATTCAAAAACTTTTTTTAGACCCAGCAAAAACAGAACACTCAAATCATTAGTACAATCACTGAATCTTGATATGCAATGAAAATTCTCTGCCCTTAGACAATTTTCAATTTTTATATTTTTTATAATGGTTTTTTAAAACAGTCAATAGCGGAGTTTAGTGTTTGATGCAAATGGTCTTTAAGAAATTAATTTTGTAACTACTACTGCACTGATAAAAAGAAATTTAAGTGTTGCCAGATATTCGGCCGCGCTGGCATGCGGGCGATTTGCTCCGGCTGAAGCTCGCCGTCTTGGTGGGGCTCTTGCCGACACCTTGGCACTAGAGCAGCTTCAAAAATTTCATGCCAGCATTTTATAGTACTTGTTGATGAAAGATACTTTTAGTGTATATTATTAAGACGTTTCCTATAAAGCAAATATTGAAAATCAAGAGTCTGAAATTGATACTGTGAATATTAACTTTTTTAAAAGAAGGTAACACAAGACAAAGAAAAAAGTGAATATCAATAGCTATCAAACGAAATACAGCTCTAAGAGTGACAGTATGAATTGATTAAAAGCAGATGATACTCAACTCTTGACTGCAAACCACCGACGTTGAAAGTGGTCAAGCGGAAGAGAATTCTGAAGAGACTAGCGGGAGCTATCGAAAAGTTAGTTCAGACCTCCGTGCAGTCAAAAATTTTCTTTGTCTGTATGCGTCACATCAAGATATATCAACACCAGGTAGTCGCATGAGAATTCGTTGTGGAGAATTTACATTTGGGCTGTCAAAAAAGTTGATACATTAACACTGCTGACAGGCCATATGTGTAAACATTTACGTAAACAGCAGGGCTCTTGCGGCCACCTAGTATGAATTCGCCTTGCGTCACATTTATCTCTAAATAAAATTATAATTTAATTGAAAAATTAAATTAAAACAGAACTCAAGCCAAAATAATTAAATTTCTTTGTATATAATAATAAAAGTTTTCATTGAGATAAATAATAGACAATTTCATTAAAATAACGAAATCATTTCAACAAAGTTAAATAATTTCTAAAAAATAATCAAATATTTTCATTCGTTTAGCGAAATTATTACATTTGAACCAAATTTTATTTCATATATTTAGTGAAATTTTTATTTAAAATAATTTTAATGAAACTTCATTGCTTAAGTTTTAGTGATATTTTTTAATGAATTTATTTTAACAAAATAATGGAAAATTTCATTAAAATAATGCAATAATTTCATCAAAAAGTATTAAATATATTATATATTTTCTTTCATTCAGCGAAATTATTACATTGGATCAATGACATTTTATTTCATATATTTAATAAAATATTTACTAAAAAATAGTTTTAACGAAACGTTTTTCATTAATATAACGAAGCGGAACGTTGGTTAAGTTTTAATGAAGTTTTTCATTGGATTAACGTCGAAATTCACGAAATCAATTGTGGTAAATCATCAATTTTTTCGAGTCACAGCACTCGTTTAGAACATTTTCACCAATTTTTCCGCAGAGCAATGATTTTGATGTTATTATATTTTTTATTAGTATAGTGTTTACGGAAAATCGGCAATTATAGCGAACTGTATATATTAATGGTTTTTTTTTTTGATTTTTAAACTATCCCAGCAAGAAAGTTTGCTTACTGGTAGGCAAAAAAGTAAGTATATGAGGATTTAATTTGACTCGATAACTATTTATTTTTGTTTAAGAAGTCCAAAAAATAAGGGATGACCCTTACAAATGTACTTACATTCTCACAGCAATTAACTACCTATTATTTGGCTTACTTGAAGCTAAAAAATAAGTGCTCAAATAAAAAAATCAAAATTTAAAAAGAAATTTTACACACATTATATTTTATTTATATTTATTAGATTTTTTTTAATTTGTATATTTTTTTGACCCATTTGGGATACGAACCTGTGCTCGTTCAGATTTGAAGACAAAAGCTTCACCCATTCAGCTATTGTTGACTTATAAGTTTAACCGACAAAAATTAGTTTTCATATACAAACACATGTTGACTTAAAAAGTGGTTGTCTACCAAATTGGAAATACTTTCAGATAATGATGAAAATACGTAATAATTTTATTAAGAGCTAAGTAGTAGTTCTAGTTTGAAGCATAGTAAGGAGATAAAGTGGTACACTCATTACTTTGTAACCCATTAATAAAGTACTACCGATTACAAAAATCACAAAAGTTTTTGCTGGGATGTAATATCATTTTGGCGACTTAAAAGTTGGCAGAGAAAAAAAGAGCACACGTATTTAATTTATATCCTGAACAGCCTCATATACGAACATATGTATGTCCATTAGGATAATTCATTTGTGAAAACAATTGGTTTTTTATATCGCTCATTTGCTGCAACAACGTCACAACTTAAAAAAAAACTAGTTTTACAAAAACGATTTTAAAGTTTTCTGTTTCACAACTTAAGAAAAACAGACTGTATTATTCTTATCTCAAAAGGTGAACATACAATATATTTGTATGAGATTTGTACACAGAAATCATATAAACGAATTTAAAGTTTCCACTTTCTCTCAAGAGTTGAGCATATAAGATAGTTATATCAAATTTTTACAAACTATGAAGAACGATATGCAAATAATTCTGCATTATTAGCTTAAAAATCCCAAATCTTGAGTTATAGATGCGTTGTAGCAAATGAGCGATACATGCACAACCACTATTTAAATTTATATTTTATTTCCAAATAAAATGTATCAAAAGATCAGCATGTAACTCACCTGGTTGATATAATTATGCTGTAAATTTGTTGTATTATAAACTAAAGTTTGAAGTGATATCTGATCAATATTATAGCAAATCGCAGCCAATACATTTCTCTCTGTTCCTTTTTGTACCGCTAATAAAAATGTAGTAGAGTTTTGATTGCTTTCACACCAATTGTATGGCTTTTTCGTAGAATATATACTCCACGTTGGTTCCAAGCATGATAGATTTTGATCCAATAATTTATAATCATTATAAAATAATGTTGTATCACGACACTTAAAGACAACAGCAGTTTGGTTTGAAATTTTCTTCTGTACTATCTTAGTAAGTTTTTTGTATCTGTCATAATAATCGTATGATTGAACTTTTTCTTCTGTTTCATAAGTGATGGGACTATAATGTTAAGAAAAAATAAAATAAAATTCATTAAACTGTGATAAGTAAGGATAGTAAAAAGAAGCAAATTTGAATAAGAATTAATTGTTAATTAAAACAGGTTGATGTCATAAAGCATTTTTAAATTGATATAAACAATTTACATCCTGTTGACAATATTTTGTGTTTCGTAAAAAAGAACAATATTCTACTCTTACAAAATTAATTATTATTTAAATTCATAATCCTTGGCCTTCTTATCTGCAGTATATGTACCCTCTCTGATTTTGATTTTCAAAATAGCTCTACATATAATCGTTGGAGTTCTGAGGGAACAAATTAAAAAAAAATACAAACGAATAAAAACAAAAATTTTTGCATCGCTGCTTACTTTAACAAGTTTTTTTTCAACTTGGTACGACGGAGATCTATACATTTTTGCAGAAATAAAGTGGTGGCATTAAAAAATGTCCAAGGATATAATGTTCATGAATTTTATTTCTTTTTTCAGCCAAGCAACTATATCTTATTCGACAAAAACTGAGGAGAAGGTCTTTAATACGGGAAGCCAGCGAAGCCATTATTTGATATACCCAGAGAAGAAAACCGTGGATATAATTTCCATTTCGAAGAGGAAATTATGTACATGGACTTTATTTCTTATATTTGGTGGACATTATTTCCATTTTCAAAAAAAAAGAACCAATGCTCATGGACGCTATTTCCTTTTCGACGTGGATATAATAATGTTTATGGACATTATTTCTTTGTACGTAATTGCATGAGATTAATATAATATTAGTTTCACAAAATAAAGTCAATTGTTGAGGACAAACAGACATTCAATTAAAACATTTATTACCTAAAATATGATTCGCAATATCCATGAACAATTGCTCCATCTTGTACTCTTATAGAATTATGTTCATCACATCTACCCAGTGGTATTTTTATTTTAAATTTTCCCATAACTTTTTCAAACTTCGGTACGATGTCAATATTATTGGTACATTTCATCACACAATCACTTTTTATATTTGGCAAAATTACTATCCAACAAAAAATTTTTATTAAAACATTCATTGTGATGTGGAACGACATCCTTTCGGTAAAAGAACAATTCTATAACTGAAAATATTTTTATGATAAATACGAGTACACACTCTGTATATATTTGCTAAAGGCACAGTGGAGCTGGCAAAAACGGGGAAAGTGAAAAAGCCAAACTTATAAATACTGTAAAATTTCCTTCATAATGAAAAGTTCAAACGACTAAAGTAAAGATGAACTGCAACCAAATAATATTCCAAAAAATAAAATTCCGAGTAATTAAGCTTCAAAGTTTTTTATTCCCATGCATTTCATACATAATCACCCCTATCGTGAATACTTTTTCTCTCGAAATGTTTTCCCTTTCCGTTGATTTGCAATCATGAATAAAAATTCGAAAATTTTCCCTTATCATGAATGATTTTTTTCACGTGGAATTTTTCGCTTTTCCCCTGTTTTTGTTCACTTTATTTTAGCAGGCGAACATGATATATACATCATATAATTGCTATTTTATCATTTCAATTAATTATTTAAACCTAGAAATATTTATTTTTAGGACAAAATTAGTAAATAGTGTTCTTTTATTTTAATATTAACACATTTATTTTAGTGCTAACTCCTTGCAACACCTTTCTATCACACATGAACTAAGTTTTGAGGTGATGTAATAGCAAATGCCTTTTCCGCGTCTGTAGAGAATCACTCATCGCGTCCAAAATATATAAAAACCCAGTTTTACTCACTCTTGAGAAAATTTAATTTAACACCAAAAGACAGACTATTTGATTGAATTAGGCTGCCTGCAATGGCACGGGTACTCCAAGGCATTGGATGCCATTCGATTTTGTTTAGATTCCTCATAAAATACAAAGATAATTCCGATTCTTAGCACTGCATTTTTTATTTTTTAACAAAACTTTCTTTGATTTTTAATTTATTTCATTCAGCTTCTTCCGTAAGCTGGTTTTAGACTATTATACAAGCTGTTCGACTTCTGCACAAAATGCTACCCTGATATAATGTGTTGTTATTGCTTTTTTAAAAATTTCCGTAAACTCATTAGATCAGGGTTGCATTTTCTACAGAAGTCGACCGGCTTGTGAGATAGTGTAAAACAGCTTTTATTTACATTCACTGAGAGCTGATAGTGGGGAAAAAATGTTTACGATAGCAATTTTTCCTCGAAGGGAACATAGTTCTTTGCATATTAAATATTGATCTATGTCTTTAGAACAAACAAATAACTGATTGCATTAGCTAGAAATTCTTTTTAAATAATTAATTTTCTATTTCTCCAACTGCTTTGAATTTTAAAAAATTATACTTTATAATAGGTCTGTTCTACGTTTACGAATTCGCCCAATTGTACCCAAAGTTGCACTAACTTATCCAAAAGCATCTTAGAAGATAAACATTAAGCAAGTAAGAGAGGTCATGAGATTCATTTCTCTTCTTGGCCAAAGTTATACGAACTTTTCTTATCATGGAAACTATAGATTCTTTTTTATAGATTTAGGTCGGTATATTTCATTTGCAATGAGATGTTTGGGCTTCAAATGTGGTTTTTCGCGTAACGGCAGTTTTCGGTAACTTTGATCATTTTGTGTTTACTCTCATTTGTACGAACTTTCACAAAATCATCTGGAACAAACCTAATGTGAGAAATTTCCGAATAAAACATTAAATATTTTAATTCTGTTTGGTTATTTCCTAAGTTACCTTGAAAAAAAACTACGCTACAAATAAGTATAATTATTAAATATTTCCCGATGGAAAAACATCTGAAAGCGACTCATGACGATGAAATATGACCTTATTTATATACAAATAAACATTTTGTCTTTATCATTAAAAAATAAGAAATGCTAACAAAAATTGCTTTATTTTATTTATCTATTCAATTATTGGGTAAAAACGAAAATTTTCGACACGGTCCGGATTTTTATAATCTCCGATTTTTATAAAATTCGACATATACATTCTAATGTTGTATGCATGGCCAATATTTATTTCGACACCTCTTATGGTTTCTATTTTATAGGTATCTCGGTCATTTTTGGGAAGAGTTTGTCATATTGAAGATTGAATAACTTTAGAACGTGTCATCGGATATAATTACATTTGACGTCATTCGAAAGGTCTCAGTATCTTCTTAATGAATACTGCTTAAAAATGACATAGTTTTTTGCTAAAATTACCTCTACAATGTCAAAGTATCCTTTATCCTTAAATATCCTGAAAAATAATATTATAATTTTTTTTTTTTAATTTTTCTACGCAATGTAGCCAACTGACATGACTTTATTGTGTAATATATTCAAGATGGGATGAAAATAGATTCAAAAGTTACAGTTGTATCTTTATGATAAATCGATTATATCTATGAAACTTGTGTAAGCAATAATAATAATAAAAACAACCGTAGCTGTAGTATTTCCTAAAATCTCGATTTGTATTTTTTACACAATGACGACAGATTAGTTTGCTATATGTTGCAAAAAAGAAACCAGAGAAAATATATAAAATTTTTCAGGATATTTAAGGATCAATTTTTTTATATTTGTGATGTCCTTGTCTTGGATTTGCAAAAAGTGTGCCTGAAGCTTTTAAATGATAATTAAATTACTAAAATCTGATGACGTGCTACAAAGTTATGCTATTTTCAATATTAATTTTTACCAAAAAATCCTAATGTGTTCAAATGTTTGTTTATTATTATTATTTCTTATACAATTTTTATAGAAATTATCGAGTTATCATAAAGAAACAATTATATCTTTAGAGTCTTGAAAATTGTACACAATAAAGATATGTCAGTTGGCTACACTCTGTAAAAAAATAAAGAAAATTAAAATAAACATTTTCAGGATATTTAAGGATAAAGGATACTTTGGCATTTTAGAAGTACTTGTAGCCGTAAACTATTTCTTTTTTAATCAGTATTCGTTAAGAAGAGCCTGAGACCTTTCGAATGATACTAAATTTATATATATATCCGATGACGCGTTCTAAAATTATTCAGTCTGTAATATGACCAACTTTTCTCAAAAATTGCCGAGATGCCCAAGTTTAATATATGCAAATGAAATTTAGCATTTAGGTACGAATTTCCATCAAGTTAACACAGAATACCAAAATGCCTAAATACATAGTTCAAGGAACCAAAAAAAAAAAAAATTGTGGTTTACAATTTTGCAAAAAAAGTTCCCATTTCTTCTAAGACCTGTAAAATATTTTGAGGAATAAATGAATACTGCATAAAAACTCTTTAAACTCATATTTGTTTTTGAGTCCAATCTTTAAGATTGAGAAAAACATGAGAATTATTTAAGAACACTGTATTGTGTATTTGGATCCACTGTGCGACAATAATATCTGAGATTTTAAACACAAGAACGAAATATATACAAGAAATATTATTGAGATAAACAAAAATTGTAAATTTGTAATGAGCTTATCGCTTAAAGAGAAAGAACAAAAAACATCATTAAAGTATGACTCTTGGCTTTAATCAATAAACACTGTCAGCACATAAAATAACCTCCTGAAAATCTATGGGGAACTTGTAGGTTAGAAATCATTACTACAAGTATGTAGAAGGTATAACATATGAGACTTTAAAATTGTACCAATTGTTATCTAAAATTGTACTCTTGTCGACCTAATTGTAGAAAAACGGATTTTTGAAAGCAGAAAATTTTATTACATATAGAAAATATCACTTTTGTATACATACTTACACAAGTACATGGGCATTTCCACAGGAAAGTCCACTCTTTGGTCACGTGCGACATCATTCAATTAAGCTTGTATTTTGGAGCCATGTAGCTAGATTTTTCCTAAACTTTTACTCAATGTAGAGCTACTTATGGCATACAAAAATATATAAAGCAGTAAAAAAAGTCTTACGTTTTCTTAAAAAAAAAAAAAACAAATAAACGAGCATAATTGCTTGGTGTCGCACGTGACAAAAAGTGGGCTTTCCTGTAGAAATGCATATATAGTATTATCTGTGGCTAAAAGGAAAGTGTGCTAAAGTCGGATTAAGCTATATCTAATCGAAAATAGTTCATTAGTTTGGACATACTTGCTATTGGAAGATATAAGAGTATATTGTCAATAAAGTTCCGAAATATTCGTCTTTACTATAATGCAAATAAATTTATAACAATTTAATATTAATTCAATTTATAACAATTCAATACTTTAATGTGTATCGTGATCTGCAAGAGTCTTAAATTGTAGAGACTTCGTTTTGTGAGCTGGTCTTATGTGAACACTTTAAATATTCCTCTCTTTAAGTTGATCTTTCTTCTCAATACTTTGCAAAATTTAAATTTAATTCAGATAAAATGTTGCATATGTACGAGTGGACGATAATAAAAAATATTTTATCGCAATAAATGGAAAATTATTAATTGTACTAAAAAAAGGTCGATTTGTACCATAAATGGTACAATTGTACCACTTTTGCCATCCCTTTTGCTGCAACGTAAAAAATCATTATCATTATCGGCCATGTCACAGAGCTCAATTCCGTTCGGAAACGGAATTCAATCCATCGTAATATGTCAACCCCTAGCTGGAGCATACAGCAGCATAGTAGCGTCGCCAATAGTCTGGACACACCTGACAAATTTGCGTATTTTAGTTTTCTTTTTGTTGCTACAAAAATGGTGTAGGTTGAATTCCGTTTCCGAACGGAATTGAACGCTGTGACATGGCCGTATATATGAAGGTTTTCCTTTCAGTGTATTTTTTGTAATATATCAAACACACTTTTTGTCTTGGTCATCATCATCTTCATTTATGAAATATCACTATGTTAAATCTATTCAAGTCTACATGTTTATCTAATGACTCTAAAAAAATGAATGAGAATTAATGCAACGACATTAACGAATTGATTCACTTAAAAATCTTCAGTAAACAAACTTGGTACAATCGCATTCCTTATGTCGTCATTGGGGTTGTTTTTTACGATACAGTTTTTCTTGTTGTTTTTGGTATTTGCGTCCTAAATAAGAGTCAAACAAACAATTCATTGATTATGTAGAGAACGTTTACTGAATATGAAATTTATTTTTAGACAAACTTTTGTTTGAAAATATTTTTTTTTATTTTTATTTAGCAAAGAAGGTGTTAAACCTGAACATATGAAACCCTTCCATTAATCTTTATTAAGCTTAGTGAAGCTGCTATTAGGCGAATCCAGAGAACAATAAAAAAATAGACTTGGTCGATCGTTCATATACACATGCTTATTATGTATATAGTGCAATAGTGTATGACACTTTTGTGACACAATTTGGTGCGTCATAACGTCCATGGACATTTTGAGATTGAATATTATGGCTTATAACCTCTCTGACTATAATTATCACTCATTCACTATGTGATTTACCTGAATTTAATCTTTCGATTATCAATAATCTTGTACGCAGAGGAAGTTGTGGTTGCGAAAACAATATCATGTTTTTTTAAGTAATAATATATGGTTGCAGAAAAGAAGTTATTATTGATTTAAAATACTGTAAACTTTAATTAGGATGCTATAAACATACTCATGCCACATGGATGCTTTTAACAGTAGAATTTTGTTAGTCAACGTTCAGACGATGCAATTCTTATTAATCAGATTCTTATTTTGTTGGCGAGAGCGGGAAGAAGAAAGAAACGGGCACACTCTCATGTACTCATAAAATTCGTTTTGCTTTCTCATTCGTAATATAATAAAAACATTCATTCATTCACATTGTGTATGCATTCCTTCAAAAGAAAGAAGCTATTAAGCGATAATACTTTCATCGTCTGAACGGCAAAGAAAGTTCAAAGAAGAAAACGTAAGAAGCTGATTAATAAGACTTGTGAGGTTTTTTTTTAATAGTAAATAAAATTTAAATATTTATAGGAAATATATCAATTCCACACAACGATCCTCTGGATATGGTTTGTGACGATATTTAATGCGCACTAAAATGAACTTCAGTGTCATAGTTACATTCATATCTTCCCTGAATGATTATGAGTATTGAAAATGTTCGATATACCGTAGAATATCTAAATTTTTTGTACTAATTGTCGTTTTCTGATACATAATTTAATTTATTTCAAACTGTTGCATTAACCAATAATATCAACGCAAAAGTAGAGTACATTCTTAAAATAAACAATTTTTCGCTGATAAGAACTTTTAATTCAAAGTACTGTTGATGATTATTAAATAAAAACTAAAGTTTGGTACTTTCCCTTTTAATATTGAAAGAAACAAATTAATAGAATCTAACAAAAAAATATCGAAAATAGTTTTTTAAAATGAAATGCTTAATATGGAGAGAGATTTCATTCAGTTCAATCTTGCTAAATAAAATAAAACTGTTTTTCTTTTAGGTATCTTAAGTACAGTTAATGTAAATACGACATTTTTAAACCAAATACAGAATGCCATTATATAGACTGGTAGGGCTTGATTTTAAATATAAAAAAATATTAGATCAAAAAAGGCACACGCAATGTCATGTTTCCCAATATAGATTATGGTTGTGGCAAATAACTTATTATTGTTATACATAATTGTGAACCTTAATTAGTTTACGGCAAAAAATTCATGCTTACATGACATTATTAGCATTCATATTAATTCCAACATGGCACATAGGTGCAAAATAAAAAATATTGGTACCAATGGAAAGGTGATTTTCTACAGATATCAAATATATAAAGATATCATTCCCTTCCGAAAAACATTATTAAAAAAACACGAAAAAAAATTTATATAAAAAAATATTTTTTAATTTTTCAGTGTATATGAAAGCTAGACATACAAAGTTTTAGAAGGGATTTCTTGCAACATGCAAAAAAATGGACATTAGGAGGAAAGGATCCGAGTGACGTAAATGGCACCCAGAGTTTGATGTCGGCTTAAAAAGAACAAAAAATTAAGCCACAGTCAAGCCATAAACAACGATATGCAATCAGATGAAACCGGACTTCTTACAGGTTGCCTAGAAATAAGATGGTATTGTACCTATCAAGAACTTGGTCCTTATTTTGATCTCAGTACTTTTTACGGCCGAAATTTTTAAATAGAAAGTTGGCCTTATTTTCAAATTTATGTTTTTGTGCGGATAACTTTTACGCTTTCGAACTATTAAAATGTAGAAAATATAGTCTACAATTATACTTTTCATATAAACATGAATCTGACCATGAATGGACCATCATTTTAAAAATATTTTTACTCAGATTCATTCTCTAAAAACCATACCAGTACAATATGAAAACAAAATAAAAAGTTTTTAATGAAAAACGTAATATTTTTCATGTCAAACTTTTATATATTAAAAAGTTTTTTTTAACACTTTGAAAATGAAATTTTTTACTTGACTTTGGGTTCTAACCTGGAATTAAAGAAAGACTTTTAGAAAAAAGTTTTGAACAAAACTTATATAAAAAAGTGTCATCTTTCAAATAAAATAATTTTTTTTAACCCCGTTTTTGATTTATCGCGTGAACTCCCCATACGTCTGTCCCTACGTGCAAGGTTAAATTTATTGTTAAAAAATCTGGCTACAATCATGGTATATTTAAAAATGCAACAACAGTATAGTTCTATAGCAATAAACTAGGGTTCTTGTCCATCCTATTCTGAAGCATTTTGCTTCCAATCAACTTATGGTTACAAAAGAGCCATGGCTTTCTCCTTCCAAAAAAGTTTTTGTTCTATGCCTCGGTTGAATGCGTTTTTGTTAATTTTTTATTTTACTTGAGAGCTTGTTGGTTTGTATTTGCATTCGCTTGGTTGGAAAAATATATATAAAAAATATTAATTAAAAAGTAATAAAAAACGGATAAAAGCTAGCAATTAATATTTGGCCATGTTTTGAAAACCATTTGAAAAACAGCATTCTTTAGTTTGCAAATTAGCTGAAAAGCTGTAAAAAGTGAGCTTTTTTTGTTGAATTCTTTCCTGAAAATTGCCGTTTTCAAAATAATATGATTTTCAAAACATGCCCGATTGTAAATAAAATATGTGTCAACAAACATATATGTGTGTAATATATCTATGTGAAAATAAATAATACTTTTTATTTCAGATTCAAAACATTTTATTTTATATTTAATTTCAAAAATATATATATATTTTTAGTTGCTGTCAATCTTTAATTAAAATATGATTTAGAAAACAACCCTTATATGGTTATTTAGAACCATGCTATTTTATATACCAATAAAATATGATATATTTCAATCATAGTATATTTACATTCAATTAAACATTAGGTTGTATGAATCATATTAATGTTATATGTACAAGATAACAATATTATATTTAGAACATATTTATTTACATAATAGTATGATTTGACTCCAACCACATAATTCAATCATAGTATAGTGCTCTTAGATTATGGTTGCCTCAACCGTGTTTTTTCTTTGCGTGCATATTTTAAATTTAAAACGATTCAGATGCATAATCTTCGATGTATATTAAGATAGACTCCTTAGTTGTTCACTAAAAAATTTCCATTAAATTAAAAAAATATGTATAACACTAAATACATTTCTTTGGGTACAAACCATGATTGATTGATGAAACGTTTTGCAAGATAATACTATTTACCAAAGTTCATAAAACTTTTATATATTTAGCAGTAAAAACCTAAGCTGTTATTTTATTGTATGTTGTAAATGAAATTTAAATAATTAAACTAAGATAGCGTAATGCTCAATACACCCAACGGCGGAAAACTGCAATTAAGAAAAAAATATATAATTTCTAATATTTTTCAGAAATTTTATGTGTGGATAAGAGAAACAAAAGCAAATATTCTAAACGCGTTATAAATTAAATATCGTTTGTGAAAATATTCCTAGTTTCTTAATGTGGAACACCAACAGCATGTATTACGGACACGCCATTTTGTATGAAGAGAGGAAAAACTGTATTTTTGTTTTTCGTTTTTAACACATAATGGGCAGTCTTACACAAAAAAAAACTTATGTATATTTATTTATAATCTATTAAATCATTCTAAATCAGTGAGTAGCAACTGTTTCTGTATTTCAATGCGAAAAGCCAGCTTATTTATTGGAATATTCCAATCATTCAAGTGTCAAACAGAGCAATAAGCCGATGGCTAAGTTTTGGCGGCGTCGTTGAAATATTTTCATAAAATACTATATTATTTGTTAAACAAAAAATACTTTATTGAATGTGCTTTATTCCTTTTATCTTTTCAACGATAATATGCCGCAACTTAAAACCATTGTAAAATACTTGTAGTCTTATTTTCTATGCAAAACAAAACGTGTTCAGCTTTTGCAATCGTCGGAGCGCGATCGTAATAAAAAGAAGAGTCGGCGCCTAGCCACTAGCCAAGAGATAGTTTCAATTTTCTTTAATACTTATAAAAAACTGTTTAAAACAAAATCATTAAGTAAATTATCTTGCTCACATTATCCGTGTATAGTTTCAAAATCTATAATTTAGTGTTTATAATTTTAAAAATACTTCTCGCATCGTTTTCAAATGTATGACATTTTGACAGCGTTAGTGAAAAACTTTTCGCAAAATGTTGTTACAGAAACACTTTTTCTCACATCCTTCCAATAACTATTGGAAAATAGCTTAAATGACAGATAGTTCTCGCATTGTAAAGATACAGAAACACTTGTGTGAGAAAACCCCATTTTTGTTTCATTTTACTTCGTTTTTCTTTCAATTCACACGTTTCATGTGAGATATTTTACGATGCGAGAAATACAGAAACGAGGCACAGCTTCCATTTTAAAATATATGCATTTATTTTATGAAATATTTTACTATACTTTCAACGGACACGAAAAAAGCATTTGATATGAGAATCAGGCATATACATTAGGGTGTCCGTAATTTCCCAAGTTGGTTTTTTTGGTGCCGCCACCTAAATTTTTAGCTTTTGGCCTAAAAATAAATATCCAATTCAAAAATCTCGAAATTTTCAAACTAAACCTTGCCGATATCATATAACATTTCTCATATGAAAACACGCCGAGAAAAGATATAGTTCTGGCATGGTTGCGTCAACAATGCCATGTTTCCCGATATAGCTTACGGTTGTTTTAAATAAGTTATTATTATTTTTTAATTAATTGTGAACCTTAATTAGTTTACAACAAAAAACTCATGTCTACATTTAATCATGATAATATTAGCATTCATATTAATTGCAACATGGTTGAATTTATTGTTCAAAAAATTCTAGCTACAATCATGGTATATTTAAAGATTCAACAACACTATGATTGTATAAAAACTAAATATGGTTATTGTCCATACTTGGTTGAATGCTTTTTTGTTAGTTTTTCGTTTTACTTGAGATCTTTCGGCTTGCTTTTGTGTGTCGGTTGATTTGAAAAAAAAAATATATAAATTTTTAGTTAAATTCTTTCACGAAAGTTGCCGATTTCAAAACAAAATGATTTTCACAACATGTACGATTGTAAATAAAACATGTGTCAACAAATATGTATGCATGTAGTTATATATCAATGCATGTGAAAATAGATAATACTTTTTTTGAGACTCAAAACATTTTATTTTATATTTCATTGCAAAAATATATGTAGTATTAGTTGCTGTCAATTTTTAATTAAAATATCATTAAGAAAACAACGATTATATGGTTATTTAGAACCATGCTATTTTTATGTACAAATATAGTATGATTAACAGGAAAACCAGAAACATGCCTTAAATATGGCTCTTATGCGCATTAAATATGCACCAAAAACATAAAAATATGCTTTAAAAACTTGATAATTTAAATTTTTGGAAAGTTATTTAGGTTATTTAGTTTTGTCCATAGTGGATATCATTGTTTATACAAATTTTGGTTCTAAGAAATTCATAACCAAAGAAAAAATCAGCTTGGGAAATAACAGACACAGATGCATATTTACATAGAAAATCTACACATAACAAAAACATATGAATGCATGTGGTTAATGAACAAGGCTCGGACTTTCATGCAAATGCATTTTTTTGTAGTGATAGATAAAGACGTATTTACTAATTATCTATGCGAATCACGAAATTTTAAGTAGTTTGGCATCGATTTGTAGTTGCGTATGTTTGCATATTTGGAGGTAAGTGCATATTTTGCACATTTTGACAACAAATTCATATTTTTGGAGTTATGAGAAATTGTTTAATGCATATTTAGTAATTTTTGAAAAAAATATTAATAGGCCGATTATGCATGCCAACCGAGCCTCAGTTGGGTTGTCGGTCGCGGAAAATGATACTACTGAGTTCAACTGGCAACTAAGAGCTGTCAATTTCAGTTGCTATTTAGCGCCTTTCTGGCAACCATTAATTTTGATTTGCCGACTGGCAACTCAATTAAAGTTCGGTTGCATTACTTGGAGGTTACACGTTCAAGTTTTGTTTCAATTTTTGTTTCAAGTTTCAATACATTCACACTTTTTTACTAACACACTCACATAATTGGAAATTGACTACCAACTTAATTTCAATTTTGCTTTCAAGATTTGTTTCAATTTTTCGTTCAATTTAAACAGCTGATCTCTATTATTGTAAGTAAATTACAGAAAGACACGGCTATAACGAACTTTGTGCAAACAGCAAAAAAAAACCGCTCTATGACAAGTTAAGTAGTTCGATACAAACGAGGACTCGTTAACTACGAATTCGCTATTACGAATTATTTTTGTATGAAAATGGCAACCGAAACGTCGGCACTTTAGACTTAGATCGTTACAACCGAGAATTCGTTATAGCCGGGTTTTACTGTTTCGTTGTTGATTCCTTGACGACGGCATCTTGAAAACAAAATTGACTATCAAGTTGCTTACAGCCTACGTCATAGCGTCAATTTAAAGTAGTTTTAACAAGCAATACGTGTGATCAACTTGAAAGCAATTTCTTGAACGTGTAACTGCAGAGTTAAATAATAGACCCAATTATATTTGTTTTATGTTTTTTCTCTAATAATGATAAAAAAATAACATAAAATATTTTCATATTATTTTAGTTTTGGCACTTTGTTCGTAGGCAAATTCATATTTTTGCGCATATTTTTCATTTATAGGTGCATTTGTTAAGCGTTTAAAATCACTTTTTAGTTGCATTTAAGTCCGAGCCCTGTTAATGAAACTCCACAAAAAAAACTGTAAGCGGAGCAGTTATTCAAGGTTAACCATTAACCAGTTCAAAGGGAATGTTAATATTCAAACTCAATGCGATTGAGGCATTCAATCACCCAGGGGTAAATTACGACTTCGACATCAATATGCGGAAATTATTGTAAGCAAAGCAATCACGTGCTTAAAATCATAAAATTTCATAGGAAAAATCGTCAAAATCGCCAAAACGGTCAAATTGATCTGTGTATATACACATAAGTACTTTTACAAATAACAGTTTGAATTAAGGCAAAATCACTCATTTGTTCTCCAATGCTTTTTTTTTCCAAAAAGTAAAAAGTTTCCATAACAGTTTTATTTCTTAAATATTTGTTGTGCTTTTTTGTTAAAAAAGGTATATTTAATGCAGTTTCATATTATCCACTTAGGTGTGGCAATAGTTTTGATAAACTTAAGCCCAAGCAAACGGCGATACTTTGGTCAGTGATAGGAAACGGAAAAAGAAAATGAAACATATCCTTTAAAAAAATCCTGTTATTTATGGCAAGTAGTTACCATTTTTGAAATTGGCTGAAAATGCAAAATTTTATGCCTTTTTCAATTATATTTAAATTAATTTTTAATTAAAAGGGGAAAATACTTTTTTCACTTTTCTTTCTTGTTTTAATACATTCAGATAGTTATCAATAATGCAAACATTTTATTAAAGGGTGCGCGATCTCATGGTCGTTATCAGAGAGCAACATTGTTTAAATATACATGGTTTCATAAACAAATTGATCACACAATGGGTCGATGCAATTGTAAATCAGAAAACATATATCGCAACCATAGTATTGTTTTGGCCCATATGCCAAAAGTCGGAATGGAGAAAAACAACAAAGAAGACTTACATACAGTTTTCTCAAAATATATCCGATAGGATTTTTTTGTATTCGATAGAATTTGTTTGGAAGAAAAGTGGACATTTTTGTGAACTTTCAGCAATCCGATTAGATATTAACATCTTTTTACTGAAAGTAAAATTTCTTGTTATGTGCTGCAGTAACCACTTTTTTATTTTATTTGTAAAAATAGTTTTTGTTGCTCCATGTGTATACTAACTGCTGTGTATTGAGTAACTTGTAAATATCTTTTCTAAATGTTATTAGAAAAGATATTTACATGGAATAACAAGTTAATATTGATTAAACGTGGTAATTTACTTGATTTCTGATTTCTATTTTTTATTTAAAAAAAATTCTTTTTTTACAAAAAAATTATCAAAAATGATGATGTCGAGCACAATGAATGCTTGATATCTCAGAAACCAGGAACAATTTCGCGAAAAGTTTTTGGATTCTGAAACTCAATACTTAACTCAATTTTTAAATGGTCGGTGGGCAAAAACAATACTAAGGTCGCGATATATATATTAATTACTATGTATTTCTCAATGTTTTACCACTTGCTGAGAGATTTTATCAAATTTACAAATGTCGTTTTAGATACCCGTGTTAAGTTTAGCGGAACTTTAAATAAAACATAACGGTCGTAAAATTACCTATTAGAGAAGCAATGAAATAAATAAGAGATATTTTATTCGTATTTTTTACGTTATTTTTCGCACTTTTACTCTTTACACAATACATTTGGTGCTGAGGGTCTGTAGATAATTCAAGAGTTTTTTTTTATTATTATGGCATAAGGCATTATGTACAATGACCCATAGGACAGCCTTTATATTCACAATATCCAATGAAAGATCATATAACTCCCTTGAACTCACTCAATATCCTACAAGTAAATTGGCCCTACGAGAAGCACAAGGAGGCAGGAACATTTGCCGTACGTGTTCTGAATGTATTATGTTCTTTAGTCATGTCTGCCAAGATACCTGTAAATTTATTATATGTTCCAAAAAAGTATTTTTTGTTTTTAGAAAATGTTTGGGAATACAATATTTTCATCAAATTTTCAACTTTAAATATTATTATTATTGTTCAACTCTGAAGTTATAATTTCACCAAATTTCTTTCGACGCTATAAAATTTTGTTTCGCTAGCTAATAAAAGATCAATTGTGAATATTCGTGAACAGTTGTATATGACGTTTGGAACATGCGAGACCAAAGTTTTTAAAAATTGAGTTATTTTAATTTTTAAATGAGTATAACTCTCTAACTATAATGTTGCTTTTATTTATTATTTTTCAATTCTGTCACAGACCTTATTTAATATTTTTAATACTTAAATTATAATTTTCTTTATTTTACTTACTTCTTTCTGTTTATTTTAATTTTCCTTTTTCAGTTTTTATTAACTTTTTTTTGTTGTAATATTTTGGTCTTGAACTCGGGTTTATCAATTCATAAGCCAATACCTTTACTACCTCAGCCATATCAACATATAAAATATCGACAGCATAAAATAAACATGCACATGAAATGACTTTAAAAATTATCGTACTTTATTTCAGAATATAACGATTGATTTCGGAAGTAGTCCCAATATTTTCCTGTTTTAAGTGCAATTTAGTTAGATTGTTACTTAAAGTTTTACGCACGACTTCTACTACAATAAAGCAGAAAAAACTAAAATTTTATTAAAATTTTTTCTTTCTGTGTGATCATTATATATTCCAATATTCCTAATAATAATATTTTTAATAAAGAAATAATTTGAATTTATCGAAAATTCAAATGTTCATAGCCCATTGTGCACTGAAAATTTTATGCTGAATATGCATGCATAACTTTTGCTTATTAAGTTGTTTCTTTATCAGTACGTGAACCATTTTAGTCGCAGACACATCTACTAAATCCAACTGAGACCTTCCACTTATCAATGCTGTAAATATAGCAGTATTGAAATGTTGTCTCCTACGTTTTCACTTAAGAGAACTAAGAAAATAAAAAAATAAATAAGAATTTTTTATTTAATATTTAATAAATAGTAGACTATCAAAGGGTCGTTTTTTCACCACTGTGCTAACCTAACCTCTCAATTGTTCTTTGTTATATTTTTTCAACAATTTATATATTCAGCACTTTTGAATATATACAAATATGATAATCATATTGAAATAAGCAGCACACTTCATTGAATTTCAAGCCAATTGCAAGATCCTTAGTGTCTGGTGTTATTTTTATTTATAAATAGCCCGACAGTTGTTATAAAAGGGCTGTACGTCTAAGGCGAAAGTAGTCAGTAATATTCGAGATATTGAACACTCATAATGTCTCCTAAAGTGAAAAACATTTTTCAAAATCTCATATTAATTGGAATTATGATATTAAATATAATATCATTGGCATTCGGCACTTGTCGTTTGATACTTTCTGAAGACATTACACTGCGACCAAGCATTGTGCTAACAGTCGGATCCCATCAAGTTGATTTAATATTGAATAAAGCGGATAACTTTGTATCGTTTTTTGAAAATCAAGAAATTGAAGTTAGCTGCAATACTAAGTTTAAATAGTAAGTATTTATCAAGCTGCAACTATTTCATTAGTGCCAAGCAAATGTAACAAATTTAATTTTAGCAACAAATATTTTCATAAAACTCTAAAAATTTGCTTTGATATTAATTTTTTTAGTCCCACAGACATCACTACAGAAAATAAAATAAAGCTCAAGTGTGAAGATAATTTATTACAAATATATAATAAAAGAAACTACTACGGTCCACAAAGTTCATTTATATGTTCATCGCAAAAATGGAATTTATACGAAGTATTGCAGAATTTCGTTTGGTGTCCTTCGAATACGACTTCGTATCTCCTAGCTCGACCAATCGACTCAGAAGCGACAAAATTCCAATATCTAGGTGGTATTTGCTACGACACCCATAATTTATCATTTAAATCGTTATACTTCACAATTGTACCGCAGCATTCCGAGCATTTGGTAAATATAAATGAGAAAAACAATATATATATATAAGAGAACTTTTTTATATGTATGTTTACAAAAAAATTTAAATAAGCATAAATCTGACTACTATGCTGCCCTCCTAAAAATGTAAGTCGCATCTCCATTTTAGTAGTTTTGAGATATCTACACTCTAAGACTCTTTTGTTGAAAACTAGGTCGATAATAGTAGGCAACACTTTACAGATTATTATCGACCTAAAATGACACTCGCATTGTTTTTGAACAAAGTGTTTTTACTAAAAAAAGCGATGCAGGCTGCGTGCAGGTTTGAACCGCGACCTCCTGACTGATAGTCTGACGTATCTACCATTCAGCCATAGCCGTATTGTACTTTATGTTAAATTTTTTTCCACTTGGACTAAATATTTTTAATTTGAAAGGTTTTTTCTTTAATAAAATAACTACAAAATCGATGTAATTTTAAACAAGGAGAAATTTTCAACACAAATTTAGACAATATATGATCGTAAATTTTAAGTAATGTTTTAGAGTGTAGCTTTTAAAAAGAAAAAAGCTAGAAGTGGTAGATGTCTCCATTTCGCTTAACGTTTTTCAGTCTTTTACAGTGGAAAATGGAATTTTTTAGCTTAACAAAAAAATAAGAAACTCTCCTATATATGGTTAGCTTAAGAAGCATTTTTTTAGTTCTTGCTTAAAGATCTTTTAAATCTTCAAATACAGTATTTTTCGTCGATTTATTGGTTTTATATACAATACATCGAACTGTTTCAAAATATTGGTGTTGGAGGCGAATTGGCTTATTTAGGACTTTAATTTATTTTTTTTCGATAAGTTCACACCAAATCGCAAAACATAATTATTGCAAAACTTTCTCAGATCGGAAGAAAGTCAAAAGGAAGGACATGATTTTGAAAAATAAATCCATAATAAAGTTTAAAAAGTTGTATAAAAAAAACTGGGAACCAACTTGAAAATTGTATCAAAATAACTAAATGAGTAAAAAAGAGCGAAAACTCTGGAGAAGTCACTTTAATATCGGAGGTGTTTATGGTGTGCTTCGCCATATTCCCTATGCAATGAAAATAAAAAGAAGTCTTTAAAATTTTAATTTTGTTTATATAAAATTAATTATTTTCAACTATTTTACCAATAGAATAGAATCTTAAGGGTTTTGTTTTCCCAGATATTCAAAAATAAACGTTAATCCCATATGGGGAAGAGTCACGTCAACTTGAGGTATTAAATAATTAATATCCTTTTGATCCTTCCAGTAATAAAATTGACAAAACGAAGGAAATAACTTCCGGATTTTTTAAAATTAGCACAGTTGGCCCTTGCTACATATATTTAAATATTTATTTAAAAAAACTAAAGAGTCCTGTTGTGTTTGTTTCCTCTTACAACTACAATAAGAGTTTGGAAAAAAAACCTAAACGGTGTAGTAGACAAGTACGAAAATAAAAAAAATTATTGCTTATGGAGTTTTTGTTTTAACTCTGATATTATGAACTTGTAATTCATATGATTTGAAGTTTCATATAGTTTCATATAATATCTCTAATAATATCTCTAGTTTTTCTATGAGATTTTTGGCTAAAGATTCCCTTATGATTTGCATTAGCCCCAATGAAATGAACATGGGAACTATCTGATACCTCTCCATTATCAATTTCAATTGATTTTAATAAAACTTTAATTTTTTTACTAAATAACTAAAGTATTAATTTGAAAAGAAAGCACGTTACAAAATTAAAACTCTTATTTCAATTTAAAAAACTATTTATTGAACTTAAAAGCTGATTTTAAAAAATTATGTCTGAAAATAAAATTTTAATATTTTTTTTCTGTGTACTCTTTAAGCCGCCTTCCACAGGCTAATTTCATTAAAAAATGTTTATCTTGTTTGATAGGGTACTAAAAAATGGCTGAGTTATCGTGGGTCAAACGAAAACAGTAGTATATAAATATAACAAAAAAATTCAAAAGTAAAAAAATTAAAAGAAACAATTAATACATTTTTTCCCCAATATTATTTAAATAAAGGTTTATTTCTTGCTGTTTAAGCATATCTATTAGGCATACAAGCAAAAATGTAGAGATAGCACCACCAGGTGGCCAGTGATACGTATGTATGTATATCGATTTGGGAGAAAAATCTACCGTGCAAGCCGTTTATCTAAACCCTGCAACATATTTTTTATTTATTTATTAAAAAACTTGATACGGAAATTTATGTTTTAAGTAAATTTTTCAGGAAAAAGGTGATGGCACCTCGGAGAATAACCATTATTCCTTAATTATGTTTGCTTTTTTAAATTTTGTTAACGGTTGCGAAAAAGTAACACTAATTTCTTCTTAATTTTTTACATACTTTACGGTAGGTCTATCTACTTTTTGATATTTTAAAAAATTCATAGAAATTTAATTATTTTAGCTTGAGTTGGGCTTTAATTTAAATTTTCAATTAAATAATATTTTTATTTAGAGGAAAATGTGAAGCATGTAGACAAAAAATTTGACTGCGCAGAGGGTTGAACTGACATATTTCGAGAACATCCACTCTTCTCGTCAGAGCTCTTCACGGCGTGGACCACTCGACACAAGCGGTAATTTGCAGCCAAGAGCTGAATATCATTTACCTTTGATTAATTTATGTTGTTACTCTTAGAGCTGTATTTTATTTGATAGTAATTAATATTCACTTTTTTCTTCATGTCTTGTGTTCAGCTTCTTGTTATTTCTCAACTCTAGAATGAATTACCATGGTGAAGTGGTCTACGCGATAAAGAACTAAAACGAGAAGAGCGGGAGCTCTAAAAACATGTCAGTTCAACCCTCCGCGCAGTAAAATTTTTCTTTGTCTACATGCTTCACATTTATCTCTAAATAAAAATATAATTTAAATGAAAAATTAAATTAAAACCGAAATCAGGCCAAATTAATTAAATTTCTTTGGATATAAACCCATATAGTTCGACTAAACTCATAACTTAATTGTTAAACTCTAAAGGCACCTAGCAAAAGGATGTACATGTTCAAATAAAACTGAACAAACAAACATTCACACACACTAGCACTTGTAATTATCAATGATAATTCATACTAGAATAGAGAAATAAAAGGAAGCTTAACACAAGACAAAGAAAAAACTGAATATCAATAACTATCAAATGAAATACAGCTCTAAGAGTGACAGTATGAATTGATTAAAAGTAGATGTTATTCAGCTCTTGACTGCAAACACCCGACTTTGGTCGATTGGTCGAAGCGGTAAAGAACTCTGATGAGATTAGCGGGAGCTATCGAAACGTCAGCTCAACCCTCCGCGCAGTCAAAAACTTTCTTTGTCTAAATGTTTCACATTTATCTCTAAATAACAATATAATTTAATTGATAAATTTAATTAAAACCGAACTCTACCCAAAATAACTAAAATTTCTTTAAATATTTTTTTATTCAAAATTGGAAAATCGTATTTTTTAAAAGTTCATTAAAAGTCAAAAATGGCTAAAAATTATCATTTCTATTAACTGATCATAAAGCCACAAATACTACAAATAAAATAGACTTTATTTCATGAAATTCGATTGATTTTATTCATAATAACGTGAAGTCACCTAATTTTTGGAAAAAATCGAGTATCTACACTGTACAACAAAATGATTTTTTTCTCACATAACAAGGTTCAAATGCTTGTTTCTGATAGAGGCCACCAACAAATATTTACGTATATCGGCGCTTTGAAGGTTTACACCTGGGATTTATTTTATGCGGGTTAAATTTCCCCTCCCCCTCCCATTATACACATAGTTATACATACTCTGCATGGAATATCTTGTAGGGCTTTCGTTTAAAGTATAAGATGTGTTCATCACTTTAATGTAAAACGCCACGATAAACATTGTTGTTCAACAGATCAGCCCGCTATAATGCCGATGAAAGATAGTGTTTGCCCCTTATTTAATTAGGGGACAAAAAGATCCATGCTGCGAAGAGCTAGAGGGTTATAATGTTCTACAAAAATGTTACCCATGGAAGTGCTAAACACATATTATACGGCAAACATAGGCCTACAAGATATCTTATAACGAGGCAGTATAACTATGTGCAAAAGAGGGAAAAACTTAACTCCACCTAAAATGAATCCCAGATGTAAACTTTCAAAACGACGATACATTTAAAAAAAAAAATTTTTTTGATGGCCTATATCAGAATCAGCATCCACCTTCATAAGTGGTAAAAACGAACAAGAACGCTGATGATGACGAGCGTAGCGGCCGTCGAAATCAGTAGTACTGATCCGTTCTGCTAATCTGATTTGAATATTCCAGCACTCCACTCTTAATAAAAATAATTTGAATTTACATTAATTCAATTATTGAACTATAGAAAGCCGAAATAATAAAAAAATTGTTAGAACCTTGTTATTTAAAAAAATTGGTTGTACAGTGTAAATATTCAAAAATTTTGCAAAAATCAGATGATTTTATTTTATTATGAATAAAATCTATATTTATATATCAATTTTCATGTAATGCAATTAATTTTATTTGTAGTATACACTCTAAAACATTACTTCAAATTTAGGACCACTATTGTCTAAAATTGTGTTGAAAATTTTTTCTTGTCTAAAATTACATCGATTTTATAGTTATTTTATGAAAGAAAAGCCTTTCAAATTAAACATATTTAGTCCAAGTGGAAAAAATGTAACATAAAGTATAATACGGCTATGCCTGAATGGTAGATACGTCAGACTATCAGTCAGGTGGTCGCGGTTCAAACCTGCATGCTGCCAATCGCTTTTTTTTACTAAAAACATTTTGTTCAAAAATAATGCGTGTGTAATTTTAGGTCGATAATAATCTCTAAAGTGTTGCCGACTATTATCGACCTAATTTTCAACAAAAGTGTTTTAGAGTGTAGATTTTTTGTTGAATTTTCTTAGTGGCTTTTGTAATAAAATTTATTAACACGTTCGAATTTTATGTGAAAATCAGTGCAGCAGCCTCATCAAAACTAGATTTTTGTAAAAATCAGGCGATTTCACTTTATTGTGCATAAAATCAATATTTATCCATCGATTTTCATGAAATAAAGCTTATATTATATAAAGTGGTAACATTTTGCCATATGAGCTTTTTTATATATTTTTAATAATTTATTATTTGAACTATTGTCATTATTTTATTTTAAATGAAGTCTATTTGCTGATAGTAAGCATTGTCTATATGCATTTAATTGGCGCTTTACCAAGTCGTCAGTAAACTTCAACCACAACTTTGAAAAGTTACAAACGTCTTATTTTATGGAGAGACTTTAAAAAACCATTTAAGATTTTACAAATGATAATATTTTTTTAAAATCACAAAAGACTAAGATAGGCGTAGTAGGCTTAGAAACTTATACAAAACCCAGCATTTGCATTCGATATGAATCTGTTTTATTTTTTTAAATCTTTATACAATTAGAAATCCATTGAATAACAATAAAATTATTTTTAAGGCAAAATGAAAAATAAAATCCAAATTAAACTTTTAAGAAATTTATTGTTTGACATATTATCATAATTTTATTGCTATCAAATAAATTTCTAATTATATAAAGGTGTAGAAAAATAAAATAGACATATAAAAAATATTGTTAAGCCAGCTGAAAAATAATTTTATTTCAAGTTTTCTGGTGGTTTTTTGAAATTAAATTGGACAATCCCTTTCCAAGTTGTGACAAAATCAGTGGAGCATCCTCATAAAAAGTCCAAAATTATACAAAAAAACAATATACACTCTAAAACACTTTTGTTGAAAATTAGGTCGATAATAGTCGGCTTCACTTTACATATTATTATTGACCTAAAATTACACACGCATTATTTTTCAACAAAATGTTTTTACTAAAAAAAGCGATTGGCTGCATGCAGGTTTGAGCCTCGACCTCCTGACTGATAGTGTGACGTATCTACCACTCAGTCATATCAGCATTATACTTTATGTTACATTTTTTCCACTTGGACTAAATATGTTTAGTTTGAAAGGTTTTTTCTTTAATAAAATAACTACAAAATCGATGTAATTTTAGACAAGGAGAAATTTTCAACACAAATTTAAACAATATATGATCGTAAATTTTAGAGTGTACCTAGAATATAAAATTTCGGCTGATTTTGTAGTTAGAGAAACATAACACATTAAGAAAATATAGTGGTACTTACTTCTGGGCATTTTCTTTGCTGCATAGTGTTATTATACTTACTCGGTTGTTGCATTTTTATCCGCAATCTATCACTGCTTATCAGCATGTAAAAACGACACAATGTTAATTATTTTTCTGTGGATAATCTATCTTGGACTGTATTATCATATTCCATTAACACATACATTTTAGCAGAAAGTACACTTAGCACGTTTACACGTTAAGATAACGATATTAAATTATAATCTATACACACATATTTTTTATTTTGACAGAAGGAAGAACAGTGTTTTTGCTCAGGACAGTTTTACTGCTTATTATTTAATATAAGATGTTTTATAAAGAAAATAAATAAATATGTGACTTTGTATAAAACGATTTTTATTTCAGCATTCAAATGCTTTAACCGACTTCTACACACCCAGTTTGGAGTTAAAACACTTCAAGGACACATTTGACATTAAAAAGTAAAAATTAATATTTATCAATATATTAAATCTACAAACATTTTTATGTGTTTAATAATGATTATTTCTTAGTGTTGCAGAAACCGATTTTGATAGCCAAGACTTTAAAGATTGGATGAAATACTCTCGATATAATTATAGTTCAATTATACAAAATAAACTATTGTTAAATGAATTTAATAATGAATTAGGTTCCATACTCGATTTAGCTTGGTGGCCTAATTTACGTTTAGGCAATTGGAAACGTTATGAAACGGCTTTGGCAAGGCAAGTAGAAAGTCAAGATCACTCGTACGACATAATGGCTGGTGTATCGGCAGTCGCCACAGTTCCCATAATTGAAACATGCCAAACAAACTTTACTTTAAAGGAGTTAGTAGATAATAAGAATAATAAAATTCCTATGTATGTATGGAATTACTTAAGATCGACTAACAATAGTTCGGATGAATATGTTATTATTGGATTTAATTCACCATTTTATGAGGTTTGTAATTAATTGTACTCTAATGAATGATTTTATTAAATTATTATTTATATATTATGTATGTTATTTATTGCTTTCAGTTTTATTTGGAAAAGGATATTGTTTTCTGTACAGATAAATGCAAAGAGATTCTTTGGTTGGAAAAGGTCAGCTCCACTTTTCGCTATAGTGCTTTGGGTGTCATATTTTGCTGTAGTAGCGAAGACGTTAAATCATCAAAGCGTTTAGATGGATTTCCTGAAGTCGATATGAATTCAGAGCCACTAGATACTGTTACTATGAGTCCAGTTAAATCTAAAAGAAAATTTTATATCTAATATATTTTATAATGATTATTAATAATTTTTCTTTGTTTATTGTATGTAATATTGGTCCAAATATATCGAATATGATTATACAGAAATATAAATGAATATTCGCTGGAAATTTTTTGCTTTTTCATTTTAAAACACTAGTTTCTAATCTTCTTCTGTTCTCGGAAAACAAACTATAAAATCTTTTCACACATATTCATATAAAGTATAAAAATCAAACCAAAAAAGTTTGTCTTGAGTAGAACAAAAAGATCAGAAAAAATGGGAATAAAGAAAAATAAAACCGATGGCAACGCTGGGAAAGTGCAATTTAATATCAACTTGAAAGTGATTTGATTCTCGTATTAAATTTTCACGAATTAGTTGTATATGTAAGAACTAAAATCAGATTCAACAGAACCACCTTATAAGTGGCGATAAGCAAAATACACATGAGCACTGACGATGGAAGTGTGGTGGCTGTGTACGTTGAAAAATTAAGTTGATGTTAATTTTTCCTTAGTTCCTTGGTATATTAATCATATCCAATTCTTTCTGAATTAAACGTTATATACTTTAGCCTAAAAATCAATTTGGATTCATAAGTAAATACGTTCGAAATAATCATATTAATATAAAATCTTTTGTTCCCGGAAAAGGGGAAAATAAGAAAAAATTACTATAACAAAAAAATTTCAAAATAATATATTAATTTTTTTTTAAATAAAAATGCAACAACATCTTATACACTCTCGATCAGATGATTAGAACCACTTAAATGTTTGTTTTTAGTAGGAGATGTTTTTTTTAATATTTTGTCGACAGATAAAATTTTATTACCAATGCACTATAGGGAATTTTAACCATTTTGTGGCCGTAATTAATTACAGCCAGACCGACGGCAAGACCGATTTAGGTAAATTTTTTTGGAATCAAACTTCGCAAGCCTCCCTCTTAAATGAATTGATTCACTCAAAAATCTTCAGTAAACAAACTTGGTGCAATCTCATTCCTTTTGCTATCATTGTTGTTGTTGTTGTTATTTGTGTACATGTCGTCATCGGGGTTGTTTTTTTTTACCACACAGTTTTTCTTGTTGTTTTTGGTGTTTGCGTGCTACATAAGAGTCAAACAAACAATTCATTGATCATGTAAAGAACATTTACTGAAAATGAAATTTATTTTTAGACAAACTTTTGTTTGAAAAATTTTTGGTGATAATTTTTTCTGTGTAGATTTTGGGAAATAGCTAAAAAAAAATATCTCGAAAGCGCTTTTTAAGAAAAACAAATAAATACCGTATTCATGTTTAGCAATCGAAAATTGGCTTGGAAAATATATATTTTTGAAGTTATGACAAGAAATTGTAAATTTGTTAACTAGCTAAATTTTTGAAAGCAACAAATTACACAGAAAAGGTTTTATATATTTTAGTTTAGTATGTATTTGAAGCGCTAATTTTATTCCGATTTACTTGTTTCATTTAATTTCAATTGCAATAGATGATCTAGAAGAAATTTTAGTTTATTGATTTTAAACATTTCTATCAATCAAAGATAAATCTAAAGATTCAACTTCGATCATTTTGCTTGGCACACCCTTAACTACTCCAAAACCAATAAAATCAGGGACTTTTCGTCGATATGTAGGCCAGTAGGTTGGCAGTCGACTTGAAATTACATTCAAGCCCATTTTAGAAAAAAGTATCATACAAAATACGACCCTTCGGTATGATGAGACGAGATCCCCAGAACGTATGCTTTGCGTTGTAATAGTCAGCTGCCAGAAAACGTGAGCCTAATAATTTATAAAACGTACTACGTTGACTTTTTTAAATAGAAAATCTAAGAGGAGAATAAACAGATGAAATTTGAAGCTTTTGATGAACATTTTCATTGCAAATGTTTCTTGCTTGAAGATAATCATAGTTCAGCCAGAAGATGCTATTTTAATCGCGATTTACTTATTATTGTCGAGTTTTGAGACGTCAACTGAGTCGGTTTGTATCATAGTGATCAATAATGACAATTCTATTCCGTAGGATAGTATTCTATGCGTAAAACAGCATTAAAAATGAATAGAATTATCCTTTTTGCTATATGGGGTAGCTCTATTAGCATTTTGTTACTGATTTTATAAGCACTTGGTGCTTTCTTCGAATTTCAATTAGCGATAGCATTTTCAATTTCCCGAATGTTAAATATGAAGAGCACGACAGCTTCAGCGACAACTGGTGGCAGCTCAACTATATTAGAGGGTATGTTTGGAGTAAATACCTTTTTTAAGTTGTTAACGAACAGCGTACCTTTCTCTGCATCAGTTCTTGCCCAATCTCCATTAGAACATCATAATGGATGTTTACTAGGGTTTGGGTATCGGGAATTCCTTTTACTATCCCGTTTTCCCGGGAAAATTTCAAAAATTTCCCGGCAAAACGGGAAATTAAAAGTACACATTGGGTATTATGAATAAAAAAAGTATTTGCATTTTACTTAAAAATTTTACAAAAAAATTCTTAATTTTATTTTGAATAATATCCGGAATTTTGTGTTTTAAAAAATTTTTTAAGTAAAAAGCAAATACTTTTTTTTCTCATACTAGCTATTTTTCATAAATATATGGACTTTTTTGACATACATATTTATAAAATGTTGTAAGTGACCGCCAAATTATTTTCATTCATATAAGGAATTTGTATTATAATCCTATTTTTCTTTAATATCAAAATTTTCAATGTTTTTTTTATATATTACAAAAGTGCGTTTGACTGACTGTACGACTAAATTTATACGATGAAATTGTTGAAAAATAACCATAATTTTTTTAAGATAACCATTATATATTGGTAAAAAAATAACTATTATTATACGATTTTTTCGAAAAAAGTCATAAGAGTTACGGTCCCTGGTTTTTAGTTCTTATAAGAAACGTCAATATTAGTTAATGCTAAAAAAGTTTCGGTAAATTTCACTTTGAGCCGAATACGTGGCTATTTGGACAAATATTAAGTTCGGTTTGGGTTTTTGTTCTTTTTAAAATTTTTTTTTATGCATTTTTTAAAATCAAAAATATTTATAAAACATTTTTTAGCACAATTTCCACAATGTCTCTGAAACTACTAGGCAAATTAAAAAACAATGTTGGTATGGCTTCAAGATAATATTGTTACCGAGTTTCGAATTTTTTATTTAACCGAACAGGACAAACTGTTCTCGAGTTATGTTGATACTTGTTTCGCAAGTGCTTCCTGTTTTTCATAATGTTATATCTCGAAAACTAAAACCAATATGAAAAAACAACTACAGATTTGAATTCAGTGGCTCAAATAACACAGGACACAACTTACTGTTTCTCCTGTTTAAATCCTTGTATACTACACTGAAAAAATTCCATGCAACATATGCACGAAAACGCTCGTACATATTACGAAATATTTCGTAGTTTCGCACCACGAAATGTACGAGAATAATTAAAAAATAAAAGTAAGAAATAAGTATGGCTCAACTGGGGCACGAACTCGCAATCTTCATATTTCAAGTCATAGCTCTACCCACTGAGCCACTTTCTACTTATTTTATAAGAGCTAAAAATTTGTTTTATTTACATACATCTGAAAAATACGTCAGTTTATAAAAAATTATTTTAATTTATTTTTTTATTTCAAATATATTTTTACGAAAGGTATTCGTTGCTTTCGTAAATTCAAAAAATCCTTGCCTAAATGTTTTTTCGTAATATATACGAAAGTTTCGTATATTCTACGAAAAAAGTCACTACGAAAGTTTTTTTCGTCAAATGTTGCATGGATTATTTTCACTATAGTATTGTTAGCTGTTTCGCAAAGCATAAAAATACTTAACTGGACTAGTACGGTACGTTAAAAGGCCCAATAGAAAAATTAACTCTAAACTGAAATGACACTTGGACCTGTTTTAATGTCATCCTTCATTTAATATTTATTACTCTCTGCAAGAAAATTATATGCTCTTTGCTCTAAATAAAGCCAGTTATATATTTTGCATTTTTAGCAAACTTAAAACAGAAACACAACTACGGCCACAATAACTAAAAAAAGACAATAATGTTTAAATTATTATTTGTTAAACATTCGTACATTTTGGTTTTAATTTTCTTGAAGTGACTACTGCTGCTGTTACTGCGCTGTTTGCTGTGTATGAATTTTTCAACAACTTTTTCTTGAGACGTGTAGACTACATTTACAAAAGTAATGCAGCCACTGTGTTTCAGTGCATTCGAAGACATCGGCGCGTTTAAAACATTGTCGGTTAGATTTAAATAAAAAACAAGTTCAAAAAGCAAACTCGAAAGATATTAAAAAATAAATAATTAAAACGAAAACTATTTAATTTATTAAATAAAGGATTCATTTATATGCATATATTGGATAAACATAATTAAAAAAAGAATTTAAAGAGATTAATAGTGAGGTGAGTGTGTAGTAACAATATCTTTCATACTAAAATACAGCATGCTAAATATAAAACAAAATTATATAAATAAAAACATATTATTTAAATGCAACAACTTTTTAGTGATTTTTATGAATAAATTAAAAAGCAGAAGTGTTTAATGATGGAAAAATTCTTATAGAAAAAGTTTTTCGAACTGTTTAATTAGTGTGATTGCTAAAATTATTTAATTTGCGCTACAATATTTCGTTGCGTTATTAGAATTTCAGTTTTAAAATTAAAATTTTTCATATAATGAGTTCTGTGATAATTTTTATAATATTTTTGAACGCTTAAGAAGCTAAAATATTTTGGTTTTTTGTTTAAAACACCGTCATATGATGGTGCAGCTTAAGATTTTCTAAAAATTTTAGTTTATAATTTTTTAAACAAATAAATATATGTATATAATTTATGGCTCCAAAAAAAAGTTTTATAAAATTTTTATTGATGTGATAATTTGCATAGAAGCCTTAAAATTTTATGTGTTGCATTAGATATGCTGATTCTGTATGGGTACCCCCTACGTCAGCATTTTATATTTTCAAACTGACAGCATATAATAATATCATTCAGCAAGAAGTTAGAACCTGGGTATTTCGCTTTCTAATTAAATTTTATTATTAAAAAGTTTTAGAAAACATTTATTAACACGAATAAATTTATATTTTTGTTTCAAAATCAATGTTGATAAAGTTTGTTTTAAAACATGAAGGATTTATGAACTTGTTTTTATTCGAGGACCATAATCACAAAAAATTATCACCAAAAAATTTTCAAATAAAAGTTTGTCAAAAAATAAATTTAATTTTCAGTAAATGTTCTGTACATAATCTATGAATTGTTTGTTTGACTCTTATTTAGAAGGAAAAACCAAAAACAACAAGAAAAACTGTGTTGTAAAAAAGACAACCCCGATGACGACATACACACAAATAACAACAACAATGATAGCAAAAGGAATGCGATTGTACCAAGTTCGGTTACTGAAGATTTTTGAGTGAATCAATTCCTTAATGTCGTTGCCTTAATTCTCATTCATTCTTTTGGAATCTTTAGATAAAAATTCAGACTTGAACGCATTTAACAAAGTAAAATTTCATAAATGCTTAATGGATGATGATGACACAGACACAAATTTTGTTTGATATATTTAAAAAAATCCACTAAATATTTTTGTTTGATTAAGTAAACTATTTTGTTTAGTATTTGTTAGTATTTTTAGACTAACTGTTTTATAAATTCAGACAGAAATATTGTTTGATATTTTTCAGAAAATCCAGTAAATCTTTTTGGTTGATTTAGTAAATTGTTTTGTTTACAATTTATACATATTTTTAGACAAATTCTTTTATAGATAAATTCATTTCAATTTTTTCACTGAAAAAATACGTTTTTTTCAAAGAAATTTTTGAGATATTTTTGTCTATATTTACAAATTTATTTGTAGTTCCGTTCCTAGACAAAATATTTACCATTACATTGAATTCCTTTACAGAAAATGAAATTTTGTTTTTTTCTGTGAATTGAGTGGGTCCATAACGAAACGCAATAATGCCATTTTTCATGTTTTTTTTTATTTTTTGATTGAATCCGATTTTACGCATTGAAATCTATATTACCTTTTTTATAAAGCATTCCAAAACCCAATAACTACACTGCAATTCTACTTACTAAATTCCATTTTGTCGTTTATCCAAAAAAAAAATTGTAAAAAATGCTATGGTGTAACTATTGAGTTTTGTTATGGACCTCCTCAATAGATTAATGATTTAAACAATTAAGTGGACTAAGAAATAATGCAACATTTAATTATCTTTTGGCCGAATTATTGACCAAAAATCTCTGGAAATGGTTTAAGACAAAACTATTATTTTGTAAATAGCACAAACAAAAAAAATGTTTTTTAATAAAATCGTTCTGTAAAGGAAGGTTTTAGCCTTAAAAGGAAGGTTTTAGCCTTAAAAAGTCACTACCATCAACAGTGGAAAGAATAAAGAACAAAGTTGGAGATCTGGTGATCTCCGAAAAATTCCATATTGCTTAATATCTATTATAAATTCTTGCATGTTGTCTAATAAAGTCTATCTTCATAATATAATGACACATAGGGGCATACATATGGGGAGTTCATGCGATAAATCAAAAATGGTATGTTTAAAGAAAACTTTATGTTATTTGAAAAATGAAGTTTTTTCAAATAACATTTTCAAATAATTTTTTCAATGTCTTTCTGTAATCAGCGGTTAGAATTTAAATTTAAGTAAAAAAAATATTTTCAAAGTTTTGAAAAAATTTCTCCAAATTATAAAACTTTGACATTAAAAAAATTACGTAATTTATTCTTTGTTTTCACATTGTAATTATATGATTTTCAGAGAATGGATCTGTATAAAACTATTTCTAAAATTGTGATCTATTCGTGGTCAGATTCAAGTCTATATTTGAATTCAAGTTTAACTTTCTGCCATTTTTTGCCACATGTGAAATTATGTGGCTCATTCTCATTTCAAGCGCTTTTTGTCTTATCCGTTGAAAGTATAGTAAAATATTTCATAACATAACCACGTAAAATTTAAAATGAAAACTGCTTTAGCATGATTAAATGGATTGTAAATAAATTTACATAAGTTATTTTATGTAAGATACTCCATTGTGTGTTAAAAGCGAAAAACAAAAATATAGTTTTTCCCCTCTTCATTCAAAATGGCGTGTCCGTAATGCATGGTGTTGCTTTTGTACATTAAGAAACTATGATTTTTTTCAAAAACGAGATTAGCAGCCTTATGCAAAATAAATCTTACCTGAGGTTTGAAGTTCATGTCAGCTACCAGCGAAATTAACGCTAACATACCTATGTTAAAAAATAGTATGCAAAAACAATATGTTAAGTACTATATGATACTCGCAATACCATCATTCTTTCTTGTCTCTTTATAGTAAACGATGCAACACAACGATTATTAATTCATCCGGATATTCGGATATAATAATAGTGTTTTGTATAGTTTTAATATAATATGAAATTTTTCTTTATTTAAGATGTAAATTAATATTTATACTACATAAAAACAAAAACTAAATTCATTTATACCCAGGAAAAATTTCGATGGCAAAGTAATGAGTTAAAATGCTAAAACACATACCCTTCACTACTTCTACTTTGGAATTTTAACCAATTACTTTAACATGGCGATGTCATTGGAGGCAAGTACTTACCACATTTGATTACAAATAACAAGTTATAAAACCAATAAAAATTAAACGTCTCTGCTAAGAGTTGAACTCATGCCTTTTCCAGTTATTGTGTTATTATATGCCAAGTGTTCTACTCACTAGGCTACTGCACAGCTATTTTGTTACGTGCTTAAAATTTGTTTTCACAAACATGAACACAATTAAAACAAATCTATTTTGCTTCCCCAGGGGTTGAAATGGTTATCGTGTGTATAATAAGCCAATAAGAGAATAGATCGCTTTTTTAATTACTGGTAAGTAATTGTTCAACTACTGTAAAGTAATTCAGACGGTATGTAGTTTGTGGTTGAAGAGTATGTTGTTCGGTAATCACAACTCATTACCAAGTTTTTGCTGGGTAGAAATGTAAAATAATAAATACGCCAATTTTTTGTTAAGGATTTAAAGTACTTCAAATAATCGGTTTAAATATTAAACCGATTATTTGAAGTACGAGCTTTGTTTACTTGTGTTGATTGTATGTACATCACTATAAAGTTTTGTAGATTTACATACATAATTTTGCCAAGTGATTTTTGGTGGATATTTTGAAAATTAATAAAAAAAAGAGGAAAAGATCTGAACATTGGAACGAAGAGGACAAAGTAAGTATTTTTATTGCAATAGTTGGGTAACATTTTTGTTAAAAATACTTTTTAATATTTTGGATGACCACTTTGAAGTGGTCATCTAGAAGGGAGAAGCCATCAATCCTCGTTTTATATCGTTGCCAATAATAGCGCGCCAATGGGTTTATACGTTCTAAATGAAATATTACACATTATATGAAATATTCACATAAAATGAAAATTAGTTTTACCAATTCTGTTCACTAAATTTAAAGTATCAATTTTTTATATCATAAATCCACACAATTTAAAATATTTTCATTAAATTTTTTCACAAAAACTATATTCGTCAAAACAATAAAATATTTTAGCATCGCCTTAAAGTAGGTGGGTAGCTGCTTTAAATTATTTGATTCTAACATCGGTTTACATGACGTGTGTTAAGCTAACAATCGTTTTTGCATGAAACTTTAAGGAATTTCGCTTAACATTGGTTTACCGACCTGTGTTAATTTTTTTTTGCATAAGGCTATAAATTTATAACGGTCTTAGAATATTTGCATTTGGTTCTCTTATTTCAAATATCAAGTTTTTGAAAAATATTATTAATTATAATTTTTTTTAAATTTTGGTGTCCGCAGCCATGTGTATTGAGCGTTACGAGTTTTTAGTACGCTTCATTTTTCAGTTTAATTGTTAAAATTGCATTAATAACATGCACTAAAATAACAGCGTAACATTTCTGAACTTTGTTAAATAGTAATATATTGCAAAACATATCATCAATCAATCATCGCTTGTATCCAAAAAAAAATATGTTGAGTGTTATTTATATTTTTTTTAATGTAATTGAAATTTTAAGTAATACCTAAAGAGTTTACGTAAAAATAAATCGAAGATTATACTTCGGAATTGTATTGTGTGTTCTGAAAAAATATTGAATTCGCATAAAAATGTATTGAGCGTTATGTAAAAAAATTTCTTTAAATATAATTTATTTATAAATTTTAGAACATAAGAAATAAGGTAAGAGCAGCTGAAGTGTAGAAACGATATAAAAAACAATATCTGTTTACAAATTTATGGTTTTCTTTAGAAATATTTTGCTTCTTTCCCACTGTGGGTTGTTATATTTTCGAAATATGTATTAGGTAGGTCGTAATTTTCTAAAAAGAAATTATTTGAAATTGACATAACTTTTGATGATTTTATTAATATAAGTCGTATTTGAAAGCGTACTTTTTACTTATGTAAAAATGTTTGTATAGAATTATTTTAAATTATACAAACTTTTTATTTTTCCATGTGAACACAAGTAAAAATTGGAAAAGTGCTCATTACTTTTAATTTCGTCCTGCGATTATAATACAATTTTTTATTTTTACAGAGTTGATGTATAGTGCTTTCAAACCCTATACTCATTTTTTGTGGTGTACTCTTATCGCGAAAATCGTTACTGGAACAACCGCGAAGGCCAATGTAACGCTCAAGACACAAAATTTTTCAAAAATCGAAATATATAATTTTATTTTAGGAACTATTGCATGAGGCGAAAACTATGATGGAAATCCTATCTATCTGTATTCCCAACCCTTAGTCGCCTAAGTCGAGTTAGGACAAAATTTAATTTTTTTGTGATAGACTCCATTCGTGTCTAAATCAAATCGCTACCAATTTTTTAAGTAAGTAACTTTTTTATGACGACAATTATCTATAATTAAGTTAAAGAAAAGCAAACTGACAGCTGCTTGGAAGCGAGTTTTTGATACTTTAAGCAGCTCTCCCGAAAAATTTTGAAACGGCTTAGGAGATATTAGTGACATTGTTAAACAAAGAAAAAAAACACAAAATATACGTTTCGAATTAGAATCGGCGAATTATAAAAAAACTACACTAAAAAAAATTTCATGTCTTTAAAAGAAAGAAAAGAAAACAGAAAAAAAAAGATTTTCTTCTATAAATTTGTTGTCTGTGAAGTTTCCAACAGCTTCTGCTTTAGCAACCTTTATCGAAATCGCATATTTAAAAAAATTAAATCCACAAGGCATCGAAAAAAGTCTATAACGATTATAATTCTAAAAAACCACATTATGTTAAAAATTTCGATAAAACTTTTTGTTCCCTAGAACTTGAAGTTATTTCTTTATTTATTAGGGATCCTGAACGCAAACCTGCACTCTATTTTATTTTATCAGGTGTAGTATTCGAGATATACCGTAATGTCAAAATTGAAGCCACTTGCGCGACATATATTACCACAAAGAGAGAAGAATTTGTCCTGTTCGGTAAAAAATAAAAACCAAAACTCGACAACCAAATTATCTTTTAGCCACTAGTTTTAGATATATTGCGGCTGAAGGGGATTTTTTTAAGAAAGAGGGAAATGCCCCATGCAGCGAAGAGTTAGAGAGATAAAATATTCCACAAAATTGTTGCTTGCAGTAAACATATTGTATACCGCAACACAAGACTTACAAGCTATTTTATCCCTTACAGAAAAACTTTTTTTATTAAATTTTACAAAATCGAAAAATCAAAATTTAAAAATATTTTTTTATTTTTTTTCTGGAAAAAATATCGAAAACAAAAACTTAAAAAAAAATTTGTCCATATTGGATCATTATTAGCACTTAGTTTTTTTTAGCAATTTTCATAAAAATTTTTTACTCAAATCGCTTGCCTGCATTGCGGAAACAGCACATAAATATCTTTTTAGGCGAGTAACAAAAAAAAGTCTCAATATTTACCAGGCAGGCGTTTTCGAGGAGTATTAAAAAATATCACAAATTTAGGGCAATCAACAATATTTTGTTTTCAAACCGTCCGATTTGACGTGGAATGCCCCACATAGTATATACTGGTTGATATTTATAATTAATTCATTTGTTTATTTCGCTAATTCTTCGGCGACTACTATTTATTATGTCACTGGGTGTCATTTCCGTTAAAATTTAATGACTTTTATTTTTGTAGCTGTCAATAGTTTCGATTCAATATTTTACCAGACGACATGTTGGAGGCCTTAGAACAAACAGTTCTGCATCAAAACGTAATTTTCGAAATATATGTCATTTACGTAATTTTCTTGGTTAGGGCTCGATATGCATAAAACTTCACTTAAAATATTAATTTTTACAATTAAGCCGGGTAATAATGTTGACACTTTTCACAACTTGCATTACCACGCACTTAATTTTATAATGCATAGAATTCTTATGTTAAGAGTTGTGAAGTTGTAATTGTTTTGTAACAAGAGTGCAAACAAACGTTGCCCATTGCAGCATAATAATAAAGATATTTATTAAGGCGAAATATAATCATAATTATTATTATTAAATTTTTTTATCTCTTGGCTTCGTTACTTATTTTAGCACAAAGTTAATAAATTAGCATATGAATAATAGTGCAACTATTAATCTAAAGTAATATAATGGTAATATATGTGGTAGAATGTATGTTTTATGTATTTTGTATAATTTATATTAAAACAAAGTTTAACATTTTTATGGATTGTCATTCGTTTATGGTCAATTTAAATACAATGCCATTTAAATCAAAATAAAATAGATTTACTGAAAAAAATAAATAAAAATTAAAATAGTAAAAGCAGCGAAACATAACAAACTAACAGTGCAAAAATATTTTGATAGCTTAGAATTTCAAATTAATAATAGTTTTCACAAAAGCAAATAAGACAATAAAGTAGTTAAAAGCTCAAACTATAGAGAAGCAGGAAAATATTCAACTGTGAAGGTTGCAACTTTGTCTTAGAGGTTTACAGACGTTTAACTAAACATTATTTTTAATTTAAAAATAAAACACACACGTTTTCTCAATAGCGGAGCGAGAAATATTTTCTTAGGGGGCAACACCAAACTTTTTTGTTTATATTAGAAAAAATAGTTACAATAAAAAACCGCCAATTAGAAATAATATTCATTGGATACCAGCAAACAAAAAAAGAACTTCCAAGGAAGTCAATAAGATCATGAACTTGTAATCCTGAAGTGGTACAAATCCGGATTATTTTTAATGATTTTTACATACGCAGAAAAAATTATCACCAAAATAATTTCGAACAAGAGTTTGTTTAAAAATAAATTTGATTTTCAGTAAATGTCCTTTACATAATCAACGAATTGTTTGCTTGAGTCTTATTTAGGACGGAAACACAAAAAACAACAAGAAAAACTGTGTCGTAAAAAAACAACACCGATGACGACATACACACAAATAACAACAGCAACAATGATAGCAAAAGTTTGTTTACTGAAGATTTTTTAGTGAACCAATTCGTTAATGAAGTTGCGTTAATTCTCATTCATTTTCTTAGAGTCTTTGGATAAACATTCAGACTTGAACATATTTTACAAAGTGAAATTTCATAAATGGTTAATGGATGATGATGATAACCCAAACAAGAAATTTGTTTGATTTGATTTCAAAAAATCCAGTAAATATTTTTGTTTGATTAAGTAAACTATTTGGTTTAATACCTGTTAGTACTTTTAGACTAATTGTTTTAAAAAATCAGAAAAAATATTGTTTGATATTTTTCAAAACGTGTTGTAAATCTTTTTGTTTGATTTAGTAGAATGTTTTGTCTACAATTTGTAAATATTTTTAGACAAATTGTTTTATAGATTAAAAAAATTTTTTCACTAAAAAAACACTTTCTTTTCAATGAAATTGTTAAGATATTTTTGTCTATATTTAGAAATTTGTTTGTAGGTCCGTTCCTAGACAAAAATTTACTATTTCATTGAATTCCTTTACAGAAAGTGAAATTGATTTTTTACTGTGCAGTCTTGTAATTGCAAGAAGTTTTTTTTTTGATGCCTAATAATTGGTTCCAAAGCTATGTTCATGATGTTAAGAAAATTATATATTTTGTACTTTCTTTTTAGTAAGTGCAAATGAACTAATATATAATTACTTCTATAGAGTAATTTTATATAAATAAATATATATTAATTCATACCATTTATTTAAAATGCTAAAAGAATCAAGAAACATCTTAAGTATTTGCGAACATTTCGAATCACCCGCAATTATGTCTAAGTAAAGTGAGTTTTTAGTAAATTATCTAGATGTTGTTAATAATCACTTTCTGAGAAATCGAAAAAGTACTTCCCCAAACATGACTTTTTTATTGGGATGTACAGCTAGGCACCATGAAGCTCCTTTCAAACAAATTATTTTGCCAACACATGTATATCGAAATTTTTTAATGGTTTTTTCCAACTTATTAAGCAAACTTTTTGTCTGTTTCTGCAAAACTATTTCTTTAAAATATTTTTATATAAAAAAAAGAAATAATTTACTGAATCAAACAAAAATATTTTCTAATTTTTTTGCAATATATCACACAATCTTTTTGTTTGAGTCAGTAAAACTTTATTTTTAAAATATTTTTAAGATAACAACAACATTTTCTGAATTTTTTATAATACTTTTCAATTTAATCTTTAAAAAATGTACAAAAGCATCCATTAAGCATTTATGAAATTTCACTTTGTCAAATGTGTTCAGCTCTGTATGTTTAGATATATGTAAAAATTGTGTAAAATAAATGAACCGGAATAATCGCAACAACACTAAAAAGGCTGCTGATGTTTACAGGTTGCAACGTATTGATTTACTCCTAAATCTTTATTAAAAAAACTTGGTGTAATTTATGTATGCTACTATTTCTATGAATTTCGACATCGCACTCTTTTTGCTGATATTTTTGAGTATGTCGTCATCAGAACGGGTTTTTTTACTATACAGAAAACTTATTTTTATTGTTGTTTTTAGGGTTTGGTCTGAAGTAGAAGACAAACACAAAATTAACTGGTTAACTAAAAAATATTTACTGAAAATAAAATTGTATTTTAGACAAACTTTTGTTTGGAAAAATTTCGCTGATAGTTTTTTCTGTTTTACATTCAACGTATAAGATTTTTAAGCGCTTTTATATGAAACACTACAAGAAACATTTTAGTGAAACATTTAAACCCTCTAACTTTACGATGTATGGGTCTTTTTGTCCCTTATTGAAATAATTCTTGCAAAAAAAAAACCGACTACAAAATAGGTGTGGCACCGCGACCCCATATTTTATTAGCATGTACTTTTAAGAGAACTAATCGTGTGTACGAAGTCTCATAAGAATCAGATAAGTAGAAGTAGTTAAAATGAATATTTACTTTTCATGGGCGTGGCACTGCCCACTTTTCTAAACATAATGTTGTACTGTAACGATAACTAAAGGTGTATGCAAAGTTTCATATGAATCGGTTTACCATAAATTGTTGAAAAATAATATTTACTTTGCATGGGCGTGGCACCGCCCACTTCTTTGATCCTGATATAGTATTTAAACAGACGCTTAATGTGTGTGCCAAGTTTCATAAGAATCGGTTGAGTAGAAGTAGATGAAAACGAATGTGTATTTACTTTGTATGGGCGTGACTCCGCCCACTTTTCAGTGGGACCAATCTGGAAGTACATCCTTTTGAATAGAGAAAAAAAATCTGAAATCGGTTCATAAATGGCGGAGTTTTGAGGGAACATACATAAAAAAAATTTTTTTTAATATATACATGACGAATTGATAACCTTTCTCCTTTTTTTGAAGTCGGTTAAAAAGGGCCAAAAACCCCCCTTCACGGCTAAAATGTTCTTAAACCCTAAACGTAAGTCTTACAAGATTTCGTATGTCGACCTCCAATTATGAATAAGTAAACATATTTAGAGTTTTGAATGATTTCTCTTAAGTTGAGTCTGAAGAATTTTATGAAAAATATTTCTATAGAACATTTTAACCCGCTTCGGGTTTCACGATTTCATATTTGACCAAAACAGACTTTGAGTTAGCCATCCATACGCAAGTGTTGTCTGCAGTTTTTGGACATTTGCATGTCCTGACTAGCTAACATATGTTTCTCTTAAAAGACTTTTCCATAAACTGAAATAATATAAATGGAATGTTAAGCACAAATATTTCTGCAATAAAGCATTACATGATTTCAAAGCATTAACTTAATAAAGGAAAGAAATAATAAGTTTGCAAAGAGCAAAATAATTTTGCATATGACAGCCACCCTCGTTAATTACTGCAACACCTGCAATCACTGATTAAGTGACATTTTTCCTGCAGTTCATTAAAAAAAATACGAAGTTGAAACTTTAAAGTATTCCTAGTTCTTTTTTAACATTACATGATTGTTACTTAACTATTGCTCAAGCTAGCATTTCTTTTACATGACTATGTCAAGAACAAGTTTGTTTTTCTAATGATATCAAGAGCAAATATTAAAAAAAAGTCTTCCGTATTGATTTAAATACAAGTTTGCAGTTACTTAAGCTTATTATATTTTTTTTATGTCATGGACTTTCATTTTATAATGAAATAATGCAAATAAAAAACACGACAAGTTTAATATATGACAAAAACTGAAAGAAGCCTTTTTATGCAGGTTAGTCTTAAAACAAGTTATTTACTGTCAACTGTGTTATTTCTTTAATTAAAAGTAATAGATAATTCATCAAGAAATATACACAGAAAAGGCGTAGAAGTTTGTTTAACTGGCGAAATAAAAGAGCTGTATAAGGAAACTTGTGACTGTTATTCTAAGTTATTATTCTGAAATAATAATTGGTGTTGATAAAATATACTTTCCTCTTAACATATCAAGAAATTTGTGTTTAAGTTGTTAAAAATAAGCTCAATAATATTTTCCCCGTTGATCTATTTGAGAATGAAATTATTTTCTTTAATAACTATATTATAACGACCTTCTACCCAAACTAACATTTAGTTAATATTAAGCCAACATTTTTATGCTGTCCCCATTCTTCATCAAATTTAACATACTTTTCATCATGTTGTAGGTTTTAATAATATTATTAACGTATCATTTTTTATTAAGACAAATAAAATACATGTTTGCACTAAGGCGAAATAGCAAACAATAAATAACAACTTGTTTAAAATTTATCACAAATAATATCGTTGGCCATTATTATGAATTTGAGATCAGTTTTGTATGACTTTATTTCTCTATTGCTTTTGGCGCTCTTAGAAACCCTTAACCATATAAAAAAGGTTAAACAATTTTTAAACATTTTGTTTAATACGCATAAATCTTTGTTTAAAGAAATTAAATCATTTTGTTAATAAATAACAATATATTTTCATTTATTTGTATTTATTACCATTCATAATAGTCACAGCTGAAAAAAAAAATCGTGATAGGCCAGTCAAACCTTAAGTCAAGCAAACAAAAAAAAAACGGTTACAAAAAACGTGCATAATAATTGTGGCAGCAGACCACATACAAGTTTTCTTATCGTATCACAATCACCACAGCAGTTTCAACGCCGCAACCACACATACAGCGAAATTGCAAACCAAACAAGCAAAACAAAAAACGGCCATATGATGAGCTGGCTTTTATTAAAGCCATCAACAAACAATGACTGCAAACATGTATTTAGTAACTAATTTTTGCCAAGCCATACCGTTAATGCAAAACAAATAAAAATCAATAGAATTCAAAACAGAGTATCACAATCAAAATTTATTATTTTAATTTTCAATACTTGAACTGCAAACATTTATTTGTGTTAATATTGAGTATTAAATTAAAAAAGTTGAGGTTACTTTTTATTCTTAACGATTTCATAAATAAATTGCTTTTTTGTTTAAACCCAAAAACCAAAAACGAAAAATTTATTAAAAATAAAAAACAATAGTAAGCGCAATGATAAGAAATCTAAAGCGTTTTAGAAGTTCGCATTTAAAACAAACAAAAAACAATGAACAAAAAAATATGTAAGCAAGTATGTGTCTTAAGTCTTTTGTTTTTCTGACTTTATTGCCATTTTATATGGCAAAGGTTTCTTTCTATCTGCTGATTTTGAAAAGTGTGTGAATTTTTTACGTTTATTTTGTTTGCAAACAAATAAAAACCAAACGTTGATTTGTGATATGCAATTGTAAGATTTTTATCAAGTTAAACTTGGTTTGTGGAGTGTTAATTAAAGATTAAATATATAAAAAAGCGCTGGAAAAAAGTTATAATTAGCTTGTAATATTATAGAAAGTTATTTGGTTTTTGAGAGAATGGTATTTTTGTTGAAACACTCGTTGTTGAAGATTTGTTTTTTTTTTCTTATACATACTTGGGTATAGAGACAGTGTGGACTACACATAGATGCATGAAATTGGGTACACATATTTTTTTTAGGGAAATGAACAGAATGTACGAATATTAAAGAAAATCGAAAAAGTAATACGCAAATAACTTCGGACTATATAGGAAATTATTGTCAATAAATTAAAAAGAAGGCCACTTAATATCCTTTGTACAATTTAAAATTATAAAAAAAAATTTTTTAGTATGTAAAACTTTTTTTTATTGTCGAGAAACTTATGTTTGAATATGACTGCAAATGTGGGGTATGATCTATACATTTTTTAGATTCAAAACTACATCCAAGTGATCATTTTGAGCTATACTCACAATTGCATGTTCATTCAAAGTCGTGCGCTTACAATTGTGTTAAGACATTTTCAATCGTTCATCATAGTACAGAGTGAGACTTTTGCAAAATAAATAGTAATAAATCTGGAACTTCTAAGCAGCTGATTGGATTTTTCTGAAACCTTAAACATATTTAGAAAAGGAGTTAGGCATTATACTTCGAGTCTTGGTACCATCGTAGGTAGTTTAAAAAACAACGGAGCATTAATTGGTTACAGTTGACCACCTGCGCATCAAAACAACTTCTGAGGCTTGTAACATTCTTAAATGTTATCCGATTTTTAAAATTAAAGGGATGCCTTTTAAACTGAAAGAAGCAATAAACTACACTCTAAAACATTACTTCAAATTTACGATCATATATTGTCTAAATTTGTGTTGAGAATTTCTCCTTATTTATTAAACAAAAAACCTTTCAAATTAAACATATTTAGTCCAAGTGTTAAAAATTGAACATAAAGTATAATACGGCTATGGCTGAATGGTAGATACGTCAGACTATCAGTCAGGAGGTCACGGTTTAAGCCTGCATGCAGTTAATTGCTTTTTTTAGTAAAAACATTTTGTTGAAAAACAATGCGTGTGTAATTTTAGGTCGATAATAATCTGTAAAGTGTTCCGACTAATATCGACCTAATTTTCAACAAAAGTGTTTTAGAGTGTAGAAAGCTATAAGCAAAAATGTAAGAAACTTAAGACAACAATATATATTTTGTAAGTCAAATGTCTTTTAACCTCTGAGAAATACGGAAACAAATGTAAAGATATTATTTCTTTTTATTTTTTAGCATATTTCAAAATTTTTAAAATCGAATTAAATTTAAGAAAGTTACAACGCCCAGAAGATTTTTGATTCCAAGGTGGTCAATTTTACCCCATGTAGTTCTGCCACTACCCAAGCAACGATGCCACCATAACACAAAGTATAAATCCTCACTAAAGATGTTTACATTGTCAGACAAATCCAATCAGCAACTTAGAAGTACAAGATTATTACCGTTTATTGTGCAAAAGTCCCCACTGTGCAGTAGTAATAATGTTTAGTCAGTGCATAAGCAGATAAGGTGTAAGAAATATATTACACTATGCAACAAAATGAAACTTTTGTCATGACATTTGATCACCACTATATTTTTTTTGATATGTTATGGTATCCTATCTTCAAAAACAGTAGAAATTAAAAATTTTATGGATACGTTTTTTTTTTTAATTTTTTCTAAAATTTGGGATTTTTAAAGAGGCTGCTTGCTACACAATTTGATTTGGTTATCAAATTTCCTTAAAAAACGCTTAAAAACTTGTAATAAAATTACCTTTAAGCCGTTCTAAGATTATTTTTTTTATATACTCAATGGTTTCGGAATTATTCAGACCGCCATAAATAATATTTTTTATGCAAAATTAGAAAATTAATTTTTTAAAGCAAAATTAGAAAATTGTTATTACTTAAAAATTTATGAAAAATCGAAAATGGAAAAACTTAAAATTTTATTAGCTATTTTCGACCCGGCACGGGCTTTAAACATTTTGAGGATAAGTCCTTAATGCGTCTATCTGGTCTAGCGATTCGAACCAAATAACTCTGCCAAACAAAAACCGATTTCATTACAAAGATCCCTTTTAGCAGATTACAGCACGGACGCAGTGAGGCTTTAGGTCAAATAGTGTGTCCTTCTACTAATTGTGCATTCGTCCGTAATTTTTTATAGTACCAAAGCTTTCATGTCCTTTCAAATAAAAAAACTTTGAATTTTCCCCACCGCTTTTTGAAAAAAATATTATGGGACTTAACTTGAGGCAACCTGTTTTACACACAAAACGAATTTGAAAATCGTTTCACAAATGGCAGAGTTAAGTATTGTGGGAGAAGGGAAATAGAAAATTTCCCCATCGATTTTTGAAAAACATTATGGGAAAGGATAAGGGCATAGCCCCACCGATTTTGGAAAAAAAATTATGGAGCCTAACGGCAAGCAAATCCTTTCAAAACAAAAGATAATTTTTAAAATCAATTGACAAATTTCACCTCTAAACTGTAAGCAAAAGCTTTCAAACAAAAAAATAATTTTGAAACCCGGTTAACAAATGACAGAGTTATGAAATGGGGAGGGAGGGGGGGGCATAGACTCCATAAATTTTTGAAAAAAATTATGCCAAAAACTAATTTTAAATATCGGCTTACAGATGACAGGGTTATTCGTGGAAGGAGGGAGGGAGCAAATTTCGCCATCGATTTTTGAAAAACATTATGGGAAAGGAGAAGGGACTTTGGACAAAATTTCAAAATGAAAGAAAATTCTTTCATTTTGAAATTTTGGAAATTTGAAAAATGTTTCCATGAAAAATCGCCTAAAACTAGATCGCCCAAAAATAAATATCGCCCAAAAATGTTTACATACAAATTTTAAGTTATTTTTCATATGAAAAATCGCCCAAAAGTTTACACCCAAAAATTCTGGCAATCATCAGAATCGAATATAGAATTTAAAATATATATTTAAGAAAATAATTGAAAGTTTCTCCAATGTGTTCCATCTCCACCATTATTTGGCTTCTATAGCAGTAAAAGTGGTTTAGAAAATTGTCGTAAGAGAAGCCGATATTTGACATACCACGGAAAGTCGTGGAAAGCTACGTATCAAATTAAGCATTCCGAAGACTATTAATATTGAAAATTGTCGTAAGCGAAGCCGAGATTTGACATACCATAGAGTTTAAAATCCTTCCGTACGGCCTAAGGCCGGCAACACACAAAATCGTCGAAAACACGTCCCAAATTAAAAATTCCGAAGTGAATCCAATTTGTGATTCCACCTGCTCGAAACATTTTAAACTCTATGGTATGTCAAACCTCGCCTTCATTTACGATAATTTTCTATATTAGTGAATCTTGGAATGTTTAACTTGAGATACGCTTTAGACGATTTTTGTGTAGCAGGCCTTCGGCCGGCCGGAAAGCTTTTCAACTCCATAGTATATCAAATCTCGGCTTCACTTACTACAATTTTTATGATTAGTTGTCTTTGGAATATTTAATTTGAAACGCGCTTTTGGCGAACGTAAGGACTTTAGACTCTATGTGATATGTAAAATTTTGAACTGCGGTTTCCTTGACGTCTTAAATTTCCGCCCTTCGATAAATGATCATTACAGTATTATATGTTTATAAATTTTTGTTGTATCTATGATAATTATCTAAATTAACCTTGGAGACGATAATTTTTGGCCGATGGAAAATATTGTCTTTTATTCATACTTTTATTGCAATTCAGTAACAAACGAAGATTATTTATGCTTTTCTGTGAGGTTTCTTTTTTTTCAATACAAAAATTAAATTACTATAATTTTAATTTTTTGGTGTTTTTTTAATTTTGGACGATATTTTATTTATTTTGGGCGATTTTTCATTTTTTTTGGTGATTTTTCATATTTTTGGGCGATTTTTCATTTTGAAATTTTTTGCGATTTTTTATTTCTATTTTTGGGCAATTTGGTGTTGGGCGATTTTTCATGGAGCCCATGCTTACACCCAAGTATAAAATATATTACTATGTATTCAATTACTACAGAAGAATCTAAATTGCCCTCCTAGTTTCGAATTAAGGTTTTTGTTCAAAAGCAATTTAAATAAATATCAATTTAATTCAATGACTTCTCAAACTGTATACTATAAAAACTCATTTGCTTTATGGTACAACTTACTGCTAATTGACTTTATTTTTTTTAAATAGACAACGAATTTTAAAAAATTTGTCTGCATATAAAACAATCCTGCAATACTTTACATTTCCGTAAAAATTTGTTACACGAGAAAAAAATACAAGTCATTTAAATTGGCTGCGAGGTTGGGAGCAAATGATCCCAGTCACCTTAACGTTGTTCCACAAATTCCAGTGTTAATATTTATATTTTTTTGTTTCTTTAAGGTCTACTTAAAAAAAAACTTTAATTGCTGCTGCACCAAACTCGTTAACTTTCTACGCTCTTGTCCCTTTTCTTCGAATTGAGGCCATGTTAACGCGACTTCCATGTTTAATATTATCGCTTAAAGCTGCTGTGTATGAGATAAAAGAAAACCATCAACATTCACAGGGGTCAACTAGATAATTGCAATGTTTTTTTAACAACAAGTCAAATGATCATTTGCTCATTTTGAATTGAAATAATTTTTTTGTTATTGTCATAACAGTTTAAAGTAAAACTGGAAAAAGGTGCAGTTAAAGCAATAATGTTTATGTTAAATTATTTCACACCTCCCAACGATAAGACTCAATTAAAAAATCTTCCGAAATAGCAAGACATTATTGTTAATAGTAAATAATTTCTGCCTTATTTATAAAACAAAAAATTATGTTTACCAAAGGTTTATTTGACAACTATTGTATAGAAAGTTTTGAAATAAACTCTTAATAAACATAAAATATTTTTTATAAATAATGCCGTTTAAATATAACAAACATTTACATATATATATTTTTTTTAATAATCAGTAGCTGAGTTCTCTTGAAAATAGAAACACATTGATTGAAATACGATTACAAGTTAGTAGATTACTGTTTTAAATTTAAAAATTCAAATTTGTTTTAGTTTTTGTATTGCGTTGTCTTACAAACAAAAGAACCTTTAAAATTTTGTTATTATATTTCATTAAATGTCATTGTTTGAATAAAATTAAACAAACAAAAACACATACATACCGACACTCACCTTAATGTTTAATTTTAGTCGCTTAAAAATCACATCAATTGCAGTTTTGAAAGAAATAAAAAATTAAATAAAATATGTATAAATTAATTTCAATTTCTTGTTTAATCGAAACGTTCATTTGAATTTTTGCTTGAATTTTTTTTTAACATATAGGAGTTTCAAATTTACAGTGTGTTGAAGCTGTAAAAGCCAAAAATAAATTTAAAAATAAGCAATAAATTTCAATATGTCAAGCAGCACAGCTTAATTTCTTACTAACCGGATATTAATCATAATGTCAAACTAAGTACATAATTAAAGCTGATTATTTAAGCCACAGCTAGATGGGTGTTAAAAAAATTTATATTTCCAAAATAGATATATTTTAAAGCACTCTAAGTTTAGGTTGAGAGTTTGCTAGTAAGTTCAAAATAAGTATTCCAGCCTACTTGGGTCCGAAATTTTATGATAGCTTTGTTTGTGATTACATAAGAAAGAAAAGGAGAGAATAGACATGTGCAGGAGTAAAATAGAGGACGATTCTGTGTACGAGGGGCAATGCAAAAAAATCTCATATCTGATAGTTCATACAGCCACTGAAAGCTTTAAAAACGATTATATACTATACACACAGAAAAATTACTCAATGTAAAATCAACAAGTGGCAATGTTGATTGGAAGTCATACTAAACTTTTGCGAAAGTACAGACTTTCTTAAAAATTATCATTGTTTTATATTAATTTTTAATAAAAAATTATTAATCTAACCCGATGCCCGGCGAGAAATAATTTGTTGTTTAAATGTTTTAATGTTTATTTGCTTTGCTGATAGATACAACTAGAGTTTCAACGCAGGAAAAAATTCCCGGGAAATCCCGGGAAATTTTTTCCCGGAATTTTTGGAAATTTCTATTTAACTTTTATGGATTTTATCTTTACATTGCTGCTGGTTGTTTTGTTATACAATCAGTAGTGCGATTCTGTAACTTTTATATCGTTAAAATAAATATAACGAAATTTTGTCGAACTTTTTATTCAGTAACATTTATAACGATATTCGCTGTCGGTTAACTAGCGACAATAATTTTTCTGTTGTTAATGCCGTAGCACGTACTTTATTCCAGCAACAAAAATTATTGTTCTAAAAAAATATTGAAACAATATTGTTATTTATACATAAACACTTTTATGTATAAATAACAATATTTCTATTATTTAGAAATTTTTTTAACATATATTTCTCAAAATTAAAAAAATTAGCGAAATAAATTGTCTGTACACTGTTTGGCATGCACAAATTCATTTGTTTTTTTCCATTCCTCTTTGCGCTTTTCGCTTTTTTCTAACAGAGATGCTACATGATATCTAATAAAATTACAAAATCACTCTATCGTTACTGCAGGCGACTAAATATGTCGACAAATGTTACGATTGTTGGATCATTAAAAGTTACAGAATCCCGCTACAGTAGTATGTACGTAAAGACCTACATACAAAGGTGGAAGTACTATTGACTTCTTGCGACAATTGTGACAAGTCCGCAATGAAATCGATGTTATAGAGGTTTCTTATGCGATTCCTACTTCAAGCGTTCTAAAATATTTTATATGGCATATTATCTTTTTTATTATTTTATGGAAGAAAAATTTGTATCGAACATTGAAAAGATATTGATACAAAGCGTTAAACAATGATGGTATCTTAACCCTAGTCCTTATAATCAACTTTTACTACGAGAACGTATACCCAAGTACAGGTGTATCAATTTTCGCATTTTGTCTTTATATTTTCGAAGAAAAATAATTTTTGTTAATGTGATTTTGTAGCTGATTAAATTTACGAACATTTTAAGTGGTCATAAGAATATAATGTGATCGAGATAACGTCAACACCCTATTTTCTCAACATCCTAATATAGCCAATATGTTTGCAGCATTGAAGCAATTCGTTTATGTGCAAAATTTGCAAATAAGGAGGACAAAATTTAAATCATTTAAGTTATAATAAATAATTATTATAATATTACTGTTATTGCTAGGCAATACATACTGGCCACACCTGCATCCGGGTATAAGGACTAGGGTTAATATCGATCCTTTATTGCAACGTAGTGATATTAAAAAAAAAACAAACAAAAAATCAAGTTACTGAAGAAAAAGTGCCACTTAATGCATTCTTTATGTGTAAAAAAATCAGAAATGTATCTTAATATAAACCGAAGTTATAACCATTAAACAGCTAATACCGGCCATATATCTCCTAACATCTGCACTTTTTCCAGTTTATTTTTTTCGAGATATAAAGTATCGATATGTGCCTGTACGGTCTACATAATAAAATGTATAACTTTAGGAGCAGTTGAGAAATGTAATATTTTAAGTTTTAGTTTTGTTCCTATATATTCCCCCTTGATGATGTGATCTAAAAGATTTGAAAAAGTACATACATACGTACCAGAGCTGCGAAAGATTGTAATCAATTTGATTGCAATCACATGATTTCATGTTAATGATTGGTAGTTTTTGATTGCAATCAAAATCGTAAATTTGATTTCATGATTTCAATTTAAAATCTTGAAATCATTTCAATAAAAATGATTGCAATCAATTTTTTGAAATTAGTTTCTATATTAATGATTGCAATCAAATTTGATTGCAATCGAAATAAAATCAGAATCAAAATCATCGTTCTCTTCAAATGATACTCATTTTTCTAGAAATAAAGCTTACTCTGATAATTAAAAAAAGCTGCATGCAATGGCTAACTAATCTTCGTTTTGGTACGTTTTTTATACAATTTTGTTGGACTTACACTATAGTAGTGATATCAGGGAAATTGATTGAAATCAAATGATTTCAACAAAATTTGATTGCAATCAAATTGATTGCAATCAATGATTTCAAAAAAAATGATTTCAAAATGATTGCAATCACAAAAGATTGCTATCTTGACATGATTTCAGTTTGAAATCTGAAATCATTTTGAAATCAAGAATGGAATCAATTTGGTTGATATCATTTTGATTGCAATTTTTTACAGCTCTGATACGTACATATATGAATCTAATAATATTTAACTAGTTTTTAAATATGAATAATATGCATATGCATACATATTATGTGCGTATTTGCTTTAAGAATGCATAAACTTGCTTTTATTCTTTATAGTTTTGTTGAAAAAAATTGTATATCTTATCTTAAGTTCGTTTTATTCAAGTCACTAATTTTCGAAAATTCAAGGGAATCCCGGGAATAAGTTATTTTATTTCCCATTTCCCGGGAATGGAAAAAGTCCGGGAAATTAGAAACCCTAGCTACAATGAGCAGGCTGATAGATTCATACATTTTTGTGCAAAAAAAAAAACATAATGAGTGGTCCTAGATCTTTAAAAGTTGGTACCCAGCATTATATTGACTTAGCAAAGAAAATTGGAATTTCAATAAAATCGGCCACGCCGATCGCTCACCACCCATACAAACCAAATCGATTTTTTCGCATAAAATTTTTCTTATCGAAGTAGGTAGGTGTCTTCAAATATGGCCCCTATTTTGATTCACAACTCAACTAGGTTGAGTTGTCAATGTTGCGACCCAGCTCAACCATTTTTTTTTGTATTATAATTCACAACTAATTTTAGTTGTCTTTGAAATTGTGTTAAAAAAATGTTCTTATTTATACATACAAAAATCAGCTAGTTTCACTTTATTGTGAATAAAATCGATATTTATTCATCGCTTTTCGTGAAATAAAGATTATTTTATTTTTGGTATATAAAATTGGTATCATTTTGCAGCTTTAAATTTTTTTATACATTTTTAATAAATAGAAATATTACGATTTTGCATAAAAAAATTTATACTTTTTTCATCATTGCGTTCTGAATAATTCTTCAAAAAACCCAAATTAAAAATTTTCCATAGAATTTAAAATTTCGACTATTATTATAGTTAGGAGACTATAGCACATCAAAAAAATATAGTTGTACTCCTTGGCATTTTTTTTTGTTGCATAGTGTTATCTATGTTGTCTTCTGCGCTACAGGGTTACCGATCGGTTATATTTTTTATATCGAGTCACAATGCGATATAGAATTTCGTTACATTTTCTCACGAATCATTTCTCATTTCTTTATTCATTACATATTTAGATTTTCCAAAAAGCAAACATTTCAAATGGGACAGCCTATTGTACATAAAATTTATTCACAAATGAAATGTAAATTTAATTACTTAAAAACTGTAGCTGTGTTAAATCACCATCAAAGCAGTCATTAACTGATCTAAAAAATATATTAAGAGTACTTTTACATGCAATTTGTATCGCGCCAGTCATTTAAAAAATATAGTAATTAAATCAAAAGATTTAGGACACAAGCGTCATGTCACACATACATCGTTTCCTACGCATTTGTACATAAAACGAGAAATGAGTGAATTTATAATATTTCGCAAATGATATTTGTTTTATTTTGAAATAAAATTAATTAAAACAAACCCGATTTGTTAATGATTCAATCTGGGGAAGTTTTTTTTTCATGGTAATAAATAAAATGGCAAGTCAAAGTAGGCCAAACTATTTTAGGAGAATGACTTCACATTAATGCCTTTGATTTCGTTATAAGAAATGTGTTGTACTAGTTATTTCTATAGGCAAAGCTGATTTTAAAGATGCCTGAACTAACTTTTATTATTTTATTTGTGTTTCAAGGATTAAAAGGCAATTAATGTTTAGGAGCCCAAATGACAAATATTATTTAAGAATTACACAAAGCCAACTAAAATAGTAAATTCTTAAAGTCATATCTAGTTAAACATTCACGTACTTTTACAGAAGAAGGAAAAAATAAAAATATGGTGGCTTAAAGGCATAAAACAATAATTTTATACAACAAGTTTTAATGTTTTTTTGCTTTCAAAAAAAAAATAAAAAAAACGTTAGACACGATTTTCATGTGTGGTTAAACCCAACTAAACTAAAACACAGAACTTTGTTACGCATATACAATTTTTATTTATTTATTTTTTATAAATAATAAAAAAAAGAGACAAAATTTAAAATCAAAACGAGCTACATACCACACCTTTTACTGAGTTTTTCTTTGTGCCTTGTTTTTAGTTAAAATTACTTGAAATAGGCCTGTAAAACAACAACTCACTAGATGTTTTTCATACTGTTGTATTGGTAATTAAATGTTTTTTTTTCTTTCTTAATGTATCACATAGTTTGATTCATGGCAAAAAAAAGGCCTCTATAAAGAAAAAGATACATTAACTGAAATAAACTACTTGTAGTTAAATGGTGTTAATATTGCACGTTGTCTTAGCAATGCGTGTTGCTCCAAAGGCGCTTAAATGTGTGTATTTTATTATTAAATATTTAAGTTTATTTTGATCATCGATTACAAGGAGTTGAAGCAGGTTTTCTGTATGATTTTGTAATTGTTTGTACCCTACATTTGTGAAATTTTGAAATGATACAAGGTGTAACAAAATATAATAAAAATATCTTAAGAGTTTACCCACTATAAAATTGAATTCAAAAATCATCGTTGTAAAAAGCCTTATAATGGGCTTTTTAGATGGCTGTGGGGTATCCATTATATTTTCACTGCAATTAGATTACCAGTAATTTGTAATTGCCTTGATTTAATTAAAATTAAATGAAATTGTAACACTAAGCAACAAAATGAAACTTTTGTCATGACCTTTGAGCACTACTTAATTTTTTTTTGTAGTGTATTATGGTCTCCCAACTACAAAAACAGACGACATATAAAATTCTATGGATATGTGTTTTTTAAATTTTTTTTTACTAAAATTTGGTATTTTTCAAAAGGCTGCTACACCGATTTAATCATAGCTTGAAAAGAGGTTGTCCAATTTAATAATAAAAAACCTCGAATAAAATCACCTTTAAGCCGTTCTTAAATTTTTTATATACTCAATGGTTTCGGATTGATTCAGACCGCAATAAGGAAACATGTATTTCTTATGCAAATTTGTTTTTTTTGTAACCTTTAAGATATTTATTATTTGACAAATAGACATAATTTTATTTTAAATGAAGTTTATTTGCTGATAGTTAAGCATTCTCTAGATGCATTTCATTGGCGCTTTACCAAATCTTCAGTAGACTTCAACCACAACTTTAAACAGTTACAAGCCTATTATCTTATGCACAGGCTTTCAAAAATCATTTCAGAATTTACAAATGATAATATTTTTGAAAATCACAAACGATTAAGATAAGCGTAGTAGGCTTAAAAACTTATACAAAACCCATCAAATAATTTGTAATTTTGTGGTTGAAGTCTACTGACGATTTGCTAAAGCGCCAATGAAAAGCATATAGACAATGCTTAACTATCAGCAAATAAACTTCATTTGTTTTTCTAATTTATAAAAAAATCTAAAATGGTAAGCACTTACAATTTTTATTAACCGATCATAGAGCCACATATACTATAACTAACAAAAACCTTTTTATGAAAATTAATGAATAAATAAAGATATTATTCATAATAAATTGAAGTCACCTAATTTTTTGCAAAAATTGCGAATATTTACTCTGTAAAATAAAAAAAGTTTTTCAAATAACAAGGTTCTAACGACTGATTCTAGTACACACAGAAAAAAAAGGAAAATCATATTAAATTTACAAGAAATAATTTTTCGTTTGAGTGTGTTAGTGTTTACTTGCTCTGTTCATTGCTACAATTCACTGTTCTGCTTAGTTGTGTGACTTGTTCTTGTTTATTCTTACATGCTGCTGGCTTAAAATTACCATTGTTTCATATTAATTTTAAACGAAAAATAATTAATCTAACCTTAAATCGCCGTTAAAACAATTTTGTTATAAACGTTAAGTTTCATTTTCAATCGACATGACTATAACTTTAATTTCAAGTAAGCTTTATGTTAAATAATCATTTAAATCATGTTGAATTAAAATGAAATGCATTTTACATGCGATGGTATTTATTTAGTGTATACGTAAGGAAAAGTTTGAAGCTGTTGTGGCTGCAGTGGTTAGTGCATGGACTATCATGCAGGTGGCACGAGTTCAAATCTTGGCTGGGGCAGTCAGCTACAACGAAAAGCTTTTTGATGACTATCACGTAAGTAAAATAATTAATAAAATAGCTACATTAAAGTCATGTTGTATCAGCTTGATATAACTTTAATTTAACATGATTTTTCGTGTTGTTCCAATATCAAATTCACGTTGTTTCAACTTGAAATAACTTTGACTCAACATGATTCTTCGTGTTGTTCCAATATCGAATTCACATTGTTTCAACTTGAAATAACTTTGATTCAACATGATTCTTCGTGTTGTTCCAATATCAAATTCACGTTGTTTCAACTCGAAATTACTTTGATTCAATATGATTTTTCGTATTATATCAGTATCAACTTCATTTTGATTTAACTGTACTGGAATATTAAATCAACATGAAATATAGTTAATTCAGAAGGAAAAATTTTATTTCAAGATTATTGTAAATCATGTTGATTTAACATGAAATACCTATGAAGGAAAGTCACTACCGAAAAATGTTAATTTAACCTGGTTTTCGACGAGTTTACATGGAAGTTTTTCTGTGTGTAGAGGCTACCAAGAAAATACTTATGTATATAGGCGTTTTGAAAGTTTACATCTGAGATTCATTTTAGGGGAAGTTAAATTTCCAACAGTTTTCCTTATATGTGGTTGTACTGACTGGGTAGAGGATATATTGTGGGGCTTGCGTTTACCATATATTTTATACAACATATCATGTTTAACATATTCGTAGAAAATTTTAGCTCTGAAGAAATAAGGAGCAAAAAACTCCCCTTTAACAATATTATAACGGGCTGAATTGTTCAACAAAAACGTTCCTCCTGGTGCTATACAAAAACGTATTGAGTACATATTATACCTTAAACGTAAGCCCTACATGCTACTCTATGATGACTCAGTATAACTACATGTGTGCAAAAGGGTGTTGGGGACTTTAGCTGCCCCTATATTAAATCTCAGATATAAACTATCAAAACGCCGATATACATATTTTTTAAAATATCTGATCCAGATGTATTTTCGTTCGTTGATTACGAAAATGGCTTTATTATTTTTCTATCACCTCACTTTAACTGAAAGTGAGCGATAAGTTAAGGGCAAGCTAAATTAAATTTGTAATAATGATAAACTGTTTATTCATCCGACAAAATCCTGAATTTAACTATTGCCAAATTATAATAATGTCCCTAAGTGTAGATTGTCAACTTCTACTATCAAATACGATTTTAAATCCAATATGGCTGTTTCGGCATCAAATATAGAGAAAATTCAACGGCGACAAAATAAAATACTTCGTACGATTCTCGCATTCACAAAGATCTAGATGTTCAGCTGGTAAAGACTGTGTTTTCAAAACATGTGACAACATATATCAAGAAGCTAGAACTGCACCCAAGCCAGCAGGGCCGCAAAATTCTAAGTTATAGAGGCCATAACGGTCGGAGACAGAGGGACACTCTTGCTCTCAGCTGAACACGAAAGACGTAAACAACAATCTAAGAAACACAGAAACAAACATTTTCGTCTGTCATTGGCTAGACTTGCAATTTAACATTTTAGAGTTAAGATTTTATTACTTATTGTTAGTTAAATGTTAATTGAAGATACAATAAATAAAATTAACGCAAAAATATGCAATATATAGAACAGCGGAGCAGTGCTTTCGTTGTTTCAGTAAAAATAGTTAGTCTATGCATATTCATCTGCTGGTTACGATGGCATTGTTAGTTTTTCCCTAACAGCTCTAGTTTTAAAAATATAGTGACATTTATCATTTGCATAGTTTACACCACTTTTTGTATTACTCTCTCTATTTTTAGCGATTTAAAATACTTTCTGGATTATTAATCTACACAAAAGTCTCTTTCATTTGGGTAGAGCCACATTGATGAGCATATCAGGATATCTTACTATTTAAAAATCACCGACTTCATATTATAAAAAAGAACTTTTTTTTGAATGGTGTGAGAAAAGATTTTTTTATAATTCACAATATCTCTGAAACTAGAGGTGGTAGAAAAATAATAAAGCCATTTTCGTAATGAAAATACATCTGGATGAGCTATTTTAATTTCAAAAAAATTTAAATTGAAAAAAGTTTTAAGGACTAAGCCGAAACCACACGATTTTTAATATCCTTGCAATAACAGTAAGATATCCTTATGTGCTCATCAATGCTACACCGTCCAACTGAAAGAGACTTTTGTGTAGATTAATAATCCAGAAAGTATTTTAAAGTTCGGAGCACCATTCGTGAAATACTAAGCGAATAAAACAAAAAGTGGTGTAAATTATACAAATGAGAAATGTCACTATATCTTTAAAGCTAGAGCTGCTAGCGAATAACTAATGACACCATCGTAATTAGAAGATAAAAACACATAAGGATCAGCTATTTTTATAATAGTTGTAAGTATTTATTTCGAAGACATTGGATAGATTTTTTAATGGCTCTACATTAGTGTTGTTACAACAATTCGATTTTTGGATGTCCCATTTGGGCACCCTTTCACCCTTAAGATATGCTAATGGGCAAGAAAATATAATTGACAATCTGATTATGTACTGAGGTTAAGGTTAGGAAAAACCACACAATTTAGTTAGATCCCTTGCCTCATAACTTCAAAAATATTAATTTCACAAAAAAAAATTTTTAAAACAAAATGTTGCTTGTAAAGTTTACAAGTTTTATACCCTAACAAATTTTCTCTAAATTCTCTAAAAGCATCAGTAGTTTAGTTTAATGCCTCTTTCGTCCTTCCAGCTCATGACAATTAAAAACACTAATTTACAAGGTTTCGAAATGAAGCAACTGAAAGTTGTTTCTTATAATTAAGTTATGAATTTAATCGAACTGTATGGTTTTATCCAAAGATATTTAACTAGTTTGGCTTACGTTCGTTTTTCAATTTGGTCTTTCGATCAAATTATTTATTATTTTAGAAAGAAATTCTAAAGCATGTAATAAATGAATATTCAAAGAAAAAGAAACTATCGATGATATTTCACGCTGGTAAGACAGAAATCAAAAAGCTTAAAAAAAGTTCAACATGATAAATAAGGACTTAGTGAACTTCGGAACCCTTTAAAACCGATAATAGTTGAGTAACTAGTCACGAGATGGCGACTCATCTGTTAACTGATTAAGCATGTAGATAGGATTTTCGCTCGTTGGCTGTTACTGCCGTCGCTGCCAGTGTCCTCTAGGTGGAAAACGAACTTTGATTAGAAGATGTGGTGGTCTCGAAACATCTGATGTCAAGTTCAACCTTCCGTGCAGCCTAATTTTCTTTGAAGGTTATTTCTTATGTAATTTAGAGTGCAAAATCCGAATCTGCAGTCGGTTTATTTTTTTAAGTTCTAGTTTTCGAGATATACATTTATATCCAAAAAAATTTAATTATATTGGCTTAAGTTCGCTTATAATTTAATTTTTCAATTAAATTATATATTTATTTAGAGACAAATGTGAAGCATGTAGACAAAGAAAAATGTTTGACTGCACGTAGGGTTGAACTGACATGATTCGATAGCTACCGCTAATCTCTTCAGAATTCTTTTCCGATTTTTCATTTTAAAAACGAAATACATAATAAACGGAATCTAAAGCACCGAAAATGTACTTTTTCGGAATGACAACTACGGAATCAAAACCAATCCGAACGGAATCTATGACATGGCTGAATATAATTGATAACAATTATTTTCAACGATTTGAAAGAGAATTTAATTTTCTTAATAAATTTTTATACAATCAATATATATAGCCAAGTCACAGATTCCGTTCAGATTGATTTTGATTCCGTAGTTGTCATTCCGAAAAAGTACATTTTTGGTGCTTCAGATTCCGTTTTTTTTTTTGTTTTTCGTTTTTACAATGATAAAGTTTTTATACCTTGAGGCGTTTGTTTACTCTTGCTTTTAGATGCAAAGCTCACATTAAGCTTTTTATTAACATGGAAAGCTCATGACCAAATATTTATTTGACGCTCCTAAAAGTATGCATGTTTTTTTGTATTTACTGCAAATGAGGTCAGTAGAAAAGTGTTTTTCAATTCCACTTTGAAATTTAAAAGTGGTTTGATTACGAAGAAAATGTTCGTTTTTCGTTTTCTGAAGAAGCAACATCCGGAATTGAAACCACTTCCGATCGGAATGGTGTTCTATGACATTACTGATAATGAGCTTTAATCAGACTTTAAAGTAGGGAAGTAACGAATACCGATACCGATACCGATATATCGGCGATACTTCAGATTTTCCGATACATCGGTATCGGCGATATTTTACTGTCGATACGACGATACTTTTAAAATTTTTTTCAGAGTTTTTTTTAACAAATAATTTATTTTTATTCAATTTTACCATGAATTAAATTCATTTTGTTATTTTTTAAATCTTATTAATATCAATTTTAAAAACTATTAATATTTTATGCTGTTATTTTGTCAAAAAAAATTATTTATTTTACCATGAATTCAAATTCAAGTCGTTGTTTCTTAAATCTTATTTTAGCAAAAAAAGACACTCCAAAGAAGTCATGAAAATGTAGAATTCGCGATCCGAAAGTATTGCAAATTCGGATAATTTCTAATTAGTTTTACATATCCTTGCCATTGCACGAAGTTCTGTTTTTCGATTGCCAATCACCGAATTGGAAGCGATTTTAGAACACATTTTTTTCGGTGTTCTGTAATGATTTTTCCCCAAGGAAAAAGGATAAAAATTACACATTTTCACAATTTTTTTTATGCGAATTTAAACTCAAAACTTTATTTTCATGTAAATTTAGGTGAACAAATATAAACTTAGACGATTTTTAATAATTAAGCTATTAAGTTATTTAGAAGAATATTAGTTGATAAATGTCCTTTAAAAACTCGATTTTTTAAAAAGCATGGCGAGTATTTTTTAAAATTATAAAGGAATGAAAAATTTTTTCTTGCTTTTCTACTAATTATCTGCATATTTTTAATATAGATTTTTTGGAAGCAAAGAAAATGTTTCTCCTTCAAAATTACTTCCAATTTTTTATACTGGGTTAAAATCAATTTTAAATATTCTCTCTTACAATGTAATTTTGTATAATAAAAAAATTGCACTTGAGTTTTGTTGATCTAAATATGTTGATCGAATATTTAACTCAATTTCAATATTCGTATCGGTATCGGAATCGGTATCGGCGATATTTATTTTTAAATATCGGTATCGGTATCGGATCGGCAAAACGGCGTATCGTTACATCCCTACTTTAAAGCATAATCCTAAACGATTCTGGACCTTTATAAACTCCAAGAGAAATAACTAGTTCATGCATTCCAGTTAATATGTCTTATACTAACGTAATTTCAAACTCCTTACAAGATACACTAGACCTTTTTGCCTTATATTTCAAATCCAACTTCAGTGAAGAATCTTTTTCACTTGATAATTTTGATTTCAGTGTTATAAGTTCCGTAATTGACTTTGGATCACTACAAATTTCTGATGATGACATTGCGGAAGCTATTTTGAAGCTATCTATTTCCTTCAAATGTGATAATGATGGTATTTCAGCTTTTTTATTAAAGGAATGCTCATCGTCCTTACGCTTACCTTTGAGAATAATATTCAATAAGTCTTTGAACAATGGATATTTTATAAAAAAAATGGAAACATACAACCATTTTGCCCATCTTTAAATCGGTAAGAAAAGATGATGTCCGTAATTATAGGCCAATCTCAAAGCTAATCAACATTTTAGTATTTCTCGACATGGTTTTATGTCTTGTAGGTCTACTGCCACTCATTTGGCATGATTCACTAAATTATGTATACGTAATTTTGAAAATAGATTGCCAGTTGATGCAATCTATACTGATTTTGCTTAGGCTTTTGATCGTGTGCTCCATAAGCTTCTAATAAAGTAGGTATCTAAATTAGGTATTCATTCTCAAATGTTATCTTGGCTCCGCAATTATTTGTCCGATAGGCATTCTGTTGTATCTGTGGATGGAGTTTATTCTCATTCGTTTATTAATGCTGCTGGTATTCCTCAAGGTAGCATTCTGGGTCTATTATTATTTAACATTTTTATTAATGACATTAGTTTTGTTTTAAACATTCTCATTTTCTATTATATGCTGATGATTTAAAAGCTTTCAAATCAATTTCTAGTCCTAGAGATGCATTTTATTTTCAAGAAGATTTAAATAGAGTGAGCTGTTCGTCGGAGAACAACGGATTATCATTCAACATAAGTAAATGTTTTGCTATGACTTATCGTAGATGTCTTAAGCCCTTAATTACTAAATACAAAATAAATTGTTTTATGTTGTCTTCTGTGGATGAAATTTTGGACTTATTATCTCTAAAGTTTTTTTATTATCTCTAAAAGTTATTCCATGCTAATTTTTATTCGTAGAAACACCAACAATCTGTTTGATCACTACACGAAAAACATATTGTTTACTTCTTTTGTGAGATCAAGTCTTGAACATGCTTCATTTATTTGGAGTCTTAGTACTCAAATTTATAAACATAGAATTGAAAAAATGTAAGTAAAGTGTATAAAATATGCTCTTTCTTTCTTAAGTTTTTCTGCTTCTAGTACCTCAAACTCGAATCCATCCTATGCTGATAAATGCGCATTGATTTCTCTGAAAACTCTTGAAGCAAGGCGTAATATCTTTCCATTAATTTTTTTGTATGGACTTGTCAATGGTCTAATAGATTGTCCTGAATTCCTGAATACTATTAAATTTCAAATTCCTGCTGGAATTCTAAGAAATAATAATTATTTTTTCCACCTAGATATTCATAGAACAACGTATGCCAGGAACAAGCCTTTATATAAATCTATGATTTAATTTAATTCATATTTTACTAATTTATATATAATTATCTCTTTTTCTGAATTTAAGAATATGTTGAATATTATAATTATATAGTAATTATATATTTTAGTCATTAATGATTTAATGTGTTAGTCTGTAAGGATTTCATTGTATCCATAGACTGAATTATATAAATACATAAATAATGTTGTCTTTAAGACGTACAGACATTATTTTTTAATCTGCTCAATATTTTGAGAGATATCGTGGAATTGTACAAAAAACGTTTTGTCCATAAAAACTTTTTGTTATTAAAACATTCATAGAAAATTCAAAAAATTTTGAAAAAGCTGTTATATGTTTTTTAACATATAGTCAAGTGTATTTCAAACAAAACAAGAGCTATTTCATTAAAATCGATTCACAAACTTTGAGCTTATTCGCATGTAAGTGAAGGAACTCGGTGAAAAAAAATTTCGATTTCCATACAAAACACAATACACACGCGACGAAGGAAGCATTGAAATAAACAGGTGATGTTTGTAAATTTTATATTTATTTTGCTAACTATGAGATTTAGAGAAAACTAGTTAAGGCATTAAATATTGTTAACTTCACAAGCAATATTTTCTTCTTACAAAATTATTTTGTGAAATCCATAGTTTTGAAGTTATGAGGCAATAATATCTTGTGGTTTTTCCTAACTTTAACATCAATGCGGCACATGTTATCATCATTGGATTGGACTGTAACTTTGTCAATAATATTTTCTTGCCTGGTGTCTCAATGGAAAATACAAAAATCGATTTCTTGTAAACTCCCTACTCTACATCTTCAAATAACATAAAAAAACTAATAAAATAGCAAAAGAAACTAACAACTTAAGCCTTGTGTAAAGTTTCTAATTTAAACATACACAATGGCTCAACTCGAAAATTTATGAAAAAGTTGCAAACATTTATTTTAGAGCCTACCATAAGTGTTTGCGTCCTTTATTAAGAAAACATTTCATATCTTACTATTTAATCAAAATAAATTTTTAATAATTTTCTATATCCTGCAATTAAGAAAAAAACTTTGCAGAAATAAATGTCTTATGTGGTGGCAATTTCATAGAAATACATAAAATTCATTTGAAAAATATAAAAAAATATTTTTAATTAAAACTTTGGAAAATTTTGTTTGAAAACAAACACACACACAAGCACGCACATACAGAAATAAACATATTATTAACCTTTTGAAAAATTGCTCTATAATATTTATTACTGCAGCAAGCAGGCTGGCCCATATTTTAGTTGAAAAAAAATATAAAAATATTAAAAATGAAAAGAAAAAAACATAAAATTAAATTCAACCATATGGACGACCACTTTACACGCCACTTCGTAAATGTCAATATGAGTCCATTTATTTGCTAGTAGACTACATGCAGTGCATACATTTGGACATGCAGTACGCACTATTTTCAGTTGCAATTGCCTTTTACTTCTGTCAAATACCAGCATACAATTTCAACAGGTTTTATTTGTAACACATTTAACCAAAAAAAAAAAAAAAGATATTTTACAATTTTGTTAAATTTTTTTAAAAAGTTTAATAAAATCATGTTTTATATTTAGTTTGTTGTTAGAAATTTAAGAAAAATTTTATTTTTAGCAATTTACGCACGATTAAAAATGTTTTGTATATTTTTTTAGTTTTTTGTGTTTGAACTAAATTGCAAAAATAAAAATTACTTCAATTTTAAGTATTTGATAAAGAGCTAAATTTGATTAAAAATTTTAATTTGATGTTCATGCCATGTGATTCAGCGAAATATTATATAAGCAGATGTTGTAGGTAAAATTAAAAATAACTAAATGATTCAAATAAATTGCTTAACACAGTTGGTATTTGGGTCTTAAGTCTTTTGTTTGGGAGACAAGCGTTAAATAAAATTAACAAAAAATTACATTTAGTATTTTTGCAAATTAAATTATTTAGTGAAGATTAATTTTAAAGAACGAATAGACATTTGGACATGAATGGAAAAACATTTTTAGCAATTTAATAAGTTTATCTCTTAAGTCCTTTGTATTTGTGCACTGCACACATTATTGAAATTTCCTAGTATGTATTTTCATAATAAAGTGTAGGCGTTAGTATTAAATAACAAACACTTCTAATTGCAAGCCCAAAAGAAAAAACTAATTAATTCAAGCTCAATATGAGTTTAACAATTATGTTATCACCCAATCAATTGCAACAAATATTTAACTTAAAATGCTGAAAATAGTAGCAAATTTTTAGATTTATTTTCACACTGATTTTTATCAACACCTCAATTTAGCAAACTTCACCAACTAAACTGCCAGTTAATTTATTATTTTATTGTATTTTGTTTTCTGGAAATACTCGTGCAAAGTGAATTTTTTTATTTGTTTCTATTTTTTTTTAATTGGATAAATTTTGAGAAGGTGTTGGCTGTGTAAAAAATAAATAAACTATGATTCAAAAATTTAAGCTGGATAAACGCCAACGCTGAAATATTTTATTTGAAAGTTTCCTTTTAATTAAGAAATATAACTGAAGTAATTTAAAAAGTTAATTAAGATGTTAAACTTTAATCATTACCGAACTGTAAAGCTTTAAATCACGTTTTTTAATGTAAAAAAATATATATAATTACGTTACAAAAGAGATTTAAAGTGTGTATCGAAATTTTTAATAAGAGATGTTCATAACAGCTCAAACAAGGAGAACAAAAGTGATATTCAGTTCATTTTAACCCTTCTATGCGCGCAAAAAACACCTTCTATTGCGCCGCAAGGTACCCAGGTACCTAAAGAAGACTTACGTAGAAAACACAAATTTTCGCACTAAATATCTAGTTGTAAAATATATATGGGATTGGCAGTATACCTTGAGATCTCTAATTTTAGGCAGATATTTCCCTTTGATAAAGAGCACTACGTTATGTGCATAGGCTACCACCTTTGTACCACTTCCATTCAGAATTCATAAGAGTGGACACAGAACTCCACACTGCGTAGTACCTCCTGTCTCAAACTTCCTTTTATACAGAAAAAACTATCACCAAAAATTTTTTTCACATAATTTTGTCTAAACATTAATTTAATTTTCAGTAAATGCTCACTACTAAAGCAGTGAATTTTTTGTTTGAATTTTATTTAAGACACAAATACCAAAAGCAACAACAAAAACAGGTTTCTGTGTCGTGAAAAACAACCCCGATGATGAAATACACACAAATAACAACAACAAGGATCACAGCAGAAACTAAATTTCATTTTCTGTAAAGGAATTCAATGAAATAGTAAAAATTTTTCTAGGAACGGACGTTCAAACAAATTTGTAAATATAGACAAAAATATATCAACAATTTCACAAGTTCACAAATTGTTAGCAAAACAATTTACTAAATCAAACAAAAAGATTTACTAATTTTCTGAAAAATATAAAAAAATATTTTTATCTGAATTAATGAAACAATTAGTCTAAAACTACTACCAAATATTAAACAAAATAGTTTAATTTATGAAACAACAATATTTACTTGATTTTTGTAATATATCATGCAAAATTTTTGTCTTGGTCATCATCATGATCATCCATTACGCATTTATGAAATTTCACTTTGTTAAATGTCTTCAAGTCTGAATGTTTATCTAAAGACTCTAAAAAAAATTAATGAGAATTAACGCAACGACATTAACGAATTGATTCACTCAAAAATCATCAGTAAACAAACTTGGTACAATCGCATTCCTTTTGCTATCATTGTTGTTGTTGTTATTTGTTTGTATGTCGTCATCGGGATTGTTTTTTTCGACACAGTTTTTTTTTTGTGTTTGCGTTCTAAATAAGAGTCAAACAAAAAATTAATTGATTATGTAAAGAACATTTACTGAAAATGAAATTTATTTTTAGACAAACTTTTGTTTGCAAATTTTTTTGGTGGTAATTTTTTCTCTGATAGCAAAAGGAATACGATTGTAACAAGTTTGTTTACTGAAGATTTCTGAGTGAATTAATTCGTTAATATTGTTTGTTAATTCTCATTAATTTTTTTAGAGTCTTTAAATAAACAGTGAGAGGTGAACACATTTAACATTAGTGAATTTTTATAAATGCCTAATGGATGATAATGATGATGACTCAGACAAAAATATTGTTTGATATATTACAAAAATCCAATAAATAATTTTGGTTGATTCAATAAATTACATTGCGCAGTATTTGGAAGTATTTTTAGACAAATTGTTTTATAAATTCAGCCAAAAATATTGATTGATATTTTACAGAAATCCAGTAAATGTTTTTATTTGATTCAGTAAATTGCTTTGCTTAGAATTTGTAATATATTGACAAATTATTTTATAGATTTATACAATTTACTTAAAAAAACGGGTTTCCTTTCAATGAAATTGTTGAGATATTCTTGTCTATACATATTTACAAATTTGTTTGTAGGTCCGTTCCTTGACAAAATATTTACTAATTCATTGAATTTCCTTGCTGAAGCTTTAGTTTTTTCTATGTGGGAGTTGCGTGTTCAATTCAATAGCAAAGACATTGGGAAATTTAAATAAAAAGTTACTTAAGAGCTTAAAAAGTAATCTTCAAAAAACTTATTAAAAATGAACTAAAAATTTTTTGTCTAAGAAACATTTAGGGTGCAGATATTATTCTTGCAAAAAATAAGCATGTCAGTATTCACATTTTTGATCATAATATTGTACTTTCGGGAGAACTAAATATTTGTGTGTGCGAAAAATTTCATAAGATTCGGTTTGGTAGAAATATTTTGTTAAAAAGGTTATTTACTTTTTATGGGCACGGTACTGCCAACTTTTCCAATCATGATGTTGTATTTTACCGGGAACTTACTGTGCTTACTAAGTTTCATAAGAATCGGTTAAATAGAAATAGTTCAAAAAGAATATTTACTACATTTGGGCGTGGCACTTCCCACTTTTCTAACCATAATGTTGTATTGTAACGATAACTATGCAAACAATGTGTATGCAAAGATTCATAAGAGTCGGCTTTTTAAAAGTTATTGACAAAGAATATTCACTTTACATGGGCGTGGCACTGCCTACTTTTTTAATCATGATGTAGTTTTCAAACAGAAGCTTAGAGTATGTGTAAAGTTTCATAATAATCAGTATAGTAGGAGTGGTTGAAAATCAATGTGTATTTACTTTTTATGGGCGTGACCCTACCCACTTTTCAGCGGGATCAATTTGGAGATACACAATTTTAAATTTAAAGAAAATCCAATATCGGTTTATAATAAACTAAGTTTTTGATAACCTTTTTCCTTTTTTGGAAGCCGGTTTAAAAGTAACTTTTTCACAAATACCATTTTCAGAAAGTGCTTTTGAAATTACCAAAAAAAAAATTTGTTTTTTCAACAGTTTCTATCCCGCTTTAACATCTATAGGACTCTTTATATATACGAACTTTGTTCCACTTTAAAAATCAGGTTAAAATACTCATATCTACTATTTAAGCAAACAAAAAATGTTAAAGACATTTTCAATATCTTTTTTATTTGTAGCCAAAAAATATTATACAGTGCGTAGATAATCGTTTTTTATTTGTTGTCTATAATTTTATATTTTTTCTTTCTACTGCGTGTTGCAACATATGCAAAGATTTTTATCTAGTTTGCAGTTTCTTTGGCAAAAATCCCAACAAAACGTGTGTTCAAATATTATTTCGATTTTTTTTCTTCTCTTTTTATAATTTTGGTGCTTTTGAAAAACTGTCAGCTTTTCAATCTGTACAAAAATCTAACATGGAATTTGCAGAAAAAAAAGAATCTGAGACAGACCTCTTTTGCTAAGCCCATAGAGACTTTATTTATGGCGGCTTTAGTTTTTAAAGCAAAAGAAATAAAAATAATAAAATACTTCAAAATTTTAAATTGTTGCGTTGTACGCAAATTTTAAGTTAAAAAAATGCATTGAAAATTTAAATGCGTTCACCGAAAAATAGGATTTTTTTTAAATATTTTGCTTAAAAGATTTGTTTCTATTTAAACTTGTTTCGGTGAATGTTACTGTGGTTTATTGGGCAATTTAAAATGGAGCAAAAGTGTGTGTATGATTATTCAAGTCTTGAGCCTTAAGAGATGATTGCATCATGTTTTAGTGGTGCGATTTATATTCTTTTTTGTTTAAGACTTTTCTTTTTTACTTTTGAAATTGTTATCAAACAAATGTTCATTTACATTGGATAAATAAGTGGCTTTGGTCATGTGTGTAAGTTAAAAGATATTAAAATTTTTTTGTCAGCTTATAATGTAAACTGAAATTAGGTGAATTTTTCACATGAACATGCCACAACAGAAAACTGTTTAGAAAGAAAAGTTGTAGCCATTATTTTAAAAAGTATGTCAGTAATCATTATAAATATGTATCAAGGTTTTCATAAAGGTTCCAATAGACCAAGCCCTGATTCCGAATTTTCAGATTTTTGAAGTCTGGATTATAAATTTTTAACTTCAATATTTACTACCATTTATGCACTTTAAACTCACCACAACCGATTGTCACAGTTTTAGCCATAACTTTGTATCTCTTATTATTCAAACTTCAGATTATTTTAAGTGGCAAATTAACACTTTAATTATTCTTCAAAAGAAATAAAAATTTTCAATTGACTTATTTATGGTAGTCAAACAATTTGTATGGTAGTAAGCATGCAAAACAATTTAATTGCAAAAGTTTTTACATCAATTTATACTGTGCAGATAAACTGCTCAACGCGTACTGATCTATCAACACCACCACCAATTTAAAATAACAACAATTATATGAGTAATTGTTAACACTAAGCCACAATTATTTAACAAGTGTTTAAATTTAATTTCTGTTCATAAAATCAAATACATGCTATTATATAGTTACAGTTAGGCCATGGATTGCGAGGAAAAAGCTACAAGAAAGAGTGTATAGTATATGTATGTTTTTAATTCTCATTTTGAGTGTACACGTTTTGATTTTATTTTAACTTATTGATTTTAAAATGTTAAAATTATGAAGAAGCAAAAAAAAATATTTTAGTTTATAACATAGTAAACTTTATGCATTCATACCCTTCTAATTTAGCACTCTTGGTTTTTGGTTATAAACTTAATGCTGCTACCTTTCAGATTTTAGCATCCATCGATACAAGTAACATTTTTGCTACTTGGTAAATTAGCATAAAAATTTAATCGAAAAAGTCACATATGTATGAAGCCACGTAACAGAATACCATTCTACTCGAAAGTGTTTCTCATTCTGTAAATGGCTATTCCACAAAACAAAAATTTCCGTTGGAATCAAACCAACTGTAATTCTCAAATGGGAATTGACAAGACTTTATCGAATAGCTTGGTTTGAACTACTTTAATGAGCAGCAAATAAATACTTAACCAAAATCACTGCATGTTAATAAAAAGCTTAATGTAGGCTTTTCGTGCAAAAAGTTTAAAGTCACGCCTTGAGGTATTGAATCCTTAGTGCTGCACCGAAAAAACTAAATTTCATTTAAAGTAAGGGAATTCAATGAAATAGTAAATATTTTGTCTAGAAACGGACATACAAACAAATTTGTAAATATAGACAAAAATATCTCAATAATTTCATTGAAAAATAGTTTGTCTAAAAATATTTACAAATTGTAAACAAAACAATTTACTAAATCCAACAAAAAGATTTACTGGATTTTCTGAAAAATATCAAACAATATTTTTGTCTGAATTTATAAAACAATTAGTCTAAAAATACTAACAAATATTAAACAAAATAGTTTACTTAATCAAACACAAATATTTACTCGATATTTTGTAATATATCAAACAACATTTTTGTCTGGGTCATCATCATCATCCATTAAGCATTTATAAAATTTCACTTTGTTAAATGTGCTCAAGTCTGAATGTTTATCTAAAGACTCTAAAAAATGAATTAATGAAACGACACTAACGAATTGATTCACTAAAAACCTTACAGGAAACACCCTTGGTACAATCGCATTCTTGTTGCTATCACTGTTGTTGTTGTTGTTATTTTTCTATATGTCGTCATCGAGATTGCTTTTCTACGATACAAAAAACAAGATTTTCTTGTTATTTTTGGTGTTTTCGTCTTAAATAAAAGTCAAGCAAAAAAATTCATTGATTCAGTAAAAAAAATTTACTGAAAACGAAATTTATTTTTACTAAAAATAAAATTTTTTAGTGATATTTTTTCTGTGTGCAAAGTCAAAATAGGTATATAATTAATAGAATCTGAAGAATGAAAAAAATCTTTTGGAGTGCAAGTATAGAACTAAAATTATTCCAAACGGAATGTATTATATGTATGTGGCAGTGGCAGTGTAAGTGGCATGAAATTTAAATTAATTTAAATAAAGTGCGTCTTTGACTCGCACACGAAGGATTCCCTACGAATACCTTATACATATGTATATCCTTTTTTTTCGTTTTTTTTTTTCGATTTTTATTTTTTTTCGGAATTTTAAATTTTAGCGTGTTTTTTCTTTCGTTTGGCGAATTTTTTTGCGATTTTTGGTAGTTTTGGCGACATTTTTCGTTTTAGTATTTTTTTCGGTTTTTGACGATATTTTTAATTTTGGTGATTTTTTTAGTTTGCCCAGTTTTTTTCGTTTTTGTGATTTTCCGATTTCTTTCGTTTTAACGATTTTTTCAGTTTTTGGGGATATTTTATTTCTTTTTTTTGCGAGTTTTTGTTAGTTTTTGGCGATTTTTTTGTTTTTTTGCGATATTTTTATTTTTTGCGAAAACAAATTTTTTCGTTTTGGAGATTTTTCCGTTTATCCCGATTTTTTTTCGTTTAGGCGATTTATTTCAGTTTTTGCTGATTTTTTTTGTATTTGCGTTGTTTTTATCTTTTTCGTTTTGGTGATTTTTTTAATTTTGGCGATTTTTTCGCTTTGGCAATTTTTTTTTTTTGGTTTCTGACGATGTGGCTTTTTTCGTTTCTTTGATATTTTTTGTTTTTTTGCTTTACTTTTCGGCTTGTTCCTTGCATTACTTAGGGCCTGTCCCACGATATCGACAAGTCGATGTCGTTCTCTTATTTATATTGAAAACAATAATAAAAATTTTAATTTGTTTTTATTTTCAATATAAATAAGATAACGACATCGACTTATCGACATCGTGGGACAGGCAGCTAATGGAATGCTCTTTAATAATTAATTTATCCATTAATTATTAATTTTGTTTTCTATCTTTAATTATAAATTTAATAATAACTATTATCACTTGGCGGAACGGCTAATCAATAATAATCAATTTCAATGTATTTTAATAAAACTTTAATACTTTAAAGAAAACAATAATACGTTTTTGCTTAACCTCGAGCTCAAACAAAAACGTTTTCTTTGTAATTAAAAAGGTCGAAAAATAATAAACTAACTAATCTTTAATATTTTATTTAAAAAGTAAAATATTAATTTGGGAAAAAGCACGTTACAAAATTGAAATTAAAGTAATTTAGTAATTCCCAAAAAATATTAATTTTAATAACTATTATGGTTGAGATGATACAGTTAAATTTCTAAATTACACAGCCTGATAGAATACCTTTTAATTTTTAGTTAGTTTGTTTGCCTTTAAAGTGCTGCACTAGTTGTGAAAATTTCAAGAGTTTGCCCTTTACGGTTTCCAAGATGCAGCTAATTGTCAAAATCATTAACTGATAGAATACACTTTAATTTTTATATATTTTTGTTTATTTTAATTAATTAATGTGGTGCCTTCTTTGGGAAAGGAATAGTGTAGAGAGAGCAGATGGTGAAGTGCGAGACAGATGGAGAGCTTTATTCATTTACAGCTCTGCTATTGCGCGTTTTTTGTAGAGCAGTGTGGCAGCTCCTCTGGTGTCAAGTAGTGGTATTCATTTTTTTAAGCTGTTTAGCCATTTTATTAGTTCATTTACTTCGCCGACGGTTCTACTACAATGCCGACGAAGGAGTGTGCTGTGAAGTGCATTATAGGATATGTTAGCATTAATCGCTGCCGGTACTGCCAAGGTGATCAGTGCTATGCCTTCATCACTTTAATAGTCTAATAACAACCAACACTATAACACACCAATGCACATGAGACAAATGCATGATTTTGTTGGCTTGCTTGAAACTTGAGCTCAAGACCTCAGGGTTTGTAGTCAAACGCGCTAACCACTCAGCCAAGAAACAGTTCCCTCGATTTATTGATTGGTTTAGTCTGTGTAATAATATACTAACTTTTAAAATTTGGAGTGTCTGATATAAGTGTCTGTATATTACATTAGGATTTGTTTCGTTACTCGCCTTAGAACACCCTTTAATTTTTAACCTTCATAATATACTCGTTGTTGTGGCAGCCATAGTTATACATATTCTCTGAAAATTTCAGGTCCGTACCTCTTATGGCACTCCAGAAAACTGCCTGTCACAGACAGGCAGACACACTGACAGACAGACAGACGGACGGACACCGTAGCAGAAACAATAGGCTTCCTGTTGACTTTTGGTGTATGGAACCCAAAAAGTGGTAATAAATGCGTAACTACGAAACAGATTGACATGAATCAAATCGATATTTATAGAATAAATCATAAGCTTTTAGAACATTGTATTTGGAGGTACCCTGCTATAACATAGAAGGGGATCGAAAAGACGTCAAAATTGTGTGGTTTAAGCGGTAAAGAACTCTGATGAGATTAGCGGGAGCTATCGAAACGTCAGGTCAACCCTCCGTGCAGTCAAACATTTTTTTTTGTATACATGCTTCACATTTATCTCTAATAAGATATAGTTTAATTGAAAAATTAAATTAAAACCGAACTGAAGCCAAAAATAATTAAATTATGTTTAATTTTTTTTAGCTAAAGAAATTTGTACAAATTAGATATGTGCATATATTTAATAAAAACTATACAAATGTTTGTTAAAAATCTATTTCTCCTCTATAATTCTAATATAAATAAAACTTTGCTGGATTATTAAGAATATTTTCATTGGATTAGCTAATTTAAAACTTATCTTAAAAGCAGACTTTCTTCTTTAATTTTGGTAGTTTGACTACTTAAGTGATCCCACTTATTTAATATGCAGTAGTATCACGTTTTTCAAGTCCAAGGTGTTGGCGCTACAAATAATTTCAATAAAACATCATAATTTTGAATTAAAAAACTATAAAATGACTAAATGATTTTTTGTTTAAAAGCATCTATAACATTAACAAATGATTCTTTGTTTGAATACAAACAATGAAATATGTTTTTTATGACTACCTCAACTATTGACCAAAAAGTTTTTGCTTTTCAAAGCTACAAATATAAGAAAGTATATTTTATTGGCACACTAAACTAATTAACACTTCTAATGAGGATAGAAATCTAAAACTAATTTGTCTACTCAACAATAAGTAAACTGATACTTAAGAAAAACAATTAAACAAATACTTACATAGATAAATAAAAATTTTAATAAATTTGCATAACTTTCGCTACTGGTTTAACACTAGAAATGCCACCGTCCCATTTTTGTCCCGCCCGTGTGTTTAATCAGCTCTAACTTTTTTTGTTTTTTTACTTAGGTCCGTGAAACTTTTTGACGATTTCCATTTTTTAATAAGAATAGTGAATAAAAAAACGCCGATGTACCTAGAACTGCCGCTGGATGATTTTTGACTCGTCAGTATTCAACACGGAAAAATTTAATGTTATTTTCAGACAACCATTTATTTTCAATTACCCTCAAAATTTAATAAAAAGGTTGTTTGGCTCAATATATATTTCATTTTGAGCTCTTATTTACAGTAAATATAAGCCAGTCTTATTTTTAGTAAATGTTTTTTTTTCGGTTATATGTATTTATTTATTGTATCTTCAATAAAATTGAACTAACAATAAGTAATCAAATCTTAACTCTAAAATATTAATTTTTAAGTCCAGCCAGTGCCAGACAAAAATATTTGTTTCAGCGGTTGGTTGTTTGGTTGTTTACGTCTCTCGTGTTCGGCTGAGAGCAAGAGTGTTCCTCCTTCTCACCGAGTGTGGCCTCTAAAGTTAATGATGTAGTTTGTCACGTGTTTAGAAAACACTGTCTTAACCGGCGGCACATCTAGGTCTTTATGAATTCGCTTGTTTCTGACATACCATGGGGCTGCTGCAATCGTACGGAATATTTTATTTTGTTGCCTTTGAATTTTTTCTACATTTGATACCGAGGCAGTGCCCATAACCGGATTATGTAGGACCATATTGGTTTTAGAATGGAGTTGTATAGAAGAAGTTTACAATCTAGGCTTAGAGTAGAGTTCCTTCCAATGAGCCAATTCATTTGAGCTGCTTTTAATTTCATTTGGGTCACCTTTGCATTTACGTGTGACTTCCATGTTAGACGACGATCAAGATGAACACCGAGATATTTTACTTCAGTGTGTTGAGGTATAGTTTGGCTATTTATTTGTGTAGGTTGGCAAGTTTTTTTGCACAATGTAAAAGTAATGTGTAGACATTTGTGTTCGTTAATTTTTATCCGCCATTGTTTTAGCCATTCTTTCAACTGGGGTATATAATCTAGCAAATTGCGGGTGGCTTCTTGATGGCTTTTGTGAACACTTAGAAAAGCTGTATCACCAGCGAATGTTGATATGTGTATGTTACTGCTTACCGGCAAGTCAGAGGCATATATAAGACATAATACAGGACCAAGGATGCAGCCTTGAGGAACTCTGGCTTCGATGGGTTGCGGAGGGCTTTGAAAATTACCTTCTTTAACAACAAATTTTCGCTCAGTTAAGTAGCTTTCTAAAAGTTTAAGGATGTTTTTGGGTAGGTTTTGCTTTAGTTTATGTATTAAACCGTCGTGCCATACTTTATCAAATGCCTGAGAAACATCGATGAAGAGCGCAGAACAATATTTCTTTTCTTCGAAGGTTTTCTAACCACGTTCACTAGTCTATGTGTTTGTTCAATCGTACTATGTTGTCTCCTAACACCGAATTGGTGGTCTGGAATGCATCCAGTACGATTCAGTATGAGTGTTAGCTTACTCATAATTAGCTTTTGAAATAGTTTTGACATGTTAGACAACAGGCTTATATGCCTATAGGACTCCACCTTTGTATGATCTTTGCCTGGTTTAGGTATCATGGTAATCAGCGAAACCTTCCATTCTGCGGGATAGCATTTGAGGCGCAAAATACTGTTAAAAATAAATAGAATTATCCGTTTTGCAGTATAGGGTAGCTCTAGGAGCATTTTATTGCTTATTTTATCAGCGCCTGGAGCTTTCTTCGAGTTTAAGACCGCAATATAGTGTTCAATCTCACGAATGTTGATCCTCAAAGTAACATCTGGTATAGCGAGGACTGGTGGCAGCTCAACTATAGTATCAGACGTATTTGGAGTAAATACTTTCTGCAAGTGGTTTACAAGCAGAGTACCTTTTTCAGCTTCAGTTCTTGCCCAGTCTCCATTCGAAGCTCGCAATGGAGGCTTATATATCACTTGTTTTTTGAAGCCTCGGGGTGCTCTCCATAGCGAATGTCTGTTTGAGGTGTTGCGTCGAGCCCATTCAGAAAGTTTTGAAGAGAAGCGGTTTTTTGATATTCTAGTAGAGCTTTCAGTTGTTTAGTACATTTCTTCAGCCTAGATTTTAGCTGAGGAGATCTGTAGCGTTGCCATTCTCTATGAACTCTTCTTTTTTCTGATAAAAGCCGTTCTACATCTGCTGAAAAAATTTTATTATATCTCACCTGAAGATTTGTAGTAGTAGCATTTAGAGCAGCTTGCTTAAGGTTTGCCTCAAACATTCTAATAGAGTCATCTATATCAGCAGGCGTTTTCAATGGGATATTTTCTGGGCAATGAGCACTCAAATATATTTTGTATTTCAACCAATTTATACGTGTGGTTGTCATCGTTAAATCACAAGTGGGTGAATATGTTGTATGTGAATATATAGTGACAATAGTTGGTGAGTGATCTGAAGACAAATCTAAAGATGCTTCAACTTGGATCATTTCGCTGGGCACACCCTTTACTACTCCAAAATCAATAACATCAGGTATTTTTCGGCGATCTGTTTTTAGTAAATGTGTAGTTTGATTTTACAAAAACCTTTCAATAGTCCGTTTTCAGCAAAAATATGTTTGTGAATTTATTATTTAACAAAATTTATCATTATAATTTCTATAAGATCCTATAAATCCCATATGTCTCGGTAAATATTTGTATGCAAGGATTCGATCTAGAAATGTACATCTCTCTAAGTAAACAGTAAGTACATCTATCTCAGTTTAGGATATATTTGTTAGAAAACCAAGGTACATTAACTAGTTCGAAGTTACACCGATCTGTCAATTAGATGCCCTTGAAAATAGTTTAACAAATGGCGGAGATATAAGCCAAAAAGGTCACATGGTGATTTGTCTCATAGATAAAAATATATTGACATTTTAGGTTTAAAAATGTAGAAAAAGTCATTTGCAATGAAGCTTATAGCCAGGACCGCAATTTGCAATCTGTGTATGAGTTAAAGACTAACAAACTAATTCACAAAAAATTTTTGATTAATAAGAGTGCTATAAAACGAATTTTTGTATGAAAATTGGTTTCGCGATTAAGTGTATCATTCATGTTTTGCCTCATAGGCTCATTCTCCGAGAGGCTTGGTCTATTACTTAATGAATATGAATGGCATAAGTTGCTGTCATCTGCAAAAGAATAGTTAGGATTGGAAGTTTGACAAAGAAGGTCATTAAACAAATAAGAAATAGGGTAGGAGAAAGAACGGAGCCTTGTGGTACCCCTGCATTAATCTTGAATTCGTTTGATGAGATCCCGTCTATAACAACGCGTATAGAGCGATTCCTGAGAAAGCTCGATATAAATCGAGAGAAATCATCACCGACACAAAAAGCAGCAAGTTTCGACAAAAGTGTATCATGCCACACTCTATCAAACGCCTTAGAAATATCTATAGCCAGCACCTTACTCTCGCCGAAATGATGTACGGAGTGACACCATTTTTTCGAAAGGAAGGCCAGTATGTCACTCGTAGAGCGTCCCTGGCGGTCGGTGAGCAAACTATTGCACTCCAAATATCTCACAAGATGGAAATTCACCATACTTTCCATTACTTTGGAAAATTACCACGCAATTGCATACTGCAATTGGGCGATAATTTTCAGGGTTAGTAGACTCTCCCTTTTTTAGGGATTAGCGTTACGGTGGCGGCCTTCCAACACGACGGAAATTCATCAGCAATACAAAGTGCTGAAGAGGGTTGCCAACAGACGCGCCAGCATCGAAGAGCATTGCTTCAAGACCAGTGCTGGAATATCATCTGGTCCAGGCGACTTATTTATGTTGAGATCCGCTAAAACCTTTTTAACTGCACGCGCTCAAAAGAATATTTTTGGCATAGTTACAGATACTCTCTCAAGCACGGGCAGTGGTTGATTGCTTTCCGGTAAGTGAGAATTACTTGCAAATAATTCAGCCAGAAGGTTAGCTTTATCAACCGGGTCAGTGAATATATGATCATCTTTTAAAGGAGTATGAATTGAGAAACTAGCATTATCCTTCACTCTTTTAACAAATTACCAAAAGGTCTTGCTACCCCGAGGGGCAGCAAGAATATTAGCACGAAGACACTGTTCGTACAAAGCTTTTTTTCGGGCCTTAGTACTCTGGCCCATGAAGATTTCACCTGTTTGTGCGGCGTATCAGTATCTGTGTTTTTGCTACTACGCCAGCTACTGAATGCTTGCTTTCTGAATCTGACTGCATTTTTGCAAGCCTGATTAAACTAACACTTCGTTCGGCGCTTAGTCTGAATTTGCTTGGTTGGAATGAATGTTTTCATTTCCAGCAAAATAGTGCTTACGACCATTTCTGCCACGGCATTAACATTATTGTCCAGGAAACATAGTTTCCAGTTAAAATGCCGAAAAAAGCTGTTCAGCTCAGCCCAACGAGCATTTTCGTAGTTATATTTTGAGCATTTCGGAGCTGTTCATGTTACGTTACGAAGTTCTGAGAACGAAAAGGAGGCGGAAATGGTATAGTGATCCGAGTTACCGAGGGGTGCATTAACGCCCATTTCATACTTGTCAGGGTGTGAGGTGAGAAAAAAGTGGAGAGTATTGTGTGTCAACACACGAAATGTATGGTTGGCTCATTCACTAATTACTCAAGGTGGTTGTGCGCAGCGTAAAGCTCAATATATTGGCCTTCTGGAATTGTATGACTAGAATGGCGGAACCAGGATGAGTTGTGCGATTCTTTTTGCGGTTTTCTAGAAAATAAAACTTTTTTAAAAATAGCCGTACAGCTAAAAATTTTCAAACATGTTCAAGGAATAATTAAAACATCAAAATAAAAGGTTTTTGAGTAATATATATGAAAAGTTAGCACTTGTACCATGAACTAGTTATATGAAGAAGAACGTGCATAAAAATTCGGTATTTTTAATAAGTCATAATAAAAATGTAATTACGTTTGGTGCAGGATTTCGTTTACGTTTTTAATGATTTCGAAATAAAAACCATTTTGGTTGTTCTTACATTTTTATGCTCTATCTGACTGTGCTATGCCATTTTTCATATTTGAAAAAAGTTGTAAGAAGTTCTTGTTCATGAAAATTAGATTAGCTTATTACGAAAGAAAAAATTAATTGTAAGAATAGAAGGACTCCTTTTGAATGGGTGTAACACTGCCCATTTTTCTTGTCATACTATTGGACTTTCATCGGATCTTAGTATTTTTTACCAAGTTTTATATGATTCAGCTGAATAAATGTAAGTGAAAAATAATAATTCCTTTTAGTGGGAGTGGCACTGCCTAATTTCCTAATCATAAAATTGCATTTATGCTGGAGCTTAATGTGTGAGCCAAGCTTTATTAGATTCAGTTAAGCAGAAGTAGTTTAAAAAGAATATTTCCTTTAAGTGGGCAAATTTTCTAATTACAATATTGCATTTATAGCGGAGCTTAATGTGTGACCCAAGATTTATTAGATTCGGTTAAGTAGAGGTAGTTTGAAAAGAATATTTACTTTGAATGGGTGTGGCACTGCCCACTTTTTCGTCACTATATTGCGCTGCCACAGGAAGGGAGTGTTTCTACAAAGTCTCATAAACATCGATAAAAAAATTCGCCCTAAAATAGTTTTGGCCAAAAAAAGTGTCCGTTTGAGCCATAGTGCGTACGGGCATTATTTTATTTTAAAATGGAGGTATTATTTTATTTTCGCTTTGAGGTGTTATTTCCAAGAGAATTATTTCATGCCACCGATTTCCCTTCGTAGTACTGATTTAGCTGTGCAGAAATTATATAATATTTTACTTGTATCCTTCTTGTGCTTATTTGACCTTCATAACACTTACCTTTTGTGAAGCAGTTTTGACTTTTACTCTTGTTCCAAAAAAAAATAATTTCCTACTGTCTAGCTCAATAAATCCAATTTTTTTCTCAGACAAACCAGTGTAATGCAATATAAAAAATATATAGAAATGAAATATGTTTTATTTACCATAATGGCCAATATAAATTAATTAAAAATAAATATATGTTATTCTTTCAACTATAGAATGGAACTTATTTGTTCGAAAACGTTTTTTATTATATATAATGACATTTTTAGTAATTTATTAAGTAGACTTTTTTATATTGTGTGAACTGCAAATAAACATACGAGTATTATGACTTTTTCTTAAGCGTGACCGCAATGTTTGTTTTATTTGTTTTAGTTTTTATATTTCTTGCAATTTATTGAAAGATTTTTTCATTTTGTAAAATGATACAAAACAGCGCAACTCAATGAACTTGACTTAATTGTTTATACAAGTATAAATTGCTGTTTTTTTTTCTCTAGTTTGCTAGCAAAAAACATTCAATAAAATTGAATTGATTTTATTTTGTAGGCGTGTTATATTTCATTGTTCATAAATCTTTTTTTATAAATATAAAATTTTTTTAGTTCTCTATTTGTCAATTTTGTTTATAACTTATCAAACTAAACTTTACCAAGTTTGTAAAAATCTAAAATCAGAAAAGACAATAACAAAGTAGCATAACTAAATACCACCCCACTGTTTATTCAGTGAATTATAATTTGAAAATTATATTTATTGATTATTATTGTTACACGTTTTTGACTATATTGGTCATTGTTTTAATTTGTTGTGTTTGTCTTATAAGCTTCATTTCTTAGCTGGAATATTTAATTTATGTGTGTGTGTGTTTTTTAATTAATGTATTTCTTTTTCTGGGTTAAACAAAAGATATTTTTGTGTTAATGTTTAAAATAAGAAAAAAAAACGGAAGACATTTTTAAGCGGAGCTAAACATCATAAAACGAAAGACTTAAGACGCAAACTTTTTGGGTTAGTGACTTAAATGGAGATCAAATGTTTAAGTTTTTGCGAAAACTTTCAACATTTTGTTACTATGTTTGTTTATAATCATTAATCAATTAAAGCAGATAATTGAAGTGGCCCTCAATAGCGATATTACGAAGCCAGAGACAAATTGGCTAATTAGTTTTATAAAATGCAAGATTTGTGTAAAAGAAATTTCTTTGTTTCTTAGACTACTGTTTTATATAATGGCAAAAATATAAGTTTTTAAATTTATAATCGCACTATTTCCTAAAATCAATATTTTATTTATTCGGTAAAATATTAATTATTTAATAAAAACACATTGATATTGATCACTGAGGTGTATTAGCTAGTTCGTTCGTATGCGCATTTCACTGGGGCTAAATGCAGATCGTCAGGAAACCTTTACCCAAAAATCTTATTGAAAAGCTAAAGATGTTGTAGCAAACTTTTATTTAAATAAATAAGAAGCTTAAACAATGTCAAAGCTTAAACATGAACTTAGAGATCAACGATGTTTTTTTATTTTCTTACTTATACTAGAGAGGCGGGCTTTTTTACCACTCTAATTGTAGCCGTAAGAAGTTACATACATATATGAAATGCGTATAGGAACTAGCTAATACACGTCAGTGATCAATATCAATGTGTTTTTATTAAACAATTAATATTTTACTTAATAAATAAAATAATTATTTTGGGAAATAGTGCGATTATAAATCTACAAACTGGATACCACCATAGTGTCATGGATAGTGTGCTAGACTATTAGCCGGGGGTCGCAGGTTCGATTCCTGCCAAGAGCCTGCGTGTTTCTGCAGAAATGCCGAAAAAGTCTTAAGCAGTACCCGACTAGAAATTTTCCCAATACTCATATTGGGGCCCGATTGGGAATGCATGTGGCACATCCAAAGGGGTTATCCCATTTGTGATTTGATCGGGAACTTGTTGGGATAGCCCATCTACAAATTAGTGACTTAACAAAAGTTCTTCCCTAGTGGGGAACTATTGGGAGCGTGTTGGGAAAATCTAATACAGATTTTTAATCGTATATTTTGCTCATCTTCAACAGAGGTAAATATTACATACTTTGGTCCCTTGGATAGCTACAGCAATTTTAATTCAATATTAGAATTTGATATTTTCCCGATTTGAGCAAAATTTTGCAAGATTTTGATATTTCTCCACAGGAAACCAATCGGGTTCCAAACACGTTTCTGCGTTACATCGGAATTGGTATCCCAGCTAGATCCCAAATGTGTTTGCATAAAAATTTCTAGTCGGGCATGTGTGTTCGTTTTTAAAATGCATGATTTCAACATTAGTGTCATGGAATGTCCTGCGTTAAGTAAAATGCTCATTATTCAAATGACACAGTCCAAAAAACACACAGACTTCACAGTAAAGCTTGGAGTGTACTACCATGGGGAAGTAAAACCCTTTATCCAGTTTACCGAATTTGGTGACCAATTTCTTTTTATGGGCCTCCAAAATTTTGGAAAATCAGCGGGCCTTCAAAAAAAGGATTCATCAGTTTTTGGCAAACAATTCAAATTTCCTGATACCGCTTAACTATATGTATATGGCAATAATGTAGCTAAGAGTTCGCTAAACAGATTTTATTAACATTTAATGTCAAAAAATTATTTTTTCGTGCACTTTTTTGAAAATATTAAGAAAAAATTTTTTTTCACTTTTTTCAGAATAGCTTACAGGAACTCGTAATCTGTTACTAACAATATTTGGCAAAGTTGTAATTCCGGTAGAAAAAATCAATACAACCTGAGCGTACCTTAAATATTCCAAAATAACTAATTTGTATCTTAAAAATTTTAGTTTTTTTTACCAGCTAGGCAAAATTTTTATTGCATTTTTTACTTTCTTTGTTATTGTTCCACTTCTTATGTTGCTGATTTTTGCATTTACTAATTTTTATTGTTGGTTGTTGTGTTGCAAAATATTGGTAGTGAAAAAGTTAGAGTCCGCGTAAGTTATGCTGAAAAAACCCGACTAGAAACTTTCTTCTGCTCCCAATTGGGACTCAAATGGGTGGTCCAATTAGTTCCCGAATTGGGGTGTAACGCAGAAACGTATTTGGGGCCGGGTAGGGCAATCCTTATAAGTTCGCTACCGGGAAATCCACACAAGATACCAATCGAGCAGTCTACTGTGGTCTGTAATTGGGAAATCCCAGCACTCATTTTCATTATTATTAAAATTATTATCTTAGCTCATATTAAATTCGAAACAGTTAAAACTGCTTTTTTTCGCTGAAGTGAATAAAATAATGCTTTCCCTTGTTTTCTCAAAAAAGTGCAGGAAAAATTCATTTTTCTTGGCACAAAATGTTAATGAAACACAACATAAGACAACAGAGAATTATACACTAGAATATACTATTTTCAAAAAAAAAATATTTTTTACCATGAAAAAATGGGAAAAAACTACAATTTTTAAGGTAAAAAGTGGTCTGTGTGAGCTATTGGGGTGCCTAGACACGTTCCGATTGTATTGATATGTTCAGAAAAATTGTTAAGCTCTACCGTAGCTATAAGTTTGCCAAATATTGTTAGTAAGAAATTATGAGCCCCTGTAAGCTATTCTGAAAAATGTGGAAAAAAAATTTTTTCTTAAATTTTGCAACAAACAGTTCACGAAAAAAATGTTAAAAATAATCTGTTAAGCTGGCTCTTAGTTACATTATTGCTATATATAGTTAAGCGGTATCATTAAGTTTGAATTGGCTGTTGTCCAAATACTAATAACAAGGTCCACAAAAATAAATTTGTCACCAAATTCTCCAAACTGAGTATAGGGTTTTACTACCCCGTGGCAGTAAAATCAAACCTGTACAGACAAGTCCTTATGTTTTTCCAAAAGTCTTCACATGTCGCATAGTGTAATGTGTAAGGAAAAATATAAAATAAAAATAAAAAAATATTGTTTAAGATGTGATGCGAGCCCACGGTGTTCTTCGGACTTTAACCCGTGCTATCTACAACTGGGATACTTTACATTTATTTTTTAAGAGCTAAAACTTGTTTTAATGCAGTTGCTCCTGGAAATATTTTAATGTGATTTTATTTTAATGTGATGTCAGTATAAAAGATGTTCTAATTAATTTTTTGTATACCTCTATTCGCTAGATAATAAATGTTGGGTTTTTGAATAACCGTCTAATCTACATTTAACTTATGAATTTTGACTGATAGATAAGTAACTGGTTCACCATCTTTCAGGGATCTTATTAAACTGTTTCATTACATCGAGTTTAATAACCATCATCGTCATCTTCCTTAATACCATAATAAGGCGAGGATCTCGATGGTTTTGGTACAGGTGATTTGTCAGAGTGTGGAAGATGATATGACCACTTGTTACAATTTGACGAGTTTATGCCAGAAAATTTTTATAGCTCAAAATCGTGATGATAATTACGGTGCTTCCGCCCGATCATTGCTGTCCTAAGTTTAAGAGTGGATCCTTACTCACTTGACCATTGCTGTAAAAATACAGGGTACTTTTCGCTTGGAAGTATTGAAAATATTTACTTTAAAATTCTGCGGAGAACATGATAGGCTTACCGAAAAGGTTAATGTAAAATTTTTCTGTAGTGATTTTTCTTCATAGGTGTTTCGTCTTAATTCATCATGATTTTACAAGAACCTTTAAAGAAAATTGTTCCTTTTGAAATAACCATATTTCATGTTGATTTAATATTCCAGTACAGTTACATCAAAGCGAAGTTAATACGTAAATAATAGTTGAAACAACGTAAATTTGATACTGAAATAATACAAAGAAACATGCTGAAGCAACGTTATTTCCAGTTGAAACAACGTGAATTTGATACTGAAATAACACGAAAAATATTTTTAGCTGAAACAACATGAATTTGATATTGAAACAACACAAAGAATCATGTTGAATCAAAGTTATTTGAAGTTGAAACAACATTAATTTAATGTAGCTACTTTATTTATTATTTTACATACGTGATGTGTGTTCGCAGAGGTATCATAAAACTTTGTGTTGCAGTTGGCCGCCACTTGCTTGGTGGTCAACGCACTAAGCACCGCACCCACAACAGTACAAACCTTACTTTAGATATATACTAAATAAGTATCATTATATGTAAGATAAATTTAGTTTTAATTCAGCATGTTTTAATTGATGCTTTAACATAAAATTTATTTGAAATTAAAGTTATAGCCATATTGATTTAAAATGAAATGTAACGTTGATAAAATTGTTATTTTAACAGTGAAAAATATTAAAACTTCGGTTGTCACCATTAGGTCGCTATGTCAGGCATCCGTCTCATCTCTAAAATAAAAATTATTAATTAAAATAAAAAAATTTACCTACCTTGATGACAATAAATAAATGAAGATAGTAATTTCAACCCCTAGATGAAAAAAGAAGAGATCCGTCAACAAAAAAACCATTATCGCCTGGAAGATACTTAGGCGATAGATCTCAGGAACTTAGCCGAGCTGCACCTTGTGTTTAGCTGAGACATTATCATTTAGCAACGACACCAACCATTAGCTAATGGTCAAGGGATCCAAAAAGCAGCACAAAAATCTCCCCAAAGTTTCAGAAGTTCCCCGGATTAGAAGATCTTTCCAAAAACCCAAAAGTTCCCTGAATTCCCAAAAACTACAACAAAAATCTCCCCATTATCCAAGAACTTCCCCGGAAATCAACGGCAATAATTAAAAATTTTAAAATATCAAAGGGGCAACGATAAGTTTTTGAGATATTTAACCTTCGCCCCGGCCTGTTGGCTTGGTGTGGAATTTTCGTTACCAGTATTCGGTACAAGTATTTGTTACAAGTATTTTATCATTAAAACAAATGTTTTACTCCCAGGAGAGAAAGCATTTATATGTAACATATGCACAACGTGCCGTAGGGAACTTCGTTCCAAAAACTACGTTTATTAAAAAAGTTTGAAAGCGTTTTTTTAAATCGAAATCGGCCATACCGTTCTCGAGTTAGAGTGATTTATACTGATGTACCTAGTTGAAATATGTTATTCGTTTAAAAAAAAAAAACTTCTGTGCGTGATAGAAATAAACTGAAAACGGATGTTAATTTAGCGTATTAAACTCTTTATATTCCTTATATTATTATCAAAAAAAAAAAAATATTGAAATACTCATTTGAAATAATGACCCTTAATACGATTGTCGTAGTCATAGTCGAAATTAAATTACTCCAGTGTAAAACATATAGCAAGCGTTGCCACATTTTATCGATTTCGTCACGAATACAATAGCCCTAATAAGGTTGAATAAGATTGGCACAAGAAATACGCAAGCTGAACGAAAAAAAACCGGCCAGTCGAATTATTCGAAAACACAAATTATTCGATACCATATAGTTTTATCAAAAGCGAAATTCCGCCTAGCCGATCCCGGTTTTTAACAACTCTGCTACTAATAATGAAAGGATATTGAAAACTTTACTTGGTTATAAGTTGAAAAATTCAATAAGATCAGGTAATAGTAAATCATAAATTCAATTATTTTTTTTTACTGAAATATGACCTACCATAGAATTCGTCAAAGTAAAAACATAAGTTCGTAAATATATGAAAATTATTAAAATACTAATAAGAAAAACTACGCATGTTTTATTTTTTATTAAAATAATATACTACTGATGTATAGACTATACAGTATAGTATTTAAACATCAAATAAAAACAATAATAAAATTTAAAATCAAATTCAAATTCAAGTGTTTTAAAATAACAATCTATGGTAATTTTATAGTGTGTAGTATAGAAAATTACTTTTAACATTTAACTTAATTAACAAAATAATAATTTCTTATTTTTGTTTTTTTTTAGGCAACATGCTGAAACTGCTTTATGTTATAACACTTCTCACCTTTTACGCCGCTCTTGTGGCAGCTGGTAACGTTGGAGGTTATCACTACGAAAAGCCTTCAGTGTCAATAGGTTTGGCTGAGGGTCCCGGTAATCTAGCAAATGGCCATAGCTTCGGACCACTACCAACGGTACAGCCATTGCCACCAGTACCCGCTTTACCACCACTACCTACTGGACGTTCCAAAGGTCAATTTATACAAACTCAAACGATATATCAAACCCACCCTCTGTATTCTAGTATAGGCAAAATAGCACAACAATATCAACCGCCTGGCCTACAATCACAACTGTTGGGACAACAATCAACAACTACATCTGTAAAATCCGCACCAACGGGCGTTGATTTTTCATCAGGTTTAGGATCCAATATACCTAATCCACCCCCTCCACCAGTTCAACCACTACGTGTGCCATTTGGCAAACAGGCTGTTATCAGTTTCCCCTCCGCAGCAGGTGACAATCACTTTGACCCCAATGGCCGTCAGTTGCATCAATACGCCGTCATTGAAATTATTGACAATGACATCGAACAAAGTCCCCAACCGTTCTTGAATGCACCCTTCTTTGGCAGTTATCGGGCTCATGTAGGCGCCACGGGATTAGGTGCCACTCCTCCATCCCTTGGTAGTAGGCTGCTTGGTGGTAGATCTTCTGATGCATTTGTAGGACCACAACGTTCGGTTCCAGCTACTGATGCTGTAGCTTTAGGTTCTGGTGGTTTGGGTTTTATACGCCTGGCCAATGGCAATGTTTACTTGGGTTCCGGTTCCTTGGGCTACGTAAGTGGTCAGCAGCATAATCAAGAAATCAATGAAGCTCGCACACGTACAGGGGCACCACAACCAGATGCTTTACATTTTGGTCATGGTCCTTTGGGCAATTCAGCTAGATTTAACAGATTTTCATATAGATTTAAATAAACTTCAAATAAATATCATATTTGTGTTACACACTTTAACTATAAACTAACACACACGTACATACATTTAATAATTGTATTATATTATAATAATTTACTTTGTAAAACTCTTAATTAATTGTAAACATTATGATTTTTTACAAATGTAAAATATGCCACAACTCTGTATATAAATTTACCTGCTTGTTTTTTGTTTTATCGATAAAATTGTATATATGTAAATCATGGAGAAATATTGTAAATAAAAGGAGAGAAAAATCGTATTTTAGTATAACGATTATTTTTTAACATAAACACGTATTAAAAATGATTATTACGTTTTTTAGCCAAAAAAATTGGCCACTAATTTATTACAAAAGGTTTGTGTACTTACTAACACCAATTATAGATTTTGGCAACATACAGCACTGCCAACAGTTGGTTGTGATATTAGCTTACAGTTTCAGACAACTCCAAACTATAATTAAGCTTAGACAAACATTATATTTGTAATGTTGCCACTACACTTTATACATGAATATTTTTTACATGTATGCCTTTTTTATACGGTGTATGAAGGAACCCTGCAGACAAAATGATTAGTATGTGGTTAGATATATACTAGTTGCTTTTTTATTCAGACTAGTTGTCTAACTGTCCTTTTTCCATATATCGAACTATCGATTTTAACATTAGGTTGTCATAGGAGCCCAACTAGATCATTTGTACATAGTTATATGCTAGTTGAAATACTAATTATTATAGACTAGTGCGCTTACTAGTTTCTTTATTTATAGTTTTTTAAATATTAAAAAACTTTTGGCTCAACCGGGGTATGAACACACAGTCCTCATATTTCAAGGCATGTACTCTGTCCACTGAGCCACTTTCTACATATTATATTTGGAACTAAAATTTTGTGTTATGTATTTACAGCTAAAAATATGTCAATTTATAAATTTATATTCCTAGTTTCATTACAACTAGTTGTATGACTGTTCCAAAACGTTGTTGTTTGACTAGTATCGCTACTAGCGTCATTACAACTAGTAAAATGACAGTCATTTGGTGACTAGTAACGTTACAACTAGTAATATAACTGTCCCAAAACGTAACTAGTTGTACATTTAGCTTCAGGGAAACAGCATTTGTAACTACCCTCTAGTCAGCATAGAACCATATGTCTCTATGTCAACACTCTTTTCTCTGGCGACAATTGCACTAGTTAAAATATCGACAACTTTCCTTTTATGCGCGAGTAGAGATACGTTAGAGACAACAGTTCTAGTGTATTTCTGGTGACATTGTCAACGAAAGCGTCAATAGTTGGTTTTTTTTATTATTATTCTGTGCAGTCAATAGCAGAGTTGCAAGCCGATCGGTGGCTATCCACTACCGCTTCTGATTGAATTCTTCAATTTAAACAAATGTTTTAGTAGAATAATATATATTTTTTATTTATTTATTTTTTTTATTTAGTAGTAGTAGTATTAAAAATACTTTCGATTCTGATTACAAATTTTATCAATTACATAGTATTAAAGTTAACATTTATGGAAGCTCTTTGTTGAATTATTTTTCACAAAAGTTATAATTTTTCTATTAAAAATGTTAAAATTTCTTTAATTTTTTACATCATTGGGTAGCATATTATACAGGTTCAGTCCTTTGTAGAATAATGATCGCTGCATAGCTGTTGTTGAAACTCTGTGGAGCCTCAAATTTTGTGAATTTCTAAGGCAACATGGTTGTACACAGAAAAAAATAGACAAGAATTATATTCAATAAAACCATGTTATTAAAAAAAATATGAATTTCAATAACATTTATCTTTAACATAATAAAATATTTCGTTGTAAGTATTTCTTTTCCATGCCGCTTATTTCTTTTCTTTTTATACATAAGTACTTAAAACAAGTTGTATCCCATAAAAAAATAATTGGGATATGGCTCAGCTATAGAGAGTATGCTTTACGTCCGGAAAGCCCGGGTTCGTATTCCAGCCATGTCAACATTTTTTTAATTTATATATATATTTTTATTTTGAAATAATTTTGTTATCAATATAGGGGAATTCTTTATCACAGGAAATTTGAAAAAAAATTATTGAATACCGGGATTTTTGTTATCAAAAGCGAAACTTATTTTTTCTGTGTACTTCTCCAACATATTCTATTTGGTCACACAAGTATTTGGGTGCATCTCCTGTTTTCATTTTTCTAATAAATTTCAGTGTGTTCAATTGTATCCGTTGTTGTATATTCAGCCATCTCAACGCGTCAAGCATAAACTGAGTTGGCGTGTATCTATTGCATTTTAAGATTGATCTCATTGCTTTATTTTGGAATTTTTGCAATTTTTGTAGTCTTTGTATTTGTGTATTTGTGCAGCACGTATATAGAATTGTCGAACCAAACTCGAAATGCGGTTTTATTATCATATTATATATATTAATTGCAGTCATTATTGAAACTTTATTTCTTAAACTTTTAAAAAATACAATTTTTTTACCAATCTTTTTGCATATGTACTAAATATGTTCTTTAAATTTTAAATCTTTGTCTATGATAAAACCTAGATATTTTATATTCTTTACTTTTTCTATTACTTTATCATTAATTTTTATTACCAAATCACTATTCATGTTGATCTCCATTACTTTTGTTTTGATTTCGTTCAATTTTAATTTATTCATTTTAAGCCACTCATTTATTTTCGTTAAATCATACATTATGTTTTCCTGACACTGTATTTCATTTTTTGCCTCGGTAAAAATCAACGTATCATCCGCATATAGTACTGTTTCACATTTTGTCAATATATTTGGTATATCATTTATATATTTATATATAACGCGCCCAGAATAGAACCTTGAGACACACCGAACTCGTTGCTTAAAGTACCCGATGTTATATTATTTACTTTAGTATTTTGCTTTCTTTCTGTTAAGTAACTTTTAAACCAGCGCAGTTCTTTGTCTTGCACTCCATACATATATAAGTTTTGTAGTAAAATATTTCTGTGTATTGTTTCGAAGGCTCTTTTAAAATCTAAGAATGTCGCCATTACTTTGTTATTTTTATCAATTTTCATCCACCTATTTATTACATAATTGACAGCGGTTTCACATGAATACCTTTTTCGGAATCCCGATTGATAGTTTGGAAATAAATTTGTTTTCCATATAACTTTCCAATTGCACTTTAACAATTTGTTCAATTTTTTTTCACATGTTTTTAAAGTATTTATAGGACGATATTCTTCACTTTTTTGGGTCTTTTTAACTTTTTCAATCGGTTCACGATTCTGGAAATGTTCCTGTTTGAAGGGAACTGTTTATTATATAAAGTAGTTTGTTTCCGAGTATGTTCCAATTATCTAAAATAATGTTTTTTGTTACTTTGTTAAAGTCTGGTTTATTTTTCATATTTTTACACACATCATAAAGTTCTTGTATATTAATTGCACGAAAATTAAATTTGCTATTTATCACAGGTACTTGGTTTACATTGCATATCTTCTATAATCTCTTATATCTTTTATACTACTTATAAAAAATTATTAAATTGATTAGCGATTTGGTAACTATCCTTAAATTTTATTTGATTAAATATCATAGATTGAATCACAGTTCGGTTTTTCTTGAGTACCAAATCGTTAATTTCTTTCCACATTTGTTTTTGGTCACATGCATTATTTATTCTGCAGCATATGTATCTATTTTTTTCATTTACTATTTTGTTTTTATATATATTTCTTACTATTTTGTAATTGCTCCATGCTATGCTCGTATTTACTGTCTTTGCAAACTGGTACTTAAGAATTTTTTCTTGTTAACTGCCTTAGATCATGATTAAACCAAGGGCAGTCGTAGGTTTCTTTTATGTTAATTTTTTTTGTAAATTTTTTAATTGTTCCTTCAATGCACGTATCAAAAAATTTCACATTATTATTTAAATTGTCATTTTCATTAATTGCTAGTACTGCGCACATTTCTCTAGAAAACTGATTTTTGATGTATTTAAAACTTTCAACTTCTATGTATTATATATGTTCAATTTCGTTTACGTTACATTCGATATTTATGTTTATTGTCTCGTGATCCTAGATTTTATAGTCATTGTTAATGTCTACGGATATCTTGTCTTTATTTGTTATAGCGAAATCGATTATAGTTCTTGTATTTTCTGTTACTCTCGTATATTCATCAACAATTTGTTTTACGCCATTTTCATTAAAAATACCTTCTAGTCTTTGTTTATAAAATCCATTGCCCGACCAATCTATGTTAAGATCTCCTATCATTATCATTTCACTGTTGTATTCACTAAGATCTTCGATTATTCTTTCAAAATGTTCACAAAATTCCGCTTCACTGTACGATGGTGATCTATATACTGCTGCTATTATAAAATACCAATTTTTATTTTTCATAGTGCATGCACTACTTATCCAGTATTTTAAATTCTATACTTTTTCAAAAATTATCATTACTTTCCAATTTTTCTTGATATACATTATAACACCCCCGGTTCTTGCAGATTCTGAAATAGTTGTGATTTGTTCATATCCTTCTAATGCAATTTCTTCTTCATCAACTTCTTTGGTTATGCGAGTTTCTGAGAGCACTATGAAATCAGGTTGCTCATTTCCAACCATAATTTCCACTTGATTATAGTTATTGATTAATCCCTGAACATTTGTATTAATAATACCCCGAGTTATATTCTTTGATTGTTAAAAGTTAATTCCAATTCTTCTTTGTTTCGTGCTCAGTTTATTTTTATAAACCGGGCACTCACGATTCATCGTGTGGTGATTTTCATCTAGTCCAAGATTAAGCTTTTTATTTATTCGTACACAATTAATACATTTTTCAATTATGTCTTGATCACACTCTCTGTTTCTATGGTTTCCTTGACATTTTATAAAAATTTCTTGATTTCTAAACTCTTTAGCCATATGATTAAAACCTTTGCATTTAAAGCACTGTGTTATTTTAGTTCCATCGAAAACTCTACATTTTTCCCAGCCAATATTTACTTTTTGTTCTTCAATTATTTTTTTGTATGATTCATTATCAATATCAATTTTAGCACTATAAATTGTTCTGTTGTTCTTTTTAAAACTGTACAATTTAGAAATTTTAATTTTACTTTCCCGTACAATTGGATTTTGCTTTTTCTGTTTGTCCATTATTTCTTACTCGGAATATTTAAATGACATATCTGTTATGGTAACACCGAAAATATATACATATATATTTTTTCAATTTTTGAATTTCAAAGGGAATTTTTGAATTTCAAATAGGATTTTTGAATTTAAAATTTATTTTTTTGAACTTCTATTGATATTTTTTTTAAGCCGAATTGATATTTTTTTAAACTGAATTGAAAATTTTTTAAATTCGAATAAAAATTTTTCATTTTCAGTTGATATGTTTTAAGCTACAATCGGAAAAGCTATATAAATTTCAGAAATATTTCGGCCTAAATAATTTAAAAATAATATATAAAAAAATATATGTAAGTGTATGTGTTTAAGTGTATTGCCCCAACCCTTATAAAATTGTAGAGGGGGGTCACTAAAATGTACTTATGAATCTTTGGTTCAAATGTCTCCATATGGTCGTAAACGAACTACCTCGTCAATAGTGCTAAAGTCTATTGGTAGATTTTCAATGACAAGCCTATGCTATATGTCAATAGGCGATTACATTGGCTGGGGTCAATAGTAGTAGTATTGACAATGTCACTAGTAAATCACTACAATTTCACTATCCGCATCGAGCGAGGAAATATCAATATTTTAGAATAGAGCCTCTAAAATTTACTAGTGAATCTTTGGTGCCAATGTCTCCATGTGGTCACAAAAGAACTACTTAGTCAGTAGTGCCATAGTCTAGTGGTGGATTTTTAATGACAAGCTAATGTTAAATGTCAATGGATGATGACATTGGCTGGGGTACATCTGGTCAGTAGTACTACTGACAATGTCACTAGTAAATCACTACAATTTCACTATTTGCATTTTCTGCAGGGTAACATGCCAGTCCCCCAAACGAATAATATATACCCAATTTATATTGAGTTTTTAAAAGAAATTTCGCAAGAAATTCATTAAACAATTTTATGTTTTTTCAAGCACTAAGGCAAATTTTTAATTCAAAATTCAAAAAAAGCCCGTTAAATATATCGTTAAAATTTTTTTAACATAGCAGGATTGCTATGTTTTTTAATAAACAGTAAAGAAATATATTAAATGAAATTTATTTGTTGATGGTTATTAAGCAATTGTCTATATGCATTTTTAGGCGCTTTTACCAAATCGTCAGTAGACTTCAACCACAACTTTGAACAGTTACAAACCTCTTATTTTATGCACAGACTTTCAAAAACTATTTGAGAATTTGCAAACGATAATATTTTTGAAAATCACAAAAGAATAAAATAAGTGTTTTTATTTTATTCTTTTGTGATTTTCAAAAATATTATCGTTTGTAAATTCTCAAATGGTTTTTGAAAGTCTGTGCATAAAATAAGAGGTTTGTAATTCTTCAAAGTTGTGGTTGAAGTCTACTGACGATTTGGTAAAAGCGCCAATGAAATGCATATAGACAATTGCTTTATAACCATCAACAAATACATTTCATTTAAAATATAATTATGACAATATGTCAAATAATAAATTTCTTAAAGAAATATAAATAAAAAACTTAAGATTTATTTTCATGCAGGTAAATAAAATGCTTCTAAAAATTTGACTATTTTTTAAAATCTGCTCTTCTGGCCACACTTTTGATCATATTGGATATATCTAATATAATTTGTAAAGAAACGATTAATTGAGAATCTCGTAGAAAAATTCAGCATTTTCGTCCAACGCAGGATTTAGCGTACAAGCTCTAATCGATTTAAAATTTCAACCGAAGTCATTTTTGAAGTATATTCCTTTGATATGATGATGATTAAAAATAAAAAATTTTAGAGTAGAAAAATTTTAGAGAAAAACGTCGAACAATTAAGCTCTCTTTTTGTCAAAATTATGACATTTTTCATTCTCTTTTCAAGGTATTCACTTTGATTCAGTTTCACGACTATATGAATTATGATACAAAAATTTTTTTCTGCATGTTATCAAGGATTGTGTTCAAAATCATAAAATGTTTTTGAAAACTTTGGCTATGCCGGATATATTGACGAAATAGAGAACAAAGTCAAGGCAAAAAACTAAAATTTTAAAATTCAAAACCACATATCTTCGAAAATATTAAAGAAATCTTAATAAAGTAAACTGTATTTTCTTTATCTGCTTATAAACTTTACACCAAATTTAAATAAATTAAAATCGGACAAGATTTGTAAAAGTTATTAGGCGGACAAGATTTTACATGCCCTAGGGTAGTCAAGTTTGATAACCTGTAAGTCAACGTGTGTTTCAACAGGGTGATCCAAATTTTAACGCTCTTAAGTCATAGGTAATGTTTTTGTAATCGGATCAAAAGTTTTAAAAATACAGATCTAGTACCGTTTTTTTCCAATTTGAACAACTGTGTGACGTTAGCGCTAATCCTCATCGAACAATTTTTTTAATATATTTTCAGTTTTAGTGCTGAAAAAGGAGATGATTTTCAGCGCTTCTAAAAATGCTTTTTGATAAAAAAAATGTAGTATTCCAAACCGGGAACTCGCCATGTAAAAATCAGCAGCGATATCGGCAGGTTTGTAAGCACTAATTTTACTCTATAATATTAAAAACTTCCATTTCTTGAACCATTTTTTTACTGAGTAGTATATTTCCGTTAATTCCTAAATTCTTAAAATCGGTTGGGAATTGGATCCTTCTTCTCTTCTGTCCACTTTCTTTCACGTGGCAAGAAAGCCATTCTAAAACTTTGAATGCCTACTTTTTAGCATACTCACTTTTATGCCACGCCCCAAAATGAAGTTAATGTTTCCTTTACTCATACATATTACAACGCTTTCCGTATATAAAAAACCAGCAAAGTGCTGTGTTTTTGAGCGTGGAAAAAAAAGGTTTACAGCTCTAGAAAGGTTACTGATATACCTTTCATTCTAACCTTTCATTCTAAGGGGTGACTGGTGCAAATTTTTTTGTTTTATATATTGATCGACTTGGCTTTAAACTATACATATAATAAAATTGTACAGGGGGCGTATCTGTACATGAAATATTTTTTTTTAATTTTATGTTGGCGTAAACAGTAATCGATTTAGACAACAAAACACCAAATTTTTGAATTTTTGTCTATCTGTCTGTCTGTCTGTCCGAACACGCTTTACGCGAAAACCACTAAACGGATACTTTAGAGTCCTAATTAAAGCTTAGCGGTAAAAAGTACACCGCGATAAAATTTCTCATTTCTAAGTTATAATAGAAAGAAATCGTTATCAGATACACTTTTTAAGAAAAACAAAAATTAGTAAGTTTTCAAACAAATTTTTGCAAAAAAACTGCAAAATTTTAATAAATCTGAAAAAATTATAATTAAAAATTTTTTTTCCGATGATATTTCCGCGAAATATAATTCAAATAATATCTTTTATATATACACGGAAGGCTTAAGTCCTCCTCTATTCGATGTCCTTTAAAAAATTAAAATCGGTTAAGAAACAACGCAATGAAAAATATTTTGTCCGTGGAATCGTTTTTTTTATCGATAACTTCTGATTTTGAAGGTATACTGCAATATTTCAAAATAGCAAAATGATCCACTCAACTAGACCAACAAACAGGGGTGCCAGATGATTGTTTAAAAAAATCGGCATATTTTCCAAATAAAATCGGCATTATCGGCAGGGTGACCGTTGAAAATTTTTAAAAAGTGGCACAAAAAGGGGATTTTGAGAAAAAAGTGGCACCAAAAAGGGGATTATTTAAAAAAAGGGGCAACTTTTTTTAAAATGAATTTCTAGGGCATATAATACTATTGAAATAAAATGAATCAATTTTGATGTTTTTTCGTTCAAAAAACTGACTGCTTTTTATATAAATTTTAGACAAACAATGCAAACAAACCTTGTTTGTATAAAATTTATGTGAAAGGCACTCACATTTTTTTTTAGCAATTTCCATACAAATTTTTTTACTCAAGTCGCTTGTTTGCATATGGAAACAGCACATTAGTAAAGTATATCGAAAAGCAGTTTCGCTGAGAAAAGATTTTTGCATAGCCGGCCTTCGGTCGGCGAAGCCGCTGAGTATACTGAGAGTAGAAAATCGTTAAGACCGGCCGAAGGCCGCTTTTCAATATACCAAGAAGAAAAAATACTTAAACCCGGACATTATATCACTGGATATTGTGACATGGCACCAAAATCTGCATGAAAATAATTTTAAAAATATTTAAAGCTGCGTGATTTTCATAAAACTTTTTAACAAGATAGATCTAATTTCTTAAACTATTTCAAAATAGTTTTTGTCATAAGACTTTACATGATAGACTCAAAAACAAATTTTTGTCTTGAGATTTTTTTTATAAAAACAGTTTCGCGCCATAAAAAGCTTATATTAAAACAAGAAGCATCATTTCATAAAAAGGGGCAAAAAGGAGCATAATATTACAAAAGGTGGCAGATTTAGGTCATTTTAAAAAAGGGGCACTAAAAGTGGCAAGGCAGTTGAAAAAGTGGCAAATTGCCACTTTAGTCGCAAAACGGTCACGCTGATTATCGGCACTTCAATTTTAAAAAATCGGCAAATTCAAAATACCCATTTTAAATACAATAAACCATATTTTTATTAAAAAAAAAACAGATCAATTCAGGATTAACTAATGCTTATAACATATTAAATAACATAAAAATCAATTAAAATAAAATAGAAAAAGAAATTTCAATTGAATTGTTGACAAGAAAGCGAAACTCTTTGTCTGAGGAAATTCTAAAAACTTTGCCGAAATGTCTCAAAGAATTCTGTAGAAACTCTGAAGAAATTTCTAGGAAAATTCAAAAGGAATTTTCGATATGTCTAAACAATGTCGGAAAAATGTCTGACAAAACATCAGAAAATATCTTAAAAAATTCGGAGCTAAAATTTGAAATTTATCTGAAATATCGTATAAAATTCTCACATAGAATCAGAATGTTGTAAGACTTCTTTGACTCTTCTTCCGGCATACATTTTTCTGCCGCCAATGGCAGCTCATCCCCATATCTTATAAGTTTAAAAATTCAAACATTTATGCGCAAACTCTAAAGAGAAAAATGCGAACTATCACAAAAACTAAAATCAGACAATGTGCAGAAATGGCTGTTAAAACTTGTAAGAAGTAGATCAGAAAATGTGAAGACTATTCTGTTAAATATCTTAAAGGAAATTAATTGGATATTTCAGAAAATTTGCAGAAACATCGTTTAAGAAAACTGCCGACTAATCCGGTTTATTGTCTGGTACAATCTCAGATTTTAGCTGACGTTAGACATGTCAAAATAAATGTTTGCTGGGTAATTGTAAATAAACCTAACTCTTTTTCTCTTTAGTAAAAGCGCTGACTAATTAACAGTTGTCTCTTTTTAATGTAATAGTGTGCCCAAAATTAATATTTTATAAAAAAACAAACAACCCTGTGTGTTAAGTGTTGATAAAAAATCGGCAGTTTTGGCAAATCGGCACTTTGATCATTTTGAGCCAAAAATCGGCAAAATGCTGATAAATCGGTAAATATTGCAGGCCTGCCTACAAGCCTCAGTAAATTGCTATTTTGTTGCAGCGTATTAATAGCGCAAGAAGCACGATTTTTAATATTCTTGCAGCGATAGTTGGATATCCTGATTAGGGATGCAAATCCCTAATCCCGATACGGAAAATACCGCAATTTTTTGGCATTGACAAATCCCGAATCGTGGACTTCGTCTAAAAAGTCTCGGGGAATGCCGAAATATATAATTACGTTTTTTAAGTAAAACACTTAAGGCCGAGTTAGCGGAGCGCAACTGTACCATAATGTATCAGCTGTTTACCTATGGTATGTGAAAAGCAATCCAAAAGCTTGCTGAATTTAAATGTACCGTAGTTGGAACGTACCAATCTGTATAAAAAAGAAATACCTAACGTTGTTAGTCTGCTTTAACACACATCACTTTTTCTTGAAGCAACTTTTATTTTCTTATGAGAGAGAGCGAGAGAGGTATATATTTTTTTTATTACTTTCTCACTAGAAACTAAAAGTTGCTTGAAGAAAAACTTATGTGTGTAAAAGCAGACTTACCTGATATTTGTAAAGCAGTGATGCGCTTCTTGTATGTTAAATGGAGTGGGGGTATTTTCGCTCTGTTTTTTGTACTTTTGTTAATAATAATATCTGTGTGAGAAAACAACTTAAAATAATAATGTATATGATAAAGAAATTCATATGTGTTCATATAATATAAATGTGCAATATATAAAAGGATTGAAAATTTAATTTGTTATATATGTATGTATGTATATATGTACACTGAAAAGAAAAATCGATCCATCCGTACTGAAATTAATACCAAGCGGTGTCAAATGTACAGAAAGATTGATTAAGTCGGAATATTGAAGTGCAAAATACTTAATTTTAGCCTTTATTCATGTAAAATATTCTTATTTTAAGTACGATTATGTTTATAAACTTTATACACAGTCGTACTCGTATTGTGTTGGTGTTTGTTTGCTTGATCATAGCCAGAAATCACTGTTGTGCTCTTGTTGTTGTTGTTGTTGTTTATTTTCATTGTACGGGAATAGCCGACAAGTAGCTGACAAACGTCGTATTACATGTAGATTCAAGCCCGCTGTATACTTGAATCAATCTCTCCGCGTACTTGAATCAAGCCCGAATCAGGCAAACTTTTACTTATTTGATCCTGGAACAGAACAGACTTGAGAATTTATTGTTCAATTCACAAGCTCGTATTAACGTCGTATGTGTTTTGTATTGTATTTTTGTTGTTGGTAATTTTCATACAAAAGTACGCTATAATTATACAATTGAATTTTATAGGTATAATTTAAAATATAAACAGCCATAAATTTAAGATACTAAAATCGATAATTGCCTTTTCTCACACAAAAACTTTAAATTTTATTAAAGAAAATTAGCACAACGAACATGCTGCTCCTATCAACACCAAAACAACTGAGAAACGAATGTTTTTTGACACATGCCAAGGAAATAATGCCTATAGAGAATAGAACGAAATGATTTTTTCTGCAATAGTGGTTGTTATTTCTGTTTATAAAATTAATACAACACAGACAATGAATAGACAAGACGCAAATGAAGACATGTAAAACAAAAGGAAACAACAAACAAAAATCAATATTTTAGGGAAGTCAAAAAAAGATTGTTTGCTGTAAAATAAAAGATGAGATTAAAAGCAAGAACAGCATACAGCAGAAATAAAACACAACACGGAAACAAAAGATAATAAATAAACCAGGAAAAAGGGTTGAATATCTGAAAAAACAAAAAAACCTACAATCTTGTAATAGAAGTTTGTAAGACCGTATGGGTTTTATTGTAATATAAAAAAGAAACATGTAATCAATCATAAATGTTGCACAAATATTTAAAATCCTGCTGCGGCCAGCAGCAGTGGAATAAAAAAAATGAAAATGTTTTAAGGGATTAGGTAGATGACTCAACGAAACGCAATAATGTGTAAAATAAAAAGTTTAGAATTATTTCAATCCAAACATTTTGTTAACTAACATTATCCATAGTATTATTTCAGGCGCTGTATAATAAAAAGTCTGGACATGAACCGTTATTGTTAAGAGATTATGTTCTCATTTTAAGAGAACTGTTCCAAAAAATTCAAATTGTTCCATCACTCAAAATAGGCGGGTTTACATTTTGTTGTTTCCTCTTTTTTGCTCTCCTAATTTCCTGGGTTGATGGATGTGTGCGTGTGTGTTTTTTTTGTTTTTGTGCGGTAAATACCAGCATATGAAAGTCAACTTTGTCAATAATTCTATTAAATTAAATTAGTTTTTGCTGTTGTTGCTGTCTTTGAGTATTTTTATTGCACAAAATGTCATTTTGTTTTCTCAGCGTTTTTTTTTGTAATGAAATAAAATTTTTTCTTGATATTTTGATAAGAATTTCAAATAGAAAATGGCGAATAGTATTTGATTGAAGAGTAGTTTAGAATTGCTTAAGTATTTTTAATTTAGGGGTTTTTATATTTGTTCAATTCACAAGCTCAGTCGTATGTCTTATCGTTTAAAAAAAGACGACACTTGCTTATGTGCTTGTGAACAGACAAATTTGTTGTATCGTTATTTTGTCGTATTTTATATGTTAATTCAATGTAGTCAGTTCATTTTCAGTAAATAAAATATGCCGAAAAACGAATTTTGTTATTATTTACAGGTTTAAAGATTTCTATAATACAATTAGCAAGTTTTCGCTAATTAGCGATTTTTTTCGCGATTTTTGCGAATTTTGTCGTTTTTGAGTGTGTTGGCGATTTCTAATCAATTTTAGGGCTTGCTTCCGATTTTGCAACTTCTCGCGAATTTTTGCAAAGTTCGCGATAAAATCGACTTTTTGCAAGTTTTCAGCTTCCTTACAGTTTGGCCGATTTTTAAGCATTATTAGACTTTGTTATCATGCCGCTATTAGCAAGTTTTCCTCACAGTTTTAGCGATTTTTAATCAAAATTATTGCATGTTTAAAATTTTGCAATTTTTAGCGAATGTTCACTTTTTTCGCGACAGGCGTAATTTTCCCAATTTTTTGGCTTTCTTACATTTTTAAAGTGTTTTAATCAATATTACGCTTTGTAATCTTTAATATTTTAGCAAGTTTTTGCAAATTTTCATAATTTTAGCATTTTTCCCCGAGTGTTTGACTTTCCTTACAATTTTCGGGCTAGTTTAAAATATAGAAACTTTTCGCGAATTTTCGACATTTTCGCGATATGCTTGATTTACTCCAAGTTTTTGAGAGCTCGAGTCGCTTTTAATCTATATCAAACCTTGATATCAATGTTTGCATTTATTTACTTTTGATTTTGCAAATAATCATAATTTTGCGAAGTTTTTTGAACAACTCTTCTGCAAGCTGTTATAGCTGGTTCCCATTCTATACTTTATATTTGTTTACAAATTAATCTAGCAAATAAAATATTTCCAGACAATACAACCATTTGGAAAACATATAAAAATCAATCGTATAATTATAACGCAGTTTTGTATGGAAATTGCTAACAACAAAAATACAATGCGGGTATTCACAAGGTGTCTTATCATGTCATAATGTCATAAAGTGCTAATATTTTAGTTCAAATAAAAAAGTCCTAAAATAATAAGACTTTTTGTGCTGTGTTTATTGTTTTGTCATAACTGACAGTAAAAATCTGAGCCGAACGGGCGAAACTATTTAGTCGAGCCGGTGATAATATTTACAAACCGCTGCCATTGATATAAATTAATGTAAGTAATATGCAGTAAAGTATGACCTAAAATTGTTCACAGTTTTATAACTTCACATTTGATTACATTTTTATAGCTGTGTAACAAGTAAAAAGAAAAAAATCGAAACATTTAAAAATATGCAAGTGAGAAAATTTTGTTTGTATACTTTAGCTGGCTGGCAGCCAACTAACATTTTTCTGCTAGCAGCAGCGTGGAAATTTAGTCGGCTCAGTCAGCGGCAACAGCTGGTTTCGTTTATGTTTATGTATTGGAACAATTTCATTTTCGGTTTGCGTGGAAATTTGTTTTTACCTTCATAAAAAAAAAGATATTTAGCTGAATTTTGCTTACTTTATTAACAAGTTGAATAAATTAGAAACAAACTGGCTATTATTTAAATTTTTTCACTTGTTCTTCGCATTCTGATTTCAAGTATTTATAATTGCTTTTTTTATCAGCTGACACAAATTTGAAATTATGAGGAGTTGGTCACAGCAGTCATATTTTTTCGTGTTATTATTTTAAAACATATGACTTTATGACTACCTTGTGAATCCCCCAAATATTGTGTAATTAGACAATTACACAACACATACGACGTTGATACGAGCTTGTGAATTGAACAATTATCTTTTTCATGTACAAAACAATAACTTTATGACATTTTTCTTTAAGTTATGATATTACGGAAGGAAAAATAAACTTTTTGAATTTAAGATTTTAAGGGCGACAAAATTCTTGTATATATGTATGCATGTACATTGTTTTGAAATAGATACATACATTGGCACCTATGAATGTACTTACTAAAAAATTAAGTTAAAAGCATTTGTAGGGTAACTCCAAAAACTTTCGAATTGATTACGGGATACATCTTCAGGTATCACAATAAAACTTTGTAGATCAATACATATTACATTTGCGTCGGATGTATGTACATTAAAGCGAGCTTTTGGCAGAACTAAAAACAGAAATAAATAAACAATGCTACAAAGCAAATAACACTTAAAAAACAAATATATCTATATATATATATATATATATATATATATATATATATATATATATATATATATATATATATATATATATATATATATATATATATATTATATATATATATATATATATTATATATATATATATATAATATATATATATATATATATATATATATAATATATATATATATATATATATATATATATATTAAAATATAAGTAGCATCTTTAATAAAAACGCTTAAAAAATCGTGGTTTTTTATAGAACAACGCATTGCTGATAGTATCTATGGTAAAGTTTAATGCACCTTGGTTACAGCTTAAAAAGATCTTTCAAACGATGTACTTTTTGTATATGTTGTCTTGGGAGAAAATACGAAAATATGCAAAAGACTACAAAAATATAAATTTTTTAGACAAGGTCCAGCTCACGGGCGATCATCGCTAGAACCCGCAAATGTTTTGGGAACCTCATTAAAAAGACTGATCTATAATTTTAGAGGGGTAACAAAAACACGATTTATATCTTTCATACAAGTCGAGTCTCTAATGTGCATATGTGTGCCGTTTTTAGTTTTTCAAAATTCATTACAGTTTTCGAATTATCGTGGGTCAAAGTTCTTTTGTTTTGAAAAAGTAAATAATATACTTATTGCTTAACTTGGTATGAGCAAATAAAATTCTCTAATAAAAGCTTGTGTCTTAGCGCATAAGGATAAAATTGCTTTACAGTAAAATGTAAAATCAATTCAATAAAAATTTTTAGTTAGGAAAGGTAAAAAACGCGAATTTTTTCAGACTACAAAAAACAACTGAAATTTTTTATTTGTTTAGTTTTTTTAATGTTTCAATGTCACCGAAAACGTACGCACGCCAAAATAAAACTAGATTTTATTTTCTGTAAAGGAAATCAATAAAATAGTAAATATTTTGTCTAGAAATGCACCTTCAAACAAATTTGTAAATACATATAGATAAAAATATCTCAACAATTTTATTGAAAAAAACGTATATCTTGGCCAGTGAACAAATTGTTTAAATCTATAAAACAATTTGTCGAAAAGTATTTACAAATTGTAAGCAAACTAATTTACTAAATAAAACAAAAAGATTTACTGGATTTTCTGAAAAATATCAAACAATATTTTTGTCTGAATTTTTAAAACAATTAGTCTAAAAATACTCACAAATATTAAACAAAATAATTTACTTAATCAAACAAAAATATTTACTGTAGTTTTTGTTATATATCAAACAAAATTTTTGTTTGGCTCATCATCATTATCATCATCACTTTGTTAAATGTGTTGGAGTCTGAATGTTTATCTAAAGACTCTAAAAAATGAATTGATTCACTCAAAAATCTACAGTAAACAAATTTGGTACAATCAGACTCCTTTTGCTATCATTGTTGTTGCTATTTGTGTGTATGTCGGCATCGGGTTTGTTTTTTTCCGACACAGTTTTTCTTGTTATTTTTGGTGTTTGCGTCCTAAATAAAAGTCAAGCAAAAAATTCATTGATTCAGTAAAGAACATTAACTGAAAATGAAAGTTATTTTTAAAAAAAACTTTTGTTTGAAAAATGTTTGTTGATAATTTTTTCTGTCTAGTATAATGAACTTGTCATAATCATAAAAACATAAAAATTAAAGAAAAACAAAGCAAATGTTTGCAATATCCGTTGTAGTCTGAAAGGATTCGAATTAGGAGGGGCCATGCAAAAATGTTCACTGATTTTATGAGCATACTAATATTAAATTAATTAGTAAGTAGTCAAACCTAACCACAGTTTTGTTTTAAGTTTTCGAAAAAAACAGGATTAAACCTAAAACTATTTAATTTTTCCAGAAATTTGTGATTTGTATAGTGTGAACACTTGTTTCAATTTATGTTTTATCTGTACAGAAAAAAATGTCAATGTAAAATCAACATGTCGCAATGTTGATTAAATTTCTGCAAAAGTACAGACTTTATTTAAAATGACCATTGTCTCATATTAATTTTAAAGGAAAAATTATTAATACCTATAATAGCCAGATTTTCTAAAAAATTTCGTTTCTAAACTCTTCAAATTTGTGTAAAAAATAACGCAAATGCGTTTCAAAACAAAATTTTTCCATACAAATTTCAAAACGCAAGAAATGTTTGTATTTACGAAATCTATCCCTTAGTCCTGTTTTGTAGTAAAATCAAGTTTTATCATTTTAAATTAAAGTTGGATCTACTTTAGTGAATCAATGAAAAATTAAAATTACATTTCATTTTAAATAAACATAACAATAACTTTAATTTCAAATAAATTTGAAGTTAAATCATTAATTAAATCATGTTGACTTACCAAGCAAGTGATGATAGATGAGCCCGAGTTCAAATCTTGGCTGGTGAAGAAAATTACAACACAAAATTGTATATCACGTAAGTAAAATAATTAATAAAATGGCTACAGTAAATTGCTGTTGTTTCAACTTGAAATAATAACTTTGATTCAACATGATTCTTATTGTTATTTCATTATTAAATTCACATTGTATCAACTGAAAATAGCTTTGACTCAACATAATTCTTCGTTTTATTTCGGTATCAACTTCATTTTGCTTAAACTGTACTGGAATATTAAATCAACATGAAATCTGTGGTAATAAGGAATAAGTGCTTAAGTCGACGTAAGCAGATTTTGTTTTAACACAGTTCTATATCTTAAATATTGTCGCACTCAGTTGGAAATTGCAGTGATTACAATCATACCAAAACCAGAAAGCCTAAAAACTTTCGGAAAAACTACTTTGCCTAAGTGGACTTAAGCACTTATTCCTTTTTGCCGCACAGATATATAATTATATCAAGGGGGAAATTTTTCTTTGAAGGTCATTGTAAAGGCATGTTGAATTAACACGAAATACATATGAAGCAAAATCAGTACTGAACAATTTTAAATTAATCTTGTTTTTGGCGGTTTTGGCATGCAATTTTTCTATGCGTAGATATGTTACGAATTTTGTTCGCTTTGTTTGGTTTTTTTTATTATTGCTGTGAGTTTTTAACATGAACGTCTGTTGTTTACTATAAAATATAATTTGAGGAAAACGCTCTTATACTTAGTTTTTTTACAAAATGTATGAACTTAAAAATTTTAATAAAAGTTGAAAGTTTTTAAGGCCATGTCAAGAGTGACTGCATTCTAAATAAAAATCTAACAAAATATTTGCTGGACAGTAAAAATGAAAGAAAAAGAAATGAAAAAACACGTTTTTCAGTAAACAAATTGTTTAAATCAATAAAACAATTTGTCGAAAGATATTTATATCAAAGAAAAATATTTACTGGATCTTATGAAAAATATCAAACAATATTTTTGTCTGAATTTATAAAACAGTTAGCCTAAAAATACTAACAAATATTAAACTTAATAGTTTATATAAAACAAAATTAATGTATGGGGCATTATCATCATCATCATCAATCATTAAGCATTTATTAAATTTCACTTTTTTAAATGTGTTCAAGTCTGAATGTTTATATAAAGACTGTAAAAAAATTAATGAGAATTAACACAACAATATTAACGAATTGATTCACTCAAAAATCTTCAGTAAATGAACTTGATTCAATCACACTCCTTTTGCAATAATTGTTGCTGTTGTTGTTATTTGTGTGTATGCTGCTCGATCTCTATATTTTGGCCAGGGAATGGAATGCGGTCCGGGCTTCGTTGATTCTGTCAGTGATATCGGCAGAAGAGCCTCCCTCCGTCTTTGCAAATTGTGCTGCCGAGGTATGAGAAGGAATATAGTCCTCAATTATTTGTCCTTGAAGTGTGAGTGGTTTGGTATTGTTGGTGCCAACCCGCATCATTCTAGACCATGTTCGCAGTATATATGAGTCATATTGATAGTATTTTTTAGCTAGTTCTTGAAAAATTTTTTTATAAAATTAATTCTGATCATAATTTTTGTTATAATGCTGTACTTTCACGAGAACTAATTGTGTGCAGTTTCATAGGAATCGGTTAAGTAGAAGTAGTGCACTTTTCTAGCCATAATAAAAAATATTGTTATATGTATGCCAAGTTTCATAGGAATCTGTGTGGTAGAAGTTGTCGAACAGAATATTTACTTTGCATGGGTGTAGCACTTCCCACATTAAGCTTCTGTTTGAATACAACATCATGGTTGAACATGATGTTGTATTCAAACAGAAATTTAAAGTGTGTGCAAAGTTTCATAAGAATTGGTTGAGTAGAAGTAGATGAAAAGGCATGTGTATTTACTTCGCATAGGCGTAGCCCCGCCCACTTTTCAACGGGTCCAATCTGGAAGTACATCCTTTTAAATATAGAAAAAAACCCGAAATCGGTTCATAAATGGCGGAGTTTTGAGGGAACATCCATAAAAAAATACATGACGACTTGATAATCTTTCTCCTTTTTTTAAGTCGGCTAAAACTATCTTTTAAATCATGTAAATAAAAAGCACATTGAATTATAAATACAGAGTAATTTTTTACCATTGGAAATAGATACCTAATTTCTCGAGGAAAAAGGGAATTCGATTTCGAGCAGGGTTGTTTACTCGATTTTAAAACGAAAAAAAAAACTATGTGAATTCGGTTTAGAGAGCACCAATAATTTTAATTCGTTTTAAAAACGAGAAATTTACTCGGATTCGGTTTACAGAACAGGGCCGATAATTAATTTTTAGTTAATGAACTCAAATTCAATTTATTTATTTATTTATTTATTTATTTATTTATTTATTTATTTATAAAAATTTTTTTTTGAGTTATCTAGCAGAACAAGATATGATAATCTTATAAATGAGAGTGCTAGTAATCGAGCAGATAATTGCAATTTATCAACAGTGCGTGCAACTACTCTACACCTCTTTATATATAATTTGTGAAATCAACAATTTATAACAATAGAATAGGTATAAATTGTAAAATAAATCCAGAAGTAGAAAAGAAATCTATAATTACGTGCAATTGCTTATTTCTTTTCTCCCACCCGAATTATAATTGCTCATCACGAGTAAATTATAATCATCATCTCCTGCTAGATACCCTATTCTTACCCTTTGTCTTGTCTATAAGGAGATTATTTATGTAATACTTTTCGTGTCTACCATACACCGAAAAAGTACATGCGTTGTTTTTTAAATCTTAATAATATCAATTTTAAATATTAATAATCTCTCACAATGTAATTTTGTATAATAAAACAATTACTCTAATCAAGTTTTCTTAATTTTAACTTGAACTCAAATTCAATATGCGTATCGGTATCGCCGATATTTCTTTTTGAGAAGCGGTATAGTATCGGCAAAAAGGCCTATCGGTACATCCCTAGTTTCTACACATTGTACAAGTTCAAAAAATTACTTTCCAATTGCGCTTTCTTGTATATGTTGCTCGCAACATTATTGATGCGACAGTGCTTGAACGAAATTAAATGTCTTAAACACATCTTCAAGACATCTTGTGCACCCTCTAGGACCTACATACATACATACATACATACATATGGATTTGTAAATATGTACATAATAAAGTTTAAAACTATTGTAAAAAAACTGCCTGTTATAAAATACACTTTTAAGAATATAGGAATGTTACAATAATAAGTACATACATATGTAGATACCTACATAGTTGCGTAAATCGATATCACACATAAAATGCACGATTTTTAAAATTTGCCGCTAGACTGTGTACCTACATACATAAAGGTACATTAAAGTCCTTCAAATAACAGCAATATATAGCCTTCATATTCGATTCTGCCCCTAAAAGTACTCACTAATAATCCCATTATCTCTCCTACAGAATTTTCATTTCTGTAATCCTTCTTATTAAAAAATTTTATTCAAGAATTTCTGTATTTATTGGTGTCTCCTACGAAAAAAGTTTTATTAGAACAACAAACCAAGCAACACAAGTCGCATATAAACTTGAACAAAAATAACAAACAAATGTAATAAAAATACATACACAAATATATCTATCTATCTACCTCCTTTTCTTATAACTAACTTATATGCTGTCTCATTCCCATATTTAACAAATTAAATACTTTAAGGCGTTAACCTTGTCTCAATCACACAGAAATGCAAAAACAATAAGAAAAAGCACACAAACTTTAATAAATCCCTAAAACATTCATGCACGCACGCATACAGCCACATTCATAAAAAAACAACAAACGTTATACAGCTCCTACATTTGTTTGTTATTTTTTTTCTACTTTTCATTTCCATTTCCATTGTTATTTTTTTAACAGTAGTATTTATTTTAATGTCTGCTGATAGGGAGAGTACACTCAAATAGCTCTTTTAAAATGAGAGTTTATCTGATAACACGTTTCATTTACCACTGCGTTTCTTTGAAGAATGAATGTTACCCTTTTCATTTGTAAGTAGTTTGTCTCTTTTCCACCACAATTACATTTGGTTAAAAACACAATGATATATTTTTATATTTCTTTTTAAATAAAGAATTTATTTAAATCATGTTTCACGCAGTGATGCCAACTTTTGGAACCCAAAAACGCGCAAAAAATTTTGGAAAAGGAGCTAAATGGAAAAAAACACGTATAAAGCAATATCCAGTCAAATTTTTCGAAAAAGCGAAAAAAAGGGCTTACTTATAAAACACGTTTAAATTTTGGGACTAACTTAAAATCTCAACCAATTTTTAAAGAAATAGAAGATTTTTATACACTCTTCTTTTTATTACTGGCACAGCAAACTAGCAAAAGAAAATGAGTAAAATGATGTTAGGATGTTAATTCAGAAGTCGCTATTGGTAGAATGAAGGACGAAATAGTTGCCAAAACGAAAAATGTACCCATATTGATCAAAAAGTAAAAAGCGGCTTAGAGATAATTGTTAAAAGTGCTAAATTTGCGCGTTATTTTGTTTGGGGCTAGACATTTTTTTCGTGCTTTGAGTGACTAAAAAGTGGATAAATCTAGCCCGAAAAGGGCTAAGTTCGCATCCTTGGTACCAATATTATCTACGTAAATAACGAAAAGACGAACAAGAGGGTAAAAACGGGAAAATTTAATGAAAGTTGCAAAAAGTACCAAACGTGCCGTTTACATTTATTGAAAAGAGCCGTGTTAGCTCTGTTTTCTAAAAAAGAGCTGAAGGGAAATATTACGAGTTAGAAGTAATCAAATAGAGCTAAATCTAGCTCGAAAATGGCTAAGTTGGCATCACTGGTTTCATGTTTCATTTCGTCTGATTTTGTTTGTAAAGCGTGCGTTTGGTTGTGCAGTGTGTGTTTGTAATTCCTGTTTCCTTTGCACTCTCACTAAAACTTTTGGCAGAGTTTTTTTCTGAATTTTATATTTTGTGTGATTTTTATTTGAATTTCGTTGTTTGCAAATTGTCATTGTATGCTGTGGAGTTATAAGTGAGTGCAGTTGAGTTGGTATTGTGTGCTAGAAAGAGTAATATGATATTTTGCATTTCATTTAATGTAATTTCTTTTAATTTTTTTCCTTCATTATATTTATTGTTAACGATATTTGTACTGCAGTGCTACTGGTGTAGGTACTGTGTCTTATATAGCCCCTCTATGCAATTCCATGTGTTTTAACTCATATTTTTTCTTTATGACAGTCTGTACAATGTGATTGTTGTCAGGGTTATACTTTATTCACTATTTTGGGTACTTTATGGAGGCCAAAAGTACGCAATTAGAACCATATCATTATAGTTTGTAGTATTTTTTTTATTCTATTCATATGAGAATGCCGAGTGAACTTCATAATTTAACAAAGAATCTACATGTACATACCTATTCCTACCAGTGATGCCGTTTGGTTGCATTTATTACATTTTTCGTTACTTTTGAAGGCTCAATGTAACATGTATAATTTTGTTATACCTATTTGACACAATTTTCGTAACTTTTGGTACATGGAAAAAAAGCAATATTTTTGAAAAAGTACTTGATTCATTAATTAAGGCAAGAACTGCCCGTTCGGTTTAAATAACATAACAATCATACACTTGCACACGTCATTAAATGCACTTTGTTATCAAATTTCATACGAAAAAATTGTTAACTATGAAGATGACAAAGAAAACTAAAAATCAATTGTTAAAGTTATTATTTGAAATATTCTCCAAATTTTATTTAAAGAAATTATTTATTTGTTGAGGGTTAAACAATGTCATATCGAATATAAATTATTTGTTGGGTTTTCTATACGATTCTAAAGCTATGTACAGACGATTGTCAGATCTTACAATATTGTAAGCAAAATGTGCTAAAAAGTTCTTACAATCGTGTGAAATGAAAATTTTTGTCTGACAACTTTGGCAGAAAAAGAGATGTCAGTAGATTTTAATACTATCTGCTGACAAAAAATTGTCAGACATCTCACAATCGTGTGAACACATCGCCTTGCCGTTGCCAGACATATTTTAATTGTCAGATGTGCAAAGTTTCTGTATCTGACAATGGCGTCATTGTCAGAGATTTCTTTATATTGGCAGCACTGCACACATATTTTTTTTAGAAAAAAAGAAAATTAAAAGAAACTATGTAGCTAAAATAGTTAAAATTGCCTCGTTATGTTTAATACTAATTTATATTTTCACTTTCTAAAGTTAACACAAGCACAGATGATATATAATTGATAATTTCTGTTAAATGATCTGATTCTGGCAGCGCCAAACAACAGATATGACAATTTTTGCATCTGATAATCGTGTGAATGGCCAAATTTATTTTCAGACAATTGTCTGCCAATAAATTGTATGCTTTTCTAACAATATTGATACAACCGTGTGAACTAATAATATGCCTTGTGCTGAGAATTTTTTATTGTCAGTACATCGTCAGCACATTGGCAGATGTGATAATATTGTAAGATCTGACAACCGTCTGTAGAGGGCTTAAGCCTACCACGCTTGTTTTATTCCCTTGTGATTTTCAAAAAAAATATTTGGAAATTATTCTCAAATGGTTTTTAAAAGCCTGTAAATAAGATAAGATGTTTGAAGTTTTTCAAAAGTATGGTTGAATCCACTGATGATTTGGTAAAGCACCACTGAAATGCATATAGACATATTGCTTGACCCTCAACAAATAAATCTTCATTTGAAATTTAAAAAAGTTTATCTATTTTTATTCTAAGTTATGTTTTTGCTCAATAAATGAATTTGTTGTCTTATTATTCTGGTATGTGATGGAAATCGATCGATTTTAAATCGCGCGGTTTGAAAAACATATTCTACTGGAAGAAAATTCGTTGATGCTTTTAATTTTTTTCGAAGCTTAGAGTACTTTATTCGAACTTAGATTCGATTCCACTGTATTGTGCAATCAATCGATTGATTTCTATAACATACTATATTATCACTGAAATATGGAATAAAAATATTTATTTTATATAAAGCACATAAATTTACTATTTATTCAAGGCATATTTCAAAATGTAACTTTTGACGAAAAACGTAACTTTTTTCCAAGGAAGGCGTAATTTTTTTGTATGCTTCCGGTGGCAACACTGATTACTACATGCATATATACTTTCGGAAATCAAAGATGAGTAGAAAAACTCTATAGCACATCATGCGTAACGCAATAACATAGGTCAAAAGTCACAAAAACCATTTTTGGGAATATATAGCTTCCAGTGTCGAATACTACAGATCAATCGTTTTTGAGATGGAGCGTTTGCGCCATATTTGCACTGATCTAATACTCTCTATCATCCTGTTGAAAATTAAAAAAAATGACTGATGATGTGCGTTCCTAAATCAAATAAACATCCAAGATCTCTTTCGTATCGTATAATTTTGGTTTCTTTGACCTCGTGATAACTACACAAGATTATACACAGGGAAAGAAAAATTTCATTTTCTGTAAAGAAATTCAATGAATTAGTATATTTTGTCTAGAAACGGACCTACAAGCAAATTTGTAAATACAAACAAAAATGCCTTAAAAATTTCATTGAAAAAAACCACGGCTTTTTTCAATAAACAAATTTTCCAAATCTATAAAATAATGTGTATAAAAATATTTCCAAATTCTAAAAAAAAAAATTTACTGAATCAAACAAAAATATTTACTGGCTTTGCTATAATATATCTAACATTATTTTGGTCTGAATTTATAAAAAAAATTTGTTTAAAAATACATAACAATTTTAAACAAAATAGTTTACTGAGTCAAACAAAAATCTTTACATGATTTTTTGCAATATATCAAAACAATTTTTTGTCAGAGTTCTAAATAATAACATCATTCATTAAGCATTTATAAAATTACAGAAGAATGGGAAGGGGTACACGCTTTCATGTTCTTTGAAATTCCCTTTTGTTTTGTAATTCGCAATGGCCAACCTGATGTTGGCTGCAGCTTAATTTTACATTTTCTCTTAAATTTCACTGAAAAATTTCAATATGTAGACATGAATGAAAGTTTAAAAGAGAATTAAAGAAAATTTCAGAAAGAAAACTTTCATAATCTGAACCGAGACATGACGAGACAGAACATGAAATAACACTATAGGAGACAGAGCTACAACCAGAGGAAGGAGAAGAGTAACCTAGCATGATACAATCGGCAAGATCCTCACTGAACGAATAATCGAGCATAGAACAGTCGAAACAGTGGCACAAGATAGATCGAAGAGAAGTTTTTTTTTCAAAAAGCTCTACACTGCAAGACAGAAAGAGATCCGGAATAAGTAAGTTTATTACAATACAAACTCAAGTTCCAATTTAACTGAGTGAATATGGCTAATATGTAACCATTTAGAAGATATGTCATCTTTTGACTATTCACCACCCACCACTCCTTATTTTTGTTACCACTCATATTTTCTCAAGTCATAGGACGAGTATGTTTGGATCGTTAGTCACCAAAATTTCCGTGGAGAAGATATTTGTGCAACTGTGTTAGATTTATTTTATTTAAATTAATCGTTTTCGAAATTTTTGGCAATGTACAAAAAATTAACGTAAAAAAACTTTTTTCGTGAATACATATCTTATATTCGTATTAAGCGATCTCAAATTAGCTAAGAATAAATTTCCGTACATTTATTATTTTAAAGTTATTTTATGCTGCAGGGGCAAAAAGAAGTTCTCAATATTTTTCATTATTTTTCCAATGTCAGAATTAAAGTGCTATTCAAAATATAAATAAAAAACTAAGAAAATTCCGACGCTCCAACCTATTGTACAGTATATATAGCAAAAGTACACGAGTTGGCGCTGTAGTTATTCCCCATCCACATTATTCTGCAGATCTACTTCAAACATTTAAAGAAATTTCGCTTCAAAGAAGACTCAGGTAAATAAGGAGGACTTTTCGGTGACAGATATTGAAATTGTTCTTAAAACAATGAAAACAAATAGTTTGGTACAAAGTTTGTACAATTTAATCTAATCCCTAGAAACTTTTTGCAATCAACAATATAACTACATATGTATGTGTGTAAGTATGTACAAAGCTGCAAACTTTTATAGGCCTTCATTTATAAGGCTTTCTGTAAGACCTTCCTCGAACTTTATTTAGATTCAGTACTCATGCTCGCTTGCCTTCTCAGGCAGGCCTTATGGAAGGCCTACCTACTCCCTTCTACATAGGTTGCTTTCTATTATGTGTACACAGAAAAAATTATCACAAAAAATTTTCAAACAAAAGTTTGTCTAAAAATAAATTTAATTTTCAGTAAATGTTCTGTCCATAATCTATGAATTGTTTGTTTGACTTTTATTTAGAACACAGACACCAAAACAACAACAAAAACTGTGTCGTAAAAAACCACCACAATGACGACATACATACAAATAACAACAACAATCATAGCAAGAGGAATTCAATTGTACCAAGTTTGTTAACAAAAGATTTTTGAGTGAATCGATTTTTTTTTAGAGTACATATTTAGATAAACATTCAGACTTGAACAGATTTAACACAGCGAAATCTCATAAATCCTTAATGATTGAGAAGATGACACAGACAAAAATTTTGTTTTTATTTTTGTTAGATTAAGAAAATTATTTTGCTTAATAATTGTTAGCATTTTTAGACTAATTGTTTATTAAATTCAGACAAAAATATTGTTTGATATTTTTCAGAAAATCCATTAAATATTTTTGTTTGATTTAGTAAATTGTTTTGTCTACAATTTGTAAATATTTTTAGACAAATTGTTTTATAGATTTAAACAATTTGTTCACTGAAAAAAAACACTTTTTTTCAATGAAATTGTTAAGGTATTCTTGTCTATATTTACAAATTCGTTTGTAGGCCCGTTCATAGACAAAATATTTACGATTTCATTGAATTCCTTTACAGAAAATGAAATTTAGTTTTTTCTGTGTATGTATACATGCATATAGTGCTGGAAATTTCTGCTACTTTTAATTACTCGATACTACTAAAATAAAATACTCAAAACTTTTCATTTGGGTACTCAATACTTACTCGCTTCTTTTAACGCTTAGAAAATTTTATATTTTAAGCAGAACTGTATTTTGGCCCTTCATTTTCCGTTAGGATTAGTAATAAAAAACACTATCAAGAAAGAATCGAGTAACTACTTTTGAGCATTGAGTACCCTAAAAGCACACAAAATACGCGATAATCGGTACCCACTACTCAATAATTTGCCAGCACTACATACATACATTTTGTGCACGTACTACGTTTGTAACAACTAAACTGATAAACCGTTACAAAAAAATCCCATTCCAAGGACAAAACAACAAATACAAAAACCTTAAGTAAAAATGCAACAAGTGAAAAGAAGTCCTTCTACCAGGTCTGTTGGAGAAGGAAACGCAGAAGGCCTTGGCTGGCTAGGACATCGTGTGTAAAAAATGTATGAGTATGGAGTGGGGTAATAAGGTCTTGTGTCTGCCAAATAAAGGCTTCCAGAAGGCCTGCTTACTACTTCTTTTCGCCGCTGGGTATGAATGACTATTTTTATATATATATTTTATTTAAGTCTTTTGTTTTTTATATATTCTATAAATTCAATACTTTATTCTTGTTGTTGTACATATGGATATGTTTTATTATTTCTATTTCTGCAGTTCTTGTTGTTGCAAAAAGAGGGATAGAAAAAAGGGGTTGCCAGCTGTTATAATTTCATTTTGTTTGTTTCATTGTAAAGTAAAAAGGAGTTTAATAATGTTTAGAATTTATTAACCATATAATTATTGTAGTCTGCTGGCTATTTTTCATTGTAAATTATTCTATAATCCACTTAAATTGTGGTACTTGAGTTTCTTTTCTTTCGTTATATGTAAGTATGTATATAAAAAATATATATGTATGTTGCAATTGTTTCCACCATTATTGTGGTATGAACGAACATATTATAAAGTTTTTTTTTCTTTCAAAATGAAACTATATGTAATTCATGTTGTATTTAAACATTAAATAACTATACCGTCACCTGAAATGCAAAATGCCCCAACTAACATAGTAATAGTTTTACAGTAGGAGCAAACAACACGATAAACTGAAATCTTTTTTTTTTTTGCTCTAGTTCAGTTACTCAGAATCTATTAAAAAAATTATATTACATATATTTTTGATATACATACTATATCCTTTTTTCATTAGACCATTTTCAATGTTTTTTTTTTCTTTTTCAGTAAGATGGAAAGAATGTGGTTTTATCGCCTGTTTTTGGAAAATGAATTTGTCTATTCGTTCGTAAAAAAACGAACGAAAGGTGTTTACGTTTTTGTAACATACAATATTTAAGTGAGTGCAAATATATGAGAGAGAACAAAAAAGCTTTTAATTTTTTCATATACATATATTTGGTAATTATAGAATGATTTTATTCGTAATAAACGAGTGAAAGCGTTTAAAATAAATAAAAATTCAGAGGGAACTCTAATGTGCAGAAAATATTTATTAATTTATCCTTAACACAAAACATGGTCATTACATACACGTCGAAAAGGATATAACGTCCATAGACATTATTTTCATTCCAAAGTGGAAATAATGTCCATCAAAATTGAGAAACAACGTCCATGAACTTTATTTCCACTTTAAAATGGAAACAGTATACATTCTTAGCTTTGCTAAGATTGTTTGCTTCAGGACTTTCTCCTCGGGTATGTCGATTAGTGGTTTCTTTGAGTAAAGTTTTTCTGCCTTACCAGCCTCCGGACAACTTTTAACCAGTATCCTCTGGGTATGTCGAATAGTTACTGCCCTGAGTAAAAATTTGCTGACTAGCTTTCCTTTAGCTATTAGGCTAAGAAGAAACTTTTTAAGTGGAGAAAATAATTACTAAGCGAAGTCACCATTCGATATACTCAGAGGCGAAAATGCGAAAGACCATCCAGCAAGGAAAAACTTAGCGAAGCTACTGTTTGATATACAGCCTACAGATAATATTGGACTACGTGGTCCATTCTAGCTGAAATGGAGTAGTTACAACATGGTCCTATGTAGTGCCGTCATGAACCATATCATTTGCAAATAATAGCTTCTAGTTAACCGACAAGTGTTTGCGTTTCAACGAGTGTAATCGTTAAAACATGAACACTTGTGTGCTCCATCTAATAGTGACATAGAGTAGTTTTAAGACTAGTCTGATGTAATGCAGACATGGACCATATCATAAGCAACAAGTGAACGTATTTTAACAATTTCCACGCGAACACTTGAGTGCTCCATCAATTGTTGACATGAAGTAGCTTTGAGACTACTCCAGAGCCAGGCAAAGAAAAAACTAAATAAATGAGAAAAAATTTGTTGTTTAAGTGTGTTGGTGTTTAATTGCATTGTTGATAAGTAGAAATGACTGTTGTGCTCTTGTTGTTGTTTATTTTGATTGTTTGTGTTGTGTAGATGTAAATTGTCGTCTGTGTACATGTAAAATTTAAAAATAGCCGAAAAAAGTCGGCAAACGTCGTAGGTCACGGCTGCACATCGCCTGCGCCTGGACTATTCCGATGTAGTGCGGAGTTTGGTTATATGGTCCAGTCCTAGGACGTAATATTAAATCGACCATGTTTTCTCTATACCTTTGTTACCTTTGGAATAGTCTTCTATGGCGTATACTTTACATGCGTGTTTGGACAAGTCGCGTCTACTGCTGGGCACACATACATACATAAGTATGTATGTATGTATGTATATATATATATATATATATACATACTACATACAGAAATAACTAGAGGAGAAACCACTTAATCCCGTGCGGAGGCAAGCTATGCAATCAATCTTTACTCTACAAAACTGCCTTTGAGGATTCATCGTAACAGTATGTATAGATATCTATGTATGTATGTGTGTGCAATTGAACATATGTATGTCCTTATGTATGCATGTTTCTATATTTTTTATTTTAAAAACTTTCAAATATTTTAAAATGGTTTTTGTTTTTCAACTAATATTTTTGTTTTTATGAGCAAACGTCTGTAGGGTTAACAACTTTTTCCAACTAAAACAAAAATTAATGTTCAGACAACTGTTTGCTGAAGAAGTTTTTGATATTTTGTGTTTTTGTCGTCTTTCAAATAATTTTTCATATTTTGTATGTTCTAATTTATAAAAAGAAGTGAATTTGCATGAATAAATACAAATTTGTCTACACAACTATTATTCCGTGTAGAAATAAATGCAAAATTTCATATCTGAAATTCAAAAATTGAATGAAACTAATAATACAGATTTAATTATTGCTATAATTTGTTTATAGATGTAAGTTCAAGCAAATTTTAAATTGATATTACAAACCTTTTTTGAAATTTTGTATTTTGTATAATATAAGAGAAATTAAAAATTAAATAGTACATATACAAATAATGAAACTAATGAGGCACTTTAAACTTTAGATTTTCTTAATAAAGTCGCTATTTTTTTAGGGACAATCGGCATATGGTGAAGTACATCTGCATTTATAAAAATGTTCATATTGAATTTTTTGTTTGTATGGGCGTTTTGCGTTTTAGTTGACGATATGTACATCAGCATATGAAAAAATTAAGGGTTAGTAGTTAAAGTTTTGGAAAATAATAATTTATTTGGTTTTTTTTTATTTGAGGTTAGGGATTAGTTTGCAATTGTGCAAGAAATTTTTTTAATACTTTATTAAATGATAAAAGGTAGATTTCCATTTTGAAATATGGGATTTTTAAATTATATTTGACAATACCAATTAGGATCTGAATATTATGAATTTACTTTGATTTTTTTATTTTAACTAAATAGAAAGTGATAACACATGCTTACACTACTTCGCGTTACCGACTACATATCTTATGCGGATTTTAAATATATAATTAGAAATTTTTATCAGCTCTAGTTTTCGAGATATACCGCTATGTAAAAAAAGGCACTTGCAGGACATATATGGGCATAACTTTGGAAGGCCATGCTCTATTCAGTTAAGCAAATATTAAAAATTCGACAGCAAAATTGCTTTTAAGCCGTACAAACATTATTTCTAGGTCTGCATAGTAGTTTTGGCGATATCGTAAAAGTTTAAGCTAAAAAAACTTTTTTATAAAATTATTTTTACATATTTGTTTTTAAAACTTTATAACAAAATAAAGATATAACAACGGGCCAGTTTTTTGTCCAGCAGCATGTAGCTAAATATATTCCAGAAGAGTTGAGCACTTTTTCATTGAAATTGTTGTACAACTTTTGATTTTATTCATAATTTAGTGACAGAACTGAATTGACACAAACACAAAGTCAGAAATTGCTGTTGTATGAAAATTTAATTTTTATCAATTTAGTTTTATCACTGAATCATGAGTACGTATGAATTATCATTGTTGAAAAATATCGATATTTCGATATTATTTTCGATATATATAGACGCCGATCGATATTTAAAAATATATCGATATATATCGATATATTTTTTCACTTGCCCATCCCTACATAGTAGTAATAAAATTTCCGATATCAAACTTATTTCCGACGGGAAAATGGTTTTATTCCCGCGAATGTCCATTTTTAAAATTTTTTATTTTAAATAATAAAAATATTAAGCTTGTATTAAAACATTTTTAATTGTGACAAGCATTAGCGTTACGTAAGGGGTCATTCACATATTATGTACGCTCCAGGGGGAAGGGGGTTAAAGATTTGTTATGGATTAGATACTTTATACTGAAAATTTTGTAAAAAGCGTAACGAAGGGGTGGTGGGGGGAAGATTAAACCTCCGAAAATAGCGTTACGTAATATATGTGAAGCCCTAATATGTGAAAAGCTCCTTTATGTATTTAATTGCATGATTTTGAAAATGCGCGGTATTGATAAATATTGTATTAAGTTAATGACAAATGTTATTGAAATTAGTATTTTTTTCAACAACATTATTTTATTATTATATTCATATCTATTTTGTCTCTGTACATACATAATTAAGAAAGCATAATAGCTACTTTTAAGTAGTTTACAATTGAAAAGGTTTATAAAATTATATAATTTACTGCAATACATATACCTGACTACCCTTGAAAAACGTTCCACAACAGTAAATTTTAAATTAGTCTTATGCATTTCATTGATTTCGACCAGTGGTAGCCAATTTCTCAAATTTTTATGCTCGCGAGCATAGGCTGTTGTTTTTTACCATCAACACGCATACACTGTGTGTGAGACTAACAGCATACCTGTTTACCTGGTTTGCCCAACTCGTCGTAGAGGATATTTTCATCAACGAATACTTCAACGAAATTTCGACATTTGTCATGCACGATATATGTCGATTATAGTTTCCTTTAAGATAACCTAACAGAAAAGGTACTCAAAGAATGGTTAAAAGAAAAACTACTCAACTGGTCCTGCCAACTAGCCAAAAGAACTTCTTGTGGACATTGTCGCTCAGTCTGTCACCAGTTTGAATCATGTTAATACATTCCTGCTTGCTAAAATTGAGCGAAATTGAGCTGATGAAAAGTTCTGTTGCAATGTCTATTAAAACTTCTTGTATTAAATACTCTCATAGCGACAAACTCCTCAAATTGTTATTGTAGAACACGTGTAAAAAAGGAACAAACGAAAAAATGTAATGGAGAAATTTCTGAGGACGCTGTCATCTACATGGTCATCAATGTAAAGATGGATGACAGTGTCGCTCTTGTTGTCATGTATGCAATTTGTTCGAAAATGTCTTCACTGATCTGTTTGAGCTGTCACGAGCAGGTCATCGACGCTTTAACATTGTCATGCATCGGTCTTGCAAGATGTCTGAAAGACATGGCCAACCGTGTAGCCGCTAAGCACATACACAAACAAAGAATAAGATAGTGTATATTTGGTCACCACTGACTTAGACAAATTATACCCTTATATACATATGCATGTACTATGTATATATATGTACATAAATGTATGTACATACAAACACAACATTGCACTATGGATCATAAGAACACTTTCTTTGGCCAAAACTATTTTAGTGCGAAACTCTTTATTTTTTCTTGTAGAAACATTCCCTACACAGAAAAAAATAGACAAGAATTATATTCAATAAGACCATGTTATTAAAAAAAATATGAATTTCAATAACATTTATCTTTAACATAATAAAATATTTCGTTGTAAGTATTTCTTTTCCATGCCGGTTATTTCTTTTCTTTTTATACATAAGTACTTAAAACAGTTGTATCCCATAAAAAAATAAATGGGATATGGCTCAGCTAGAGAGTGTATGCTTTACGTCCGGAAAGCCCGGGTTCGTATTCCAGCCATGTCAACATTTTGTTAATTTATATATATATATATATATTTATTTTGAAATAATTCTGTTATCAATATAGGGGAATTCTTTATCACAGGAAATTTGAAAAAAAAATTATTGTATACCGGGATTTTTGTTATCAAAAACGAAACTTATTTTTTTCTGTGTATCTATGACAGCACAATATGGTGACAAAAAAGTAGGCTGTGTCACGGCTATTCAAAGTAAATCTGTGGTTTTCTTGAATAAGCGCGTATGTCTAAAAACCAATATTTTCAGGAGGGCTGAAATACTTTATTTTTAATACTACGAAATCTGTGTGCTTTTTATCAAACTTTTTTTAGACAGTCATGTAAACATATGTTGTAAGAAGTTTGTGTAAAAATTTCAGGCAAAAATTCTCTAAGGGTAAGATCCTAAAGAACAATTTAAAAAACAATTTGCCAAGGACACTAAGAGTGTGTGTAGAAAAAAAGCTTATGTCGATATCAGTTGTTTACATTGTTTACTAATCCAAGCACACAAGATGTTTTTACCTGAAAAATGCATGCGCACAAGTCACTATACGTTTTTATTAACTGAACAATAACCAAAAAATATTTCGGTAATGTGTTCAAAAGTAACAACGCATGTGGCTATTTTTTTTTCAACGGCAATAAACTGCCAGCACGCAATTTTAAGTCGACTTAGCTCATTAGAAATGAAAAATATTTGAATAAATTAAGAAGTTACGTTGTTATTAGAAAAAAATTTCGGAATTGGTCCATGTTATTAGCGAAATTTTTGGTCCATGTAAAAGAGCATATAAAGTAATGCTATTTGGCATCAATAACTCGAAATCGACAAAAATGGACATTCGTGATTATTCATGAAAACCACTACTTAACCGAATCATATCAAACTTGACAAAAACATTAGGATCTGCTGAAAGTCCAATATTATGACAAGAAAAGTGGGCAGTGCCACGCCAATTAAAAGGAATCCTTCCATTCTTACCATTACTTTTTTCTTCCCCAATAAATTAATCTAATTTTCTTCAACAATACCATTATATCTGTGGCAATAAGGAATAAGTCGAGATAATCAAATTTTGCGTTAATATAACCATTGTATTCTCCATATTCAAAAGTATTTCTGGGCACATTTTGTTTTATTTCGTACGATTTTTCAGGAAGTTATAGCTTATCTTTTTTCAACTCATAGTCTCATATGTAATAACTGCTTAATTCAGCTTATAAATTATTAAATTTCAAATTGAATATCTTTATTATAGTAGAAAGAGCCGTATATGCGTAACTTAAAAGCATCGAAGAACGAAAAGTCAAAATTAAGTCCAAGAGGAATAAATTTTTAAAAATCCGCTTGAGCGTTTAAAAGTGCTCTCCTACAAAACTATAAAGTATGACTTAAGTACTTTTTAAAAATTTTTGTAAATAGGAAAAATTACATAGCATAGTCGTCAGATAGAGCATAAATAAGTACAACCATAGTATTTTTATTTCGAAATCACAAAAAAACTCCGCGCCAAACGCAAATACTTTTTTAACACAATTTTTGAAAATTAACGAAGTTTTATGCTCGTTCTTATTCATATAACTAGTTAATGTTCCAAAACGCTTTGGTGTATCAGTTGCATATGAGTCCAAATATTTTTCACAAAACGCACAGAAATATATAAAATATTTATGTACATGCCACTGGATGCGGGCACGGCTCTTATATATAAGCGCATTTTTCTCTTGATTTTTTCTACATATTACTTGAAAACCATTAATTTCGATGCTCTAATTATTTTTTCAAACATGTTTACAAGGTTTTGGCGAAATGACTAAAAACTTAAAAACTTTAATTTTCTCGATAATCGCTAAAAATCGCCAGAAACGAAAGCTGAGTTAAAGCCCCAATACTCCAACTTCTGGAAGTCTTATGTTGAAAACTGGTGGCAGCTTTTTTAAAAGCTTATGTAAATTAAAAGAAAATTCTGCGATTTTATAGGATATGTGAAACACTAAGGATTTTGAATATCACAAAGATTTTTTGGATTGTGTTTTTCGCTTAAGGGACCATTCATATATTACGTAACACTACAGATACTTTGTACTGAAAATTTTGTAAAAAGCGTTACGAAGGGGGTGGGGGTATAAAACCTCCGAAAATAGCGTTACGTAATATGTGAATAAACCCTAAGTTAATCTCAACCATAGTGCAGTGATGAGAAAAATATTTTTTAATCTTATAATATATGTATACACTCCAAGACATCATAGCACATAAGTACACTAATGTGACGTACTGTCAATACTATGTATATTAGAGTGGTCGCTGGATTTCTTTAGGTATCATACCCCGTTGGGCATTTATAAAAAAACTACCTAAAAAATTCCAGGTTAATCAGTTAAGTTTAAGGCGTATAGCACCGCACACCTTTCAAAGTTAGAGCAAATGCTCTTTTTTTTAATTTATGAGGCATAAAGCCTCACAAATTAATAAATATTGTATTTATAAAATAAATTTCTTCTAAAAAGTTGTTATCTGTGAAGTTTCAAACAGTTTTTTTCTTACTTTTCTCTAAATGGCATATCTATCAAAAGAAACAGCCATATCAATAATTCTTGAAAAAAAACAAACCGACTACAAAATAGGCGTAGCACTGCCCCCATATTTTATAATAATTTACTTTTACGAGAACTAATTGTGTGTGCAAAAATTCATACGAATCGGTAGAAGTGGTTAAAATGAATGTTTACTTTTCATGGGCGTGGCACTGCCCACTTTTCCAACCACAATGCTATATTGTAACGATAACTTAATGTTTATGCATAGTTTCATAAGAAGCGGTTAATTAGAAGTATTTAAAATGCATATTTGCTTTTCATGGGCGTGGAACTGCCCACTTTTCTAAACATAATATTGTATTGTAACAATGACTAAAGGTGTATGCATTTTCATAAGAAAAGGTTTAGTAGAAATTGTTGAAAAATAATATTTAATTTGCATGGGCGTGGCACTGCCCACTTGATGTAGTATTTAAGCAGAAACTTAATGTGTGTGCAAAGTTTCATAAGAGTCGGTTGAGTAGAAGTAGTTGAAAAGAAATGTGTATTTACTTTGTATGGGCTTAGCCCTACCCACTTTCCATTGGGACCAATCTGGAAGTACATCCTTTTAAATAAATAAAAAAAATCTGAAATCGCTACATAAATGGCAGAGTTTTAAGGGAACATACATACATAAAAAATTTAAAAAAATACATCATGAATTGATAACCTTGAAGTCGGTTAAAAAAAAGCCCATAACAATTGAAATTTTAAAATGATTACATTAATTTACAAAATTTTTTAAACTTTTTCATTCAATAGAACTGAACGTTGTTTCTTTAGATATTTGGGCCAATGAACGCGAATCTGTTCGCAAATTTTTATCTCAGCTCTAGCTTTCGAGATACAGTACTTTTTGTTTATAGTCATGTAACATATTTAGGGGCTTTCAAACTTGTTACGGAGCTAAGAGTTTATATTAAAACTTTTTTAAGAAGCGTTGCGAAGGACCAGTGAGGGTTAAATACGTAGAAAATGACGTTACATAAATATTAGCAGCACATTAATGCGCCTTTCTATTGCTTGAGTATATCAAGAATCTGAGAAAAAAAAATTTTTTCGGAGCCAAAATTTTTTTGGAAATATGTATTACATTTTTATAAACTTCACCCCTCCTGTACCACCTCTAAATAAAGTCAAAGATCTTTGATATTCGTCATGAATTAAGATTTTCTATAGAGTCTTCTATGAACAATATAGGAGATTTATAAAAAAGAAAAACTATTTCTTAGATTTTCACTCCGCCCTAATGTACTATATTAATTAAGTTATGAGACATATGTAAAAACAGAAAAGGAGCATTTGTTCCAATTTTGGTGCACATGACTTACTGCCAGTTTTTGTAAATAAAATAAAAATGTTCGTTAGGGAATTTATATTGAAACAACAATAAAATAAATTCAATTTTGTTTTTGTTTTCAATTCAAAGTCCCTAACGAAAATTTTAATTTTATTTACAAAAACTGGCAGTTAATCTTAACTGATTGACCTGAAATTTGTTTAGGCTACACTGAAAATAATCCATGCAACATTTTACGAAAAAAAAACTTTCGTAGTTACTTTTTTCGTAGAATATACGAAACTTTCGTTCGTACTACGAAAAAAATTAGGCAGTATTTATTCTTGAATTTACGAAAGTACGAAAACCTTTCCAAAAATTGTTTTCTTGTTAAAAATTACATTTGAAACAGAGAAATATATTAAAATTATTTTTTTTTTATAAATTGACATATTTTTTAGATGTAAGTAAATAATATAAACTTTAAGCCCTTATAAAATAAGCAGAAAGTGGCTCAATGGATAGAGTACCTGCCTTTAAATACGAAGACTGCGAGTTCATGGCCTAGTTGAGCCATATTTTCTTTTTACTTTTATTTTTTAATTATTTTTGTACATTTCGTATCACGGATGGAAATCATGGTACAATTGTATTTTTGGTACATTTTAGACTTTGTTGGTACCGTGGTACTACCACGACTTATATGATACAATTTAAAAATTAAAAAATTTTATTACATGAACATATTCTTTTATTAGAAATTCTATTTCATTTATTGTTTTTCAACTTTAAACACTGTAACTTGTATTTTGTCGTCGGCTGAGATAATCTAGTCGCGTCCAGGGTTTACTTAGGGATCCACAAACCTTAAGTAAAAATACCTTTGATTTTCGCTTTTTTGGGGTAAAATAAAATAATATTTTTATTGAATATTCTTTTCTTCTATATCTACTTGATCAATTTAATACGAAGGCAGCTATGATAACTTAAATATAATAAGGCGTCAGGTGGATTCAACTTATAGCGGGCTCGGCTCGTTATTAACAGTCTCGGCTTAATGGGTCTTAGAATAGTATATAACAGGTTCAGCTCGTGCAGCGTCGTAAGCTAAATAACGGGTTCGGTTCGTAAATAACTACTTATGTTCATATAGCGCCGTACGGTAAAATAACAGATGCAGCTAATAAATATCAGGTTAGGCTCGTGTAGATTCGCAAGTTAAATAACAGGTTGGGTTCGTAAATAACTAGTTATGCTCGTTTAGCTTTGTACGGCAAAATGAGAGGTTCGGCTCATATATATCAGGTTAGGGCCTCGCAACCTCAACAGCTTTTCAATCCAAATTGATTTTTAAGCTAAGGTTCGGTTCGTAACGTTTAATTCAGAAAGAATCGAGCATGATTAATATTCCAAGGAACTATGGCAAAATTAACATCAACTTAATTTTTCAACGTACACAGCAGAACAGAGTAGCGCCACTTTTGGAAGCCGCTACACTTCCCTCGTCAGTGTTCGCGAGTATTTTGCTTATCGCTACTTGTGAGGTGGCTTTTTTGAATGTGATTTTAGTTCTTTTATATACAACTTTTTCGTGGAAATTGAATAAATCACTTTCAAGTTGAAATTAAACTACACTTTCCCAGCGCTGCCATCGGTTTATTTTTCTTCATTCCGATTTTTGTTCTACTCAAGACAAACTTTTTTGGTTTGATTTTATATTTAAGTACCTACATATACATGAACATGTAAACATGTGCAAAGCTCAAGCCAGTAATTAATTGTTTATTATTATGATTATTTCGAACATATTTGCTTATGTATCCAAATTGATTGTTGGGTTAAGTTTCGTAACGTTTAACTCAGAAAGAATTGAACATGAACTAGGGAAAAATTAGCATCAAATTAATTTTTTGTTTTTATAATTGGCATAACATCAAAATCTAGTTTTCCATCCCTGTTTCGTATATTTTACGAAAGAATTCCGTAGTGCGAAGCTAGGAAATATTTCGTAAAATGTGCGAGCGTTTTCGTGCATATGTTGCATGGATTTTTTACGGTGTAGCTATTTTTTATATATATGAACTTATTAATTTGGGGTATCAGACTTGAAGAAATCCAACTCCTAATTCTAACGACCACTCTAATGTACACACGTATATGTATACTTATGTCTCTATATATCCTATATTTACGTAAATATACTGGGAAGATCTTTAATAACAGTTTTTTTATTACTTGACACAAGTGTGTACATAAGTATATATGTATATATGTAAGTGCCCTGCAGGAAATGTCGATAGTAACATTACATTGATTCACTATTGACTTTGTCACCAGTACTACTGATCAGAGCTGTAGAACATGCAATCAATTTTGATTGCAATCAAAATGATTTCAACCAAATTGATTTCATTCTTTGATTTCAAAATGATTTCCGATTTCAAACTGAAATCATGTCAAGATTGCAATCTTTTGTGATTGCAATCATTTTGAAATAATTTCTTTTTCATATCATTGATGGTAATCAATTTTGTTGAAATCATTTGATTTCCATCAATTTCCCTGAAATCACTACTATAGTGTAAGTCCAACAAAATTGTATAAGAAACGTACCAAAACGTAGGTTAGTTAGCCATTTCATGCAGTTTTTTAGTTATCAGTGTAAGCTTTATTTCTAGAAAAATTGGTAGCATATAAAGAGAACGATGATTTTGATTTCATTTTGATTGCAATCACTGAATTTGATTTCATGATTCAAATTTAAATCATGAAATCAAATTTACGATTTTGATTGCAATCAAAACTAGCAATTATTATCATGAAATCATGTGATTGCAATTAAATTGATTGCAATCTTTCAATGCTCTGCTACTGACTAATTATACCGCAGGCAATGCTCTATGTTATAGACATTTAGCATGTGCTTGTCATTGGGAGTAGTGATCTGGGAACTGTCGACTTGCTATTGACTAGGGGGTTCTTATGGGACCACAGTGAGATATTGGTACCAGAAATTCACCAGTGCATTTTAATAATTCTAGTCAACACATATGCACATTTTTTTAGGTAAGGGAATCAAATTCGACTTCTTATGAAAATTTCAAGTTTTGCGTGCAGCCGCATTTATTTTCAACAAAACAAAGTGAAACAATAAAAAATCGTTTTGTAGCTGTCAAAAACTCCTCTTCCCATTTAAGGCAAAATAAAAAGTGTAGACGATTCGTTGACAATGTCACCAAACTTCTCGACAAAAGTGATGATCTTGAGACACTATGTATTCACTTGGCTTCCTTCAGGGTGCTTATAGGGCCACCTAGTACCAGCCATTATTAAGAAACAATTTTAAATAAAGTAATAAATGAAATTCCATTAAAAGAAAGCTCAACTGCAAAACAAATATTGGCATTCGCGAAAATGTGCTCAAAAGCGAAAAACACACAAGCGAAAAAAACCAAACAAAAGGAAACTTGCATAACGGTTAATTTGAAAATATACATACAAATTTATATCCAGACAAGAACGAACCATGTACATAATATAATGATACATGTACCTACATATGTATGTAAGGATGTGTATATATGCATATACATATCGCTCATTTGCTGCAACGTCATTATAACTTAAAAAACTTGATTTTTGAGTTATGTAATAAAGCAGAATTGTTCGTCATATCGATCTATGGTAAAAATTTCATACATATGTGCCTATAAATATCTTCTAAGCTCAACTTTCGAGAGAAGAATAAAATTTTCTTTTCCCATTAAGTTGTGTGTAAATTGAAAATTTAGTCTTTTTTGTGCAAAACTAGTTTTTTGAGTTATGATGACGTTGCAGCAAATGAGCGATATGTACTTCCAAAATGACAAATTAATCATTTAATTATAATGTTAAAAGACTATGAAAAAATTTAGTACATATTCCCTCAACAGAACAAGGATAGCATGCTTTAAAGAAAGAGAAAAAAGCAATAATTTATTTATTTTTATTCTCAATTAAAATCAAAAGAATTTTACAAAAAAAAAACAGACATAAAACAATTGTCATTTAAATGTATGAGTACCAGAGAAATTTCCATTGAAATACATACAAGAAGAGCAAATGAAACACCCTCCCTCTTTCATAAAAAAAGTACTGAAATTTAAATAATATGAGAGAGTTATAACAAAAAAGGAGAGGATATTTGAACCAGTACAATTTACATTTGGTGAATTGTACAAAAAACATACAATTAAACGAATACTCATGAAATTGTAATGAAAAAATAATATATTACAAATAAAAAATTTTTGAGCATATTTAAATGTTTGTAACTGTAAGTTGTATGTGTAAGTACAATTGTGGCTACTACTGTTGTTTTCTTCTTGTAGTTTGTGTTTTTAGTGCCGATGACGATTGTTATTGGTGCAACCCACCTGCAATGGCCGTAAAGCAATTGAAACAACGACACATATAATTTTCCGAATGAGATGGAATGATGTGATTGTGCCTGTTGTGTGAGTAGTATTAACCATAAGAGTATATGAAATACACAATTGGAAACATTATGGAATTGAATTTAAGGTTTTTTTCACCCAATGTTTGAAAAAATAAATAAATAAAAACCAAGTAAAAAATTAAATTAAATGGAGAAAAAAAACAAATACTAAAAATAAATTATAGGATTTGGTAGAACACACTTGCTCTCAGTATTGAGCAAACACATTTCGCTGGTTACGATTGTTAAGCACTGGAGTAGAAACCATTGGCACGCAGAACATACATAATTATAATAGGTATTATAATAATAATTATATCCAATATATTATATTTTCTTTTAAGGCACCTTAGATTTTTTTTATATTTTAGTTCGCGGAAATGAAGTGTCATTCAAGACTCGTTACTCCGTTTGGAGATTCTAGCGAAAACACAATAAAAATTTATACCTGTGTATATAAATATATTTCTATCTTGGAATGTCTCATTACTTGTGACCAAGTCATCCCTCTACTGGACATATGATCATAGCTGCCAGAAATGCCGATTTTTTACGATATGGCAAAATACGATATGACATACTGTGTTGACATATCGTAAGTTTTTTACGATATGACAACACTGAGAAAGCAATACACCGTGTATGACTTTCTCAGTGTTGTCAAATCGTAAAAAACTTACGATACGAGAACACAGTATGTCATATCGTTTTTAGTCATATCGTAAAAAATCGGCATTTCTGGCAGCTATGCATATGATCTTCAGTTTATTTGCGCCATGTAAATTTTGGTCGTCATACGCTACTTAAAATTTGAGATCTTTACATATGGTATAGCGAATCCACCTCCATTCCCTTCTGCATATTGCAAGTCCTATGGGATCTGCATTGCATGACTTTAACATTTTTAAGTTGCTTATGCCCTCATACCATAATATTTTTAGGATTCATTTCAAACACTTAAGGTACGGTCACACTTGGCAAATATTTGGCGAAAAGCACGTGACCAACAGCCAAGATAAAATTGCATTTCCTTTAATTCCAAAATCTTTTTAAATATGGGTTCGCATTTATTAATAATAATAATAATATAAAAATTGCTTTTTGCTGCATAATTAACTTTATTTTGTGATATAAAAACCAAGTTAAAACCAAGTTAAGCCTTAGCAAAAGTTTTTTTGGCCAAATATTTGCCAAGTGTAAGCGTACCTTTATTGACGTTGCTCAGCTTCCACGTTTCGGGTCCATACCGAAGTTGAAACTTGGCGCTGGCATTTAATATTTAAAGGTATTGTATTATCAGTTGCTGTTCTTAGAATCTTTATCTTTCCCATATTTATTTTTAGATCGAAGACGATATAGTTTTTTTAAGCCATAGACTTTTACCTGTATGCCTTTAAGCATGTGAGACATTAGCGCATGCTGTCTAAAATACCTTGCAGTCTTGCTTGAGGAATGCCTATCTATTCATTAGTACTTCCATTAGGTTCTAACTAACCAAGAGGTCCAAAATATCTTCAAAGGAAGTTGGTCGCTGGTGTAGTAAGAAGCGTTACCCTATATGTATCCCCTATATGAACAGGTTCACTAAGATATTCTACAATTATGAATCTCATATCCCCTTGGTCGCCGTGCGAATATGTAGCACTTTCTGAATTGTGTCGGACGAGGACACTCTTCACATTGCGGCCATGATATTCATCGAGCTAGAAGCCTCATCGAGCAGTATGGATTGTGTGACAGATTTGTGCTTAAGTAATTAGCAAGCACGATGGACAGCGACTGATAAAAGCGGATGGACTCACACAATGTTACCTGACATCAAAACATGTGTATTAAGAAGACATGGGGAATATAGGAGGACCTAAGCTTTCAGAATGTTGAAATTTGTACCATCCTGTTGAAACGCACGGTGAGCTAGAGGGCGGTCAAAGTTTACTACCTCGGGCTTGAAAAACCTTGTTGGCCTGATAATTTGTACAAATATTATCCGATTTTAATGATGTTTAATATAACTTGAAAGATGGAATTTTATACCTTCTAGAGAAGAGTACTACTTCCATTTTAGTGGGATTGACACTTAGGCCATTCTGTGAACACCATTCACTGACTTCTTTAAGGGCTTCCTCAAGCCTTTCTATTAGCGTGACTGGATGGAAACCAGATATTGCCATCGCCACATCGTCAGCGTATGCAACAGTTATAATATACATATATTCCAGTTTTCTAAGCAGAACACTAACTGCCACATTCCATAAGAGGGGTGATAGTACATTACCTTGTGGCATGCCTCTACGGGCGTGCCTGGTGAAACGTACTAAATAGTGGATGTGATAGTTCTGCATTGAATCATTTTCTTTATAAGCTGATATATGGCCTGGATTATTGCCTCCAAATCAATTTTGTTGAAGACACCTTCAATATCGATGAAGGCTACCAGTGTAAAACTCTTCTGCTCAAGTGATTTTTCTATTTATTCTACGAACGAGAGCAAAGCTGTATAAACTAATTTACCCTTGGTATAGGCGTTTTAAGAGGTTGAGAGGTGAGTACTGTCGACAGTTGTTCTAATATGAACTTCGATCAGTCGCTCCATTGTCTTTAGAAGGAAGGAGGTGGGACTGATGTATCTAAAGTTATTCTACACTACATCGCAATTAGTTCATTGGTTCGGAATATGGGACCAGGAGAGGCAGGCCATGTATGTGGTACGAATCCAGGGGGTAGCCAGATCTAAGTTGTGTTGCAGATCTGCAGGTATGATACCATCCGGACCAGGTGATTTGTACAGATGGAAACTTTTTATTGCCCACTGTAACTTGTCCGCAGTAATGTCTGCGCACACAAGGGACCGGCTGGTAGGGAGGGTCGCGTTCTGAGCTTTCGTGTATGGTTGATAGCCTGAAAAGTGGGTGTCAACCAGGGCCTCTGGGTACTCAAAAGAGCTACTGGTCCAGTTGTCATCCGATTTCCGTATATATCCAGGTATAGATAACTGTTTGACTAGGATTTTACGCAGTTTGCTAGTCTCGAAGAAGAATTCTACATTGCTGCAGAATTCCTCGCAGGACTTGTATTTTACGTTTCTGACTAGGTTCTTGAATTTGTTCACGGAGGACATATAGAGTATCCAGTTGCCTTTTCTTGCGAGCTTCCGCTGTACTGTCAGACCACCAGGGTGGTTTTTATTTTGGACGTTGTACAGATGGTCTGCAAGATAAACTTATAGCCTCCTTCAACGCATTGGTCAATTTGTCTAAGGCTTTATCAATGTCTGCCTTCCTCTATGGTTAGAGTACGCGCAATAAGACTCGTAAGGATGTTATGTTCCTGCGAGTTTTTTCTACGTCTGTTTAAATAAGATCTTTTAACTCTGTGTACTATGCTAGCAGAAAATTCCAAATAGCGGTGATCAGAAAAGGAGCAGTCTCTTCAGACTCTCCAGCGCTGAATGAGATGTATGTGTCTCATGCTGGCAAGAGTTATATCTAGCACCTTCTGCCTGTTGGAGACCGCAAAGGTGGGCTCTGAACCCTGATTTGGAACTACTAGATTGTTATCCAGAATGATGTAAAAAATAAACTCACCTCTTGCGTTGGTATCTGAGCTGCCCCACATATGGTGGTGCGCGTTTGCATCAGCATCCAGTAGGATGGGTATACCCTTCTCATTAGCTACTCTCGCCATCTTATAGACCGAGGTGTGTGGTGGCGGGTACCTGTGGTCGTGAGCCACATATCGGGACATAGTCCATATGGTGGATTCCCCTGTCTCCCATACTGCAGTCGCCATATCTTCATCACTGTAATTAGAGAGAATTAATATGCAAAGGTTGGCTTTCGCTAAAATATAGGACCTAATGTTTTTGTCATTATTACCTGAGCTTGCTGCATACAATAATTTGAAGCGCCTAATGCTAAGTCAAAGAATTTTGCCGTTGCGCTAGTCCATGGCTCCTGGACTAGCGCAATATACTCCCCTTTCTCTGCTAGATAGAGGGTCAAAGCAGCTGATACTGCCTTAGAATGGTAGAGGTTAATTTGCAGTATCTTCACTATTGCACACATCGGAGTCATAGTTGACATCGACATCGTTATCTCCAGGATTTGGACTCAAAAGCGCGTCTTCGTCGTCCGGGAATACAAGCTCTTCGAAGAGCTCTCCAGCTAGACATGAGTCTGATTGCAAGCACGCCGAAAACACCGATTCCTTAAGTTGATTTTCCTTCTTATCTGCCTATTATTTAAGTTCAAATAATTTAATGTCTCTTTTACTCATACAAATTTCAAAATCATTCCATGGCCCAGCAGTTATAACAGGTTGCACATTCTGCTTTCTCCACACAGTTACAAACAAAGAAAAAAAGTCATCTCCCAATTTGTTTCTCCAAGCAGTTTTTAATGTTGATTTTATTCTTTTCCAATACAAATGTGTTGAGCAAATAGTATGAGTAAAAAACATGATTTCAATTTAAAAAAAAGAACAGAAAAAATAAAACCATTTCATTCTAGGGATACGATTCTTTAAATTTTGCCAGTCAGTGTTGTCTCTGAGTGAAGTTAAATATTGATGGTAGGGAATGAGGAATACAAGGAGAATAAAAATAATATGTATATAAAGTATTTACATATTATAGCCATTTATTTGAATGGCAGTGTGTTTTATGCCGGTTGTAAAAAATACCCAGAGCGAGAGAGAGTTTTGGCAATTAAATTGAACATAATAATGTTTATAATGATTATGAAGATGATTATAATTTGGGGTTGCAATTTGAAACGAAATGTAACTGTAAATACATTTTTCTCTTTGTGTCAATACGATTTCTACACATTTGCCATTTGTCGTTTTTAACAACCACATAGAGAATTTTGTTGTTATAAGTAGTTGTGAGTGTGTGTGTATGTGGCTATAACAAATATACAGCTTAAGGGGGTTTATTTGTTGGATACAACAACAAACACAGCAATTGTATTCCTACATTTGATTTGAAAATTGAAAGAAAAAAGAAGTGAAATTCTGTTTCGTATTCGTTTAGGCTACGACAACAACAAAACCAACAACTTCAAAAACCATCCCCTTTTTGTATGCGGCAATAAGCAGTCGAAATACAGAACAGTAAAATTTACAAAAAAAAATCCATTTACACTCAGCAGTAAGCAGAAAAATAAACACAAAACAAATAAAAACATTCGTTTAAATTTGAATCGTAAAAAAATAAAACGAATGTGTAAAAAGAAAAAAAAGAACAAATGTCCTGCTCAATAACGTTAGCAGTCGCAGCAGCCTGCTGTTTTTAGCAGCAGCAGGAGGTGGAGTACAATCAAACAAATAATAATTAACACACATCCATACATACATACCCATCCGAACAAACATACAAATATATGCAATAATAAAATCCAACAATTGTACTCACTCTCTTCATTTTGATTATGTTTTTTTTGTTAGTTGGTGTGTATTTTGTTTTCAATTCAATTCATTTCATTTGTTGTAATTGTGTGTGTAAATAAATTGAGTATTTGAATGCGAGTGCGAGTGTGTGTGTTAACAGAGAAAGAATCGTAATAAAATAATAAAACAACCAGCCAAACAGCCAGACCAAACCAACATTTAACAGTTGTTTCCATTGTAGATTTCTTAAAAAAAAAAAAATATTTATGGATGTGCAAGAGTGCGTTTGTATGTGTGTGCTTGAGAGTGTACACTAGATATGTGAGGATTGAAAAACACATTGATATTCGTAGCAATGTTTCGTTTTTCATTACGAATTTGTCATTCGTAAGTGAAGGTACAACATTCACAAAATACACAGAGACCCAAGCAAAGCTGACAGTCATTCATTCCGTCAACCAAGCCAGCCATCGAGCACAGTGTTGCGTGTAAACGTTGTCGTAGTAGTATTTGGTTGTTATTACAGTGAATGACGTAAAACAAATACATTTCGTTTTCGAATACAATTGTCGTCGGATTTGAACAAATGAAAAGATATTTTTTGTTAAATAAAAATAAAGCAAAAATTCATCATACGCGCGCGCAATTCAATTGAAATTGAATGTGAAAAAATTATATGTATATATCGTTTATATATACAAATAAATACAAAAAGAAATACATATGTATATAAAAGCACAGAAAAGAAAATAAAAAGAAATACATAAATGTACATACAAAAGTGTGTGAGTGTACGACTATGTATCAATACAGCTCCAGTTGAAATGGAATAATAAAAATAGAAGAAAAAAATATTTTATATTTGTAAAAGTGTCTTTGCTCCCCATTACAAACACACTTATATAGGGAGCTAAAGTAATTGTGTGTGTGCGAGTGTGTGTGATTTGATATTTTTTTTGTACAATTGTGTTGTTGTTTTACATTTCCATTACGTTTGGTGTTTTTCGGTTACGATTGCTTAACGATTTCTAGCAATAATCATACGTCGTGTGACACGCCGTCGGTTAACAACATTATCAAAACGCTTGTTTGTCGTTTCGTTGTGTTTAATTTGTCGCCGTATGTAAATGACAAAAACGGTTATTAAAGTTCATTTCCGTTTCAAATGAATATTAAATACTGTCTCACAATCACATACATACACATGTACAATGGAATTTGAAATGAAATTGATTAATATAACTACACCTAAAGAAAGTTTTGTATTGCAATTTAATTAAAAGTTAATGGAGTCTTTATGAAAATAAAAATTAAAGAAAACACAATTCCTAAAAATAGTAATAAGAAGAAACAAAATGGAAATAAAAAACTTTGATTGATTGGATTGTTAAAAGTGAACATAAAACTATTTGTTTTAATTAAAAGGTAAAATTTATCAAAAAATACTGTTGGTTAAAGTGAAAATAATTAGGCTTTTATTTATGAAATTGATACCTAGAAAAGAAACTTAAAAAATTTCTTAATCATTAGAAAGATCTAAATTTCAAAGGATAAATAATGTTTGGATTTTAGAAATACTTGTCAGATTGTTAAATCAGTTGACTAAAAATGAAATTGATTTTAGAGTTTAAGCTCTAATTTCATATACATATGTACACACGTACATACATATCAGTGTTATTATGACATGTGACTTAAATTGTTTAAAAAATTTGTGATCGCTAAGTAAATTACTAATACATTATAATATCTACAATTATATTCAAAAATATATTCAAAATTATTTTTAATAATGTGGAAAGCTTGTTATATGTTGCAAAAATGCTTTAGAAATGAAATTTTTATAATTTTAAATTAACAAAAACTAATAAAACTAACATACTAAAAAACCTAATTGTTATGTTTATTCTAGTTTAGTTACTTATCACTTGAATAATTTAAAGCCAATTTCTGTTTAAAAAATTTAATAGCGACATATTTAGTTGCAATTTAGTTGCTTAAATCGTTTACATATAAAACTGCAATAAATAAATACAGCTCTTCTTATAAATTAATAACATTTTTACAAAACAAATTTTCGTCAGTTTCAGTTCTTGTATTGGTACGATTACACTGGTCTAGAAAAAAATTTTTTTTTCAAGGAATATACAAAGTTTAATGCGCTTAATTCAAACCCGTTTTCAGTATTGTTCTATAATTGTTGAATAACTCTGAAACAGTTGGAAATATAAGAAAATTATATATCCCGCCCAGTGGTCGAAATTCGACCACTTGGTCCATAATCGAGCTTGTTTGTAACCGGTTTCGTAGCTGGTTTCGTAGACAAAACCTATATTGTGCATATCTAGGGAAAAATACCTTTCAAACCATATATGTTTCCTTAATATTAGTGGACAATATGATACTTAAGAGTGTACGACAAAATATTGTGTGGTTTATTATACGAGTATATAAGATACCTGTGACTTAAAAATAATTTTTTCCGCACCTTTTTGTAGTTTATTTACTCAAATAGGTCGAGCTGTTCTTGGGCTATATATTGATGTATCTAGTGGCAATATTAGTCATGGCCATTAAAAAATCTATACATGATAAAAAAAAACCTGAAAGGATATTTTTCTGCTCACCTGTGTTATTAGATTTACACAGTTTATAGCATTTCCATGGCTCGGACTTTCATACAAATGCATGTTTCAGACAGAATTGGGCATGATTAATATTCCCCAAGGAACAAAGGAAAAATTGACATCAACTTAATTTTTTCTACGTGCACAGCAGAACAGAGTATCGCCACTTTCGGAAGCCGCTACACTTTCATCGTCAGTGCTCACGTGCATTTGCTTATCATCACTTGTCAGGTGGCTCTGTTGAATGTGATTTTAGTTCTTATATATATTTTCGTGAAAATTGAATACGAGAATTAAATCACTCTCAAGCTGATATTAAAGTGCGCTTTCCCAGCGTTGCCATCTGTTTATTTTTCTTCATTCCCATTTTTCTGATTTTTGTTCTACTCAAGACATACTTTTTTGGTTTGATTTTATACTTATGTATATATGAACATGTAAACATGTGAAAAGCTCAAGCCAGTAGCTAATTGTTTATTAATATGATTATTTCGAACGTATTTGCTTTGTGAATCCAAATTGATTGTTTTTATTTTTTTATTCATTCTATCTCTTTTTTGCTTCTTCGCCCAAGTTTTCCAAACTGGACTTCAAAATTAAATAAGACGTTCTAGATTATTAATCTACCCAAAATTATCTTTCATTTAAATATAATTTTATTGATGTACATTCCAGGATATTTCGGTGAAACTGCAAGGATATTAAATATTAACTATTTTCAGTTTTATCTCCATAAATCTTACATTTGATTAACATTTCAAAATATTTTTACCAAGCACATATAATAAACATATTTTTATGAAAAAATCTCTAAAATATTTAAAATGTCTTGAAATACGAATAAAAGAAGACAAAATTAACCACTCAATGTCCTTAAAATGCCACTAAAGTATAATGCTAAAAGCACCTGCATTATTATACTCAAATGAAAGATATTTTTGTACAGCATTAGTAATTTGCACAAATTTTAAATGTTGGAAATTTTTATTTCAGTATTGAACAATATTGATAATTATAGGGTAATTGATAAAAATATATCAATTTTGTCTGTCTTACTGAATATCTTGCTGAATATTGATAATTTTTTTCGGAAGTGAATTAGTATTGAGTTCGTACATTTTCCACATTCACAGAAAATAGTATCCCCAAAAAATTTTCAAACAAAAGTTTGTTAAAAATAAAATTTCATTTTCAGTAAATGTTTTTTACTGGATCAGTGAATTTTTTGTTTGATTTAGGAAGTAAACACCATAAACAACAACAACAAAAACCAGTTTTCTGTTTCGAAAAAAAAAAACACAATCGCCATGACGACGTATACATAAAGAACAACAACAACAATGATAGTAAAAGGAATTTGATGTCGGAATTCATACAAGTAGTATCAAACGTAAATTGTAACAAGTTTGCTTATTAAAGATTTTTGAGGGAATTAATTCATTAATGTTATTGCTTTAAATCTCATTAATTTTTTTAGAGTCTTTATTTAATAAAGGGAAATTCCTTAAATGCTTAATAGATGGTGATGCTATTATTTAAACCTAAAAAAATATTAAAAAAAGTTTTTACTGATTTAGACAAAAAGTTTGTTTGCAATATTACAAACAATCCAGTATATATTTTTGTTTGATTCAGTAAACTATTTTGCTTACAATCTGTAAGTATTTTTCGACAAATTGTTTTATAGATTTGCACAGTTTTTTACAAAAAAAAAAACCGGGTTTTTTCGGACATTTTTGTCTGCATTTACAAATTTGTTTTTGGGTCCGTTTCTGGACAAAATATTTACTCATTCAATTTTTGAAATTTAAATAGCCGCAAGACCCTGAAGAAGTTAACAAATAATTGCCAAAATGTTGGGTAAAAAATGTAATAAAATTGTTTTATCAACATTAAATATGTTAGGCCTGATTAGCTTGAATAATTCTTCATATACTCATATTTACTAATCCATTGAATTCCTTTACTGAAAATGAAATTTATTTTTTTCTGTGTAGTAACATAGCGCCCAAATGTTTGCTTGAAAGATGACTTAAACTCGAGTGATCTTATGTTGGAAGATTATTGGTCTAAAGTGATGATCGATTCAAAATTGAGCATGATATTAAAAGGACATTATAACCTTGAACGATTGAAAAGTTAGCTCTAGCATGAAACAGTAAATTTGTAGAGATAGGTCATATACAGAAAAAGTTATCATAGCTTTTTATTTAAACACACATGTGTTGGAATTTTTTTTTAAATTTTATTATTATTTTTATTTGATTTTCAAACATTCCAATACAATATTTTGATAGAAAGAAATGCGATTTTTTTCTCATTAAATAGTTACGAATTTTAGTTTTTAATTTTACGAATTTTGTGGTAGGTCCCATATCCGTAATAAATATTTGAATTTATGAATTTAGTAATAGGTATTCTAGAATACGAATTATTGTTTTTTCTGTGTACTTAAGCTCCATATGAATTTTTGTTTGTGTTTATTGAATGAGTATAAAAATAAATACTGAAAAGTATCTCCACAGTTTCAAAGGAGGTTTACTATCGATTAAAAATAGAAAACATTAAGAGGGGAAAGGATCCTCGATACCATATTGATATTTAGAAGGAAAAAGTTAGCCCAGCTTTCAAATGGCAACGTATGTGAGAAATAAAAAGGGTACTTTATTTTGGGAGGTGCGATAAAAGTGTGTATTCTGAAAGTTAGGTTTATAAGGTTTCTTGCCACTTGTAAAAAAATTGGATATTAGGGGCAGGGATCCGATCCGAGATGCCATAAATGACAACTATAATATGATATATAGCAGAAAGTCCAGTAAATATTTTTGTTTAGAATTTGTAAATAATTTTTGAAAATTGTTTTATAGATTTGGAGAATTTGTTTACTGCAAAAAAACTTTTTTTTAATGAAATTGTGAAGACATTTTTTCTGTACATATTTACAAGCGTGTTTGTAGGTCCGTTTCTAGATAAAATATTTACAAATTCATTGAATTTCCTTACTGAAAATAAAATTTATTTTTTTCTGTCTAGACAATAAGCACTATCTTTTGAGCCATAATAGGCACGTAGTTGAAATTTTCACAGGGTTTTTGAAAATTCAATAAAGTTTAAAATTAATGAGTGCCCCAAATAAGTGTGTGTGTGTGTATCGGCCTCGTACTTTGTAGAGTTTGTTTTAATTATGAGTATTTAAAAATCTTACAAAAGTTTAATTTTATGTCCTATGTATATTTATTGGATACAAACGATGATTGATTGCTGAAACGTTTTGCAATATAATACTATTTAACAAAGTTCGCAAAAGTTTTACATATTTAGAAGTACAAACTTACGCTGTTATTTTAGTGTATGTTGTTAATGCAATTTTAATAGAGTTCGACCGAAAACAGTTTTTTGAGGCCGAACCCGAACCGAACCTAATATTCGCCAAAAAGGCCGAATATTCGGCCGAATCCGAAACTTGCCGAAACTGTTTTAGCATTAACTGATATGGACATTTTAAAAACTTAACAGAACTGAAAAGTCATTTACTTTATTAACGGCCCTTTTTACAATGTCTTTAAAAGTTCACGTGGTCTTTAACGGCAAATTCGGCATACAAAACTCTCCGTCAAAGTATACATTAGCTTTTAACTGTCACTATGAAAAAGGGCGTAAGAGTATTTCTAAATACATACAGTGTCAGTCAAAATAATAGTAGAAGTTGAATATATTTCATTCTATCGAGCAAATATAAAACTTAAACATTAATGAGCACATGACTAATAAAAACTTAGCATGAAATTAGCTTAAATGATGAATAGAACTGGAATATTGGGTTCGGTACACATACATTTAGGAGTGTTTTATCACTCTATTGATGACGTTACACGACCACCAATCAAAAAGTTGAGTCGGAGTAACTAAAAAATATAACAAAGTGGAATCTTTACCTATTTTCGACACTAAATTTATACGATTTCATTCATTTCTACTAAAGACAAGTTTTTTGTTTACGCCCGCGTTTCATCGATGATATACACAATAAAGAAATTTTCCCGACGGTATGGAATTTATCGTGAAGATTGAAAATGAGCTTTCTTCATATTTTGAAATTATTTAAAAAAATCTATTTTAAAAAACAAATAATCAATTTCAGTGCAAAATAGCAGAAGTAAACTCGATTGCGACAAATTGATTTATTATTACATAAAATAGATTTTCGATTGGAATCGAAATCTGTTTACCATTCCCTACTTTATGCTATTTATTTTGGCAATAAGCAGTTGAATACTTTATGTTACTATGTATATCTTTTGGTTGCGCTTTATAAAACTAAAGTACAATTTTCATTCAATTTGAAAAGATATATATGACGGGGAAAAAGCAGATTCATGGCGGTGACATATTTTAAATTTGGAAAATATTATTTCGATTAACTTTCTTATTTATAAAGAATAAAAAGTTTCGGTTTCGGTATTCGGCTAAAAAGTTGGCCTAAACCGAATATCAGCCGAACCACAATTTTGGCCGAATCCGAAACTGAAACCAAATATTCGGTTGAACTCTAAATTTTAATAATTAAACTGAGCAATGAAGTGTTATATAAACTCGTAACGCTCAATATCCTTGACTACGGACACCAACAATTAAAAACAATTATAGTTTCTAATATTTTTCAAATATTTAATGTATGAAATAAAAGAACCAAATGCAAATATTCTAAAACCATTATAAATTTGAAATCGTTTTTGAAAAAGTTCATAGTTTCTTAATGTGGAAAATCAACACCATGCATTACGGACACGCCGTTTTGAATGAAGAAGGAAAAAACAGTATTTTTGTTTTTCGTATCTAACACGTAATGGACAGCCTTACAAAAAAAATATATATACATTTATTGACAATCTATTAAATAATGGTAAAGCAGTTTTCATTTTAAAATTTACGCGTTTATTTTATAAAATATTTTACTATACTTTCAACGGTCACGAAAAAATCCTTTGAAATGAGAATGACCCATATACATATGTACATGTGTCTATCAATATGGTTCCATTATTTTAAAATTATACTGTTTTTTTGAATAATTATTACTTAATTTATATTTTTGCCTAAATATGAAACGAATCACTGTGCGGCGATTTCCACTCCTCTTTTGACAACAGAACTTAAGGCGAATTAAGAACAATTTTCGAATTTATTATTTGTAAATTCAGATTTTTATGAGACATCATTTGGTCTTGGTGATTTTTTTCCCAAGTCTTAACTTTGTGTACAATTTTTGTGTCCAAAAAAATTCACTGTACATTATTTTTTTTTTAATTATAATTCTCTATAAAGTTTTGGTCAATTTCTCTATAAAAAAGTTTTTCAATTTTTGCTCTTTAAACCTGTTTTTTTGCAGCAATATTAAGTAAACTGTTAGACTTTATTCCCATTTTAATAATTTGTTTCCCAAATTTTTATATTGTCGGGAAGACAATCCTTTTCCAGGTATGCTGACTTTGAATCAAGTATGATCTCTTTTCAGATTTTAGATTTTGCTTTGCAGCTTTTTATAATTGTCGCCTAAAAATTTTCACAAACACTAACTAAAACTTTACGTGATAAAAATATTTCTTTATACTATTCGTCTATATATTAAAACTTATTATTAAATATAAAACTCCAATTATTGTAAGATACGATTTCCTTTTTCTATTTACTTGCAGACTTTCAGTAATGGAACAAAACAATCGTGAAAAATTAATTTTAATTTCTAATAAACCGTGAATAGTGTAAAGAAATCCTTACAATTTATTAAAAAACTAGAAAAATAATAATAAGAAATAATGTCTTTGAAGACATTCTCAAAATATAATGAATTCAAACTGTGATGCGAAATTTGAACATAAAAGTGAAAAGAGTTTCAGCAGTAGTGGTAACGGGTATGAAAAGTCTACCACAGCTTTGATAAATTTCAAACGTGAATATCTTTATAACGCCACTAAGAAAGTGGCAATGAACATTAATAATAACAACAGCAATAATTGCAATATAAATTTAAATAACCACAGCATTGATAAAAGCCCTTTACATCAAACACACAGTCCTTCGCATTACAGTAACATAATCAGTAATAATAACAACAACAACGGCAGTCTCATTATGAATTCAGCCAGCATGCTGATGCATCATCAGCAACAACAACAGCAACAGCAGCAACAACAAAATGGTGCACGTGATAATAGCAGTAGTCGCGGCACTGACAGATGCGATGATCGTACCAATGGCAGATCTTCACACACCGGTCGCGGTTCTAGTTGTTCGCCAGCCTCCTCACCCAGTCGTCATCCCAGTGCCGTAAGTCCTGTCACTTCACTCAATCACTCGATGATGCAACAAATGCAGCAACAACATCATCAGCTGAGTCCACCACCACATGTCGGCGGTGTACCCACACCAAATGGTTTACCCGCCGGTCTGCCACCTCGTATGCCTCATGGCCTGCCTCCACATTCACTGGGTCTGCTCAATTCCTTACAGATGATGCATCATGCCTCACCGTTAGAACTAATGGCAGCTGCACATCATCATGTACCGCCCAGAACCTACAATAGCCCGCCTCCCATTTCCACCTCGGACCCCAGTGCAAATGAGTGCAAACTAGTTGAGTATCGTGGTCAAAAGGTCGCCGCTTTCATTATCAGTGGCGAGACAATGTTGTGTCTGCCACAAGCATTTGAATTGTTTCTAAAGCATTTAGTTGGTGGCCTACATACGGTATATACGAAACTGAAGCGTTTGGACATTGTGCCGTTGGTATGCAATGTTGAACAGGTGCGAATATTGCGCGGTTTGGGTGCCATACAACCAGGGGTGAATCGTTGCAAGTTGCTGTCATGCAAAGACTTTGATGTGTTGTATCGTGACTGCACAACTGCCAGGTAAGACAAGTTTTTATTTGTTTGTTGATACGAAAATATGTTTTCTTTGTTCATATTTGCAAAATACTTAATGATTTTGAGAAATAATTTATTTCACTTGCTGTATAAAGTTGAGTACTAAATGTTTTGCTGAAGACAGAAACGATATATTATTTATTTTGGAATAATATTAATGCACATTCTCGAAGATATTTTACTTTGTTTTGTTGAAGTTTTTGTAAATACAAGCCGGCCGCTTATTGCTGACTTCTTTAGGCATTAAAATGATTACAATGAAATGTGTGCATTTAATTTCTGAGAGTTTTCAGACATAATGCATTTTATAATTTTAATAAATTTTTCCATAGTATTCTGTTAGATTTCATTGTGCGTAGATTACATTTAATTTACAATCAAACAATGGCCAATGAAAACTTTCTTGAAAGCTAACAATTTCGGACGTTACAGTTTTAATTATCGTTTGAATATTTCAACTTCGTTTGTCTTATGGTACCACTGAGCCAGTTTACACACCCCCTGCTTTTAACTACTTTCTGCTTACGGTCATAGCAGCAAAAGTAGAAAACGTGCTCCTGCTCGTTAATAAATGAGTACCGGCCTGTTATTGCTTTCAATTAGGGCAGTTTACACGAAAGCGAGTGCCTAAGAGGTTTGCTTATATTTCATAAGTATGACTTCCGATGCCAGCTGATTTATACTGATTTCATTTAAAGGCTTTTTTCTAGAAGTGCTTATATATTAGTTGAATATATAATATGGACAGTCTCTAATGCTCATAATTAAAAAGAGCGCATTTGCTCAAACTTTTGTAAGACTTTATTCGTTGAATTCGTCAATATTACTGAAGCATAGATTAGTAGAGATGTAATCATACCTCTTAATTTGCTGCATTTTATGTCTATGGATCTATAATATGAGTGATTCTCATACATTTTGTCTGTTTTTTGTTTACCAATGTACACAGAAAAAAATATCATCGAACTTCAACTAACTCTTTGAATTGTTAGTATGTAATTTAAATTAAAAAAATATATATTTACGACCATATTCAGAAAAACATTTTTTGATTAATAAGAGACTTATAATACAAATTTTTGTATAAAAATTTGTTTTATTACTCTGTTATAAGTCAGATTTTTTTTTGTGAATTAATATTCTTGATACGACAAACACAGAATTTTTTTCAACAAACTGAACTAACCATATGTTTTGTTATGTAGGGCGCAAAAATTCAAAAATTTTTCAATTTTTTTAAAATTAAAAATGCCAACTAAAGTTTTTGTTGAAACTTGTGAAAAATGAACAATCATCATTGTTAATATAACAAATTAATGCACACACGTACATAAATGATACACAACAAATCAAGTTTTTTATTTTTATTTTTAAGAGCAGTAACACAATCAGGCAATTAATGCCTATCAGTTAATTAATTAATGTGTTACCTTCTTTTGCGAAATGGATAATGTAGAGAGAACAGGCGATGAAATGGGAGAAAGATAGAAAGCTTAATTCATTTACAACCCTAGTATTGCGCGTTTGTTTTTGTAGAGCAGTGTTGCTAGCCCCTCTGGTGTCAAGTAGTGGGATTGAGTTGTTTAAGCTGTGTAGCCATTTTTATTAGTTCTTTTACTTCGCAGACGGTTCTACAATACCGACGAAGGAGGGTGCTGTGAAGTGCATTCGGATATGTTAGCATTAATAGCCGCCGGTACTGCCAAAGTGATCAGTGCTATGCCTTTATCACTTTAACAGTCCAACAACAAACACACCAATACACATGAGAAAAATGTATGATGTTGTTGGATTGCCTCAAAGTAGTATTGAACTCAAGACATCAGGGTTTGTAGTCAAACGCGTTAACTACTCAGGCATCAGCGTAATTAGCGTATTTAATAACGAATCGCTCTATAGGTGAGAGGTAAGAAAGTTAGTCTATTAGTCCAGAGGTCGCCGGTTCGATTCCACCTAAAGACATTTAGTGTTCTTCTTAGACAAGCAAAAAGTCGCTTCGAGGGTTGTGGTTGTGTAAAAAAAAATATTCTTACTACAACAATTATAATAATTAAAATTTGTTCGGAAAATCAACAATTCACATTGTTGATATAAACATAATCTTAATTAAAATAATTTTGAATTCTACAAAAAAAAAAAAATACGAAAAATATTTGCTTGTCAACAAATTCATTTTTGATATATTTAATTGAAAATATTTTTCTGATTTTCTTTTAAATTACAATTTTGTAATTGTATTTACAAAAAATTGTTGTAGGTTCAAAATCAGTTAATTATTTAATTGATATAACAAAAAAAAGTAGTTTTATATACAAATCTTTTTTTTTCTGTGTAATTACATAATAGAAATATGAGAAGTTAGTATTTAGATTATAGCTTTCGCCTCATTCAATCAGTCCTGAAATAAAAATATATTTTCCTGTATTGAACATTACATTAGCTTTCGCGGTTGTTCTGAGAATGGTTTCAGCGAAAAAGTACACTACAAAAAAATTAATAAAGCGTTTGAAAGATTTATATATCTGCTTCCCAAAAACAAAAAGTATAATAATCGCAAGAAGAAATTAAAAGGTACGATAACTTTTTTTAATTTTGAACTGGGTTCACATGGAAAAATTAAAAATCTGTATCTTTTAAATTAATTTCTTAAAAACATTTATACATGAGTGAAAAGTATGCTATAAGTTTTTTTTGTGCAAGACTGTCCATTATGTGTCAGAAACGAAGAACAAAAATACTGTTTATTCTCACTTCATACAAAATGGCGTGTCCGTAATGCATGCTGTTGATTTTCCACATTAAGATACTATGATTTTCTCAAAAAATGAGATTAAACTTATAACGGCCTTAGAATATTTGCATTTGATTCTTTATTTCACTCATCAAATTTTTAAAGTTACAGTTCGACTAAACACATAACTTAATTGTTAAAATATAAAGGCACCTAATAAAAGGATGTACATGTTCAAATAAACTGAACAACCCAACATTTACATATTAGTACTTGTAATTATCAATGATAATTCATACTAGAATAGAGAAATAATAAAAGAAACTTAACACAAGACAAAGAAAAAAGTGAATATCAATAACTCTCAAATGAAATACAGCTCTAAGTATGAATTGATTAAAAGAAGATGATATTCAACGCTTGACTGCAAACCACCGACTTTGGTCGAGTGGTCTAAGCGGAAAATTATTCTGATGAGATTAGCGGGATCTATCGAAAGGTCAGTTCAACCCTCCGTACAGTCAACAACTTTCTTTGTCTATATGCTTCACATTTATCTCTAAATAAAAATATAATTTAATTGAAAAATTAAATTAAAACCGAACCTTAGCCAAAATAAATAAATTTCTTTGGCTAAAATAATAGTCTGATCCATAAAAATGTATAGATACTAGGGTATTCATTTAATCGGGTTTCTGCTTTAATCGGTTAATCGCTCGAATAATTAATCGAAGTTTTGGCTTAATCGGTTAATAATCGGTTAATTTTTGTATTAATCGGTTAACTGATTAATAAAATTTTTTCATAAATCAAGTAATTTCAACAAATAAAAATGCATAAATTACTATTATATTGGATCTATTAGTAGAAAAAGCAATAACATAACAAACATAACAATTCTTGAACTAAATCAAGCAAAAACAAAATCATAAATATGTATTTATTAAAAAATTAACACGTTTGTGAGATTAAAATTGATTATTAGGCTAAGGTTCGTAACGTTATATTCAGAAAGAATTGGGCATGATTAATATTCCAAGGAACATGGGAAAAATTAACATCAATTTAAGTTTTCAACGTACACAGCAGAACAGAGTAGCGCCACTTTCGGAAGCCGCTACACTTCCATCGTCAGTGCTCACGTGTATTTTGGTTATCACCACTTGTCAGGTGGCTCTGTTGAATGTGATTTTAATTCTTTTTTTAATACTTTTTTCGTGAAAATTGAATACGAGAATTAAATCACTCTCAAGCTGATATTCGATTCTGTTCTGCTGTGTACGTCGAAAAATTAAGTTGATGTTAATTTTTCCCTTGTTCCTTGGAATATGAATCATGCCCAATTCTTTCTGAATATAACGTTACGAACCTTAGCCTAATTATCAATTTGGATACACAAAGCAAATACGTTCGAAATAATTATATTAATAAGTTTGTGAGATCATTATATCAGTTCTCTCAATAGTTTAAGGAGATTGGCTGTATGAAATAACGCCCAAAGAAATAAGTCCCAATAAAATAACTGCCGGTGAAATGGGACCTAAAAAAATTAATTAAGTGCAAACAAATTTAATGAAATAAATCTAAAGAAAAATTAAATTATTCCCAAACCTCAAATGCAATAGCTCCCACACAAAAATGAAATAAGTCCTAATGCAATAAGGCCCAAAAAATATGAAATAAGTCCAGAATTCTTTATGGGCTTATGACATAAAAAATGTTTCTTAGCAAATCTTTAGTGACTGTAGACTATTTCCTAAATACCTCAGAATCCAAAGGCGGACAATTTTTTTCTCCTCTGAGCTATTTCCAAAACCTGCTTTGTTTATTGGAGATTTATGTATTCCTGGTACTCCCGGTATTTCGGGCTTGAGGATTTTCTTCTCTGAGGTATTTCGAAATGCAGCTTCGCTTACTGAAAAAAAAACACGCTTCGCTTTCTGAGGGTTTTTTGCATTGCAGGCCTTCGGCCGGACTTAACGGTTTTCTCCTCTGAAGTACTTCCAAAACCAGCTTCGCTTACTAAAGATTTTCGGTATTTCTTAAGAATTTTCTCAACTGAGGTGTTTCAAAACCGACTTTAAAATTTTTTTATAGGTTCGTAAGAAATTCTTTAATAAGCGTAGCCGGTTTTCTAAATACATAGCTCAGGACAAATTGCCTAAGCTCGGACGAAAGCCAGCAGTGTAGAAAGTCTTTAGTAATCGAAGAAGAAAATGTTTCTTCCCTGAACATAAATATACTGCCGGCCATCGGCCAGGCGCAAGACCTTACTGCTTTGAGGTATTTAAAAAAGCGTGTTCGCTTAGTGAAGTTTTTCTCTGAGGTATTTGCACAACCAACTTCGCTTACTTCGCTTACAGAATTTCCCCCTCCGATTTTCGAAAAAAAAATTATGGGACCCAACTACAGGCAAATCCTTTACAACAAAAAAAAGAATTTTGAAAATCGGCTCACAAATGACAGAGTTATGCGTGTACAAACATAAAAAAGTAAAAAAACATACACACGAAGTCGATTACAAAAAAAAAAAATTACGTTTAGAATGAAATTCACCCATATGCGTTAACTACTTAACTGTTTGCAGTCGGTTCCTATTTTTTACAACTAATATTTTTTTTAATAAGACTAGCACTCAGGGGATGTCTCCTACTCGTGCAATGCATTGTGCCGGAATTAGGAAAATTGGTTATGGGAAGGAGGAAAGAGGGAGTAGTATTTATGGACATTAGATTTAAACTTTCCAACATTGAAAGTGACAGGAAAGACCTCTGCAGGGAGTTTATTCCACATACGAACTGTCCGGCTAAAGAATGAATTCTCTCTGTAATGCGTAGTGCGATTTACTGGCGTATCGACCACAAACTGATGCGCTCTTAATGAAGAACGTGTTGTTCGCAAAAATTAGTGAGTTTCGGGAACAAGTTCCCTGATTTCATCAGAACACACTTCATTATAGTAACGATAAAACAGCGCAACACACCCCATATTGCGTCGATGATCCAGCGAGTCAAAAGAGTTGGCTACCCTACTGTCACCGATGAGCTTCTTCGCCCTCACCTGTACGCGGTCCAATAGCTTCAAAATTAACTTTGAAGCACCGGCCCGTACATGAGAGATGTATTCCATTTTCGGCTATAGGCTGTATAGATATTAAGGAGATCAGATGGAGTGAAGTATGTCTTACACCGTCTTAAGAAACTGAGGCACTTGAATGCTTCTTTTGAAACTTGAAAAATGTGATCCGTCCATCGAACATCACACTGACTTTTCATGCCAAGAACATCAAGAGCTACTGATTCCTCAATACCCACACCGCCCATATTTACAGATGGAGCAGAACGATCGGTCATACGTCTCTGCGTAAGCATACAACACTGGGTCTTGCGAGCATTAAAATCGGCCCTATTCGCCCGACTCCATTCAGAGATTGTTAAAAGATCGCGATTAAGTGTATCATTCATGTTTTGCCTCATAGCCCCAATCTCCGACAGGCTTGGTCTATTACTGAATAAATATGAATGGCATATGCTGCTGTCATCTGCAAAAGAGTAGATAGGGTTGGAAGTTTGACAGAGAAGGTCATTATGGTCATATGATTACCTAAGGCTCCTGTTGAATCTCCTATTTCTGGGTCAATAATTTTAGCTGGATTTATACTTAAATTAGGGGGTTATGGATTATTACGAGTATTTTTTTTTTTTTACAAATAATAGGTTTAATAATAAGAACAATAAGAAATATTGTAGGAGAAAGAATGGAGTCTTGTGGTACTCCTGAATTAGTCTTGAACGCGTTTGATGAGATCCCGTCTATAACAACTCGTATAGCGCGATCCCTGAGAAAGCTCGATATAAATCTAGAGAAATCATCACCGACACCAAAAGCAGCAAGTTTCGACAAAAGTGCAAAAGTGCTTTGAAAGTTTTCGGAATTTACTTGCACAAAAACTGTGCTTTCATACACTAGACAGTTTTTCTAATATTTGCAATAATATCGAATTCTCCAACCCTGTCATTTAGTGCGTTAACATAAAATTTATGAGTCAATTTCTAAAATAGAAAACAATACACTCTTGCGATGTAATTTTTTCTAATTTCCGGTTTCCTGTTTAGTAAAAATGGTAAAACTCTGCGACGACTTTATACAAATCAATAACGTTTATAAAAGTTATCGAAACAAGGAGAACAAAACACAACAAACCTATTTATTTTCTAAATACATAAAAAATAAACGACACAACTAATAGTTCTATAAATAGTGGAAAAATTGCAGAAAAGAGAAGTAGAATGGACGAGAAAAAAAAACACAAATAACTGGGTGTAGTTTTAATAATCTATATTCATGACTTTAGAGAAACAGAAAAACAACTAGTACTTTGACTTGTATCAAAATGCTATTGTACCTCTAGGTAAATGATTTTTCTCTCTATAAATGCTTTTATGTTGTTTTTTTTATAAATTTATAAACAAAAATAAAAATGCAAGCGGCATAGATTTACAAATTGTAAAACTTTTGTGACTGGTTTGAAATGCAATGAACATGAATTTAAACTGCGTTTGAAATTGCAGTTGCATTTTGCGATGACATTAAACGGAAATACGCAATACAAACCTTACGAAAAACTTTTCATGGAGAAACAAATATAACTAACTAAAGTTAGAAAACTTCAAATAAATTGCATTACTTTGATTAAAGCGTCTGGCCAAAGTTAAAAAGACTGTTATAGCGAATATAAAGGAGCACTTATAGAATGTTAGAAAAATATTGTAACAGAAAATAAAAAAGTAATGAAATATATGTATAAAGTCTATCTTTATAAACAAAATAGAAAAAAATTACTTGAACAGTTTCTTAAAATGCAATAAATTTTTCGGAATTTTGTCATGCCTAAAACAAAGTTTATTTATTTATTTGCTCTTCAATCGGCCATTCCCTATTTCTTTTCACGTTTAATGAAATTTCATTTGTACTTCAATCAGACAAATCTATTTTATGCGTTTAAAATTATTGAAAAATAAATTCATGTTAAACTTTTCTAATTTAAATTAAAATCATTGCAAATTAAGAATGTTGAAGTACATTATGGAACAAGAAAAAGGTCAAGGTCTACCCGATATTTATTTGATGCCTGAAAATTTTTAGAACCCGAATTTCAGTTAGTTTTTTTTATACATACTTCTTATGGCAGCCTGAAATTCAGGCAGAACTGCATACTACACTTTACCAGTGTGAAATACCATCGATACTTTCAAATGCTGGTATTTTTTTGAATGTTTATTTTTCCCAACTTTTTGAACAGTATACTTTCATGTTTTAGCTAAGTGCCCTTAGAGTTTAAACAATTAAGTTATACATTTTGTTGAACTGTATGGTTTCCAACGTTATTTAATTAGTTTGCCTTAAGTTTATTTTTCAATTTTATCCCTCGATTAAATTATTTTATTTTATTTTACAAAGAAATTCTAAAGCATGTAATAATTAAACATTAAAAAAAAATTTGGCTGTACGGAAGGAAGGTTGAACTGACATCAGATATCGACGATATTTCACCCTGGTAAGACAGACATTAAAATCTTAAAAAATTTAACATGATAAAAAAAGACTTAGTAAAGTTCCGAACCTTTAAAACCGATAATAGTTGAGTAACTGGTCACGAGATGGCGACTCGTCTGTTAATTGGTTAAGAAAGTCAATAGAATTTTCGCTCGTTGGTTGTTGCTGCCTTCATTGGCAGTCTCGTCCTCGTCTAGGTGGAAAACGAACTCTGATGAGAAGCCGTGGTTGCCTCGAAACATCTGATGTCAGTTCAACCTTCCGTACAGCTAAATTTTTCTTTGCATGTTGAACATGAATGTATGCTGTTCAAAAAATTGGAAAAAAACACCTTAAGTTTGAATCAGGACTCCATTGTACCAAATATCATGAAAATCCATTCAGTGGTTATTGCGTGATGCGTGTTCGGACAGACAGGCAGACAGACAGATAGACAGAAAGACAGACAGTTGATGTTTTGTGTTCTACATCGAATACTGTTTACGCCACCATAAAAATTAAAAAAAATATTTTATGTACAAACACGCCCCTTTTACAGTTTTATTATATGTATAGATATTGACTGATGCTGGCCTGAACCTTTGTCCGATAAACGATTTCTTGTAGCGGCGCCACAGATGTCAGCTAGGATGGTAGATAATGATTTCTTGATTTAATTTACGGATAAATCCAAATCAAATTTGTGGTCGGTGAGAGTCCTTGATATCAACAAGAATAGAAAAAAGAGGGATATTACCATTGGTGTATTTAGAAGTTTTTCGGGCGGGGCTAAAGCCCACTTTAGTCCCTCCAGTTCGCTTATATTATCAATATTACTCTAATATTTTGAATTTCCAAAGGCGGTGGGGCTAGAGCGATTCTAAGGGTGGCACAAGAAGGGCCAAGTTACGCCAATGATATTCTGATTCAATTTTTAAAATTGTATGAAATTAATTTCTCTTAATTTTTTATAAATGAAAACTCACTTTTTCGTCCTTAACAATTTTGAAGGCTTTTATATATATTAACTTTGCACTCTTTTGGTTTTATTAATATTTAAAATTAGTTAGCAACTAAAATGTTTGTTATACTTTTCATGTTTGAAACTAATAAAAATATTATATGTGAAAACTGAAGTTGGTCTATCTACGTGGTGCAAAAAATGTTCCCAAACCCTTAAACAGTTTCCGTGGTAGTGCCTTAATGGTCATTGTAAAACGAGGAAAAAATAGAAAAGAAAACAATAAAAAGGAAAAGTAAAATTTTAACCCAAATTTTAAAATACAAACCAGTTTATTATTTGAGTGATTTTTAACTTTATTTTAAAACATGTACTCGTACTTTCCGTATAAATGCGTTAGGAAGAAAAGAGAATCTTTATTTATATTATGGGGCTTTTAATTGTTGGTAAGCTAATAACTGTGGTTATTTTGAGAAGGATATTTAAAGGTTTAAACTAAAAAAACAGATAGTTTAAACAATGAATTTAATTTGAATATAAGAAAAATCAAATTAAAGGAGTGCAAAGGGAGTTTTTGGGTGCTCACATCACAGTTTTGTATTTATTTTTTGTTAAATTTATTTTCAATATGAAACGAAATGGCAACAAGTATTCGACTGTTAACTCTTAAGTTTTTAGTATTGTAGTTTGGTTCAGAAATTTTAGCAGAATAACTAGTAATTTTGCCACAAAGCAAATTACAAAAAAATCACAAAACATTAGAGTGGCCGTACAAAATTAATAGTTGGATTTCTTCAAGTCTCATACCCCAAATCGATAGGTATTTATAAAACAAGGACCCTGAAAAACGTGCAGGTCAATTATTAAAATTAAGGCGTATCGCACGCCCACCAAAGTTTGAGCAAATGCTCTTTTTCTGCTTTTTATGTCTCATTACTTAATAAAAATAGTATTAATAAAACATTTTTCTATCAAAAAGCAGTTGAATATAATGTTTTCAACAGAATTTTGCTTTACCGACTTTTATCTAAATCTCATATTTAATAAAATAAACTGCAAAATATCGAAAAAGCCCAAAACTATTAACATTTAAAAAAGCCCATAACTTTCTTTACATATTTCGGTAAACTTTTTTGTTTCCTAAAATATGAAGTTGTTTCTCTAGTTATTACGGCCGCACTCCATTTTCTAATCCGCTCATCGTCAGCAAATATATTTGCAACTAATTTTAATCAAAATGAATCTGAAAATTTTCAACTTAAGTGCTTGTATTGAAAGCAAAAACAAATTTTGACTTTTAGTTATTGTTTTCAGTATAAATTCTCAAACGAATTCTGCATCAAATGTGTTAAGTCGACTTAAAAATAGATGAGAAAAATTCTTTTGCTTTTTATTTCATATGTAATACATACTCGTATTAAAAAATTATTAATTTTAAAGACACTTTTGTAATGGCATAGTATCAACATAAAACCTTTTAAAATAATTTTTTTATTAAAGTACTATTTATTTAAAAAAAATAGATTTTACAAAGAAATGTTAGATCCCGAAATCCCGAAAAATCTCGAAATCCCGAAAAATACCAGGATCCCGAAAAATCCAGAAATCCCGAAAATGCCGGGATTTCGGGATCGGGATTTGCGAAATCCCGAATTCCGGGATTTTCTAAATCAATCCCAATTGGCTTCCCTAATCCAATGTAATAATTTCGCTAAGCTAATATATATATTTTATCATATTGAGGAAATTATTTTTTCGTTTTAATGAAATGGTTTCATTATTTTAATGAAATTCTTTCATTATTTTAATGATATTCTTTTATTATTTTAATGAAATTCTTTTATTATTTTAATGATATCCTTTTATTATTTTAATGAACTTCTTTTATTATTTTAATGAAATTCTTTCAGTATTTTAATGAAATTCTTTCATTAATTTAATGAAATTCTTCGATTAATTTAATGAAGTTATATTATTACTGTAAATAACTTATTTCATTAACTTATCTGTTATATTGACTATTTTAATTTACTTACAATTCCATGCTACAAATACGTACGATAGACACGAAAAATGTTTAATGTTGGTGATTTATAGTCAACATCTTAACGACTTCACCCAACAGCACTGTCAAAACAATTGCCCAATTCACAAGCCACTTGTATCGCCGTATCGGGAGTACATCATCATACTATTTTACAGTAGTGTATACTTGTTGTTAATATTTTTTATATAAAAATTAAATAAACTTATACGTTTTTATATTAAAATTTTTTTTTTTATTTGTTGACCTTTTTCTTTTGTTTGCATTTAAAAACTCGGGCTTTTAAGGTCATATATTTGAAATAAAACAAATACTATTTTCTATTTCTTTTTATCATCCGACGTTTCGTTGGACAATCCCAACTTCATCAGGGAAAATATTTTTATTTAATCTGGTAACACAGAAAATAAATACATAAATAAGTGTGTATGTTTTTATTTCTTATGTTTTGAAAAACTCGTATTTAGAGAGTATTTTTGTTCATAAATACAAGATACAGCCGAAACAATAACATTGACTGTTCACAAGGTGTATTTCAGGGGTATATTTAAATAAACAATAAAGGATACACTGAGGGCTTGTGAATTGGGAAAATGTGTCTATGAATCTGTAATATTAAGAAACAGTGCAACAACAACAAAGATATAAAAATGTTTTAGTTGTTCCTTTTTGCTTTAGTCTTTCATAAGAGCAATGAAAGTTTTCATAAAAACTACGAAATACATTTCATTAAAATTATGACATTTAAGGACACAAAAACTTTATATTTTCTTCTTAAATTTTTTGTAGTATCGATTTATTCTATATAATTTTATTATTTTAAGTATCGATTAAAACATTCCCCCTTATTCTGTAGCTATTTGTCACGCCAAGACAATATCAAAAGTAACACACTTACGTATATGATATTGACAGCAATTGACTCCTGTTGACAAAAACAAATTTTGACTTTTAGTTATTGTTTTCAGTATAAATTCTCGAACGAATTCTACATCAAATGTGTTAAGTCGACTTAAAACTAGATGAGAAAAATTCTTTTGCTTTTTATTTCATATGTAATACATACTCGTATTAAAAAATTATTATTTTTAGACACTTTTGTAATGGCATATTATCAACATAAAACCTTTTAAAATAATTTTTTTTATTAAATTACTATTTATTAATTTAAAAAAATAGATTTTACAAAGAAATGTTAGATCCCGAAATCCCGAAAAATCTCGAAATCCCGAAAAATAACAGGATCCCGAAAAATCCAGAAATCCCGAAAATGCCGGGATTTCGGGATCGGGATTTGCGAAATCCCGAATTCCGGGATTTTCAAAAATCAATCCCAATTGGCTTCCCTAATCCAATGTAATAATTTCGCTAAGCTAATATATATATTTTATCATATTGAGGAAATTATATACTGTAATACCTAGAAAATAACAAGATACTGTTTAAACTAGTCCCTTGCTGTTGAAAACGAGTACGTAAGTGTCCTATTTTGGATGTATGCCGAATAAAGAAAACTTTACTTTGCTCTAGACAATTTGTCGCAGTCGAAAATTCGATTTCGACATACATAGTCCGGGTGATTAATTGCCTTGACGTGATGTTGATAAATATTTACAGAATAAGGATGATTTTGTCAAAACATTAAGGGATTTCCATAAAACGACAAAATGTTTGGAACGATTTTTCGTCATCCCACGTCAAATTTGCTTGATAAACAGAGCGGTTTCTGCTATGTGCCGTCTTCAGTGTTCTATGTTCATAGCTCTAATGAAATTATTTCACAATATTTATGAAATTTCCTTAGAATTGTGGAAAATCTAACGAATTTGTTTCATTGGTTTCATGAAGCAAAATTCTTTCAGTGTAGTTATAGAAATTGTCTTTTATTTCACTCTAGTTAAACAGTCCTGTAATGTATTCCATAAGGAATGATAATGTTCGGAGTAATTAAAGCATTTCTGTTACACAATAATACATATTTATAACAACATGCATAACAATTCGTAACATTTTCATTTTTATGGAACACAGAACAGCCGTGATAGCTTTGATATTGTACAGAAGGTTAGAATGCGGGTATAACAGTATGATCATTAATTCATTTTGCCTCAATAATATTGAAAAAATTAATTCATAAAATTTCAAAATGTATTTAACAAATTTTGTAAAAGAAACACTTTTTAATTAAAATTCAGCAATTTTAATCAATAATTTTTCTTTTTTTTAATTCCAGATGTTTATCGATTAAACCACCTGAGAGGTAAAATAATTATGAATTATAAAAAAATGTTCTTTAATTTCTTATTTTTAACTCGAAAAATATAAATACTATTAAAACAAATACGTTAGAGTTTTTAGAGCGCAAAAAACATCAAGTAAATATCCCAAAAAATAATGTTTTACAACTTCCAAAACCGGATGTTGGCCAAAAGCTGTTTAGAGTTTAATAAAAATACACACACACACACGTACATGCTAAGAAGAGTGTAAAAAGGTTCTAATAGGGGCGTTAAGGTGTTGACAACAACTATTAAAAGAAGGAGGGTAAGAATTAGTATAAAAGAAATTGAAAGGATGAGAAGGAATATGAACAAATAATTAGAGCATAAAATATTGAAAAGTAACAAAGAAATGTTATCAGAACGGTTGGTAAATTAAAATAACAAAAAAAACCCCAATTATAAAACCGCATAAAAAGAAGGTTTGAAGGCTTAATACATTACTGACTTTAAAATTTCTTAGAATCGCAAAGCCAAGAGCCACAACTAGGGGTAATTACTCTTCTATATATATAAATCTTGTTAAGCTCCAGGAGGCTATCTGATCTTCATGTGGCAGTGAAAGCTTTCACAGAGTTGATCTATTCGGAGATACATTTGCTTCATACATTATTTTCTAATTACACTGGTCTGCAGAAAATTTTTTTTAATAAAAATATTTGGAATACAAAGATTTTAATGCGCTAAATTCAGATCCGTTTTCTTACTTCTATAGAGTTATTTGTTATAAATAAAAATATGACAATTCACAACCTTTATTTTATTTGCTTAAAAAATCAAGAAATATCGGAAGTATTTGCGAAAAATTTCGAATGAGCCTCAGTTTTGTATAAATAAAATAAATAACTTTTTAATTAATTACACCATGCAACAAGAAAAATTACAAGGAATACCACTATACGTTTTTGATGTGTTATGGTCCCCTAACTACTAAAACAGTCGAAATTTTAAATTTTACTGATATTTTTTTAAACTATTTTTCTAAAATTTTGGATTTGGAAGAGTTTGTGTTCCACTAATTTTATCATCACTTGGAAAGAAGTTGTCCAATTGTATTACAATAACCACTAAAAAGCTTAATTTATTTCTAGTATATGTACACAGAAAAAAATATCACTATAAAATTTTCAAACAAAAGTTTGGCTAAAAATAAATTTAATTGTCAGTAAATGTTCTTTACATAATCAATGAATTGTTTGTTTGACTCTTATTTATTACGCAAAAAACCAAAAAGAAAAACGGTGTCGTAAAAAACAACTCCGATGACGATATACACACAAATAACTACAACAACAATGATAGCAGAAGGAATGCGACTGTACCAAGTTTGTTTACTGAAGGTTTTTGAGTGAATCAATTCGTTAATGTCGTTGCATTAATTCTCATTCGTTTTTTTTAGAGTCTTTAGATAAATATTCAAACTCGAACACATTTAAAAAAGTGAAATTTCATAAATGCTTAACGGATGGTGATGATGATGATGACCCAGACAACAATTTTGTTTGATATATTACAAAAAATCCAGTAAATATTTTCGTTTGATTAAGTAAACTATTTTGTTTAATATATGTTAGTATTTTTAGTCTAATAATTTTATAAATTCAGACAAAAATATTGTTTGATATTTTTCAGAAAGTCCAGTAAATCATTTTGTTTGATTTAGTAAATTGTTTTGTTTACAATTGTAAATATTTTTAGACAAACTGTTTAATAGATTTATACAATTTGTTGACTGAAGAAACACGTTTTTTTTTTCAATAAAAATTTTCAGATATTTTTGTCTATACTTGCACATTTGTTTCTAGGTCCGTTCGTAGACAAACTATTTACTATTTCATTGATTTCCTTTACAGAAAGTGAAATTTAGTTTTTTCTGTGTATCTTTATGATTCAAAACTAAAGTGGTTATTTTCGATTTTACATAAAATTTTCAAAAATAAAAATTTTACAGCTTTGCAAAAAAAATTATATAAATATTTTTCATCATTGCGGTGTGAGTAATTTCAAACGGCTTAAAGATAATTTTGTTCCTAGTTTTTTTAGTGTATTTGGACTATCCCCTCCCCAAGTTATGATGAAATCGGTGTAGCAACTTCTTGAAAACCCCCAAATTTTATATAGAATTAGGCAAAATCGTAGCCATAGAATTTTAAATTTCAACTGTTTTTGTAGTTAGGGTACCATAATACACCAAAAAATATATTGGTTATCAAAGGTCATGACAAATGTTTCATTTTGTTGCACAGTGTTATATGGATGTTGTTAATAATCACTTCCTAAGAAGTCGAAAATAGACACTTTGGAAGTAGAAGATAAAGTAGTTCCGCAAAAATTACTTCCAAATTTTTAATTGAGCAGCTTTTTCTATAACGCACAGATTTTTTTTATTGACATGATTAATATGAGATCCGAAATAGGGCGATGTTAATAACACTGGCCTGCAGAAAAACTCGCCTTTTTCTATCACGTACATATTTTTTTTAATGGGCATGACTAATATTTTCACTAGGTACATCATTCTATTTCACCATAACTTAAGAACGGATTGCCTGATTTGAATAAATAAAACAACAAAAGATGCGAAATAAAGTTACCTTTGCGACACCGCTATATATTTCTTATATTTCAGATTATTGCGGAGTTATTCAGAAATTTACGGCAAAATTTTCTTATTTTTAAGCAAAATTAATTTTTTTTCGTTTACAGAAGAAATTTAAATTTAAAGCTAAAATTAAAGATAAATTAAAATTATATCTCAAAATTTCTTTTGGCTTAATACAAAACAAAAGAAAACCGCAATTTCAACCCTCTTATGCGGTCAAATATTTCCATTCTTGTCCCTTTTAAAATATTTTATCGCAATTAATTGCGTTCAATATTATGCCCCCTTTAAATCAATTCATGATAAATTAAAAATTTGTCGTGTGCTGCATTTCAAGTTGTTTGTTTATTTATTTAAGAATTAAAATGAAATAAAAATCATTCATCTGATCTGTTTGTTGATCACAAGTGACACATGGCTTGAGGTTAATTTATTCTGGACCACCATCGTCATCATCATCAACAACAAGCATCGTCATTATCATTATGCTCTGAGATGTCTTTACACTTTGTTAAGTTTAAATGCCGGCTTAAATGTTTTTGTGGTCTGGTCGGCCTGTACATGGATTCGAGCATAAATGGCTAAAGTACATACAAACGTACTGACTGCATGTACCGAGACTCTCGTTAAAGGTTTTTTGTTTTATTAAATTCTTGTTTTGTTTTCCGTCTTTCTACCCGTGTCTTGCTTTTGTATTTGAATTTTATTTTATTTTATTTTTTGCCAAATGACAAAATACAAAATCTCTGTCGTAGTAGAAACCAAAAAAAAACTACAAAAGTAAAAACCGCACAAAATGCAAATTACTTGAAAAAAAATGTTTAGTTAAACATTAATTGTGACAAATGATGTTTAATACCAATAAATTTATAATGACAAGTGTGATTTTTCATCCAATGCAAAATATTTTTTCTTTTTTTTTTTTTTAACGGGCCAAGGTTTAATTGCACTGAAACATCATTCGATTGACAGCTATTTCATGGAGGCGTGTTAAATATAAAATAAATTAAATATTTTCCTTAATTATTAAGAAAATTTTAATGAAACTATAGCTCCACAATTTATGTTGTATGCGCGATTTTTTTTTGCACAGTTTCATTTTATGTTTAAAACATTAAATCTCAAAACTTTGAAGCTATAATTTTCTCAGTTCTTGATTTTAATTTAATAATTTTTATTTTTATATGATTTTTGATTGACATCTATCATACCTGCCTATTGATGACAAATTGCGTTGGGCATATACAAAATGTCACCAATACTATTTGTATTTTGAATGCTCTTGGAGGGAGAACTATGGAGTTGGTAACTTTGAAAATGACAGTTTGATATGCAGTAAAGCGAATTTGTAAATCGGAGTAAAGAAAATTGTGTCTCCAAAACAAGAGTACAAGTTCAGTATCATAGGAAATCACTTATACCAATTCACACACATCCGATGTATGTCAGTGAAAAGCGCAAAAATATGTAAAAAATATAGAACGAACACTGATGGGGGAAAACAGCACTGTGCCGAACGTGTCACAGTGGTTCCAATTAAAAAAAAGGATAAGAAATCTGTATCTTTGAAACTTGCTATCCGGTGGCAAAACAAAGTAGGTAAAAATCATAGAGGAGAACCTAAGCTTTAAGAATATTGAAATTTGAACCACCCTGTTGAAACACACAGTGAGCTAAAGCGTGACAAAATTGACTACCTCGAGCATGAAAAGCCTTGTTGGTCTCATAACTTTTACAAATAATTCCATGTTAATGAACTTAAACTGGCTTTTAATTGTTACCCATTTTATTCATACGTACACAATTTTGCCCTTAAAAATTGGAAATTAGCATTTCTTCACATGTTTGTTTTTTTTTTGGAATTAAAAAGTCGTAAAAAATGACTTAAATACATCGTTAAAGATTTTTAAGCACAAGAAGATTTCTATATTTTTTTAATAAAAAATAAATATTAAAAAACTAACTGCCTGTTCAACGATGTCGAAGGAAAACCTGAGCGATAGAAAGCCACTTTCTCGAAATCTAGTCAATTTGGGTTCAACAATATCGACAGCTTTCGTTTGCTTGCACTTACGTGTGTCAATGTTTCTCTCTTAAGTATTAAAATTTTAAAACAATGCCATATTGTAAATTTCTAGTTTATTTTACGATTTTCATTAAAACACTGAAAATAATACTAAATTGTTTGAAGAAAAATACAACCAAACATAACGACAAAAGAGCCCATTGTAAGGTACTCGCAGTTGTACAGGAAATTCTTATAATACAAATTCTACCCAACATAACAAATGGCTTGAGAAAAATATTATAATAAGCCTTAAGCTTGAAAAAGTATTGAAAATAAATTGAAAAAAGCTATCGTAACAATTGTAGAAAAATCAAAACGGAACCCTCTTGAAAATATTATAAGTGCATGCTTACTATAAGCTTATTCTTGCAATTGTAGAATAAGCTTATGAAAATAATATTATATTTACTTTTGTATAGAAAACCTAATTTGTCTTAATATTTTTATAAGCTTTGAAGCATAAAATTCATAAATAATATATTTTTTAATGTTTAAAAAGAAAATAGTTATTATTTAATTCAAATTCATTCGATTTCATTTATTTATTACATACATATTTATGTCTTTTATGTTGTAATTTACAAAAATACACGTGCGCCCAATTTATTGAAAAAATCAATTGAAAAAGATAAGTCTTTTTCAATCGTTATATTGTTCTCTTGAATATATGTATGGCGTTTATAAGCATACTTTAGAAACAGTTGTGTATAATAAGAGTTTCTCAAGCATTGTTAAAAACTGCTTGCGAAATCACATTTTATAAACATTATTATAAGCGAAGTTAAGAAAAGCTTAAGGCCCACTATTTATATAAGCTTGTTCTCAAGTAGTATTGGATTTTGATTACTGTACGGTATGTTGGGTGGTTTTTTTGTACAGGTGTTTGATGGGCCTTACACAGTAAAGAAAACAGAAGTCATGAGTATGTGCATAATTAATAAAGAAAAAATAATAAGAATGATAAAAAATATTACAATAAAGAGAGATATTACGAGTTCTGAGAATTAAATGGACTGTTATGCAAAATTTTTACCAGTCGCAATCAACACAGTAAGTTAGTGATTTTGACATTACGTTCGTATTGCTTCGACATTGTTTAATCGGATACCGCATGAAACCACTTATGTTTTCTTTCTACTTGTTGTTCTAGTCATCGTTCGTATAGAAACATATTTATGACTTTGTTCATGAACACAAATCCGTGTTCTTTCGCTTAAAATGCACATGAACATCTTCTTTAGACATCGTTGAACAGGCAGTAAGTTTAGTACTATTTTCATGCAGGCAAATAAAATGATTCTGCAAATTTGACTATTTTTAGAAAATCTGCTCTATTGGCCACATTTTTGAGAAGGCGGGTAACAATTAAAAGCCAGATTAATTATATTAAATGTACCTATTAGAATTTGTAAGGAAATTTTAAAAACTCGATGGTCGTTTTTTTTCTTAGGAGATTAATTTAGAATTTCGTAGAAAAAGTCACTACATTCGTCCAATGCTGAATGTAGCGTGCATGCTTTAATCGATATAAAATTGCAACTGAACTAATTTAAGTCTGCTCTTTTGAAATATTGAAAAGAAAAAATTTTAGTTTTGAAAAAATGTTGAGAAAAACGTTCAAAGCTAAGCTCTATTTTTGTCAAAGTTTAGGTATTTTCACCCTCATTTCAAAGTCTTAACTTTGATTTTTTTCACGGCTACATGAGTTGAGATAACTTACAAATTTCTTCTGCATATAATCAATAACTGTTTAAAATCGTAAAATATTTTTTTTGAAAATTTTGGCTATACAATTAACGTAGATATTTATAAGAAAGTTGAAAGGCAATTATCGCTTAAAAAATATTAGGGATATTTAAGTGAAACAAAAATATTTTCTTTGACTCTTAATAAGCTTTATAACAAGTTTAAATTCTTTAAAATCGGATAATAATTGTAAAAGTTATAAAGCCAACAAAGTTTATCATGCCCGAGGTAGTCAAGCTCACCGAGTGTTTCAACAGGGTGGTCTAAATTTCATAATTCTTAAAGTTTATGTTCTCTTCTATAATTTTCCAATTGGAGCCATTATCGATCGTTGAAACGATGTCTTTCAGATGAGCCTTCTGGGGCCTTAAGATAGTTCTGGTAAGGACTGAGTCCAGGCTGAGCCAGGTATCAGCCTTGAAGTACTACAATATTGAAAAAGTTATTTGACATAATTTCACTGAATGACATTCATTGGACTAGATTAATTAATTTTTTGTAATAGTACATTGATTGAATATACGCATACATAATTTCAATGAAACTATTCATTAAAGTTCAAGGTAAAATGGTTCATTGAAAGCATTCGTTGTTGTCCTTCTTTAACAAAATTAGTAAACTAGTTATTTGATTTAACGTAATAGTGCATTATGTCAAAATTAATGAATAATTCGTTGAAACAATGAACTTTTTTCTTTAATTTTTGGTTCAGTGAAGTAGGTGTGTTAAACCATCTGATCTGTGCCAGGGTGCGGAAATAGTTTTTAGTATGCTGTTTGTAAGCGTGTAAGAAAGTGTCGAATACATCAATGTCTGACTCCGGTAGTGTCGTCCATTTTTTTATATAGTTCGTCAGCCATGCAGTTACCTGCGCTGGCCCTTGTTCATGCATCCATATAAGGGGGATATTTGAATGTGTCGCCGTCCCGTTCAGATAAGTCCAGCATTATTTTGCTAGGTTAAATGTTGTGGATACAAATATTAGGGACCTAGTTGCGGACTTTCTGTCGGTGAATGCTCAGATATTCCTATGGAATACCTTGTAATAGCGACGCCAATTTTCCGCATTGTTGATAGCCGAGATCTCGGCTCTTAGTGCTCTATATTTGGCTGGAAATCAGTGGAATCTGTTAACTGCCAGCTGTTCAATTAATTTATATGGGGAGTACCAGAGTCGTCCTCCTCCTATACGCCCAGGTTTTTTTAAAGCGCAATTTGCTCTAACCTAAATCAATTCTACTCTCTTGGTTATGGTATTTCTCGAAATATTATTACATATTACTTTGTATGGGAAGTACCCGTCTCCCACTCCGATACCACGCAGACTTTGCTGGAAATTGTACTTTCTTTTAGGACCAACCCAAATTAATGTTAGAGAGCCTCACTATTGTAGTTGAGAAAAAATAAAAAAAATTAATGCATAATTATTTTGCATTGTGATAACCGTCTGCCCTTTCTATACCATTAATATTTTTCTGGAAACTGCACTTTATTTTAATATCAACCTATTTAGGGGCCTCATTATTGTATTTGTGCAATATTTAAAAAAATATTCTATTTGAATTTGCTGATTGCCAGTAAGACAGTTTAAAATATTCAAAACTATCGTCTTACCGTTTGACTTCCCTACAGATAATATTGGACTACGTGGTCCATTTTAGCTGAAATGGAGTAGTTACAACACATTTCTATGTAATGCAGTCACGGACCATGTCATTCGGAAACAGTAGCTTCTACATAGTTAACTGACAAGTGTTTGCATTTTAACGAGTGTAACCGTTACAACACGAACACTTATGTGCTCCATCGAATATTGACATAGAATAGTTTTAAGACTAGTGCGATGTAATGCAGACATGGACTATGTCATTTACAAACAAGAGTTTGTAGTTAAGCGACAAGTGCTCGTGTTTTAACATTTCAACACGAACTCTTGAGTGCTCCATCAGGTGGTGGCATGGAGTAGTTTTGAGACTACTCCGACGTAGTGTTAAGCTGGGTTATATGATTCAACCATTAGACATCGTAATGTTAAATCGACCAAGCTTTCTCCATACCTTTGGGTTAGCTTTGGACCAGCCCTACTCCTCTATGGAGTATACTTTGCATGCGTGTATGGACTAGTCGCGTTATCTGTAGAGTTCCTATAAGGAACACACAAATAAACATGTAGGCAAGCATTAAATACAGATTCATTGTCACATACATATGTACATATATATCGTCATATAAAATGCAAAAGGACCTATCAGCATTTTTAGAAAAATTTCAGGTGAGATAAAAAACTTACTAAAAGGCAAACTATTGTGATTCTAAAAGTAGTTTTTCACATATTAGCATTAATTCAGACTTCGTTAATTATACTGCAATTATACTGCACCAAAAAAATCCTTTTATATTGACAATAGTTTGCGTTTTGTTAAGTTTTTTATCTCTTCTGAATTTTTCTTAAAACGATGATAGGCCCTTTTACATTTTATATGACAATGTGTAGATTGGTTTTTTAAAATGTACTTTTCTTAGATTATTCCTTTTTAGAGTCTTTTTTAAAAATAACTTCTTGAATGGGCACTTATTTAAAAGATACCTTTCTGAAAAGATATTTTTTTTTAGGTATACCCTAAAGGTATTCTAAAAGGTACTTTCTTAAGAATGTACTTTTTTAATAAACACTTTCTTTAGCAGGTGCTTTTTTTAGATTAATTTTTTCACAGCTATTTTCTTTAAAATGCACTATTTTTAAAAAGGACTTTCTTTAAAAAGTATTTCCTTTATAAAGTACTTTCTTTAAAAAGTACTTTCTTTAAAGGGTCCTTTCTTTAAAAGGTAATTTCTTTAAAAAGGTATTTTCTATAAAAGGTGCTTTCTGTAAAATGCAATTTCTTTAAAAGTTACTAAATATTTTGAAAAAAAAAACTATTTTAAAAGGTAAATTTTTTAAGATGTATTTCTTAAAAGGTACTTTTAAAAATGGTACTTTTGAATAAATAATATCTTAAAGTTACTTTTTTAAGGATGAAGGTTTTTTAGTTTTTTTTACAAAAGTTCTTTGATTTACTTTTCTAAAAGCTGCTTTAATAAAAAAATTCTTTATACAGGGTGGCCCAAAATTAACGGAGGGTTTAAATAGTCTATAACTTCAAACTTTCATCTATTTTTTCAAAAATTTTTCATCTATTTTTTCAGATTGTGGGAACGGACATACATTAAGGGAAACAATGGCGCTGTTACGGGAAAATTTCATGACTTTCTATGACTTTTCAAGATTTTTGAATCCATCGTACGAATTTTTCCTCGAATAATTATTATTATTATTATTTTTTTTGTTGGGTTATGGTCTGTGGCCTATATGCGTATGCACGATCTTTAAAATCCCCCAGAGGAAAAGCTTCGAGAGCGGTTTAGTCCAGCTAATAAAATCACTGCTTCTTGAAATAATGTATTCGCTGAAAACGCTCCGTAACAGCGTCATTGTTGCTGTATGATCGTTGGTCAGTAGTAAACCATTCCATTTAATGTTTCCCAAATCTACTTTACAACAATCTGAAAAAATAAGGGACTGTAACCGAACCCGAACCTGTACCCAAACTAATTCAGGTTCGCTGTTTATATAGACTTTGAACCCGAAGCCGTTGAACCCAAAAATTCAGCAAGGTTCGGGTTCAAAAATATACAAAATAGAGAAATATTTAATAGAAGAATAATAAAAAACATTACATTTCTTGCATGCAAAAAAAAAAATTAAAAACAAAATTAAAATAAAATAACGACCAAGGCGAATTCAAACCAGGTGGCAGCACCCCGACAGCTAACGATTTTCTGAAATTTTTAAAAGTGCCGACTGGTTGACAAAATTTTTGTTGTTTCTTCTTCTGGGTATTTCTAATAATTTCTAATTTGAAGTATATTTTCTTATGTCAATGCGGTACGTACGTTACAAATTTGAAAATTTGTTTTGAAAGCCAAATAAATTAAATTTAATTAAATTAAAAAAAGAATATGTTGTTTAAACATATAAACGTGAATGTTAAATTAATTTATATATTTTCAGCCTTATTTATAAAAAATATATTATGTTTATTGAAGGGTTATTTGACAACTATTGTATAGAAAATTGTCAAATAAGCTCTCAATAAACATAAAATATTTTTTATAAATAAGGCTGTTTATTATTAAACAAAAGAGTTGTGCGTGTTTAAATTTTTGTATTTAAGCCCGAACCCTGAACCAAACCCGAACCCTGAACCGAACCCAAGCCAGAACTTTATATTTTGATTAATCTGAACACGAACCTGCATTCATTTTTTCATGGTTTCAGGCCCTGGAAAAATAGATGGAAAAAATGTTAAGCTAATGGAGTTATAGACTATTCAAACCCCTTCGTTAATTTTGGGCCATCCTGTACTTCTACAGAGTATATTTATCGAAAAAGTACTTTCCAATTTTACGTACTTTTTCATAAGAGCTTTTTTGCATTTATTAAGTTTTCCATTTAAAGCTGATTTTCCAAATTTGATGTTTAAAATTTTAAAATTTAAAATTTGTTGGAACTAACTTAAAGATCATAAATTTAAGATATTGTTTAACATTAAACCACCATTTTGTTTTAGAAAATTTACTGCCAAGCTTGTTGAAATAAAAAAAAACCAACACAAACTATAAATTATCGACACCAAAAATGAATAAAATCGATAATAACAATTTATAATGCCAACAAATACAAGTAGCTTTATAATCATACAGAAAATAATAAATAATTAAATACCTAAGGCAATCTAATTACAAAAAAATGTACAAACAACAAACAACCAATAAAACTCTAACAATCAAAAATACAAAAAAAATATACAATTTATAACTAGATCAAGCTATTTTAATTTAACACAATAAATAAAAAATAATGAAATAAAAATCTCATGTCACTACCGGTCAAATAAGTTTACATATGAAGTTTAAACCGACTGCAAAATACTCTTCATAATTAATTAAATGTATGTATGTATTTAGTTGTAAAAATTTTGATCCTACCGTTTTGCTATAGATAGTTTTAGCGGTAAGCAGTGAAAGAAATAAAAACATTATACATATCACACCATTAATTTTTGGCGAAATTAGAAAATTATCGGCGCTGAAGGGGAGTATTTTGCCATTTTAAAAAAAGGGGTATTTTACATAGAAGATATAGAGGGATAAACTATTCCACAAAAATTTTGCTTATGGTGTTCTACATAAAAATGCTGAGCATATTGTATACCTTAAGCACAAGATTTTTTATATTTTACAAGATTTTTTATATTTTATAGACTCAATTATTCAATAGAACACTGAAGATGGCACATAGCCGAAACCGGTCTGTTTACAAACCACATTTGACGTGGGACGACGGAAAATCGTTCCAAATTCAATTGTTTTATAGAATTTTTTCCAAACACCGAAAAAATTTTAATCATGGAAGTTACACTACCGGACCTGCCTTAAAAGTTGTTGGGTGGATAGAAGTTAGAAATTGTACATTTAAAAAAAGTCGAAAGATACACTTATTTTCAAAAATACGATTTGAAATTTCAAACCACAAAAATCAAAATCAAAAATATCACAGAGTGATACAAAGTAGAATGAACTAGAAATACCTGGAAAGTGATGCTATTTTTCTGGTGGGTATTGTCGATAAGAAACTGTTTTTAAAATTTCCCAAACACCTCCAAGATCTTTATTAGTTACGGATAAAAAACCGGTTGTTGGTACCTTTATGTACTTATAAGCCAGTAACTTAGATAAATATCAACCGCTTTTAAGTTTGTCAGCGGTTATAGAAAAAAGACGCTAAAACCTTTCGAACAGTATATATTATATGTTATTTACGTAACTTTGGGAAATATGTGTGTATTTCTCCAGAAAAAATTTTTTTTATTTTATTCGCAATTTTTCAAGCTTGGAGATGTTTTTACACATCATTTTATAAAGGAACCGTATTATTCATGAATTTATTTAAAAAGTATGTTAACTTATGAGAAAAACGAAATTTTGTTTCTATAAAATCTGTCAGAAACTGACTGAGCTATTAAAGTTTTTATTAAAAACTTCGCGCATAATATTTTTCGTATCCTTTTTATGTGCTTTCTGTTTAGTGAAGCCTCTTGCATGATGTACACAGAAAAAAATTATCATAGCTTTTTATTTTAACACGCATGTGTTTGAATTTGTTATTAAATTTTATTATATTTTTGTATGATTTTTAAATATTACAATAGACAATTTTAATCCATTAAGCATTTATGAAATTTCACTTTGTTAAATGTGTTCTAGCCTAAATGTTTTTCTAAAGACTTCAAAAAAATGAGTGAGAATTAACGTAACGACATTAACGAATTGATTCACTCAAAAATCTTCTGTAAACAAACTCGTTTACTGATGTTTGCTGAAAACCACTTCTCCAAATCTATAAAACAATTTGTACAAAAATATTTACTACACAGAAAAAACTAGATTTCATTTTCTGTAAAGGAATTCAATGAAATAGTTAATATTTTGTCTAGGAACTGACCTACAAACAATTTTGTAAATACAGACAAAAATATCTCAACAATTTCATTGACAAAACCGTGTTTTTTTAACTTAACAAATTGTTTAAATCTATAAAACAATTTGTCTAAATATATTTACAAATTGTAAGCTAAATGAAACAAAAAGATTTACTGGACTTCTTGAAAAATATCAAACAATATTTTTGTCTCAATTTATAAAACAATTAGTCTAAAAATACTAAGAAATATTAAACAAAATAGTTGGCTTAGTCAAATAAATATATTTACTGGGCTTTTTCTAATATGTCAAACAAAATTTTTATCTGGGCCATCATCATCATCATTCATAAAGCATTTATGAAATTTCAGTTTGCTAAATGTGTTTAAGTCTAAATGTTTATCTAAACACTCTAAGAAAATGAATGAGAATTAATGCAACGACATTAACGAATTGATTCACTGAAAAATCTTCAGTAAACAAACTTGGTACCATCGCATTCTTTTTGCTATCATTGTTGTTGTTGTTATTTGTCGGAATTGTTTTTTACGATACAGTGTTTTTGTTGTTTTTGGTGTTTGCGTCCTAAATAAGAGTCAAACAAACAATTTATTGATTATGTAAAAAACATTTACTGAAAATGAAATTTATTTTTAGACACACTTTTGTTTGAAAATTTTTTGGTGATAAATTTTTCGGTGCGGATTTTCTGTAATATATCAAACAATGTTTTTGTCTGAATTTGTAAAAAATTTTTTCTTAAAATACTTACAAATTCTAAACAAAACAGTTTACTGAATTAAACAAAAATTTTTACTGGATTTTTTCGTATTATGTCAACAAACTTTTTTTCATAGTCAGTAACAACTTTTTTTGAATATTTTTTCAAGTTTGAAATAACAACATCATCATTGATTGAATTGATTAACTCAGAAGTCTTCACTAAAAAACTCATTACAATTTATGTTTGATACTAATTGTATGAATTCCGACAGCACATTCTTTTTGCTATTATTGTTGTTGTTGTTATTTATGAGTATGTCGTCATGGGGGTTGTTTTTTTATGACACAGGAAACTGGTTTTTGGTGTTTTTTTTTTGGTGTCTGCATGCAAGTAAAAATTCAACAAAAATTCACTGATTTAGTGAAGAGCGTTCACTGAAAATTAAATTTTATTTTTGGTTATAATTTTTTCTCTACAATTGCTACTGCGAGGAGGTATGGGTCGCAGTGCTAAGCCAATTGCTGACACGAAAGACTTGCCCAAAAATCTTTAAATTCTTCGGAGAACTATATATTCGAGACGTCTGCCAAAAGCTTCAGTTATACGCTTTATCAGTGAATAGACAATCACTTATTTTCGGCAGCAGTTCACAGTTTATTGTATTGTTTCTTACATGGTTTCTCGCACCTGGCCACACATACCATAACTTCGTCAGCATAGTCTCATAAACGGAATCCGATGTATTAAAGTTTCTCTGGCCAACAGAGCCGGAAGGAGAGATAAACTGATAAACTTGCACGTACTGAAATAGTCATAGCTGAAGAATAAGTAAACAACATAATTTCCTATTATGACTGATCTGGAACAAGAACCCGCAGAAAAGTTTCATGCATTAATATCATAACGTGCGTTTATGTTAATCAACTTCAAGATGTTTCAACAAACTCTTTTGTATTAAGGAATTATTAAAATAGATATAAAAATTATACAAAATAGTTACATTGAATATTAAAATACAAACAGTATGAATGATTTTTTTCTAAGTTTTCCTCAGACTTTGTTTTAAAACTTAAGGTGTGATTTTTTCTCTAATATTTTATTTTATTATAATTTCAGTACAAGTTTTCTATAACTTTAGAATTAATTGAGCATAACATCAATTTGGCATAGATGGCTGTATTATGATTTAAATTTTTGCATTTTGTTTTTAGTATGGGGTAGTAAATGCATTTTGTTAATTTTGTTATTAAAAGTAATAATTATAAAAAATTAAATTTTTTCTTTTAGCATAATAAAAAATAAAATAATGTATTAAATTAAATTAAAATCATATTCCCAGATGGTTTCGACATTTCAAATTCATCATTATCGCCCGTAGCAGCAATAGCGCTGCGCACAATTTTACTCCAACAAATTGTGCATGAATTGTTAATAATTCTTTTTATTTTTATTACAATTTTTTTCAACTATTTTTCCACGAGTAGCTTTTGAGTTGAGGTGTTGTTCCAATGATTAAATGAGTTACAAACACGCTAAATTAAATTAGGTTTATTTGATTTTGTTGCTACTTTTTTAAACAGAAATTATGTGTATGTAATGTTTGGACTTTTGTTCGTTTGCTGGTTATGTAGAGTGTTGAGAGTAAATCAATTGTATATTTTCTTAATTAATTTATATTGCAGGTTAAAAAAATTTTTCGTAAACTAGAAAAAATCATAATTCTTACTAGAGTTTTTAACCCGTTAAGTTAAATTTTTGAAAAATTGTCCGTTTGCAGTTAAAAGCCATATACTCAGAAGACAAATCATATGATATGTACGGTGTTAGAAATACTATAGGTTAGGTTGCGAAGAAAAAATTATCCCCAAAAAATTTCCAAAAAATTTTTTTTCTAAAATAAAATTTTATTTTCAGTAAGTTAATTTTTTGCTTAACTTTTATTTAGAACGCAAACACCAAACACAACAACAAAAAGTAGCTCTCTGTTTCGTAAAAAACAACCCCCAATTAAGACACACATATAAATAACAGCAAAAACAACAACAATGATAGCAAAAGGAATGCGATTGTAACAAATTTACTTACTGAAGATTTCTGAGTGAATCAATTCGTTTTTTAGAGTCTTTAAATAAATATACAGAGTTGAACACATTTAAAAAAGTGAAATTTGATAAATACTTAATGCATGATGATATTATTATTTACAACTTAAAAATATTTTCAAAAGATAAATTTTTACTGGTTCAGACAAAAAGTTTGTTTGATATATTACAAAAAATCCAGTAAATACTTTGTTCAATTCTGCAAATTATTTTGTTTAGAATTTGTTAATATTTTTAGACAAATGGTTTAATAAATTCAGACAAAAATATTGTTTGATATATACCGAAAATCCAGTATATATATTTGATTGATTCAGCAAACTATTTGGCTTAGAATTTGTAAATATTGTTTGACAAATTGTTTTACAAATTTGGAAAATTTTTTTTTTCAAAAAAACTGTTTTTCTTTTTCAATAAAATTGTTGACATCTGTACTTACAAAGTTGTTTGTAGCTTCGTTTTTAGACAAAATATTTACCAATTCATTAAATTTCTTTATTGATAATGAAACTTATTTTTTGCTGTGTAAACGTGATGCACACATGCTAACGAAATCACTTGGATGTCGTTAGGTTCATTGCGATGCCCAGAGGACTGACTTTCTACAGCCTACACATTCCCAAATAACTTTGAGAACCACCCACAACTCTTCTCAAAGCCTAACCGGGTACCCAGTTGTGCATCGCTAAGACAGTCCAGGTCCTGGGGAAAACGATTGCCAACATGACTAAGTCTGCGTTCCTGCACAGGCGGGTAGACACAGAGAAGGTGTTGGACTGACTCTTCTTCCTCAAATCAGCACCTGTAGGGACCATCAGATTAAAAGCTTAGACGTATCAATATACATAGTCAGATCGTACAGTGACCTGTTATGATCCCAACCAAGAGCTTGCATTCTTTATACCTTCATCCAAGTGGTGGGAGTTGCTTGGTCCCAACTCTACTAAGTGACCTCCAAAAATCATTGGATATTCTACAAGTGGTGATTGCCAATTACTTGAGTTCCCACTTTCTTAGAGTTTAATCTTTAATCTCATTTGACGGCTCAAATAAAATAATCTCAATATCTCTTTGTAAGCCCGGTACCACCATATACCCTGGCTGTTCTTGCGCATTCATTCGCCTTTCCATGCCCATGAATGCCTTAAAGCCCTGGAACTCAAACTATTTTGATATTATGTCCTTCAAGCTTACTCAGAAATTGAATATGTTCCGGTACATACTTCGATTTCACCAATTTGAAATGATAGTACTACACTGAAATATATAGTACTACATCTATACATATTTATAGTACATACATAAATATCTATAGTATACTACACAGAAAAAATTACACTATCCAGCAAAAGAAATTAACAGCAAAAAATAGGTATACGATTATTTGGGTCTGCTGAACACGAATATGAAATGCATTTATTATTCTTAATAACAGTTTTCGAGATATTCGCGAAAAACGAGAACTGTTTTTTTGTAGAATTCAGATGAACAGTTCTTGGGATTTTTGGAAGTAGCTAAAACAACTGCAGAAAAACACGTTTTTCGCGAATATCTCGAAAACGCTTCTTAAGAAAAATAGATTAATGACATATTCGTGCTCAGCGGCCCCAAACTATTTAAAAAAATGTTTTCTTTTAAAACAATGATATCAATTAGATTTTTCATGTTACCATAATATAGAAAAATGTCAACATGACAATTATGTATAAATAATAAAAAATTTAATTAACATGTTTGAAAATTGTATAATTTTTCTGAGTATGCGACATTGTTTTATGAAAATTAAATGTATTTTTTTAAATTTCAATTAATTTGTCACGGGATATATTTTATTAATTGAAAAAATCGAAAAATATTTTCAATTAATTCTGTTGAGGTAATACTACAATTATTGTGATTGGTTGAAAACTAATTAATTTTTTAATTGGATCTTCGTTTTCCTTAATTAAATCTTGTTTTTGCTATTTTGTGTGTAGTCTCTGAGATGAGCCTTTCAATTTTTTCCGTGCTTTGATTATGGCATGAATCTCTGTCTGGAATACGGTGGAGGGGTCGGTAACATGCAGACGGAAAACTAAATCGAAGCAAAGAATCTCGAGCTATCATTGTTTATATTAGGGTTGCTGCCCTATGTCGGGTGTCATATTAGTCACGCCCATACAAAATTTGTACGTGATAAAAAAAATCTTTATATCTATTCCACAAGTTTTCATTTAATGGACATTTCCTCCCAAGACCAGTGGCATTAGTCAGTTTTTCTTTCTTGTGCATATTCTTCATTATCAAAAATACTAAATATTCTAATGTATAAACTATAAGAATTATTATTCATGAATTATATTTTGTTTTTTATAAAATTCGTATATTAGTTAAATGATTAAATTTTTATTTACTTTTCGAAATGCGTAAGAACATTTTTAAAAACAACTTTTTTTTTTTTTGTACCACATCTTAAAGTCATTTGAATTAAAATGGAATTTAAAAGAAATGAAAACAACAATCAGTTTTATCTTATTTGTTTAAATAAAATATTCAACGTAGTTGTTAACGAATTTATAACAAATATTATAATAAATTATAAATAACTGTTATACTCATGGTTGCTTTAACTTGAAACCTTAATCTGAAGTTGATATTGTTGCCTGTTTTTTCTCTTAAAGATTATTTATTAAGAACTAAAATAAATATTTCTTCAGCTAAGAAGAAAAATATATTTAAATAACCCTTCAGTAAAGTAGATATGGGTTCGTGAGTAAATTTTTATTTGTGGTCAAACACACTCACAGACATAATTAGGTGCTAATGCACGACCTTGAGCATTTTCATTTCAAAAAATCATGGTTCCGTAATACTCGCAAAAAATAATTTAAATTAAAAATAAATTATTTATTATATTTTTAGCTTTAAATAGATTAAAAATACCAATAAAATAATTTTTTAATCGAATTGAGAGCCAATGATACGCCATTATCATTAATTTAGCATTATGGAAAATTCTCTGTATGCGAAAAATTAAGAAATGCATGGGCAAATTTTTTTTAATCACAAAATAATTATAAAAAATGTTGCTTATGCACTATCACTGGCGCCGAAATTTTTATACTACCCTTTACGCACGCTCACGTCATTTAAGAAAAAAGCTACTGATTTAAGCTAATCACGTGAGCGTAAACTTCTGCAGTTCCAAGTTAGCAAATCGCACAGAGAGTTTAATCAAAGATAGCGCTAGCTTTAAGTCGGTATTGTTTTGTTGAATTTTGCTTGAGATATATTCCCAATGAAAAATGAGATAGTAAAGATTTCAATATCATCCTAAACTCAGAAGTGGTGTTAGTTTTGACTATTTCTAATGATTTTTACATAGCAATAGGCTTGTCGTTCCCAGAAGTTCTCGTTTTTAATGCTTGAACTCATGTTCAGAATATAAAAAAAAAACAATTTTTTGGAAACGCTATGAATGTCTTTTGTCCCATATATATTATACAATCTACTGTATTTACATAGATACTTACCTACATATATGCAATGCCTCCTCATTATGTTTTACTTTTATCCATATACACAGAAAAAACTAAAAAAATATAGTTTTAGTTATTAAAATTATTGAAGCAATCAAAAAATGTTTTAATATTGCACATATTATTGAAATGAAATTGTAAAGATTTAAAAGGAGGATATTTTCTTTCCAAGTAATGTAGATTTTATTTTTGATTAAGTAAGTAATTAAAAATTATTGTTAAATTAATTGACTAAATAATAAATTATTAATTGATTCAATTACCCTACTTGAGCATAAATAGTACGGAAATTAATCAGAAAAAAATATCATCAAACTGCAACTAACAATTCGAATTGTAAATGTTTCATTTAAATTCAAAAATATATTTAGTTACTATAAGCAATTAAGTTGTTTATACGACAAACACAGATGTCTTTCAATAAACTGAACTAACGAAATTTTTTGTTATGCATGGGGCAAAAAATCGAAAATTTTTTAATATTTCTTAGATTAAAAATGTCAACTAAAGTTTTTGTGGAAACTTGTGAAAAAATTAGCAATCATCATTGTTTATATGTATAACAAATTCATTTGTGGTAAATTCAATTACTCAACAACATTATTTTTTAAATTATATCATAACGGAATGGGCACATTTAGAAGAATCATAAGAAATTAAGTTTGGTGTGTATTCATTATTTGCATATTTACTAACGAATTGCTCTGTCGCTGAGAGGTAAGTACGTTAATGTATTAGTCCAGAGGTCACCGGTTCGATTACGCCAAAAGACATTTAGTATTTTTCGGAGACAAGGAAAACAGTCGTTTCAAGCGTTATGATTGCGTACAAAAAAAAAATAGTTAAAATAACAATCAAAATTTGTCCGGAATTTCAAAAATGCATATTGTTAATATAACAATAGCTTTAATTGCAATAGCTTTGTAATAAAAAAAATAAATTTTTTTTCTTGTTTGGAAGCGGAACAAATGCTAACAAACAAGTTTGTTGAAAATATTTATTGAAATTGGCAATAAAATTGCCAGAAAAACGGTAAATTTAATTGAAAATATATGAGTTGAAAATTTTTTCTGAAATTACAAATACCGTGTTTGCATTTACAAAAATCGTTATAGGCTCATTTCCAGTGAAAGTATAAATTGTGTTTACTAAAAAATTAGTTCTATTTAAAAATCTATTTTTTTTCTTTGAATACATGCATTAAACAACTTAATAATTGAATTGTTAATCAGATCCATTAAAAAATCAAATCATTAGAATTCAACCAACGAAATTCTTTCACAATATTATTGAAATGTTTATTGGATTTGTGAAATTGTTTGTCATTGGATTAATGAAAAACTCTAACAAAATTGTTTCAACCAATGGAATTCTTTCACAATCATTGGCGTAGCTAGGCCCTTCTGGGGAATACTAAGCCACCCCCAGAAACGCTCTAGACCCCCCCCCCCCCCCCCCCCCCCCCTGGAAATTGAAAGTATTAGAGTAATTTTGGTAATATAAGCGAAATTTACGCCAATGTTCACAATATTATTGAAATTTTCATTAGATTTGTGAAATTGCAATTGGATTAATAAAAGAAAATCTAATGAAATTGTTTCATTCGCTTTATGAAGCAAAATTTTTCTAGTGTTCTTGTTTGAAATCAGAAATCTTGAAATTTCTAAGCCATAAACTCGAATTAAGCAAAGATTGCTGTATTAAAATACGAATAAAAAAACGGTATACGCAGTCTGCATTTCCGATTATGAATGTTTTCTTGGTTTTACTGCATTTGTTACTGATATTAATTGTGTTTATTAAATATTTAAATGTGTTTACATTTTTACTTTCATTATTACAATATTTACTTGAGTTCTGACATTCGTTACAATGTAGAAGCATTTTTTGTGTTTTTAAAAAAGTATTTTGCGTTATTAAATAAATATTTATTTTTTTAAGATAATAAAGACAATTTATTTTGCTCTTAATAAACATTTATATTTACTTTTTTTTTGTTACAATTATAGTAAATAATTTGAATTTTTATTATCTAAAGTTCAATGTTTGTACCTGGAAGTTAAGAAATAATGTTAAAATTGCTTCAGCTAATATGTGTATTATTTATCTTTGCGAGTTATAAAGGTTTTCGGAAAATCCATGCTATACGAACATGGATAGACGCAAATAATAATGTGTTCAATACGCAAGCATCTTTAACTCTTTTTTTATTGTGTTACTTAATCAGGCAATAAATGCCTACCAGTTAGTTAATTAATGTGTTACCTTCTTTTGAAAAGGGATAGTGTAGAGAGAACAGTTGGTGAAGTGGGAGAGATATAGAAAGCTTAATTAATTTACAACTCTGCTATTGCGCATTTTTTGTAGAACAGTATTGCAGCCCCTCTGGTGTCAAGTAGAGGCATTAATTTGTTTGAGCTGTGTAGCCGTTTATTAGTTGTTTTACTTCGCTGACGGTTCTGCCGACGAAGGAGGGTGCTGTGAAGAGCATTAGGATATGTTAGTACTACTCGCTGCCGGTACTGCCATAGTGATCAGTGCTATGCCTTCATCACCTTAGCAGTCCAACAACAACCAACACAATAACACACCAATGTACAACAGAAAACTTCATAATGTTGTTGGCTTGCCTGAAACTAGTCTTGGCAAACGCGGTAACCAATCAGCCAACAGCACCTTTAAGTCTGCCAAAGACGTAAAATCTATCTTTCTTTTTTAAAAAGTTAAATGAAATAAAATGATATATGTACATGAGGGGTATAACCAAATTTTTGGCATAGTACCACGGAGTGGCCAAGAATGTTTTAGTAATGAAAACACCTGTCTCCCGTCGTTTTGGTAAAAAACCGCACGCAGGGAAGCAATTTTTTTTTAAAGAGAAGCAACACAATCAGGCAATTAATGCCTACCAGTTAATTAATTAATGTGTTATCTTCTTTAGGAAAGGGATAGTGTAGAGAGAACAGGTGGTGAAGTGGGAGAGAGACAGAAAGCTTAATTAATTTAGAACTCTGCTATTGCGCGTATTTTTTTGTAGAGCAGTGTTTTAAGTTCCTTTGAGTTGTTTAAGATGTGTAGCCATTTTATTAGTTCTTTTACTTCGCCGACGGTTCTGCTACAATACCGACGAAGAAGGGTGCTGTAATGTGAAGTGCATTAGGATATGTTAGTATTAATCGCTGCCGGTACTACCAAAGTGATCAGTGCTATGCCTTCACCACTTTAGCAGTCCAACAACAACCAACACAATAACTTACCAATGCACATGAGAAAAATGCATGATATTGTTGGTTTGCGTGAAACTAGTCTTGAACTCAAGACCTCAGGGCTTGTACTCAAACGCGCTAGCTACTCAGCCAACAGCACCCTCAAACCTAAAACCTTCCAACGAATTTTGAACCGCGATGAATTGTAAACCATAGGAAAATTTTTAAGTCTAAAGCAGTGGATAAATTCCAAAATAGCATTTAAGTGATACGTATAGGAATATATACAAATATCAGGTGTGTATATTTTAAAATTTCCGTGAGATAAAAATGGTTGTTTTCAAACTTCACGACTATACTATGCCGTCGCAAAAAGTGTGAAAAATTTAAATCCTTAATGTACATATTTTTTTGGAAGTTGGGCTTTCATAATTTTTTGTGTTTTAATTTTCTTTCACTCGTGATACAAAATAGAAGGTAAAACTGTCGGCGTAGCAAGTCTATGAAAAATTTGCGGCGGCGGCGGCTAAACAAAAAAATTTACGACATGCCGCCTGTTACGAATAAAATTTTATATGAAGATTTGTAAGTATATGAATTATAAAATTCTTTGCTGTAAAGAAAAATTGTATATCAAATTAAAGAAATTGAAATAAGCTATGTATTTTTAACAGCTTAACAACATTTAAGAATCGTGACAATCCATTGTATTCGGTGGCGGCACGAATTTTCAAAAACTTGGTGGCGACCGACTTTAGAACGATCGACTTGTTTCTCTAATTCTGACACTTAGGAAAAATTTTACACTAACAAAATGCCTGTTGTTTTTGTATTGTTGTAATTGCTGTAGGGAAAGTTCTACCTGTTTTTATTGTATCATGATTTCACTGCCATTTAAAAATATTAATATTATATTTAATAAATTTTCAATTTAAATAAAAATTTTTTAAATTAATATTTTCGCTTACAAATAACCAATTCAAAAAGACAAAACAACCTGTCAAATTTGACAGCCACATTAATTTGTCTGCTGAAAGCCCAAAAATAAAAAAGCAACTATAACATACAAGCAAACAGCAAACGGCTTAAGAGGAATAATAAATTAATAAAATTACTAGTTATACAAGTGTATTGAAAAAAATAACAATGTCTGTACTTGCAAAATATATCTTGTAAATACAAATTTTTTTCTTACCACTACAACAGACTACTGTAAAACCTGTTAGCAGCTGTTGCTAATATTCAATATGAAAATAATTTTCAGCAGTTGGGCTATTAAAATTTACAAAAAAAATAGTATTGGAAAAATTATTTATGTAAGTTAAACGTTGAACATGTTGGAAAGATTACAAAAAAAAAGCAAGATACTCTTACATATGAAAAATATTTTAAAATTTACACTAAAAAAAGTGTTAATTTGCTAAAATTATAATAAGTAAAAAACGTAACTGCATGTAAAGGACAGTTTGAGAGGATTGACCGCCGTATAAACTTATTAAAAAAAATTTGATAATTTTAGATTGTTTTCAGTACATCTAAAAAGCACTTCTCTCTCTAACTGTATAGCAGTGGAGAACTGAAGCAAGTAGAGTCAGATTATAAACTTTCCTATTTGTGTGCTAAATACACAAAAAAGTATTCTTTTTGCATGTAAAACCTAAGAGCAAGAGTGGATCCAGCTTAAGCTTCTTGGAGCGGAGCTTTTAAATGAAACGTACAATTTTGTAAAATTTCTTTTAGAAACTCCATAGAAATGAAGTATATTTTATTCCCTGGATCAACCCCTGTCCAAGAACTAGAAAGTGTCACGAGACTGGGTTGCTGCGAATAAATACATCTTCATATACTTTGTATAGCACTGACCGAATATACTTATATCGTCCCTTCCATCGATGTCCAAGTCTCTAGTGCACTATGGCCCGAAATCGCAGAGTTGCAGCAAAAACTATTTTCCGACAAGCTAGTGTCACCAAACTTGGTATCCTGACTTGCATTGCCAAAATATATAATATCACACCACTTTTTGCAGTGGCTCACCTATAAGGAGCACTTGCACATAGTTAAAGAGACTAGGCATAAGTAATTTTGTAAGCCTTGCGTTTGAGGTATAAAATATGTTTAGCACTTTTATGTAAAATACAATAAGAATAATTTTGTAGCACATTTTAGACCTCTAACTCTACGTTGTATAGGGTTTATCCCTTTCTTAAAAAAGGGGAAAAATTTCCTTCAGCCATACAAAGTGTATGGCTTTCTCAGTGTTGTCATATTGTAAAAAACTTACGATATGACCATACAGTATGTCATATCGTAAGAAGTCGTCACATCTAACAGCCCTGGTTAAGAGGGAGGCTTCCGAAGTTTGATTCCAAAAAAATTATATAAATCGGTCCTGCCGTTTGGCTGTGGCCACAAAATGGGTAACATTTTCTTTAGTGAGTTGGTATAACTTGAGCAGGCTGTACCCGAAATTGCAACGCTTGTGGGCTCGTTGTATTAACTTATGTATTGGTTGTCAGGGCCGTCTTTGGGTTTCTCGGCACCCTCGTTCACACTAGAATTCGAGGCCAATCTGGAAAGTAAAGAGAAATAACAATTAGTAAGACACACACTGCTTAATTAAGCATTTTTTTGGCATTTCTGTATAAACTCCCAGGGCCTTGGCAGGAATCGAATCTGTAACCTCGCCGTTAATAGTCTAGCATAATATACACTACACTAATGGGGTACCCAATGACAAGTTTTTCACACTTTCTATCTCATTATATCCTCCCTACAATGTCCAACTATCGAATATGCAATCCTTTATTTTTCAGAAGAGTGCAAAAACCCTTCAATTGTGAACGCAAAATTAGTGCAAAATTGAGTCCCTAAATAAGTAATCTAAGAACCAATTTTATTTATTCGACATTTGGACATGGTAGGGACCATATTAATAAATTCATAACAAGTATTTGCAAAGAAATATGATGTATTTCCTTTTCTACGATTTCTGCAATTTCTTCTGCAATCAGTAATAAAAGGATAAATTCAGCTATTAGTTCTAGGCATTCCACACAGAAGAAAATTGTTGAATGTCCTGTTTTATGGAATTAAAAAATTATGATAATCTTGAAAGTACCAGAAGCGGAAAACCACATGCCTTTACTTTTGTTATTGCATAACTTTGGAGTAGTAGCCACCCGAAGTAAAAAACATGACCAATTTCATACATTTTTGTAATCACTCTAGCTTTTAAAGTGGAAAAATATTGAAATTATTTATGCCTTATTTTATAGAGCAGTACTAAGCATTTTTTATTGCCAAGAAAAGCTGAGCTGGAATAATTAGGTAGCCGTAAAGTGGTCACCTGAAAACTACACATTTTTTTTCTCGTTTTATCGATTTTCAATTGACATCCGTGTGAATCCTGTTGTACATAAAGCATTGATTTTTTGTTGTAGTGAAGAAGGATCCCTTCTGATACCATGACATAACTTTCATTTTCTTAAAATAATATCTGTTGAAAAAAGTTGGGAGAATTTATAATTTATTTATGGGTCAAATAAAACGGGTCCCAGAACCCATATGGGGATACAGATAAAAATCTGTAATTTTTAGAAAATATAGCCTTAGTAACAATCTGTTATATTCATTTGTTCAAGAAATATCATGTTTTTTTTAATATTTATATGTTACAAAAGTTATACAACTTTACCGTAACTAAATAATTGCAGAATATTGTTAGTAAAAATTTGGAGCCCTGTAAGTTATTCTGAAAAAGGGGAAAAAATTTTTTTTACCCAATTTTTTTTAAAGTGCACGAAAAAATTATTTTTTGGCATTAAAGAATGATAAGATTTGTTTAGCGGACTCTTAGTTACATTAGTGCGCGATATCACCAAGTCTAAATAAGCTGTTGGCCAAGACTTAATGACTCCACTCCTTTCATTGAGGGCCCATTGATCTTTGGAGGCCCATAAAAAATTGGTCACCAAAAGCGCCAAACTGAGTATAGGGTTTTACTACCCTTTGGTAGTAGAATCGAACCTATACTGTCAAGTCCCTGTGTTTTCCGCTGTTGCACTGTGTAATCATTAAAACCTGTCGAAATAGCTTAATATGCAATTTGGTTTAATAAAATTAAATACATTTTTTATAAAGAAAAATTTTTTGTACAATGTTGTTTATGTTTTATGTCTACACTACAATTGTAATTCATCCGTTATCTTAAGAAGTGGTTTCCCATTATTTATTTAACTAATAGTTGGCCTAAAAACTTGACCTTTTCCTCCAAAAATCAAGCATAAAGCAAATAAAAGAGTTCTAATTAACAAAATTTAGCCCTCTAAAATATTGAAAAAAAAAAAACAACATCGCTTACTCTATCTTTAGAGATAAACCTATTCAGTAGTATTAAGTATCATTAAATATATGTACGTTGTAAATATTTTGGTATACCAGTAGTTACACAAAATATTTGCCAGAAGCAAATTAAAATATACAGAAGCATACAGTGAAATACAACAAGGAACAGTGGGGACTTTCGCAAAATAAATGGTAATAAATCTGGAGCTACCAAAGAGCTGATTGGATTTAGCTGAAACTTGAAACATCTTTAGAGAAGGAGCCAGGCTTTATAACGCCTGTCTCGTTGCTCTTCTGGTTTGCGCAAGAGCGGAGCTACTATGGGCCAAATTGAACACTTGGGTTAAAAAAAAAAATTTCTGAGGCTTGTAAGTTTTTTAAATGTTATCCGATTCAGCTAAAAAATAAAAAGAAACAATATCCTTTCATGTGTTTTCTTATCTCTCATAGCTTAGAAAATATTTGACTTAAAAAAAACTTAATATATTTTCTTACGAAAAGCGTACATGATAACACACAAAGAAGTGGCAGAATATTGAAATAACTTTGTTAATTGTTTATTCAAAATATCTGGACCTGAAGCTCGAAAATTATTATTAAAATATTATATATATAGTTTTGTCCTTCTTATGATGTTTAGATAGAATTTTAGAAATTATAACAGTTTTGTCAATAAAAAAAAAGAATTTAAGGGCATTCTATACATTCTTTGAATTGCATGCCCTACAATCGAAATATCTCGAGTTCAGTAAAAGATATTCGATTAATTTTTTCAGGCGTGGTAAAGAGATTCATGTAAAAGTCGAAAATGTCAATTTTAGAAAACAAAATTATTTTATGGCACAAAACTTTTTTTTTCCCTAAATTTTAACTTTTTTCAGAAAATCTGCGCGTATGTCCGCCTTTATGGGCAGGCTCTCTTCAATTATCGCACAAAATTCAAAGAATTATCTACATTATAAAACGTTATAGTTGGAATTTTCGAAATCTATAATTATAATTTTTTATTGGTCCTTAAAAGCAAAATTTTTTTTAATTGACGATTTTCGACCATTGCTGAATATAGGGTAATGTGGTTCGGTCTCCATACAAGAAAAGAAGAGTTGAGCCAGTGACCTCCACCTATTAAAGATTAGTTGAACAAAGTTCCAGAAATATTTTTTTAATTTTTTGCCACGCCTCTCGATATGGTTCTTTTAGTTTTTTGTACACTGTGTCAATATTTGTGGTCCGATAATAACATGTTGCATACTGATATTTATGGGTTAATTATTGCTTCATGTTTGGCTTCGGTGGCTTTTTAATCCGACATCAAATTCTGGGCGCACCTTATGACATCTCGGATCCTTACCCCCTTACGACCACTTTCTTGCAAATGCTAAGAAAAACCTTCTAAAACTTACTAAAACTAGCTTTTAATATACCCACTTTAAGCCACTCGCCAAAGGCAAGCCCCTTTTTCCTTTTTCACATACATATCGCATTTAAGCCGGGTCGATGAAACTACAAACCAAAACAATTTGCACCAGTCACGCATTAGAATCAGTAAAGGAAAATGGACTTAATTGTGGAGCGTGGTTTTAAAGTGAGTATATTAAAAGCTAGGCATACAAAGTTTTAGACTTCTTGAAATGGGCGAAAAATTAGACATTAAAGGTGAACGATCCGAGATATCATAAGTGGTGCCCAGAATTCGATGTCGGATTACAGAGTCGCAAGAGCCAAAAATTATGGGACAGTCAAGCCACAAGCAATGGTTTGCGCTATGATATGATCGGACTTTTAATGGCGGCGCTACATATAAAAACAAAAAGTGCTGTATTTTTGGGCTTGGCAAAATGAATAAATTAAGTAAAGTGCGACTTTTGCCCTTATATCATTTTGGCAATTTTTTCATATTGTTGTTTCGTTTAATTTTAGTTTTTTTTAAAGTTTTTTTTGTTGATTAAGCGATATTTTTTTTTGGTTTTGGTACTTTTTTCATTTTGGTGGCTTTTTGTTTGTTTTGTTTTTTGCGATTTTTCGCTTTTTAAAACATTTTTTTTTGCTTTGACGATATATTTAGTTTTGGTGATTTTTTCGTTTTGGCGTATTTTTTTGCTTTATAGTTTTTCGCTTTTTGACAATATATTTAGTTTTAGCGACTTATTTTAGTTTTGGCGCTTTTTGCCAGTTTGGCGCTTTTTGGTGATTTTTTTAGTTTTGGCAATTTTTTTTTTGGTTTTGACACTTTTCTCGTTTTGGCGGTTTTTTCGGTTTTTGGCGATTTTTTTTTTTGGTTTTGGTGCTTTTTTTGTTTTGGCGTTTTTTTCATTTTAATGATTTTTTTCCATTTTTGTGAATTTTTTTCGTTTTTTAGTTTTAGCGATTTTTTTTAGCTTTCAGTGCTTTTTTTTTGTTTTTTTTTTTGCGTTTTATTAGTTTTTTGGCGATCTTTTTAGTTTTGGTGCTTTTTTGCGTTTTGACGATTTTTTTAATTTTGGTGCTTTTTTCTTTAAGCGCTTTTTTCATTTTGGCGATTTTTCGTTTGACATATTTTTAGTTGTGGAATTTTTTAGTTTTAGCGTTTTTGAAAATTTTAAGAGTTTACCTCTTACGCTTTCCAAGATACAGCATAATGTCTAAATTGCATAGTAAAACTACATTAACTGATAGAACACCCTTTAACTTTTATTGTTTTCTATTCTACAGACTACACCAATTAACACTAACTTTGAAAAATTAAAGTGTCTGTATATAATTGTCTGCATATTACATTAGTATTTCAACATTTTTCGTTGTTCGCTTTAGAACACCCTTCAATTTTTAGCTGCAATATATTTATTGTTGTAGCGGCCAAAGTGTTACATATTCTGTGAACATTTCTGTTCCGTAGCTCTTATGGTTGCAAAGAAAACAGCCTGTGACAGACAGACAGACACAGATAGACAGACGGACAGACAGACAGACAGACAGACAGACGGACAGACAGACAGACAAACAAAGACAGACGGCCAGCTTAGCGAAAGCAATAGGGTGATTTAACGTGGCATAAAAGTAAGAATATTAAAATCTAGACATACTAAGCTTCAGAAGGGATTTCTTGCGACGTGCAACAAATTTGAAATTAGGGGAAGGATCCGAGATGTCATAAGTGGTGCCCTGAACGTATTGTCGTTTTAAAAATGCACTAAAGCAAATATGTAGCCATCGTCAAGCCATGAACAACGATATGCATTATGTTATGATCGGACTAGAAATGGAAACGCTGTATACAAAAAAGGCGATATCGATGGGCGTGGCAAAAAATAGAAAAAAATATTTCTGCAATTGATATCAATTAATCTTTAATCCTAGCTGGTGACTGGTTTACATTTTTTGTGGAACCCCCTAATGCAGGGTATAAGTCCAAAATACAAAATAATGGACATATTGTCAATGGATTGCCTTTTGCGTTACGCGAATAAAGAGTGAATGCGTTAAACAAAGCTTTTTACGAAATTGAAAATAATGAAGATACTTAAAAAAAAATCATAAGCCCAATTCACAATCTTGTGCAAATATTCTTGCATCGTAGCATTTGCAAAATGGTATAGTATATTTATACTCACCACTTAACAATTGTTAGGGGTGAGTATCAATATACTATACCATTTTGCAAATGCAACGATGCAAGACTATTTGCACAAGATTGTGAATTGGGCTATAGTTTTTTAGGTCAATTTCAAAATTTTAAATTTTTAGCCTCTTTCCGACTTCGAGAATGCAGGTAATAAAAATTATTTTCTCTAGTTTTACTTATAATCTTGTCAAGAATCGAATGCTACCTTTTAAATAAAAATTGAACGGTAAACTCAAAGCAAAATACTAATAACAGTCAAGACAAAACTTTTTTTGTTTGGAGACAAATATCTTCTAAGTTATGAGAGATACGGAAATACATGTTAGGATATTATTTCGTATTATATTCTTGCTAAACTCATAGCGCCTTAAATTTTTAAAATCGGATAACATTTAAAAAAGTTACAAGCCTATGAAATTTTTTTGAGTGCCAGGTGGACAATTTTTACGAACTGTAGCTCATCTCATGCTAAAAGCAGAAGGCTGCTGAGATTGGCGTTACATAGAAAAAAATTTACAAGAATGATGTTCAATAGCACCATGTTATTTAAAAAAAAAAATTAATTTCAATAACATTTGTCTTTAACCCTCTGCGACTGACGTCGTAGTCTAGCAGACACCAGTAAACAGAAAACGTTGTTTTACGCCATAATTATACAAATATCGATTTTGGTGTTTTAAGTACCTTCTTATTACGTACTCATGTGTACGTTAGTGCGAAGAAAGTAATTGAAACGAGCGCACGCGTTGATGTGAGCATACAAGTGGCTACAAGTCTACCACGTCAGTATTGAGTTAGACCTGACAAAATGCGTTATAACTTTTTTTATCTTACGTATAAGCTAAAATTAATGTTACACTTTTTACCAAAAACATAAAGTATGCATTTTATTTTGTTTTTGTATGGAAGTAAGTTTTGTAAGGCTAATTTATGCCATGCCAATACTTTTGTTTTTAATAAGATTTGTTGTTTTGTTTCAACAAAAAATTACAATAAATAACAAACTACTACATTAAACTAAAATCAAAAACATTTTCAGTGGGTTTACAAACGGAACTTGGAAAGTATGAGCAGTCGAAATAGTGTCTACTGTACTACCACGTCAGTGGAATTGTGATAATGAAATCATGTCAGCCGCAGAGGGTTAAATTAATACAATATTTCGTTGTATGTGTTTCTTTCCCATGCCGGTTCTTTATTCTCTTTTCATACATAAGTACTTAAAACAAGTTTTATCTCATAAAAAAATAACTGAAGCATGCTGTACATCCCTGGCATGTCAACATTTTTTGATTGTTTTTTTTTTCTTTTGAAATAATTTTGTTAACAATATAGCGGAATTCTTTATCACAAAAACTTAAAAAAAAAATTATTGAATACCTGGTTTTTTGTCATCAAAAATTAAACTAATTAGCCTGCCTGGCTCCCTCTCTAGGAAGTTTTAAGTTTCAGCTAAATTTAATCAGGTGTTTAGAAGTTCCAGATTTATTACTATTTATTTTGGGAAAGTCCCCACTGTGCCAGGTTATAATACGAATATTTAAGTACCAAACAATAAATATAAAATCATTTAATAACAATAAAAAAACGGTAGCATATTTATTTAGAAATTAACTTTTCATTATTTATTTAAGATTAAAACAAACATATGTTTACGTACTTTAACATTAAGTCTCTAAATAAATATTGGCTTAAAGCAGCAGAACTTTTTTATACGAAAATCTTATGAGATGAAGCAAAAAAATAACAAAATTATTATCTCAATATTAAAAAATAAACAAATATCTTAATGTATAGAAATGTTAACCTGCCTTAGGAAGAGTGCGTGTGTGTGTATTTTTATAATTTCCTGCAGCTAAATAAATTATAAAAATAAAATATTTTTTAAACAAATAAAGATATTCAACAAGAATCTTAAGGTAGTTTACATAAATATGAAAAAATAAATTAATTTGGGAGCTGGACTTAAAACTAAATTTTAAAATGTACAAGCAGAATTGAAATGATTCTCAGTTAAACCTTTGATGAGATTTTAAGGGGAAAGGAATTAACTAAGTTTTGATTTTTAAAATATTTAAAAAAATTTTCATCAAAAGTAGTTAAATAAATTTGTTTCAATTACTTTTTATTTAAAACAACAAAAAATTTGATAGGCAAAGAATATCCTTAATAATTTTCATACGAATATATATCAAATTTAACTTTTTCAAAAAAGTAACGCAAATCTGCATTCATTTTATATAAAAACATGATAACAATAAAAATATGATGTATGATTGTGTATAAAAGAATGCAGAGATTTCTGATAAATTCAAACTTAATTCCTGCAAAAATTTCTCTTATAACTAAAATGTCATAAAATAAAATGGCAGAATGGATTATTTGCGTTACTAATTTTATTTAAACAATTAACTTTAATCCAAACAGTAACTCTCTGCAATTCCGCAGTTCCAGACCAGGTAGACCGCCAAAGCGTGGACCAGTGGGCTTATCTTTGCCACCCACCCATCTCAGCCAGCATCCACAATTGAAAAAGCATCGTCTGGATAATGGTGATTATCCTTATGAAAATGGTCATATAAGTGGTAAGTTTAGAACAAAAAATATACATACATACCTTCAAATCAATAATATTATTGCCAATAGAATAAAAAAATCTTGCCATATCATTTAAAATTCAACACCTTTTCCATTTTGGGAAAAAAGAAGCCGCTCTTATTTCTACAAGAAATCATTTAAGAAAAAAATAAAATAAAATAAAAATACAAAACGCCAGTTTCAATCTACAAGCCGCCAAATAGCTTGAATGACTTAACAGTTTTTTCCCCTTCTTCAACGATTTTAAAATTGTGTTAAGAGATCTTTTTTCTGTTTTATGACTTCTTAAGAATTCAAAGAAGTTTTACTTCTATATATTAAGATTTGAAATGAAAAGAAATTTACAATCTTGTAATTTGTAAATCACATAAAAACAATGAATAAAATCAGAAACTGTTTAAAAGAAATATAAATTTCAACAAATCATTGAACACATTAATACGCCAAAGAACGAAATGATTTTTGATCAAGCAATAAAGGAATGTAGGCGTGGCTGAAATGTCAAAAAAAATTGAAATTCAATTTTACAGAAATAAAAAAGAAATCCATTAAATAATTGAATGTTTCTTGCATCTTCTACATTTGTAAGACTTTTGAATAGCAAAAGTACAAAACAAGATTTAAATCTATTTTTGTAATGGAATAAAAAAAAGTGAAAGAATATTTGGTTAAATGTTTATTTTTATTAATTTTATCAGAAAAATTTCTATCTTTATTGGCGATTAGTAAAGCGATGAAGCACAGCGACCAGCAAGCAAGTGAAAGAAACTGACGGCTACGTAATGTACAAAATACCTGTGCTCATTACGTAGCTGCCAATGCTTCCGAAGCACCATTGTTAGTCTAGCATATAAACGGCTTTCGATCCCATTAGTGAACTAAAATTTGCAGATTTTTTAATACTAAGCCAAAAAGGAAACATGTAATTTCATGACATTTCATGCCAAGTCTTGTCATGTCTAAAATTGTCATGTCATACACAGAAAAAATGATCACCAAAATATTTTCAAACAAAAGTTTGTCTAAAAATAAATTTCATTTTCAGTAAATGTTCTTTACATAAGCAATGAATGGTTTGCTTGACTCTTATTTAGGACGCAAATACCAAAAACAACAGGAAAGACTGTTTCGTAAGAAAACAACGTTGATGCCGTTGAGTTAATTCTCCTTAATTTTTTTAAAATCTTCAGATAAACATTCAGACTTGAACACATTTAAGAAAGTTAAATTTCATAAATGCTTAATGGATGATAGTGATGATCACCCAGACAAAACTTTTGTTTGATATATTACAAAAAATCCAGTAAATATTTTTGCTCGATTAATTAAACGATTTCGTTTAATATTTGTTAGTATTTTTAGACTAATTGTTTTATAAATTCAGATAAAAATATTGTTTGATATTTTTCAGAAAGTCCACCAAATCTTTTTTTTTTTTTGATTTAGTAAATTGTTTTGTTAACAATTTGTAAATATTTTTAGACAAATTGTTTTATAGATTTAAACAATTTGTTCACTGAAAAATACCAGGTTTTTTTTCATTGAAATTATTGAGATATTTTTGTCGATATTTACAAATTTGTTTGTAGGTCCGATCCTAGACAAAATATTTACTATTTAATTGAATTCCTTTACAGAAAATAAAATTTAGTTTTTTCTGTGTATTATGTGAATATGACAGAACGTAACATATAAATTGTTTTATATATTTTTTAGGTATATAATAGGTAAGGTATTTCATTCCTACTCGGTGTCCCACGAACATGGTGGTATTTTGGTGGCAGAAAAGCAGTTTTTCGTTTATTACTTTTCAAAAGTTTAATGATGCAATTCTATAGACAACTATTTCACTAAGATAAATTCATAATTGGTTTTCGAGAAGCCACATTTGTGTGATAGAAAAAATATCTAATGCAGTTACTCAAATATTGCACAACGAAAACTGACGAAGATTTTCATGCAACTCAAAAATTTTTTGAAAATGAAAAAAATACTGGCCGCGAATACTGGTCCCAAATACTGGTGACAGCTACATAGCATTATGGTGTTGCTGCTGATTATTTAGATTTTCATAATTCCATAATTTTCCGGGGGGAAGTGCCGAAGAAATCATAGGATTTTGGGGACTTTGGCCTTGTTTTGAGAATCTCCGATAGGAGTTGTGTCTTTGCTAAATGGTTTGTGGCTTGGCTAACCGGTTCGTTTGCGCTGCTAGCTGGTGTCTCTGATAATTATATCAATTCTTGCCGGGTAACTCCTGGAATTTTTGCCTAGCTTTTGGGAATTTTTAAAATGGTTTGTGTCTTTGCTAAGTGATTTGCAGCTTGGCTAAGTGAATCTTTGCAGTAATGGCTGATGCTGTCTGTGATAACTCGTAATACTAATATTATAAATGCGAAAGTAAGTTTGTTTGTTTGAGCTTTGACGGCTAAACCACGAAACCGATTTTGATGAAATTTAGAACATATATAGATCTAAGCCTAGAAGGATATATAGGTTATATGTTTTTAAAAAACTAGTACTACGACGGGAGGTAGGGGAAATTTCTGCCTCTCAGAAACTATCTAACCGATTTTGATGAAATAGAAAATAAACCTAATTTTTAAAAAAATATAAAATAAAACATACGCTATATAATGGGTGTTTTTTATTGAGGTATAGAACTTTAAGTTGGCATCACTTTTTTAACTGGCGGCCATTTTGTCAGCTGTCAAGTGATTAATATTTAGTTTGGTTTGCCATTTCATCATGAACAGGTTGACAAAAGAACAACGCTTGCAAATCGTGCAAATTTATTTCGAAAATAATGGTTCAGTTCGCGAAGTTTACCGCAAGCTCCGTCCATTTTATGGTCGACATAATCGTCCATCAGAGCAATTAATTCGGTTAACCATGGATCGTTTTCGCACTACGTTTACTCTATGTGATAATACGCATCCGCACAGACGTCGAACAGTGCGCACCGAAGAAACAATTGCCGCTGTAGAGCAAAGTGTTGAAGAGGACCCGAATGAATCGATTCGCCACCGTGCACAGCAATTGGAGCAAATGGAGACCGGTATAGAGCCATGATAACCGACTATTTTGTTCCCGAATTGGATGGCATGAATGTGGATGAGTTGTGGTTCCAACAAGACGGCGCTACATGCCACACAGCGCACGTCACAATCGATTTATTGAAGGAAACATTCGATGAGCGCATAATTTCGCGGAATGGACCTGTCAATTGGCCACCAAGATCGTGTGATTTGACACCATTGGATTATTTTCTTTGGGGATATGTGAAGTCGCTCGTCTACGCCAACAAACCAGAAACGTTAGGGGACTTGGAAGCCCACATTCGTGGCGTTATTGCCAACATACAGCCCCATATGCTCGAAAAAGTGGTTGAAAATTGGACCTGTAGAATTGGCTTTATTCGAGCCAGCCGCGGCGGCCACATGCCCGAAATCATATTTAAACATCAATGGCATAAAATTATCCTTCCAATAAAGCCAAATTGATGAACATTAAAACGATTTTATTGTGTTTTATTTCAATTCGAAGTTCTATACCTCTAAAAAAAACACCCGTTATATAGTTTTTCAAAAATAGGACCACGAGGGGATTTAGATGGAAATTTCATTCTCTTTGAAACTATCTATCGGAATTTGATGAAATTCAAAACATGGATAGATGTGAGTCTAAAAAAGCTCATGGGTTATTTTTTTTTTTCAAAAATAGTAGCACGAGGAGGGAAAGGGGGAAATTTCTGCTTCTCCGAAGTTATCTAATCGATTTAAAACGTGGTTAGATCTGAGATAACATAAGTGATATATTTTGTAATAATAGAACTGTGGGGTAGTATGGGGCAATTTTTGGAAGGTCAAAAACGTTATATATTTTTTAAAAAGTAAGCCCCTTTAGGGGAAAGGGAGGTAACTGACAGTTTTTAAGGTAAGGAACTAACTTCCAATCCGATGTCCCACGACATCGTGATTCTTTTTATTTTTAAAATGAAAAAAAAATTATTTTAATTACATATTTGGTTTAATATATATGAGCGGATCAAAATGGTTTTATAAAAGTTAATATTTCCAGTTTTCTTTTGATAAATAAATTAGCTCCTCTACCTTGTCACTGCAACAAAATGGAAGGTAGGAGTCTATTCGTTGAAGTCACCTCAACAAATCCACAAACTCTTACTAATCGTTGAATAAACTTATTAAAATAGAAAATAAAATTTATAAATAATAAAAAGCAACAAAAATTCCGTTGTTTTTCTATAAACATATAGGTTAATATGTTCGAAACAAAATGAGTTGTATTTAATCAAAATCTACTCATATCTTTTAATTTTATTCACAATTAAGTAAGGGAACTCAATTAATTAAAATCGCGATTTTCGTACAAGAGAAATTAGTAGTTTAGTAGTTTTAACATTTTTTCATTTAAATAAATATGGGAAGTACACGTAAAATACAGATCTCAGCAATATACCCTTTGAAAGGATATATAATATTTTTAAACAATTTTTACATTCCCAAAACTCAAAATCGCCATATCTTACAAAACGTATATTTAAATTTAAATAAAATTAAAAAAATATATATGTTTTGTTTGTTTAACTTTCATGTCTGCCGAGACTACTTACCAAAGTGGTAAAATTCTTACATATAAAGTTATTGACAACATTGTAGAAATAGTAAGAAAGATTAGCAGAATCTTTAATTACGGTAGTTTGCAATAATAATTAAACTTAAGTAAAAGTGGTTTTTAATATAATTATGGATAGCTGAACCCGAAACTGAAATAAATTTATTTTTCTTATGTACCGCTTTCAAGATATCCGAGAAATACGTGCTTGGTTGGAACAATTATGTTTTTGGCGGATTCTTGGGAAAAATAAAGCAGTTTCATTAATCTGATTATTTCGAAGGTATTTGCTTGTGAATCTAAATTGATTATTAGGCTAAGGTTCGTAACGTTTAATTCAGAAAGATTTGGGCATGATTAGTATTCCAAGGAACAAGGAAAAAATTAATATCAACTTAATTTCATACGAAGGTGGAATTGTCTAACATGTCAAAAGATAACACCCATATTGAATGGTACTGGATGCATTCCAGACCACCAATTCGGTTTTAGGAGACAATATAGCACGATTGAATAAACACATAGACTCTGGAATGTGTTTAGAAAAGCCTTAGAGCAAAAGAAATATTGTTCTGCGCTCTTCATCGATCTTTCTGAGGCATTTGTTAAAGCATGGAACGAAGGTTTAATACATAAACTAAAGCAAAACCTACACGAAAACACACTTACGCTTTTATAAAGATACTTAACTCAGCGAAAATTTTTTGTTAAAGAAGGTAATTTTCTAAGCCCTACGCAACCGATTGAAGCCGGAGTTCCTCAAGGCAGCATCCACGGTCCTGCATTATATCTGATATATGCCTCTGACTTGCCGGTAAGCAGTAACATACACATATCAACATTCGCTGGTGATACAGCTTTTCTAAGTATTCACAAAAGCCATCAAGTAGCTTCCCGCAAACTGCAAGAGTATATACCCCAGTTGGAAAAATGGCTAAAACAATGGCGGATAAAAATTAACGAACAAAAACTTCTATACATTACTTTTACATTGTGCAGAGAAACCTGCCCACCTATAAAAATAAATAACGAAAATATACCTCAACACACTGAAGTAAAATATCTTGGTTTTCATCTTAATGCAAAGGCGGCCCAATTGAAACTAAAAGCAGCTCAAATAAATTGGTTCACTGGAAGGAACTCTACTCTAAGCCTAAATTGTAAACTTCTTCTATACAACTCGATTCTAAAACCAATATGGTCCTACGGTATCCAGTTATGGGGCACTCCCTCGGCATCAAATGTAGAAAAAATTCAAAGGCGACAAAATAAATTACTCCGTACGATTACAGCAGCCCCATGGTATGTTAGAAATAAGCGAGTTCATAAAGATTTAGATGTGCCGCTGGTTAAGACAGTGTTTTCTAAACACGTGACAAGATACATAAAAAAACTTGAGTTGCACTCAAATTCCCTAGCCCGAAACATCATTAACTTTAAAGGCCACACTTGGCTGAGAAGCAGGGACACTCTTGTTCTCAGCCGAACACGAGAGACGTAGACAACCAAAGAACCAACCGCTGAAACAAATATTTTTGTCTGGAATTGGCTGGACTTAAAAATTAAAATTTTAGATTTAAATTTGATTACTTATTGTTAGTTCAATTTTATTGAAGATACAATAAATAAATATAACCGCGAAAAAAATTCATAAAGTTGTATACATCAGAAATAAAATCACATTTAGCAGGTGAGGTGCAAGTGTCAATACAATCACACTCATTTTCTTATCACTATTGTTGTTGTTACGACACAGAAAACGAATTTTTGTTGTTGTTTGTTGGTGTTTGCGCCCTAAATAAATTCAAACAAAAAATTCACTGTCTCAGTGAAGAGCATTTACTAAAAATTAAATCGTATTTTAGGCAAAATTTAGTTTAAAAATTTTTTGGTGATAGTTTTTTCTATGTAAGGTTTGGTTAAAAATTTTATGTAAATTCACATACATATGAGAAAAAAGTGAAATCACACATAGATTACATATGCTGCTAATTTTACGTGGACTACTCGTACAAACACAAATTACGCACGATATGTGTAGTTTTACACACAAACATATAAGAAAGTAAATTTCATTTTCTGTAAAGGCATTCAATGAAATAGTAAAAATTTGTTTAAGAACAAACCTGCAAACAAGTTTGTAAATATAGACAAAAATATGTCAACAATTTCATTAAAAAACGCGTTTTTTCAGTGAAAAAATTGTTTAAATCTATAAAACAGTTTGTCCAAAAATATTTACAAATCGTAAACAAAGCTATTTACTAAATCAAACAAATAGATTAACTAGATTTTCAGAAAAATATTAAAGAATATTTTTGTCTGAACTTGTAAAACAATTAGTCTAAAATTTCTAACAAATAATAAACAAAATTGTTCACTTAATCAACCCAAAATATTTACTGGTTTTTTTGTAATATATCAAATAGGGATGTAACGATACCCCGTTTTGCCGATCCGATACCGATTCCGATACTTAAAAATAAATATCGCCGATACCGATTCCGATACCGATACGAATATTGAAGGACAAGAGGACAATTTTTTATTATACAAAATTACAGTGTAAGAGATTATTAATATTTAAAATTGATATTAACCCAGTATTGGAAGTAATTAAAGAACTACATTTTCATTGCTTCCAAAGAATCTATATTCAAAATATGCACATAATTTGTAGAAAAGCAATTTGTAATTCCTCTATAATTTTAAAAAAATTAAAAAAAATACTCGCCATGCTTTTTAAAAAATCGATTTTTAAAGGACATTTCTCAACTAAATATGAACTAAATAACTTAATAGCTTAATTATTAAAAGTCTTCTAAAAGTTTATATTTATTCACTTAAATTTACATGAAACACAGTTATGTGTTTAAATTCACATAAAAAGAAACAAGTTCTGAAAATGGGTAATTTTTCATCCTGTTTTTGAGGAATCATTATAGAACACCGAAAAAGAAATTTGTCTTAATATCGCTTCAAATTCGGTGATTGGTAATCGAAAAAGAGAACTTCTTGCAATGACAAGCAAATGTGAAACTAATTAGAAATTATCCAAATTTGCAATATTTCCGGATCGCGAATTCTACATTTTCATCACTTCTTTGGAGTGTCTTTTTTTTGCTGGGAATAAGATTAAAAAACAAAGAAATGAATTTAGTTCTAGGTAAAATTAACAAAAAATAAATAATTTGTCAAAAAAAAAATGACAAAATTTTTTAAAGTATCGTCGTATCGACAGTAAAATATCGCCGATACCGATGTATCGGAAAATTTGCAGTATCGCCGATATATCGGTATCGGTATCGGTACTCGTTACATCCCTAATATCAAACAAAATTTTTGTCTGGGTCATCATAATCATCCATTAAGCATTTATGAAATTTCACTTTGTTAAATGTGTTCAAGTCTGAATGTTTATCTAAAGACTGTAAAAAAATGAATGAGAATTGATACAACGACATTAACGAATAGATTCACTCAAAAATCTTCAGTAAACAAACTTGGTACAATCGCACTCCTTTTGCTATCATTGTTGTTGTTGTTAATTGTGTGTATGTCGTCATCGAGGTTGTTTTTATACGACACAGTTTTTCTTGTTGTTTTTGGTGTTTGCGTCCTAAATAAGAGTCAAACAAACAATTAATTGATTGTGTACAGAACATATACTGAAAATAAAATTTTTTTTCAGACAAACTTTTGTTTGAAAAATTTTTGGTGATAATTTTTGCTGTGAACTGCTAACACTGGTGGCGGTGGTACTAAGGCAGAATCTGTGAGCCATAAACAGCGACACTTCTATACACCAACCAACTTCATCAGCACTTGTTGTATTTAATTTTTTATTTTGTAAAATTTAAAGAAATATTACCGCACAATATTTAACCTGCATTATGTCTGCATGCTGGCCTTAAAATTAAAATTTATTTAAATGAATTAAACTCAAATACAAATTGAATTACAAAAAATAAAATTAAAAAATAGTAACTTATTATTAAATAACTAGTCTAAGCCACACACATACTAATACACAGTCTATACATTGTTGCTTAAATGTTCTTCTTTATGAAATGTTTCTATTCCACTGGCCATATATTTAACAAATCATCATGAACTTCTTTTCCTAAGAAACACACAAGCAGATATAAAGTAGAATTAAAAAATCGCAAACATTTCTATACCAATAATCATAAGAACTAAAAAAGAAAATGAAATTATTTCAAATTACAATACAACCATTATCAAGTCAGTCAGACAGACAATCATACAAATCATATACACGGACACACATGGATGATGTTTAGGCACTCCAATATTCTTGCATTCATTCATACAATGCGCAGCGACGATAATGGTGGACTCTTTTCGATATTTCTTAGATATTCTTGAGCTAAACATAATGAAATATAACCATAATTCGGGGGTTTAATTCAACAACGACGGATCCATATGAATTGCAATACAATTTAAAATGTTGCTTCTCTTTTTGTATTGAAGAAAAATTAAAAAAAAGAAAAGTTTTAAAAAGCTTAGAGTTGTGAGGAAATCGTGCTGAAATTTACAAAGACATGCTGCAAACAGAAACACAAACAGAGAAAAATATAAGAAATATGAAATAATGAAATGTGCAACAATTTGATTTGTATTGTATTCTTGTTTACGACAATTGTAGGTTATCGTTGCAAATAACTTGTGTAACTTGCAACCGTCATCATCATCCTCTTCATCTTCCTCAATATTTGAAAATTTTCATTTTCAAACACAATTATTCCTTGTATTGGATTGCTTTTAAATATATTTGCATGAATGATTTCAATACAATTCCAAGATTTTGAAACTTGTTTCTTTTACGATTTAAATTTTTTAAATGATTTTTATTGAGATTTCGTTTGTTGCTCAACAGAAAAGGAAGTCTTAAGATAATGATTGTATTGCTATTTGTATTGTATTTCGTATGTATTACTTTGAGGCAGTTTGAGAATAATTTATTTGCGCAGAATTATTGTGAAATAATTGCAAACAATCGATGATTGTACCAAAAGCCTCAAGTTAAAATTTTTCAAACTTGAAAGTCTTTCGCGTTTAAATATTAATAAATGGTTGTTGGCTGAGAAATCAGTTGCAGGCAAATGAAATGTATGAATTTTTTGGAGGCAAAAAAGACACAAGTCTTAGGTTTTGTAATTGATATTGTCAAGTAAAAGTAATTCATCTTAGTTTTTGCATGTTTGTTTTCGAAATTGCTTTAATCAAAACTATTAGCAGATCATAAAACAAAAGCTTGCATTATAACTCACTTAAAACGAAAAATATTTTAATACCACAATAAGAAATAGTTTGAATTTTTTTTATAAAATCTCGTTTAAAGCTTTTTTTGTTGAATACGTAAACAAGTTTTAAGGGTCTCAAAGGAAATATTTTATAATTGTGATGCGTGATAAGCCGTGAGCGTGAGGGAGTCTTCCAAAGTTCGAATTAAAAAATTCAGTAAAATCGGCCTAGCCGTTTGGCTATAAATATTTTTTGCCAATACAACGGTTTAAATGACCTTTAACAGCCCAGATAACAGCCAATTTGTGTTTATCGATGTATATTTTACTTTAAAGCGCACCTCACAGAGGTATTTTTGTGCAAAAAAGCTATTTTTCCACAATTGCTTTTCAAAAATCTAATGATGCACTTCTGTACAGAATTGTTTCACTAAGAAAGTCCTTAATTTGTTTTCGTTAAAAGCGATAGTTGGGTGAAGAGAATCCTCCTTTTACAAATCGCTAAACAAACCTATAAAAAATGTTTTTTTTTACAAATTCTTGGTTTTAAAAAATTAATAAACAAGTACAAAAACAAAAAAATTTCATATTAGCATATTGTTAAATATGTTCCAAATAACACGATCCATATTTCATTAAAATCGACCCACAACTTTTGATTTTATTTACAATTAAATGATAAAATTCACGATTTAAATACAAGAGTAAATGTTTTAGCAAAAGGTATCCTTACTCCAAGTTGGAAAAAATGTTGTCCAAATACTATGGATATCATAAGTAGAATGTGGGAATTTTTTCTTTAAATATTTTTAAAGCATGCATTTTAACAGAATTCTTGGGATACATAATTACACTGTATAACACAAAAAGAACTTTTATTGTTTTTACGACTGTTTCTGGCAGAGGGCACCTTGTGAGCCTTTGGTAAAATAGCACGTAAAACATTTTATAGATCATCTAATTCTTCGTTGCATGGGTCTTTTCGTCTCTTTCTTAAAAACAGGGCAAAAACCTCCCCTTCAGCAGATATATAGCAGGCTGAAATATTCTCATTAAAGTTCTTCTACAGAAAAAAATTATTTAAAAACATCAACGCTCCAGGCGTTAAAAGCTATTCAGAACCTAAAATTTGTTTATGGGTTAATTTCGAACTTATTCACTATTAGTACTGGACATAGGGAATCTTGTAAGCCTCACGTTTAAGGTATACTAGTAAGATGTTCTCAGGGAATATTTATGTAGAAGTGTTTAGCCCGCTATACCACCGCTGAAGGAGGTTTTTTTGCCCTTTATTTAAGAAACGAACAAAAAGACCCATACCTCATATGTATATAGTCTCATATGTTTTCCCTTTCTTTTTCTCTGTATCGGAAATTATTTTTAATGTAAAAAGTCTTTCGACAAAGTCATTATTCATCTTCTGTAGTCTGTTCGTTTGGTGTTTTTGTAATAATCAATATGTGACAGTATCACCTGTAATCATCTCTATTTAGAACGACTGTAGTATTACCTTTATCCGCATCCATGACTAATAAGTCTCTATTTGCCTTCAAAAATCTTTTTGTATCCCTTATCTTACCCAAAATAAACTTATCAATATTAACTGGTCTCATTTTGTTCATATGGTCATCAATAATTGTTGTCAATTGTGTTCTAGGTATTTCCTGCACAGAAAAAATTATCACCAAAAAATTGTCAAACAAACGTTTGTCTAAAAATAAATTTAATTTTTATTAAATTTTCTATACATAATCTTTGAATTGTTTGTTTGACTGTGTCGTAAAAAACAACCCCGATGACGACATTTACACAAATAACAACAACAACAACAATGATAGCAAAAGGAATGCGATTATACCAAGTTTGTACTGAAGTTTTTGGATGAATCAATTCGTTAATGTCGTTGCATTAATTCTCATTCAGTTTTTTATAGTCTTTAGATAAACATTCAGACTTGAACACGTTTAACAAATTGAAATTTCATAAATGCTTAATGTATGATGATGATGATAAACAACCCAGACAAAAATTTTGTTTGATATATTACAAAAATCCAGTAAATATTTTTGTTTAATAGTTTACTATTTTGTTTAATATTTGTTAGTATTTTTAGACTAATTGTTTTATAAACTGAGACAAAAATATTGTTGGATTTTTTCAGAAAATCCAGTAAATCTTTTTGTTTGATTTAGTAAATTGTTTTGTTTACAATTTGTAAATATTTTTAGATAAATTTTTTTTATATATTTAAAAAAATTTTTCACTGAAAATAACAAGTTTTTTTCAATGAAGTTGTTGAGATTTTTTTGTCTATATTTACAAATTTGTTTGTAGGTCCTTTCCTAGACAAAATGTTGACTATTTCATTGAATTCCTCGACGGAAAATGAAATTTAGTTTTTTCTGTGTGGTCTTCTTTCTCTCTAATTGTCTGAATAAAATCTTCTCCTTTTGCTTTTAGCTTTAACATTGGGAAATGTTCCCTTTCCACTGTTAATGTACATTTTTGCCCTAAAGAAAGAATCCACTGTATATCTAATGGAATATCTACACTTAATTTATTAATAAACCAATTCGGATTAAATCTAATTCCTAATTCTTTTTCTGTAATTCCCTAAGACAATTGAATTTTTTTTCTATGAATGTCCTTAATCTTTCTTTTAAATGTAAATACTAATCTGTCTTCATATTTTAAGAAAGTGTTGTATTCAGTGTAATTTAAATAATATCTTAAATTATTTTCTAAAATACTTAATTCCACCATGACTCGAAAAGCGGTTTCTTCATAGCTGGGCTTAAGAATTTTCCCCTCTCAGTATATCGAAAAACGGCTTCACTGAGTAAAGATTTTTGCGTGGTCGGCCTTTGTCAGGGCTTAAGGATTTTCTCCCGGCTAAGCAGAAATTCTTACGTTAGCGAAGCCGCAATTCTATATACCAAGAGGGAAAATTTTTAAGACCTGCCGAAGAGCGGCTGTGCAAAAATCTCTACACTCTAAAAAGCGTCATAATGGCCATGGACTTTACGACACTGCACTCATGGACATTATGACACTTTTGATAGTGTCATAATGTCCATGAACGTTATGTCACTTTTTGGAGTGACATAATGTCCATGGTTTATAATTTTAAAGAAGGTATCTCTTGTTTTATATTTCTGTTTAAAAATCGTATACTATAATCTATTTATCTCACCAAATGAATTTTTTTGTGATATGTAATTAAACGTATTGTTTTTCAATTAAATTTTAATTATTTAACCAAATCGTTTTGGAACTCCCCCTTAAAAAAGTTAAAAGTACAAACATATACTACAATTTATTATTATTTTTCGTTGTAAGTAAGATAGCTAAAAATAATTTGCTTAAAACAATTCAACCATATTTTTGTGGTTTTCCAGTAACGACCCTTTGCGAAATATTAACGAGCAACTGATGGGAAACTACAATAGTACTCAGTGACGTATTAAATAATAAAAACACGCATACTGTAGACAGACAAAAAAGAATTATACTGAAAATGGTTGAATTAACCCTGAAATTAACAAAAATGTCAACAAAATTATTGTTGGGGTTATTATTTTTACTTTTTTTTAGAAAAAAAATTTTAACTAAAGCAACAAAAATGTGACAAATATTTGTATCTAGGGTGTACATATGTATGGTTCATATGTGTGCATGTGCAAATACTCTCCCATGCATATATTTGTAATGGCAAACAAGAATTAGCCATAATAATATGGCTAAAATGAATAGCAACAACAAAATTAACAAAAAACCAGACATGTATTAGACTAAAAATAAAATTGTCTAAAAAGAGAAACAAAAATATATAGTACGGAGTTAATGACTTTTCATTGTATATTTGGCATAGATAATACAGGTGGGCATTTGTGAGTGTGCTTATTTTTTGTAGACGAAAAAATCTATATCAGAAAAGTATAGAGCTGTTTTTAATTTTTTATTAGGTCTGCCTATAGGCAGACCTAATAAAAAATTATTTTGAAATAATTTTGTTATCAATATAGGGGAATTCTTTATCACAGGAAATTTGAACAAAAAATTATTGAATACCGGGATTTTTGTTATCAAAAACGAAACTTATTTTTTTCTGTGTAGTCAATCGTTTTTTCCATGCCCGCAATTAAATTTAATAAAATAAATATACATACTTTTAAGCTTAAAAACTGTGTCTTTATATTTATATTATTGGTTTGGCGCATATGCCATAAACTCGGAGAAAAATGTGAAAAGAAGGTTAACATAAAGTTTTCTGAAAATATACACGATGAACAATTTTATAAACTTTCATGAATATAACTAACATATAAATATAGCTACATATAAATTTTTTTAAAATGTTCTTCTTTTGGCTGCATATCCATACAAACAGTCGTAAATTGCTTAGAAGGCTTTTATATATCTTTTTTCTTACACTGTAAATATCTTTATATATATATTGGTCCTAAAATTTGTTTAATTATTTGTTGCAATTCTCGAAATATTGTGTTGTGAAATCTCAAAATATGTATTTTTAAAAACATTAAACTTTTAACTTGTAGTGATGATAGAAATAAAATTAAAAAAAATTAAAAAAAGATGTGTATTGTTAGAATACAAAAAACTTTTAAATATTAAGGCAGCTTATACGCTAGTGCAACGGAACTCACACGACCGGCATAAGTATTTAGTTGCATGAAACTTGATGTTTTCACATTGTTATACACTGAAAGGAAACCAACCCTTCTTTTAGACAATGAATTTCTTCATTGTATTAATGAAATTTGTCATTGAAAGTCAGCTAATTCATTGGATTAATGAGAAATATTTCATTGTATTTATGAACTTCATTTGGCCAGCCATGGAATGAAACTATTTCATTAGTTAAAAGAAACAGATTCATGGATTATATGTACATAGTTGTTTCATTATTTTTTTCTTTTACAAAAGAGAAGCCACACACTCAGGCAATTAATTAATGTGCTGTGATGTGCATTATTATATGTTAGTCAATCTAGGCCGTCAGTGCTCGCTCAGTAACCAGTAAATGTTCATGATTTGCCTGAAACTAGTCACGAACTTAACACCTCAGGATTTGTTGTTAACGCGCTAACAAACATATTTTTCATAAATTCACTGAAAGGAAAATAATTTCTTTTTTTCTTAACATAAGTGCCGCCTGAAATTCGATGTCGGATTAAAAAGCTACCAAAACCAAAAATTAAGCTACACTCAGGCCTTAAACAACGATATGCAATATGGCGAAATCGGACTTCAAATGGTGGCGCTATATATAAAATATAAAAAGTGCAGTATTTTAAGGCGTGGCAAAAACACGTGTTTCATTTTTTAGAAACGTCATTGATATATCATTCATTCTAGGAGGTGATTACTGCAACTTTTTCCAATACTACTAATATTGGAAAATACACAGAAAAAACTAAATTTAATTTTCTGTCAAGGAATTCAATGAAATAGTAAATATTTTCTCTAGGAACGGACCTACAAAAAAATTAGTAAATACGGACAAAAATATCTCAACAATTTCATTGAATAAAACGTGTTTTTTTTTTCAATAAATAAATTGCTTAAATTTATTAAACAATTTGTTTAAAAACGTTTACAAATTGCAAACAAAACAATTTACTAAATCAAACAAAACTTTCTAAAAAATATCAAACAATATTTTTGTCTGAATTTATAAACCAATTAGTGTAAAAATACTAACAAATATTAAGCAAAATAGGTAACTTAATCAAACAAAAATATTTACTGGTTTCTTGTAATATACCAAACAAAATTTTTTTGTCTGGGTCATCAGCATCATCATCATCCGTTAAGCATTTATGAAATTTCACTTTGTTAAATATGCTCAAGTCTGAATGTTTATCTAAAGACTCCAAAAAAAATGAATGAGAATTAACACAACGACATTAACGAATTGATTCACTCAAAAATCTTCAGTAAACAAACTTGGTACAATCGCATTCCTTTTGCTATCATTGTTGTTTTTGTTGTTGTTATATGTGTGTATGTCGTCATCGGCGTTGTTTTTTGTTTGATTATGTAAAGAACATTTACTGAAAATGAAATTCATTTTTAGACAAACGTTTGTTTGAAAATTTTCTGGTGATAATTTTTTCTGTGTATATAAAATATATTAAGTGCGTATATAATAAATATGAGGAATATTGATGATCTTTATAGCTTTTACGCTTTTGAAATATTAATATGTAGAAAATATAGTCTACATTTATATACCTGTCATATAAACATGAATGTGACCATGAATGGATCACAATTTTAAAAATATTTTTACACAGATCCATTCTCTAAAAATCATACTAATACAATATGAAAACAAAATGCAATTTCTTTTAAGAGAAACGTCATTTTTTTCATGTCAAACTTTTATATTTTAAAGAAATTTTTTTAGTACATACTTTGAAAATGAAATTTTTTAGTTAAATTTTTACTTAACCTGGGATTACAAAAAGACATTTAGAAAAAAATTTAGGACAAAAGTTATAGGAAAATTTGTTCTCTTTCTAATGACATATTTTTTTAATCCCATTTTTAATTTTTGATTTAGTGCGTGAACTCTATGTGCAATGTAGCGATTTTTATTAACAATGAACTATGAAACTGACGAAGAGTAGATATTGAAGGATTTCTTCATGTATGCAATTTAATTGCTTATTGTATTAATGAAAACTTTCATTAATATAATAAAGAACATTTAATGAAACCGTTTCATTGCCTGAATGAATGACTTTCCTTTCAGTGTATAATCGATGCGACTATCATCTAGTCATAGTTTAATGTTATATAGTTCATTTTGCTATAAAATAAAGAAACTAAATTTTAAAAATAAAAAAACTAGACTGCGTAAAAAACTAAAAGAAAAAAAACAAATCCAGTGTGCGGAGCATAGGGGCTTTTACTTCTGGGAACCATTAATGTGAAGTTTTGAAGATTAAATTTTTAATGCTTCCCGACTGTAAAGTCGCTATGTTCCGCACACTGTACGTTTTTTCTTCTTGTTTTTTACGCAGTCGGGTTTTTTGATTTTTTAAATTTATTTTTGATTTTTTTTCTTTTTAGTTTTCGTACACAGTTTAACGCAATTGAGTTTTTGGTTGTTAAATAACTTTAAACTGTTAAATATTCGAAATGGTCATTCGAAATGACAAGAGAAACCTACGGATTATTTTTAGATACCTGTTTAATGATACCCATTTTAATATAGTGCGTTGAGTTTTTATTTTTTTCGTTTTCACAAAATGACGTCTGTTGGACGTCATATTGAATTTTGACTACTGTCATATCTTTAGTGACACTAGCATGATTACGACAACTCGATTTGCGTAGGAATCATAAAAATTGCACTACGCGTTCGATTTATATAGTGCCGGAAAGGACCACACATGCATACATAAGCTGATAAACACACTTCTTTGCGGCGCGTAGTCAGGTACTAATGACGATACATCAGTGATGAAAAATTCAGTACTATAATACTATTTTCAGTACTTTTTCATTTTTAAAATGCCGCAGTATCATCACGTACATAAAAAGTACTGTTTGCAATCCATGACGAAAAAAAATAATAAAATCATATACTTTTATAGGAACTAAAAATTTTTTTTGGATTATTAATTTTCCACCCATTATATTCAAAAGTACATATGCTCAAAAACTCTTGGTTTCTTTATTTAAAAAAAAACAAATCATTTTAAACTTGTAAACATATAGAGAACTTATTAGAGACCTATTTAACTGATATAAAAGACATTGCTATAGGCGACTATTTAAGTTGTGTTCTGCCGATTGAACCTAAATAAAATTTAAAGAAATTCAATTAACTTATTGGTAAAATCCTGATTGGAAACATGCTTTCTTAAAACCAATATAATGGGACCTGTTCTGTGTTCTACTCGAAATGAAAATATGGAAGTGGATGGAAGTGTAGCGGCTTCCGAAAGTGGCGCTACTCTGTTCTGCTGTGTACGTTGAACAATTAAGTTGATGTTAATTTTTCCCTTGTTCCTTGGAATATTAATCATACCCAATTTTTTCTGAATATAACGTTACGAACCTTAGCCTAATAATCAATTTAGATTCACGAAAATATTAAAAGTTTTCATGGAAGGGTGGGCAAATTTGAGGTTAGCAAGTAAATAAGCTGTCAAATGATGAAATGTCAAGAATTGAGCTGTTATTCTTTAGCATTTATTTGCAGAAAACTTGGGAAATTTTAACCATGGACCGCTATACTATTTAGCAACGAATTTTAATTATGAAAATTTACTATCAAAATGGTGAAAATTTTACTGTATCACTTCGTCAAATTCGAGCAGCTTTTCCTCGTAATCAGACTCCTTTAGTTCTTGGGTGAGTTGAACTTTATTAGCGCGAAGATGATGATCTTTATGCAAAATGTTACCCCAAGTGCCACTGGTGATATGCAATTGTTGCGAACTTGTTGCGAACGTCGACGATTTGATGTACACTCTAAAACATTACTTCAAATTTACGATCATATATTGTCTAAATTTATGTTGAAAATTTCTCCTTGTCTAAAATTACATCGATTTTGTAGTTATTTTATTAAAGAAAAACCCTTTCAAATTAAACATATTTAGTCCAAGTGGTAAAAATGTAACATAAACTATAATACGGCTATGGCTGAATAGTAGATACGTCAGATATCAGTCAGGAGGTCGCAGTTCAAACCTGCACGCGCCAATCAATTTTTTTAGTAAAAACATTTTGTTCAAAAATAATGCATGTGTAATTTTAGGTCGATAATAATCTGTAAAGTGTTGCCGACTATTATCGACCTAATTTTCAACAAAAGTGTTTTATAGTGTAACAGGCTCATTCGAAATGATACAGTAAAATGTTTCATAGTCAAATTTCACTATTAAAATTTGTTGTTCAAGAGTGTAGTGTGCCATGGTTAAAATTTCCCAAGTCTTCACTAAATAAATGTCAAAGGATGACAGCTCAATTCTTGACATTTCATCATTTGACAGACTATATACTTCCCAACCTCAAATTTGCGCACCCTTTATTATCCAAATTTCTTTAATATTTTGAATTTCTAGAGGGTGGCTAAAGCGAAAAGGGGGGCGGGTGCTTAGCACGTCCCAGAGGGCCTTTTTACGCCCACGTGTATAGTTATGTTTTGTATTAAAGCAGGCCAGTGTCTTTGCAGGAGTCGAACACAGAACCAAATAGTCTACTAGAGCACCCTATTTTTTATACCACATATGTGACCTTCTCCGATAAAAGGGACCTAGTGTGTCAAAAAACGGTTTTGGACTTAAGAGTGGATTCTGGTACCTAAAAGGGTGTATGAAACTTTAAATGCATTTTTCTCAAAACTTAATTTGCACACACTAGGTCCCTTTTCTCGGAGAAGGTCACACATATGTTTTTGTAACTATCCTGCGGGAAATGTTGTACCAATTGTCTTGAACGTACTTCTGACTGGTGAAAATGGGAATGTCACGAAATGTTCCCGAGTTGTGACCAGTGAAAAGAATTATATCACAACATATAACAAAACTAGAACAAACATTTTAGCAAAATACATTCATTGCACAAGCAGATTTTTTTTTTCAAAATAAAATAAATAAAATAAAGTACAATAATATAACAAGTATTAAAGAACCCATCACACGACAAGGAGCTTAAGTTTAGGTCTAGAACCTATCACTGAGTATCTTTATTATGTCAATTGACCCCCTCCAATGACAACACCATGTAAAAGTTACCGGTCCCTTTCATATAAAGCTCCAGAACTCGAACCGGTTACTAGTCTTTGGGAACTAGTCACGTGACCTGTCTTGTGACAGGTTCTTTTCCCTCTAGGGTATATATAAGAATTTGCGTTAGACCTGGAAAACATTTTATTTATCTGGTATTTTTTGCCGCTTAATGCTGCAGTTTTGCTAACGCACATTTCATAAATATTCATAAGATTTTTGTTTTCTTTTACAGATATGAACCGCTTGGAAAAATCACCTTTATTGGCTAATGGCTACAATCCCCCGCCCATTAATCACATGGCATTTATGCAAATGAATCATCATCCCGGTTCTGCTCTAATGTCTCCCGGTATGCCTCCACATGGTCTTCACGGTCGTCCCGACAGTCAAATGTTAAAAGCAGCCGCTCAAAGTGGCATGTCGGCGGCTAATATGGACGCATTGGCCAGATCGGGTATATGGGAGAATTGTCGAGCAGCCTATGAAGATATTGTTAAGCATTTGGAAAGGTGAGTTTGGAACACTTGAAGAACTTTTAAAGTAAATATTTTTATTTGTATTGATAAAGAAGCAAATATTTGCAATTTTACTTCTTGAATCAAATCATTAACAAATAAATTTTCGATTAATTTTATGAATACACATATATCTGTGGTCACAAGCCTGAACCGCTTAAGTAGAGTTAGGAAAAAGTTGAGTGACTTAAGCGGTCAAATATATGAAGTAATAACAATATGCGCCGACATGAGATTATAGGGGAAATCACTCTTGGTAGGAAACTGCTATTGTAGATCTAGCAGCTATAGAAAGTCTGAGATAACAAGAACAAAATATAAGAAACTTATATTTCCTACACAGTAGCAGATAGGCAATACTAACCCCCATATTCATAAAAATTTACGAAAGTTAATGTTGGTTTACTGTACGAATTTCATATGAGAAAACCGGCTATAATGCACACATTAACTTTACTAATCATTTATGAATATGGTGGTAAAACTGTAGGAAACTTGTCTAGCATATATGCCATTAGGAAAAGTACTCATAGATACTCTCTGAGAGTGTGTAAATCATAAACATGAAAATAAAATACAAACTAATAGTAGGCCTGTTTGTTTACTTTTTCAATAAATCCAGTAAATAATAGTAAAAACTCTTGGGTAGTCGAACGCAACTATTGCTTCAACAAGAAAAGTAAACAAAGTTGCCTTGTGTGTGTGTACGTTTATTCCCTGAAGAAAGCCAGGAGCCAAGTGTCTCCAAGTCACCGCTTTTGTCGACAAGTTTGATGACTTTTTGGTGACGTTGTCAACGAATCGTCTACACTTTTTTTAGCTTTAATGAGAAGAGAAGTTTTTAACAGCTAGAAAATGATTTTTTATGGTCTCATTTTGAGGTATTGAAAATATATGCGGATGAACGGAAAACTAAAAATTTTCATAAAAAATCTAATTTATTTGTCTTAGCTGCTAAAAAGTTTCATATGTGTTGACTAGAATCATTAAAATGCACTAGTGAATCTCTGGTACCAGTGCCTCCATATGGTCCCAGGAGAACCACCTGGTCTATAGTAAGTCAACAGTTCCGATGTCAGTAGTGGAATCTCAATGAAAAGCACATGTTAAATGTCTATAGCACAGAACATTGCCTGGGTACAATTAGTCAGTAGTACTGGTGACAATGTCAATAGTGAATCAGTACAATTTTATTATCGACATTTCCTGCAGGGTTTATTTGTTCATTTATTTTTTGTATTTAAATATCAAATGTATGCATCTTGAATAAATGTTGGTTCAGAATTAATCTACAAATAATAAATTAAGAACAAAAATAAAAGAAGTTAATTTTTTATGGTGCTAAAAGGGCCAATGTTACTATTTTGCTGTTTTGAGTTAATCATTGCATTTGGTTTCTCTTCTTACTCTCTTTTATTTTGCTGAAACAGCCAATGTCTAATGTAACGCAGAACAGCTTCAAAAGGGTTTTGCTATCCAATGTCACTGTGAACTCATATCTAAAACTTATAATTAAATTGCCCTTTTCTCAAAACTCAATATTTTGACATTGGCCCTTTTAGCACCAAGCTACAGCTATGTATGTATGTATTTCCTACATGTTTGAAGAAGACACTCATTCTTTGTAGCAGAAAATGATAGTTTATATCCTAGAGGTGCAAATATGTTAAAAAGAGTGATTTCCGCTTATATGAAACTTTTAAGAAAATGTATGCTACCCCAAACCAATTATGTGTATAATATTTTTTATTTTATGTATCACACGCTTTTTAGTCAACGTGCTGACCACCCAGCTAAGGCACCATTTAAAATAATGATAGCAATAAGTTAATATAGACTCGAAATAAGTTTTAAAGTAGCTGAGAGTGTAAAATTGTTAGCTTTCACCAAATCCCATTATGCACTCAACTTAAGAATTGATTTTGGGTCAGTTCTGGACTACATTGTAGTTAGCTTTTAGTTAGTCTAAAAAAGTTAACTATAAGTTGATTATTTTTGTAGTCGACTACAGATTTGCTTATAGGGTATGTTTGGTCGTGGCTATGTATGTACATACATACACATGCATGTGTACATAAGAATATAAATAAGAACATACATCTATGCTCACACGAAATTCATAAAAGTACATTCTACGAATACATTTGAGTACACTTTGCAGCCCTCTAATATTTATAATATTTTAGCGACATACCTCACATTCCGAGTTTGAAAATTTATTTGAGTAGAAAATCTTTTTGACAATTCGGGCTGGATAGGATTTGATTTTAGACCCAAAGTTTCTTGGGAAATTTTCCTTATAATGTTTCGTAGACTGCGGTTTTGCTGTACGATTAAAAAAAATAAATAAAATGGGCGACCTTAATGTATATATATATATATATATATATATATATATATATATATATATATATATATATATATATATATATATATATATATATATATATATATATATATATATATATATATATATATATATATATATATATATATATATATATATATATATATATATATATATATATATATATATATATATATATATATATATATATATATATATATATATATATATATATATATATATATATATATATATATATGTATATTTGTATCTTTTAACGCATTCTTATTATATAACGATTTTGTTTTGCTTTAGACTTCGGGAAGAACGTACTGATGAACGGCAACAAATGAGTGGCGTTGCTGTTGGTGTCATTGGAGTTGACCAAAAGCCTCGTGATTTAAGTTCACGTAACTGTAAGTATGATTTGTAAATAACATACACTCAGAAACGCTATAGCTTAACTAAAAATAATTATGAAATTTTATTTAAAATTTGAAAAAAAATCATAAAATTATACACATGTGTTTTATAAAAATTGTATTTCATATTCTATCGGTCATGTCACAGAGTTCAATTCCGTTCGGAAACGGAATTCAACCTACCCAATTTTTGTAGCAGCTGGTGTCTAAAAAAGATAACTAAAATACGCAAATTTGTCAGTGGTGTCTAGACTGTTGGCGGCGCTATTATGGTGCGGTATGCTCCAGCTTGGGCTTGACATATTAGGGTTGATTGAATTCCGTTTCCGAACGGAATTGAACTCTGTGACATGGCCGTATAATTTTTTTTCAAATTTTGATGTTTAAAATAAAATAAATTAAATTTGCGAAAAATTAAAAAATTACAACCGTTATGAGACATAAGCTGCTCAAAGTATCAAGTACTATTTAAATACAAAATAGGGGATAGAACAATATGAAAGCTAGCTTTGAATAACCCAAATATTTTATAAAAAAAATTTAATAAAATCATAACGCATAGTTTCATCTTCTTTTTCCATTGTCTTTTTCTTCAATTCGTTAAGGTTCCCCCAATCGTCAAAGTCCTGTGTTAAATCTTTCCAAATCGGGAGGCAATACCGATCAGGGAAGCAATTGTGATGAACGTAGCGAACGTAGTGATATGCATTCACCGGCCCACTCAGTGCGCGACGACAGCATAGAAAGAACCAGTGGTCGTAGTGTTGGTGAGATTGGCGGCGGTAATGGCACAAATCTGGATGAAGATGAGGATATTGAAAATTTAAGTGATGATAATGCATCTGATGTAGACGAGCGAATGGGTAAAGATGATGAAGGTAAGAAAGGATTTTTGTTAAATAATTTTTTTTTAAATAAAATTAAGTAGCTCGCTCGTAGCCCAACTCATGGATTTTTACCATAGTGACTGCAGATGTGTGCATCCGTGCATTGTTTTGATGGAACAGCACATATTCCTTCGATAGATGAAAGACCGACCTTGTCAAATCAATATTTATTATGTGCAAAAACTCTGAATAATATTCTCCGGTAATAGTTTTTACCTTTTAAGAGTAATCGATGTGAATGACACTGCGTGCATCCTAAAAAACTGTGGGCATGAACGTGTTAGGCGATAGACCACTTTATTGCCTATCTGACGACGTCGAAACAGTTCTGTCTTTCGTACAACATATCACAAAAATAATATATATATATATATATATATATATATATATATATATATATATATATATATATATATATATATATATATATATATATGTATATATATATATATATATATATATATATATATATATATATATATATATATATATATATATATATATATATATATATATATATATATATATATATATATATATATATATATATATATATATATATATATATATATATATATATATATATATATATATATATATATATATATATATATATATATAATAATTCTTTTAACATCGTAAAATAGGCAGTTAGCCATTTTCCTGTTTTCGTTGTTCTTTTGTTTCTGATGTGTTGCGATGCATCCATGTTTCGTCGACAATTACCAAGCACAGTGGCATTTTCTTAGCAAAAAACAATTTTTCGACTATCACTTATCAAAAATCTAATGATGCAGTTCTATAGAGGACTGTTTCACTAAGAAAAATCCAAAAACTTCTTATTGTAAAAAGCAACATTTTTTGCTAGAAAAAAAAATTAAGTGAAGTTACTAAAATATTTTACCATGAAAAATGTTAATGCAACTCAGTGGCTTATGCATGTACGATATTTTCCCTGCTAACATTTTAATGCCGTTTTTATTGAAATATAGCACCTTCTTTTTAATAAAAAAAAAATTATTTGGATTGCATATGTAGTTTTAGTAGATATGAGCAAATTAAAATGGCCTTATAAAATTCTGCATTTGCAGTTTTCCATGAAAAAAAGAAGTTAACTCCGTCTTCTCAGTGGATTCAAATGAAAGGTTAGATTGTATTCTTCGAATTAACAAAAACAAATCCAGCGACTTTCTGCGATCGCTGAACAAACTTACAAATTTTCTGAAAAAGTTCACGAATATTCCAGTTCAGGTTTGTAATAAAATCTATTGCATACATTTAGGCTTAAACTTTACAAATACTGCCTCAGCAGCAGGGCTGATGAAATTGCTGCACTTTTTGGTGGGAAAAATCGGCATTTTCGGCACTTCAATTTGAAAAATCGGCAAGAAAATCGGCACAAATAAAAGTAAGCTTTTTTCGTGGTTTTTATTAATTTTTATTAATAAGAAAACTAAAAATCGCAATCGCCATTATTTTCATGTGTTTTGTTATAAACATAAATGGATAACATAAAAATGATTTTACAAGCGTAAATACATTCCATGGAATATAAATGATTTTCAGAATGAAAACATTTCCGAATTTATCATAGTCAAAACGATTGGTTTTATTAGTTTCAAATAATCTTTAGAATAAAGAATGCCTTCTAAAGCTTAATTTTCTACGGAACATCGAAATTTAGCTTAGTTACCCCCGTAGTGTGCTAGACTATAGTTTAATAGCTAGACAGTAGGTGAATAGCTATTAACCGGAAGGACGTAGGTTCGATTCTTGCCAAGTCTCTGGGTGTTTCTGCAGAGAAGCTCAAGAAAACCTTAGCCAGTTTGTGTGAGAAAGTATTTAGTGCAGATGAATGTGGCAGAAGTGCAATTTGTTTCATAAATTCTGCTAAAACTGGAAAAGCCTTTGTGAAATCAACTAGCTTTCTTTCAGAAACTGTTTGTCAAAAAATATACATATAAAAATTATTTTCATTCTTTTTGAATATTTTTTCAAATGCAAGAAATTTCAGTCTATAAAATTCTGAAACTCCTAAGAATATCAAAAATAGTGCTGAATTTTTTCTCTTCATTACGATATTTGAATTAATTAAACTTACGGGTTTGAAGTTACTTTCGAAATCAAACTGTTTTCGTATGAGGGTGAGCATTTCCATATAAAAATTTACCAAATTATTATACCCTATTTATCGATATCGAAGAAATTATTCTTTGTTACAATTTCTTTTAAAACAAAAACAAACTTAAAAATTTTGTTTTAAATGAACTGTAAGAAAGGAAAGTTTTCCTTCACTGGCAGTCAGTTATATTGTAGGCAAAAATAACTTTTTGCCTCCGATATCTGTTGAATGAATTGCACTATTTTTTAAAATACATATATCCTTTTTTTATAAAAATATAAAATAACGTTATTACCAAAACACAAAAATTTGGTTCGAAATCGGTGTTAACGTGTTTTATATTGGATTGATAAAAAATCGGAATTGTTTCGCTTAAAATCGGAAAATCGGCATTTGGTAATTTTTTAATGGAAAAATCGGCAAAATGCCGAAAAATCGGCACTTTTGGCAGCCCTGCTCAGTAGCCGTTTATTATATATATTTGTAAAGCAAAACCTTCCTAAATATAAACATTGATAATGATCAGGACTCGAACTTTCATGCAACTAAAAATTTTAAGCGCTTAAAAAATGCACCTAAAAATGAAAAACAATGCGTAAAAATATGCGAACAAGTTATTATTATTAGAGAAAAAACATAAACAACCGTCTATTATTTAATCCAACCGAAGTTTAGTTGAGTTGCCAGTCGGCAACTGAAAATTAATGGTTGCCAGAAAGGCATTAAATAGCAACTGAAATTGACAGCTCTCAGTTGACAGTTACCGTCTGTAGTATCATTTTTAGCAAGAGTGACTCGGTTGCAGAGAAACAAGCCGATCGGCTCAAAGCCGGCTTAAGAGCCGCTGCTGACTTTCAATATAACTTGAAGCCCAAAATTTCAGCCGACTAATTGTTTTTTTTAGTTGCAAATTTGTACTACATATTACAAATTATGTGAAAGCTGTCAGGTGTATGAAACATTTTATATAAAAATTTTTTTAAAAAAACGTATAAAAAGAAAATTTAGAAAAATTTCGTAATAATTTCGAAATACAAAACCAGCCGCTGTCAGCCAGCTCAAACCGGCTATGTGCCGTCGCCGATTATTTTTTCCTTAGCCGCCGCCGCCGTCTTTTTAAGACGACTTGTTTCTCTGATAGGTTGCCTTGCATAATCCGCCTATTAATATTTGTTTTTTCAAAAACTTATAAACATGCATTTAAAAACTTTTTTAACTTCAAAAATATGCATTTATTGCCAAAATATGCGCTTACCACCAAAATATGCAAAATATGCAACTACAAAATAATGCCAAACTAGTTAAAATTTGATGACATGCATTTGCATGAAAGTCCGAGCCCTGATAATGAGGAAAATTAATGGAATGCATACTTCATGTAGTTTATAATAAGCCTTTCGAGAAGTGGTCTGTGATCCATGCTAAAAATAAGATTTTAAAACAAGAAAACAAGCATCGAGTTCAGGCGGTATTAAAAGAACGAATGAAGTTGCGAGATGAATCTGTACACCAAAGATCTTGGTCTGCGAACGATGGCTTACCTCAAGACGTTTTCCAACCCTGCGCTTATTGCATTCAGATAACAACATTTGGCCAGAAAATTGATACTGTGAAGTTCTAAAAATTTGCGTGGGATATCGCTGAGCTATTTGTTAATAAAAATAACTGGTACTTCATGCCTGTTACTGCCCATAAAATACTAATACACGGAAAGGACCTCATTCCCACTTGACAGGAGATTCGATATAAACGAATGTTCCCTGAAGCGAAGAAATTTCGAAACAAAACTCTTCCATATTTCTGCGCGAATTTAAAACAAATTGAATGTTCGCTAAAGCGAACTTCTCTCGATTTGCGTTAGTCTGTTAGCCAAGAGGTGCCGTGTTCGAATATGTCTGACTGCATCGTAAGTTAAAGAATTACAATTACACATACGTGCATATAAATAAAATAAATTAATTAAAAAATAAAGTAATAATCTTAAAAAATTGCTTTTGCTCCTGCCTTTTTGCGATATCGAAATTTATTCGATATTGGCTCACTTTTAATATTGCTAACGAAGCTTCGAAATCGAATGTTTTTTGAAACAAAACTGAGCGACAGGTAAACTTTTTTCGATTCATTTTTGAGTGTCATTCTCGATAGTTTTACACGAAAAATGTTAGAAAATCGTGGTCAAGTGGGTTAATGCAGCAGTACTTCCTATTGGTATGCTCTACGAAGAAGCAAAAGAAGCACTTAATAAAGATCACACGAAGCACAGATTATTGTTTTCCATAAAACGCAATAGAACTTCAACAAATACTGATGTTTTGCAACGTTTACTTGCATCGTCTGATCCGTATATATGTAGTATAAGACGTCAACCTTATAAACATCTTTTAGAACTAGATGATGTAGTTAAAGAAATGAAAGCTGCTGAATAAAATGTTTGATTACTTTCGACTTATATTGTTTATAGTTATATATGGGCGGTGCGAGTGCCTGATGTCGATGAAACTTTGTATGCATTTTTTGCTTATTTTAGAAAGTGTATGTACCAAATTTGAAGGCTTTTGTTTGGATAGGAACAATTTTATGCGAAAGAATTGATTTGAATTGTATGGGAGGTGGGCGATGGGCGTGGCTGATATTAAAGAAACTTGGCATGCATCTTTTGTTTATTTTAGAAAGTGCTATCTAAACCATTACTTAAAATTTAGGATCATATGTTGTCTAAATTGCATCGATTTTGTAGGTATTTGCAATAAAAAAACATAATTTGTCTAATTTGGCTTCACAAATTAAACATATGTACATATTTAGTTCAAGTGGATAAAATGGCAGAAAAAGTATAACATGCCTATGGCTGATACGTAGATACGCCAGGCTATAAACAGGAGGTCGCGGTTCGATGCTGCAGGCAGCCAACCGCTTCGCCGCTAATTTTTTATTTGTTTAAGTAAACACATTTTGTTCAAAAATCAACAAAAAGAATGCATGTCAAATTGTAGATCGATAATAATGAGTAAAGTGTTGCCTACTATTATCGACCTAATTTTCAACAAAAGTGTTTTGAATGTGTATATATAAAAAGTTAAGACTTTTGCTTCGCTTGGAACAATTTTATGGGAAAAAAATCGATTTGGATTGTATGAGCGGTGGGCAATAGGCGTGGCTGATATTAATAAAACTTGGCATGCATCTTTTGTTTATTCCAGAAAGTGTATGTGCACTCTAAAACATTACTTAAAATTTACGATCATATATTGTCTAAACCTTGTCTAAAATTACATCGATTTTATAGTTATTTTATTAAAGAAAAAAGTGGAAAAAATTTAACATAAAGTATAATACGAGTATGGCTGAATGGTAGATACGTCAGACTATCATTCAGGAGGTCGCGGTTCAAACCTGCGCGCAGCCAATCGCTTTGTTTTAGTAAAAACATTTTGTTCAAAAATAATGCATGTGTAATTTTAGGTCGATAATAATCTGTAAAGTGTTGCCGACTATTATCGACCTAATTTTCAACAAAAGTGTTTTAGAGTGTATAAAACTTAAAGGCTTTTGCTTCGATAGGAACAATTTTATGAGAAAAAATTGTTTAGGATAGGGGTGCGCGATGGGCGAAGGCGATTTTTATGAAATAATTTTTTTTTTAAATTTGGTCAATATAATGTTCGCTGCTAATTTTCAATGGTGTGGAGCAACTCATTATATTTTTTGCACACAAATGTATGAAGCTATCATCCCTCTGTGCAACGTGGCGCAAGAGCTTTTAAAAGTAGGTTTTACTGTCACACAGGTTTATGAATAATTTCCAAATATTTTTTTATTCATTTTTGTTTGCATTAAATTCTAAATGAAATATAAAAACAATTTTTAAAATTTGGTGTTTTTTTTTTGAAAAATGACGCGCTTTTTTCTGGGTTTGAGTGCTTTTTTAAAATATCAAAGTTGACAGCACTGAGCCACAACATTACATTGTTATTTTTAATATTTTTGCTACCACTACTATTTCCAAAGCTTATTGTCAAAAAAATAAAAATCTTTTAAGCTACAATTTACTTTTTTTTTGCCACTTAGATTTAAGTGATGCTGAACGTGAAAACAATTCTCCTGCCTCACAGCGTCATCAGCGAGTCCATAATATGCCGCATCACAACCCCTCACTTGTGGCTACTGTAGATCGTGTTGCGGTAAATGTATTAAGCGATCATGATCCCAATCATCCAGCTATGCAACATGGTTCTCCCTCACATAGTGCAGCAGTAGTTGCTTTGCAACATCAGCGTGCTTTAAATTACTCCACATTAGCTGCTGCAGCAGCTGCCGCCAATGGTGGTCCAAATGGTCCTTCGCTGGCAGCCCCAGGAAGTGCTGGTGCTTTAACACCTAACGAGGCGTTATTGGCAGCAAGTGATGCTTCCACAGCGGCTGCAGCTTTAGCAGCGGGTGGTCTTACCTTAGGGCCTTTGGCAATGGACCCAGGTGTACCCTCTTCCACCGAGACTTTACTAAGAAACATACAGAGTCTACTTAAAGTAGCTGCTGATAATGCCCGGCAACAGGAACGAGCCATAACTTATGAAAAAGGTCAGTAAATGGAAAAGATTGAGTAATATTTTTGGTTTTTTTTATTCTTAAATCTTCTTATCTTTAAAATGTTAAAGGTTTTTTTGATTTGTTTATAACTTTCTCTTGTTTTGTTGTATTTTCTTTCTGTTTTTTTTTAGCTGAATTAAAAATGGATGTTTTACGCGAACGTGAAGTTAAAGACTCATTAGAAAGGCAATTAGTTGATGAGCGGAAGTTAAGAGGTGAGTTCAAAAAGATTTTATTTGCATTTATTTTATTTCTCTTGTTAAAAGCAAGGCAAAAAAAAAAAAAGAAAAGCAAGAAAAGGAGAGGCAGGTAAACAAGAAAACAAAATAAAAAACAATAGACACGATTTAAAGATCATTTTATATGATCAGACATTTAAATTAACTAAATGACCATAAAATATGGCCCAAAGAGTTTGTGTTTTTGTGTTTAAATATTTTAAGACAGTAAAAAATTAACATTTAACGATATTTGTTGGCATAATAAGTGTGACTTAAGCGGTAGATTGCTGTTGGTGAATAATTTAAGTGAATGAGTTTTAGCAACTTTGAAACAGTTGAAAGACAAATGTTGTGTTTTTTTAACCAAGTAAGCAAACGTAATTTTTTAGAGTGATTTTATTTTTTGACTGTTGTGTGTAGTGAGTAAGCACCACTTTGACTTAGGATTGATTTAATACTGGCAAAGTATGCGTGACCACTTAGATCTAGAAATTTTATTAGTTTTAATATGTTTATTAAACCACCGAGTAATTGTTCTCCCATTAAACTTTTAGCTAATATTTATGCGTAATTTTAGTTACCTGGAGAAGCTTTTTGATGATTTTATCTTCCCAGAAAACGAACACGCTTCGCAAATTCTAGGAACAATAACAAATAGTCAAATTAAAACAAAGAAAAATGAAATTCAATAAATGATTTTATTAGTTTAACTACATTTTCGTGTTTCATTTTCGCTATCATGGCTACATTTTACATTTGCGTGATTGAATATGAACCTGAGCCAAACTATGTGTAGTACCTGAACATAAGTATTAGCTTTGCATTTCAAAGTGCGAATGAGATAGATATGCAGTTAATTAAAAGTGCGTAGCATCTCGATTGGACATACAGAAAAACAAAATTTGATATTCAGTAGAGAAATTCAATGAATTAGTAAATATTTTGCTTAGAGTATATTAACATTAGCAATGCTAAAACTTTAACGGTCTTATTAATAAAAATTTAAAAGAGTTTAATAACTCATTTATAAGCAAAATTTCATAAAGTTGTATTCAAAAACGTTGATTATATGAAAATTTAGCACATAGGAGTACACTGAAAAGAAAAATCAGTCCATCCGTACTTAATTAATCCCAAGCGGTGTCAAAAGTACGGTAATCCCGGTTTTCCTGAAGTCATGTACAGAAAGATTGATTAAGTCGAAATATTGAAGTGCAAAATACTTAATTTTAGCCTGATTATCCGTTATTCATGTAAAAAAATTCTTATTTTAAGTAGGAATATGTTATAAACTTTATACACAGTCGCACTTGTATTGTGTTGGCGTTTGTTTGCTTGATGATAGCCACAAATCAATGATCTGCGCTTGTTGTTGTTTATTTTCATTCCTCGTGCATAACCGACAAGTAGCTGACAAACGTCGTATTACATGTAGATTCAAGCGCGCTATATAATTGAATCAATCCCGCCGCGTACTTGTATCAATCCTAGCTGTGTACTTGTATTAATCCTAGCTACATACTTTAATAAATATCGCCGCGTACTTGAATCAAGCCCGAATCAGGCTAACTTTTACTTATTTAATCCTGGAACAGAACAGACTTGAGAATTTATATATTTACTACTTGCATAAATTTAATAATTTTACTTATTTGCTTTAATTTAAAATTTATTTTTGTTCATTCTTAGTATTGAACTTAGCTCACCCATGTTTGTAAACCAACCCCTTAGACGACTCAGCTAACTCAGTATAGAAAGAACTACAGCTAAAATCCAGTATAAACCAGCAGCATGTTATACGACGTTTGTTCGATATTAGACGACACTGAACGAACAAACAGAATAACCAACAACAAGACAACAACCTAAGCACATCATGCGACTGAATCTATCAACAAGCAAACAAACACCAACACACTACGACTGTGTAAAAAGTTTATACTTATAGTAATACATAAAATAAGCGCCAAAATATGTTATTTTTCTTCGATGGGCAATGGCACTAAATTATATAAGTTAGAAAAAATTTTCATAAAATGAGTAACAAAATTCTGACGGTATTATTAATGAAAAAAATTAAAAGAGGTTAATAAAGCATTTATAAGCAAAATGCCATAAAGTTGTATTCAAAAACGTTTATTATACGAACACTTTACTGTAGGTTTTTACTAGGGACTTCAAAAATCCAATTTTCACGCTCTCACGAAATTACATTTCGTAGCCACGGCAGCCATATTTGACCATTTATCGTCATTTTTTCGATTTTATGTTCCAAAAATAGTAAAGTGACGATGTGCCGATTTTTTCCATAAGAAGCGACTATTTTATGCAGTGCTAAAAATATAGCAATTTTCTTTTAATAAATACTATGTCAACGAGACAGTTGGATTTTCCTGGTTTTATATGTGTATGAAGAGGACATACATAGACGAGGGCGTGTCAATAAGTCCGTGAGCTTTTGAATTTTTTCGCCTTCTAAGTGAAAGGGCAACACTGCGGAAAATTAAAAAAAACACTTATTGATAGTAGACTACACTCAATATATAAAAAAAGTTGGCCGTACATTATATCAAACCTACCTACACTCTAAAACACTTTTGTTGAAAATTACGTCGATAATAGTCGGCAACACTTTACAGATGATTATCGACCTAAAATTACACAAGCATTATTTTTCAACAAAATGTTTTTACTAAAAAAAGCGATTGGCTGCGTGCTGGTTTGAACCGCGACCTCCTGACTGATAGTCTGACGTATCTACCATTCAGCCATAGCCGTATTATACTTTATGTTAAATTTTTTCCACTTGGAATAAATATGCTTAATTTGAAAGGGGTTTTCTTTAATAAAATAACTACAAAATCGACGTAGTTTTAGACAAGGAGAAATTTTCAACACAAACTTATACTATATTCACACTGCTATAGTTTAACGTGTTTCGGCAAATATTTTAAGAAACTAAACAAAGTTGTTCGGACTACAATTTTATAAACTTTCTGTTTACGGCATGACGAATTCATAAAAGGTGGTAGCAAACCGGCAACTAAAAATTTTTTTCGTGTCCTAAATATTAAGAATTTTGCAAAGTTATTAATTATAATTTTACATGTGTATGTACATTTTTCCATTTGAATTGAAAACTTGAACCAAAACCGAGGTTTTTAACACTTTTAAGCCAACACAAATCATAACTTTTTGAATACGCGGCTTGTTGTTATAGAAATGCTACAACCATTTTTAATTTCGACTTTGTTTACATATTTTGCCGCCATAACAAACCGTGTTCAACAAGCACTTAACATACATCAAGAAGTACTAGGAACCTTGCCTTTTACTGGTTTTTGAATGAGCTTAATTTTGAAACACGTAAATTTTTTGACAATTGAGTATATTGGAAAACATCTCAAAATTAACGTGTTTGGCTCGTAAACACCTAAAATTCCCATAAACACGGTAGAGTGAATTGCCTATTAAACAATATATGATCGTAAATTTGAAGTAATGTTTTAGAGTGTATGTACAAGTATTTCGATGCGCTGAATCCGAATCTGATGCCTGTTTGACTCGTTGCTCCTCAAAATTTCGAGCAAATAGCGAAAAGCAGAAGATTTTCGAGATTCTTAAGAGCTTTTCGAAATTTGTGGCGTAACTAGCTGCGAACAGATATTGTCATGTTTTAGCTTGATTGTTTTTTGACAAAACTGTCGATAAATTAATTGAATTTTCTGGTGCCCGATTTTTTAACGGTTTTTAATATTTGAAATAACGATATTTTTCTTTTTTATCATCAAATTGACGATTTTCCTGCAAACTTATCTGACTGCCCTGTTCGTAGCTTATTGAAAAATTTTGCTCTTTTTAACCGACTTAAAAAAGGAGAAGGGTTATCAATTCGTCATGTATTTTTTTTAAGAATCTTCTCTCAAAACTCCGCTATTTATAAAACGGAATGGGAATGAAGAAATATAATCCGACGGGAACACTGAGAAAGTGCTTTTAATATCATTTTGAAACTGATTTAATTCTCGTATTAAATTTTCACAAAAAAAATTTATATATAAGAATTGCAATCACATTCGGCTGAGCCACCTGACAAGTGGTGATAAGCAAATTACACGTGAGTACTGACGATGAAAGTGTAGCGGCTTCCGAAAGTGCCGCTACTCTTTTCTACTGTGTACGTTGAAATATGAAGTTGATAATAATTTTTCCATTGTTCCTTGGAATATTAGACATGCCCAATTCTTTCTGAATTAAACGTTACGAACCTTAGCCTAATAATCAATTTGGATTCACAAGCAAATACGTGCGAAGTAATCATATTAATAAGAAACTGCTTATTTTTTTCCAAAGTGCACTTGTGTGTTTTGTTTTTCTTTTTTGGTTATTTTTTTTCAACACCAAAAAACAATTTTATAGCATATTCAATTTGCATAGTCCTCGCCCATACGAGTCTACTTTGGTTCTGCAACTTTGTTAAATTTTATTTTGAAGTTGCAATCGTGTCAATATAATGAAATTCTTTTTCGGTCTCCTCTACCAAAATCGGTTTACAGAACCCCGTAATATTGAAAAAAGTTCCAAATTGTTATATGCGAGTGTTATCAACCGTGATTTTAATAAGCTGGCATTACTAATGATCTATGGATGTGGTAGAAGTAATGAGAAAAAAATACTATTGTTCCTACTGATTTGCTTTCTTCCTGTTCCATCTGGGCATTGACTCTGTTTTCAGAACTAGTCTTTTGAATATATCTTTAAATAACCAAAGAATCACAGGTTGCTTGTGATCTTTTATTCGCTAATTATATTTGGTTGAAAGATATCATGGTACCCATTTATTAAGAGTACTTTTCGTAGTGAGCTTTTCTCTTAGAAATGCAACCGTTGGTTGGTTGGTATACGTGGCTGCCTACTGCACGCAAGCAATCAAGTATAATCAATAAGATTCCGTTTTGACAGACTACTCCACTCGTTAGTGTCAGCCCATGTAGATCGAAACCACATCCCGGATCCGTTGGTAGGTACTAGATCCAACCCGTCACATTGAGATACCTAATCAGGCCACCTAGACCAATTTCTGATGGCTCCGATAGGTTGTCTAGTATATTGCTGCCCCAGAATTTGTGTCTCAAGAGGTGCAAGGCCGGGCACTCGCAAAGGAAGTGGAAAACTGTTCCTTCTTTACTTTGATCCCCGCAGCCAAGGCAGCGTAAAAAATAATATTTAAATATTTGTATTGCTATGCAATTGTTTTTCACAACAAAAGCGTTAAATCGCTTTAAGGGTTGTGTTGGTTTAAATATTATACTAGCTATACCCGGCATGCTTCGCTACCCCATTGTTGTGCAGATATTGAAAAATTTATTAACTCATTTAAAAATAACCATAAAATTGTTTAGTTTTTTTTTGGCGATCTATTTAGTTTTGGCTAATTTTTGCGTTATATCGATTTTTTCATTTAAACTACATAGTCAAAATTACATTAACTTTCAGAACACCCTTTAATTTTTGTTGTGTTAAATATTCTACAGAGTACACCAATTAACACTAACTTTGAAAATTTCGAGAGTCTATATGAAAGTGTCTGTATATTACATTAGTATTTCAACATGTTTCGTTGCTCGCTTTAGAACACCCTTTAATCTGTAGCCCGTAGTTCTACGGCTCTCGAGAAAACAGCCTGTGACAGACGGACAGCGTATCGAAAACAATAAGATTAATTTACACATTTGGCGTACAGAGCCCTAAAAAGAACCTTTTCCAAAAAGTAACTTTTCAAAAAGTAGCCATTTTCAAAAGAGTACCATTTTCAAAAAGTATCCTTTCCAAAAAACATTTTTCAAATGTACCATTTCGTAAAACTACATTTTCGAAAAAGTAGATTTTCGAAAAAGTACCTTTACTTTAAAATATAAACGGTTAACAAAAAAAGTACCAAAATTACATTTTTACACTTTTTTGGCTCCTAAATGTACAAATTTCAAAAAAAGTACAAAGCACCTATCCACTCATTTTTCTATCTTATTATGACGCTTTTGGAATTTTATGTCTACCTTACTTAGATTCGGAGATATAAGAACACCGAATTTACCCGTTTTTACCGCTTTTAATCCCGTTATCAGTTATGTTTTCAAAAATTCGTTCTTAGAGAATAATACAAACAAATGCATTTAGTATGTGTATCAATGTGCATAAAAAATAGTTGTATGGAAAAAAGTACCAAAAAGGGCTACCAATTTTACGCATTATATATTCAAATTTGAAAAAAATACAAAACTGTTTTTGAGGGCTTTTTAAGGAGCGAAGAATGAATTTCAAGTTTAGTTTCTAACTTTATTACTTTGGGAGATAAACTGTTAACAAAAAAAGTACCAAAATTATATTTTCACCCTTTTTCTGCCCCTAAATGTAAAGATATTAAAATAGTTTCAGATACCTGTCCGCTCATTTTTCTATCTTATTATGATGCTTTCAGAATTTTATGTCTACCTTACTTAGATTCGAAGATACAAGGTTGCCGATTTTACCCGATTTAACCCTTTTAATCCCCTTAGAATTAAAACTTTCAAAAATCCTTTCTTAATGAAAATATACAAAACATATTCATTCACTATTTATATCAATTTGCATTAACAATTTTTGTATGGAAAAAAGTATTAAAAAGAGCAACCAATTTAACCCTTTGTATATTCGTACTACAAAAAAGCACCAAAATTTGTTTGAAGGCTTCGTAAGGATAGAAGAATGCATTTTAAATTTAATTTCTATCTTCCTTACTTTAGGAGATAAACGGTTAACAAAAAAAGTACCAAAATTATATTTTTACCCCTTTTCGGTCCCTAAATGTAAAAATTTCAAAAAAGTACCACACACCCGTCCGCTTATTTTTTGATCTTATTATGCTGTTTTTGGAATTTTATGTCTACCTTGGTTAAATGCGGAGATATAAGGTTACCGAATGTACCCGTTTTTACCCTCTTAGAGTTTGAATTTACCAAAACCCCGTCTTAGTGGATCTATACATTCTGAGGGGAGCCCACATACGAAATTTCAACTTTCTAGCTTTAGTGGTTTGGGCTGGGCGATGATGAATCAGTCAGTCAGTCAGTCCATCACTCAATAACGTTACTCTTTTATTTATATAGATAGATATAGATAGATAAAAAAACTTGATGATAAAACGACAATAGCGGAATCCCTTCCAAATTTAGTCTTCGCTTTATGTTAAAAATCGAAACCCTCTTTTGGCTAATGAATTTGGTTAACACAACTAAAATGATTTCTATCTGCTGTGCATATGCATTTTTATTTCTATATTTTCTACATTGTATTCCTTCTCTAGTGAAGTGTTTATAATATAAAATGACTTAAATAATGGCCCATAATGACACCTGATATCTTTGGGCATAACAAAAGCAAAACAAGAAAGAAATCCATAAGGAATTGTGTTTTAAATTTCGTTCATTTCTACGTCTGTCTTTTAATTGTTGCCCTCTGATGTCCCTGTCTTCTCATTACTCCCAGCTCAGTCTGGTTAAGAGCCCGTGCTAGAGATTGACATTCAATACTATTTAATAAATGTATAAAATATGTTGATGAGATCCTTTTTTATTGTCTTTCTTTCATTGATTAACTTTAGCTGTTATTGATTTTTTTTAAATGTTTTAATGTTATTCTTTAATTTTACATTTTTGTTTTAATTTATTCTTCGTTTTTCAACAGAAATCACAATTCAAATAAATTTAATATCATTTGATTAGTTCATAACACTTGAATGATATTTTCTTAATAAAGACAATAAGAGTTTGGAAAAATATTACAAAAAAATTTACTAAAGACAACGGAGATTATTTTGTATTCGATTTATATGTGAAATGAAAAAAGAAATATTGAAGATGACGTAAAGGTATATTAAATGAAATTCAAGAAGTTTATTTTTCTTTGTTTGAGAAAAAGAAAAGGCACAATCTTATACAAAGTTTTTATTAAAACGGATTCAACCATTTTTTTTTTCTTTCTGAAATGCTAAACTTTAAGATCATGCATGATAAAGAGTTAAGATAAAAATTTTATTGATTTTTATATTCACGTACCAAAACAAATCGAAATAATGGGAATTTAGATAATATTCTTTGCGACATCTTTAAATCTTAGCTATCTTCAATTGTGTTAAGCAACTTTTCCGCAGAAGGATATGCTGTATAAAAATTTATGTAATATCAGATAACTAGCCCACGCTATTATGTCGAGAAACTTTACCCTATAGGACCCGAGAACTGCAAGTTCATAAGGTAAACGCTCAGTTGTCTTATCAGGCATAAAAAACCTGTATGGAAAGTAATACTGTGACAGCAATGAAGTACTTCGCTTATTAGAGATTTGTTAAAATTTTCATATTCCGAATCAATTTATTAAACCCTCCTATTCTAACAATTACTGAAGCCAAAAAATGGTTTCGGGTATACCTTCTCTTTTCGGTATATAAACTATTTCGTTATCGAAGCGACTACCATGACCAAGATCTAATCCAGTTTACTTAACAGGACCAGACATCCCGTTTTTGGCGGGAGTATTCTGCTTTTTTAAGGTCGATCCCGCTTAAAAGTTTTATCTCGCTTTTTCAATTTTAAAACTCCAACGTAGTGAGATGTTTATAGTAAAAGCGGGATACAATTTTTAAGCGGGATCGACTTTAAAAAAGCATAATAATCCCGTCAAAAGTGAGATATCTGGTCAGGTTAAGTTTACTGCAATACAGTGCATATCGCTTCTCTTATCGCTTCTTAGAGAAAGGCAATTAGTATAAAATTTTTTACAACATAAGAGTACATATTTCTTGCTAATGTAGGTTTAACATGTTTCCTTTATTCATAGCCTGGAATTGTTCCAATTAACTATAAAGGCAGCATAAACTACTGTTGACTGAAGTATTAGTGCCAGGCAAGCCATCAACATCATACATTTTTCTGATGTATATTATTGTGGTGTTGTGTTAGTTGTTGTTGAACTGTTTCAGTGGTGAATGCCTAGCACTGGGCACTAAGCAATACCGGCAGCGATTGATACTGTTCTAAGTTAATGTACATCACAGCGCCCTCCTTCGTCGGCAATGTTAATAAAATCGCGGGCGAAGTGAAACAAGTAATAAAATGTCTGCAAATAAAGATTATGAAAGTTAATGCACCTACTTAACACCGGAGGCGCTGCAACACTGCTGAAAAATTTACATAACGCGCAATAACAGATTTATAAAAGAATTAATCTTTCTACCTCTATCTCATTTCACCATTTGTTCGCTCCAAAGAAGGCAACACGTTAATTAATTAGGTCGTATGCATTAAGTGTCTGCGTATGTTACTTCTCTTTTAAGAAAAAAATCCTTACTTTGGAAGTGTACAGATTCTTGCTATTATTTTTAATCTAGACGATATCTGCATTCAACAGTGAAACTTGCTGAAAAGCTACGATTTAAGTCCAGCGTAATCTGAGAGTACGAAAAATTCAAGATACTTGCCGGAAAGCTAAAGGTAGAATGCTGTGCTTGCACGACACTAAATCTCTTCGTTAGTCTGAAACGAATGTTCATACCCACGCAATAGGTTAGACTAATCAGACTAATCGTGCATATAGCGAGTATATTCAATGGCACATTGCATTAATATTTAAAGGCCTGAAAGAAGAGATAAAATGAAATAAAGAAATGAAGACTTAGCTTCTTTAAATACAACGATAGTTAAAATCCAAACGTTCTTTTTCTATACAAAAAAACTGAATTTCATTTTCAGTAAAGAAGTTCAATGAATTAGTGTGTATATTAGTATTGAAACGGACCTAAAAACAAATTTGTAAATAAAGACAAAAATGTATCAACAATTTCATTAAAAAAAACAAGGTTTTTTCAATAAACAAATTTTCAAAATCTATACAACAACTTTTCTAAAAATATTTACAATTTCAAAACAAAATAATTTACTGAACCAAACAAAAATATATACTGGCTTTTTTGTAACATATTAAACAATAATTTTGTCTGAATTTATAAAACAATTTGTCTAAAAATACTTACAAATTCTAAACAAAATAGTCTACTGAATCAAACAAAAATATTTACTGAATTTTTTGTAATATATCAAACAAACTTTTTGTCTGAATCAGTAAAAAAGTTTTCTATTAAAATGTTTTTAAGTGTTAAATAATAACATCATTATCTCTTAAGCATTTATGAAATTCCACTTTGTTATTTGTGTTTAACTCTGCATATTTATATATAGACTCTAAAAAAAATATATGAGAATTAATGCAACAACATTAACGAATTGATGCACTCAGTACACAAACTTGTTACAATCGCATTCCTTTTGCTATCATTGTTGTTGTTCTTATTTATGTGTATGTCATCATCAGGTTTATTTTTTAAGACATAGAAAACTGGTTTTTGTTGTTGTTGTTGTACCAGCTCTGCTGCTGTTGCCGGGAGTTCTTTACTGGGGAAAAACTGCCGGTTTGTATAGCTGTTCCTGAGTTGACAATCTTCGGCCAAGTTAGATTCGGGTCGTTCCGGAACGTAGATCCAATTGTCGTAGGACTGTTGTTTTTGGTGTTTGATTCCTAAATAAAACTCAAACAAAGAATTCATTGATTCAGTCAAGGAGATTTACTAAAAATGAAATTTTATTTTAGACAAACATTTGTTTGAAAATATTTTAGTGATTATTGTTTCTGTGTACAAGTAATAACGTGTAGTAGAGCCGCAGCAGGTTAGGTTAGATATGTTGGACAGTCCGCGCCTACACTTGGGGCGCGGACTGTCATCCTGTTCTCGGCCTCACATCCACTGTGAGGCCGAGAACGGTCTGATTCATAGCAATAAATATTAATAAAATAAAGCTACCTTTGTGGCTGAAAGGTAGTAGTGCTACCCTCTTATTTCAGAGGTCGTTAGCCCGACTCTTAGCAAAGCCAATTCGTGTTTCTGCAGATATTTTGGAAATTGCTATCCAAGAATAACTTCTCTAAAAACTTAGTAGTCAATTCAGTGCCGAGAAGGTGCTAGACTGACTCTGTCTTTTCTGTAGTGTCATAACATTTGTCCAATCATATAGTGTCCCTTGGTAATACCAGGAAGGCGCAAGCAGCTTTTTTACAAAGGTTAGGAGAGGCTTTGGTCTATGTATTCTTAATGAGAGCCAAAGAGTCAAGGATAAGCGGCAATTGCAGACGAATTATTTCCAAACTCAACACAATCGCCTATCTTCTGGCTTCCGAATCGTTTTCACAAATGTTCTTGTGAATTCGGTTGCAAAAACATATTCTACATTTGTTTGAGTTGAAATTTAGAAAATATAAATTAATAGCATTAATAGCATTTAACACCCGAATTTACAAGAATTTGGAAACGGACGATTCCAAATTTTCTTTATTTTATCGTTTTCACTTTTGAGCAAACAAGCTCGTGTTCTTCTAACTTGAAAACAGTATTGTGAAAGAAAAACGCAACGAGAAAATCAATTAAATGTGAAATAGTCAGTTTTGACATTCGTTCTTATGAATTCGGTTGTTAGAACACATTATTATTTTGTATGTGTTCTAGCAACCGAATTCATAAGAACACAGGAAAAATTATTACCAAAAAAATTTCAAACAAAAGTTTGTTTAAAAATAAATTAAATTTTTAGTAAAAACAAACAACAACAACAACAATGATAGCAAAAGGAATGCGATTGTACCAAGTTCGTGTACTGAAAATTTTTGAGTGAATGAATTCCTTAATGTCATTGCAATAATTCTCATTAATTTTTTTACAGTCTGTAGATAAATATCCAGACTTGAATACATTTAACAACGTGAAATTTCATAAATGCTTAATGGATGATCATCATGATAACCCAGAAAAAAATTTTTTTTGTAAATATTTTTGTTTGATTAATTAAACTATTTTGTTTAATATTTGTTTGTATTTTTAGACTAATTGTTTTATAAATTCAGACAAAAATATTGTTTGGTATTTTTCAAAAAATCCAGTTAATCTTTTTGTTTGATTTAGTAAATTGTTTTGTTTAAAATTTGTAAATATTTTTAGACAAATTCTTTTATAGATTTAAACAATTTGTTCACTGAAAAAACTCGTTTTTTTCAGTGAAACTGCTGATATATTTTTGTCTATATTTACAAATTTGTTTGTAGGTCCGTTCGTAGACATCTAATTTACTATTTCATTGAATTCCTTTACAGAAAATGAAATTTACTTATTTTTGTGAACGTTTGTGAAAACGATTCGAAAGCCAGAACGTAGACGAATAAGTCTTAAGGTTTTTTATCAAAGGCTAGGAAAATTGCTGGCAAGCGAAACCGGAATGCCGTACCTCAAAGATCCAGTTGAGCCTTTCTGGCTTGGACTGTTAATTTGTTTGTAGACTTAAATTTAAGCTCATGCTGCCGTAACTGTTGCATGAAGAAGGACGTGTAAAGGGTACAGTTCAAAACATTATATTCAGGAAGAATTATTTTCTTTTCTTAACATGATTTTATCAAGAGTGTTCTCTGGCGTTTTTCAAGAAAATCGTGTCAGTCATTTTGGAGCTACGATGTTACAAAGAATGATGATGAAGGTTTTAAAAATTTCTTTCAATTAACTACTTGCTTAGTTTCTTGAAAACTCAGATGGTGTTTTTAGCTTTAGTGAAATGAAACAAAAGCTGCCTCGTGTGTTCTGAACAACAAGAACGCAATTTTTTTTTGTGTATTTGAATTCCTTGAAAATACAAATTTACTATATAAATAATATTTTGAGCAAAATAGAAATTCGTTGGCAAAATTTGGCAAATTAAAAAAAGGCAATAATATTTTCTTTAAAAATATATACATAATATTTATGTATGTATGTACTTATTTATACCAAATATTGATTTCTCATGGCAAATTATTGTTAATAACTTCTACAGAATTTTTTTCTGCTTCAAAAATAAATAAAATTCTAGAAATTAAATAAATAATCTTCATTTTCTGTTTAACCTTTTGTACATGAATGAGCTTGTGACAACAACCTCTTATATATAAAGTGACACACCTAAATGTCATAATCGTTCGACTATGGCAAATATGTAGATAGTCGTATTCAAATACATATTGTTTATGTACAAGAAAGGAATTCTTTAATAAAAATTATAGTTTCTTATTTTAGCAAATAAAAATCGAGCTAAAAGTTTTATTTAGCCGCCTTGATTCCCATTTCGTTTTGTGTTGTTTATGGGAAAAATTATTATTGCATGCAAATGTTTGTGGTTGCAAGTATGCATGTGTTTTCCTCTATTCTTATGGAATTACTTATGACTTTGCATGTGGGTTTGGGGAAATGCATGCACATGCGGCAGACATGTGCTTATTAAATGCAATAGTAAATTATTTATTTGAGACACTTCTCCACCCTAAAGTCTATTGCAATGAATAATTTTCGCGTAGTTTATTCTACCACAGCACATTTATGATCATTAATTCCAGTTGTATAAATATTATATCGGTCTTGTTTTTGAAAAAGTTTATATAAAGAATAAAATTTTTTATGTTTTTGTCTAAAGATGTACTGAAAGGCATTGATTTTGCTATACAACAGTCCGATTCTAAAATTCTGTTTTGTATAATACGGCAACTTTATCTATAAACATGTAAAAACAGAAGCTCTTACGTAAGCCATTCCTACAACACTACGCTTTAATCTAAAGTATATTACATTTGGTTAATTGGCAACTCTCCCTCAGAGCACGTTAAACTAAACTTTTATATAATTATGTTATGCCTATTCAGAATTACACTGAACATATCTGTAGGTGGGAGGTGAACTACAACATGTCACATTCTTTTTTAACTGCGTTTTTTATACTGTTGGAATCAGCATTTTTTGCTCTATCGATAGGTAAATTCCCATTAGGGATGCAGTATTGCTCAAAACCATGATGGGAATTCTTTATATTCAATTATTGTATGTGAATTACACATTAACGAAATATTATCGATCGAAGTTAGCTTTAGGGATCAATTGAATTTTATTTATAAATTCTGTTTTTAAAAATTTTGCAGTAATTTCGCGAATGTTTATTCTCGCGATATTATCGAGAGAAGTTCGTTTTAGTGATCTTTCCATTTTTTTTAGATGCCGGAGAAAGTATCGAGCATTTTTAACAAATTAGATTTGAAAAATGTGAAAATTCATTGGAAAACTGGACTACTTATTTTCTACTTATGTTAAACACAAAGTCATGTGTATTCAAATAACTGGCTATTGTCTTTTTCTTTTTATTCAACCCTTCGCGGCTTTCGCTGGGTAGTTTTAAAATCTATATCTTGAAAACAAAATAGAAGCACTGTTGGCAGCTCACAGAGGTTGGAATTGTTTATGTCGCAGAGAGTTCTATCCGCCAACATCATGTGTTGCTGCGGTTGCAGCGGAGCACGGACTTCTATAAACAGCGAACTGGTATATTATACCCGGCCAGGGATGGCAAAATTGGTACAATTGTACCATTTTTGGTACAAATCGAATATTAAAAGTACAATGGTACACCAATGGCTTATTTAGTACAATTAATAATTTTTCCATTTTTAAATTTTGCGAAGTATTGGAAACAAAGTTCGACTTTAAAAGAAGAATATATAAAGTGGTCAGATAAGACCAGCTCACAAAACGTAGCCCCTGTTCTTGCAGATTGCGATACATATTAACTTCTGAAATTTTTTTTTTTATAAATTTATATGCATTGTAGTAAATGCATATATTTCGGAACCTTATTGAGAATATATACCTTCCGATAGCGGATATGTCTAAATTAGTGAGTTATTTTCGATTGGAAATTGCTAAGTCCGACTTAAGTACACTTTCCTTTTTGCCACAGATAGTACTATATGAGCATTTTCATAGGAAAGTCCACTTTTTGTCACATGCGACACCAAGAAATTGTGATTTATTTTTTAAAGGAAACGTTAATTTATTTTTACTACTTTATATATTTGTGTAAGTAAAAGTTAGGAAAAATTATATATTTGCTATCCTTAATACATGTTTCTGGTTTCAAAAATCTATTTTGGTACAATTAGGTCCAAAAAGTAAAATTTTAGACAACACTTGGAACAAATTTAAAATCTCATATGCCATCCCTGTACCCGGCCACATCGGTCGCGTAATATTTAATGCATACAATTGTAATAAAGCTACTGGTAGGGAACACATTATCCCCGTGTGTAAAAACTGTATAGAATTCAATAACGATTAACAGTAAATGAGTGTTATTTTTTCAATGTAATTATTTTAGGGCCTAGTTTTCTATATCCCCAGTGATAAACACCTCGCACGTCACATACAAAGGCGAACGCCGAATAAAAATAAGTAAATTTTGTAAAACACTACGACATTACGTTGGATTGCTACATTTATCACTTGAATTCCCAATACTCACATAGAACTATGAATTAATATCAATTTAATGAAAAATAAATATCAATATTATTTATAATGTCATGATTATTTTTTGCAGTTACAATTGCGAATTTTATTATTTACAGGTAATTTCTTTATTACATATAGCAATTTTTCGCTAACTTGCAATTTTTTTCGTTTTTTCTGAACTTTTTATTTTAACGGCTTTGGCGATTTCTAATAAATTTTAGGTGTAGTTTCCGCTTTTGCAACGTCTCGCGAATTTTTGCAAAGTTCGCGATAAAAGCTACTTTTTGGATGCTTTCAGCTTCCCAACAGTTTTGCCGATTTTTAAACAATATTAGACTTTGTTATCATTCCGCTGTTAGTGAGTTTTTGCGAATTTTCGCCATTGTCGATATTTTTGCCGAATTTTTTGCATTCCTTACAGTTCTAGCGATTTTTAATCAATATTATGGGTAGTTAACAATTTTGAAACTTCTAGCGAATTTTCGCAAAGTTCGGGATAAAACCGACTTTTGGCATGTTTTTAGCTTTTCAATAGTTTTGCCGATTACTAAACAATACTAGACTGTGTTCTCATCCCACTGTTAGTAAGTTTTCTAGTGTTCTAGCGATTTTAAATAATTATTATGGCTTGATAAAAATTTTGCAACTTCTCGCGAATTTTCGCAAAGTTCACGATAAAAGCGACTTTTCGCATGTTTACAGCTTCCTAACAGTTCTGCCGATTGTTTGACAGTACTAGACTTTGTTATAATCCTGTTGTTAGTTATTTTTCTTTTTTGAATTTTCGTCATTTTCGCGATTTTTACCGCATTTTTTGCGTTTTTAGCGATATATAATCAATATCATGGCTTGTTTAAAATTTTGCAACTTCCTGCGAATTTGAGCAAAGTTTGCAATAAAAGCGAGTTTATGCATGTTTGCAGCTTTCTAACAGTTTTGCCGATTTTTAAACAATATTAGACTTTGTTATCATCCCGCCCTTAGTAAGTTTTTGGGAATTTTCGCGATTTTTACAGTTTTTTTTTTGCATTCCTTACAGTTTTCCGATTTTTAATCAATATTAGTTATGGCTTGTTTCAAATTTTGCAACTTTTCTCGAAAAATTTAAACACAAACGCTTCAAAAAACTTATGCTTGATTTAGCATATAAAGTGGGTTATTTTTTACTGAAACGTTTTATAAATTTGTTTTTCATATATTAATTTAAAAAAATAGCGTAACAACAGGTGTTCAACACTGGCAATCACCTGCCATTGTAAAGTATTTACCAAAATAGCAATTCAAGAAATTCTATGTGAAGTGAGGCGTAGGGATATAGAAAATAAGGCCCTAAATTAAAATCTCAAAATGAAAAATAGCAAAAATAAAAAAAGCGTTTAAAGCAAAAAAGCACAAAAAGAAAAAAAACGGCTAAAACGCAAAAATCACAACAACTAAAAAGATAGCCAAAAAACTAAAAAAGCGTCAAAAACCGAAACGGCCGTCAAAACGAAAAAAACGGAAAAACTTAAAAAAATGGCTAAACTAAAAAAATCGTCAAAAAACGAAAAAAAAACGCGCCAAAAAAATCGCTAAAACAAAAAAAAAACGCAAAAAACCTAAGCAATTGCCAAAACGAAACAAAGTGCCAAAAAAAAAATACTAAAACTAAAAAATCACAAAAAACCGAAAACAAATCCATAGACAAAAAAACCTCAAAACTGAAAAAAGCGCCAAAATTAGAATAAATCACTAAAACTAAAAATATTGTCAAAAAGGCGAAAAAACGTCAAAACAAAAAAAGGCCAAACCCAAAAAATTACCAAAACTAAAAAAATCAGCAAGAAACAAAAAAAAAATCCCCAAAAAACGAAAAGTTGCGCCAAAACTAAAAAAATAGCCAAAAACGAAAAAAACTGAGAAATAAAAAAAAATAAAATTAAACGAAAAGCAAAACGAAAAAATTGTCAAAATGAAAAAAGGGACAAAAACGAAAATGGATATATCTCACTTTAAAGTGATGATTTTTAACAGTAAAATCCTTTATTTTTAGCTTCACGTATAACTTTTATACAAACTACCTATAGTTATTGTAAATTGTTTTGCAAGCGTACACACAAAGAAAAAAAAAATGGTTGAAGCAATCATAATCGAAGAGTAACATACTATGATTGAATTTATGGTTGAATATATAGTAAGAAATCTGTTTTACATATAATATAGTTAAAAACAACCATATATATATGTATATGGTTCAAAACAATCATATATATGATTAAATATTACATATGTGGTTTGAAATAACCATATATATAGCTCAAGACAACAAAATATATAGTCCAAGACAACCATATATATGGTTCAAGATTACAATATATGGTTTGAAATAACCATAATATGGCTCAATATAACCATTCAAAATTACAATATATGGTTTAAAATTCCTATATACATGGTTTCAAAACAACCATACATATAGTTAAAATTTTATTTTTTAACTGGTCCAGTGTGTGGAATCTGAAATAAAATGTTTTATTTACAATCGGCCACGTTCTGAAAACCATTTCGTTTTGAAATATTGCAGCTTTTCAGTTGATTTTTATGTTTCAGATGTTTGAGATATTTTATCAGAACTAATTTACGAATGCACTAAATTCTTCGATTAAAAGAACAATGTTTTTCCTTTTCAAATGGTTTTCACAACATGGCCGAATATTAATTGCTAGCATTTGTCAGCTTTTGTTATTTGTAATTAATTTTTTTATTTATTTCTATTTTTTCAAACCAAGCGATACACAAAAACAAACCAATAGCTCTCAAGTAAAACAAAAAACTGACAAAAAAGTATTCAATCAACGAATAGGATCAAAGATTTTGTGGAAGCAGAAATCCATGTATCTTTTGTAAACAAAGCTTGATTGCAAGTAAACTGTTTTAAAATAGTATGGACAAGAACTATATTTTATGGTTATAGAACCATACTGTTGTTGAATTTTTAAATATACCGTGACTGTAGCTCGAATATTTTTAATAATAATATTATTAAATTCAACAATGTTGCTATTAATATGAGTGCTAATAATGTCATTAGGTTTTTGTCGTAAACTAATTAAGGTTCACAATTGTTTAGAACAATAATAACTTATTTGCTACAACCATAAGCTATATCGGGAAACATGACATTGTTGACGCAAACATGCCACAACCACATCTTTCCTTTGCGTGTAGTATTGCAATATTAAAAATAAATATATGCAATGTGTGTAAATATATGCTGGCAAATTGATCATATATTTTTTTTATAGAAACATGATCGATTGTGTCTGTATTTTAATGTAAAAAAAAGCATGTAAAAATAAATAGTTCTCTAGTCTCCTTTGCCTTCTTTGAAATATCAAGTTTCATAGTTTATAAATAAAAAAGTGAAGTAGCAAATAATGTCATTTCTTTGATTATTTTTACTACTCCACAGTTTTGTATCAAAAACGTTTTAGACGTGAGCGTAAAATGCGTATACGTTTTCAAACACAAATTGAGGGTGGCAAACGTAAATCACAAAATGCGGGTGGATTGAATGCCAGTAATACGTCCTCAAATACGGCCGGCAATAACAATAATAACAACATCAATAACAGTAGCAGCAATAACAATAATAGCAGCAACAACAACAATAACCACAATACATCATCATCAACAAATTCCAATAATAGTGTTAATGACGATGTCCGTTCAATAGATTCCACCTCATTGCACAGCAAACACAGTGGCAGTATTTCGGATTTAACAAAAAAATCAGAACAAGGTAAATTGTTGTTTTATTCTCTTGTAGAATATTAAATTTATTAAAAGTATTGTTAGTTTTTATGATAAATGTCATGTTAAAGTATTTATTGCAAGATTCATTTTGAACGAAAATACTTTAATATAAAAAATAAAAATGAAAAAATGTGATACAATACGCCGCCTAATGCGTGTTTAATTTTTTATTTCTCTCTGTGTAACCTCCTTTTTAACCAACACAGCGTCCTCTGTTTCTGTTTCTTCTTCTTGTAATTTCCCTTTACCCTCATAGATAATGATGGCAAACAAAGTGAAAAGTCTGATAAATCATCAATGTCCTCAATAAATTCACTTCACTCTCAAACGTCACAGCAACAACAACAACAACAGCAACAACAACATCTGCAGCAACATCATTTACATCCTCCACAACAAAGTGACGATCACCACCATCCATCACAGTCACAACGCCATGTACGGCATCATTCTGAAAGTCCTAGTTTTAAGCGTGAACCTCAATCGGATCACGAAAGTCGCAGTGCTGATGATAATCACTCGTCGGTTCATCATCATCCGCATACACGTGCCCACAGCGATAGCGGTTGTCATTCTTCTGCTGATCGTCTAAATGATCGCGATCATGATGATGAGCGTCGCTCGAGCGATCGAGAAATTATTCGTCCTCCCTCATCCCAGGCTGAAAACAGTTTAGCTGTGGCTGCTGCAGCTGCGGCGGCAGCCGCTGCCAACGGCAAGGGCCAGTGGCAATATTCCGGTATTGATCTTATGGCCACTGGAGCATTTTGGCAAAATTATTCGGGTAAGTTTGATATATTTTAGGAAAATGTAGAGACAAATTTAAAGAAAACATTACCAATACAGCCAACGCTGATTATTCAACTAATTGCATTCTTAGAATTCAACCTACTGTGAAGATTATATTTTCAATTATTTAAATTGTAATATTAATTGGTAGGAAATTTCTTTTTATCTTTTGAAAAGCAACTTTAGTTTTTGATAAAGTGTTTTGAAATAACACCGAACGAAATAACTAAGAAAACAAATGAAATAACTCCCAAAAATTTTCATACATTTTGGGATTTATTGCATTACGAAATAATAACTTAGAGGATTAAATCCTAAAAAGTACCTTTATTTAAAAAATAATTTTTTATTTAAAAAAGGACCATTTATTTAATAAAGTACCATTTATTTAATAAAGTAGCGTTAATTTACAAAACTACCATTTATATAAAAAAATTTTTTTCTTTAAAAAAGGACCTTTTCTTTAATAAAGTACCATTTATTTAATAAAGTACCATTAATTTAAAAACTACCATTTATTTAAAAAACTAGGTTGCGCAGGTTCCCAGTTTTAAAGATTAAAAAAAAAACCAGCCAACTTGGGTCCCTATATGTCCCGTTGTGTTTATTAAAAAAAACTACCTTTTATTTAAAAAATTCCTTTTATTTAAAAAAGTACCTTTTATTTAAAAAAAGAAACTTTTATTTAAAAAATTACCTATTATTGAAAAAGTATCTTTTATTGAAAAAGTACATTTTATTGAAAAAGTACCTTTTATTGAAAAGTACCTTTTATTGAAAAAGTACCTTTTATTTCAAAAAGGTCCTTTTATTTAAAAAAGTACCTCTTATTTAAAAAAGTACCTCTTATTTAAAAAAGTTACTTTTATTTAAAAAAGTACCTTTTATTTAATAAAGTACCTTTTGTTTAAAAGAGTACCTTTTAAAAAAGTACCTTTTATTTAAAAAAGTACCTTTTATTTAAAAAAAGTACCTTTTGTTTAAAAAAGTACCTTTTATTTAAAAAACTACCTTTTATTTAAAAAAGTACCTTTTATTTAAAAAAGTACCTTTTATTTCAAAAAGTACCTTTTATTGAAAAGTACCTTTTATTTAAAAAAGTACCTTTTAGTTAAATAAGTACCTTTTATTTAAAAAGTACCTTTTATATATAAAAATGTATCTTTTATTTAAAAAAGTATCTTTTATATAAAAAAGTATCTTTTATTTAAAAAAGTACCTTCTATTTAAAAAAGTAAATTTTTTAAAGAGAAGTAACACGATCAGGCAATTATCGCCTACCAGTTAATAATTAATGTGTTACTTTTTGGGAAAGGGATAGTGTATAGAGAACAGGTAGTGAAGTGGGAGAGAGAGAGAAAGCTTTATTCATTTACAACTCTGCTATTGCGTGTATTTTTATTTACTTTTTGCTAAATATTGTATAGCAGTGTAGCAGCTCCTCTGGTGTTAAGTATATACATTAATTTTGTTAAGCTATATAGCCATTTATTAGTTCTTTTACTTTTTTCTCATAAAATGGCCACACAGCTTAAACAACGCGATGCCTCTACTTGACACCAGAGAGGCTTGCAACACTGCTCTACAAAAAATGCGCAATAGCAGGGTTATAAATGAATTAAGCTTTCTATCTTTCTCCCACTTCACCACCTGGTCACTCTACCCAATCCCTTTCCCAAAGAAGGTAACAAATTAATCAATTAACTGGTAGGCATTAATTGCCTGATTGTGTTACTTCTCTTTCAAAAAAAGTATATTCTATTTAAAAAAGGACCATTTATTAAAAAAAGGACGTTTTATTAAAAAAGAACCTTTAATTTAAAAGAGTGCAATTAATTTAAAAAGTACCTTTAATTTAAAAAAGTAAATTTTATTTAAAAAAGTACCTATTTTTAAAAAAGTACCTTTTTTAAAGAGGTACCTTTAATAAAAAAAGTATCTTTTTTAAAAGTACCTTTGTTTTAAAAAGTACCTTTTTTAAAAAAGTACCTTTTTTTAAAAAAGTACATTTCTTTAAAAAAGTACCTTTTATTTGAAAATCTTTAAATCTTTTCTTTAAAGAACTATTTTTGATTTAAAAAATTACTTTTTTTTTTAAAATACCTTTTATTGAAAAGAGTACCTTCCATTTAAGGAAGTACATTATATATTAAAATACCTTTTATATTTAAAAAACTACCTTTTATTTAAAAAAGTACTTTTTATTTAAAAAATAACTTTTATTTAATAAAGTACTTTTTATTTAAAAAAATACCTTTTATTTACAAAAGTACCTTTTATTTAAAAAAGTATCTTCTATTTATTATTTGTGATACATTTTTATCATTACAGAATCTTTGGCCCAAGAAATTGAACTGGAACGTAAAACACGTTCCGGTAATACTGAACGTGAGGTTAAAAGCCCCTTGGCTGAAAGACAAGCGGCGGCAGCTTACTACAAGAATTCTGTTCTGTTTGGTAGCGCCAATTAAATAAAAGAAGGTATTTAATTCAATAAATTGTATGTATAAGGAATTTTAAGTGAATAGAAATGTGACCTTTATAATTCATGATCTCAAAGTGCAATGGTGGTTCAGCAAGACGAATATAAAGAAAATTTATTTGCAAACGGAAATAAATAACAAGGAAGTATATTTTAGTTACAGAAACACACACAATAGTAAAGTCCTTAAATTTAAGGTAGAAAAAAACAACAAATATAATTATTTGCTTATAAAAGGAAAAACAAGAATTTTAGTAAAATGTTTACGGCATTGCAAATATAGAACCTTAAATATTTTGAGCTTTTTCGGATTTATAGAAAAGATGGATGCTACAAGTGTATATAAAGATTTTAAGTTAGTTAGTTTTTAGGAACAGTCTAACACTTGAATAAGTTTCTATTTTAAGTAACAAATTACAAATAAGTTATAACTTTTCTATTTGTAGTTCATGTACATAATATATTATGCAAGACTTTGTTTTTTATGTTTTAAAAAAATTTAATCTTAAGTAATCAAACATACACATTAAGCTCAAAATTTATTAATAAATATTCATATAGAACTTAGACATAATATCAAACTTCCCCTATAATGGCCTATAATATTGAAGAATGGGAAAGGTTAAACTTTTAAATAATCATTTTAATTTCTTTTCATATTACTTGATAATAATTATAACATACTGTAAGTATTTTTACCAATAGATTATTCACAGTAGGGATAACTCACAAGTAATATTAACAAAAAGTGTAGTTTGAAATTATAAAAGCATATATTTTGGGCTTATTACATTACAGTGTCTCATATAAGTTTTCGAGCTTCAGTCTACTATGAAACGAAATGGTATTATAACTAGGAATATTTTCAAAAACTACGCTAATTTAAACTCGGTGTGCTTTGTATGGGAAAATTGTGCGGGTATTTCAAAAGTAATAATCAGAAACTGCACTTTGTTTACAGAATAACCCATATCTAATTTAACCCAAATTGTCCGGGAATATGTTTTGTTTTCAATTTAAATAAAAGTTATTAAATCTATACCTATAGGATCTAAGAACGTTAACTTAGTACTTAAAATTTTTATACGGCCTCTGGGTCGGGCATAAAATGCCGTTGCCATATGGTCACGTCCGGCAATACATATGTTTTTTTGTTCAAAGGAAATGATTAGAATTTCTCAATAAATATGTGTTTTCATTGCCAAATGATTACAAAAACTTCTATAAATACGCAAGTACATATATTTTTTAAATTAAATAAATCGCCATCAGCAGACTACATATATCGATATCTTGATGACCCAATTTATCCCCTTATGAGTAAGTTTTCTTATGATACCCTCATATCTTCTTTCGTTAGTTATTAGTGGTTTTTATCCGCGTAAGACAGCATATTCATTTGACTTAGAGACAATATGTTGGATCAAGACATCACAAAAAATATATTTCTATACAATTCGCTTCCGGAAATGTTGCAATTGAACTTGCAGGACTTTCCTATACGATACTTTTGCCATTTTAACTATTAAGTTCATCTATAAAGTCCAATGCTTCACTCATAAGCGTTGCTTGAATATTTTCTGGTGGGGAGGGGGAGGGTGAAACTAAAATTAATTTTCTAGTGAGCTTATATTACCAAAATTACTCTAATATCTTGAACTTATTGAAGGAAAGGGGCTTATCCCTCCCCAGAAGGGCCTATCTATGCCAATGGGTTCACTAAGGGTAAGTTTTGCAAACAAAGAACATTCCACATCAATAACAAATGCTTTCCACACAAACTAAATGCTTTCCATACAAACTAAATTATTACCAGAAAAATTTCCATATAGTGACTGATGCACCCATATGGTAACGGAAATATGTATCGCGTCAAAAGTGGGTGAAATATATATTTTGTAATATGTTGATTTATGTGACAACTAAATATGACAATTCGGTTGTATATTTGTAATAAAATATTTTTCGTAAGCACAACACAGGTAAAAAGATAGGATAACTTACTTTTTCATGTAATCCATTTTTCACCTTTTGTCTACTTTGAAACACAAGACCCAACTGACCTACAAACAATTTGTAAATGCTAACAGGTGTCTCTATGAAGCAATGCATCATATTTTGCGTTACCATATGGGTGCGCTCGGACAATTTGGGTTAAAGAGCCCCATATTATAGTTGTGCAGACATAAAAAAACTAAAAATTATTTTATATGAGAGTAACCGTTCTCTCTCCCTACCTCCAAGATTTTAAAGGAATTATGCGTTCGCCCTCCTATAGCCCCAAGATTTTGCTGGAAAATGTATTTTATTCTAGGACTAACCTAGATAAAATTTTTAAAGCTTCGTTTTTGTAGTTGCGCATATATGGGAATATTAATTATTACTTTGTATGAAGAGTACCTCTCTCCCTCTCTGATACCGCCAAGATTTTGCCAGAAATTGCACTTTATTTTACGTGTAAAATACTTAACATTTTAAGAAAGAGAGAGAGAGAGAGTGAGAGAGAGAAAGGAAAATTCAAAATTGCATGTTATGGGGGTACCCTCTCCCCCACAATAATAAAAAATAATTGTCCTATTTGAATTTCCCGGTCATCAGTAAGGTAGTTCCAAAAAATTTCAAAGCGATCGGTCTTACCGTTTGGCTTCCTATAAGGTCCTTTAAGGCACACACAAATAAACAAACATACAAACACAGATTAATTTTTATATTCTATGTATATAGATTTATCTCTCCTGTTGATCCATTGTATGAGAATATACTTATTTTATCACACCAAAAGAGTAGAATATCAGATTGGACTACTTGATTTAAATGTGTCTAAGTTGACTGCTACAATAACTCAAAGTAAGAGCTAAGTCCTACTTGATGTTTTTAACATTGAAGTTTGCACCCACGTTGCCGATAGTAAACAACTATTAGAAGTACAAATTTAATTTTTCTTTCCCCAAAAAATTAATCGAAATTACTGTAGATTTGCTTGCAAGCCAATGACAGTTGACACAATAAGCCAATATTACCTGCTAGTTTATTCCAAAAAACTCTCTAATCAGTAGTGTTTCCTTTTATGATAACTTAATATTAGAGAACTTATACGAGACACTGTAATATACATAATCAAATAATTTAAATAAAAAATATGCAAAGCAAGCAAAAACATTGAACAAATAAATATAAAGGGAGTAATAATTTTTTTGTGCTGGTGTGTCTACATTTTTATAAAATGTTTTTGCAACATTTTCCATTAAAATTTGGTTAAACTTTAAAGCCTCTTTTTGTAATCCTAAATATTAATTGGCAAAAGAAATTTATAAAGATTATTAATTTTTGTGCGATTTCCATAATATTGGTAAAAATTATAAACCATATTTTATTAGTTTTTCCCATTATAATTAAAAATTTCAAGAAATTTTATCTTTACTACTGAAGATTCTCTACATAGCTTAAGGGTTTTTCCTCTAAGTATATCGAAAAGTGGCTTCGCTGAAAACATGTTTATGCATAGCCAGCCTTCAGCCGAGCTAAAGTGCATTTTCTTCTCAGTATATTGAAAAGCCGCTTCGCTGAGCTAAGATTTTGTGCCTAGCTAGGCTTTACTAGTGGGAGATATTTATTCGACAAACGCAGAGCAGGAAACCCATAAGCCTGCCCAAAGAGAAAATCTTAACACAGTGAAGCCGCTATTCGCTTAACCAAAAGGAGAAAATCGTTAAGCCTTGCCAAGGGTCAGCTATGAACGAATCTTTGCTCAGCGAAACCACTATTCGTTATACTGAAAGCGGCTATGTAAAAACTTTACTAAGCGAAGCCGCTTTTCGATATACCAACAGGAAAAACTCGTAAAGCCCGGTCGAAGACTGGCTTTGCACAAATCTTTACTCAGTGAAGCCGCTTTTCGATATATAAAGAGGAAAAATCCTAAACGCCGGCCAAAGGCCGGCTATGCAACAATTTTTACTCAGCAAAGCCGCTTTTCGATATAATGAAAGAAAAAAACCTTAAGCATTGTTGACGTTATTTCCATCTGAATAGGCAAATAAAGTCAATTACTTTTTTTTCAAAAATTTGATAACTTTATTTCACTTTTAAAAACGCAATAAGGTCAATTGTGGGAAATAAAGTCAATTGACTTTATTACCTGTCACCCTGTATGCTTACAAAGTCCTTCTCCTTTCTAATTAACTTTTTCCAAAATGCACCTCTCACTTGAAAGTTGCTCTTGTCTAAACAAGAGAATTGCTTTATTTATTCAGTTTTAGAACATTTTCATGCAATTGCCCACAAACATTTTATTGCTCACCACCTTAAAAACAAATAAGTCAAATAATCATGTGCAAAACTAAAGTAAAGATATAAACAAAAATTTTAATATAAAAGAAATAATAGTAATAAAAAATTCAAAACATTATCAAATGATTATACGATACCAGCATCCAGTTGAAATATGCAAATAATAAAATAATAAATTAACAATAACATTAATAATTAGTATCTATTACAACCATTTTACAACAACATATTTATAATTACATAACAACAACAAAAAATTTGAAAATAATAAATAATTTATATATAAAATTGAGCAAACGTACGTATAGTTATCAATGCTTGCTATTTAAATCAACAACAAACCCAACAAACTTAAATAAGAATGAAATAGTAAAAATAAATTATTAATAATATTATGATTATTATAATTAAAATTATTATTAAATTATTATATTATTATAAAACAAAAAAATTATGATGTAACTGTCATATATTATTAATTATTATTAACACAAAAAAGTAAAACCAATAAAGAAAAAAATAAGTTATTAATAAAACAAATAGACTCTTTTATTTATGATTTGAAATTTGGATTTTTTAATCTAAATGCTGGTGTAAAACAAGGTGAGACACAGAAACATTCGAAGTTATTTCAATATTATCGAATACTAACTATATGGGTAAAATGCATTCAAAATTGTTGAAAAAAGAAACAATATTGATAGATGAATTTTATTATTTCGAAACATGTAATGAAGGATCAATTTTCTGTAGATTCTACTCCAGAGGTCATCACAAAGAGAAGCACATAATATGAGAATGTATTGGTGTTTTTGCAAATGCTGAAAAATGAAGAGACATGAAACTACTCAGTTGAGATCTGGCACGTCAACTTTGACTGTTGAAAATTGTCCAAATAAGCTTTTTATGTCGGCTAGTTGAGCAAGAGACAACAACTACGTGTTGGTGTTTCATTTTATCCAATTAAAAGTGTTACACACTTTACAAATGTATGCGTAAAACAAAACAAATGGAAACACTAACACTTTTTTATTTCTCTTTTGTGATGCTGGGCACTTCGGCTGAGACGGCAATATCTTCCGGCTCGTGTCGCGTCTGGTTAGACTGTGATACAACTGAATGAAATTATAGTTTCTTACACTCTTTGTAGTGAGTTTCGTGAATAATCGTGTTGTATATGTGAAAATGACGAAAAGTACTCGGGAACCGGTGGCTTAGCATCGTGATGTCTGTTCTAGCCGCATAAAAATCTCTTAATACATATATTTTATGCTTTTTTTGTTTTACAGTATCAACGAGTAATATTTTTGTCATTCGTTACCTCACTTTATAACGATATGATATCTTAATTATTTCAGTTCGTTTTATTTGCTTAGAACTCCTTTAAATCAAAGAATAAGAACTAATAAATAAAATAAGTCGTGTTAAAAGCAATTCGCTTTACTTTTCGCTTGCTTTTTGCTTATATTCAGCATACCGTCGTGTAGGCTTACATTTTCTCCACAACGTTTTTGGATCTCTGCTCTGGATATATGAAAATTATTAATTACTTTGGGGGCAGGGAGAGGGACCCATCTCCCCCTGATATACTTCTTAGTTTTTGTTGGAACTTTCACTTTGTTCTAAGAGTTATCCACACCAAATTTAGAGAGCCTTACTATTGTAGCTCTGCAGATATAGGATAATTAAAAATTACCTTGTTTGGAGGTACCGCTCTCCCTCTCCTATGCCTTCAAGATTTTGTTGGAGCTTTCGTTTTGTTCTAAGAGTTATCCGCATCAACTTTAGAGAGCCTCACTGTTGTGGCTCTGCAGATATAGGAAATATAATAATTGTTTTTCGTCGGAGAGGGGTGGGGGGTAGGGGGAGTACCATTCTTCTCCCTCTACACCTCTTAATTTTTGTTGGAACTTTTAGTTTGTTCTAAGAGTTATTCACACCAAATTTAGAGAGCCTCATAATTATAGTTCTGCAGATATAGGAAAATTACCTTGTATGAGGGGTACCCCTCTCCACCATCCTATACCACCAAGATTTTGTTGGAACTTTAACTTTGTTCTAAGAGTTATCCACATCAAATTAATAGTCTCACTTTGTAGCTTTGGAGATATAGTAAAATTAATATTTACTTTGCATGGATGTACCCTTCTGCACCCAGCTATACCGCCAAGATTTTGCGCAATTTTGTATTTTATTTTAAGAGTGACTCGTGTAAAATTGAGAGAGTCTCACTAATGTAATTGTGTAGAAAAATTAAAAAAATAAGTAGTAATACATAAGGTAATTCCAAAATTTCAACTTGATTAGTCTTAACGTATGGAGCAAACAAACTAACAACTATACAAACACAGATTCATTTATATATGTATATATAGATTAAGGGTATAGGCACCGCTACCCAAAGTATCTGAAGTAAATTTAGGCTCCGAATAAAGCCAATTATTCTACACGGTGAGAGATTGTATACTTCACCTGGAGTCATCAAGATACCTTCAAGGAAGTTTATTTTGCGCGCACCTATCGCCGCACAGTCACAGAGAATGTGCGCCGGCGTTTCTTCTTGCGTTTCGCAAAGGTTAGATATTTTGGCCTCAGAATTTCCAATGCCAAATTGGTGTCGTCTAAGGTCGTAGTGTCTGATAAACCAACCCGTTAGTAATCTAACATTGTTCTTGTCCATTAGCAGTAATTTTTATGATTTGTTTTGGGATAACGTAATGAGTCGCTTTCCTTGTCAAAGACAGTGAATGGCTTCCCAATAGCAAGTAAATTCTATCTGAGCCCAGGAGTTATTCTGCACGGGTTTCGGGCCTATAAACACACGTCGGCTAGACAGACAGGCCGTTCGTTTCCAGCATGGCCTTCACGGTCAGATTTCCAGCATATCAGATATCAAGTAGATACGATACCCTTACATTTTCTCCTCAAACATTTTCTTGCACAAATAAGGATGGTATAGATTTTCGCCTGGCAAATCGTAGTATATTTACCCATGGGAGTGGCCCTTTATAAGTTAGGGCCATATATCGCTGTCTCCGTATCTATATTTTCCTATTTTCAGCCGTCTGTAAACCAGATGTGGTCGGCATCTTCGTGCCATGGAGTATGTTTCAGCCATTGTTTGAAAGAAATTTTTATTTTTCGTTCGAATATTCGAATAAAAGCTTAAAATTATTCGGCTGTTCCAACAAGAAAAAAATTATGAAATTTTATTCGAACGAATATAAAACTCGAATAATTGACAACACCTTTTTCTATCGATAATATTTTTGAAAATCACAAAAGAATAAAATAAGTGTAGTAGGCTTAGAAACTTATACAAAACCCAACAAATATTTTACATCCGATATGAATCTATTTTATTTTTCTACACCTGTATAAGAGGTTTGTAACTGTTCAAAGTTGTGGTTGAAGTCTACTGACGATTTGGTAAAAGCGCCACTGAAATGTATATAGACAATAGCTTAATAACCATCAACAAATAAATTTCTTTTGAATTAACTATATTTCATATTGATTTAGTATTGCAGTACAGTTAAATCCAAAGCAAGTTGATACTAAAATAATAATACAAAAAATCATGTTGAATCAAAGCTATTTCGAGTTGAAGCAACGTGAATTTAATATTTAAACAACATGAATCATCATATTGAATTAAAGTTATATCAAGCTAAAACAACACGACTTTATTATAGCTATTTTATTAATTATTGATGTGATGTGCCCCAGCCAAGATTTGAACTCGTGCCACTTGCATTATAGTCTACAGCCACAACCAGTGATGGGAATTTAAATTTATTATTTCGGGCCGAGTTTTACTTGAAATAGTGCAAAATTACTTAAATAGGGCCAAAATTTAATTTCGTAAGCAGAAATAAAATGTCCAGCCATTTAATTTCCATGATAAATTCCGCGGTAATGATCACATGAAAACGTCTGCTCAGCCACCTAATCTTATGGCGTTGCAACCTCGGGCAATAGCAGATAATATGCTCCATCGTTTCTAGATCCTCTTCATACAGCAGAAATCTAGAATGCCAGTTTCCCAAACGCTGCTTCTCGCTCTAGCCGAGCAGTCTATGCACCTATCAAGACTCCTAGCACATTCTTAGTTATATCCAGTATTAACTGAGATGTTCTTAAGTCGAGTTTTGGCCACATAGCCTTCGAGACTCTACAATGCTCCCTACTCCCCCATAAACGGATAGCCCTGGCCAACACCCAATTACTGACTACCCTATAATGCCATGAAATAACTCATCGGTAATTTAACCAATCTGTCACACATGTCCTCATCTAGCGCCGACCCTATTCTTGCTAGCTCTTCGGCAGTTTCATTGCAGCGACCAGGAACTCAACATAGTCTGACACATTTGTCTATAAGCAAATTGAGGGCTCTCCTACAGTCATTAGTTTCGATTTAACACTTTGTCCCTTCAAAACTTTTAGCGCCACCTGATTGCTGACGTAGTGAGCTACCTCCTCCTCTTCAGCCATATTTCAGCTTGAAAAACGGAAAAAACAATAAGTAACTATTTACAAAATAGTTTTCATTACAATAGTTTTCATTACAAAGTAGAAGATGGGCCCAAATAAGAACGAGTGTGCCACAGTGCCAGTCAGTATCCAATAGTGCAAAAAATTGCACTTTAGCTATACACTAAATAAATATAAATAAATACCCATCGTATGTGAAATTAATTTCATTGTAATTCAACATGATTTAAATAATTATTTAACATAAAACTTATTTGATATTAAAGTTATAGTCATGTTCACTTAAAATGAACTGTAACGAAGTTGTTTTAACAGTGAAAAATTTTAAATCAAAGAGATTTAAGGTTAGATTTTTTCAATTTAAAATTAATATGAAAGAATGGTAATTTTAAGCCAGCGGTAGTACATTTCCGCTGGTAATTCATTTTTTATCGTCTGCATAGCCGACACATGTAAGAATAAACAACAGTAAGTCACACAACAGTGAACTGTGGCAATGAACAAAGCAAAGAAACACTAACACACTTAAACGACAAATTATTTCTTGTAAGTTTAATATAATTTCAAATCACAATTGCGTCATGTTGATTTTACATTCCTTTGTTTTTCTGTGTGTACTGCCTCAGGCAAATCATTTATCCTTTCGCTGTACGTCTGCCATGTTGACCTTTTGGACGCCATAAGTGGTTTGCTTTAGCTAGTGAGTGCAGTATTGTAGGTGGCCCACTCATCTGTGTTCTTGTCTCTATTGAATTACCGCCTTGCCTCTTTTTCACTTTTTCTAAGCCATCGTTCCACCAGGATACGCCCCTTTTTGGCATTTGGCCAGTGCTACTAGGAGCTGAGTAAAAATGCTTGGTTGGATTACAAATCTAAAAATACCAAGAAAAAATTATATTTAATATTATAATATTTTTTCGCTCTCAAATGTTTGTGCTAACTCTGAAACCAAAAATGCTTTGCTACCCCATTGTTGTGAAGATATACCAAAATCAATACATAATTATTTTGTATTTCTGTGTAATTTGCCACCAGGATTTTGTTTAAAAGCGCAATTTGTTCTCAGTGTACACTATGAAATTCTTCATTATTTTAATGAAAAGTTACATTAAAAGTCAGCTAATGCAGCCCTTCATTGGATCAATGAAGAATGTGTTATTGTATTTATGAACTTTATTTGTACAGTTATGTCATAAAAAGAATAAAACTATTTCATTAGTTCAAGCAAACAGTTTCATGAATTAATGTAATGACGTTGTTGCGTGCCATTAATGTGGTCGAAACTTTTTCATCTAAAAAATTATTGTCTCTTTATTCAATTTATGTATTTCCTTTATTCGTTCATCTTTTCCAGAACACCCATTTAATAAAAATTAGATTTATATTTTTAATTTAATAGAAAACATATACGAGTACATACCCTGCGGTAAATGGAACTGGCACAAAACAAGTCACGTAACCGGTCCTCAGGTGGTAGGGACCAGTCCGAGTTCTAACACTTCGTATGAAGCGGAACAGCCACTTTTACATGGGGATGGCCTAGGATGGGGTTAATTGATACTTTGTATGCACCTTGTAACTTGTCTCTGAACTATCTTATGGAGTCCTAATCGGTGTAGAATAATATAGATTATATATAAGTATTATTCCCAAATTCAGCTGTAATTATCGATTAATCTATTTTTTTATTGTTACAAATCCAAGTAGAAATTGTATTTTATTTTTAAGCGGTGTCTTTGATAGGATTCGAACCGACAACCTCCGGCATGACAGGCTAGTACACTACCCACTCGACCACAGGGGAACTTATATATCAATGTTGTAAATACAAGTTAAGCTGGAATTTATATCTGAATATAGTTACGGAACAGGTTCCTGAGTGGAATGGCAGTCTCATTGAAGGGAGATAATTAATATTATATAGATACTATGTAATAGGCCTTTGATCCAGGTGCATCGAATTAGTTCAGTGCCGTTTACTAATATACTAGCCGGAGTACCAACTAAGTTGACTGAGAATTGTTAATATGTGACTATTTACACAATATATCTTTTTTCACCATTCACTACTCCTTATTTTTGGTACTAGTCTTATTTTGTTAAGTCTCAGGAGTACGAGTACTTTTGGATCATTTGTCACCAAATTTTCCGCAGGGTACATATAGTTAAGAACATAATATCAGGATTTATTTTCTATGATAAAAAGCAACACCAAAAATGCTATATTTCTTATTTTAAAAATGTGCCTTGATTTGGACCATCTATTAATTATATATCAAAATATATTTGTGCTTTTAATACTACATAAAATTTTTATTTATGAAGTCTCTTTTATATCCTTTCGTTTGGCAATATGATGCAGCTAAATGTTAGTGTGTGTGTGTGATATATTATTCCCTTTATTTAATTGTTTGATTTATTGATTTGAAATGAACAGTTACATAAATACACTTTTTGGTCTCTTTTGGGAATTTAATTTTTCACTAATGAAATGAGTTGGAAACATATGAAATGTAAAATTAAGGAAACAAATAACTGTGTATAAAGAAATTTTATTAAATACCTCTTTGTCGTTCTAAGCCCATAAAACCTTCAATCAGTTAAACGTTGTGAAAATTAACTAGAATTATAAACGTTTCAATGAATGTGAATTATAATTTTATATAATTTTTTTCTTTTAATTTTTTGGCATTTGTTAAATAAAAGGTATAATCTAATGCCGTTTGTCCAAAAAAGGTCCCAAAATAATAAACATTGAAGTCGTACAACATGCAATCAAACGAATATTTTTGTTTCTTTTGTGAGTAAAGTTCTTAAAAGTTTTTTTTTTGTTGGTGCACCCTACAGTAGTAAGCCCATTATTCTGGTATGGCAATCTTAAATTTGAAAAACTTTTAATATATTTTAACAAGAAGTACATAGAATCCAATTCAGTTTTCAACAAATCTGTTAACTATCTCAGTGCAATCATTTGGCCACACCATTTTCTATAGCTCCATCAATATTCGACTTATGCCGCTTAAATACTACTAAAACTTTTGCACGCGCCTTGAAGTCATCTCAAACAACGACAAAATTAAATAAAGAGTTTGAAAAATAAAACAAGTTTCAGATCTTCCTTTTTGCGTTCTTTTTGATTTCAGTTTCAACAAAACCAATAATAAACTTAAATCGATAATTGAGGTCAATTTTCGTAGTGTTTAGTTGTGGCTGTATGTGAGAAATTATAAAGAGAAGAAAAGTTCTTTATCTAATTTTTTTTATTTTTGTGTCTGAAAATCTCTTTTGATTTGATTTCATGTTCAATCTGATGTTTAAATATTTTTGCGTTAAAACGTTTTGGGTACGTGATCGTTTAACTGTAAATTAAATATATATTTTTTTTCTCCAGAATAATCATGATCACACAGTCCTTTTAATTTCATTTGTGAGCCTCTTAAAATCAAATCATTTTTTAGAGACTTATAATTATTATTAAATGCTAGTTTTGAATTTTGTTCTTTCAAAACATGTATTCTATTAATTGAGGGTGTATTGAAAAAGAAAAACATTTGAGACATATAAATCATTTTAACAAATTTGGATGGATTTGTTTCAATCCTAATGTCTGCATACTATGAGTTTTTGAGATTAATTTCCAATTAATTTGTGGGTTTAAAATAAAACTATGGGAACATTTTTTTGCTCTAATCAAAATCAAGATAAAATTAGCAGAACAAAAATATTTGCAACAAATAAAAATCAAATGAAGTGTTTTATTGAATAAATTGTATGTGACAGCTGTGTTATCTAGCTGAAATATGTCCATAAATGAATAAATGACATTTGCAGAAGAATTCTGTGGGATTATTTGAATTTTGTGAACTCTTCTTCTGAATTAGCTAAAATCTGTTCCCCTTTCAAATGGTTCATTAAGCAAATGCTTAATCAAAAGGACGAGGTTGGTACTAAAAAAAATCTTTAGCAGCTTGAAGTTTCAATTACAAATTTTAGAATAAGATTTTTTTTCGGTTATATGTAATTATTTATTGTATCTTCAATAAAATTGAACTAACAATAAGTAATCAAATCTTAATTCTAAAATTTTAATTTTTAAGTCCAGCCAGTGCCAGACAAAAATATTTGTTTCAGCGGTTGGTTGTTTGGTTGTTTACGTCTCTCGTGTTCGGCTGAGAGCAAGAGCGTCCCTCCTTCTCAGCCGAGTGTGGCCTCTAAAGTTAATGATATTTCGGGCTAGGAGATTTGGGTGCAAGTCAAGTCTTTTTATGTAGCTTGTCACGTGCTTAGAAAACACTGTCTTAACCGGCGGCACATCTAGGTCTTTATGAATTCGCTTGTTTCTGACATACCATGGGGCTGCTGTAATCGTACGGAGTATTTTATTTTGTTGCCTTTGAATTTTTTCTACATTTGATGCCGAGGCAGTGCCCCATAACTGGATTCCGTGGGACCATATTGGTTTTAGAATGGAATTGTATAGAAGAAGTTTACAATCTAGGCTTAGAGTAGAGTTCCTTCCAATGAGCCAATTCATTTGAGCTGCTTTTAGTTTCATTTGGGTCACCTTTGCATTTATGTGTGACTTCCATGTTAGACGACGATCAAGATGAAAACCGAGATATTGTACTTCAGTGTGTTGAGGTATAGTTTGGTAATTTATTTGTATAGGTGGACAGGTTTCTTTGCACAATGTAAAAGTAATGTGTAGACATTTTTGTTCGTTAATTTTTATCCGCCATTGTTTTAGCCATTGTTCCAACTGGGGTATATAATCTAGCGAATTGCGGGTGGCTTCTTGATTGCTTTTGTGAACACTTAGAAAAGCTGTATCATCAGCCAATGTTGATATGTGTATGTTACTGATTACCGGCAAGTCAGAGGCATATATAAGATATAATACAGGACCGAGGATGCTGCCTTGAGGAACTCCGGCTTCAATGGGTTGCGGAGGGCTTTGAAAATTACCTTCTTTAACAACAAATTTTCGCTCAGTTAAGTAGCTTTCTAAAAGTTTAAGGATGTTTTCGGGTAGGTTTTGCTTTGGTTTATGTATTAAACCTGCGTGCCATACTTTATCAAATGCCTGAGAAACATCGATGAAGAGCGCAGAACAATATTTCTTTTCCTCGAAGGTTTTTCTAACCACGTTCACGAGTCTATGTGTTTTTTCAATCGTACTATGTTGTCTCCTAAAACCGAATTGGTGGTCTGGAACGCCTCCAGTACGATTCAGTATGGGTGTTAACTTACTCATAAGTAGCTTTTCAAATAGTTTTGACATGTTAGACAACAGGCTCATAGGCCTATAGGACTCCACCTTCGTATGATCTTTGCCTGGTTTAGGTATCATGGTAATCAGCGAAACCTTCCATTCTGCGGGATAGCATTTGAGGCGCAAAATACTGTTAGAAATAAATAGAATTATCCGTTTTGCAGTATAGGGTAGCTCTAGGAGCATTTTATTGCTTATTTTATCAGCGCCTGGAGCTTTTTTCGAATTTAAGACCGCAATATAGTGTTCAATCTCACGAATGTTGAACCTCAAAGTAACATCTGGTATAGCGAGGACTGGTGGCAGCTCAACTATAGTATCAGACGTATTTGGAGTAAATACTTTCTGCAAGTGGTTTACAAACAGAGTACCTTCTTCAGCGTCAGTTCTTGCCCAGTCTCCATTCGAAGCTCGCAATGGAGGCTTATATATCACTGGTCTTTTGAGGCCTCTGGCTGCTCTCCATAGCGAATAGTCTGTTTGAGGTGTTGCGTCGAGCCCATTTAGAAAGTTTTGAAGAGAAGCGGTTTTTTGATATTCTAGTAGAGTTTTCAGTTGTTTAGTACATTCCTTCAGCCTACATTTTAGCTGAGGGGATCTGTAGCGTTGCCATTCTCTGCGAACTCTTCTCTTTTCGGATAAAAGCCGTTCTACATCTGTTGAAAAAATTTTATTATATCTCACCTGAAGATTTGTAGTAGTAACATTTAGAGCAGCTTGCTTAAGGTTTGCCTCAAACATTCTAATAGAGTCATCTATGTCAGCAGGCGTTTTAATGGAATATTTTCTGGGCAATGAGCACTCAAATATTTTTTGTATTTCAACCAATTTATACGTGTGGTTGTCATCGTTAAATCACAAGTGGGTGAATATGTTGTATGTGAATATATAGTGACAATAGGTGGTGAGTGATCTGAAGACAAATCTAAAGATGCTTCAACTTGGATCATTTCGCTGGGCACACCCTTTACTACTCCAAAATAAATAACATCAGGTATTTTTCGGCGATCTGTTGGCCAGTAAGTTGGCTGCCCATTTTTGAAATTGTGTCAAACAAAACGCGACCCTTTGGCGTGATGAGGCGAGATCCCCAGGACGTGTGCTTAACGTTGTAATCACCGGCGGCCAAAAAGCGTGGGCCTAGTGAATTAAAAAATCTTCTATACTGATTTTCTGTAATAGAGTACCTGGGAGGAGAGTAAATTGATGAAATCACCAGGTTTTGATGAAAAGCTTCAATGCAGATGTTAGTTGCTTGAAGATAGTCTTCACAATGATCAATCATTAAGTAGTGTTTTAATCGCGATTTTATGAGTATACCCGAGCCACCACAAGCTCTACCTTTGGGGGTCCTTTGTGTCGTATAGAGTATATCCGTTGATTTTAAAAAAACTTCTAGCAGTCAAGTGCGTCTCCAGAGACAAGCATAACAATTTTAGAATAAGATAAAACTAAGTTGTACTATAGAGCTGAATACAAAAATAAAGTTTGCTTAACTACCGGTCAACAGACAAATCTGAAAACGGTTCTTCTCAAGGGAGACTGCCCATAGTGCACAAATTTGTCAATTCCATATTACAAATACAACTTTAAAATTTGACTAACATATATCCCTCAGTATTGTTCATTATATGTGTGGATAAAATATACAGAAATTTTTCCAAACATCTTAATATCCCCCATTTTGCTGCTCCATTTTGGAACTTTCCTCGTATCTGGAATCTTTTCTTATCAAGCATAGTTTACACAAATAAAACAGACGTCAATTTAAGTTTTCTTTTACATAATTTTCCCAATTTTTTTTAACTTATTCGTTTCATATAAACTATTTTCAACAATTCAACACATTTGTTGGCTTCATTTTTTATTTTGGTGTAAACGAAAGAATATAAACAATTTTTTAACTAAACATTGGCGTTACCAAGTTATAAATCAGCTACAATTTTAGCTGGAGCTTAAGTGTTTTTTGTATGTTTTTGGTTGTCTACACATTCGGCTAGCGAGGAGCACATAGAGTCATTTAATAAATGTAATTGAGTCGCGCTTAAACGCGATCTTTTTGAACATTCACATGATCATAGAACATTTGTAATTTTAACTCATGCTCATAGACGTACTCATATTTGTAGGAAAGCGAACGAAGGGTTTATTTGAAAGTTTTTTTTTTCATATGCGATGATGTTGGTGATTTTTTTTCTCCTTTTAAATTGATATTTAAAGGAGTGACTTGTTGATTTTTTAGTACGTAATTGTGATATTAAATAGTGTTTAGTGAGTTTAGTAGTTTGTAAAATCGTGTATGCATCTTAAGTCTTTTGTTTTCTTTTGTTAAAAATGATAATACACTACAACAAACAAAAAGATTCTGGTGGAGGGCACCAAAAAAATATATACGTATATCGGGATTCATTTTGAGAGCAGTTAAAGTTTCCCCGTTTCCGCACAAAGTTATAATATCCCGCGGTAGTAAGTCTTGTAGGCCTTACATTTAAAGTATAAATTGTGCTCAGCACTTTTATGTAAAAAACCACGCGAAACATTTTTGTAGAACATTTTAAAACTCTTATTCTTTCTTGTATGGGTCTTTTCGTATGTTTCTTAAAAAACTTTTAGCGGCCTGAAATATTCTACAAAAATATTCACCATTAAATTCTATTGTGGGCTTTTAGACACCGAAGCTTCAATCTTAACTTGAATACCAGAAATCATTCAAAACTTAAGATGGGTTTAAGGGTAAATTTCCTAATTATTCACAACTGGTACTCTGCGTAAAGCATTCGGTAAGCCTTACTTTTAAGGTATAGATGTCTTCAGATTTTTTATGTAAAACAAAACGAAAAACATTTATGTATAACATTTCAGCCCACTTATTTAAGAAAAAGACATAAATACCCATATCGAGAAGAGGTTGAGGATTAACAGTTTCTATAGAAATGTTTGTTGTGTGTGAATTTAACTCCCCTTGAAATTAGTTCCAGATGTAAGTTTTCAAAACGCCGGTATACGTATATATATTTTTAGTACCCTATACCAGAATCAATCGCACAGAAAAAATTATCATAAAAAAATTTTCAAACAAAAGTTTGTCTAAAAATAAATTTAATTTTCAATAAATGTTCTTTACATAATCAATCTTATTTAGGACGCAAACACCAAAAACAACAAGAAAAACTGTGTCGTAAAAAAACAACCCCGATAACGGCATACATACAAATAAAAACAACAATAATAATAGCAAATGGAACTCGATTGTACCAAGTTTGTTTACTGAAGATTTTTGAGTGAATAAATTCGTTAATGTCGTTGCAATAATTTTCATTCATTTGTTTAGAGTCTTTGATAAACATTCAGACTTGGAAAACATTTAACAAAGTGAAGCTTCATAAATGCTTAATGGATGATGATGATGATGACCCACACAAAAATATTGTTTGATATATTACAAAGAATCCAGTAAATATTTTTGTTTGATTCAGTAAATTATTTTGTTTGCAAGTTGTAAGCATTTTAAAACAAATTGTTTTATAAATTCAGACACAAATATTGTTTGATATTTTTCAGAAAATCCATATGATATTTTTCAGAAAATCTAAATCTTTTTTTTTTTTAATTCAGTACATTGTTTTGGTTACAATTTGTAAATATTTTTAAACAAATTGTTTTATAGATTTAAACAATTTTTTTCCTAAAAACACGTTTCTTTCCATGAAACTGTTGGCTTATTTTTGTCTATATTTACGAATTTGCTTGTAGGTCCGTTCTTAGACAAAATATTATCTATTTTATTGAATTCCTTTAGTTTTTTCTGTGCGTTAGAACTTTGTTAAATTTTTATATATATTTTTTTGTTATGAAGTGTAATTTGCATTAGTTTAACTCTCTTCTTTTAAAAATCTATCATTTACTTTCTTAAATACTGACTCCAAAATATCACCTACAGCTAGAATTTCATCGCCCTTCTACACACGAAACACATTTTTTCGTCACAATTTTTCATTGTATTTTTACATAAATGCACCGTCATTAAAAACTATAATTTTTAACCAAATCATGGCTTGAGCCCATCAGCCTGACAATACTGTTCTGATTACACGACAGCAAAAAATTGTCACTTGTCTAATCTTTGACGACAACTATTAACTAATTCTAATGTGTTGGGTTTCATAAGCCTCAGAAAATAGTAGGAGACTGTCAAAATTAGTCATTCATAATAGGAGGATTATCTACAATTTTTAAACTGTTTGTGCACACAAGAATTTCCTGGTAAATTTTCCTGCTGCCAAAGGCAGTAGATTTTCCTAAACACTTCATTCTTTTGCAAGACTGCAATACTCATGGTGCAGCAAAAAACATAACAATCTTTTTTCTTGCAGATCGCGTGTGGGAATGTTTTGAAGCTTAAAGCAGCAGCAGCAGCAGCAGCAACAACAGTACCGACCAAAAGCTAAAGAAAGAAGTAAAAATTAAACAAAGAAAATCTTCGTAACATAAAATGTTTTGAGCATGTAGCAATTTTATTGTGTGCCATCTCAAGTGATCCTTATGCCTCTTAAATATTGTTGTTGTTCTTGCCACATTTATTATTGTTGGCTTTGTTGAACGTACGTTTGTTTTATTTAAAAGCCCAATTGCTGCTTGTCGCGGTTTTGATATTTTTTGTCGTTTTATTTTCTTATTTTTTTTGTATGTTTTAAAGTTTTATTTTTTTCTTGTGGCATAAATATTTAATGTTTTTGTTGTTAATGTTTATTCCTTTAAGTATTAATATGTGGCACTTTGCCTGCTGTCGCCACTTTAGTTTTTGTTTTCTTTTTTTTTGTTTTGTTTTGTCGCTGTTGTCGTTGTAGCGTTTTATGTTGCAGATCAATCGATCGACAAGTATTGATGCAGTTGTTGTTGTAGATGTTGCAGTTGTTTTTGTTCTTCTTGTTGGCTGAGTGCTTTATGCAGATCCAATTGAACGATATTGTTCAATGTGCTTTTGATACTGTTAATGAAAGTAACATATGCCGCTTTAAATGATAGATTTCTGAACACAGAGTAAAAACCAAAAATTTACTTTTAGTGATATTTTGGTTTTGTTTGATTTCATTTAAAGTTTAATATATTGAAATTATCGCCGCAAGCCAGAATTAATTGTATTCTAAGATAGTTAAATTTTTCTTCTTCAAAATTGAAATAAATTATTTCACAGATAGTGTTTTGAATTTGAAAATATTTTATGCTAGGGACGTTAAAAGTAGGTATGTAACGATACGCCGTTTTGCCGATCCGATACCGATACCGATATTTAAAAATAAATATCGCCGATACCGATTCCGATGCCGATACGAATATTGAAATTGAGTTCAAGTTTAGATTAACAAAACTCAAGCGCAATTTTTTTATTATACAAAATTACATTATAAGAGAGAATATTTAAAATTGATAAAACATTGGAAGTAATTTTTAAGGAGCTACATTTTCTTTGCTTCCAAAATATCTATATTAAAAATATGCAGATAATTAGTAGAAAAGAAAGAAAAAATGTTTAATTCCTTTATAATTTTAAAAAATACTCGCCATGCTTTTTAAAAAATCGATTTTTAATATTTAATAGTTAAATAACTTAATAGTTAATTATTAAAAGACTTCTAAGTTTATATTTATTCACTTAAATTTACATGAAAATACAGTTCTGAGCTTAAATTCGCATAAAAAAATTGTGAAAATGGGTAATTTTGTATCCTTTTTCCTTGAGGAAAAATCATTATAGAATACCGAAAAAGAAATTTATCCTAGCATCGCTTCCACCGAATTGGTAATCGAAAAACAGAACTTCTTGCAATGGCAAGGATATGTAAAACTAATTAGAAATTATCCAAATTTGCAATACTTCCAGATCGCGAATTCTACATTTGCATGCCTTCTTTGGAGTATCTTTTTTTTTTGCTAATGGAATTTTCCCCATTGAACTTGAATTCATGATAAAACTAACAAAAAATAAATAATTTTTTTACAAAATATCAGCATAAAATATTATTAATTTTTAAAATTGATATTAATAAGATATAAAAAATAACGAAGTGAATTTAATTCATGGTAAAATCGAGCAAAAATAAATTATTTGTTAAAAAAAAAAACTCTGAAAAAATTGTTCAAAGTATCGTCGTATCGACAGTAAAATATCGCCGATACCGATGTATCGGAAAATCTGAAGTATCGCCGATATATCGGTATCGGTATCGGTATTCGTTACATCCCTAGTTAAAAGTTTAAAATAACTAATTATTTAAGGAAAATAATTAACTATTATTCCTCTGTTAGGGTCATAGTTACGACGGTTGCACAGACATACACTGTAAACCGATTTACTAAACGTCATGTTAAAAGAGAAGAATATATATTTGGATATTGTATGGACGATGCAGTTGAGCTTAAGCTTCGGCATATAAGAACGAAGAAGGTGAAAAAGAAAGAAAACATATTATTTGGAAATGTCACAGAGTTTAATAGCGATCGGAAATGGAATTCAACCTACCCAATTTTTGTAGCAGCTGGTGTTTAAAAAAGAAAACTAAAATACTCAAATTTGTCAGGTGTATCTAGACTGTTGGCGGCGCGGCGCTGTTATGCTGGGGTATGCTCCGGCTAGGATTTAACATCTTGAGGTGGATTGAATTCCGTTTCCGAACGGAATTGAACTCTGCGACATGGCCGATTATATAAGAGTATAAAAATCTTTGATTTCTTCTCCATGATCATTAAACTCTTTTGAAGTGATAACGCCATGCAACAAGAAAAATGCCAAGGAATACCAGTATATTTATTTATTTTTTTTTTGATGCGTGATTTTGTTTCTTTTAAAATTTTGCGAAAACTAGCTCATTACGGATTTTGTGCATGATTTCTATGGAAACATTGATATCAAGTAGGGTGGAGTTATCTCTTCATGATAGTGTATCTTCCATTTGACGAATAGATGCTACTTACATTCCACTAGTTTCGTTATAACTTCAACAGACAGAGGCAACGAGTTCATGCCTGAAGAATTCAAAAATATTGCTGACTGTAGGCATTGTTTTTTTGCGTTTATTTGAAAATAATAGAGATTATAAACATAATATGTACTTAAATAAACAAACAGAAAATATAATTTATCTTATACCTAGTCCCATAATCGAGCTCTCTAGTATATGAAGTATTATAATTTTTATTTTTAAAATAAAATAGTATTTTCTATACAATATGTACATTTGCATATATATGATTCTATGTAAAGAAAAAATAGAAAAAAACCTTACATCTTTATTAGAAAAAAAAAAATACTGTCAAGTAGTAAAAGAAATTGTAGGCATTGTTTTTTACCAGGATTCTGCGAACACAGCAAGAAATCAGTACACATTAGGGTATTCATTCGGTTAACCGTTGATCGGTTAACCGGTTAATTACTACCCGATTAACTGATCGGTTAATTTAAAATTGCCTATTTTCGATTTACGGTTAAACCGGTTAATTTCAGTCGATTAACCGATTTACCGAAGTAACAAAACTTTCCATATTTTGTAGTGTTATAACGTATTTTTTGTGTGTTTCATTATTTGTTTAGTCTCATATACAAAAGTTATGCGTTTAGAAATTATTTTTTATACAAACAATGAAGTGTGTTCAGTGATCTTAACTTAAGTAAAACTTTAAAATCTTTGGATGTGGCCATCAAAAAGGTATAGTAAGGACTCTGCTACTCTAGGGAATCATTAAGTTTATTTTTATTTAAATAAAAACCTAAGGATTCGATTTAATGAGAAAAGAATTCAATTATTTTATACTTCCACTCAGGAATATTTCCTTCTAGCAACATTGTTTTAAAATACAGTACAAACACAGAGATTAAGGAGTACGAAAATATATTTAAAGGCTTTTTCCAAGTCAAGTTTTATCAAAACGGAAGATAATCTCTTAAACCAAATTATTTTTCTGGAGGAAAATTTAAATAACTGATATAATGATCAAACAAACTTGTTTATTTTTTAATGAATATATGTATACCCTGTGGGAAATCTTGTACCAATTGTCTTGAACATACTTGTCCAATGACTGGTGAAAATGCGAATGTTACGAAATGTTCCTAAGAGGTGACTGGTGACAAAAATCATATCACAACATATCACAAAACTAGGAAAAACCCATCATTGCACAAGCAGATTTTTTCCAAATTGAAAATTTTTGTTTAAAGTACAGTAATTCAGCTAGTATTAAAAAACCCATCACAGGACAAGTAGCCTTAGTTTGGATCTAGAACCTATCAGTGATTTATGTCAATTGACCCCCTCCCATGACAACGCCATGTAAAATTTACCGGTCCCTTTCATATAAAGTTCCGGAACTCGAACTGATTGCTAGTCCTTGGGAACCAGTCACCATACGGCATTAATAAACTACACTCTAAAACACTTTTGTTGAAAATTAGGTCGATAATAGTCGGCAACACTTTACCGATTATTATCGACCTAAAATTACACACGCATTATTTTTGAACAAAATGTTTTTACTAAAAAAAGCGATTGGCTGCATGCAGGCTTGAACCGAGACCTCCTGACTGATAGTCCGACGTATCTACCATTCAGCCATACCCGTATTATACTTTATGTTAAATTTTTTCCACTTGGGCTAAATATGTTCAATTTGAAAGATTTTTTCTTTAATAAAATAACTACAAAATCGATGTAATTTTCAACACAAATTTAGATAATATATGATCGTAAATTTGAAGTAATATTTTAGAGTGTAGTTAAGCATATTCCTATCTTATGCCAATGCTTTCACTTCACCCCAGCTTTTTCCTAAGCGAGCTATTTCTGCATCAATTTGCCTTCTCCATGTATTGGCTGGAACACCCCGTGTTCCGCTGACTTTTTGGGTACCATTCTATGGAATTGGCTATGATATCATTCTGCATCCTTCTAAGGGCGTGACTTACTTATTTCCATTTACACCTATTGACACTGGCTGCTGATAAATATTCACCCTTATCGAGAATAAAAGTTCACATGAAATGTGTTCCTTTCTCCTAACATTGTGATCGCCAATGTTGCATTATTTTAGTGTTAGTGTACTATTTTGTTAGTTTTTTTCACCATTTTTTGTTCATGGGAAACATTTCATGTGAATGTTCCCGATAGGGATGATTAATCTTGGCCAGAAGATTCACTTTATTCTTCTAAGGCATCGATTTATAAACAACTGGATCTTCTGTATGTCTTGTGTGATAGCATTCCAAGTTTCACAGCCGTAAAAAAGAGTTAACCACTGCAGCCACAACAGCTTCAAACTTTACTTTAGCTATACACTAGCAACATAATTCACAAAAAAATTTTTGATTAATAAGAGACTTATAAAACAAATTTTTGTATGAAAATTTGTTTTATTAATCTGTTATAAGTCGGAAATTTTTTTATGAATTCAGTCATAAATAAATACCATCGTATGTAAAATGAATTTCATTTTAATTCAACATTATTGAAATGGTTATTTAACATAAAGCTTATTTGTAATTGAAGTTATAGTCATGTTGATTTAAAATGAAATGTAACGTTTATAACAAAGTTGTTTTAACAGTGAACATTTTTAAATCAAAGAGATTTAAGGTTAGATTAACAATTTTCCGTATAAAATTAATATGAAACAATAGTAATGTTAAACCAGCAGCAGTAAATTTTCGCTGGTAATTCGTTTTTTGTCGTCTAAATAGCTGGCACATGTAAGAATAAATAGCAACAAGTCACACAACTAAGCACAACAGTGAATTGTGAACAAACCAATTAAACACTATTATTTCTTTTAAACTTATTTCTTGTAAATTTATTATGATTTCCAATCAAAATTGCGACATTATGATTTTACATTCCTTTTTTTCTGTGTGTACGTTTAGAATAAGAACCAGGCTTATAATAATGCCTTCGTTTAATTCATCAGGCGAGCTTTTATTTTGCCAAAATATGCGGATGAGCGAACTGGGGTCGACTTCTAATAGCTCAGCAGCGATTCCAGTAGACTTATTCAATTTGAGCATGTTTATGAAATTTGTAATTTCATCCACAGAAGGACATGTGGCAGATATTTCACTATAATTTGCATATTTTTGTTTGTTTTTGTAACAAACACAACCCGCGAAGTTATAAGGTTGTCTGCAAAAAACACCCAGGGTCTAGAATTATAGTTTTTTCTGTGTCATAAAAGCTTCCCTCACGTTTGTCCAGCTCACAGAGTTATTATCATGCGTAGCATTAAGAAACGAATTTAAGGCTGATATATAGGCGGTTTATATGACTGGTTTTCTTCTATTATGTACATCCACGGGCCTCCTGATGTTGTTATTGTTGCTGATGCTTGGCGCAGCAGTAAGTTTTATTCGTATGTTTGCAAGTAGTAAGTGGCGATCACTTGCCATATCGCTGCCCTTGCGATGGCGAGCATCTAACAGAGAACCGGTCTATTTACTGCTCATTGCCACATTATCAATTTGATTTTCCGTGTAATCGTTCGGAGATACCCAAGTAACCTTGTCCATTCTCTAGCGCGGAAATAATGATCCGCCCACAAGCAGGTTGTTTGACGCGCACATTCTCAAGAAAAGTTCGCCATTATCAGCAATACATCCAAGGCCGTATGTGCGTATATTTGACTACAGGTTCATTAATATCATCCATTACTACTAAAATGTATCCGCGGTTACTTTCGCTAATCGCTCTGTCGAGGGTGCTGTAAAAATCTTCCTTTCTCAAGAGTCCAGCAGAATCGGTAGGAGCATAGCACTGAATTCAAGTAAGATTTCGTACGCGGGTGTGAAACTTGCCAGATATAACGCTGTCTAAAAACGGTTTCCATGTTATGAGGGCTTTTTCGCTCTTTTTATGAAAAGAAATCCAACACCACTTGATCTGGGCAGGCTTACATCTTTTCCCGAGTATATTAGCGTGCATCCATCAGAAGTTGTATGCTTGCACTAAGCGTAATGATTCTAAAAGTGTCCGTATATTCGAGGATCTAAAATGTGTCCTTAGTTTCATGCTGAAAAACGTCTCGATAGATCGGTTAGTTCATTCATATTTCTTGAGGTTTCAGCTATTACGCTATGTCAGATATGTAGCATCCCAGTCTGATGATGGGCCTTCCATCTCAGCCTACAGACTGGCTATTTATACTGCTTATTTGTATAGCGAACCTCTTAATATAATATAATATAATATAATATAATATAATATAATATAATATAATATAATATAATATAATATAATATAATATAATATAATATAATATAATATAATATAATATAATATAATATAATATAATATAATATAATATAATATAATATAATATAATATAATATAATATAATATAATATAATATAATATAATATAATATAATATAATATAATATAATATAATATAATATAATATAATATAATATAATATAATATAATATAATATAATATAATATAATATAATATAATATAATATAATATAATATAATATAATATAATATAATATAATATAATATAATATAATATAATATAATATAATATAATATAATATAATATAATATAATATAATATAATATAATATAATATAATATAATATAATATAATATAATATAATATAATATAATATAATATAATATAATATAATATAATATAATATAATATAATATAATATAATATAATATAATATAATATAATATAATATAATATAATATAATATAATATAATATAATATAATATAATATAATATAATATAATATAATATAATATAATATAATATAATATAATATAATATAATATAATATAATATAATATAATATAATATAATATAATATAATATAATATAATATAATATAATATAATATAATATAATATAATATAATATAATATAATATAATATAATATAATATAATATAATATAATATAATATAATATAATATAATATAATATAATATAATATAATATAATATAATATAATATAATATAATATAATATAATATAATATAATATAATATAATATAATATAATATAATATAATATAATATAATATAATATAATATAATATAATATAATATAATATAATATAATATAATATAATATAATATAATATAATATAATATAATATAATATAATATAATATAATATAATATAATATAATATAATATAATATAATATAACTAGAAGAATAAACGCTGCAAGTTGTTGAGGAGTGTAGGGTTTGGGGTACATTTTGTAAGCATCCGCTGATTGTCCGGGACTGCTTATTTGTGCTACCATTTATTCGCAGCGATACTTTATGTCTAAAATCTGTTCAATATCCGCAACCTATAAGCCATCAGCTCGGCCTTCTTCGGAGCTCTGATATTCCAAGGACCGGAATTAATTAAGAACTAACAACTTAACTTTTAAGAATACGGAGGACTAAAATTTATCTGTAAAACTATGTACACATATACATTTTGAGCTTAATTTTAATAATGTATGTCTTTTAAAAATTTTTCAATTTTTAATATTAGATATTTTTACATGTCAAGTTGTTTGAACAGTTTATTGATTACGTTAAATTTTTATTTGATTGGAAGACCCCAATGGGTACTTTGGAAATTACGTAGTATGTATCTCAGAATATGGATATAATAATAGACATTTTATTAGATCCATACAAATTCAATACTTATAATTTAAAATTGACAAAGCATGTTGAATTTCAATACTTGTAACCGTTTTCCAACTAATTTGTTCTCTCTGTGTAGACATTTCTTATTCGTCTATTATTATTATTACAAAATTTCTACAATTCTAACTAAAATTTCTTTAGAAATTAACCTCTAATCAACCCATGCGAAATTCAATTATAAATTAAAGGCGAAAAAAAGAACGAAAAGTAATTTATTAACAGTTGGAACAGGAATAACAACATGTTCCTGTACAGATTGAACAAATTGCATTTATAATCAATAGACATTTACAAAAATCACACACATTCATTCACTCAATTACAAGAAAAACTACCAAAAAAATTACCTCAGCAAGATTCCGAAACTAATGGTGCCTTGCACGCAATATCAAGGCCAACAAGTAACATCTACCAGCTTCAAACTAACATACAAATACTGAATATGAGAAGGAAAAATAGAGGAAAGCAAACATTTCATAAAACTTTAAGCAAAACTACAGCGGCCGCTATAGAAAAAAAAATTAAATTACAAATGAATAAAAATTACGACAATAGTAACAATGATTTTTATAAAAATTAATTTCATAACGATGATTTTTGTGGCACGCCCACCACGTCGAACTGATCATTTGTTTTGCGTTGCTGTAAAATTTTATTCTCAATTGAACAGTCCAACTGTTTGTGCTTAAATGCTGTAAAATACATTTAAACGCCTGAGCTGGAATGTGAATGAAAGTTATATACTTTTGTACACTACATATAACAGAATATCAAAAAAAATGTTTACATATTAAAATTTTTACTAAATGGGGTCTTCAAACCAAAGAAAAGGAAATTTCAAAATAAATGTTTTTAATTTTATAAACAAAATTGTTTAGCAATAAATGCAATTATTGGCTATTTTCGCACGTTCAATTATATATTTTGATCAAAAACTTTGTGAACTTCAAGCACCGTCACTCTTCGTTGGATTAATGAAACTAGTTTCGTTAAAATTATTTTAATGAAAATTTTATTAGATATATGAAATAATTTCAATGATCCACTGTAATAATTTCGCTGAGCGAATTAGCACATTTCATTATTTAATGAAATTATTTATTTCATCGTTGTAATGAAATTATTTTATTATTTTAATGAAACTATTTTATTATATGTACGAGATTATAATTCAAACTGAAATAGGTTAAAGTCGGAAGTTATAATTTCAGCTTAAGTTCAATATTTGAAATTAAAATTTTAAATTACAATTTTTATTATTATTTTTTTAAGAGTAGAATTTTAGAATTAGGGATGTAACCGATACCGATATCGATATATCGGCGACACTTCAGATTTTCCGATACATCAGTATCGGCGATATTTTACTGTCGATACGACGATACTTTTTACATTTTTCAGAGTTTATTTTTTAACAAATAATTTATTATTGTTAATTTTACCATGAATTACATTCAATTCGTTGTTAATAATATTTTATGCTGTTAACAGCAAAAACTTTGCTTACAGGTAGGCAAAAAAGTATATGAGGATTTAAATCGTAACTACTTACAATTTGACTCGATAACTACTTATTTTTGATTGAGAAGTCCAAAAAATAAGGGGTACCCCTTACAAATGTATTTACATTGTCACAGCAATTAACTGGTTATTATTTGGCTTACTTGAAACTAAAAAATAGGTAGTCAAATAAACAAATTAAAATAAAAAAAATTATACGCATTATGTTTTATTTATATTTTTTCAATGTTATTATTTTTGACCCGTCTGGGATACGAACATGTGCTCGTTCAGATATGAAGACAAGAACTTTACCCACTCAGCTATGGTTCACTTATAAGTTTAAGCGACAAAAGTTAGTTTTCATATACAAACACATGTTGACTCAAAAAGTGGTTGTCTACTTATTTTATTAATACATATCAATAAATTGTAACTACTTTTCAGATAATGATAAATATACATATTAATTTTATTAAAAACTAAGTAGTAGTTCTAATTTGAAGCATAGTAATAAGATAAATAAGTACCCTTTATTACTTTGTAACCCATTAATAAAGTACTACCGATTGCAAAAATGACAAAAGTTTTTGCTGGGCTATTTTGTAAAAAACATAATTTATTTCTTGTTAATTTTACCATGAATTCGAATTCAATTCGTTGTTTTTTAAATCTTATTCCCAGAAAAAAGACACTTCAAAGAAGTCATGAAGATGTTGAATTCGCGATCCAGAAGTATTGCAAATCTGGATCATATAATTTTACATATCCTTGTCATTGCAAGAAGTTCTCTTTTTCGATTACCAATCACCGAATCGGAAGCGATGTTAGGAAATATTTATTTTTCGGTGTTCTATAATAACTTTTCCACAAGGAAAGAGGCTGAAAAATTTTCGCAACTTGTTCCTTTTCATGCGAATTTAAACGCAAAACTGTGTTTTCATGTAAACTTAAGTGAATAAATATAAACTTTTATAAGAATTTTAGCAATTAAGCTCTTTAGTTATTTAGAAGAATGTTAGTTGATAAATGTCATTTAAAAAAATCGATTTTTTAAAAAGCAGTTCGAGTATTTTTTTTTTTAAATTATTAAGGAATTACAAATTTTTATATAACTTAAATAAACTTTTACTTGCTTTTCTACTAATTATTTGCATATTTTTAGTATAGATTCTTTTGAAACAATCACAATGTAGTTCCTTAAAAATTACTTCCAATTTTTTATATTGGGTTAATATCAATTTTAAATATTAATATCTCTTACACTGGCATTTTGTATAACAAAAAAAAAAATTGCCCTGCGTTAGTTTTGTTAATCTAGACTTGAACTTAATTTTAATATGCGTATCTGTATCGGAATCGGTATCGGTATCGGCGTTATTTGTTTTTGAATGTCGGTATCGGTATCGGTATCTGATCGGCAAAACGGCGTATCGTTTCTTCCCTAATTAGGCTATCAGACCAACAGAACGGATTAGTACTACTAATATCGACAGCCGCTACACTGTCATTATCAGCTACATTTGTTCACTTTTACTTTTACTTAATAAAATAATTAAGTTATGAGTTAAGTTGAACTGTATGGGTTTTTATATCCAAAGAAATTTTAATTATTTTGGTTTGAGTTCGGTTTTAATTTAATTTTTCAATTAAATTATATTTTTATTTAGAGATAAATGTGATGCATTTAAAATGTTCTTTGTCTACATGCTTCATATTTATCTCCAATTAAAATTATAATTTAATTGAAAAACTAAATTAAAACCGAACTCAAGCCAAAATAATTACAAAAATAATAATAATTTGAATTCACATTAATTCAAGTATTGCTTTTAAGACGAAATAATATTTTCGGACTTAAAAACTATTTTATTATATTAATAAAATTCTGTCATTATTTTAATGATATTCTATCATTATTGTAATGCAATTATTTCGTTGTTTTAATGACATTATTCATTACTCATTAGCTTATCTTGTTTATTGATGATTTTCATTGATTAACAATTGCATGATACAAATACGTATATTAGATGCCAATGCACATCAGAAAAAGTTGTAATGTTGATGACCGCATACAGTATCTTGGTTTGCATTATTTGCTTTATAAGCAACGTCTTACCAACCCAGCAGCTAAAGATACAACTAGATACGCCTTAGGACAGTAATATTACTAGTTGTAATGTTACTGGTAGAAAAAGGACAATCATATTCCTATTTGCAGCAAGACTAGTAACGATACTAGTAAAAAAAGAACAACCATATTACTAGTTGAAGCGAGAATAGTAACGATACTAGTCAAAAAAGCGAAAAATGTTCAGGTATACGACTTGTGAATATTCCGCCATCTAACGTTTTTTTTTCAACTAGTGCTTATTTCGTGAATGGTTACACTTATCTCATGTCTGATTGGACAGATAATTAGTTTTATCCTTCCGCTGAACGAATATGGTTGTGTATACGCTTGAACAACGCTGAGAAATCTTCGAAAATGAGCAAGGAGTGGCCGTTACAGTCAATCGAGATCGTTATCGGCCCATGTTGAACGAATTTTTGTTCACAAAAATTGAAGAGGACGATATTGGCAGCATTTGGTTTTAACAGGACGGCGCTACGTGCGCCCTGTTTTTGAAGATCGCATTATCAGCCGCAGATCTGATGTAGTGTGGTCACCTCGGAGCTGCGATTTGACACCGTTGGACTATTATTTGTGGGGTGCCGTCAAAGATAAGTGTTACGCCGACAAGCCAGAGGCAATTGACGCTTTAAAGGACAATATTCGTGAAGCCATTGGTGAAACAGCGCTGCGCACAATCGATAATGTGCTTAAAAATTGAATCGATCGTGTAGGCTACTGCATGGCCAGCCGAGGCAGCCATTTGAATGAAATTATTTTTCATTATTAACCGAAAGGATTGTACTTTCAAATAAAAAAAGAAATTTGAGAAAATATTCAGTAGTTTTTTTTATAGCATTTTCAAAAAAAAATTATCTGGCGGACCCTTTATATGGAACATATTTTAGCTCGTAAAAAAATAAATAAAAGTGACTCAGTGGATAGTGTACTTGCCTTGAAATATGAGGAATTTATGTTCGTACCCTGGTGGAGCCAAAGTTTTTTTAAGAGTTACAAAATCAAAATAACTGGTAAAAGCACTAGCTTACAATAACTAGGATTTCAACTGGGATATAACTGTATAGAAATTAACTAGTTAGGCTCATATATCAACCTAATGTTAAAATCGATAGTTAGATATATGAAAAAAGGAGAGATGGGCAACTAGCCTGAAGTAAAAAGCAACTAGTATAGTTCTAACTACACACTAGCTACTTTGTCTACAGGGTACTTCAGCCAATAGCACTGTCGAAACACTGAGATCCGCACAAAAATATATATGCAAAAATTAGGCCGAGTTCCTATCCAAAATGTCGGCCTTAAAAAGTACTTAGATCAAAATAAGGACCAAGTTCTTGATAGGTACAATACCATCTCATTTCTAGGCAACGTGTTAACTTGACAACATTTTTTTGGCCTCTCTAATATGGCAAAGAATTATGGGAAAAATGTTGCTAAGCTTACAGTTTGCCTAGAAATTAGGTGGTATTGTACCTATCAAGAACTTTGTCATTATTTTGATCTCAGTACTTTTTACGGCTGAAATTTTTGGATAGGAACATGGCCTTATTTTCACATTTATGTTTTTGTGCAGATGAAAGCTTAACGTTTACCTTAGCCTAATTGAAAGCTGAGAAAACTACAGCCTGCCTCAGTCGAATTGATTAAAGTTGACGATTTGAACTTAGAGGATTGTAGCTGTCGGGATTGGCAATGAGAACTAAGCGGACAATAGTTTTTTTTTTGATGAGATCGTGGTTGGTGACGAAACATCATGATGTTAGTTCACCCTTCTGTGCATTTAAAAATGTTTTTTGTCTTTTAAATTGTTATGGTCATTAGAATTTTTTTTTTAATTGAAAAATTAAACTGATCGTATTTCAGCCAGATTAATTCAATATCTTTGATTTTAAAACCATATTAGAGTCAATACCACATAATGTAGTGTGCATAACCGTTTAGCTTGTTCAATATGATTTGCAATAAAGTAATGCATTTGAACATTAATTGAAAGTTTTATTCCGTCCAATTTGTGATTGTTCAAATATTTGTTTGCAAACAAAACTTTTAAAAAAGCGAGTAATAGATGCAGGTGAATGAGCAACATTTTAAATAAAGATTAAGTAGTAGGTTGGCTGGCCGGCCATCGATGATTACGATACACATATAAAAAAAAGTTAAACTAACTAGCAAGCAGTGGCATTGTAGTTAATCGTATTACAGTACAATTGTATGGGCAATCAGAAAAACAAATCTCTTGGTTTTTTTTTCAAAATTGCGATTAATTCCTTAATATTTTTTATTTGTCCATTTCGTTTCTTCAAAAATTATCGTTGGTCTTAATTGTAATTGTTCAAATACCCAACTGAAAATTAGTTAGTCCTGCTAGAAAACGCGGGCAGGGAAAAGGAATTGTAAACAGAAAGGCAAACGTATTTAATTGAGTTTAGCCCCAGACATCGATATTGCTGTTACGTTTTGTAGAATTTCTCATATTGAATTTATAGTTGATTATTTTTCATAGAACTCAGTGGGAGTGTTTTTAGTTAAAAAACAAAAAAAAAAACAAAGTATGTCTTATAAGATGAGAAAGCAGAAGTAGCCAACACAGTTTTAAAATAATCAAAATAAATACTTGCAAACAACAAGAACGAATAATCAGTAGTCAATGAAATAGGAAAGTAGTAGCAACATTGATTTTATACTCAAGCTATTTATGACAGGTGCCAGATAAACTATAAAGTTGAATAAACTTCTTTATAGCAAAACATAAGGCGTTTTGTAGATTTGTGTATTTTATGATCGTATTTGAAAAATCTCTACTTTTATTGTAGATCTGTAAATAAAAATTAAAACAACCAACAAAATTTTGTATTTGAATGCACAATAGAATACCGCAACTACCACTAAATATGGTATTCGCTTTATAAGTACGAGTATGCATACATACATATCGGGTACTCCACACCAAATCAAAATAATGTATGATTGTCATTTTAAACGTACATTTTGAGTGTGTGTGTGTGTGTGTTTTTGTTGGTAACCAATGTAACTAATATAAATATGAGGAGGTAGGACTCATTTTATAGCTTTACCCTCATTCAATGGATGCTAAAATAAAATTATATTTTTCGATTTTTTAACATTTTTGTGTATTGATCGCTACATTTGCTTTTGCGGTTGCCATTGGAATGGTTTTAGCGAAAAAATACACAGCAAAAATGAGTATAGGGTTTTAAATCACTGTACATCTACTCTCTAAAAACAAAAAGCTACAATCGCAGGACGAAATTAAAAGTTATGACCACTTTTTCAATTTTGAATGGAAAAATAAAAAAATTTCTATATTCTGTAATAATTCTATACCAAGATTTATACATAAACAAGAAGTAGGCTGACTCTTCTTTCAAATAAAAGTAATTTTAATAATATCGACCAAAAATGTTGAAAGCTATATCAATTTCAAATAATTATTCATAGCAAAATACGACCTACATAATACATTCTTCGAAAATATAACAACCCACGTGCGGTAGAAAAAATAAAATTTTCCAAAGGAAATCCAAAATTTTTAAACAGATAATGTTTTTTATATCATATTTACCATGCAGCTGCTGTAAATAGTTTTTAACGTTATAAAATTCCCAGCAAAATCTGTGCTTACTCGTAGGCAAAAAAGTATATGAGGATTTAAGTCGCAACTACTTACAATTTGACTCGATAACTACTTATTTTTGGTTGAGAAGTCCAAAAAATAAGGGGTAAGGGGTACCCCTTAAAAATATATTTACATTAATACAGCAATTAACTAGTTATTATTTGGCTTACTTGAAACTAAAAAATAAGTAGTCAAATAAACAAATTAAAATTGAAAAAAAATGTATACACATTTGTTTAATTTATATTTTTCCAATTTTTTTTTATTTTTTTATTTTTTTTTAGCCAGCTTTTATACGAACCTGTGCTCGTTCAGATATTAAGACAAGAACCTTACTCACTCATCCAGCAAAATTTTTTGTCATTTTTGTAATCGGTCGTACTTTATTAATGGGTTATAAACAGGGCTCGGACTTTCGAGCAACTAAAACTTGATTTTAAGGGCTTTACAAATGCATGTAAAAATGAAAAATATGCATTTACTTACGAACAAGGTACAAAAACTAAAATAATATGAAAATATTTTTTTTAAATTTATTATTATTATTAGAGAAAAAACATAACACAAACATAATTGGGTCAATTATTTAATGCAACCGAAGTTTAGTTGCATTGACAGTCGCCAACTGAAAATTAATGGTTGCCAGAACGGCACTAAATAGCAACTGAAATTTACAGATGTCAGTTACCAGTTGCCATGAGTAGTATAATTTTCAGCAACTGGCAACCCAACTGAGGCTCGGGCGCCATCCATAATCGGCATATTATTATTTTTTTCAAAAATTAAGAATTATGCATTAAAAAATGTGTATATGCAAAAATATGCATTTACCACCAAAATATTCAAAAATAGGCAACTACAAATCGATTCCAGACTATTTAAAAATTGATGATTCACATAGATAATTAGTCAATACTTATTTATCTATCACCACAAAAAACATGCATTTGCATGAAAGTCCGAGACCTGGTTATAAAGGAATGAGTGGTACATATTTATCTTATTACTTTGCTTCAAATTAGAACGACTACTTAGTTTTTAATAAAATTAGTGCGTATTTTTCTCATTTTCTGAAAGTAGTTACAATTTGTTGATATGTATTAATAAAATAAGTAGACAAACACTTTTTAAGTCAACATGTGTTTGTATATGAAAACTAAAATGAATATGAAAAGTAAAAATATGTTAAAGGGGTAATTTTTTACTTACACACAATTATTCCTCGGCATAAAACTCTTGTAACCCTTATGTTTAAGACATAAGATGTGTTCAGCACGAATAACATTTTTCCAGAACAATTTTCCCCGCTATATCGCCGCTAAGTGGGAGTTTTTGGAACATAAGTTCGTTATGGCGCGCCATGCACATCAATGCTTTGAACATGAAAAATTACTGGCCGCGAATACTGGTTACAAATACTGGTAGCAACGATATAGTATAATGTTATTGCCACTGTGGATTTTTTTGATTTCCAGTGCTGCCGTAATTTTCCGCAGAAATGCCGGGGAACTCCTGGGATTTTAGGGATTTTAGCCTAGTTTTTGGGAATTTCCAATATGGTTTGTGTCTTTGCTAAACGAGGTGTGACTTAGATAAGTGGTTCGTGGCAGTAATAGCTGAAGGTGTCTCTGCTAACTATCTACTAATATTATAAATTTGTTTGTTTGTTTGTTTGTTTTATTTTTTGTTGCGCCTTAACGGCTAAGCCACAGAACCGATTTGGATTAAATGTTGAACATAAATAGATCTAGGACTAGAAGGACACATAGGTTACATACTTTTTAAAAAGTTGGACCACGACAGGAGGCAGGGAGAAATTTCTTCCTCTTTGAAACCATCTATCCGATTTTGATGAAATTCAAAACATAGATAGATCCGAGTCTAGAAAAACACATAAGCCATAGGTTTTCAAAAACAGGAGCAATTTCTGTCTCTCCGAAACTATTGAGCCGATTTTGATTAAAGTCAGATCGATCTATCTGAGTCTAAAAGAATACATAGGCTATACATTTTTTTTAAAATAGAACCACGAGATCTGGGGCTAGAAAAGCACATCGGCTATACATTTTTTCGAAAATAGGAGCAATTTTTGCCTCTCCGAATCTATCTAACCGATTTTCATGATATGTAAAACATAGTTAGATCTCATTCTGGAAGAACAAATAGGTGATATATTTTTAATAAAAGCACCAAGAGAGGGAGTAATAGGAAATTTCAGCCCTTCCGAAACTATCTAATCAATTTTAATGCAATTCAAAACATGGGTAGATCTGAGTCTGGAAGGACATATCGGCTATATATTTTTTTAAGAAATCTGATCACGATGTAGGGGGAGGGGGGTAAAGTGGAAATTTCTCCCTCTCTGAAACTATCTAACCAATTTTAATGATATTTACAAAATTATTAGATCTGATTCCGGAAGGACACAAACGCTATATATTTTTTCAATAATAAGCCTACTAGGGGGGATTTTCTAAGGCAAGTATAACTAAGTTCCAACACGGTGTTCCACGATACCGTGCTTTCTTTTTTGGATTTTTTTAAGGAAAGGGACAAAATGTCCCATACAGCAAGGAGTTAGAGGATTAATATATTCCACAAAAATGTTGCTTGTGGTGTTTTGCATAAAAATGCTGACACTATCTCATACCTCAAATATAAGACTTACAAGATTTCTTATGCTTTTTTAGAAAATTTGTTATTTCAAATTTTCAAAAACCGAAAAAAAAGTAGTGGACCTTTATAAAAGGTACCGGACCGGGCTTAAAAGTTGTAGGGTGTATAAAAGTTAAAAATTACAAATTAAAAAAAATCGGATGAGACACTTATTTTCAAAAACACGATTTAAAAGTTTAAGTCCAAAACTGAAAATCAATAAAATTGGAATAATTTTTTTATTTTTTCTGTACAAAAAAAAAACAAAAATTTCAAAGAAGAATACCGACTAGAAATTTTCCCAATACTCATATTGGGGTCCGATTGGGAATTCATGTGGCACATCCAAAAGGGTCATCCCATTTGTGATTTGATCGGGAACTTGTTGGGACAGCCCATCTACAAACTAATGCCTTAACATAAGTTCTTCCCAAATGGGAAACTATTGGGAACTTGTTGGGAAAATATAACACAGATCTTTAATCGTATATTTTGCTCATCTTCAAAAGAGATGGTTGCTACATACTTTTATCCCTTGGATAGCTTTAGCAATTTTAATTCAATATTAGAGTTTGATATTTTCCCGATTTAAGCAAATTTTTGCAAGGTTTTGATATTTCCCCACAGGAAACCAATCGGGTCCCAAATACGTTTCTGCGTTACATCGGAATTGGGATCCCAGTTAGATCCCAAATGTGTTTGCATGAAAATTTCTAGTCGGGATTATTTAATTTAGACCACTATTAACCCTAGTCCTTATACTCAACTTTTACTACGAGAACGTATACCCAAGTACAGGTGTATCAAAACAGGCCAGTATACATTTTTTGCATTTTTTCTTTATATTTTCGAAGAAAAAGAAATTTTCTTTAATGCAGTTTTATAGCTGAATATATTTACGAACATTTTAAGTGGTCATAAGAATATAATGTGATCGAGATAACGTCAACACCTTATTTTCTCAACTTCCTAATATATCCAATATGTTTGCAGCATTGAAGCAATTCGATTGTGTGCAAACTTTGCAAATAAGGAGGACAAAATTTAAATCATTTAAGTTATGATAAATATTTATTATAATATTAATGTTATTACTAGGCAATACATATTGGCCGGGTATAAGGACTAGGGTTAAGAACGTTATGAGCAAAAAATAAAAATAAATTTTTTTTAATTCAATATCTTTTGAACGAGTAAACAAAAAATCTCAAAATTTACCAGGAAGGTTCTTTTGAGGAATACCAAAAAGTATCGCAAATTTAGGGAACTAAAAAAATTTAAATCTGTTGTATATCGCGTGGAATGGTCCATATGTACCAATGCATACCTTGCAGATAACGGGCCTAGTACATACACGCATGTCAAGTATAATCCATAGAGGACTAGGGTTAGTAACGAGGCAGCTCATGCATGGAGAAAACTGGGTCGATTTAGTTAAGATGTCCTAGGGCTGGACTATTTAACCCAGCTTTGCATTATATACTCAAAACTAGTCTACTACTACTACTTGATCGAGTACTCAAGTGTTCGTGTTTTGACGACTAAAATAGCGTTCTAAAATGCGAACGATTGTGGCTTAACTACAGACTCTTGTTTGTAAATGCCATGGGGGCAAATTACGCCATTCAATATCGATCGAAATTTCAAAACAATTTAAATACAAATTTCGATCGATATCGAATGCCGTCATTTACCGCATGGTCCATGACACATTATATTTATATGTCAGTATTCGATGGAGCACTATATACAATCGTTAAAACACGAATACTTGTCCCTTGACTACAAACTCTTGTTTGCAATTTACATGGTCGACGAGTGCATTAAATAGGACCATGTTGTAACTAGTCCATTTCAACTAAAATATATAGATCACATATTCCAACATTATCTGCAGGGTATTATACGTGCATATAAGCGCATATGTACGTCGTTTACATTTTTTACGTTTTTATTGAAGTTGTTACAAATCTTTAACGTTTTTGTAAAGTTTTAGATTCCATTTGTTCTTAAATGTTTTTTTGTTTCGTTTTTGCTTTGTTGGTTAGTTTAATTTTTGTTTTCGAGTACATTGCTAATTCACAATTGTAGACTCAAAGAAAAAGTTAGTAATAACACTACACGACAAACGCATTGTTATAGTGAATCCATAATTCCATAATTATATTTTTAGGAGATGAGACTCGTGTAATTTAGTATGATTATATAAAGTAAAAGGGTGTATCAGAGGAAAGGGTCCTAATGGACCACAAATATTTAAATATTTTTTATTATTTATATGAGGCTAGAAAGAACGGCATAAGATTTCTATTCGACCACATATTTATTTTTTATATGCAATTTATTTATTTCAATTTTAAAGAAAAGACAGATAGGTTTTTTATTCGACCGAACTTGTCTTTATTGGGCGACTGCTTGACATAGAGTGATGAAATTTTATGTTGGTTAAGTTCTTATAATCAAAATTGTAAAAAGTATCATTAATGGAAATAGAGAATTGATTAATATGCATTGGGAAGTAAACAGCTAATTACAATAATAAATGTTAACAAATCAGTACAAGAAATTATCAATATGTAAAACGTGAGCAAAAATTGGCATGAAGAAAGGCTAAACCAACCGTAACACTGGAAATTGCTGAGGTAAACAGGTAATTTTACATCAATTTAAGTGATTTAATTCTCCTATGCAACTTTCACGAAAAGTTTATGATTTTATTTCATACTAAATGCGCTGAGATAAGCGTTCAACAATAAATGCTCCTAAGTGGGACATCGCGAACAAATATCATGCAATACTTAAGCCGGTTTGTAAGCTACTATAACAAATCTCTCCTTTACAAACCTGCTTATGGCGAAGCAGTAGTTTTTGCTGGGATACGACTCATTGGACATTTAATCAGGTGCAAGAATACAAAAAGAAATTTTATTTACGACAATTCCCCTGGCAACGGCTTAAAGAAATCTGAGCAAGGGGCACTCGTAAAATTGCGAATATCTCGAAAACAGTAACACTTTTACAGACCTATGTTGGGTTATTCTGATAGGGTATGATCTCGTTTATCGACACAATTCATTTGGACCACTATTTACGGCACATACTGTATAAGAACTTAAATCACATTCAACAGAGCCACCTCACAAGTGCTGATAAGCAAAATACACATGACCATTGAATTTTCCCTTGTTCCTTGGAATAATAATAAGGACTGATTATTTCTGAATATAACGCTACGAGCCTTTTTCGATATTTTGTTGTTTATTTTGTTAAATATGTGATTTAGATAAAAGTCCGCAAGCGACAACTTTTTGGGGGTTGAGATAAAATATATTTTCATTTTAATAGCGTTGAGGCAAAAATAATTATATCGCAAGTAAAAACATTTAACACAAGTAATTAATTTAAACTAATTAATTATTACCTTATGATAATCGTCCTGTTGCATATTATTTGGCACCATGTTTTTTTATTAAAAAGAACATATCGATGGAGAACTACAATCAAAATCCAAAAAAAGCCATAGAAAAATATTAGGGCATCCCTAGTGACCCTAGATGAAACATACTCATTTTCAGACTTTGCTGATTATTTATTCAACAAGACATTATTACCTCGGAAAGCTTTCAAACTTCGCCCATGAGGTTACTTATTCTCATTCATAGACGTCACTGAAACTGTAATGATATTTCTTATTATTTTTTTTCTCGGTTATATGTAATTATTGTATCTTCAATAAAATTGAACTAACAATAAGTAATCAAATCTTAACTCAAAAAATTTTAGTTTTTAAGTCCAGCCAATGCCAGACAAAAATATTTGTTTCAGCGGTTGGTTCTTTATTTGTCTACGTCTCTGGTGTTCGGCTGAGAGCAAGAGTGTCCCTCCTTCTCAGCCGAGTGTGGTCTCTAAAGTTAATGATGTTTCGGGCTAGGGTATTTGGGTGCAACTCAAGTTTTTTTATGTATCTTGTTACGTGTTTAGAAAAAAACTGTCTTAATCAGCGGCACATCTAAATGCTTATGAATTCGCTTGTTTCTAATATAGCATGGTGGTGCTGTAATCGTACAGAAAATTTTATTTTGTCGCCTTTGAATATTTTCTGTACTTGATGCCGATGCAGTGCCCTATAACTGGATATCGTAGGACCATATTAGTTTTAGAATGGAGTTGTATAGAAGTTTACAATCTACGCTTATAGTAGAGTTCGTTCCAATGAGCCAATTCATTTGAGCTGCTATTAATTTAATTTGGGTCACCTTTGCATTTAGCTGGGACTTCCATGTTAGACGACGATCAAGATAAATACGGAGATATTTTACTTCAGTGTGTTGAGGTATAGTTTGGTTATTTATTTGTATAGAAGGGCAGGTTTCTCTGCACAATGCAAAAGTAATGTGTAGACAGTTTTGCTCGTTAATTTTTATTCACCATTGTTATAGGCATTTTTTCAATCGTGCAGTTTTCGGGAAGCTTCTTGATGGCTTTTGTGAATACTTAGAAAAGCTGTATCATCAGCGAATGTTGATATGTGTATGTTACCGCTTACCGGCAAGTCAAAGGCATATGTCAGATATAATAATTTCTTATAATAAGGTGTGGCATTATATTGAAGGCAGTTTCCGCTTTATTGATTACATTTCTCATAGCATTGATGTCACAATTCTGCACTCTAAAACACTTTTGTTGAAAATTAGGCCGATAATAATCTACAACACTTTACTGATTATTATCGACCTATAACTAGACAAGCATTCTTTGTGTTGATTTTTGAACAAAATATGTTTAATACAAAAAAATAAAATAAAAACGCATGCGAAGCGATTGGCTGTATGCAGCCTCGAACCGTGACCTCCTGGCTGATAGTCTATCGTAGGTACCATTCAGCCATAGGCGTAATATACTTGGACTAAATATATTTAATTTTAAAAGTTTTTTCTGTAATAAAAATGTATGAAGTACATATTTTTAATTCAAGAACAAGCCTTGGAATTTTTTTATAAGTTAACAATATTTACTTACCAATACTTACAAAATTTATATTTAAAAAGATGTAAATACGAGAAATTAAACATTGATGACCGAAGAAAAATATGGCGTGCTTCTATTGTTTAAAAAATTTTTCTGCTCTTTTTTAGAAAGATTGCTTAATATTAAAAATTTTAATGTTATCTAGAATTTTTTTGCTCAAAAATAAATATGTACTTTTAACAGCAGATTTGAAGTTTTGCGAAAAATTAGACAATTATTTTTTTTTTGTTACAAATAACTAGAGCCTCGATGCAATTTTAGACAACCATAATTTATGATACTAAATTTCAAGTAATGTTTTAGAGTGTGATGACATGGCGTCAGATATCCGAAAATGCATTTTTCTATGAGTAATCGAAGCCGACTTCTTAACAATATTAGTGAATAATAGGTATATATGCTACTTAAGGCCCTTTCACATTGTAATACAAGCTTCGAGATTTTTATTAGATTTTGTAAGACGAAAATCAAACCAAAATCAGTCTGACTGTCAAAAAATCTTAAAAAAAAATTTTCTCATTACATTTTATTTCTACACTATCACATTCCAAATAATACGTATCATAAATAATTTGCAATAAATCACATTTTTTTGTTCTTCTTTTTCTTTATTTATGCCGGCAAACAAATACGCAACTGTTTATTTTATTCCTATGATTGTTTGTGCAATAGACAACACTGATAAAATGAAAAATGTGATTGTTTAGAAAATTTCCTAAAAATGACGAATACCATAATACTGTCAAGTTTCTTTACGTATTATATGACAAATCTTAACAATTTGTTTTCACACTGTTGGATTTTTACTTAAGATTTGCGTTTTTGACAAGTATTAATACCAAATCTAATAGTCTGAAGGCCGCTTTATTAATAGCAATTTATTATTATACACTACAAAAAAAGAGGTAAGTAAGTACCATTCATTACACAGTAACCCATTTAGAAATTACTATTTTATATCTGGTATGCCCAGTAAAGCAATAGTGAATTCTTTTTATTCTGATTTTTATCACTGATTTCAAACATTAATTTTATTTGTGAGTGTACAATTGTCTTTATTATCGTATATAGAAGTTAATACAATAATAATCATCATTATTATCAACATCCATCCTCATTGTTTTCTAATGCATTCAGCCAGAAATTTTTGTGTACGAATACAAATCATGCACTCCCATATCATGTGTTGTTTGTTACACATTTTTTGTGGAGTGGAGTTGTATTGAATTGAGTAGATTGGAGGGAATTGAATGGAATAGCATGGTTGTAACTGACGTATCGTTTGCTATGGAATATTTTTTTGTTTTGTATTAGTTTTTAAAATTTTTTTTTTGTGCAGATACAATAAACACTTATTTTGCGAATGTAGACAAGTATGTTGGTTGCATTATGCGATTAAATGTTGTTGCAATATGTTTGCAATTTATTATTAGTATTTTTAGTTACTTTTTTTTCTTAGACATAAATTGTTTTTTTTTTTTTTTTGTTTAAATTCCTTTTCTGTTAGTTTTTCAGCCAAAACAATAAAAATGCATTATATTAATTGTAACCACAAATACGTTAAATAGTTGCTGTTTTAAGTTTGATTGTTAAGAGATTTTTTTCTTAAGTGGTTAAGGAGCAGAAGTATTCTATAGAATTTAGTTTTTATCGGTTGAGTGCAGATTTCTTTTCTTTACCAAAAGGGTTCGTTTTTTGAGATTATTTTGTATTACGTCAGGATTACCATACTCCTTTTTAATATGCTTTTATTTCCAAAGCGCAAAATGGTTAACAAACCATAGAAAAAATTTTCAAATTCAGACAAACATTTGTTTGAAATTAATTTTTCATTTTATTAAATACTCTGAGGAATTGTGTACCAATTTGTATCTGTCCTTTGACTGGTGAAAGTGTGACTGGTACAATAAGATCAAGGATCGTAAGCGAAGAAAACTTAAATAGAACAAAGATATTTGTTCAAAGTGCAGCAATTTGAGTAGTAAAAAGAAACCATCAAAGGTCAAGTACTTTAAGTTTGGATCTAGATCCCATCACCGAGTATCTTAATTATGACAATTAACCTCCTCCAATGACAGCGCCATGTAAAAGTGACAGGTACATCTCATATAAAGTTCCAGAACTGCAACCGGTTGCTAGTCCGTGGAAACCAGTGACGTGTGAAACCAGTCCGTGACGTGATTTGCCTTGTGACAAGTTAATTCTTGCGTAGTTTGTCTTATTTACAAAAGACTCATTATGGGCTTTTATTTTCACAACATTAACAAAAAAAACCTGCATTACTTTCAGTAAATGAGTTGTTTGATTTTACAAAAATCTTTCACGGGTACATTTAGAGTAAGAGTTTTTTTGTATCAATAAAATTTTTGAGGCTTCATAAGACCGGTTATATATACATAAACCTCCTTTGCCAGGTTCGAATGGAGACTGGGCAAGAACTGACGCTGAAAAAGCTTCTATATTTATAAACCACTTGCAGATAGTATTTACTCCAAATACATCTGATACTGTAGTTGAGCTGCCACCAGTAACCTCTATACCAGATGTTACCTTGAGGTTCAATATTCGTGAGATTGAACACTGTATTGCGGGCTAAAATTCGAAAAAAGCTCCAGGTGCTGCTACAATAAGCAATAAAATGCTGTTATAGCTACCCTTTTTGCAGAAAGGAAAAAAATATTTATTTTTAATGGTATTCTGCTCCTCAAATGCTATCCCGCAGAATGGAAGGTTTCGCTGATTATTATGATACCTAAGCCAAGCAAAGATCATGGAAAGGTGGAATCCTATAAGCCTATTGTCTAACTTGTCAAAACTATTTGAAAAGTTTCTGATGAGTTAGCTACCACCCAAACTGAATAGTACTGGATGCATTTCAGATCAGCAATTCGGTTTTAGGAGACAACATAGCACGATCTAACAACCACAGAGTTTACTCAGCGCCTGCTAGTATGGATTTCATTGGCGCAGGTCTACGGACGACTTACTGATTTTCATTTAAGAAAAATGTTTTAAGGTAGAGTGTGACATGGGGCACTTTGTCAAAACTTGTTCCTTTTGGTATCGCTGATAACTTCTCTCAATTTCTGTCGAGCATTCTCAGCGATCGCTCTATACGAATTGTTATTGATGGGATCCAATCAAACGAGTTCAACATTAATTGAGGAGTACCATAAGGCTCCGTTCTTTCTTCTACCCTATTTCTCATTTATCTTCTACTCCTTTGCAGATAATAGCAGCATCTCCCATTCATAGTCATTCAGAAATAGGCTAAGCCTATCGGCGATTGGGTCCATGAAGGCAAAACATGAATGATTCACTTAACCACGATCTTATAACAGTCTCTGAGTGGGATCTTGCGAATAGGGTCGATTTTAATAATTACGGATGGTATAAATATTGGAAAAATCAGATGTTCTTGGCTGAAAATCCTGTGTGACGTGCGATGAGTGATCACATTTTGCAAATCTTAAATGATGGATTTTAAAAGATGATTTTTAAGATGGTGTGAGAGATACTTCACTACATTTGATCCCCTTAATATTTAAATAATCGAAAATGGAATAAACCTCGCATATATGGGACGGTGCTGCAAAGGTGCAGGAAAATATGAAGAGTCTCATCGATAATTGCAGTGTAGCCAACTCTATTGACTCATTGCAGCATCAACGCAACGTGAAATGTGTTTCGCTGTTACTATAATGGAATGTGTTTTAATGAAATCGCGTTCTTTAGACGAACACTTCATATGTGGAATAAGCTTCCTGTAGAGGCATTTCCTGTCACTTTCAATGTTGAGAAAATTCAAATCAAACGGCCATAAACACTATTTATTCCCTCCATCCTACTTTTCATAAGCAATTTTCCTAGTTCCGGCACAATGAATTGTATGAGTAGGTGCCATTCCCTGAATTAATAATTGTGTTCTGAGAAGAAAGTAATTTCAATTGTACTGATTTTTTCTATTTCGATCTTTCAACCAATTTTTTGCTTAAATAAACTTCTTACGCATTTTGGTTATTTTTGCCATTTAAGAGATTTTTTCAGAGCTCTAACTTGTTTTAGAGTTGAAGCAAGTTTTGTTTCAGATTACAAGTTTTTTCGATGTTTGCGATTTTTAAGCGACTATTGGAAATTTTACGTTTTAGGCAATTTTAAAACTTATCCCAGTTGTTAACTCTGCCTTTTTTGCCTCAATTTATAGTTTTCGCTTTATTTGAAGTTTTTCAATATTAGCGAAGATATTTTTTAGTGTGCTCATTACAAAAGTACAAACAAAGTAAGACAAAATAAATGCTGTCGTGGGCTACGGGCCACATCTCAGCCACTTTTAGATTGGTTTCCTTGATATCTCGAAACTTTATCGGCTCACAATTAGTGGTGCACAAGTCGCGTCCCAAAACTACCTGGTCTCTCGTGAAACTCTGCATCCATTAATCAGAATGCAGAAAATACATATATATTTTGATGTGTTCCAATTTAATGTTGTAGATAGAAATGGCAAAAGGACAAACTTATATTAAACCTAAACTAAACTCATTTTTTGCATAAATTCTTTTTTATTTTTGCTGAGATTTATTTGAATATTTTTAAAATAATTCTTCTCACAATCTTTTGCCACATGTTATTATACTCCCACAGCTATTATTTTATGCACTTTTTTTTTTTTCTTTTTGGGGCCATATTTCATCAACATCTGTTGTCACCTGTTTCAAGAGTCAGCACCAGCGTATAGTTATGCATAGCAAGTGGTGGTGACAAACACATTCTTACATACTTAAATACATACATATATGAAGGAAGAGAAAAATGACCAAACTATTTTTGTAACTGTCGCTTAACGGTTAAAAACTAAAGAAAATGTAGGTATAAAATGTATTATATTGCGATGGATGTAGTGAAAAAGTATGAGTGGGGGTGATTCGAATTATATTTTGTTCATATTTTTAAGGTTCCGTACACCAAAGGTGAAAAGAAATTCTATTGTTTTCGCTTCGCTGTCCGTACATCTGTCTGTCACAGGCTCCTATGTGTCTCGAGAACCGTAAGAGATACGGACCTGGAATTTTCACAGAATATGTGCAACTTTGGTTTATGAAACATAAAAATTAAAGGGTGTTCTTAAGCGAGCAACGAAACGTGTTGAAATCCTAATGTAATATACAAACAATTGATATATATAAAGACATTTAACATTTTTAAATTTAGTGTATTATTATACAGACTACACCAACAAATACTGAAGTTTAAATAATGTAAAAATTAGAGGGAAGTATATTCTGACTAGAGGCAAAGTATTGAAATTTTCACATCTAGTGCGGAATTTTAAAGGCAACAGTAACAAAAGCTAAAAAGCAAACAAACTAAAAATTAAGCTAATGTAATTTAGAAATTAAGGAGCAACCAGAAAAATAAATCGCCAAAATGAAAAAAATCGCTAAAAAAAATCTCCAATACAAAAACAAACAAAAATTGCCAAAACAAAAGCCCAAAAATTAAAAAATTGTCCAAACGAAAAAAAAACGAAAACATGAAAAAAGCGCTGAAACGAATATAAGCACCAAAACAAAAAAAATCTCCAAAACTAAAAAATCGCAAAAAATCGGCGAAAAATAGAGCGACAAAAAAAATAAATAAATAAAAATTTGCCAAAATGAAAAAATTGCTAAAATAAAAAAGCGCTAGAATGAAAAAAGCACTAAAACGAAAAAAAATCGTCAAAGTTAAAAAAAAACACCAAAGCTAAAAAATCAAAGATTAGAAAAAAATGGCTAAAACGAAAAAAAGTCGATAAAATAAAAAAGCGCTGAAACGAAAAAAGCATTCAAATGGAAAAATCGGTACCATAAACTAACTACCAAATGAAATAACACCCAACGAGAAAATGATTCAAACGCATTTGAAGTTATTTAATTTTTTCTGGTTTGGAGTTATTTCATATAAAATAAGAAGAAACTTTAAAACAGCGAAGCCAGTTTTGGGCACACCCGAGAGGAGAAATTGATGCGCCCGGCCATAGGCCAGAAATTTAAACACAAAGAGGATAAAATGGTCTCGCCCGGATGAAGGGCGGCAATGCATGAAACTCTAAGAAAGCGACGCCAGTTTTGGACATTCCCGAGAGCAAAAAATGTATGCATCTGGCCGAAGGTTGGCTATACAATATAGCTTAAGTAATTGAAACCATTTATGAATATACCAGAGAAGAGAAAATGATTGTGCCCTAAGAAAGAGAAGCCAGTTTTGGACATAACCAAGAGGAGCAAATGGATGAGGCCAGCCGAAGGCTGTCTACACAGAAAAAAATAAGTTTCGTTTTTGATAACAAAAATCCCGGTATTCAATAATTTTTTTTTCAAATTTCCTGTGATAAAGAATTCCCCTATATTGATAACAAAATTATTTCAAAATAAAAATATATATATATATATAAATTAAAAAAATGTTGACATGGCTGGAATACGAGCCCGGGCTTTCCGGACGTAAAGCATACACTCTCTAGCTGAGCCATATCTCATTTATTTTTTTATGGGATACAACTTGTTTTAAGTACTTATGTATAAAAAGAAAAGAAATAACCGGCATGGAAAAGAAATACTTACAACGAAATATTTTATTATGTTAAAGATAAATGTTATTGAAACTCATATTTTTTTTAATAACATGGTTTTATTGAATGTAATTCTTGTCTATTTTTTTCTGTGTATGGAAGATAGCTTAAGTAAGCGAAGCCATTTTTTGACATACCATAGGGGAGAAAATAGATGTTTCTGGCCGGAGGTCGTCAATGCTGCAAAGCTTAAGTAAGCGAATCTATTTTTGGACATACCAGAGAACAGAAAAGGGTTTCGTTCGGTCGAAGGCCGGCAATGCAAGAAAGCTTAAGTAAGCAAAGCCATTTATGGGCATGCGAGAGAGAAGAATATAGTTGCGTCCGGCCGAAGGCTGGCAATACAGGAACACTAGAGGAAGCGAAGCCAGCTTTGGACAAACCAGAAAGAGAAAAGAAAATGGGTTGCAATGCAAAATTTCTAAGAGAGCGAAGCCAGTTTTAGACATACGTGAGATGAGAAAATGGTGCGCCCGGCTACGCTGAAGCGAAACCAGTTTGGATATGCGTTAGATGAGAAAATCTTGATCCCATCCCATAAACATTAAAGAATGCTCTAGCTCGGCATAATCTCTATAAAAAATTATTAGCTGGAAATTATTTTTTCATCTCTGTTGGGCCTTATTTCATTGGGGCTATTTAATTTTTTTTTACTTATTTCATTTGGGAGTTATTTCATTTCTCTTCGGCTTTTCTCATTGTGACTTATTTTATTTTTTGCTTTAATTCCTACCAAAGATGGAAGTTATTTCATTTTGCACTTTATGAGCTATTTAACGTTTTACCGTTTTGCCCCATTTCATTTTTGTGGGAGTTAGTTTGTTTGGCAGCTACTGCATTGGGACTTATTTCATTTGGTAGTTATTTCATGGTACAGAAAATCGCCAATTGAAAAAATAGCCAAAAACAAAAAAATAAAAAATAAATAAAAAAATTAAAAAGGTAAAAGCACCAAAACGAAGAAAATATATAAAACTGAAAAATTCGCCAAAAACGAGAAAAATTCATAAAAAGCCTAAAACGAAAAAATACGCTAAAATTAAAAGTAAAAAAAAAAATTGCCAAAGGCAAAAATTGATATATGTGGAATTTGAACGGAGCTCTTCGTATGGGAGTCAAATTCTTTACTAAATTTACTTACACTTCACCAAGGCGTTGAAAATTTGTAAAAAATTTATCAAAAGATGAAATTTTTAACAAAAAATCAAAGTTAAAAAAACAAGAAAATAAAAGTTTTACCAGAAGCACCATATCTTCTGTGCCTCTGTTTCGCATTGCAGGGTCACTGCTTGTATTTTCTGAGAAAAGATCTTTCAGTAGCATCTCTGAGTTATGGAACTAACGAAAATAGCTTTATATTTTAGGAGAATGGAATCATGTACAAGTGACCGCCTGTGCCTATCAACACTTCCATTCTCTTTCACTTTGTGAATTTTTTCTAACACTAATTTTTTGCTCTACTCTCTTCATTTGACAAGGGAGATCATAATATTGGACCGAAGTGGTTGGGCAAACTACTTTCTATCCGTCCCAGCAACCTGCCGTCGGATCATCCAGTCAGAGAGTTAGGGTGGAGATTATTCTGACGCTCGAAGCTGGATTTCTCCTATATTATATAGCAGAAAAACTAACTGGGAGTTGTAGAATAATATTCTATTTTAGCTTGAACGAGCTTCTAAAGCGGCGCTTAAGAAGACTTTGAAACCGTTTAAATCTCCAGGATCAGATGTAATACTACGAGCTGATCTACAGAGAAACGCGTTGCATAAAAGGGCATAAGTACCATTATGCTGGAAGAGGTGTAAGTTGGCATCACACACTAAACCTAGGGACTTGAGTTCAAGTACTCACTACATTAGGAGCTATTGATATTCATATGAGAATGATTATCACTCTCTTTTTCGCAATATGCCTTCACCAAACGTAAGTGTGTAGAAATTTCACAATTTATCTAGTCCGCCTCAGAGAAATAACAATCGTGGCTTTTCTGCACATATAGAAAGCTTTCAATTACGTCAAACCCGGATCCATTTTGGATGGAATGATAGCATTGGGAATTGGTCTGCTAGCAAAACCATGGTACTCCACAAGGCGGGTTTCTATAACCTCTCCTTGACTATAACTGCAAGGAACTACCTTCGTAGTCGCGCAGAACACAAAATACATGACCATATATGTATCATGGAATTTAATTATCCAGTTTAGAGCGAACAAAGTCCTTGTGGTTAACAGTATACGTGCAAAATATCAGTTGGTCGCAACTGGAGATCAACTGGATCGTTGGAACAAAATTTTTCTGCTGGCACCGGCCCTCATAAAAGGTGCCCTCAGCTATACTCCAACAAAAACACTTTGCACTATGATGAATTGGTTCGCGGTGGATATTTTGGTGGGCCAACTTCCTCCCTTTCTTTAGTTTTGTATCAACTAAAGGAAAATATTTTGAGTTGTCCCCAAATGTATGCTTAATTCATATCAGTTTTGTTTCAGCTAAATGGAAATATTTTAACTCAAAAAACTTGTTATTTTGCGATAATCACTGGAAAACTTTTAAAAGCAACTGATAATGTATACTTCTTATTCGTAATTCTTTACAATTCCATAATTGTTTTTACATTTTATGGTAAATATTAAAAAACAGTTTTTTCCTCTACTACAAATTTGTAAGGTTTGAGTTGACCCCTTTAGAGGAGCAAGAGCGATATATATTTACCGATAGCATGGTGTTTACTATACATCCATAATGACTGTCGAGAGTGGCACAACTCCTGGTTCCAGGTCCATCAGATTGTTCCGGAAAATGTACAGCGGAATGGCACTTCCAGGGGGTATCATTGAACAACTCAATAATCAGATTAATGGGTATATGTATGAAATTTTTATTACATTTTGTTCATCGTATAATATCAATACATACATATATCCTTTTCCAACTACGCTTCTGCTTTCAATCATATCATTCCTTTTAAAATCTCATGCATTCTTGAATAATATTTATTTCACATTTTTTATACATATTTTGCATGTATGTACATTTCAGTTGAACAGGACAACATTATAACAGTAAATCACTGAATTGAATTTTTTGCAGCATAATATGGTTGTGTGTGGTCGATTGTCACCCGCAGCATGGTACCAGCAGCAACAACTTCAGCAGCAGCAACAGCAGTTTCTGCAAGAACATAAGAATATTTAAAGTGGCAATATCAACACAATAAAGCAGTAGCAAATATAACCAACCGCCTTTTTTGAACAAACATAAAAAAATTAATAAAATAAAACGAAATCTTTTGAGATTTTTAACAATAGAAATTTTACACAATAAACCAAAACGAGCAAGGAATCATTCAAACCACTACAATACAAGCACAATTGCTTAAGACGGTGAGAAAAGGAATAAAAATATGAGAAAGACAGGAACACAGACACCAACCAAACATTATTTATAATAATAACGGTGAAATATTATAATCATATGCAGTAAATTTGTTAATACTATCAAATTTTCCTACACATATTCTACAAACATTCATAAGTATTATGTTAAGTGTTACCTTATAATATTGGTTATAGGAAAAGGCAACTTCGAGAGGAAATATTTAAATGGACAATTTTTGTTGAGAACACTAGAAATGAGAGACGTTCTTGTGTACTGATCAGGAAACATTAAGCAACAACCCAGCAAAAAACAGCATTTGTGTAGTCGGTAGTACTTTTCTAACGGGCTACAAAGTTATAAGTGGTACTTATTTATCCTACTACTATGCTTTAAATTAGAGCTACTACTTAGTTTTTAATACAATTAGTGCATATTTTTCTTATTATCTGAAAGTAGTTATAATTTGTTGCAATGTATTAACCTTCCTATACCCGCGCGTTGGTCTGTGAGACCGACAAAATGATTTTACGTAAATATTTGTTTCCCAGAAACTCTACAAAGTTGAATTTTCTGTTAGCTTCCGCTTTTTTTACAAGCTCCGTTTTAGTGTTGATTTGGTGTTTGCGCTAGACAAGCGTGTTGGTGTATTTCATAACAATTGGTCTGTGAGACCGACGCGGGTATATGTGTAACCTTTTGTGAAGGTAAAACATGCAGTGCGATATGCCCTGATTTTTATTTAAAGGCTGAAAACTAAGTTAACCTATGATTTATGTATTGTGAAAGAAGTGCTTTTAAGTTGGCATAAGCTATTTTTATTTATTTGAAGACAAAAAAAATGTTTTTGTTTTGATTTTGTAATATCTAAGAAAAAACTATTGATTTTGATGGCTTATTTGTTAAGGACTAAAAATCAATAAAATCAGTGAATACAAATTTAATGCGTGATTTGATTTTTTTAGTTTTGTTTCAAAAAAGTAGTATTTCATCTAGTTCAAACTTTCGTCCTGTGAGACCGTGCGCGGGTATATGTGTTATAAAAATTAGCGGGGATATAGGAAGGTTAATAAAATAAGTAGACAAGAACTTTTTAAGTCAACATGTCTTTGTATATGAAAACTAATTTTTATCGCTTAAACTTATAAGTCAACAACAGCTGAGTGAGTAAAATAAATGTCTTCAAATCTGAAAGAGCACAGGTTCGTAACCCGGCTGGGTAAAAAAAAAGTGTGAAAATATATAAATGAAATATAATGTATATATATGTATATAAATGAAATATAATGCTCAGCTTCAAGTAAGTCAAATAATAACTAGTTAACTGCTGTGACAATGTAAATACATTTGTAAGGGGCAACCTTTATTTTTTGAACTTCTTCAGCAAAAATAAGTAGTTATCGTGTCAAATTGTAGGTAGTTACGACTTAAATACCCATATAATTTTTGGCTACCAGTAAGCAAAGTTTTTGCTGGGAAAGTCAATGCTTGTGCGAAAAGTGCTACAGGAAAGAACATCTCTGAAGTATTAACTAATTTCTAATTACTTGCATATTAAAGTTACTATTTTTAAACAAACCCCAACGCCGCAATTTTGGGGCTTGTTTTCAAAAATCCTCAAAATATTTGACAAGAATCAAACCCACATCTCTAAAGCTGATAAAAAACTAGCATACCGTTGCACATAGCTGAGCGATACATTTGTTTGGCGTAATCACATTTTTCACGTTTCTGGCCGTTACTAAGTGCGAGAAGAAACTTTTGTAGGGCTGCGGTTTATTCCTAATGGGACGCCTCTGAGCACGAGGGAAATCGAGCGCATATTATCGAACAGTTATACTCCTCTATTAAGCTTGCTTTCGAAGGAGCTTGTAGTGGATAAGAGAGATACAACTCCATGGTGGAACGATGAAATTCAATCCACGAAGAAAGGGAGACATATGGTCCTTATCCGTTGAGAAAGAATCAAGCTCAGATCGTTTATAAGGCCAAGAAAATAAAGATGAGGAAACACATTGTTATTCGGAAAATAACGTGAATAAACTTTTGCTCCAATACGGGAGATAGCTAGGAAGTTTTTGGATAGCATAAGATGATACCTTATCATTCTACCTCAAAATGAGGTCTATTTCGGAACCAATAATTCCTATGTGGCTGAGGCAGTGGAAAAGACGCTACAATTGGTGATGAAAGTACATTTCACCTGATGGAATTATCCGTGGGCCCCTATTTATGAAGGACTTAGTGCTAGGTATCGAAAGGAAGCTGAGAAGATAGCGCCTGGAATAGATGATATGTTCCTGTCCTTGAATACTCTAGGGTGCAAGATATATTTTGCTTGCCTTTCGACAGCTTATATTCAAACCGCGTGGAGGGAAAGTGCAATTGTTTTTCTGCTAAATAACAACATTTTTGTTCAAAACTATTCGTCCGGGGGAAAAGTTTTTTATCTTGGTGACTAACCACAACTTGGTGTTGTGCTTCTTGGGGAAAAGGATACCTTTAGCCCTTTTCCGATAAAACTTATGTGTTATTCTCCAATCTCTAAAATAACAGTGCAACTGACTTGAATATACTTATGTAAGTACTTAAAGGAAGTAGTTTAGCCTATGCTAGTCTTGTATAAGGCCAACAGGCACCTAACGTCTTCAGCCCAAGATAAAAGTCGATAGAAAGTTAACCACTATGGGTTTTCTTTTGAGTTTCGGGTTTTCGTTTTCTTTCTTACAAGTAACCATAGCCTCACATATGGCCTGCGTTGTAACGGGTTAAATACTTTATCTTGAATGATGTTCGCGAAAAGCATACTCTGTTCCTATGGCAATGGCTATGCTTGCGGATTGCGTCCATGAAGACAATGTGCACATGGGTGGCGTAGACCTAATGGACTCTTATATGGACTTAAAATCAAAACACAAGCTGTGGCAGCCAGGATTTTTTACCATCTTCTCGATATAGCCATATCAAATGCATTTGTCTTAAAGCAGAGACTTAACGTCGAAAGCCCCCAAAGTTCTGGTCAGAATGAAATGATAAGGCATGACGATTCAAGAATTTTGCAGGAGCATTGGAAACGAACTCTGTTCTTCTCTTGAAATACGATTCACAGGTTGTACTTCATCTGCTAAAGAGCCAACCGGTGGCATTTTTATTGGGAAAGGGCTAGTATAAAGCTCGACAAGATAAATAATTTTTCACAATGCGGTTCAAAAAATCTTGTAAACTGTGTAAAAAATCGTATACACACACGTTTTGTACTAAGTGCAACGTCCTCCTATGTTTTTCAAAGACTAAAAACTGTTTTACATATTCACCATTTAGTTGCATAACATATTTAGTTTGAACATGATATATATTTTTATATGAAAAGTTGAAAATAAAACTGAAACTTTTTCAATTAAGCATACTATTTTATTTATTTCTGAAAATAAGTCCCCTAAACCACTAAGAACGTCTACAGGTGGTCTTCCTTGTTTTTGTCCTGGACCTTTCCATGAGCATTTTTTTAGCAATTGGAACTCAAATTCGTAATTTTCAGCAAAAAATATCCTAGAACAAAAATTATTGCCGCAGCACAATTCGCATTTCAAATTCAGGCATTTAAGGGTTGAAGTCAATTTACACTCATTCGTTCCATATCAGTTCCGTTCAATATCCGTGAAAAATATAATATCGCTAGCTTAGTTTCAAATGAAGGTGCTTACATACATCCGTCAGAGTGCCGTTCAGTGTCCGTTCCTTGTTTTTTAAATATGTCGGCAACGATATTTGTTGATTTTGACTGACGATTTAAAGTTATCCCTGCGGGAGTTGAATAGGGAAAAATCAGAATGGTACAAAGTGTTCCTAAGTGTTGACCAGAGAAATGAGTACATATCATAAAACTAAAACTAAATGTTAGCAAAATGCCCCCACTGCACAAGAAGATTTTAACCAAATCAAATATATTTGTTTAAAGTGCAGTAATTTAACTATTATTAAAGAAACCACCACAGGACAAGTACCTTAGGTTTTGGTCCAGAATCTATTACTGAGTATCTTAATTATGTCAACTGACCCCCTTTAATGATACCGCCATGTTGAAGCTACCGGTCTCTTTAATATAAAGTTCCGGAACTCGAACCGATTGCTAGTCATTGGAAGCCAGTCAGGTGACCTATTGTGACAGGTTATCTTCCTTCTAGGGGTTCTATTGCAAGTTGTGTTTGATATCAAGGAAAAGTTGAGACGTACAATGAATGTGTGGAAATTTGTATCAGTGCTCGATGCTGATTTGCACTGATACTGACGCTGATGAGGCACATGTGTGTGTATATCAGAGCTTGGCGAAGAGAAAACTTAATAAATTCAAAATAATTGGTTGTTTAAGTGGGTTGGTGTTTTAAAGGCTCTCGTTGTTCTTTATTTTGATTGTTCGTGTAGTATGAATGTAAATAGCTGACAAATGATCGACAAACGTCGCGGCCCATGACCAAAAATCGCATATGAAAGCTGAAGAAGTAAAATGAAATTACATACCTGATATTTATGTTCGTATAAATTCTTGGATAACTCTGAATATCTTTACCCTTATGCTGAACAAAATTGAGATAAAGAAAATACTTTTTCCACCAAAAGAAGGCCATAGCAAACATAACAAGGAGCAGAATAGAATAGATCTTAGCAAAGAATAGTTTACATATAGAAGAATGAACATTGGCACGTTTAGCCCGCAGACATTTAATATTTCAACTTCTGAAAATTATACTTGTACAATATTTTACTATGAATTTACTACTACCATAATAAACATACTAAAAATTTACTACATTATTTAATATAACACACTCTCACATGCCACTACTGTCTCTTCAACCAAAGCTGGGAGTAGTATTAATACAAATTAAATGATGAATAAAATACAACTAATAATAAGTAAATCATTATAAATAAATATCAAGTTGCAATTCAAGTAAATTTTATTTAAAAAAAACAATTTTTTTGTTATCGTTGTTTTCGTTTTTTTTAACAAAAAATGAAGTGGAAAATTTCATGCAAAATTCTGATTTATTTTGAAGTGTATTCCATGTTGCTGAATGCCATGCTGTTGTACTGAGTGTAGGCTATGATGGCCATGAAAAAGTATCAAATTTGCTTGTTTAGATCATGTAACATTTTTCATATTGGAAGGGTCACTTTTTTCAGATTATTCCTTATATTTTGTGAACGTTTCTTTGTGCTGGAGTTTTATTGGAAATTAATATTTTTCATTTTTTGTTCATTGATTTCTATATTTGTTCAATTCCACTTGATTAAATATTTGGTATGCTGGTGTATTAAATATTTTTTTAGGATTTTAACGGTTTAATAACGAGGGAGGTTTGTTAAATGTTATGCTTATGGTTTTTCGTTACAAGCTTTAGTGAGTTAAATATATAACACTATGCAACAAGAAAAATCCCGGGGAGTACCACTATATTTTTTGACTTGTTATAGTTCCCTATCTACAAAAACAGTCCAAATTTAAAATTCTATGGATAGATTTTTTTATATTTTTTTTTTAATTTGGGATTTTTGAAGAGGATGCTCCACTGATTTTATCATAACTTATTAAAGGATTGTAAAATTTTATTACAAAAACCTTTAAAAAACTTTAAAAAATTACCTTTAGGCCGTTCTAATATAATTTTTTTTATATACTCAATGGTTTCAGAATTATTCAGACCGCAATGATTAAAAATATATTTTTATTTTTTAAAATTTTATACAAAATCGATAATTGTAAAATATTAAAATTTTTATTCACTAACCGTAAAGCCACATACACCATAATAAAAAGAGCTTTATTTTACGAAAATCGATGCATAAATATTGATTTTGTTCACAATAAAGTGAAATTACCTGATTTTTGCAAAAAAAATTGGAGTTTTTGAGAAGTTGTTCCACCGATTTAATCATAACTTACAAAAACTCAAAAATAACCTTTAAGCTTCTAGCAAAAACTTTGCTTACTGGTGGTCAAAAAAATAAATGAGGATTTAAGTCGTAACTACTTACAATTTGACTCGATAACACATTATTTTTGTTTGAAAAGTCAAAAGAATAAGGGATACCCCTTACAATTGAATTTACATTTTCACAGCAATTAACAAGTTACTCTTTGGCTTACTTGAAGCTAATAAATAAGTACACAAATAAACAAATTAAAATTAAAAAAAAATTATACACGTTATATTTTATTTATATATAAAATTTCTTTTTTGGCCCAGCTGGGATACCAACCTGTGCTCGTTTAGGTTTGAAGACAAGTACTCTACCTACTAAGCTATTGCTGACGTATAAGCTTAAACGACAAAAATTAGTTTTAAAAAGTGATTGTCTAGGTATTTTATTAATACATATCAACAAATTGTAAATACTTTCAGATTATGAGAAAAATACGTGCTAATTATATTAAAAACTAAGTAGTAGTTCTAATTTGAAGCATTGTAATAATATAAATAAGTACCACTCATTACTTTATGATCCATTAAAAAAGCTAATTTTTGCAAAAATATGCAAAGGGGGGAAAGTTTAACTTCCCCGAAAATATATCCCCGATCTAAACTTTTAAAACGTAAATATACGTACATATGTTTCGTTTTTTTGTGACTTCTCCAGAATCACTTATAAAACCTTGTTATTAAAAAAAAACATTTTGTTGTTAAGTGTATATACCCAGCAAACATTTTTTGTCGATTTCGGTCCGAAGTCGGTCAGAAAGTCTGCACAAGATGCCGAATTCGTATCCGATGGCGGTCAGAAAACGTAGCGAAAATCATATGAGTGGTTGACAAGAAACCGGATTTCTTTGTCTGAGGAAATTCTAAAAACTATACCGAAATGTCTAACACAATTCTGTACGAATTTCGACGAATTTCCTAGGGGAATTCTAAAGGAATTTTCCACATGTCTTGTAAATGTCGGAAAAATGTCTGACAAAACATCAGAAAATTTTCCGATTTATCTGATACGTTTTACGTCCTGGCGTATTAATATCAGAGAAAAGTCGGAGCTAAAATTAGAAATTTATCAGAAATTTCGTTTAAAATTCTCTATGTATTGTTGTCTTGCTTATGGAAGCTCATCAGAAAACATTTACCCATATTTTATTAGTTTAAAAACTCAAATATTTGTGTGTAGAAACTCAAGAGATAAATGAGAATTGTAACGAAAACTAAAATCAGACAATGTGCAGAAGTGACTGCTAAAAGTCGTAAGACGTATATCAGAAAATGTGGAGACTACGCTGTTAAATGCCTTAAAGGAAATTAAATTGCCTTCGGATAATGTGCAGACTATTCTGATATTAATCGAATAATATTTCAGACAATGTGCAGAAACGTCGTACCAGAAAACTGCCTACTGCTCCGCCAAATGTCTGAGGGAAGTTTAGACAACTCGGCTGATTGTCTGGTAAAGTCTTAAAATTTTTACCTGATGTTAGACATGTTGGCCAAAATTGTTTCCTGGGTATATTCGCAGTTTTGCAGAAATCATGTGATTTCACTTTCTTATGTATAAAATCAATATTTATCGATCGATTTTCATAAGATAAAGCTTAATTTATTTTTAATATAAGTGGCTTTATGATTTGTTAATAAAAATTGTAAATTTTTGTTATATTTCAGTTTTCATATATTTTTTGCCAAGAAAAAGAACATATTTTTTCATCATTGCTGTCTGAATAATTTCACAACCATTGAGGAGATAAAATCTAGTATTATTACAATGGCTTAAATATAATTTTATGGTAAGTTTCTTAATGTTTTTTTAGGGAAATCCGATAACCTTTATCCAAGTTATGATAAAATCGGTAAAGCAACGTCTTCAAAACTAGATTTTTAGCAAAAGCAGGTAATTTAAATTTATTGTGAATAAAACCAATATCTATCCATCGATTTTCGTGAAATAAAACTTGTTTTATTTGTGGTATATGTGGCTTTACGGTGGAGTGGACAAACAAGGTAACATTTTTAATTTTTTGATTTTTTTATATATATTTTTTAATAACGAGTGATTTTTTTGCTATTATCTTTTTGGCAACACTAGTTTTGACAGCTCACGCACGTTTTGTATCTTGTGTCAAACATCTTCAGTTTGGTCTATAATTTAATCATGAATCGTCTTACAAACACCACAACGCCAAATTTTTGGTGAATGGGCTCTTGAAAAGTTAGATGAAGATCCACTTTTTTATCGAAGAATTGTGTTCAGCGACGAGGCTCATTTCTGGTTGAATGGATACGTGAACAAGCAAAACTGCCGTATTTGGAGTGAAGAGCAGCCAGAAGCATTGCAAGAGCTACCAATGCATCCACAAAAAACAACCGTTTGGTGCGGATTATGGGCTGGCGGCATCATTGGGCCGTATTTCTTCAAAGATGATGCGAATCACAACGTTACTGTGAATGGTGAGCGCTACCGTGCGATGATAACAAACTTTTTTCTGCCCAAAATGGAAGAGCTTGACTTGCATGACATGTGGTTTCAACAAGACGGTGCCACATGCCACACAGCACGCGAAACAATGGACCAATTGAGAGGCGAGTTCGGTGAACAGTTTATTTCACGCTTGGGACCAGTCAATTGGCCGCCCAGATCGTGCGATTTAACGCCTCTAGACTATTTTTTGTGGGGCTATGTTAAGGCTAATGTCTATAGCGACAAGCCCGCTTCGATTGACGCACTGGAAGCCAACATTGCCAACATTATTCGTGAGATACCGGCCGAAATGTTGGAAAGAGTATGCCAAAATTGGACTAAGCGGATGGACCATTTGAGGCGCAGCCGCGGCCAACATTTGCATGAAATAATCTTCAAACATTAAATTATATCGACCCAACTATCGATCCAAATAAATATTTCATGCATTTTTCTGAATTTTATGTGTTTTTTTTTGTTTACTTTCCGATAGTTCTTATAAAATCACCCATTATTAAAAATATATAAATTTTGCATAAAATAAATAAATTTTTCATCATTGTGGTCTGAATAATTCCGAAACCGTTGAGTATAAGAAAATAGTTTGGAAAATCCAAAAGTGCACGCCTCATAACCTCATTTAGACTGTGAAATTAAATAGGCTTCTGTTCCTAATTATACTGAAGCGTAAAAAAGAAAAAAGGACTCGATTAGTGAAGTCTTTCGGTCGTTATCGTGACCACATAAAGGATCCGTACATACAGACAAACGGACGTCCACGACTGAACTTTTTTGAAAAGTTTTTTAATTAGTTTAAATAATAAAAAATATATTAAAAATGTCATGAGTGTTAAAAATAGTATTTTTTTTTAATATTTGTGTGTATATATTTTTTACAAGTGCAATATATGATAATAATAGAGCCATTTTAAGTTTGAAGAATCAGTAGTTTCGCGTGAAGTGAGAGTAGTACGCACCTCAACGCTTCGCTTATGAGGCGTGCAATAATGATAGAACTGCTTAAAGGCAATTTTATATAAAGTTTTTTTTTTAATGGTTTTTGTTATAAGATTGGACAACACTTTTATAAGGAATAAATTAATTTAAAAAAATTTTATGTATACAATTTAAAATTTCGACTGTTTTTATAGTTAGAGGACACATAAAAAATATGGTATGACTCCCCGGCAGTTTTCTAGTTGCATAGTATTATAGAATATCATTAAAAATTTGTCTACCTGAGATGTGTAAATTATTTTATTAAGTTAGAGTATCTAATGGGTGTTTTTTATTAAGGTATAGAACTTTAAGTTGGCATCACTTTTTTAACTGGCGGCCATTTTGTCAGCTGTCAAGTGATTAATATTTAGTTTGGTTTGCCATTTCATCATGAACAGGTTGACAAAAGAACAACGCTTGCAAATCGTGCAAATTTATTTCGAAAATAATGGTTCAGTTCGCGAAGTTTACCGCAAGCTCCGTCCATTTTATGGTCGACATAATCGTCCATCAGAGCAATTAATTCGGTTAACCATGGATCGTTTTCGCACTACGTTTACTCTATGTGATAATACGCATCCGCAGAGACGTCGAACAGTGCGCACCGAAGAAATAGTTGCCGCTGTAGAGCAAAGTGTTGAAGAGGACCCGAATAATGCTGGAGAGTCAGTTACCGTTAATGGAGACCGGTATAGAGCCATGATAACCGACTATTTTGTTCCCGAATTGGATGGCATGAATGTGGATGAGTTGTGGTTCCAACAAGACGGCGCTACATGCCACACAGCGCACGTCACAATCGATTTATTGAAGGAAACATTCGATGAGCGCATAATTTCGCGGAATGGACCTGTCAATTGGCCACCAAGATCGTGTGATTTGACACCATTGGATTATTTTCTTTGGGGATATGTGAAGTCGCTCGTCTACGCCAACAAACCAGAAACGTTAGGGGACTTGGAAGCCAACATTCGTGGCGTTATTGCCAACATACGGCCCCATATGCTCGAAAAAGTGGTTGAAAATTGGACCTGTAGAACTGGCTTTATTCGAGCCAGCCGCGGCGGCCACATGCCCGAAATCATATTTAAACATTAATGGCATAAAATTATCCTTCCAATAAATCCAAATTGATGGACATAAAAATGATTTTCTTGTGTTTTATTTCAATTCGAAGTTCTATACCTCTAAAAAAAACACCCGTTACTTATTAATAATTGAAAGGACTAGTGCAATAGCACGGTAAGCCACATAAAATCAAAAATTGGTTGTACATGCTCATACTCTTGCTACGTAGCATATCTTTGCATTCTAGAGACATTTTTGGATTAATTGTAGTATATTGCAAATAATTATGCGTCATATTTAAAGTAGAAAGTTCCAAAAACCATACATTTTTAGTTTTTTTTTAACTTAGAAGTGGATGTATTTAATATTTTTGTTTTTTTGTAGCTTACCGTGTTATTGCACTAAGCCTTTCGATTATTAAATGTTAATATAAAAGTTTTTCAGCCAAATTTACAATTTTAATCATCTTAAACTCAAACCCTCAAACATATAAGGAAACGTGCACAAGTTGTGGTTTATTAATGTTTATTGTTGTTTTTATTTGCGGAAACCTAACAAGAAATAGATACAATTATCTTAAACTATAATAAGAATTTTACATGTTTACTGTAATAAGATACAGATATACTTACATATGTACACACATACATTCATTTGTACAGACATACAAATCCTTACATGTGCAGACACATCCTTACAATGCGGATGTAAAATAATAAATACTTGTTATTGTTTTTTAGTGCTTGTATGTATTACAAAAACAAAAAGAAGAAAAATAATAAGGCATAATAAACTTATTTAAAAGAATAAAATAATAATAACTACAAGTACAACAATACTTTGTTTCTACTTCATTCCGGGTTTGAAAGTTTGAAAAGTTTCATTATTTTAATCTTAAAAATAAACGCACTATTGCTTACAAGTATTACAGTTGTGTGAGTGAAAACTACTGTCTTCCTTAATAAGGAAATTTTTTCAAATTGGGATACACATTGTTTCTTTAATGCAACATAGTCATATCTCAAGATAATCAAACTTGGCAATATGCAATTAAAATTTTCAAAATTAATTTTCAATATGTTAACTGTTATTATTAGCTGGTTAGTTGGTATAAGTTCGGTTTGGCTTAAGTCATACATAATTAATTCTGAAAACATTTCTATATTTAACTCTGCTATTAGGTTTGGCCCATTTTGGTCAATATTTTTTTCTTATCGCTTTGATTATGGAACGATTCAACATGTCAACTTAAAACGTTAGCTCATGTAGTATTTTTATATTTTATGACTTCTACGAAATTTTTAATTATCTATGATGTAAAGTAAGATAAAAAACTAAAAATTACAAATCTTAGGTTCGGACCATTTTGGTCCGTTCATGTTTATTGATATGAATCAAATTTAGAAAACAAGTGAAAAAATTTTAAATTTTCTCAGTATATGATGAGCAAATTATTTTTCGTTGTAATTTGCATATGAATTTGCTGCATTTGATGCACTTACTATCGCACATAGATTTGCAGCAGCGACAGGGACTCGTTTTCTAGCAAATGAAATTTTTGGTAAGCCGCTCGTAGCTGCTGTACAATCAGAAAATGATGATTTAATTTTAGGCTGCAGCGATCCCACAAATCTCGTATAGGTGCAAACTTATCATTAAAAAATGGAAAAACATATTTTAGTGCATTTATTGAAAAAAAACCATAAGGACCAAAATAGTCCTTTACCTAAGATTCGTAAGTTTTTTTTAACCTAACAGCAGGGTTAAAGAATAAATTTAGGCTTTTAAGATATGAACATGTCGCACACATAAAGAAAAACACCATACTAAATTCAAGTATTTTCTAGATATTTTGAGTACGAGTCGTACTAAAAAATTTAAGTACGAATAACTCTAAAATATAAATACTTAAATCCAGCCGAAAACGGGATTACTTTAGAAAAACAATGAGCATAATGAGTATAAAATTCTTAAATCATGTAAAAAATCTTGAATCACGTACAAAATTCTTAAATTTAGTACAAATATTCTAATTTGTTGTACGATTATATTTCCGAACTTTATACACAGTCTTATTTGCTTGTTGATAACTTCAATCCAATGTTGTGCTCTTGTTGTTTTGTAATGCTTCTATATTTATTATTTTAAATCCAATATGATTTGTAAGCCCCACAATATGGATATCAATGAAAGAAAAGGCTTGACTAGAAGAATACAGTACGTTCTAAAAAAAAAATTCAAAATCCAAAATGGACACTATCACAAAATGTCAACCTTCTCAATATGGGTATCAAATGAAAGGCATTGACTAGTAGAATACAGTGTACTACAAAAAAAGACCAAATACAAGGTAGAGTCAGAAACACAAAGGACATTGTGATTCAATCATGTGTCCCCACCAGTGTTGCCAAAACCTGATGAAGAAAAAATGCTAGAATCTTATTAAAAAAATGCTAAAATATGCTAAAAAATATGCTCAAAAAAAATTCTAAAAAAATATTTCATGAAAATTCGAAAGAAAAATCCTTTTAATTTGTTAGAACAGTGGAATTAGCATGGTATAAGATTACACCGTGCATACATAGTTAGTATTTTATTATACCTTATAATTGCATTTAAAATAAAAGAAAATTTATTTCATTTTTAACATAAAAATGTAGAACAAAAATACTGCAAATGTTGATTTTGAAAATCAAAATGATTTTAAAATTCAATTTAAAAAACTGGTTCCTTAGGGTCAGGCCTTAATAAGTTTAAAAAAGCAGAAACGGGTATTTTAAAAATGCCGGTGTTGTGTGGCCCTTAATTAATACAAAAATAACGCATTTTTCATTAAAATATTTCGTAAGGTTCTGTGAAAGTTTGTACAAGGACCAGAATTTTCATGTTTACAATTTTCATGTAAAGCTAGTACTCTGTTCAAATTTTCAAAAAATGTTGATCAACATTAGTTTTTTCATACGAAAAATATGACAAGTAACCAATCATAACTTGCGCTTGAAAGTATGCTGCAATTGTGTACGTTTTTAAAACAACCAAAATGTGATTGTTGTAAATTCCACACGAAAAAGTGGTGCTCATATTCCCCCCTATTATGAAAGGCGACGTCGACGTCACATCAATACGACAGTAAACAATTGTCAGTTGTCTACTAATTGTCGACAACAATTGACTGCTATTGACAGAATCGTACTATTTTCAGAAGCTTATGAAATTAGTCTAGCATGTTAATATTAATCAAGTGTTGTCGACAAAGAGTAGACAAGTGGTAATATTTTGATTTCGTACTGAGGTGACATCGACGTCGCCTTTCACAATAAGGGGATTATTTCGCATGAGGACTCAAAATGTTGTAGATACATTTCATATGTTTTTCACAAAATAAACAGAGTACTACTTCTGCAATAATTTTTCGTGAGCAGTTCGTGTACATTTTTTATACGGACTTTTGAGAGCACTTCGCACGAAATGATGAACAGAGTACCATGCTTAAAATACAAGAAATGACGAAATTCTAGATATATCAAAATATCCAGTCATCTTCAAATTCATTTTCATTATTGTTTTTATAAGTGGTACCATTTCTATGAAAGTTAACACAAGACAACACTTTCATTTTTTTGAAATATATACAATGTTGCTCTTTCGCGTTTTTTGTATCGAAAATGAAACATTATATGTGGTGTTCTACAGAAAAAGGGCCAAATTTTTCAGGTAGTCTAAAAACAGACGTTTAGGTAAATTTAAGGTTAAATTTAAGGTTAAAGTTGAACCATCAGTTGGAAGAAGGGAATAAACGCCATTTTTCCAAAATTAAGTCATACACATTTTTGTTTACTTGAAACATAGCTCTATTATGTGTGTTAAAGACGAATATGTAACACTTATATTTAATAGAATTTCATGCGACTAAAAAAGAGTCAGTTGGAAGAAGTGAATAAATCCGGTCATTTATTCCCTTTTTCCAACTGATAATCAATAAAAAATGAATGCTGGTACAATTAAGTTTAAAAAAGTAAAATTTTGATAGCAAAAATTCTGGTTTTATCGTGATATTTGTTACCTCAGAATTGATTGTTGATTTTAAATATTCATGGCAAAATTATTTAAAAAACACCTGTAAGTCATTGAATAAGAAAAACATATTCAATATATCGAATTACAGACATTTTTAATACTGTTCAAGTCAAAAAGGTTATATAATGTGTTCTGAATTTATAGATGGCTCTCCATTCGAAAAATAAAACAATAAATTCCCGACGAATTCAAAGAATATGATATTATAATATTATCTCTTGAACTACTACAACAACCAAAACTGCTGAAAACGATGACGAATAAATGATATTAACTACTTCATTCATTATTTTTAAAAAATAAATAAACCCTTGTTAAAAAATTGCCTTTTATATATACATTATTTGATCAGTTGGAAGAAGGGAATAAATCAAAAAAGCTTATTTGTGTATATACTAATATTTGGAAATCTGGTCTATTGTTATGCAATCATAATTAATAGTATCTTCATTTCATCCAAATGTTATAAAAGACTATGTGAAGAAAATAAAAAGTTATGACGTTTTTTTCATTTATCTCTGTTCCATATTTTGGGATTTATTCCCTTCTTCCAACTGGTGATTCAGTTGATAACACTGCTAAGAGATATAGTGAGCATTTTACGATGGATTTAAACTAGATTGATAGATGGAATTATAAAAAATACGGACAACTGCGACCCATATTTTAGGAAATTTTTGAAAAATGTATAAACTTTGAACCTCAATATTTTAAAGCTTGAGATTTCTATACTAGAACTTCAAATTTCTATAACTAAGCAATATTTTGGAATTTTCTGATTATTTACATGCATTTTGTTAGCAATAATGTGTAATTTTAGAAAATATGAAAAATGAATCTAGATTTTGGTAGGATAAGGTCCCTTTTCCTTTGGAACATCACATTTAGATATTTGTACATCCGATAATAGGCTACAAATTAAAGTAACACATGAAAATTCAAACGCAAAAAAAAGCTAAAAAATGCTAAATATTTTTTGGAAAAATGCTGAAAAATATGCTATACGCTAAAAGCATTTTTTTCATGCTAGATCTTGCATTAAATATGTTAAATTGGCAACCCTGGTCCCCACCCAAGTTAAGGTTTTGTACCGTGTCGAGGACTGTGTGGCGTTAGGGTATTCAGATAAACATATTAAAGCGTGCCGTTGTAAAATATAACAAAAACAAAAATGAAACTGAGACTCCAACTGCAATACAACGAAAAATGAGGCTTCAAAAAGAGAAAGAAAATTATAAAGCAAAACGTGCTAAATAGAATAAAACTGAAACTCATAATCGACAATAGAAACGAAGACAGCGGTTAACAATGCTAGAAACACCTGAGAAATAGGACGCTAGGTTAGCACAGTAGGTTTTATACCAGATGTGATTAAATCACTAACGCAGGCGGAGGAGCGCTTGCTTTCCGCAATTCTTTCGTTTATTAAAAAAGTAAAACACATTTTTTTATTTAAATGGGAAGGGATTGGTAAACGGCGCTATCGGCTATCTCACTGAAATTCTTTGGCCACAGTTTGGTTGAAACAGATTTACCGCCAGTTCGAATCGACTGTGGAAGGAACCGCGTACACCGTATTAACCATAAATCCATACAGTTTCAAGAAAAGCTCAATTATGGAACGGCTGAAAGAATGATTTTTCCCTCAATATTTTCTTAGGCTTTCACTGTCCACAAAATTCAAGGCAGCACTGTAGACCACGCAGTTGTGTATTTCGGATCGAAATTGTTTGAGGAAAGACAAGCTTCTGTGGCACTGAGTCGAGTAAAACCCCTGGAAGGATTGTGTATTGAGGAGTTAGATTTCAACAAATTGACAGTAAAGAAACGTTGTAATAATGAGGCGCTAAATGAACTAAATAGAATGAGGAATATTAAGTAAGCAAATAAAAAACTAAATAAGTATGTAAGCAAATAAAAAACTAAGTAAGCAAATAAAAAACTAAATAAAATAACTAAATAAGTAAAAAATGTTTAAATTAAAAGGATTTATTGTAATAAAATATAATAATGATGCAGATAATGTACTAAAGCTTAATAAATAATTGTGTAGTACCACGTAGCGGTCACCACACCTTTCTCCTCGCCAATATAGGTCATTGATCAGACTAAAATAAAACCGTGGGGCGCGTCAAATTTCTGTTATCTGTAGTCAACAGTGCCTCACGATTTTATTTTAGTCTGACGTTAAGAGAAGCGAGAAAATTTTTGTAATCTACAATAGGATATTAAACCATCCTCATCGTACTGCAAAAACAGATCACAGATAATAATTCAACCATAAAAGTTTTGGAAATCAAGATCGTAGATGGAAAAATTCTTGACAATTTGGTGGTTAAAACAACTAAATAGGTCGACAGGCAGGGGTATTATATAATGTCTCCAACACTTAAAAAAACTTAGCTGCAACAACAAGTCCTTCAATTGTTGATTTTACTATATAAAATCGACGTTTTCTGATCGATACTGGTACAGAAATTTCAGTATTGAAAATTTCTTCTTTGATCAAAAGCGTCTCAACCCTAAATTTAGATATTCATAATCATGTTTGCTTCTCTCAAACCAAGCAAACTAATCAAAGTTGAATTTCGTCCGCTTTAAACATATAACGCATGTTTTGGAAAGAAAATCAATATCCGTTCGTAATATTTCATTCTTTTCTTTTTCAAATAAATGAAAAAACTTTTATGTATTTATAAAAAAGTGAAAAAAACCATTGTAAAGGATTAAACCAACGGCGCCATGATACTGAAAATTTTCTTCATAAAAAGAAAATGAAGTATTCGATTTGTTCGCATAACTTAAAGATTCAAATCAATTTCCTTTTTCTTTTAATATATATTTCAGTAACAATCAATGTCATCGTCAAATCATCAATATTTGAAATTTAAACTCTTTTAGCGGTGCTTCTTTATACTGTATATATCCAAAGATATCAAACTGTATAAGAAAATCATAATAATGGTCTGATAAAGTTCTCTTAGGATTGTTGGCATTACAAGCAAAAGAAACATATAAAACACAATACAATAAACAATGAATTGAGTGACATGCCAATCGTCAGAATTGTAAAAGATTACATTATTAGAAAAACCCCCAAAAAAAAGAAAACTATTTTGAACGGTGATGGAAATGAAAACTGCAGCGTCATTAAATGTGAGCCATACGTTAACAGAATAGACAGACAAACGCCTTTCAAGCGTAATGGTTTTCAATTGTATTTGATTGTAAGAATATATTTTTATATACGACTTTTTTAACATACATACATATATTTATTTATACATATGTACGTATAAACCAATCACTGTAACCATAATTTTCATCATCAGCAGCCACAATAATTGTGAAATGTTGGCCTCAACATCTTTGCCACATAACCAGAAGCAGTCAAAGTAGCTGGAACATGAGATTTTCAAGATTGTTTGAGATGAATTCTTTAGCTTTTACATTACAATCTCTTGAAAGCAAAGTACATTAAAATACATATCATATTTACACACGTTCTAAAACAGTTCATCTTTAAAGTTGCCTAACTCCATCTATCGACTATATCAAGATAGCCGTTAAATATACATATAAAATTATTAAACTTTGTATGTACTGGGTAATTGTTTAAAAGCGGAGAACTCTGTTTTTGTGACAGCCAATTTGACAGTTCTCGATTGTTTTGAAGAAACTCGGCATTTACATCAGACAATGCAGTCTTCACAATAAAATTTCTTCACTAATTCATACACACTTTTTCAATTCTGTTTACCACTGTCTTGAATATTTTTAAGAGAGTACATCGAACAAGATGATTTGAGATTAAGAGAGTACATCGAACAAGATGATTTGACGTATGCCGACAATAACTTGAATCTAATTGCATAAAAAAGATTGATTCTGAAAGAAAAGCTTATAATATGTATAATTTTGTCAGTTTCTTTCCATTTTTAAGCTTTAGCTTACAAAACTCGTGAAAACACATATATCTCGAATATAAAAATAATTGTCACAACTATTGTCTGGACACCTGCGTCACACACAGAAAAAACTAAATTTCATTTTCTGTAAAGGAATTCAATGAAATAGTAAATATTTTGTCTATGAACGGACCTACAAACAATTTTGTAAATATAGACAAAAATACCTCAACAATTTCATTAAAAAAAAAATGTTTTTTTCAGTAAACAAATTGTTTAAATCTATAAAACAATTTGTCTAAAAATATTTACAAATTGTAGACAAAACAATTTACTAAATCAAACAAAAAGATTTATTGGATTTTCTGAAATATATCAAACAATATTTCTATCTGAATTTAATAAACAATCAGTCTAAAAATGATAACAATTACTAAGCAAAATAATTTACTTAATAAAACAAATACACAAACAAAATTTTTGTCTGTGTCATCATCATCATGCATTAAGCATTTATGAGATTTCACTTTGCAAAATTTGTTCAAGTCTGAATGTTTATCTAAATACTCTAAAAAAATGAATGAGAATTACTCAACGACATTAACAAAACGATTCACTCAAAAAATTGGTGCATTCCTCTTGCTATGATTGTTGTTGTTGTTATTTGTGTATGTCGTCATCGGGGTGGTTTTTCACGACACAGTTTTTATTGTCGTTTTTGGTGTTTGCGTTCTAAATAAAAGTCAAACAAACAATTCACAGATTATGAACAGAATATTTACTGAAAATCAAATTTCTTTTTAGACAAACTTTTCTTTGAAAATTTTTTGGTGATAATTTTTTCTGTGCACAGTGGGGAAAAAGCCAATCTAACGGCTGAAAAATGGAAAAAAAATATTGAATTTAAAAAATGTAAATGCAGCATCAAAGCGGACAAATCAGTGTATATAAAGGTAAAATTTATTTATCACTAAGTTACATGGCTCAGAAAATATTGCCTTTTAAACATTGAAAAAAAATATTGGGCATAACTTTTTATTGATTTTTATATAAAATTTGTTTTGGAAAAAAAACTTTTTTTGATGAAGTATTATATCAGCTATTTTCAACGGAGTTTCTTTATATATTTGCTATTTCAGTCAAGGCTTAGAAGCGTTACTACAAAAAAATCTTGTTTTGAAAACATTTCTAAGTCTTCATAGATATACAAAAAGTATACCTGAATTTTTTGTAGAATCTTAATGTAGCTATTATAGAATAATATTCTTCCAAAACGTAGCTGCAGAGGCTTGATGATGCGGATTTTACATCAACTTTTCGAACTATACACCTTCTTGTGTGTATTTTTATAAGATTTTGTTGTAATTTGCACCCGAAATAGGGTATCACAATTCCCGAAATTTTTTTAGTAGCTAAAAATATGTTTTATAATAAATAGTATACCTGAAAATTGTATCCCTTTTTGACTAGTATCGTTACTGGTCTCGATACAAATAGTAATATGATTGTCCTTTTTTGGCTAGTATCGTTACTAGTCTTTATACAACTAGTAATATGATTGTTCTTTTTACCAGTAACGTTACTAGTCTTGTTACAACTAGTAATATGACTGTACTGCGTTTTTTTATTGAAACAAAGTAAAAGAATTTTAATATCAGTAAAGCAAAATTTATTGAACAGCATAATATAACTACTTAGCGGGAAAATGGGAGTCGTTCTATATGATCTCGAGTTGTGAGCGATGAAAAAACCACTTAACTAGGCAAAAATATTAGCAAAATATCCTAACTGTACGTACAAGTAGATTTTTGCCACACCAAAAATATTTCTTTAAAGTACAGTAATTTGACTAGTATTAAAGAAACCACAACAGGATATGTATCTTAGGCTTATATATAGAACCCATCACAACGACGTGTGAAAGCGACAGGTACACAGGCCTGTTAGATGTGAGGATTTTATGTCATTTTGACGAATTTTTAATTTTCAAAAAATGAAATATTGGAACTACGATTTATTGATATTGAAGAACATATATTAATATTTAGTAAAAGAGTATTAGCAAACTATAAATGATCGTGATTGTAAGTTTGCCAAATATAGAGATATATTAAGGTCAAACAAATCAATAACACGATATAGAACACTCACAATATTATGACAGTAACGGAATGTATTTTGTTCAAGAAGTATTCCGTGCAATAATTTTTAAAACAGTAAACATATAAAATTCTAAGCAATCTTATTTTTAACTAATTCTAACATTCAATAAAAAAACTAAATACACATTATACGGATTTTCTGTTGCTTTCAATATAGTACCCCTGCAGACAAAGTAGCTGGTATGTAGCTGGAACTATGCTAGTTACTTTTTGCTTCAGACTAGTTGCCTATCTATCGATTTTAACATTAGGTTGTCATAGAAGACCAACTAGTTCATTTGTATATAGTTATATCCCAGTTGGAGTCCTAGTTATTGTAAACTAGTGCGCTTACTAGTGTTTTTTATTAAGAGTTTTGTTACTCTTAAAAAAACTTTGGCTCAACCGGGGTACGAACACACATTCCTCATACTTTCAGGCAAGTACTCTACCCACTGAGCCACATTCTACTTATTTTTTTAGTAGCTAAAAATATGTTTTATAATAAATAGTATACCTGAAAATTGTATCCCTTTTTGACTAGTATCGTTACTGGTCTCGATACAAATAGTAATATGATTGTCCTTTTTTGGCTAGTATCGTTACTAGTCTTTATACAACTAGTAATATGATTGTTCTTTTTACCAGTAACGTTACTAGTCTTGTTACAACTAGTAATATGACTGTCGTTTTTTGACTAGTGTCATTACAACTGGTATTATGACTGTCCCAAAGCGTTACTAGCTGTAACTTTAGCTGCTGGGACGTTGCTTATGTTATAAGCACCAAACAATTACATGCATAGAAATAACACACAAATATTCAAAATATTCTGTACGTAAAATTAACGGAAATCGCAATTGAAATTATAGAAATACACATTTAAAATCAGTGGTGTAGTGGTTAGTACGTTAGACTATTAAACGAGAGGTCACATGTTCGATTTCAGCCAAGACCATGCGTGTGTTTTTTTTTCATTTATAATGTTAAATGCATAAAATTGAGTAAGTTTATGTTGTCTTACTGCAGATAATTTACATACTATGCTTTGGACAGATGGTTGATACGTTGGATTTCAAACCTGAACGAGCTTTGTTCGATTCTCAGTAGAAGTTAATATAACAAACAATAAGTAAAAATATAAATTTAATAAAATAATAATTAAAGATACGAAATAGTAAGCCAGCCTCTTAACATTTAAAAATAAAGCAAACCTCAATTATTTTTACGGAACTAGTGGTTGATTATTTAACAGTGAAAATAGCAGAAACAAGGAAACCTCTTTTATTTTTACGGAAGCTGCTATTAGTTCTTTTGACAGTGAAATTGATCCAAACAAATAAGGAATCATTATTTTGTATGGTTTTAAGTCTGTTAACTTTTTAACATTTAATGTTGAATAAACTTTTTTTAAACTTAAATGAAAAATAATTAGACCGGTTTTTAATTGAGTTTTAATTTATTTTATATTGCAATTTCAGTTAATTTTAAGTACGGAATATATGGAGTGAACCAGTAGACTGCAACTGAAATAGTCGTTCTTTGTATCGAGGATCAAGTATTGTGGATAAACAATATGTTTCATTGCCAAACCATCAAATCTCTCATTAAGAATTAATACCAACTCAGTCAATAATTTCTGCGATTTCGATCTATTCTCTTCTGTGCATAGATTTATCATGTTTTCTAATAGTTTGTAAAGTGGCTTTACTAATTGACTTTACAGCCTCTTCAAAGTAACACTAAATTTTAGCTACCTTTTCATTATTATCCATTTTTCAGTTGTAAGCTCTACTTTGCATTTCATGCGTGGTACACATAATTCTACTGCAATCCGTTGTTGTGGCAAACACCTCTCAGCTTTTGTTGAGCAAAAATAAGTCTTGAAAATAGTTAAGCAGCTTCAAAAACTGACTACTTTTAATTTTTACTCATAAAAAATCTTACAAAAGTATCGTTGTATCAGCAATAAAAGATACCACTGATACCGATTTTTTGGTAATTTTAAAGTATTGTCGATATATCGATATCGGATACTTCACTAATTGTTATCAATACTAACACACAATAAAAATAAAAGTTTGTCAATTCATTCTTTACTTAAAATACTACACAATTTAATTAAATTTAAATTTTTTCAGTTCAAAAAAAATGGAAATGAAGATACCTTTGCAAAGCTTATTGTTGTGTACACTAAAAGAATTGATCTTCATAAAACCAATGAAACAATTTCATTCGATTTTTTTTATTAATCCAATGACAATTTCATAAATCCAATGAACATTTCATTAATATTGTGAATTAATTTCATTGGTTGGACAATTGGTTATGACAATTTTATAAGTCCAATGAAAAGTTTCATTAGTACTGTGAAAGAATTTCCTTAGGTAAATTTTAATGAAATTTTCCTTGGTTGAATTTTAATGAACATTTTTCATTGGATTTATGAAATTGTTATTCAACCAACGAAATTCTTTCACAATAGTAATGAAATTTTCATTGCCTTTGTGAAATTGTTATTGGATTTGTGAAATTTTCATTGGATTAATAAAATAAATCTATTGAAAATGTTTCATTGGTTTTATGAATTAAAATTTTTTCTATATATTAACTAATAAGTATAATTATAAATTTAAAGAAATAAATAATATTGATATTTTTTCGAAAATTTCTATTTAGCTGGACAAATTTAATTTTAGCTTGAAACTGGACAAGCACGAAAAAAGCTGAACAATCCAGCCAAGTCCATTGCACCTGGGAACCCTACCTGGACATCATATACTTAACCAATTCACGCCAGGTGTCAGAACTATTCAATATATCACTGCCTAAGTAACTTGTAAGGATTACTGTAGGTTGATCAAAATGTACTACTAGTAACCACATCAACTATGGAAATGATGCTGTCAAATCCCCATTCACAGCCTTAGGCTTAAGTCACAGGCATCAGTTGAGAGATGAAGAAACTCATCAATAATACAGGTCTACAAAAAACTTTTTTTTTATTAACTGTTTGGAGTCAACTTAGATGCATGGTGCTCATTATTAAAGTTTGATTTACGTAGATTAAAAATGGGAAAAATTCATCATGAATCATAAATTAAGATAAACCAACGGTAGCACTGAGAATTGTTGTGATAAAACATCAAATAAAACATCAAATAAACATGAATTAATTCTCGTATTAAATATTCACAAAAAAGTTGAATATATAAGAAATACAATCACATTCAACAGGGCCACCTACACGTGGTGATAAGCAAGACAAACAGGAGCACTAATGATGAAATTGTAGCGGCTTCCGAAAACAGCGTTGTTACGCACTGCTATAGTATAACGTTACGAGTTTAAGCCTATCTAATCACTTTGAACTAAAAATACTAAAATTATTGTTATAAAAGGGGCAAAGCGTGAATAATATGTAGATATTCAACTCTTCTTGTACAACCACATGCAGCCTTAAACAAATCTTTCATCAAAATTATAGAAGTTTGATACTTTTTCCTTAAAGCAGATTTCTGCAGTTGTTCAGCTTTTTAAATGATTTGTTTTTTATATATATTACCGACTAATGTTATTTTTAATGTATAAAAAAGAGTTGCTGTGATGCGCTTATTTGTATCTCTGCGTTTAAATAAGTCATTTTAAGTGATCCATCTTCTTTGGTTCCTTAGTTTCTTTGTTACACAAAAAGTGAACTTTTAATTTCTTTTTTTTATTCACTTCTAAAAAAGGACGTTTCTTTTTTTCTTAAGGGTTGTGAAATTGAGAATGAGCTCGAATTACAAGCTACGAGTACCTCACATGTTTGCATTTTAATATTAAAAAAACCCCCGGTTGTCTTATAATAAAAAAGTGCAATTGGAATTGCTGTTGTCACTTAAATAGTGATTAAGGCTTTTCCTTTATTCCATTCAATTGTGCCAAATTGTATTCAAACACATTGATCGATGACAATTTTATTGGTCTAACAGACAAATGACAAGAAAAACGTAAAATGTTCAAGTTCCATTTTATTTCGATATGATGAATGAGACCACTATGGAAAATTTGGAACAAATTAAGGGCCAATATTATATATGTACATATATTTTAAAATCTTTGTTTTTTTTCAATAAAATATTTATTTGGCTATAAGAAATTGACACCCCAAGTAATATTACAAGTGTAACATTATTAGCTTCCAGTTTTAATTTAGAAATGAAAACAGGAATTTGCATGTTATCTACAATTTCTAAAATTTGCAGATGTCATATTAAATACCATAGTATTCAAGCAACCCTCAACACAATTAAAAATGCCATAAGATTTAAGAAAATCAAACCTAAAATGCAATTCACGAAAATATGTTGTAAAAAATTGCAATTAAATTTTAGTACTCAAGATTTAAACAATATGAATGCTGCAACTTGCAAATGGTATTTAATTTTTGGCCGTATTTTATTCAGTTTTGTTGCATTAACTTATTCTTAAATATATACAACATGCCACATGTGGTGGCGGGAAATAACACACATACATAAAATATAAGGAACTGTTTGTGGGATTTAAATTAACGACTATTGCGTGGCCATTGATGCCATCAGTCAAATGAACGGCAATTGAGTTAAAGTTTGAGAGAATTAAGAGTCCAAAGGATATTGAGAGAACAGCGGCACTTGTGGCGTCATGAACTCATCACCTGATTTATTTATGGAACAATACATTTCAAACCTGACTTTTGATCATGCCTCTTAATTAAACAATTGACTAAAATAATCACTTTTCTTATGAACATTTTTTTGTATGATTTCTTGTGTTTTTTTTTGTTAAAGGCTACGAAAAAGAAAGAAAAGTCTCTTGCTGAGAAAAATATAAAAAAATTTAACTTAAAATGTTTTTGTATTTAAATACTCAAACAGCTAAAACGCTTCTCAGTGTTTGGAATCAAGTATAAGCCTTAAGTAAAAGTGAGTTTTGGTTCCTAAATAAGACACTACAATTATTCCATGAAGCTACAGAGAAAAAAGTAATCGGTAGAAACATTTTATTTTTTATATATTAATTGCATGTAGAGATTCCAAGTAAAAATGCATTACATAAAACGTTCTTTACAAGCAGCTCAGTGAGAAAAAAAAACTGTATTTCAAATGCATCATTAGTAAGGTGAGGAAGAAATGAAAGTTCGAAAATAACTTTTGGACTTTTGGTTAGCAGATATCCGTACAGACTCGTTACAGACTGGCTACATAGAAAATCGAAACTATACCAAAAATTGGGTCTGACATTGTTTTTTGAAAAACGCAAAGACCAGTTTCTCATCTTTACAGGTTGTAGTCCACGAAAGCGTGAAAGATGGGGCTATTTTTATTAAATCAATGTTTATGTTTGTTTTGTTGGTCAAAAGCAGACATAAAGTTCTCGAGTTAAGGTGAAATATGCTGGTGTACCCAGTGGAAATATTAAATATGCCCTTTAAAAAAACCTGTAAGTAATAGGAAAAAAAATTGGGACACAGTACTTTTTTGCGCTTCGAACTGATTAGAAATATTTTAGTTTTGTTCAAAACGGAAATAGAAAGTACTTATTTGTAAGTCTGTGTAAATTTTAAATTAATTTGTTTTAGAAAATACAATGAGAACCTGTTAGTAAAGTATGTTTATTCTTTTATCCCATGGAGTTCGCAGTCCAAATTTTGTATATATTATACACAACACTATGGCCTGTAAATATAAATTTTTTATAAATCATTAGAGATGAGATTTTGTAAATACTTGCAAATGAATTATATTTTTCCATTTTTACAATATTTCTGCAAAGAAACTGCATATTTCTAGTATTAGTGTTTGAAACCTCAACACTTAAGTTTTTAGTATATATTATATTTATTCAAATTGGAGCATCGGTTGTAAAGTTATATTAATTTAAACATGCGGTGTTTAATAAAATGTTTCTAAAAAATGTAACTTTGACCCACGATAATTTAAAAACTACAACGATAATGAAAAATTAAAAACTGCACTTATGAGGCAGATACGTGAGATATTGGTCGACAAAGTCTCATTCAGATTCGTTGACATATATGCGATAACCGATCCGAATTTTTTTGGAATTAGTCAAGTGTACAACCAAACATGCGACTTTTATAGTCTATCGAGGGCTATAGTATAGCAAAAAAAAATTGAAATCGGATAGGAAACAAAAAAAAATGGCAAGCACGAAGTGCCATAATTGAAAACTTCATATCTCAGCTCCTAAACAATATAGAATACTAATATTTAAAATATGGATGGGAATGCTCTTCGAGTGAAATTATTCCGATAGGGCTATTCGTTTAGAAATGCTTGATTTATGTTCCAAATATTTTGATTCTGCCTCACACTGTAATGTCGACACCCGCAAATTTGATTAAAATCGATTTACACCTTCGAGAGTAATCGTTGTTCAAATCTTTCGAATTAATTGCCTGTCGAATAAAATTGCATATCGAAAGAATTATTTCTTTCGTACAATTGGATATAAAGCAAAAAAAATTTTTTTAGAGTTTGTTTTTGTTTGAGAGACGTGGGTGACTGCCTTTCCCTAATTTTTTAAATAACTCCTAAAATTTTTTTCAAATCAAATTGATTTAGCAAAATTTGATCGAAATTGGCCAAGTAGCTCAAAAGATATTGTCATCGAAAAATTTCGAAATGTTTTTGGCTACTCCAAAAATTTTATAGATTTTCGAGATCTTTAAACTTCACATTTTCTTTTTAAATTTCAGAAGCTTAATACGGGATTTACACTACAAATTTCATTATAAGTTGAAACCAAATTATTTTTTTAAATTAAATTAACGGTTTTTGAAATTTGAATTTAACTTTTACTTTTTTCTGTGTAGCCAAAAGGTAATTAATGCCATAATGACCGATCTAATCTGAATAGTTTTAATAGGGAACAACGAAAAGAAGATACGAAAGGAAAAGGGGATAGATAAAAAAACCTGCATTTGCAAACGCTAAGCCCAAGAATGCCAACACCTGGAAATTATCGAGGAACTTTTTACATCGTAACAGTTTTCTATGAATTCCGAGCATAGTTTTCCTCTTTTCGCATAATTTGTAAAGTGCAGGCTTGAAGGTAAGAGGGTATTTACTTAACAAGTTTTGATACAGGTATGTTCTAGTTCTCTTATACAAACAAATCTGTACCGAAAATCATTTGGTGTTATACGCAAACTTTTTCGAAATTTTCTTTGGCATCTCCCTTTCTTGGTTATGTTATTAGCATATCGTATAAATTGCGCATAAATATTCTCCCTGCTGTGGCAAGAATATTATGACATTCTAAACATTGAAATTTAGTTCTTGTTTTTCAAATACTTTTCCGGTACAAGTGTAGCATAAATAACAGTCGCTTATTTCCAACTGACATGTTCGTCTTGCTAAATGTCATGTTACATAAAATTAAATAAAGTGATGAAGATGATGAGGAGGAAATGTAAATAAAATTGCATTGAGGAACGGTCAAGGAATGGGCAGGAATAACGATTGTTTGCACACATGTTAAATGAGCAATAAAACTCTAGAGTTGTAAACATTTTTGTTTTGCTGTTCTTTCTTATTTTATATTTAAATTGAAACTTAAATGAACCATTAAAATTAAGAACATATAAACCAATAATAATCGTTAACATACACTGGGAATAAGATCGTAATTAGAATGTTTAACATGGAATAGGAAATCATGAAAATAACTGAGCAGGAATTTAACTTTTGGCTTAATATTTTTTATTTGTTAAAGTATATCTTTTTTTATAATATTAAATGAATTGCCGAATATCTAGCAACTGATCTTGTAGTTATACTATATATTAGTTTGTGAACAGCGAGGTGAGCTCGCTTGGCAGCAAAGTATTTCAAAAGACATACATATAAATTAGGGATGTAACGATACGCCGTTTTGCCGATCCGATACCGATTCCGATACTTAAAAATAAATATCGCCGATACCGATTCCGATACCGATACGAATATTGAAATTGAGTTCAAGTTTAGATTAACAAAACTCAAGAAGGGCAATTTTTTTATTATGCAACATTACAGTGTAAGAGATTATTAATATTTAAAATAGATATTAATACAGTATATAAAATTGGAAGTAATTTTTAAGGAACTACATTTTCATTGCTTTCAAAGAATCTATATTAAAAATATGCAGATAATTAGTAGAAAAGCCAGTACAAATTTGTAATTACTTTATAATTTTAAAAAATACTCGCCATGCTTTTTAAAAAATCGATTTTTTAAAGGACATTTATCAACTAATATTCTTCTAAATAACTTATTAGCTTAATTATTAAAAGTCTGCTAAAAGTTTATATTTATTCACTTAAATTTACATGAAAACACAGTTTTGTGTTTAAATTCGCATAAAAAGAAACAAGTTCTGAAAGTGGGTAATTTTTCATCCTTTTTTAACCGACTTTCAAAAAGAAGAAGGTTATCAATTCGTGTGTATGTTTTTTTTCATTTTTTTTGTACACGCATAACTCTGTCATTTGTGAAGCGATTTTAAAAATTCTTTTTTTGCTGGCAAGGGTTTGCCTGCAGTTTGGTCCCATAATTTTTTTTTAAATCGGAGGGGGAAATTCGCTCCCCCAATGCTGTCATTTGTGAACCGATTTTCAAAATCCTTGTTTTGTTTGAAAGGGTTTGACAAAAACTGGTCCTATTTTTTTTTGTCGAAAATCGGAGAAGCAAGTTTGCTCCCCCTCCCCACCAATCCATAACTATGTCATTTGTGAACAGCTTTTCAAAATTCTTGTGTTGTTTGCATGGGTACGCTAGTAGTTTGGCCCCATAATTCTTTTCGAAAATGGGAGGGGAACCATGTATAACTTTGTCATTGGGAACCGATTATCAAAATTTTATTTTTTTTAAAGGGTTTGACTACAGTTTTTTTCGAAAATCAGTTGTGAAATTTGCTGCAAACCCCCTTCAGGTTGGTACCATAATTGTTCTCCAAAATCTGTGCGGGATTTCCCCTTCCCCCAGAAATATTGATTATCGCATAGCTACTCCATTTATGGGCCGAATTCCAAAATTTATTTTTTGTTTGGAATGGTTTGCCTAGAGTTTGGTCGCATAATTTTTCTACGAAAATCTGTGGGGCAACTCTTCCACGCTCCACCCAAAATATTTATTAGAGCACAATTCCTCCATTGGCTTACCGATTTTCAAAATTGTTTATATGGAAGGCCATCAAGTATATTACTCTTTATACTGAAGTCGGCTTTTTTTCCAGAATTATTTGAGGAATCATTATAGAACACCGAAAAAGAAATTTGTCCTAACATCACTTCAAATTCGGTGATTGGTAATGGAAAAAGAGAACTTCTTGCACTGACAAGCAAATGTGAAACTAATTAGAAATTATCCAAATTCGCAATATTTCCGGATCGCGACTGCTACATTTTCATGATTTCTTTATGATGTCTTTTTTTGCTGGGAATAAGATTTAAAAAACAACAATAAATTAACAATAAATAAATTATTGTTTTTGCAAAATAACAGCGTAAAATATTATAAATTTTTAAAATTGATATTAATAAGATTTAAAAAATAACGAAATGAATTTAGTTCTTGGTAAAATTAACAAAAAAATAAATAATTTGTTTAAAAAAACTGAAAAATTTTTTTTAAAGTATCGTCGTATCGACAGTAAAATATCGCCGATACCGATGTATCGGAAAATCTGAAGTATCGCCGATATATCGGTATCGGTATCGGTATTCGTTACATCCCTAATATAAATATAAGCAATCAACCACAACAATAAAAATTTTTAAACAAAATTCGAAGCAATCTTTTTTTCATTTTATTTGGTAAACTTTTAATGATGAAACAGATCTCTAACGTAAAGTGTTTTACAAATTGTCCTTTCAAATACTTTGGTGCCGACGGCTTGTAGTTGATGTGGATATCTAGATGCGTGAGGGCTAGGACGAAAGATGAACCGACTGCCCGACTAGAAATTTCCATACAAGCACATTTGGGATCTGACTGGGATCCCAATTCCGATGTAACGCAGCAACGTATTTGGGACCCGATTGGTTTCCTGTGGGGAAATATCAAGATCTTGCAAAAATTTGTTAAAATCGGGAAAATATCAAATTCTAATATTGAATTCAAATTGATGAAGCTATACAAGGGACAAGAGTATGTACCAATTACCTCTGTTGAAGATGAGTAAAAAATACGATTAAAAATCGGTGTTAGGTTTTCCCAACAAGTTCCCAATAGTTTCCCTCTTGGAATAAACTTAAGTTAAGTCACTAATTGGGCTATTCCAACAAGTTGCCGATCTAATCCTAAATGGGGTAATCCTTTTGGGTTTGCCACATGCATTCGAAATCGAGTCCAAACATGAGTATTGGGAAAATTTCTAGTCGGGTAGGGATGCCAAACGGGACTGGTTTTTGCAAATCCTGGGTTTCGGGATTTCAGAATTTTAAATCCTGGGATGCCGGAATTTTTCAGGATTTCGGGATTTTTATTTATTTTTATAAAACACTGAATTTATAAAGTAAAATGTTTTCATTATGTGTTTTCATAATAACAACTATAACAAATTAACACGGAAAAGATAGTTTCAAAATAATTTAATACAGAGAAATTGCAAAAATTTTCAACAAAATTTACAAAGTCTTATTCAGATCCTTTGACATGCATGCGATAACAGATTCGAACATTTTTGACATTAGTTTGCAAATTTTAATATTTTACTGAATAGGAAAATATAAATTGGGGAAAAAGGACGTTTCAAAATTAAAATTAATTAGAAAAGTTAATTCATTGAACTAAAATTGTAGAAAATAAATTAACAATCGCCATGTCACAGAGTTCAATTTTATTGGAAAGCGGAATTCAATCCTTTTCGAGACGGCGAGCCCCAGCCGCAGCATACACTAATATATCAGCACTGCCAACAATCTGGGCACACCTGACATATTGGCGCATTTTAGGTTTCTTTTTTTGACACGAGCTGCTACAAAATTGGGGTGGATTAAATTCCGTTTTCGAACGGAATTGAACTCTGTGACACGGCCGAATATTTAATTATATTGCTCCCTTAGCGTATCCCCTTATTACTGCGTTGGCCGTTGACCAAATGGTGCCACAAATGATCTAAGCCCATAAAGGGGAGTAGCAATGGCCCGGTAAGTTGTCCCCAAGAGTTTTGTTACATATTTATAGCTTTTGCACTTAGCACTAGCTCGCATTTCCATGACAGGAGAGACTTCAGAGCTGCTTGGTTATCGGATAAGGTAGCTTTATGTGAGGCCTTAGGAATTTTATTTAAAATAATGACGGCAGACGTTGCAACGGTCTCAATATTCGCTTGAAATACCATATGCTTATGGAAACAGATATTTTAAAATTGGGTTCAAAGACCCCATCAGCAACCCTGTCATCGGCTATGAATCTATCCATAAGCTGTCGTAAGTTTCTGGTATTCACAGGAGGACCAATATCCTCACACGCAGTCCTGAGCATCCCAGGCGAAAGGGTGACACAATCTTTTGCCGAGCCTCAGTTCAAAGTTTATGCTGTCATTCGGCATACCTTATAGTTCTCTCAAGATCTATGTATGCTCTTTAGCAACACAATGAACATACTTTCGAAGACCCATCCTATAAGCACCCACTGCTATAGACGATCTTATGAAGATCTGAATAGGCGTTGTACAAATTAATGCCTGAATGACCAAGGACGGGCATATGTCCATTACAACGGTGGCAAGAACATCTGTCAATATCTGGACGTTGCCTAGTTTAGTAGTTTCTACAACATGCCGAGTTCTCGGGCACCATAAAATCGCACCGTACGTTCTAGTCGGTCTGATTATAATTTTATAAATCCACATAAAGATTTTAGAGGTCATACTACAGGAGCATTTAGCACAACTCTATAGGCTTCTTGTATAAATAATTCTTCAAAGTCAGCCTTCTGTCAATAAAATCTCATAAGTACTTGATATCCATAGAATATCCATTCAACGATACTATACCAAAATCAAGTTTTCTCCTGAAAGTGCAATAGTGCAAAAATCATCATTCATGACGTCTAAGTGAACACAGCGGAATTTTCCAGTTACCATAACCATCATCGGTGTATTCGGCCACTTAATGCCCACTTTCACTAAGAACGTGGAGCCATAATAAATTTAAATACTACATACATAAATTTGTGTTACAATTATTACTTTTTTGTATAAGAAGTTCCCTTAAAAGACGTAATTTAAATATCTCGGGACTCCCCGGTATTTTTTAGCCGAATCCCGGGATTCGAGATTTATCAATCCCTAAAAGTCCCAGGATTTTCTGCTTCGGGATTGGCATTCCTAGAACCGATGCAAGGATCGAAAGTGACAGCACACAGTAAATTTAAGTATTATCTGATAGATATGAAAATCAAGGCAGATAATGCTTGCAATGCTGAGGCTCTGTGTTATTGTCCACAGAAAAACTTCCATGTAGCTCCATTCCTAACACTCATCCACCTAGTTACGGTTCACACAATCTTCTTTGATTCCGCCAAACAGATACAAGTGTCCAAAATACGATTGAAGACTTGTTTATTCGCATTGTAAAGCAGCTTAAGAGTATTGGCTTTAAAATATTTTTGTAGTAAATCATTAAGAAATATATATTCGTTATGAAAAACATTTCCGTTTTTAGCACTCACGTGACTCAAACCTTGAATTATTTACAGTCACATACAACATACAACATTTGTAGTGTCGTCCGTCATCGTCTTTTTCAACCACTTTTTTACGTGCCAATATTTCACATTTATGTCAGCAGTGATTGTGTAGCATGGATTTGGTTTTGTTAATGTGGCACTCGTACTGAAGTAAGTAAGTTTCTTGGTATGTTCATTCGTATGTTTTTACAAAATATTTAACATGATTCTATAAATTTTGTAAAATGCCATATGTTTGGCTGTTGTCGATATTATTATTGTTGCCGTTGCTAAAGTAGATTTGTTGTTATAAATTTGTGGGGTTTCTATTAAAAACAATACGACCATATCAGTTGTATTAAAGTTGTATTCAACTCGTTTAGTACACAGCAGCACAGCAGGTTGTCTTTTAAATATTCGTGCGCACGCGTACAACATCAAAACAAATTAATACTCATACGATAGAGAACTGATTATTTAATTTTCTGAAATTGAAAGAGGAACTAAAAGCATTAGTAGACGAGTACACTCATAGTATAGTGTGATTTGGCTGAGCTTCTTTTGCTTTATGGCAAAATTAATGTATTGTTTTTTTTTTAATAAATGTTTTTCTCAGCAGATTAGGTTCAAGTTAAACACACGCACATCAATTATATATTTTTTGTAGCATTTTATCATTATTTTATTTCATCTTTTCGACAATTGTTTTGAATCAATATATTTTCAATAACATATCTCGGCATGGCACGCAATATTAGTTGTTGAGTGTCAGTTTGAAATTGTAGTGTGTAAAATTACTTTTTTTTTGCTTTCTACAAACTGTGCATACATAAGAATAAATAGAGATGCCTTTTCAACTCGTACTATACTTCTAGGCACAGTGATCTTAAACTTATTTTCATGTTCATTAAAGCATTAAAATAAAAATTAACCGGTTTTTTTTAAACTGGAGAACTTAAGTTAACATAATTTTTTCTGTGACAATTGTTTTCTCGGTTGTTTTGGTGGGCCTAACAGCAGGAGCGGACTCAGATTAAGCTTTTGTGAGGGGAACTTCTATATGAACTATGTATACAGTTTTATAAAATTTATACTAACTCAATGGAAATGAGGTATATTTTAATCGTTTTGGGAGCGGAAATAACAATTTTTCCCTTCGCCTGAGTCCGAGCCAGTTTGGCAGTAAATTTTTCCCGATTTGAAAAATTTGTTAGACTTTGATGACTTTTCGTAGCTTCATTTTATGTTAGTATACCTAATTAATACTATATTTTGTTGATTTGATTATAGTTTTCTTAATATACACATTATAAATATTTTACTATATACACAAATTTTTTATAACTTCTGGTACAATGCGTAATGCTAGGAACACAAATGAGACGAACGACGAATTTCTTCCAACAACTCGTCGTGTGAAGCACAATAGCGACGAAAACGCAACAGCTGTTACAATTGATAAAGTTGCTTACTGTTTGTGCAAAGTGTGACCGTATTAAAAAAAATACATACTTGAACAATTAAACATTAGCAAAAACACAACTAACACCAATTTTTATAGTTAACTATTATCTATATTTAAATAATTAAAGCAAAAATTAACATTATTGACTAAAACACTTGAAAACTAAAACCAAACATGGTCACTTGGTACTGATATGTTCGTCGTTCGCCGGCGTAAGAAATAGAAACAAATCTATTCAGAGGTCGCCGCGTATAACGAATTTCGTCCGACGCCGTTATTGTGTGTATTTTCATATACACAAATGTGTTTTATTTTTGACAACGAATATTCGCGACCAAAAATTCGTCGTTCGTCCCAGTTGTGTTCCTAGCATAACTCTGATGTCTTCAATATGCATTTATTTAGTGTTTTGCTTTATTTACATATAATTTTTTGGCAATTCATGGTTATAATCTCAGCTGTTTAAAAAAGGATTTAGTTAATGTTGTTTTTTGTTAACTTTTTATAAAAAAGGTCCAAACAAAAATTCAATATAAAAAGATTTTAAATTTATTCATATCGCAACTGTCAAATTAGCCAATCACGATGATGTATCACTTTCACACACACAACATTTGTCAAAAAAAAAAACACACACACACACACAAAAATAAATTATTTCTTCTTGAAAGGGGAATAGAAATGTTAAAAATGCAAGGGTTGTTGAAGTTAACTGATGATTTTTTTTAATCTTGTGAAAGTAACGGATTCTACATCAAATATTTAAAAGATTTAGATTGCAGGAATTTTTTTGAGTTGAATTACAGATTTCTTATTAAAATTTTTCAATATATTCACACATACATATGCGGTAAACATAAGCTCATTAAGGCACAACCCAATAAGAACTTTTTTTGTAAACTTTTAAATTTATTTATTAAATCTTCAATTGTAAATTGAACTAACTATAAGTATTCAAATTTTAAAATTAAAATTGTTAAACATTAGTCCAGCCACTGCTAGACAAAATATTAGGTTCTTTAGAAGTCTTGCGTCTCTCGTGTTCGGCTGAGAGCAAGAGTATCCCTCCTTCTCAGCCGAATGTGCCCTTAATGATGTTGCGGGCTAAGGGATTTGGATGCGATTCGAGTTTTTTTATATACATATGTTGTTAGATGTTTTGAAAACACAGTCTTTACTAATGAAACATCTAGATCTTTATGGATGAGCTGGTCTCTGACATTCCAAGGTGCCGCTGTATTCCCACGCAGAATTTTATTTTTTCTCCTTTGAATTTTTCTCTATATTTAATGCAGAGCCAATAAGAACTTAACAAACAAATTCTTGCTGCCTTGGACCTTCAGCTTACAACGCAGGTCTGAAATAGGGGTGGGTCAAAAATATCGATATATCGATATTTTCTGAAAAATGTATTGATATATATCGTCGATATTTTTAGTTGCAATATGTCGATATATCGATATTTTTTAAAATCATTCGATATATTTTAGCTTCCGTTTCGTCTTTCGTGCAGTTAAAAAGAAAACTCTCGACACAATCTTCATCAAATAGAATATTACTAAAAAAAATTTTTACTTTATTTATAATCTTTTGTGTATACGAAATATTATCTTTCTTTGAGTATAATTTTGGTGGCATGTCATAATATCCACTGACATAATACCCATAGACATTGTGTCACTCCAAAAAGTGTCATAGCGTGCATGGACTTTATGACACTTTTGAAAGTATCGTAATATCCATGGACTTTATGGCACTATTATTATTATTATTATTATTATTATTATTATTATTATTATTATTATTATTATTATTATTATTATGGAAATTATGAGTTTTATATGATTCATAATGTCCATACTTTTAAAAATGAAAATACATTAAAATATCAATATAAATATGCTTATATATTTTTGTATCCTTGCACTTGGTCACAATGGTGGGAAATAAAGTCAATTGACGTCAACAAAATTTTGGAAACAGCCTCAGCAATGCTTAAAGTTTGTCAACTTCAAGAAATATTTGGAAATTAATTGGAATTTTTACTTTTATTGCTAATGATTTCTGCGTAGAAGGCCTTCGGCCGGGCTTAAGAACTTTCTCTTCTCAGTATATCGAAGAGTGACTTCGCTGAGTGAAGATTTTTGCATTGCCGGCCTTTGGCAGGGCTTAAGAATTTTTTCTTGGGTAAGCAGAAAATCTGAGCTCGGCTATTCGATATACCCAGAGAGAGAACCGTTCAGCTCGGCCGAAGGCCAGCTATGCAAAGATTTTTAAACACTAAAAAGTGTCATAATGTCCATTAGCCTTACAACACTGCACTCATTGACATTATGACACTTTTTGGAGTGACTTAGTGTCCATGGGCATTATGTCACTGCCACCATAATTTTGGTGATATATTTTCCATCAAATCGGCCCTATTTTCGATTTAATCGTAAGCGGCATGTTGCAAATATATACTTTTTTTTAAATAAAATTTTATAGGCCTACCTATAGCTTAGAATTGTCAAAATGCCAAAATGGTTAATAACTTTTGAAATTCAGGCTGTAAAATTTTATATCCTGAAAACTTTTATTTTTGTCGATTACGATTAAATCAAAAATAGGGCTCGAAATGTTGATTAAACCATAAGGAAGTTGAAAATTTTCAGATCAATTATTTTAGGAAGAGGACTTTTTGTTTTACTTTTAAAAAAGACAATGTCTGAATTATCATGCTTGATAAAATATCGATATATGTATATCGAAATATCGATATTATATATTCGATATATGTATATCGATGCCGATATCGATATATGTATATCGAAATATCGATATTATATATTCGTTATATGTATATCGATGCCGATTGATATTGAAAAATATATCGTTATATATCGATATGTTTCAAGAAAAATATTGGTGTAAAATATTGGCATATTGGTTGGAGGAGAAATGGGTACAAAGTAATTTTTAGATTTCCTTATCTGCACAACTACAATAGTGAGATGCTCTAAATTTGATATGGGTTGCTTTTATAATGAAGTGTATGTTCAAACAAAATGCCCGGAGGTATCGGAGTGGTGAGACGGGCTTTCTATATATGCACAACAATGGCGGTAGCGATGCCAGAGTCAAACCAGACGTTACAGGAGCCGGAAGATATTGCCGTCTCAGCCGAAGTGGCCAGCATCACAAAAGAAAAATAAGAAAGTATTAGTGTTTCCTTTTGTTTTGTTTTGCGCATACATTTGTAAAATGTGCAACACTTTTAATTGGGTAAAATGAAACAACAACACGTAAAAATTAACACACATATTGCTTAAGCCTTTTCGGCTTTTCTGCAGAAACACTCAGGGTATTGTCAGGAATCGAACCTGCGACCTCCCGGCTAATAGTCTAGCATACTATCCACCAGACTACGGGGTTACACAAGGCATAAAAACCTGATTTGGCCAATTTTCAACTGTCAAAGTTGACGTGTCTGGTTAGACTGTGGCGAATCATACCGTTTGTGGTTAGTAAATTATATGTATAGTAAATGTAATGTAGCATCGCAAATCATAATGCTGATAATGAACCAACATTGTCTAAAGATATGTAAATAAAAATTGCTATAAATTTGGATGTATGTATGTAATTACTTAGCTTTGCAAATAAAATTTTTGTTTCAAACCCGTTCCATTTGGCGCGTTTTTCTATTTTGTTGTTAACAAGTACAAATTAATCAAAAATTTTCTAGAGTTTAATTAAAAGTACAAATAAAATAATTATATTAAAACAATTTATACACAAATAAATTTTCTATTGTGTTAATACTGAAAAAGAAATAATTTTTATGATCTATTAGATCATGTTTTTACACAACAAAAATAAACATATAAGAAAAAGTCGTAAAAAGACGTTTTTCGTTCATTCTTCAACAAGACGGCAATACAAAATGTTTTTACAGAATTGTTTATTTGTTTATTTTAGTTTGAGAAAATGTGTTTTAGTGTGGCAATTACGAGAAAAAAATTACAATAAGAAAGCTACATACATATAAAAAATACGAAAGAAATTTTAAAATGGTTTAATAAAAGAAAACTTACTATGTATTTAATATGCATTGAATTTAATATCAATTGGAATTTAAATTCAAATTGGGAACAATTTTTTCTTGTATAAGTAGAGATTGGATAAGTTAGATTAAATGACCGTTATTAATAAGAACAATTACCGTATTTGGAGTGATTGGTAGGGTAGGCATATCTTCGATAACAACATCCTTCAACAAAAACTTTGGGTGTTTTAAAAATTGCGCAATTTTCACAATATGTATGTATCTTGACTTCGACAACTAACTTTTTTGCTACTGTTAAATATATTTTTTAAGACACCAAAATCGCATTTATTGCCAAGATCAAAAAAGAAGGAGGTTATCAATTCTTTTATATTTTTTTACATTTTTTAATGTTTGTTCACGCATAACTCTATCCCATCTGGTCCCATAATTTTTTATTTTATTTATTTATTTATTTATTTATTTATTTATTTACTATTATTATTTTTTTTTAATCTGACGGCCAATTTGCCCACCGCAAATATAGATTATCGCCTATATCCTTCGTTTTTTCGGCCGATTTCCTAAATCCCCTTTTTTCTATTTTATCGTGGTAAAAATTACTCAAAGTTTGAATCAGGACTCTAAAGTAGACCCACACCAAATTTTATGAAAATCCATTGAGTGGTTTTTGCGTGAAGCGTGTTCTGACAGACAGACAGACAGACAGACAAAAATTCCAAAAAAAAAAAAATCGATTACTTTTTACGCCACCATAAAATTTTCAAAAAATATTTTATGTACAGACACGCCCCTTTCACAGTTTTATTATATGCATTGATTATCCGACGTAATGAATATACTATTGGCAGAGTGGCTTTTATCTCCTATTGTAAGAATATGATTTGCTATGAGTGCTGACGAGAACAGTCAAGAGATAGCACTATAATCCATGGTGGGAAAACATATTCCAAAGGATGTATGCCCAAGCGACTGCTTGATGTGTACTTTATACTCAAGTCAAGCCTAATCAAACCTCTTTAATTTGCATTGTGCCCAATGAACGGCTAGTTTAATGAACAAAATATAGTTCAAATAAACTAGTTCATCACAAATTTAAAGTGTAGATGGCTCTCGAGATCCGTTTTACTTACACAGGTTGTCGCAAATGAAATATGGAAGTTTGAAAGGTTAATATATTTGTCTTTCATATTTCAGACTGTTGCAAGGTGGACACCAATGAACAGCGCACGATTAAATGTTGCCGCCGCGTTCGTCGGATGTCACCGCTCCAGATTTGTTTTTTTAGGGTTACTCGGAAGATCGTGTGTACCATGGAAAAAATAGACGCCAAATCAAGCTGAGCCATCGCTCGAAAATCTTGGAAAATTATAAAAACAGAGCCTTTGTTTCTTTTGCAGCATATTCGCCACTTAATGATGAGAGATATGGAACCTATGATGCTGTTGAAAGAAAGCGAAAAAACAAAAGAGCGATCTTCTGCGAACTTGGGCTCGCACAAGGAAAGGGCTAGATGCACATCATAGCTTAAAAAGGTGGTATGAGAGGACTACACGTGCAACCAAGGGGTCGCAAAAATAAAATTTAGATTTCTTCAAGTCTCATACCCAAATTGATTGGTATTTATAAAAATATCCTATTAAAAATTCAGGTCAATCAGCTAAGATTAAGGCGTGTCGCACGCCCACCAAAGTTTAAGCAAATTCTCTTTTTCTGTTTTTATGTCTCATAACTTAATAAATATAGTATTTATTTCAAAAAAGTTCTTGTATGTGAAGTTTCTAATAGGGATGTAACGATACGCCGTTTTGCCGATCCGATACCGATTCCGATACTTAAAAATAAATATCGCCGATACCGATACCGATACGAATATTGAAATTGAGTTCAAGTTTAGATTAACAAAACTCAAGAAGGGCAATTTTTTTATTATACAAAATTACAGTGTAAGAGATTATTAATATTTAAAATTGATATTAATCCAGTATATAAAATTGGAAGTAATTACATTTTCATTGCTTCCAAAGAATCTATATTAAAAATATGCAGATAATTAGTAGAAAAGCAAGTACAAATTTGTAATTCCTTTATAATTTTAAAAAATACTCGCCATGCTTTTTAAAAAAATCAATTTTTAAAGGACATTTATCAACTATTATTCTTCTAAATAACTTAATAGCTTAATTATTAAAATTCTTCTAAAAGTTTATATTTATTCACTTAAACATGAAAACAGTTTTGTGTTTAAATTCGCATAAAAAGACATAAGTTCTGAAAATGGGTAATTTTTCATCCTTTTTTTGAGAAGGAAAAAGATATTTGTCCTAACATCGCTTCAAATTTGGTATTGGTAATCGAAAAAGAGAACTTCTTGCAATGACAAGCAAATGTGAAACTAATTAGAAATTATCCAAATTTGCAATATTTCCGGATCGCAAATTCTACATTTTCATGACTTCTTTGGAGTGTCTTTTTTTTGCTGGGAATAAGATTTAAAAACAACGAATTGAATTTGAGTTCATGGTAAAATTAACAATAAATAAATTATTGTTTTTGCAAAATAACAGCGTAAAATATTATTAATTTTTAAAATTGATATTAATAAGATTTAAAAAATAACGAAGTGAGTTTAGTTCTTGGTAAAATTAACAAAAAATAAATAATTTGTCAAAAAAAAAACTGAAAAAATTGTTTAAAGTACCGTCGTATCGACATTAAAATATCGCCGATACCGATGTATCGGAAAATCTGAAGTATCGCCGATATATCGGTATCGGTATCGGTATTCGTTACATCCCTAGTTTCTAACAGCTTTAGTCTTATCGACTTTTATCTAAATCGCACATTTAACAAAATAAACAGCAATATAGAAAAAAGGCCATAACAAATAAAGTTTTAAAATGACAACACTAGTTTACAAATTTCGGTAAACTTATTCGTTCACTAAAACTGAAAGATATTTCTTTAATTATTTATGCAGCTCTATCTAGTTTTCGAGATATGCCTTTATGCCCAAATTTTAGGAATTTGCAAGACATACATTGACATAATTGGAAAAGGGTTCGCCATATTAAATACAATAGAAGAACCAAAACTCGACACCAAAACTATTTTTAAGCAGAACGAACATTGTGTATAATTTTGCCCATTATTTTCAAAGATATCCTAAAATTTTAGCATACAAACTGAAAGTTTCATGACATATATATTCTCTCACTTCAACTTCAATTTCAAGAAAAAATGGCTTATTTCTTTTGAAATATATTCAACGATGTCGAAAAAATATGTTCATGCGCATTCTAAGCGAAAGAACACACTGATTTGCGTTCATGAACAAAGTCATAAATATGTTTCTTTACGAACGATAACTCGCAAAACAAGTAGAAAGAAAACGTAAGTGGTTTCATACGATATCCGATTCAACAATGTCGAAGCAATATGGACGTAATGTCATAATCACTCGCTTACTGTGTTGCTTGCGACTGGAAAAAAAATTTGCATAAAAGTCCATTAAATTCTTAGAACTCGTAACATCTCTCTTTATTATAACATTTTTTATCATTCTTATTAATTTTTTTTATTATTTATGCACATACTCATGATTTTTTTAAACAAAATAAAAGCCATTAACACATTCAAAACTTCTGTTTTCTTTACTGTGTAAGGCCCATCAAACAAGGTAGTCGCACCTGTACAACAAAAATAGAATTTCTATTAGAAAATTATAAAAATTTCCTGTCTAACTGCGAGTACCTTACAATGGACTCTTTTGCCGTTATGTTTGGTTGTATTTTTCTTCAAACAATTTAGTAGTATTTTCAGTGTTTTAATGAAAATCGTCAAATAAACTAGAAATTTACAATATGGCATTATTGTATAATTTAATACTTAAGAGAGAAACATTGGCACACGTAAGTGCAAGCAAACGAAAGCTGTCGATATTGTTGAACCCAAATTGACTAGATTTCGAGACAGTGGCTTTCGATCGCACAGGTTTTCCTTCTACATGGTTGAACGGGACAAAAAATGGGATCGCTGGTGTACTTTTATTATTTAAAATTTTTTTTATGAATTTTAAAAACAAACCTTTTAAAATTTGTTATAAAATATTTGATTTTCAGACTAAGACTTTTCAGATATCTGTAAAACTAATAAGTAAATATGAAAACAATGTTTGCTCGGCTTAAAGATAATTTTGTTGACGATTTTCGGTTTTTCATTTTTTTAGTGATAGAGTGAACCCGTCTCCAGTTATGCTAACATATGTCGGGCAAGTGCCTTCAACTTTTACATAACGCTATATCTCGAAAACTAGAGCTGATAAAAAAATTTGTGCAGATTCGCGTTCACCGGACCAACTAACTAAAAAAAAAGAACTATCAAATCTAGGTAACGAAAAAGTTTACCGAAATTTGTAACATGATGGGCTTTTTTAGATTTTAATAGTTAGTGGCTGTTTTTGATATTGCTGTTTATATTCTTAAATATGCGATTTAGATAAAAGTCGCTAAGGTAAGAGCTTTTGAAAACTTCACAGACAACAACTTTTTAGAAAACATATTTCTTGCAAACACTATACTTCTTACGTTATGAGATGTAAAAAACAGAAAAGGAGCATTTGCGTGCGATACGCCTTAATTTTAACTGATTGATCTGAATTTTTTTAAGATAACGTTTTATAAATACCCATCGATTTGGGATATTAGAAATCCAAATTTTATTTTTCTTTACTACAACTCTAATGTACATTTATGTCAAGAAATTTAAATGCATTTGTGATAACGCAAACTGAATCGGGCATTCAAAGTAATGTTTAGCCTAACCTCGTTCCAAACAAGCTCGTGTATAATAAATGAAAACACGCTCTCTTAAATGTTTATCACACACTATGGGTGGGCATATTCATTCATTCAAATGGAGTTAAAAATCTCATTTCATTTAGTTTACAGCAGCGTTGCCACTTTCTGTGCTTCAGTACAAAAACTGTACTATTTAAAAATTTTTGTAATATAAAATTTGGTACTATTATTGTACTGTATAACTAATTGCTGAAAAATATTAAATAAAACAGCAAATTTTTCTGATTATTTCATTAGCTTTTGTTTGAAAAGATACTTTTTAAAATCTACTTTATTCCTACGGATTTCCTACGGATTTGGTGATGAAACAGACAAGACTGTAACGTCGGCCGAAAATCATTCAGAGAGAAACAAAGTCCATAATAACAACGACGACCGAAGCGATAAATTTCTCATTACTTTTACTAAAATTTTGTATTTTTCTTTACTCAACTGAAATGTCAATTTTTATGGAAAAAACGCCGAAGTTCCTTTTCATCATTTATATAAAAAACTAAAAGTGTAAGAAAATATCGCAATTTTTTTCATTTATTTTGATGACAGCTATTCTATATTAAAACATGATTTTTTCTATTTGGATGCCTGTCAAGCTTCAACCGCAACGGAAATATATATGCTTTTATAGCAAACTATTTTGGAAACGGCAATCCAATTTGAAAATCGTGTTGGTTTCGCAACGGGCACACCAACAGCCTTATTCTGGCAATTTGGTAATAATAAATTTGTAACTGAACTTTTGTTACCTTATTGTAACTCTGATTTGTTCCGGTATTCCGGAAATATGGTAATAAAAAATTAATTCAACAAATGTGGTCAAAAAAATTAATACATTTTTGTAATAAAATTTTATTATTTAAAATATTATTTAAAAGCCCTAATTTTTTTCAGATTTTATTCATATTGCAAAATATATAGTTGCATCACACAAAAGCTTTGGGTAGAACAATCTTAGTGGCAAAATGAGTAATCGTCCGTCCATATTTTTGGATCATTACTGATTAAGCCAAATTGCGAAAATTCGCAAAAACTTGATAACTTTAAATAGATAGAGAAGTCTGATAGTGTTTAAAAAGTGGCAAAACTCTAAAAAACCAAGAACTAGCAAAACAATAACGTTTACATACCGTAAAAATAGCGAAAATTTGCGAAAAATTACAAAATTGCAAACAAACCTTAAAATTGTTTTAAAATACCTAAAATTATAAGGAATGCAAAAACTCGAAAAAAAATCGCGAAAATTACGATAATTTGCAAAAACTTAATAGCATTAAAAAGATAGAAAATTGTGATAGTGATTAAAATTCGGCAAAACTGTAAAAAAACAATGACTTAGCTAAAAAATCACTTATCGCGAAAATAGCGAAAAATTGCAAGTTGTTTAAAAATAGCTAAAATTTTAAAAATGCCAAAAGCTCGCAAACAAAATTGTGAAAATTATGCAAATTCGCAATTTTCGCGGTAAAAGTGATTTCTTTTTGCCAATTTTTAAATTATTTACAGTTTTAACGACGTCTAATCAATATCAGACTACGCCATATTTTTAATCTTTGCAAGTTTTTGCGAAATTTCGTAATTTTCGCGAGTTTTTCTGAATTATTTAGGGAATTCACAACAGCGTTCTAAAATGTCTCTCAATATAACGACGTTTTAATTTAAGTCTTTTATTATGGGTTGGCAAGTTTCTTGTTTTTGTTTTGTGTGTAAATGAAATTTATCACCAGATGACAAGTTTAAAAGTCCAAGAAGCATGTTTTTTCAATGCGGCAATATTTTAAATAAAGAATTTGTGTGTGGTTTAAGTGTGTTGGTGTTACTTTGGCTTGTTGATAGGTACCAAGCACTATCATGCTGGTGTTGTTGTTTTGTTTGTTGTGTATTTTGAGTTCGTCTTCGATACATGTAAATAGTGAGAAATATTCGGCAAACTTCGTCGTTACTTTTATTACTTTAATATGCTGTGCTTTGCATCGTTGCTCACAATGAAATTTTAAGGTGTAACGATATTGCTATTTCCAAATTTTAAGATACACATTGTGAGTTCCCTAAATGGCATTCCTCACAATTTTAGCTACTCTTAAGCAAATTTAGTGCTGGTTTGCAATTATGCAATTTCTCGCGAATTTTCGCGGTAAAATTGATTTGAGTGATGTTTAATGAATTTAAGGGCTTGTTTTCAATTTTTCTCCAACTTTAATAACAAATCTAATAAAAAATTTTAAAATGAATTCTTGTTACCTACTTTTTTGTAGGTAATAGTTTTATTGACTTTTGTTACGATAAAAAATTATCAGAATACCAATTTCCAATTTTTATAACATTGGTTACAAATTATAACCATGGTGACTATTATTACTGTGTCAGAATAGGCCCGCAAATGTCATGTTCGATAACTACAATTTGGTTGGTAGGTACTAAATTAAAAAAACAAACATATTTTGTTGTGTTGGCAATGTGCTCTTGTCACTTAGTACAACTAGTATCTTCCAAATATATACCAGCTTATTTAGAAGATTTGTTAATAATGTTTGTATCTTTAATTGCAACTGTTTACGACAATGTAAGCGCCAAGAATTCCAACTATATTTTCAGTTGATAAAATTTTATCAGCTGTAATGACTATGTAGATGGTTGTCATCATTAAAGGGTTGCATTGATTGTGTTATCGAACAACATGAACTTTTCAATAACAACAGCTACATATTGTTCTCGCAAACAATAATGAGTAGTGATGTCAACATATACTTATTTTTGCGTGAGCACTCGCTTATACAATTAAAAATATCTTTTTTTTGTGAATTTTTATATACATTGAAATTTAGTATGGAGCGTATTAGCTAGTTCCTTTTGTGGAAAAATTTTTTGTACTATTTCATTTGGTTTTGTACTATCTTTGCATAACTTCCCCAGCAAAAATATCCGTCTACCGGAAGCAGGTTTGTAAGGGAGAGATTTCGGTACTCTCCCTTACCAACCTGCTTCCGTATTACATGATTTTTGTATGGGATGTCCCAATTGGTAGGTCATGAGGCATGAGCTTCTTTCTGCGCATCATAGATGCATTAACCTCATGTCTTTTTTATATGTATATAATTAAAAAATGTTTTTCTCTTTATATTACAATTTTACCACACTTGAATTAATTCTTTATTTGCCATTATCTTATGTTGTTTTTATATTTATTTATGTATTAAATGGTCCAAATACAATTTACTTTTATTAAATACTTTTTGTTCGCGTATTGAATCAGGAATCGATCCTACGATCTCCGCATGGTAGACTAGAACACTAACTACTAAGCTATCGAGGCACAGTTATTTTCATACACAATTCAATGGAAGAATAAAAAATTAAATTACGAAGCAAAAATCACACTCGCATCCATATTTGTACCCACGTAAGCGAGAGATGATGCACTATAAAAAAGTTTGAGTTGAATAATAAACTTCGTGTTTAAAACACATCAAAAAACATAAATAGCCGACCAAATTCATCGTGTGTGTGGTAAGTTTCTTCGCTCGCTTACGTTATTGCATCCTCGTAAGACAGAGGGGATGCACTGTGTGAATTTCCGCATCTCCGAAGCACTTCTTATTAATCTACCTGCTTCCTTGTACCAAATTTATTTTTGCTGGGTCTGTACTATTTTTAGTTTCTTTGGTGGCAACACTGCTTTACATCAAAACTTAAAGAAACAACAATAAAAATTATAACAAAACAATTCATTGAGAGCAGCATTTAAATTAAATGCCATAAACAATTTTTATTATGAATGTTGTTGCTTTTGTTTTCTTCAATAAAATGTCTTTAATTTAATTTTTATGTTTTCAGTTAAGTCAAAATCGTACTGAGGAAAAATTGAGAGAGATGAAAATATTGTTTTTTTTTCAATATTTTATTATCCTGTTTCTTTATTTGTGTTTTAGTCGTGTAACATTTTGTTTAAATTTGTCGCGTCCGATTGTTGAACGGAGGATTAATTAATTTTTAGATTTGTTGCTGCCATAATTGTATAGATGGTTGAGGCAGCAGACATTTAATAAAACTTTATCAATGGGAGTGCGATGTGCATTTTCATAACGCGGGAGGTGATGCCTCTCAACATTTGTTGTCAAAACCACAGAGTCGGAAAAACTACAAATGCAACAAGTTTATATTGTTTTGATTTTCATGCTCGTAAAAATTTGTGAGGTCGGCCTATTTTTAATGAAAAAATAATTCTATATTTGTTTTAAATTCAATGAATATGGAGGCAATGTGAGCTATTGAAAAGTTTTTATTTAAGAAAAGAATATTCCTTGTTGACGTTTTCGACTGGCCGGAAAATACTCAATATATAGCAAATATATCGTTAAAGTGCATGGTCCGATTTAGAGCAATATAAAGAATTATAATTTCATTGAAATATTTTTTGTTCTATTTGAAAATATTAGGATTTTAATACAAAATATTTTACATGCGTAGAGTGTGCGTACGTATGTATGTATATAAGAAGTCGCTTTATGCTAATAAAACATTTGTTTATTTTTCAAAATTAATTTCAAAATATTCACCATATTTTTTCTATATTTTATGTTTGCTGGTTATTGCTGTATTTTGTATGTTTAAATTAATGTTTATTTTTATATTAAAAGAAAATGTTGTGGTCAAAGTGTTTTATTATGTGTTAAGATATTTTGAAATTGTTTACTTAATTACATACGCCTAGACATTATTTTATTCAAAGATGTTTTGTTAATGATGATGTCAGAAACTAATGAAAGTTTTAGTTGATTGAATATATTTCAAATCTTCATTTAAACTTTAGTGTATTGATATATGCGTTTGTTTATGCAGTGAGAATCCAAATGCATCTTACACTCTAAAACATTACTTTATATTTACCATCATATATTGTCTAAATTTGTGTTGAAAATGTCTCCTTGTCTAAAATTACATCGATTTTGTAGTTATTTTATTGAAGAAAAAACCTTTCAAATTAAACATATTTAGTCCAAGTGGAAAAAATGTAACATAAAGCATAATACGGCTATGGCTGAATGGTAGATACGTCAGACTATCAGTCAGGAGGTCGCGGTTCAAACCTCCACGCAGTCAATCGCTTTTTTTAGTAAAAACATTTTGTTGAAAAATAATGCGTGTGTAATTTTAGGTCGATAATAATCTGTAAACTGTTGCCGACTATTATCGACCTAATTTTCAAGAAAAGTGTTTTAGAGTGTACTACGATTATTCTGGAAGAGTCTGAAGGTGTTCCTACTAATCCCTTTCCTCTACCTGGTTTCTGTTAGTTGTCAGAAGCTTTACATAGAAAACAAAATAAATATTTGTATTTGTTATCCTTTTTTAGGCAGCGATAAGGAAAAATAATATCTCATGCTACTCTTACACTATAAAATTTTGGTTTTAAGAAAAATTTTACACAAACATGTTTCGAGTACGGAAAATTAGTGAAAAGTGGAATAAACACAAACACATTAACGCTGTGAGTACACACTCTAACAGCATTATTTATAATGAAGAATTGGAATAAAATTAGAAGAAATGATGAAATTTATCTTTTATCAATACAATTTTATCCATACAATTTTATATTAAAAATCGCCGCATAATGCAGTTTTAATTCAAATTTAAATCCAAGAGTAATTTGTAATGCCAAATTGTATGGCAAAACTTATTAGCACTATGTTCAATTTTGCCATTTATTCCAGCTTCGTATATTAATGCTAGTTTCGGTCTACTTATTATTCATTTAAATTTAATAAAAAGTTCATTTAATTTTTAATGTTAAAAAATTAACTGAAATAAACCGGTAAAAATAAAATATTTTACTTTGTTCCTGCTATTCTATTAAAAATAACTTTTACTCTATTTGTAATAGGACTAACGTCATGTTAAAGGATTACACTATGCAACAATAAAAATGCTAAGGTGTACCACTATAATTTTTTTGATGTGTTATGGTTCCATAACTACAAAAACAGTCAAAATTTTAAATTCTATGAATAGTTTTTTTAAGTTTTTAGTTTTATATTCTATGAAGAGTTTTTAATTAACTTATTAGTTTAGTCGAACTTTATGGGTTTTTATCCAAAGAAATTTTATTATTTTTGGCTTGAGTTCGGTTTAATTTTAATTGAAAAATTAAATTAAAGCCGAACTCAAGCCAAAAATAATTGAATAGTTTTTTTCATTTTTTTCTAAAAAGTGGGTTTTTGAAGAAGCTTGCTCTACTGAAAAAAAAATAACTTGGTATTTTCTAACAAAAACCACTAAAATGTTGAAATAAAATTATCTTTAAGCTGTTTTAAATTTTTTTATATACTTAATGGAATGATGAAAACTTTCAATAATTTATGCTACTATATCTTGTGGTTGATGAAAAATATATTTTTTATGCCAATATAAAATAAAATGTATTAATATTTATTATTTTCGTCAGGCTCAAGGTCATCGAAAAAATTAATTAACATAAACAAATTGTTTTTAAAAAATTTATAAAAAATCGAAAATGGCAAAATGTTACCGTTTTTAGTCACATATACTAGAAATAAAATAAAATTTATTTCATGAAAATCGATTGACAGATATTGATTTTAGTTTTGTAAAGTGCTTTTCACTGACGATTTGCATTAGCCCCAATGAAATGTGTATAGGAAATAGCTAATACCCCTCCATAATCAATTTCAATGTATTTTTTATAAAACTTTAATATATTACTTAAAAATTAAAATATTAATTTGGCAAAAGCACGTTACAAAATCAAAATTAATGTAATTTAATAATTCCCAAAAAAATCTTTTTAGTTTTATATATTGATTTTATTCATAATAAAGTAAAATCAACTGATTTTTGCTAAAATTGCGAATATTTACAATATACAACAAAATCAATTGACAAAAATTTATGTATCCATTCGACGCACAATACACAAATTAATATTAAACTTTTGCATGAAAATCATGAGTTATGTCAATTGAGTTCCCTTACTTAAGTGCGATTTTAAAATGAAAATTGTGGATCGGTTTAAATGAAATATGGTCTGTTTTTGATATGTTAAAATGAAATTTTTTTTTTTATTTTGTATCAAATTAACAGCGCGGAGTTAAGACTTGCAATGTATCACAAAAACCTAATATAAGCAACAAAAAAACTGACCAGATTCGGATTCAGCGACCTCGAAAACATTAAACACCGCCATGAAACCTTACGGCATTTTTGGACTGTTGTGCAGTTATTTTGAATATTTTGTTTCTTAAAAAAATATCACATATCTTAAGGCGTTAAAATTTTTAGGACCTTAACTATTTCACGTGTTTTTTTATTAACATTAGAGTCCAAGCGAAACCAGTTTTTGATGCCGGACCGAACCTAACATAATATTCGGATAAAACTCCGAGTATTCCGACTAATCCGAAACTTACTGAAACTTTTTTGGCAATAGCTAATATTTTTATTTTAACGCTGATAATAATTATAAACTCTTTTATTTTATTAAGATTATTTTTAAAAACATACAGTGTCACTCAAAATAATAGTATATATTGCATATATTTTATTCTCTACAGTATTGAATTTATCATGAAGACTCAAAATGAGCTTTCTTCATATATTGATATGCTTAAGGAAATATATTTTAAAAGCCCAATAATCAATTTCAGTACAAAATCGCGGGGGTACATACATTCGATTGCAAAAAATTTATTTTGTGTAACACAAAATCGACTTTCGATTTGAATCGGAATTGGTTTTCCATTCCCTTGTTTATGCTATTTATAATTGCAACAAACCTTTGAATAGTTTATGCTACTATGTCTTGTGGTTGCACTTTATAAAACTAAGTAAAAATTTCATTAAATTTGTAAAGATATGGTGATGTCATATTTTATATTAATTTTTATGTTAGCTTCATTTTTTATATGGAATAAAATGGTTCGTGTTCCGTATTCGGCCAAAAACTTGGATAAAGACGCATATTAGCCAAAACCACTATTGGCCTAATCCGAAACTGAAAGCGAATATTCGATCAGACTCTAATTAATATGCAACGCTTTTGAATCAACTACTAATTTGTAGTTCCTAAAAGTATGCACATATTATAATTTCGGCCTGAAGTCGGCCAGAAAGCATGAGCAGGATGTCGATCGAATTCGTATCTAAAGTCGGTCAGAAAACGTACAGAAAATCATATGAGCAGTTGGCAAAAAATCGGACGTGTATATTTGTCTAGGAAATTCTAAAAATTGTTTACCAAAATTTCTAAGAGAACTCTGTACGAATGCTGACAAATTTTCTGGGGAAACTCTAAAGGGGAAATTCTAATGAAATACCTGAATAACGTCGCAAAAATGTCTAACATAACATCAAAAAATTTTCTTAACCATCTAATACTTTTTATATCCCGTCGGCGAAAAGTCCAATTTAAAATTAGAAATAGAAATGATAGTCTTGATCCTAGACCCCTCAATTCATCGCACAACTTATTTCTTTTAAACATATTTTACACTTTAACAATATATAATAAGTGGCATCGTATTGATGGCATTCCAGTCATAGCATTGATGAACCTTAAACTATGAAAAATTCTGTGATGACGTTTGTCATCAGATTGATGACTATTTTCATTTTATTTATGACATTGCCATAACATTGATGTCAAAAAGCCGCGAGGCACACACACACACACACGAAAGCGAAGGATGTGATAGGATATGTGTGGACACCACTGTTTGATTATATTCTGAAGAATTGTTTTTTCTGAGGAAGTGAAAAGCTCTTTTAATCGGTTATTAAGATTTCTTTCAGGTGCCGATATGAACAGCATAGTTCTAGCTCAATTGCGGGAAACCTCTTAATCTTGACTAAATTAACAATTTATTTCACAATTTATAATAAGACTTCTTGTTTAAAAATATAACAAATCCAATACCTTTAAAGTTTTCAACGACTTAACAAACTAAACTACCCCATGCCAAACTTTCAACAAGTATCACAGTAGGGAATCTACCGCACTTGAACACGAAAAATACAATTAACAAACATTTGCGCGAAAAAATAACAAACAAATAAAAAAGTTAATGGACACAAAACAATAACTTAATTTAGTTTTCTACAATTTTGTTTTGGCTGCCTTACCTAAAGTTCCCTACAAATGTTTTTGTATCTGTTTAAATTGTGACCAGCTTTTGCACTCATGAATAAATACCAAAAACAACTGGACGATATAAAAAATCTCAACCTGGTGGTATGTCAACAATGCTGGAAACGACACGTTCAAAAGTACATGAAATAGATTTTTTTCTTTCAGTAAAAGGAACAAGCTTTTAGTTTTTAAATTTGTTAATAGCGACTGAAGAAAGAACCCTACGATTGAAAAAATGCTCATTAAGTTTTTAATCATATCTAAGCGTCCATGATAATCATGCTGCTGTAGTCGTTAATGAGGAAATGTTTCCTCATCCATATTAGCTTGAGAAAACAACCTATTTTATATGGAATGAGACGGCAAAAACTGTCACAAATAAACCTCGCTGAAAGTCTTTATTCTCTAGTGTGAAAAATATGAACTGCAAAAGTTTTTTGATTTTTATGTAGGTACATCCACATTTTTTGGCAGGAATGTATCAGACAAACCCCATATTGATAGTCTCGTCACAATCTGGTTCGAAGTATCATTAAGAAGTTTTCTATCACTAACTGCGCCTTATGTATCTGTTTGGCAGAATCAAAGCATAGTTTTTACACCACAAATAAATTTTTAAATGCTAGAATGAAATTTCGCCAACATTCCTTGAAGTAGCGTTGAAATAGAACCGATTATCTTGTTTGATATTATAAAAGTTTATTATACTGACCCAAAGCTACAGCTCTTCTATGCTGTTTTATAGGGTACAACAGCTAAATTATCGCAAGTACTTGCAACTGACACCAAATCTATAATAAAACATATAAAAGTACTTGTTGCCTCAAAAAACAACAAACTGCGCCAAATGCTTAAAGCGCCAATTACAAAAGTCTACAAAACTAAATTCAACCATTTAATTTTAGCAAAAAAAAAACTATTTTATTTTATGAAGCGGTTAAAGTAGGGAACACACTTCAATGATTTGACAAAAAAATGAAAAAGTTCCATAAGATCTGATAGTTTTGCTAGAGATTAAACAGCGGCTACAATTTACAAATATACAAAAGCTCAATTTCAGTTTAAGTAGCCGACTCAAAATGTTTAAGGTTTCTAACTATTTTCGAATTTGTTCGCCAAACAAAAGCCAGTAGTTGGAATTGCTTTGGCCGTGGGCGCCAATAATTCAAAAACAGACAATTAATGTTTTGATTTTCTTTTTTTTTAAACCAGTAGTAGGTTTTCTCGAGCTTCTATTCTTACTGTGATTTTATTTACGCTTTTAGTAGCCAAAAGAAAAAAAAACAAATAAATCAGCTGCACTGGCAAAACTAGCTTTGCTTTTTTTATCGTGGATTTTAAACAACTTTGTATTTAAGTGCAGACCTCGCAGAAATTGAATTAATTTGCGTTTCGTTTAGTTTAATTAATTGATTTTGGTTGAGCTTAGGCGTATTTGAGTTTTATTCAAAAAAATGTACAAATTATTAACAGTATAAACTTGATTCGCACAGATACGAGAAAAAAAACAATATGGTATTTGTCATGGTTATTCGATATGGGATCCTGGGTAATGCTCATGCACATTCACAATTAAAAAATTTACTCATACTGACTCTCTCGCGAAGTTGATTTTTTGGCATAACGCTCATCCACTCTTGCATGAGTTTATTAAAAAATCAATCACGATCACGATTTTTTAATGAATAAACGAAATCATTTCATTATTAACGTTAAAAGTTACCAAGTTCTTTTTGTATTTCAGAATTTTTAATTGCTTTCCTCTTCAAAACTTTCAAATTGCTTATCAGAACATTTCAGCTACGAAAAATTCCACTCATGCTCAACTTTTTATAGCCACGGACGTTAATTTACTTTCACTCGTGATCATAAGTTATCAGGCATAATTCGTGCAAAGCACATGAGCGCTGCCTATCTATAATTGTATTCGATTGAAATTTTCCCATTATTAATTTGTACAGACAACTTTCGAAACAAATAAAATATCAGGAACAATCTTCCATTTGCAATATTTTAAATGGGCGTTCCACTTACGATATAAAACTATAAGGTTTTCTTTCCAGGTTGTGCTAATATTGACAGTCCAAATATGTTATAATCGTCATGTGCAAATGTTGGTAGCAAAGTTTTTATTTTGTAACCAATTGTTATTAAATAAAAAGCTACTTCAAGCCGATAATGAAATCAAATAAGTAAATTGCGACTTTGGCTCGTACAAGAAGGTTTCTATACGAATACACATATATATCCCTTTTCTTTTTTGTCCTTTTTTCATTTTGGCAATTTTTCCGTTTAGCTTTTTTGTTTGATTTTAGATTTATTATTTTTTAACTTTTTTTCGTTGTTTTGGCGACTTTTTTGGCTATTTTTGCTAATTTTTTTTGCCGATTTTTATTTTTTTGCCGATTTTTTTAAGTTTTGGCGATTTTTTGGTCCTGGAGTTTTTTTTTGAGTGTTGTGTTTTTCTTCCGACGGGGTTTTTTTGAATTTGGAACGATTTTCCGTCATCCCACGTCAAATTTGGTTTGTAAACAGACCGGTTTCGGCTATGTGCCATCTTCAGTGTTCTATTTTTTTTTTGTTTTAACGTTTTTTTTTTTTTTTTGCTTTTTGAGGATATTTTTAGTTTTAGCGATTAATTTAAGTTTTGGCGTTTTTTGCTTTTTGCTGATTTTTTTAGTTTTAGCATTTTTTTTTGTTCTGACACTTTTTTTCGTTTTGGCGATTTTTTTCGGTTTTTGGCGTTTTTTTATTAGTTTTGCGTTTTTTTGTTTGTTTGTTTGTTTTGGCGTTTTTTTTTCGTTTTAATGATTTTTTTTTAGGTTTTAGTGCTTGTTTTCGTTCTTTTTTCGGTTTTTGGCAGTTGTTTTAGCGATCTTTTTATTCCTGGTGATTTTTTGCGTTTAAGCGATTTTTTAAATTTTGGTGTCTTTTCTTTAAGCGCTTTTTTAATTTTGGCGATTTTTCGTTTTGACATTTTTTTTTTAATTTTGGATTTTTTTTTGGATTTTTTTTTAAATTTCATCAGTTTGTCTGTTACGGTTTTCAAGACACAGCAAATTGTATAAACTGCATGGAAAAAATTACATTAACTGATAAAACACCCTTTAATTTTTATTGTTATAAATATCAGTGTTAATTAGTGTAGTCTATTCTACAGACTACACTAATTAACACTAACTTTGGAAATTTAAAGTATCTATATATAAGTGTCTGTATATTACATTAGTAATTCAACATGTTTCGTTGCTCGCTTCAGAACATGCTTTAGTTTTTAACTGTCATATATCGGTTGTTGTAGAGGCCAAAGGTTTACATTTTCTGCGAAATTTTCAGGTGCCGAAAAAACAGCCTGTGACAGACAGATAGATAGACGGACAGACAGACAGACAGACTGACTGACAGACAAACAGACAAGCAGACAGCGTAGCGAAAACAATAGGGTCCCTTTTGATGTACGAAACCATAAAAAAAAGGTATATAACCTGGATCGGCTAATCGCTCGATAAATTAATCGATGCTTTGGCTTAATCGGTTAATTTCGGTATTAATCGGATAACCGATTAATAAATTTTTTTTCATAAATCAAGTAATTTCAACAAACAAAAATTCATAAATTACACATCCACACGATGGTTTCCCCCATAAGAAATTAATAAGCAATTCGGATAAGTATTAGATACTAAGCTTCAGAAAAAATATTAAAAAATTCCATCAAGTCAGTTTTTTTTATTAGCCTACCTAATATTTTCACGAGGTATACCAGTACAATTCACCATAACTCGAAGGCAGTATGTCCGACGTCGACCAATAAAACACAATCGGGTAACTAACAAAATTTGCTTCAAATCATTTTAATGTGTTAAGCTAAGAAAATCAATGGTTTCTTAGTTATTCGTAAAATAACAATAGCATATTTTCAAAATCCATATTACATACAAACCTCGCAAATATATTTTGGTAGGGCTAAAAATAAAAACATAATTTTTAATAAAAAGTCTTCAAATTAAAAAGGCTAAGCATATCGAGCTTACACTGTACAGAGTTGAAGGTGTCATAAAGTAGAATTGAACTGATTGAGATATTAAGCTTCTGTACTTGAATTTTTATGATCTTTTTTCCCACCACAGTTAATAACTGTCATTTAGAAATTGATTAGAACTATGTTTTTATAACTATGTAGAAAACTTCTACTGCAACAATGTTTCTCAGTGGTCAATAATCTAAAGAATTTTAAATTCGTTCAAGGAATCTTAATATTTAAAAAAAATCTACTTCAAATATGAAATATAAACTGAAATTTATTAATTCTAAATAGTTAATTTTGTTAAGAAAGAATTGGACATGAGACAATATTACACTGTTTACCAGTGCTTAGTTTTATGTTAATTAGTGGTGTTATATATGAGTGATTCCACGTAAAACGGCCCTATGCAAGGAAAAAATATTTTCTCATTTTTTATAAAAATTTCTCAATTGATGTTTTTTAGAGAATGACAATTATAGAAAAAATAAAAAAATACACTATTTTATATTTTTTAAACAATTTGAATCACTTTTAAATAATCATGCAAGAAACATTTTGCTCTCCCTCTTTGTATGTTTAATATTTATTTTAGCTTTTCTTTTATTCCCTTTCTCAATATTAATAAAAACCGTTATCTCTGAAAATAATATACTATTTTTTTTATTGAATTTAAAAAAATATGCAGCTAGACTATTCTGCTGTCTATAATAGAACGAATAGCACATAATATGTCTTATTATTTTCTTATGAGTTTATCTTTATATTATTTATATTAATTAAATCAATAGAAAGTTTTATATCTGCGAATTTTTTTAATTTTCGTACTAGGTCACACCCGTCGGTCACACCCGTCGGTCACCCGTCTCATTTGAAAAAATATTTTTAATAAGAAAAATAATTTTTTGTCAAACAGTAAATACATAATACAATTAAGAGCACACCCGTCACAGCTTTCTGACGACCATTCTGAAAGAAATCGTGTTCGATCAGTATCTACCCTTTATTCAACGACTTTAAGCTTAATGTCCTTGCGAGCCGCAACGTTTTTTTTAAGTAAAAAATTTTATATTCTTGATTTATAACAAAAAATTTGTGTAAAATAATCACACCCGGCTAAATGGAACTATTCATATACAGTATTTTTCGGTTAATTGACCCTACGGTTAATTGGTTTCCACGCTTAATTGAACCACATGATCGGGCAAAAAAATATTGCATACGAAAACACATGTAAATTTCCTCGGATAATTGAACCCGGTTAATTGATTTTCCCGCTTAATTGGTTCAAAATTCATGTCATCAAAAATAAATTTCCTCTTACTTTTACCCGGTTAATTGCATTATTATTGAAAAATAATCTGGCATTTTTGCACATACATATTTGACATCATTTGTGAAAAACACTGGGTGGCATCTCTACTAATTTTATTTTACTAAATTTTATTTTTTTGTAAAACTAATGTGCACATTAGCACTGCGTATACACATATATGTACATTTTTTTCTGTTACTTACATTTTATTCGTTTAAGGTAAAAAAAAAATTATTTTGAAAAACTTAAAGTGCACATATACGATTTCTTTTAATTCATTAGTAGTTATGCGTGATTTCTGTAATTGAACAAACTGTTCAATTAAACGGGATTCTTGTAATTGAACGAATTGTTCAATTAAGCGGGTATCGGCTAATTGGTTCCCCGGTTAATTGAACAAAAAGTTGTGCAAATTTTGATGTGCAATTAACCGAAAAATACTGTACTATAGTTGAACCTATCGATCCATTCGAGAACTTCTCTCATATTCCCGACTAGAAATTTTCATGTGCTCCCAATTGCGAACCGACTGGGTTGTCCAATTGGTTCCCGAATTGGGATGTAACGCAGAAACGTATTTGGGACCCGATGGGGCAATACTTATAAGCTCCCCACCGGGAAATCCCCACAAGATCTCAATTGGGTTGCCTACTTTCGAAACCGAAAAACCACCAACCATAATAATATATACTGTTTTTTCATTGGTTTCGACTTCAACAATTTTATTAATCAAAAAAAAAACTATGTATATAAAAATATGTTTTAATTTTTTCTCTTTTTATCAAATTATATGGAAAATAGTCCTTATTCTATAATATTTGTCAATGACACGTCAACTCAACATAAAAACTTTACGCTCGTTTACTAGAAATTAGAGCTAAGACTAAATTTATATGATGAAATACTTCATGAAATTTATGGCATGAAACTTCCTTTATTTGCTAATTGAATGAACAGGGAAACATGTTTGTGTTTGGTTAAGGTGTCATCAAAAAGCAGGTCTTTAACATTTAACAGGCAAACAATGAACATTCAAAATGAAAAAAATACTTATACGGCCATGTTCGAAAAACCATTTCTTTTTTTTGAAATCGCAAAATTTCAAAAACGGAACAGTGTTCTTTTAATCGGACAATTAATGCTTGTATCTTAGTTCGGATGAAACATCTGAAACAGAAAAGTTAGCTGAAAAGCTGCAATAAGTGAAAGTGAAAGTTGTCGATTTCAAAACGAAATGCTTTTAAGAACATGCTCGATAATATTAAAACTAGTTCATCTTGGATTTGATTAATTCCTCTTATAAATTCATGTTGGTGAACATCTTCAAAATAACGAGCACGTGATCGATTTCAACCTGAAAAAAGAAAGTTTAGAATTATTGATATTAAAAATTTATTTATAGTGCATTTACGCTGCATCGAAATCTAGTATATACGAGATTTCGAGCAATATCTAATTGGTTTTTTTTACTATATTCCAAAAAAATCTACTCAAAATCTAGTAGTAATTAGTACTGCACATTGTACAAGTCCAAAAAATTACTTTCCAATTGTGCTTTCTAGTGGTGTTGTGAAAGTACATAAGTATGTAAGTATATGAAATACGATACATGTCTAGAGGACGCCTTCAACACGTCTTGTGCATACATATATATATACTATCTATGTTGATATTTACCTACATAAGTATATGCTTACCTTTTAACTTAGCTTGAAATTGTTGCCACTTCCTTTAGAATGCTATGCTTCATCCTGTGATCTGACTCCTGAAAAATTAAATGATATATTATATGCATACATACATATGTATTTATATTTCGTGTTCATTTAGTAATCATACATATTTATATATTTACCAATACATTTATTTTTTCTCCTTTAGAAAATAATATTTTTGATTTAATTTTATTTTATAATATTTTGACAATATGCATAGACTATAATATTTTGACAATATTTTCAAAATAGTATTGTATTTATAAAAAACTAAAGCAAAATCTGAAGTTAAGTATTTAATTTTACTTGAGATAAAACAAAAAGAACTGAACTTATTGATGATTAAAATAGATAAGCACTTACATACTCGTACATATGTATGTATATCATGCATAGAAAAGTTTATATACAACCGTATAAAATCTTATATAATTGCACACACATACGAGTACACCCCGAATATGACTGAAATTTTATAAAACTGCAAGTAGCAGTATCAAGCCTTGAAATTGACTTAAAATGGCTGAAACTGTAGAAAGAAAAGCGTGGAAAAGTCACTGCTATCGCGAAAACTCCCGAGAATTTACCAAAATTGGAAGCAACGATTAAAATGTTTTTAAACTTTGGTAAATTGCGCTAAATTAAATTTCCAAAAACGCGGAAAGACGCGAAAATATCAAAAACTCTCAACAACTTGCTCACATCGAAATATACTATATACAAGTATATCGCGTAAGCAAAAAATTACCTTTATCGACAATCAACAAAAATACGATTAAGTTCTCTGTTAGATTTTCCCAACAAGTTCCAAATAGTTTCCCACTTGGGCAGAACTTATGTTAAATCACTAATTTCCAAATGGGCTATCCTAATAAGTTCTCGATCGGATCCCAAATGGGACAAACCTTTTGGGTTTGCCCCACGCATTCCCAACTGGGCCCCAATATATGTATTGGGGCAATTTCTAGTCGGGTTCTTTCATAATATATAATTTGTGTAAATAATACTAGAATTTATGTAAGCCCAGAACCACGTTGTAAGTGAAGAGCACATAAGCGCCCTTTGAAAACAGTAGGGTAATGTTCTTCTGTGTAGGTTGGAATTAATTAACGTTTCCTTCGTTTCTTAGAATATATTCTTGAATGAAATTCTTTTTGAACAGAATGTTGCGAAATTCAGCTCAAAGTATGATTCACCAAATATATGGAACTTTACAAGTTTTAGTCCCCAAATTAAGAAATCAAATGTACTTACACTGCTTAAATCCAATTATTCCCATAAAACATGATCAGTTAATTTTAAACTGTCACGCACCTTAACTGGGCTTAATATTTTTTTGTTCAATTTTATCTGATAATGCTGTTAAAACTTTTGATTTTGAAATATTTTTAAACAAATTAATCCTTTATATTCCTTTAGGTTGTTTGTTCTTTCTGCAGAAAACTTACTTAAAATGCCACAAAAAAAAAAACGTTTCTTGCTACTGATTTCCCATCAGATAAGGTTGAAATGTTTGCTTTAACTTTGCATGATCTTATTAAGCTCACCTTTAATGATTTTGTCTCTACTCCAAATGATCGTGTGTGTGTTTGTGTGTACTTTTAAGCTCGGTTGCGCTGGTACAATTGAGCCATAATGGAATTTCAGGTATGTCATTAGGCTTACAAAATACAGAAGTGAGATACAATTTTTCTCGTATGTTTGTTTAAATTCGTAAGTAAGTAAATTAACTAAACATAGTATTGAACATTTACGTTTGCTGGAAGTATTTTTATAGTAACATTTGTAAGTTTGTACATGCGAATGTGTACAAATATTGAACAATACATTTCAAAAAGGATTGCCATATAAGAGTTGGTGTGTTTATTTTAAGCGATTTAACTGACTAGTTGCTAGAAGGTCCATGGAAGAAAAAGCTTCTGGTAAAATGAAGTTCTCGTGAACTCTTCCTAAGTAGTAGTATCCGATTCGAGTGGTGAAAATTTATATGACAAAGAGCTGTCAATTTTATATGGCCTTTTCTTTGGAGGCGTTTAATTGACATACCAAAGATATCTTGGTGATAATTCCCATGTCTAACCTTAACGTGCTTGTTTATTGAGCATGTGCATTTATATTATTTCCTCTCTCTCTCTTAATGTTTTATGCTAAATAAAGCCACATCATGTCTTTTTGAAAGCGTGGTTGCTACTAAATTAAATTTTTATTTTTTGATCACTCGTTGAATGTTATGAGTGCTTTTGACCGCTTACAAGTCAAAAATTATTTGCTGCAGTACTGCGTTACTGCGCAGTCATGGGATTAGTACGTTCAGTACAATGTACATAGAATTTTCCACAAGCAATAATAAAAAGCCATCTCTTGCGAGTTGCATTAGCCGCCACTGAAGTTCCCGCTGAGTATCTCACTGATGACAACTTCTTTCCTCTTAGGCCATCGTAAAGTCAGAGTGAAAAGTTCCGTTCATAAAAAGCTTTAACTGGTCTAGTCACGTGCTTGGTTTTGTGACAGTTCCCTTCCCTAAAGGATGTATACATGCAAATTATACGCTTCGAAAGCGCGCTTCGAATCCAAATGCATAACAACAACTCTCGCTGACAAACCTGCTTCGGGCAAAGCGGTAGTTTTTGATGGGAAATGACATTAATACGCAGAGAATACCAAGATATTCATGGAATAAAAAATATATCTAGTTCATATTAAAGCCTTTCGTAATGAATACAAATTCATTGTGAAAACTGCCTTTCCAGTCCTTCTTATTCAGCATCCTGACTAAGGAGGATCTATTAAAACTCATCAAAAGATTAAAGTAATGCGTTTGTTTCCATTGGGCACACTCCATACTTTTCACATACGCATTCTATACTCAATATGAATGTCCATTTGCAGTATTTGCGAGATTACGTCCCCGCATAACCTTTGTGAAGAGCAGTGGGATATGTCGTTTCTTCCACGAGATAATTTAATGGACAAAGTGTCCGTAGCGATATCTTCAAATTTCTGGCTGAATTATTTGCAAGTAGTTACCACTTTCCGGAAAGCAATCAACCACTGCTCTCGCTTGATAGAGTATCTGTAACTATGCCAAAAATATTTATTCGAGCGCGTTTGTTTAAAAAGTTTTAGCGGATCTCAACATAAATAAATCTCCTTGGTCGAATGGTATTCCAGCACTGATCTTGAAGCAGCGTTTTTTGACTCTAGCACGTCCGTTGGCAGCCATCTTCAGCACTTGATATTATGGCGGTGAATTCCAATGTAATGCCAATCCCAAAAAAGTAAAATGTTAGTAACCGTGAATATTAACGGCCAATCGCTTTAATAAAGGACTCTCTATGCGTGACTTACTGGCATTTCTTTCGAAAAAATGGTGTCACTCCAAACACTATTTTGGCGAGAGTAAGGTATTATGGTGCACTTTTTCCAATATGTACTTGGGTCTTGAGGCAAACTATTAATGATATACTGAATCATGATCTTATAAAAATCTCTAAATGCAGCATGCTTCTGCACAGAAGTATGATCGCTCCATATGTAGTTATAGATAGTATAGATATGGAGGAATCAGCATCACATTCTTCAAGTCTCAAAAGAAGCATTCAAATGCCTCGGTTTTCTAAGATGGTTTAAGAGATACTTCACTTCATCTAATCTGCTTGATGTTTACACCACCTACATCCGACCGAAAATGGAATATAACTCTTATTTATAGGCCGGTAATTCAAAGGCTATTTTGAAGTTACTCCACTGCGTATAGGAGAGGACAAATAAGCTCATCGATGACAGTAAGGATCAAACTCTATTAACTGAGTGTGAGTGTGTTTCATTGTTTTATTATTACTATAATGGAATATATTCTTAAGAAATTAGGAAACTTGTTTCCGCAACCCGCTCTTTTTATAAACAACACGTTATTTATTGAGAGCTCATCCTTTTGTGATCGATACGACGATGAACCATGCTATGCATTACATAGAGAAATCGTTCTTGGGCGAACAGTTCATATGTGGAATACGCTTCCTGCAGAGGTCTCTCCTGTTACTTGTAATATTTCAAAGTTAAAATCGAATGCTCACAATCACTACTCCCTCTCCTCCTTCTCATATGTAATCAATTTTCCTATTTCCAACACAATGCATTGCATGATCAAAAAGAAAATATTAGATAAAGAAACTTCGACTTGACAAGGTTTAGCATATCGACCTTACAGTGTTCAAAGTTGAAGGTGTCATTAAATAAAGTATATTCTACGATTGGGATATTAAGCTCAGGAACTTGAATTTTTATGATGTTATCCAGTACAAAAAATTTATGCAAAAAACAACAGCTTTTTACTATTATAGAGTAAAATTAGTGCTTATAAACCTGCCGATATCACAGTTGATTTCTGTATGGCGAGTTTCCGGTTTGGAGTACTACAGCTTTCATACAAAAAACGTTTTTGAAGCGCTTAAAATCAGTATTATTTTCAGCACTAAGCCTAAAAATATATGGAACTTTCTCGCTTAAAAGCCCGCATTGTGTCAGCATTGAGAAATCAATTTGTTTGCATAGTTCCTTTCATATACCTTCACTGCTCCGAAATAAGATCTTATTTTAAAGCGTATCGGTAAGACTCAGCACATAATTGTCAATTGTTTTGCTTTCTGACACGAAGTCCTCAATCTCTTTCGCAACTTAGGCTACGGATTGTAGTGCAGTGTTAGGTAACATTAGTAAGCCAGAAATATTAAATATTTAAGATATATATATATATATATATATATATATATATATATATATATATATATATATATATATATATATATATATATATATATATATATATATATATATATATATATATATATATATATATATATATATATATATATATATATATATATTGAATGAAAATGAACCGCTTCAAGTTTGCTCTTGAGGCATCCTTTTGAGGCATCCTGGCTAAGGGCGGCCTATTGAAATGCATGAACGGATTCATGCAGTACGTTTGCTTCCAAATAATAACCCCAATCCCCCTGGATTCCGTGGCGGATATTTCCGTTAATGGCAAGATTGGCTCAATTATGAGCCTTGCCTTAACTAGACAATGCGATGATGTACAATTTAGTGTTTTTCGCGTTTATTTTGTTTATTGTATCTTCAATAAAAATTATCCCTAAAATTTTAAATTGTAAGTCTAGCCAGTGCTAGACAAAAATATATGTGTTCTTGCGATTTTAGGTTGTTTTTTACGTATCTCTTGTTCGGCTGAGAGCAAGAGTGTCCATCCCTCTTAATCGAGTGTGGCCTCTATAATCTTGAATGCTGCGGGATAGTGGGTTTGGGTGCAACTAAAGCTTCTTGATATATGTATGTTTTTTTTAACTTTTAAATTTATTTATTGAATCTTCAATTGTGAATTGAGCTAACGATAAGTGTTGTGTTTTTCTTCCGACGGGGGTTTTTTTTTAATTTGGAACGAGTTTCCGTCATCCCACGTCAAATTTGGTTTTTAAACAGACCGGTTTCGGCTATGTGCCATCTTCAGTGTTCTATTGAATACTAAATCCAACGATAAGTATGTAAATCTTAAAACTGAAATTGTTAATAATTAGTCCAACCGCTACTAGACAAAATATAAGGATTCAACGGTTGCTTCTTTAGATGTCTTACGTCTCTCGTGTTCGGCTGATAGCAAGAGTGTGTATCCTTCTCAGCCGAGAGTGCCGTCTAAAATTAATGATGTTGCGGGCTAGGGGATTTGGATGCTATTTGAGCTTTTTATATATGTTGTTACATGTTTTGAAAACACAGTCTTTACTAATGGAACATCTAGATCTTTATGAATACGCTGGTTTCTGACATACCAAGGTGCTACTGTAATCAAGCGAAGAATTTTATTTTGTCACCTTTGAATTTTCTCTATATTTGATGCAGAAGCGGTGCCCCTCCCGACTAGAAATTTTCATGCAAACACATTTGGGATCTAACTGGGATCCCAATTCCGATGTAACGCAGAAACGTATTTGGGACCCGATTGGTTTCCTGTGGGGAAATATCAAAACCTTGCAAAAATTTGCTTAAATCGGGAAAATATCAAACTCTAATATTGAATTAAAATTGCTAAAGCTATCCAAGGGATAAAAGTACGTAGCAACCATCTCTTTTGAAGATGAGCAAAATATACGATTAAAGATCTGTGTTATATTTTCCCAACAAGTTCCCAATAGTTTCCCATTTGGGAAGAACTTATGTTAAGGCATTAGTTTGTAGATGGGCTGTCCCAACAAGTTCCCGATCAAATCACAAATGGGATGACCCTTTTGGATGTGCCACATGAATTCCCAATCGGACCCCAATATGAGTATTGGGAAAATTTCTAGTCGGGCTGTTGACACATGTTTTACTATCGGGACATCTAGATCTTTGTGAATGCGCGAATTTCTAACATACAAGGGATCGCTTTTAATCGTACGCAGAGCTTTATTCTGTCGCAGTACCCCATAGCTATTTGATTTAAAATCGTGTTATATAGTAAGGGTTTACAAACTAGGCTTAGTGTAGATTTTGCCCCAATAAGCCAATTAAGTTAAACTGATTTCAATTTCATTTAGATAATATTTGCTTCTATGTAGCGATTCCATGTTACGCGGTGATCAAGACGAATACGAAGGTATGTATTTAACCTGGAATTGTTGCTGTATATTCTGGCTATTAATTTGGACAGCTGGGTATGTTTCCGTGTGTAATGTGAATGTGATATGCACACATTTTTGTTCGTTAACTTTTATTCTCTATTGTTTTAAACATTTTTCCAAATGCAATATGCACTCCTTTAATATTAGGCATGCGTCTTGAAGGTTTTCGTAGACACTTAGAATGAGATGTATGAACACTACTGGTTGTTGGCATGTCGGAAGCATATATTAAATATAGTAAAATAATGTCTTGATATTTACGGTTGCATTTTCTTCCTCTTGACAAAAACCTGATTATTTCTTGCGCATCTTGTTCCCGGTATTTCGTTTCCAGGAGTCCAAGCTTACACCGAGGAATTGAGATTGTATCAAAAGTTCCACAGTATTAACAACCATTTCTAATTTTGGTGTTCCTTGGTAAAAAGCTCCTTTAGACTGTGAGAAAACCTGCTATAGTGCTGATGTAATATGACATCAATATTATATGTAGTTTCTTCAGATTTGACCCCACGACTCTTATCATCATTGCGATGTCAAACTTACATCAATTCGTCATCTGTCTGATCATTTAAGATATTTGATATATATATGTTAAACCATGTGCATTAGATCAGACACATTTGTCGAAAGGTCTAATAAGTAAGGGCCTGATTCATAAAGACGAAATAAAACTTTTTCATCTAAATTTGTAGTGTTTTCCATAAAAATTTTCACAAAGAAGTTTATGTTCGTGTTTGTGAATCAGTTGGTAAGTCTGATATGTGTCTGACCGAAGCCAACTTATATACTGTAATAATATACCATCAAACAATTTAGATAGTATATTGTTATACTATCAAGATAGCTCTCTAGCTTTATTGTTTATTGGCAACACTGTCACCAACCCAGTATACGAGTGTACAATAATTTTAGTTTACTGAAAAATTGAAAAACATGTTGTAAACAAGATGTAGCACATTATTGTCTGTTTTAACGATCAATGTTTTTTTTTTGGGGTTTCTTGAGATTTTTTATTTAATTTTTTTTTACAAATCTTTAAGGATTCTCACTCACAGTAAGACACTGGCGCTATTAAAAGAAGAAAAATACAATAATTGTCTATAGATATAAAATAAGCTATAATATAATCATGTAAGTTGCAACAACAGAAACAGCACATACTCAAACAGACAGCAACAATAGTTGTACAAATATTCGTATCTGACATAATAAGGCTTTTTTTTGACCAGACAAATATCTCAGATTGCCATGAACAAACGAATGGTGTGTTTGGATGTTGCGCGAATGCATGTATGGGATGCGAGTCAGCTAGCCAGCAGTGTTGCAATGTTGGAAAGCGTTGAAAGTTTTCAGCAGAACAGTTTGTTGTCGCTTTGTTGTTCACTAAAACACACACTCTCTCTTACACACGCGCTCACAAACTTGCAGCTTTTTTTTTTTGTTTTGATGTCGTTTTCGTATGGGTTGCATTTTTAAAGATCATCTCATTAAGTTTAACATAAAAATTGTTGTGTTGCATGCAAGATTTTTTTCTGTTGTTTGCAATCGTTGTCGCTGTTATTGTTGTTGCTGTTGTATCAATGTATTTTGGTTTTTGGTAGTTGGCACAGGAATTGTTGAAAACGTTCGACCATCTAACAATAACATTAAGAAGTATTTAAAGGATCTTTTATTTTATTTTATTGAAAAAAACAAAAAATACATATAAAAGATGCATTCATCGATGCTAAAGATCACTTTTTTCGATTCTTAACCTGTTAAACATGAGTCAGAGGCAGCAAGGATTTAATATATAACATATAGATTTAAATTCTGAGTTGGCCAAATAATTCTTTGCAGCGTGCTAAGCTAACCATTCGTTGCAAATATTAAATAAGGAGGTATGTATTATCGCTTCCATCCTGTTCAAAATAAAAGAATAGAAACCTGTGTAAATAGTCTCTTACAAACTTCTGCCTGAACTTGTCGTTTGAAATTCTGTCTTAATTTCTACAAAGAAAAATAGTAGTATAGACTGCTGAAGCTATTTTTTTTATATTACAAATTTACTAACCCAAATATTTTTAATAATAGACTAAATTTTTCTTTCGCAAAAATTTCAACCAATCTGCAGAGAGGTCAACTAGAACTATTAGTTTATGCATCTCATAACGCAATTTGCGAACGGCTTAGCCCGATTTTAACAAAATTTCATATGATTTTTAAGATGTGTTACTGAGTTTAAAATTGGAGTTTGTACCATACATCTTTAAAGGGGGCGGAGCCACACAACCTCATACTGGGTTACCTGAAGCTCGTCAAAAATTCAAACCTACACAGATTAAAAAACCACCACAAGGCTGATGTAATTTGACATCAATTCTATATCAAATGTCATAGTTTTTTACCCCATGACACTCTTCATCATGGTGATCACAACCTTTATATCAACTGGTCATCAATGCCAATGATGACAAATCTGTTATTAATGCTATGGCACATCGATATCAGGGATGTCACTAATTGACATCAACTCAATGCCAAAATGTCATCAATAAGATATCGCTGATAGAAAAACCGTCATAACGATGATGTAACATGGCATCAAAGTTGTATCAAGTGTCTTCGTGTTATCCAAAACTTTCTTCATAATTATGATGTCATCCTTTACATCAGCTGTCATCAATGGAATGCCTGAAACAAATATACATATTTATATTTTCATACTTTTACTTGTTTGTATTTTAGTTTTACTTTTTATTATTATTTTTTCTTCTAATATTGGTCTTAATAGCAGGCTCCTCAATTCATCGCACACTTATAAACTAATGCCTCTACTATTTCAGCTATGTCATATAAATGTTATAAAAAATGCTTGTTTGCATTGTAGAAACGACACATAAGTGTCATCAGTATGATGAAAGGTGCCATCGTTTGTTTCAATGTTTTGTCTGTGCATGAATGCTGCACTGGTTTAGTTTTTAAGACGACTTGCATATTTTATTTTAAGCTCTGTCATAGTAATGATGATAAGGGTACGTCACTGTAATGTCATGTTTTCCAACTTTTTTAAAAATGCGTTTAAACACAGAAATACAAATAAATCAATAACATTTTTATTAAAAACCAAAAACACAAACATTATAATAATGCTTATTTATTTCTATTACACATATGTCCACTTTATTTGCCATATGGTGCATTATTTGTGAAGCGGATAGCCTAAACATTTTTTGTCTCCGATTTTTATAGTTTCTGACTATATTATACCTACATATACTATCGGTTCAGAAAAATAGTTTATTTAGTCTCCTTAAGGAGATATAGGACAATTAAATTTTTACTTAAGGGCTGGACGCTCTACTTCAAGTGTCATTATTCAGTTTTAAAAACTTACAAAACAATAAATAATATTATCTGGTCTATAGTTCATCAAATCAGCTTTTTAAATATATATTTGGATTTTAGAAAAAATATTTTCTCAACATCGATTACTGTTTCCGCCACCATACAAATTTTCCAAAAATATTTCATGTACAGACACGCCCCTTTTACAGTTTTATTATCTTCTTATATATAAATAGGCCACACACTTTTAAGTATCTTGTTGTCCATCAATATTGATGAAACATATATGGTTTGAAAGGCATTTTTCTCTAGATATGCACAATATATTTTTTTGCCCATAAAAACCGGTTACAAAACCGGCTACAAACAGACCCAGTTACGAATCAAGTGGTTGAATTTTGAACACCGGGCGGGATCCTAGTATGTATAGGTTGACAAGCATGTGTAAAGGTGGCTCGTCAAACTTCTTATTTGCAAATAGTGCGTTAATCAGCAATTGTTTTCGTGAGTTATGCTTCGTAGAGCTGCAAAACTATTGATAGTCGCCCCATTCGATAGTTTCGATAGTTCGTTATAAAACTATCGATATTATCGATAGGAGAGAATTTTTAGAAGAATGCTAGAGTTTTAACCGTTCATCCATTAAAAGGTTATTGATTCATTTAGCAAGTATTATATGGAAATTTGTTTATAAAATCTTTTAAAAAATAAAAATATTTTTTTATTTTCGATTTAATCGTAAGTGACGAAAATTAAATTTTTCAGGAGAAGGTTTTTTATTATATTCATATATGTTTTATATACATAAATTGTCGCTTACGATAAAATTTTACAGGCGGTATCTTGAAAGCTATCAACAATTTTGACATATTGACAACTCTAAACTATGGGTAGACCCATACAATTTTAATTTCAATAAAAAAGTTCATTTTTTATAACATATCGCTTACGATTAAATCGAAAATAGTGCTATATATAATTATCTCTTATAATGTTTTATATATTCTTCTAATAAAAATATAATGTTGAGTTTTTTAACAAACTAAATTTATTCTAATAAAAAAACAATAGTAAATAGTTTGTCTAGGAACGGACCTACAAACAAATTTGTAAATATAGACAAAAATATCTCAACAATTTCATTGAAAAAACTTATTTTTTAGCGAACAAATTGTTTAAATCTATAAAACGATTTGTCTAAAAATATTTGCAAATTGTAAACAAAACAATTTACTAAATCAAACAAAAAGATTTACTGGATTTTCTGAAAAATATCAAACAATATTTTTGTCTGAATCTATAAAAAAAATTTTAAAATATAATAACAAATAATAAAAAAAATAGTTTAATTTTTATTTATGAAAGAAGTTATAATGTAAATATTGAACATTCAATGAAAAATTTGGATGTACGGAAGGTTGATTTGGCAGCTGTTTCGAGACGACTACCAAGTCTACTCATCAGAGCACTTTACCTACACTACCACTGACAGTAGCAACAACACTGCCGCGAAAATTCTACTAATTTTAGTAAGCTCAATTAACAGACTGTCGCCATCTCGCGGCGAGTCGCACCTATTAATGAACTTTTTTCTAAATATTGGGAACTTAACTAGCTGTCTCTTCTTAGCATGTTCATCTATTTAAAGCGTTTTTCATTTGGGTCTTACTAGCGTGGACAATAATTGATATCCTCAATGCTGGGATTTTTGAATGTTTATTTTGCCCAAGTTCTTGGAACAGTACATATTCATGTTTTATCTAAGTGCCTTTAAAGCTTAAAATAGTTGATCATGATAAGAAAAGACAGTAAGTGAAGTTTCGAACATTTAGAAAAAAGTTCATTAATAGATGCGACTCGCCGCGAGATGGCGACAGTATGTTAATTGAGCTTACTAAAATTAGTAGGATTTCCGCTACAGTGTTATTGCTAATGTCACTGGTAGTGTAGGTAAAGTTCTCTGATGAGTAGACTTGGTAGTCTCGAAACAGCTGTCAGTTCAACATTCCGTACATCCAAATTTTCCTTTGAATGTTCAATATTTACAAGCTTTAGAATTTCTTTCTTAAATAAAAAATAATTTGATCGAAAGATTAAATTACAAATGAACTTAAGCCAAACTAATTAAATAACTTTGGTTAAAAAGTCACACAGTTCGACTAAAAACTCATAACTCAATTATCAAAATAGTTTCCTTATTCAAACCAAAATATTTTCTGAATTTTTTGTAATCTATCAAAAAAAATTTCTGTCCGGGTTATCGTCATCATCATCCAGTAACCATTTATGAAATTTCGTTTTGTTGAATGTGCTTAAGTCTGAATTTTTATTTAAAGAATCTAAAAAAATTAATGAGAATTTATGCAACGACAGTAACGAATTGATTCACTAAAAGATCTTCAGTAAACAAACTTGGTACAATCGTATTTCTTTTGCCATCATTGTTTTTCTTGTTATTTGTGTGTATGTCGTCATCGCGCTTGTTTTTTATGACACAGTTTTTCTTGTTGTTTTTGGTGTTTGCGTCCTAACGAAGAGGCAAACAAACAATTCATTGATTATGTAAAGAACATTTACTGAAAATAAAATTTATTTTTAGACAAACTTTTGTTTAAGGTTTTTTGGTAAAAATTTTTTCTGTGTATTAATGAACCCAAGTGGGCTGGAACCTTCCTTTACAATTCTTTACGGGCAACCTGATAACCTTCTTCATTTACAAATTTTGATTAGCAATAGATACACTATTGTTTATTATAAGTTCAATAAAGAAGCTAGGCGTCTTTTATGGTTTAAATAATGCGATACATAAGTTTGTAATAAAATATCATTGGCAAAGCTATTGCAGTTAGTATCCTAAGGACTGTAAATTTTGTCATAATGGGTTTGCTTTTGGACTCCAATATTACCTACGGATGTATCCACTAACCTTTGTTAATAACAATTTATCGCTTTAAAATAACTGCTGCGGTTAGAATTTATGGATTAAGTTTTTTTCGATATTATTGATAGTAGAAATAAGCATCGATAGTCCATTAAAAATATTGCAATCGCAGCTCTCATGCTTCGTAAACATTGGACAATTCTTTTCTTGTCATTTTGTGGCGTCATATTTCAAATTAACAACACAATGAGACAAAATGACGACATGCTGTCATTAGACGCGAAAACAGTTTTCTACACACCGAAAAACATCGGAAGTGGCAAACGTTGCTGTTAGTACACACTATCATGTTTGCTTGCGATGTCATAAAATGGTATAGTGTGTACGTAGCATTAGTAAGTTACAATAAAAAACATACTTGGCAGCACTACATTTTTATTTGCAAATAAGAAATGCTTATATGTTTTTATAACCTATTATTGGTCTTACCTGGTAATAATAATAAAAAAAAATAAAACATTTAGCCAGACTTACGAGCATGTGATGACAAATATGTGCGCCACCGTACACGACATTAGTTAAGTACTTTTTATCGTACTTATTTGCCTTCTTTAGAAGCTGGAAACTTAAATTAAACAAAATATAAAAAAAACAATTTATACCATATTTTTAAATAAGTTGTTATTGTTTGTTTTTAGCTGTTTAAAGTCTCATTACGTCTTTAGGCTTTTCTCTTTGTGTTTTTTTTTTCAATTTCAGTTGCTGCAGCTTAAAAGTTCGTTTAAACAGATGAAGTGTTGCTGATTGCATGCCATTGTTGTTGCAATCGATGATATTGCTGTTTATTTTGTTGTGATTTAGTCAATGTTTTTGTTTTATTTTTGGGAATTTAAGTACGTGCAGTATTAAAGAAAGGAATAATCGTGGTCAAAAATGTTTTTGGTAACGCACCTTAGTTCACATCTCTTAATGATAATTTGGAGGACTTTTTTTTATAGACAATATTTGTATTGACATTATTGTTTAGCATTACAATAGAAAAAACATCAAGATTTTCGTTGAGACATTTCGAATAAGATTAAATCTTCAAAAAAATTAAAAATTATTTCTGAAGTTTTTTACTTTAAAATAAATAGTTTTTTCTCCAATATGATTATTTCGAACTTATTTGCTTATGAACCCAAATTGATTATTAGACTAAGGTTCGTAACGTTATATTCAGAAAGAATCAGGCAAGATTAATATTTCGAAGGACCAGAGAAAAATTCAACATCAATTTAGTTTTCAGCATACGCAGGAGAACACAGCAACGCTACTTTCGGGCGCCGTTACACTTCCATCATCAATGCTAATGTGTATTTTTGATTATCACTATTTGTGAGATGGCTCTGTTGAATGTGATTACAATTCGTTTATATACACTCTAAAACACTTGTGTTGAAAATTAGGTCGATAATAGTCGGCAACACTTTACCGATTATTATCAACCTAAAATAAGACAAGCATTATTTTTGAACAAAATGTTTTTACTAATAAAAGCGATTGGCTGCGAGCAGGTTTGAGCCGCGACTTCCTGACTGATAGTCTGACGTATCTAACATTCTGCCATAGCCGTATTATACTTTATGTTAAATTTTTTGCACTTGGACTAAATATAATTAATTTGAAAGTTTTTTCTTTAATAAAATAACTGATGTAATTTTAGACAAGGAGAAAATTTCAACACATATTAAGACAATATATGATCCAAAATTTGAAGTAATATTTAAGAGTGTACATACAAGCTTTTCATGAAAGTTGCATATGAGAATTGAATCACTACTAAATTGTGTTAATTTTTTGTTTCACCCCAACAATTTCCCGATTCTTTCTGAATATAACGTTACGAGCGTTAGCCTAATAAGCAATTTGGATTCATAATCAAATAAGTTCTAAATTATCATATAAAATAAACAATTAGCTACTGGCTTGAGCATCTCACATGTTTACATATTCATATACTTAAGTATAACTTAATCATAAAAATCAAACCAAAAAGGTGGACTTAAGTAGAACAAAAAAATCATAAAAATGGGCAAGAAGAAAAATAAACCAACGATAAAACTGTGAATTGATGTGGTGAAACAGCAAATTAAGAGAATTTGGTAGTGATTTAATTCTGGTATGTAATTTCCACGAAAAGTTTGTTTGATGATATATTAATTGGTTTGTCCGCTTTGATGCTGCGTTTAATCTTTTTTCCTCCGCTAGATTGGCCTTATTCACTCTATGCGTCGGGTTTAATCTAGTAAATGAATATAGTCCTTTTAATAAAATTAAGGAAAATTGTACTCCAAAACAGGTCGTGAGGTTTTTGTAAAAGTTTTCTCAACTTTTATAAGTGAACAAATAAATGTAATGAAATATACATATTTTTCTAAAATTTTTGGATTTAGCAGATTCTTAATTGAGAGAATATTTCACATAGATTTATTTTGTAATATGTATATATACATTTTATTTATTATTTTTCTTTTAGAAAAAAACTTGATCTCAGAGAATAATCTCTAAATTTTTGTAGATTTTTAAAAGTAAATTTTATTACCTTTCTAGTCATATATAATACATATTAGTTTGGTTTTCTGAACACATTAAAATGTTTCCTTTAACTGCCACACTTATGTTAAAGCATATGATACGTTGTATTCTTGTTTAGCGGTGCTTACTTTGCGCTTCTCATAATTGCACAGACCCTTAAGTTAAGTTTGCTTGTTCCAATTGAATGTAGGTATTATATAGTGCTATTAAAATCTTTATGAAATAATTAGAATAGTCCCAAAAAAAAGTACTTAGCATGTGACCCTACGACTTCACGAGCCATCGACTTGAACATGACATGGACATGACGCCGGCAGAGCAACTGCAAAAAATTAATCAACTTTTTTGTTGTGGCGAATACGTACGATGTCCATGTTCCGCCTTATCAATGTATTTGGTGGTAGTGCAATAGAAATGGAATATTTAGCACTTTCTTTCTGTCTCTTTTCTCTCTATTAAAAATGGTTGTTGACGGCGAATCTCATGGCTAACATTGATGCTCAGCCATATGTTTGGCCATCGATGTCAGAGTATGGACAAAACATAGACATGTGCCGTCTACATTAGCCATATGCGATGTCCGACATGATGTTCATACCAAGTTCATGGCTAATGTAGACCCCAGTAAGAAAATTTTTCTATTATAAGAATTAGGTTAAGAAAAGCCATTTAAAAAATTTTATTGGAAAATAAAATTGAAATCTTGCTTGTTCCAACTTCACTTTTGTTCGCAGAGTATTCGTTTTTTGTTGTTCTATGTTTGTTGTAATTTTTGACTTATTAAGTAAATTTTTGCTAACGAAGCACTGCACAATGTGATGAAACGAATTTCACGTTAAATAAGGCGTGGAGAGAACATACTTAACGGAAAGAACTATTTTTTTTCAAATATTATTATTCATATTAATAAATAGTGTTTAATAAAAATAAAAAAGTGAAGTACAAAATAGTACAAAAAAATATATGGAAACAACATAAAAAATTAATATATCTATTAACAACACGCTGTTACAAAATAGTAATTTTTTTTACTCGTGAAAACCGACTTAGTGAGGTTTGTATATCTAGTTGAGTAGATCATTTTAACATTTTATAAAATAGCAATACAATCTCAAAATCTGAAGTTATTGGAAAAACTCACGGACCGTAAATAACAGTTATCCAAAAAATTACACATTTAAAAGTTCTCGAATAGAGTTATATATCGCGGAAATATCATCAAAATAAAACTGAAATTTTTTACTTTTTCGATTTATTAAAATTTTGCAGAATTTTTTGTCACACTTTGCTTCAGAATATACCCATTACTTATTTTATTAAAAGTGTATCTTATAACAATTACAATTAGCCCTAAAATCGGGTCTGAATTGGAAAAGTAAAAAAAAAATTTTTTAACAAACTTTCAATATGAAATAGTACATGCAAAGCATTCCCACTGCATTGTGTAGCTAGCTGCTCACAAAATAACTGGTAAAAAATATATAACTGCTAAGCTACTGGTTCATATATCGGTAAATTTTTGGAGTTTCACAATAAAAACGGCATTAATTTCAGAATTTTATCTAGTTTTAGGTAATTTAGCTAATTCAATTTCGAAGTACGTTTTGAGCTAGGTGGTATCTTCTGTGCTGACTTACCGCTTTGAGATGCATTCCTTGTCATAAGTTTTGGTTTATTTCAACAAATGAACTTGCTTTACGCTACTCAGTAGTTTTTGGAATAATACAAGTTGAAATTTCATAACCACCAAAGGTTTTGTCCTGTTTAATGGGAGCGGGATAATCGATTTTGCTGCTATATTTTTTATGTATATCACCTTTCGAAAACAAATATGTATATCAATTGGGATTTATTTGAAAAAGTGTTTACATATATGAGTGTTTACATATATTGAGATTATTTTATTATTGTGGTTATACAAATCTATATTTATTTTATTTAATTTGCATACAATATTCTCTATTCGGCATATGCATATAAATAAATGTAATATATATAAAATAACATTGGAATGCATACTTTTGTAAAAGTGAAAAGACTCATTCGTCAGTCGTTTATAAATATTTGTTTGAAAAAGCTGTTGAGAAAATAATGAAATATTTGCTCCACATATCTACATTTTTAATCCTAACTATTTTGTCATATTCAAAAGGCAGTAAATTGGTTTGTTATTATGACATTTCAAGCGCCAGTAGATGGGGTAAGTGACATTTTTAATAGTTTTTTATAAAACAAATAAAAAAAAACTACTAAAGTCCTTAAAACAAATTTTAAGGTCCTGCAAAGTTTACTTCTAAGGATATGGAAGTAGCTTTGCAGTTTTGTACACATGTCATTTACAGTTATGTGACCCTAACACCACAGAAATATTCCATAACGGCTATCAATCCTGAAAGAGAATATGAATTAGAAAAAATGCAATTTTTCAAAAAGAAATATCCAAATATTAAATTTCTACTCAGCTTAGGAGGTGATAATAATGGGAAAACAACTGAATACTTCTTAAAACTCTTGGAGACAGATTATCGGCAAAAGAAAATTTTCATTGAATCGTTGATGAAAATTTTAAGCAAATATAAATTTGATGGTTTGAGTTTGGATTTGCCCCTGCCGAGAGAAAGACCTGAGACGCCCAACAATTTTTTCAGCAAAATTTGGCATTATATTAATAATGTATTCAAACGCAGAGCTGAAAATGAAACAAGACATCATAAAGATCAGCTAACGACATTAATACAAAAATTGAGCGTAAGTTTAAAGGAACGTCAGGGCTTGCTGTCATTAAATGTGATGCCTAATGTAGACTCAAGAAGTAAGTTGTTGATATTTCTTTAATATAATCTATTAATATTTATTTTACATATACATACTTATTTTTAGAATATTTCGATGCAGATGAGATTATTAAGAATCTAGATTTTGTAGTACTTTCGGCTTTTGATTTTTATACACCTCAAATTAGTCCCAAGAAAGCTGATCTTATGTCACCAACATATCCTGATGATCTATTAAATCAACGTTTGCCTTTAGCAAATATAAAAAGTTTATATGAATACTGGCATTCCCAAAATGTACCGCGTCACAAAATTGTGGTCGGTGTTGCCACTTTTGGACGTGCCTGGAAAATGACGTTAAATTCAAATAGTGATGGTATACCTCCAGTTCTATATACTGATGGTCCTGCTCCCGCTGGTCCTCGAACACAAACACCTGGTTTCCTATCATGGCCAGAGATTTGCGAGAAATTATCCCATGATACCATGCTAACACGTTTTATTGATTTCAGAGCAAAAACTGATGTGTATGCTTATCGCTTGCCTGATAGTAGTGGTAAATCTGGAATTTGGATTAGCTACGAGGAACCCATAACCGCTGCTGCTAAAGCCAAGTATGTGCGTGATCATAATTTGGGTGGTGTTGCCTTAATCGATTTAAGTTTAGATGATGTGCATGGTGAGTGCAGTGGCGAAAAGTTTCCTATTACGAGATCAGTAAAATTTAGCTTAACTAAGCTCCAATCGTAAATACTCGTGTATGTTAAATAGGCAACGACTGTATTTTGCAATTGATTTATGATAATTATAAAATAAAAACTATGCTATGTCCATTAGGGTATAACTTTTTTTTTGCAAATTGCAAATTCTTCATCGCATGAAAAAATATAAAGAAATGGCATACATATCACTTTTTCGTGATCGTTAAAAAAGTTCTCGCGCCAAACGCAAAGAAGTTTTGAATTTAAGTTTTTCTTTCGACTATAAAAAAATAAAATTAATTCAAAATATTTTGTATTTTGTTATTATACTGTGCAACAAAATAATACTTTTGTTATGGCTCCCTTACTAAAAAAATAGTCGAAATTTAAAGTTCTATCGTTACTTTTTTTTAAGTTTTTTTTTTTTTAAATTTTGGATTTTTCAAGAGACTGCTACACCGATTTCATCATAACTTGAGAAGGAATAGTCCAATTTAATCACTAAAACACTGAAAAATTTAGAATAAAATTGCCTTTAACCCTTTGATGACTATAGGCAAGTATGCTTGCTCAGGGGTTTTTGGTTTCTATAAATTTCCTAGTAAGAGATAGAGCAAATATGTTCAAAAGAGATTTGTAAAGTAGAGTAGGGGCTACAAAAATGTTGAAGGTACCAAGTTCCTATCAGGCCCCAGTTGATACCTAAGAGGACCCCGGTTTAGTCATATAGTGGCCTTTGTTCTGGTCGCTACCCCTGGGCGCGAAAAGAACGCAACTGACTGAGACTCAGCTAAGTTCAGAGGTCATGCCCTATCTACCAAAAAATATAAAATGCAACATTATCTAAGTATCCGCCGGCCCACAGGGATCCAAATTATGTTTGGCAAGTATATTTGCCTATGGGTTGAAACGAAAATAATTGCATTAAAACAAAAATAAAAGTTTTCTTTAATTTTTATCAGGTGTTTGGATTTCGTCAGTATTTCGTCAGCACTTGTATAGCTCCATACTTATTCATGTAAATTTTTGTGTTTCTGTTCCTAGCTGCAAGCTTTATTTGGGTTTTGTTTCTTTGTTTACATAAGTTTTTTAATTTCCATTTAGAAAAAAAGAGATCTTTTTCGTGCGTTAAGATTTCAATGGCTATTTTTCTTAAATTGTGCATATTTTGATGTAATATTTGTATTCTTTTAGTGAATGCTAAGATAAAAATAAACGAGAGTTATGCGTAGATCGACACCTTTTGTAGACGTGAACGAGCCAATTGCATCGAGTTCAAACGATGTACGAACATTAGAAAATATAGCTATGTTTATTCCATCAGAGAATAATTTTCATTTTTGACAAACTCTTTCCTATGAAAACCCATTTTTCCTGAACGCTATTGGTCATAAACATGAGGAAATGCCATCAGCATACGAAGTGTCCGATAGATAGTGTTTGTAATTTTGTAGGTAAGCAATATATCAGGACTCAATTTTGAAAGTGCACATGCCAAAGCGACTTTTAGCAGATAAAGAAACAGAGCAGTTCCAATAGAACTTGAGTTGTTAAATGGGCTGGGGTGTTTTTTTTTACTTAAACTTTCTCAGCTCCACAAGCTGTCAAGATTGTAATCGATTGCGTCTGGTAAATTCACCATTACAACAAGGTAATGGGAGCGGTCGATCTTATTGATAAATAAGGCAGCAATATGAGTACAATCGTATACGAAAATGACATTTCAATATCCGGTTCTTCTTCGATCTTTTTAAATTATGCGTCGTGAGTAGCAATATAGTATATAACAAACTAAGGTTTGCCAATGGCTTCACGGCCAAAGTTACTTCAATATAATTTGACTAGCTTTGTCCATGGAATTGAAAGCTAACATCAGTTCAAAGGCGCGCGTATTCTTAGATGAAACCTGAACTGAAATTCACTCCGCAAAATTAATGACCACACAAACTGGAATGTCTATATTGCGACTCTGATAAAATATATAACCGCACAAATATATTTGGCAATCAATATAACATGCTCTTCTGCTTTACTACATCCACTGACATCTTTGATATCTACCACAAATGACTGTAGCTATGCTAACATTATATAAATTAGTTATATTTAACTTAAAATAAAAAAAATAGCTAAAACTTTTTAATTTTTCATATAAATTTTTCGGGGTCAAAAGTTTCCTTTCAGCCCATAGGCAAATATATTTGCCAAGCAAAATGGGGAACAAGGGGTGGACCTAGACGCCAAATTTTTTTTACAGAACTAATATTGGGCCTTACAAAGTAAAACTAAAAAAATATTCAAAATTCCTTCGTCCAAAAATGTATGGTCCTCAAAGGGTTAAGAGTGATTTAATTCTCGTATTCAATTTTTAGCAAAAAATGTTATATAATTGCAATCAAATACGTTCGAAATAATCATATTAATAAAAAATTACCTTTAAGCCGTTCTAACATGATTTTTTTTATGTACTCAATGGTCTCGGAATTATTCAGACCGCAAAATATTATAATGTTTTTTTTTGTTTAAAAATTTATAATAAATTTAAAATGGCAACAATTTACCATTTTTATTAACAGCTCATAAAGCCACATATACTACAAATAAAATTAGCTTTATTTTATGTAAATCGAGAGATAAATATTTATTTAATTCATAATAAATTGAAGTCACAAGCCTGCCATATCGCTTCTGTAATGGAGGTGTTTGCCCTTTATTTATTTAGTGACCGAAAATACCCATACAACGAAGAGCTAGAGGTTTAAAATATTCTACAAAAGTGTTAACCATGGTAAGCCCTGCAAGATATAATATGCCGAGTCAGTACAACTGTGTGCAAAAAGGTGGAAAATGTAATTCCCCCTAGGGATGACACAACACGAGTAAATACAAGTAACTACTCGATACTTTTCTTTACAAACCAAGTACTTTTGGTATCGATACTTTAATACCGAGTACTAAGTAGGTATCGGTAAAAAGTACTCGTATTAGTCAAAAATACTCGTTTGTTATCTACCACTAAATCAAGCTGAATATGACACCAGTTTAACAAAATTTGTTTCAGCTTTCATTATAGTTTAATCTATATTAACAATATATTAAAGTATGTGTAGTTGTGAAAATGGGAAAAGCGATGGAAAAAACTATGCTAAGATAACAATACATACACTTGCAATATTCTATGTTATACAATATTATCGCCAACGCGTATATAATATTAGAAGGTATACAAGATATTAGCAAAATCAAAAGGTTTTATTGCACAACCACCAAAAGTGCACTATACCGTGTAAAGTGTAGGCAAATTTGGACAGTGTTTACTTTATAACTGTGGAAAAAATTGCGCCATATTTTATTTCAAAGTATTGTGTCAAAAAGATAATAATATGAACAAGCGGCCCATCCACTATACAATATTATTGCATATGGTATAGTATATATTATAGTCGCTTTGACCTATAGTATGTAATAAATGGAACAATTTGCCTGACAGTTAAAAAGTAAATATAACACTGAACAATATTGCCACCACATTAAAAAATTTTCTTTATTGTACAATAAAAATCAAAGGTCTTTTGATTTTTGCCAATATATTATGGTACCTTCGAATATGACATAAACATTGGCGATATTATTGTACAATACGAAAAATTGCACGATTATATTGCAAGTGGATGCGACGCTTAACATATTTAATAATATTGTGAATGTAACGGCCGCTAATTAATACATTCTTTTAAAATATAACAACCTATAGTGAGAAAGAAGTACATTTTTTTCTAAGAAAACGAGATATTTGTAAATAGAAAATGTTCCTTACATCTTTTCTACATTTCAACTGCTGTTAATGTTTTTTTACCGTCCTAAAACTTATAGATAAATTATATTTGAAATAAATTTTTTACGTAACGCTCAATGCACTTTTATACGTATTCAATATTTAAAAAAAAATACTTTGTTTTAATTCAATAAAATTCAGATGTATAATCTTCGTATTTACTAAGTATTTACTAAAAAAGGTTCAATTGTATTAAAAAAATATGGATAACACTCAATAAATTTTTTTGAATACAAACGATGATTGATTAATGAAACTTCTTGCAATATAATACTATTTAACAAAGTTTACAAAACTATTAAACCCTTAGAAGTACAAACCTATGCTGTTATTTTAGTGTATGTTGTTAATGCAACTTTAATAATTAAACTGAGTAATGAAGCGTAATAAAAACTCGTAACGCTCAATACACATGACACCAAAAATTTGTTTAAAAAAATTGTAATTTCTAATGTTTTTCAAAAATGTTATGTATGAAATAAGAGAACCAAATGCAAATATTCTAAAACCGTTATAAATTTAATCTCGTTTTTGAAAAAAAATTCATAGGTTCTTAATGTGGAAAATCAACACCATGTATTACGGACACGCCATTTTGTATGAAGAGAAAAACGGTATTTTTGTTTTTCGTTTTTAACACAACAAAAAAACTTATGTCCATTTATTTACAAAATTTACAGGTTTATTTAATGAAATATTTTACTATACTTTCAACGGACACGAAAAAAACATTTGAAATGAGAATGTCCCCTATATTTGTCTGAATAATTCCGAAACCATTGAGTAAATAAAAAACTAGTGGTACAACGGCTTAAATGTTATTTTATTTCAAGTATTTAGTGGTTTTTGTAATAAAATTGGATAACGTGGTGCTCCTTGGTATTTTTCTTGTTGCATAGCGTTATTATAGTTATTTATTGTTGTTATATATTAATTTATTCAATACGTATAAAATATATATGGCATATAAATATATGTATACCATAAATGTAAGCAAATAACTTTTTTTTCATATATGTATAATAAAATTTGTCCTTCGGAGAGTTTTAGAAATTACATTCGGTGTTGGAAATTGCATTCGAATACATTACCTAAAACTGTGATTTTTATTATCAGTACAACATTGGCCATAGCGTTGCAGCACGCAGGAAGAAATGTTGATAAAAAAATGTTACGCTCCTAATACAGTGAACTGTGTAACATTTGGGCAATATAGCTAAGCAAAATTTAATATTTTAGTAAGTATACAAGCAAGAGGTAAACATTTTGATACAAAGGGAATGGCGTATTATTTTATTTGTTGCTATATGTTAAATGCAAAAAAAGCAAAACCAACTCCGTATTATAAAAAAAGCAAGTGGTACAATAATTTAAAAAAATTTCTGTATAAGTTTAGCTTATTTTTAAGTGCAGCTTATTTTTTCGGAGCAAATTAAAGCATCTAATATTTTATATTTTCTATACACTATATGCAGTGCTTTTATACAGTGTACAAATTAGGTGCAAAGTAGCGTCAGCTAACAACTAAAATCCTAGTTGAAGTTTTGACTCGACGCTATAATATATCACTGAAGTCAGTCAGGTGATTAAAATTCAGGCATACATTACAAAAAACTACAAATTAATAAGTAGAATTAATTAAGCATAACGTGATCTCAAATATGTGGTGTAAAGATTGCATCAGCTAATGTTACACATGGGCATTTCCATGTCAGCGTACGTGACATTTGAACGCTTACAAAGTGGAATAGATTTTGCAAAAATATGAGCAATTGAAAAAAAATTTCGTTGTTATGTTTCGTTTAGAGGGTACAATATGTGAAAAAATTTTTTTTCGCATTTTTGAGCCCGGTCGTCCGAAATATGGAGGGAAATAAGGGCATATCGTACGTGACATAAAACGGAAGTGATGTTGAGGTGCATGTAAGAGTATGCGAAAGTCTGCGAATTGTGAGTTTTTTTTTATTTTTTAAAATTCTTACACTAAGCCAACTATATTTCCTTCATTACTCTTCGTTATATGGACCTTTTAACCCTTTCTAAAAAAGGGACAAACAACTCCCGTTCAGCGGCAATATAGTAGACTAAAATGTTCCATAAAAATGTTCCTCGGGAAGTCTTACATAAACATGCTGCATACATATTATACCTTGAAAGTAAGGAAATTACTCCTTAAACACATTTTAAGACTTGAATGATTTCTGGCGTTTCAGTTAAGTTTGGAGCTTGAGTGTCTTAAAACCCTATAGTAGAATTTTATGGCAAATGTTTTTGTAAAATATTTCCGCCCGCTATATCACCAATGGAGGGGAAGTTTTAGCTCCTTTTTTAAGAAAGGAACAACAAGCAGCAATGGTTGCAATGGTCCACAAATGACGACATTCATATTTAAATAGCAAGAAACTGCATGTCGTGAAACAAATATCAAGAAAATATAAGTTTCCTGTATTTTAGCAATCGGTTGCCTGCGAAAGATTTCCAATTTAAGCCAGCATTTGAAAAGATCAACGAAAACTTTCTAAAGTCAAATGTTTTTCAAAACAACTGTTAATAGAAGAGCAGATGGTAGGTTATTAATTTTTTAAAACAATTCAGTAGAGGGAACCCAATACGATTTGGTTTCAAGCATTGGATTATGACCTATGGGGAACAGTTTCTGTTACCAAATTGAACTCTTCTAAGGTGAAAAGGATCATGTTAAGAAAAGTTGACATCATTAGGGTAAAATATAATTACTTCAATACTAAAACACATCAGGATTTTGGGAGACCATGATTTGTATTTTGAGAATTTTTTCGCAATCTGCCGATTAATAACAGTTCTAAGTATCATTCGAATAAGTGTCGAATAAAACATGATGATGCCATGAAAAAAGAACTTCGGGGAGCGTATGATAACAGATTCGACAAAAAGAGTTGTTTCTTTTAATGCAAACGAAGGCACAGCATGAAAGGTAAGAACTATATGGAAGTACTTCAGCTGTTTGTAATATTGTGGTATGATAAGTTTATTGGATGGGTGAATAAATTATACTGGTATATTAGAGAAGGATTGGCACTTTAGGCTTTTCATAAATTCTCTGGACATTTGAAAGTACAATGCTTTCTCGTATCTAAATTTTATTCGTATGGTTACAAGAAGCTATTTAGGTACAAACTCAGAACTTTGAGTCCCGAAAATAACTGGTAGCGCAGTTCCTACCTTCAAACAAAACCGTAGTGTAGCTGAACATTTTTTAACAGCGATAGCAGAAGGAAAACAAACAGAATGTGCAATATACAAAAATCCACGAAAGATTTTCATTGTATTCCACCGAATAATACATATGCAGTGCTCTGTTGAATATCACAATATAATCTAAATTTGATGTACCCAACGTTCCCATCTGGGAACAAGTTTAAAAATCAAATAAAAAGTCAAAATAATTTCTCAGAAAAGTTTAAACTTGTTTTTTACAATATTTTCTGAAAATATAACCGGATTTAAAAAGAAAAAATTGGCACTAATGGTTTAAAATGTGGCTAAAGCCCTTATGACACTACATTTTTCTTGCATTGTTTTGCTATAGGATTGAAAGAAAGAAATAGCAAATGATAGAAAGAAACAACTATACAAAATGTAAACAAATGGTAATGGCTTCTTTAAGTGCTGCCTACTTTTTATTTACAATAAAACGACAAAAGAAAAAAAAGTTGAAAAAAAGAGGCGCTAAGTCGCTGAATTCGTGAATAAACCGCTAACTTGGCAACACTTTAATGTTTCAAGCTTGAAATGTCAATTTTAAGTTGAACATTTTTATATTTTTTTTTGACAGGCCCCCATTTTTTATCGATAACATTAGTAAAAGCTTTGACAATTTGGTACTTATCTTAATATAGCTGAACTCTTTGCACCTGGTAAAATTTCCTATTATATTCTATTTGCACTGTTCTCCAAAATTTGAAAAATGAAGAAAAAATGTAGTGTCATAAGGGCTTAAGGGATAACTTCATATGGGAAACGGGTCCCCCCATAGGAGATAATTATTAATTCGCTTATATCTGTACCACTATATGAGTGAGGCTTTCTAAATTTGATGTGGTTATTCTTAGAATCACTTGCAATTTCCAGCAAAATATTGGTTGTAGTGGAAGGGGGACACAGGTACCCTCCATACGAGTTAATTCTTAATTTTTCTATATCTGTTCAACTATAAAAGTGAGGCTCTCTAAATTCGATGTGTGTATTCTCAGAACGGCATGAAATTTTCAACAAAATATTGGTGGTATAGGAGGGGAAAAACGGGTACCCCCATACAATGTAATTACACATAAATATTCCCATATCAGCACAACTTCAATAGTGAAGATGGCAAAACTTGATGTGGGTTACTCTCAGAAGAAATTGCAATTTCTAGCGAAATCTTAAGGGTATCAGTGGTGGGCGGTGGGTACCCCCTATATAGGGTAATTATTAACTTTCCTATATCTGTGTAATTATAAGAGTGAGGTTCTCTAAATTTTGTGCGGGCTAATTTTAGGATAGCTTGCGAATTTTAGCAAAATCTTGGTCTCATAGGAGCGGGGGGAGCACAACCACTATAAAGAAGCTCTTAAAATTTTATGTGAGTTACTCCTAGAACAAATTGTGGTTTCCAGCAAAATCTTGGTGGCACCAGAGGGGGTAGATGGGTGCCCACATACAAGGTAATTACTAATTTTTCCATATCTGCAAAGCTATAAGAGTGAAACACTCAAAGTTTAACGTAGGTAGGTAATAAAATTTGTGGGTATAAGAGGGGAGAGGAGGGTATCCCCAACACAAGGTAATTATTAATTTTCCAATATCTGCACAACAATGGGGTAGCGAAGCACATCGTTTATTAATGAAAGCTAATTCGGATATTTAAGAAAATACTGACGTATTATATTTTTCTTTTAGTTCAGAATGGGGTACTGGGAGCGAGGCTGATGGTACTTCTTTATACACAAAGCTCTTTCTTTAAAGTTTAATATGCCGCAATTTTGGCATACGTAGCAGGTTACATAATTGACAAAATTCAGATACTAAGTTATAGGTTCTAGATCTAAACATAAGGTACTTGTTCTGTAGTGGTTTTTTGAATACTAGTAAAATTACTGTACTTTTAAAAAATATTTTGGATTTTTGTACAGTGAGGATATTTTGTTAAAATATATACCACTCCCATTTTCATCAGTCATAGAACAAGTACACAGAAAAAAAATTTGAAAATACAATTAATTTTTTTGTTATATCAATTAAATAATTAATTGATTTTGAACCTACAACGATTTTTGTAAATACAATTATGAAATTTTAAGTCAAAGGAATATCAGAAAATTTTTTTTAACAATTTTATTTGTTGATTTCTAATTTATTTCAATTAAGATTATTGTTATATCAACAATGTGAATATCTGATTTTCCGAACAAATTTTAACTATCATAATTGTTGTATTAACAATATTTTTTTATGCAATCACAATCCTCGAAGTGACTTTTTGCTTGTCTGCGAAAAACACTAAATGTTTTTGGGCGGAATCGAACCAGAGACCTCTGGACAAATAGGCTAACGTTCTTACCCCTCACCTACAGAGCAATTCATTATTAAGTGCGCAAATAATGAATACACACAAAACGTGATTTGCTTTGTTTCATCTACGTGTTTGTATTCATTTGTAATATCAACAATGGTGATTGTTAATTTTTTTCACAATACATAACAAAAAATTTGGCTAGTTTAGTTTGTTGAAACAAATTTCTTGATTTGCTTTGTTTCATTTATATGTGTGCATTCATTTGTTATATCAACAATGATGATTGTTACTTTTTTTACAATACTTAACAAAAAATTTGGTTACTTCAGTTTGTTGAAAAAATTTCTGTGTTTGTCGTATCAACATCTAAATTTGTTGTATTAACAAAATATATGTTTGAATTTAAATTACATATTAACAATTGAAATTGTTAGTTGCAGTTTGATGATATTTTTTTCTGTGTACGTTAAAGACAATTGGTACCAAGTACGTGCGCGAGATTATTTGAGACAAATTATACAAGACAAAGTTATGTAGAAAAGTTCAGCTTCTTAGCGCCAATTCTTTAGCTAGTGGGAGTAAAACAGTCCTTAATATTTTTAATCGTAATTAAAAAAAATCTTTATAGAAATATAATTTCATTTACAAAAATGTATATTTAATATACCTCAACATTGGAAATCTATCGCCATTGCAAACACCATGAAAATCCTCCAGGGTCACATCATACAACGCGATACCTCCCAAATGATGTTGTTTGACATAAGCAGCCTTAATGGCAGCAATTCTAGGATCATCATAACTAATCCACATGCCGTATTCACCATTGCTATCAGCAGGACGGAAAGCATATGTTACGAAATTTTTATGAGGATCCAAAACACTTAACAAATGAGCCGTTGGACCAGTTTTATTGACATTTGGACTATTTACAATCATGGAGCAAATTTCAGGCCAAGTAAGAATACCAGGTAAATTTGTTATGTAGCTTGCTGGAGCAGTTCCATTTGTAGCCAATACATTGGGAAAGCCATCTGCCTTAGAATCGCTGGACATTTTCCAAGCACGACCATAAGCAGCAATGCCCACATTTATTTTGTGATAAGGAATATGTTGTGAAATCCAATAATTAACTTGATAGTCAATATTATGCTCAGCATTTATACTGCCTTGCAAAGGCAGCGAATATAAAGGAGCAGTATATGTCGCTTCTGTAGGACTTAATTCTGGTGTTGTAAAATCAAAGGTTTGCAAGTTAATGAAATCCAAATTGTTTATTAAAGCAGAAACATTGAAATATACTGCAAATGAAAGTATTTGTTATCATACAATATATTTTTTTCTATTTTATCAGATAAGCACTTACAAGAAGCATTAATATTTGGCAGCACAGTCAAGCTCAAATTGAGATCATGTGGCTTAAAAGCCTTCCTTAGATTTTCCACTAACACTGAAAATTGTAATTTATGATCTTTTTCTTGAAAATCTGCTTCATTTGATTTTTTGCCAAAAAGTTTTCTTAAAGATGTCCAAGACTCATTTATACCACCTTTATTAGTTTTACGTGGAAATTGAAAGGCTAAGTCCAAGCCATCAAATTTATAACTGCGCAATAAATATACCGCAGATTCTACAAAAGATTTCTGAGTTTCATCATCGGCTTCTAAAAGTTGCATATATTTATTTGACAAATCTAAATCGATATCTTTGTCACATCCTACACTCAGCAGAAATTTTATACGAGGATATTTGGCCTTTAGAGCAGTTACTTCTCTAAAGTGATTTCTGGCTATATCACGCTCAGAATGAAGGCTGGTCAATTGCAGAGATAAAGAATTTATACCGGCATATCCGTAAATAACATGTGTGCAAAACTCGAGGGCATTTTCCAAGTCCACTAAAGTAAATTGACCAAGACCTAAGGGCAAAATTGTGAAATAGGTTTTCAAATAGTACAAAACAAAAATTGTAATAGGAGTACCTTTTCTGGCCTCACTTGAGGCATCGTAATAACAAATTATATTGTGATTCATTGTCATTGTTAGTTGCCAAGGTAAAAGTGTTAAACAAAGTGCTAAATAATATTTCATTATTTTTTTCTGAATTGTATATGTATTTTCTTTGCGACTTTTAAAAATTCACTAACTTGTTGGCAATCGTTGCGCTCTTTATTTTAATTAAAAAACATTATCAGTTTTATTTGCAAAGGAATCCTATAGCTGATTATTATTTTTCAGAAATTCCGAAAAGTAATGGCAAATCATTTTAAATAATCTAAAAACACAAGTTTGCCTTCACTTTTTTTTATATTAATGTGTGTTTGTACACCTATAGATTTTAATATTTTTCTGCACAGGTGGGAAGGGGATTAATATACATTCTACATCATTTGTTAAGTGCATGTGCGTATGTTTATTTCTTAAATTTCCCGATAATCAAGAAAGTCAGTTTTCAGTTCTGATCAGGGGCGTAGAATCGAGTCATTTTTTTGCCGGTCTTTCTACAGCCAATACAAAAATAAGTTGAAATTTATCACGATTTTTTTATTTACTTGAATTCATTTAGATTTTCTTTTTTAATTTCTTTAAATATTATCTGCACACAGAAATGCAAAATCAACATGACGCAATTTTGATTGGAAATTATATTTAATTTACAAGAAATAATTTGTTCTGTAAGTGTGTTAGTAATTATTTGCTTTGTTCATTGCTACAATTCACTATTGTGCTCAATTGTGTGACTTGTTGTTGTTTATTCTTATATAGCCGACTATTAGCCGACGAAAACCAAATTACCAGCGAAAATTTATTGCTTAACATTACCATTGTTTCATATTAATTTTAAACACAAAATTATTAATCTAACCTAACATCTCTTTGATTTAAAATTTTTCATTGTTAAAACAATTGTGTTAGAAACGTGACACTTCATTCGAAATCAACATGATTATAACTTAATGTTTTCAAATCAATTGTATGTTAAATAATCATTTAAATCATGTTGAATTGAATCATGAAATTCATCTTACATACGATGGTATATATGACTAAATAGATAGGCTGTTTGTCTCACATAGAGTGTACGTGTGTTGATGGTACAAAACAGCCTATACTCGCGAGTATAGGAAATATAGAGAATGCCCACCACTGATGTAAATTAAAGTTTGGAGCTGTTGTGGCTGCAGTGGTTAGCGTGTGGACTATCATGCAAGTAGAACGAGTTCAAATCTTGGCTGGGGCAGCTAACTACAATAAAAAGTTTTCTGATGCTTGTGCTAATACACATCACGTAAGTAAAATAATTAATAAAATAGCTAGATTAAAGTAATGTTGTTTCAACTTGATATAACTTTAATTCAACATGAAACGCTTGTGTTCTTTTCAGTATCAACTTAATTTTGATTTAACTGTATTGGAATACTATATCAACATGAAATATAGTTATTTCAAAAGGAAAAATGTTCTTTCAAGATTATTGTAAATCATGTTGAATTAACATAAAACACCTATGAAATAAAATCACTACCGAAAAACATTAAATTAATCTGGTTTTCGACGAATTTACATTGCAACCTTGCTGTGTGTATACATATGTATACACTTTTTTTTAGAAAGAGAAGTAGCACAATCAGGCATGTAATGCCTACCAGTTAATTAATTATTGTTTTACCTTCTTTGGGAAGGCGTTAGTGTAGAGAGAACAAGTGGTGAAGTGGGAGAGAAAGATAGAAAGCTTGATTCATTTACAACTCTGCTATTCCGCGTTGTTTATAGAGCAGTGTTGCAGCTCCTCTGGTATCAAGTAGAGGCATTAAATTGTTTATGCTGTGTAGCCATTTTATTAGTTCTTTTACTTCGCCGACGGCTCTGCTACAATACCGACGAAGCAGGGTGCTGTGAAGTGCATTAAGCTATGTTATTATTATTCGCTGCCGGTACTGCCAAAATGATCAGCTATGCCTTCATCACTATACAATAACACACCAATAGAATAACACACGAATTCACATCAGAAAAATGCATGATGTTGAAAAGTGTCATGTAATGTTTTATTTAGTCAACCGAATGGTGTATTTCAGCTTAACATTTTTTCGCGAATACGAGCATTAACTTCGAAATGTGGGTTGAATTATTAATAGCAGCGTACTATAATTAGCGTTACCAGTAAGGGGCTCTGTGGATTTTAAACAATAAGAGACCGGTATTTTAATATACAAAATGAAGTACATTAGCTCAGCTCACACGTCTTCGGTAGGTGTTTACTCGTTAAATTGGTAAAATTTTCCATACATTTTGTTTTTGACAATTATAAAGCTAAATTTAACAAAATTAATGGGAGATTTTTCTACTTTAACGAGTAAACATTATCCGAATGACGTATGAATTGAGCAATTATTATTTCCAAAGATTCACGTATATATTCTCCAGGTAGTTTTTATTTTAATAACTTTAATTACAATCTAAACTTAATAGCTTTTAACATTGGAAACGTATCATCAGTACATTGACCGCGAAAATCATCCAAAGTTAAATCAAGTATTGCCACACCTCCCAAGCCTTTATTGGCGACATATGATGCTTTTGTAGCAGCAACTTCAGGATCATCATAGCTAACCCACATACCATGTTCGCCCTTCTCATCGGCAGCGCGGAATGCATAAGTACCAAATTTTTTTGTGGGATCTGCAAAACGTCGCAAAAAGTTTTTGGATTTCGGTTGCAATTTTAAACAAATTTCAGGCCAACTTAAAATTCCAGCGGTTTTTATTTGGGGACCAGCTTCAGCAGCACCATGCGTCGAAGGTATAATCGGAAAACCTTCAGCTTTTGAATCTAATGTCATTTTCCAGGCACGACCGTATGTGGCAATGCCAATATTAATTTTATTCTTGGGAAAACGTTGTGAAGTCCAATGCTCTATTTGGTAATCAATATTGTAGTGTGGCAAGCGATTATCTTCCAAAGTGGGTGCATACAGAGGAGCAGTGTAGTCAGCCTCATAGGGGTTGCGTTCCGGTGTGGTAAAATCAAAAGTAGCCAAGTTAACAAAATCCACTTGATTAATTAGGGCGGGAACATTAAAATACCCTGAAAAATATAACGCCAGTTGTTAAAGATATTCCATACTTCCTTCACAAGAGAAATTTAATATTGTCTTATACAGTTTTTTTTACTTACAAGATGAATTTACATTGGGCAATACCGTTAAGCTTAGCAGCAAATCATTTCCAGCAAATGATGTTTTCAGTTTCTTGATCAACTCCGTCAACTGTTGCTTATGCTCGTCAGCATTTTTATCAACCACATAGTCACCGCTAAGCACCTTCTTAATGGACTTCCAGGCCATACCAGGTGCGGAGTGAACTTTGCGCGGTTTGTTACGCGGCAACTGAAAGGCCAAATCTAAGCCATCAAAATTTAAACTGCGTACCAAATAATTGGCAGATTCAATAAAACTTTGTTGTTTTTCCTGATCACTCTCCAATAATTCAATGTATTTATCGGAATCAGCAAAATCTTGATCGCCTCCAACACTTAACAAAAATTTAACATACGGAAACTTTTCCTTTAAAGCAGTTACCTTTAGAAAATGTCTATTTTTAATATCACGTTCATTATTTAAGGAAGCCAACCGAAAGTTACGAGGATCGATACCCACATAACCATAAACTAAATGAGTACAAAAATCTAAAGCTGTTTCCAAGTCAGTCAAGGAGAACTTAGCTAGACCTAATGGAGTAAAAAATTATATTTTAATATCAAGTATATGTATGTACTCGATTAGTTAAGCTATTTAATTACAATCAAATATGTAATTTTTTATTCCCTATTAAGCAAAAAAAGTTCCCAGTTAATTAATTTCTGTTTGTTGTCTGTCCAACTGTATTAATTATAAATTCAATGAGCAAAAAAAAATCCCTCCGATCGATTTGAGATAGTGATATTATGATGCCTTATTAGTGCAATTAGAAACATACAGCATACTTTTCATTTATTTTTACATTAAGAATCCGCTCATCGACCTCCAAGGTGGAGTTGAAAAATAAAACTAATTAAATCATACTTTTAAAGTCTTGGGTCTAAACAAATAATAATACTATGCTACCAAAAAAATGCCGGGAGACACCGCTATATTTTGATATTTGATACGTTATACTCCCCTAACTATAAAAACAATCGAAATTTTGAATTCTATATATACTTTTTTTTATTTATTGAGGCTGCTCCACTGAATTTATCATAACTTATAAAGCACTTGTTCAATTTTATTACAAAACCCACTAAAACACTTTAAATAAAATTAATTTTAAGCGGTTCTAATATTATTTTTTTCATATCCAAAGAAATTTAATTATTTTGGCTTGAGTTCGGTTTTAATTTAATTTTTCAATTAAATTATATTTTTATTTAGAGATAAATGTGAAGCATGCAGACAAAGAAAAATTTTACTGCACGAAGGGTTGAACTGACAAGACATAAAGAAAAAAGTGAATAACAATAACTATCAAATGAAAAACAGCTCTAAGAGTAACAGTATGAATTGCTTAAAGGTAGATGATATTCCACTCTTGACTCTGGCCGACTTTGGTCAAGTGGTCTCAGCGGAAGAGAATTCTGAAGAGATTAGCCGCAGCTATCGAAACATGTCAGTTCAATCCTCCGTGCAGTCAAATTTTTCTTTGTCTACATGCTTAGATTAGATTAAAACCCATACACAGTTCGACTAAAACTCATAACTTAATTATTTTTTTTTATATACTCAATTGTTTCAGAATTATTCAGACCACAATGATGAAAAATATATTCTTTTATGAAAAATCGAAATATTTAATTTTTTTAAAATTTATATATATAATCGAAAATTGCTAAATGTTACCATTTTTATTCAGTAATCGTGAGCACACATATACCACAAATAAAATAAGTTGTATTTCACGAAAATCTGTCGACAAATATTTCTTTTATTCATAATAAAGTTAAACTACCTGCTTTTGCTAAAAATCCAGTTTTGAACACGTTGCTTCACCGATTTTAGCATACCTTGATTAAGGGTTATCTTATAAAAACATTAAAAAACTTGCCATAAAATTGCCTTTAACTCATTGAAATATAATTTTTTATATACTTAATTGTTTGGGAGTTATTCTTACCGCGATGATGAAAAATACATATTTTTTTAGGCAAAATTGTAAAATATTATAATTTTTTAAATATATGAAAAACCGAAAATAGCGAAAACTTAACATTTTTTATTAACAAATAATAAAGCCACTTATATATAGCAAATAAAATATGCTTTATTTCATGAAAATCGCTCGATAGTTATTGATTTTATTTATAATAAAATGAAATCACCTGAGTTTTGGAAAAATTGCGAATATATACACTGTACAAAAAAATAATTTTTTTTAGTAACAAGGTTCTTACAACTGATTGAGGTAGAACTCACAAAGAAAAGTATATACATACGTGTATCGGCGTTTCGAAAGCTTACATCTGGGATTTATATTAGGGGGAGTTATATTTCTTCCCTTTGCACATAATTATACTGATTCGGCATTGTATATCGTGTAGTCCTTACTTTTAACGTATAAGACGTGTTTAGCTTTTCTACGTGAAATACAGAGTTACCATTTTTGTAGAACATTTTAACACTCCAGCTCTTCGAGGTATGAGTCTTTTTGGCCCGTAAACAAATAAGGGGCGAAAAACTCCTCTTCTGTTCGACAAAAAATTTTCCCGTGGTGTTTTACATAAACCCGTAAACGTAAAGGTTACAACATGTTTTATGCCGAGTGAGTATAACTATGTGGAAAAAGGGAGGAAATTTAAGTCCCCCTAAAGTAAATCCCAGATGTAAACTTTCAAAATGCCGATAAACGTATGTATTTTTTTTGGCGACTTCTACCAAAATCAGTTGTAAAAAACATGTTATTCAAAAATAATTCTGGCAAAAAAACCGACTTCAGTACAAAGAGCAATATACTTGATGGCCTTTCATATAAACAATTTTGAAAAACGGTATGCGAATGGAGGAATTGTGCTCTAATAAATATTTTGGGTAGATCCGTGGAAGACTTGCCGCACCGATTTTCGTAGAAAAATTATGCGACCAAACTCTAAGCAAACTATTACAAACAAAAAAAGAATTTTGGAAGTCGGCCGATAAATTGAGGAGCTATGCGATAATCAATATTTCTGGGAAAGGGGGAAAAATTATGGTACCAACCTGCAAGAGGTATTTGCAGCAAATTTTATAACTGATTTTTCAAAAAGAGACTATGGAACAAAACAGCAGTCAAACCCTTTCAAACAAAAAAAAACAATTTTGACAATCGGTTCACAAATGACAAAGCTATGCACGGGTGAGAACAAGTTTCCCCTCCCGTTTTCGAAAAGAATTATTGGTCAAAACTGCTAGCAAACCCTTTCAAACAATAAAGAATTTTGAAAATCGGTTAAAATATAACAGAGTTATGGATTGGGGGGAACAAATTTCCCCCTCCGGTTTTCGACACACAAATTTTGGGACCAATTTTTGTCAAACCCTTTCAAACAAAACAAGAGTTTTAAAAATCGTTTCACAAATGATAGTGTTAGGCATGAGGGAGCGAATTTCCCCCATCCGATTTTCGAAAAAAAATTATGGGACCAAAAAAAGAGTTTTAAAAATCGGTTCACAAATGACAGAGTTATGCGTGTTCAAACATAAAAAAGTAAAAAAGAGAACATACACACGAACTTATAACCTCCATCTTTTTTGAAGTCAGTTAAAAAGAAGTTCATTTTGTTGCACAGTGTAAATATTCGCAGCACTTGCAAAAATTAGATGACTTCAATTTCTTATGAATAAAATCAATATTTATCCATCGATTTCCATGAAATAAAGCTTATTTTATTTGTAATATAAGTGGCTTTATGATCAGTTAATAAAAAGAATTTTTTTCTATATTCATTTTTTTTTTAATTTTTTAATTATACAATTTTTCTAATTTTGCAGAATAATTCCGAAACTATTGAGTATGTAAAAAATAATGTTAGAACCGGGGACCGAAAATAATGATTATTGCACAAATTTTGCAGCAAAAAAATCATAATGATCCATGAATATTACTAACATGTTGTTGAACAATAAAATTATTATTTTTTAGCATGCTTTACATTTATGCAATAAATTTTTATATTCAATTTTTATTCTAAACAAAACCATTTAAAATGAATTATAATTGAGTTTTATTTTTTGATCGTAAAATATTTCTTATTTTAACTCAATAATAATGATTATTTTTGATATTTATTTTTTTTTTGCTCGAAAGTTCACGAATATTTTTTGATTTTTATTTTCTGCTTAAAAATAATCATTATATAGGTTTTTATTTTTACTTTGTTGAGTTTTTTATAAACAAGATTTGCAAATTCACAATTAAATCCATTATTCCAGTTAAATTTATCAAATTAAGTTTTTGCTTAAGACGTATTACGAAAATTAAAAATCTAAAATAATCATTATTTGTAAGCAAAAAATAAGATTCAAAACTTAACTTTCGTTAACTTTCGAGCAAAAAATTAAAATCAAATATAATCGTTATTTTTGAGCGAAAAAAATAAAACTGTAAAATAAGAATCGTTTTACGATCAAAAAATTTAAACTCAAAAATAATTCTTATCCGGCAAACAAAAAATAAAAGTAGGAAAATAACAATTAAATCGTAATTTTTATGATATTACTCATAGTCGTTACGGTGCCTGGTTAGAATTTTGTTGCATAGTATAATTGGCTAAAGAAAAAGTTAAACTAAAGTTCGAGTTAGTACAAATATATCATGTTCGTGGAGATCAGCTGGCATTAACTTAAGAGGGTTTCTCCTAGTCAAGTTTTATTTAAAGTATAAAGAAAGATTTGTTTAAAACCCAAACATTTGAATCATATCATTTAATCTTTGACAGCCTGCCCCACGATGTCGAACGAACAGTAGAGTTGGAAATAAATTAGTTTTAATAAATAAAATATTTTACTAAATGTTTCATACCTTCTCGTCCCACACCAGTCGCATCATAAAAACAAACAGTGTTTGGCCCTAAAGCATTTGTTAAATGACATAATATTAGTGTTAAGCTTAATTTTAAAAGCAAATTCATTTTTTTTCTTTTTTTAGCGAACAACTTCAAAGCTGTTGTCCTCACTTGGTTTGAAAGTCTACTACTAATCATTTCAAATTTCTCTTTCCCAATGATTGCAAATTGGCAAAGTTTCTTATCAAAATTTTTTTTGTTGTTGCAGATTTTAACTGCAGATCACGCATACATTTAAAACTTTAGAAACTACCCACTTGACCAAGACTTCCGTTAATAATATTTATTTCGAATACATATAGCTCGAACATTTATCGTGCAAAACTTTCGAGAATGATACTAAGTTTTGTTTCAAAAAACATTAGATTTCGAAGTTTCGCTCATGAATCAATAGCGTACCTTTAGCAATATCACAAAAAGGCAGGAAAAAGTAATTTTTAAAATTATTATCTTTATTTTATTAAATTATTTATTTTAATATAAATGCAATATGATACATAGTCTTGTTATCAATTTATTTATTAATTTATTATTTTAATTTACTCTACAGTCAGACAAATCAAAACCAATGCTGGGATCCAATCTGCTACCTCCAGGTTAACAGATTAGCACACATTTACTAGGCTATCGTGGCACATGTTGTCTATTGAAGATAATCAGTGCGTGAATTACACATTGAAAAAAATATTTTCAAGAAGTGATCGAAAATAGTTCGATATTGCGTTTTTATAAATTTTCGGCAATTTCACGAATGTTTATTATCGAATAATCGATACTCGTAGAAGTTCTCTTTAGCGATGATTCTAATTTTTTCAGATGCGCGAGCAACTATCGAACAATTTTGTTTCGAAATTTCTTCGCTTTAGCGAGCATTCATTTATAACGAATATGAGGTCAAGTGGCTTAGTGAAGCTTTTGGAGAGCTTTGTTTAATAAAAATGTCTCTTCATTCTGTTATCGATGTACTATTTATATATGTATATTAGGGTTCCCCTTATTTTGAAGAAAAAATCGATTTCTCCCAGTCGTGCCACCCAGTTTGGTGAGAATTGATAAAAAAAATTATCCTGCAATATTTTCAGATCAGTCGGTAAAGGGTAAGCGACAGCTCGCTCAAATATCGGAAAAACCATAAAATGTTGTTTTCTTGACTCATAACTTCAAAAATATTAATTTTACAAAAAATTTATATAAGAAACCACTTTCAGTTGCCCCATTCTAAGACCTTGTAAATCTGTGTTTTTAGTTGTCATGAGTTGGAAGGACGATTGAAGCATTAAAATAAATTAATGATGCTTGAAAATTTTATATTTATTTTGTTAATTATTAGAGTTAGCGTAAAGTTGTTAGATTATGCTGCACAAGCACCTTTTTCTTCCTACAAAACTTTTTTGTGAAAGTAATATTTTTGAAGCTATGAAGTAAGAGCAAAACTTTATGGGGTTTCCAAAATTTTAGCGGGCTGGCAGCACGTATTGATCTGAACATTTTTCAGCATGATTTTTTTATCAATTCTCACCAAACTGGGGAGCATGAGTGGGAGAAATCGATTTTTTCAATAAGGGTCGCCCTAATGTATATATGTACAATACTTAAGCTGAATTTACCCAATTTGTTCTGACAATTTTTTTTAATATTAATCATGCCTCATTCTTTCTGAATATAACGTTACGAACCTTAGAATAATAATCAATTTGGATTCACAAACAAAAATGTTCGAAATAATCATATGAAATAGACAATTAGCTACTGAGTTGAAATTTTCACATGTTTAAATGTTCATACACTCAGCCGCATAAATATAGTTCTAAAACTATACATAAGCTTTTTCTTATATATTTTTATTAAGTTTTTTGTTTCAAATTTAAAATTTTTTTATATGTTAGATACGTCTTTTGTAAATTAAAGTAACGATATGTTGTCACATATTTTGAAAATACAGTCTTTAGTAATGGAACAAACGAAGAATTTTATTTTGTCGCCTATGAATTTTACTGCACATATATGAAAAATAGCAATTATTTTGCATAGGGGAGACTATCCGTATCCTCGGTTTTTAATGATTTTTTAGTTTTTGCGATTTGTTTTAGTTTTTTCATATTTTTCGTTTAGCCGTTTTTTTATTTTTTCTGCGACTTTTTTAGTTTTGGCGTTTTTTTTTTGTTTTGACGATTTTTTTTTCGTATTTTGACGACATTTAGTTTTAAAGATTTTTCTAAAATTTTTGGATTTTTTGTGATTTTTGCGGTTTTTGGCGATTTTTGTTTAGTTTTTTGGCGATCTCTTTAGTTTTAGTGTATTTGAGCGTTTTTGTAATTTTTCTACTTTTGGTGCCTTTTTCCTTTAAGTTCTTTTTTCATTTTGGCAATTTTTCGTTTTTGCATTTTTTTAATTTTTAATTTTTTTGTTTTAGCGTTTTTTTAAATTTCAAGAGTTAGCCTCTTATGGTTTCCAAGGTACAGCAAATTGTTTAAATTACATAGTCAAAATTACACTAACTGATAGAATATCCTTTATTTTTATTATTTTAAATATCAGTGTTAATTGGTGTAGTCTGTATAATGTACACTAACTTTGAAAATTTCAAGTGTCTGTATATATACATATATGTATGTAAGTGTCTGTATATTACGTGAGTATTTCAACAAATTTCGTTGCTCGCTGTAGAACACCCTTTCATTTTTAACTGGCATATATTTGTTGTTGTAACGTTACGGTTCTCGAGAAAACAGCATGTGACAGACAAACAGACAGACGGACGGATGGATAGACGGACAGCGTAGCGAAAACAATAGGGTTCCTTTATACTTTTGTTGTACGGATTCCTAAAAATTATACTTCTGGCCCAAATATTATATTTGCCGCCAACAAAATAGAGAGTCAACTGCTTCTATACAATAAAGCAACTTAGTAGGTGAGGTTTAGTATTGATACTACTTTAAAGATTTTTCTCCATTTTTTTATACATTAATTTTCAAAACCATCATGGAATGCCTCAATATTGAAAAACAATTATTCATATCAAGGTAGATTTATATATCGATTCATAGTATAACAAACATTTATTAATAATTTATCAATGCAAAATCATAATTTTGACAAATTTATTGATAGCAGTAAGAATATTTAGATTAATCTATATTTAATAGCTCTTAACATGGGAAATTTATCACCGGTACACTGGCCATTGAAATCATCTAGGGTTAAGTCGAACAAGGCAACACCACCTATACCACGACTTTTGACGTAAGCGGCCTTATTAGAAGCGGTATCAGGATCTTCGTAGCTAACCCATATGCCATGCTCACCATTCTCATCGGCTGGACGGAAGGCATAGGTACCATACTTCCTGGTGGGATCGGCAACACGACGCAATGGAGCATCAGCACCAGACCGTCCAACATTGGAAGGATTAGGCAATTTTAGGCACACCTCAGCCCAGTTTAAGATACCTGCTAGTTTTGTTTGAGGACCGGGATCAGCAGCACCTTTGGTGTCGGACACAATAGGAATAACTTTTGAATCCGATGTAGTTTTCCAGGCGCGGCCATAACTGGCAATGCCAACATTAAGTTTACTATGTGGAAAACGCTGGGCAATCCAATAGTCAACTTGAAAATCAACATTGTAATGAGGCTGGCGATTGCCCTCTAATGGGATGGGATAGAGAGGTGCGGTAAAATCAGCTTCTTCGGGATTACGCTCTGGTGTAGTAAAATCAAAGGCTGCCAAATTAACGAAATCCAAATGACCAGCCAAAGCAGGCGCATTAAAATACCCTGAAAAAAATCATATATTTAAAACTCAACGCAAAAGAAAACAGTTTTCATTTACTTTACTCACAAGTAGAATTAACATTTGGTAAAACAGTTAAAGAAATCATAAGATTGTTGGAATTAAATATAGATTTCAAAGTACTAACAAAATTCGTGAACTGCTCTTTATGTTCATCAGCTTTTTCATCCACAATAAAGTCACCAGTGAAAAGCTTTTTGAATGATTTCCAAGTCTGCCCAGCACCAGAGTGAACCTTGCGTGCTTTATTACGCGGCAATTGGAATGCCAAATCCAAACCATCAAAATTATAGCTGCGCAATAAATCACGAGCTGATTCAGCAAATGCTCTATGCTTTTCAGCACCACCCTCCAAAAGTTGTAAATATTTTTCAGGACTTTCAAAATCTTTATCTCCACCGACACTCAACAGGAATTTAATATGTGGGAATTTTTCCTTTAATTCAGTTACAGTGGCAAAATGACGTCTCTGCAAGTCACGTTGAGTGTTTAAGCTTTTTAAATGGAAATTCTCGGAATTAACGCCAGCATAACCGTAGATTACATGGGTACAAAATTGCAAAGCAATTTCAAAATCGCTCGTTGAAAACTTTGCCAAACCTTATAAATACAAAAACACAATAAGCTGCTAACCGCTAATATTACTGGAAAGATTTCAAAATTTATTTACCATCTCTGTCGACACTGGAGGCATCATAAAAACACACCAAATTGGGACCGACAGCTAGTGTTAGCTGACAAAGTGCAAGTGGTAAAAACACACTCAAAAACAATTTCATTGTTATCTAGAGAATTGATATCTGTAAATTTTATTGCGTAAAATCGTAGCTTGAGTTGTGACTGCGTTCACTGTTGAAATAAAACTAACTAAATAATTAGGATTATCCGTCAATCAGGTCCGGTTTTTATGATAACTTGACAGTTTTATTCTTATTTTTTATTATTCCATGTTTTGATTTCTATGAGGTCAAGATGGAATGCGCGGGGGCTATGATGAACTGTTATTATTATGCCAGCTAAAAAGATTTGCTTTGATTTCAAAACTTTGATAATTGAAATGAGTTCACTTTAATAAATAAAAAACGAACTTTGAGAGAATTTTAATTGTAAGCCAAGCTTTTGCGAACATTAATCCAAATATTAAAAAAAGCAAGAGAAAAAGCTTTATTACTCACTTAATAATCGCGATTTGTTATCAATAATCTAAACCTCTCATCCTTTGCTGAAATATAGTCATAACTCAAAAAAAAATTGTTTTGCAGAAAATGAGCTCAAAATTTTGAATTTACTAACAACTTAATGGTAAAAGAAAATGTATTCTTCTCTAAAAGAGTTTATTATACAAGATATTTATATAAAATTTTAAGACAATATGAAGAGCGATTAGTTGATTAATTCTGCATTAGCGTCTCAAAGAACAAGTTTTTTGAGTTATGGCTTTACTACAGCAAAGGCTCGCTATATAGTACTTTACTACAGACTTTTATTAGTTTATCAATATTCATGTATCACTTTATGCGTTACTATTATAAACATGTTTATTAATGGTTTACTTTTAATTAAAGTGGGTGCTAGACACATCAATACTCAGCTTCAATATTTGTGTTTGTTTGTATGCGTTTGTTTACAAAAAATAGTTACACATATACGTAGGGAAAATATTGAAGAATATCAAAATGCTTTTGATTTTCATAACAAACGCAAACAAACACATGTATTGAAGCTGAATATTGATGTGTCTAGTCAGCACCCACTTAAAACAGAAAAAATATATATTCTTTATTCAAAAATTATCCATTATGTTACACAATTAAAATATTGTTAAGCCTTGATAGTATGTATGATCTTTTTACAGTATAGTCATAGTCTACACCGAATAAAATCTATGCAATATATGCATAAAAACGCTCGTACATATTACGAAATATTTCGTAATATCGCATCACGAAACTCTTTCATAAAATATACGAAAATAATTAAAAAATAAAAGAAAAAAAAATTGGCTCAACCGGGGCATCAACTCGCAATTTTCATATATCAACGCAAGTACTCTAACCACTGAGCCACTTTCTACTTATTTCATAAGAGTCAAATATGTGTTTTATTTACTTGTGTCTGAAAATATGTCAATTTATAAAAAAATAATTGGAATTTTTTTTTAAATTCAAATATGTACATTAGGGTGGGTCAAATTGTTCGGGTGAGAAAAAAAAGTGAAAGGCGTCTAGCAAAAACGAACTCTACACAAAATTCTAAGAAAATGACCCTAAGAATGTAGGCGCCTAAAGTCAAAACCTACACTCTAAAATATTGGTTCAAATTTACGATCATTTATTGTCTAAATTTGTGTTGAAAATTTCTCCTTGTCTAAAATTACATCGATTTTGTAGATATTTTATTAAAGTAAAACCTTTCAAATTAAACATATTTAGTCCAAGTGGAAAAAATGTAACATAAAGTATAATACGGCGATGGCTGAATGGTAGCTACGTCGGACTATCAGTCAGGGGGTCGCGGTTCAAACTTGCACGCAGCCAATCGCTTTTTTTTTAGTAAAAACATTTTGTTAAAAAATAATGCGTGTGTAATTTTAGCTCGATAATAATCTGTAATATTCAACAAAAGTGTTTTAGAGTGTAGCTCCCGCCGAGAGACATCAAAATTCAAGCTTTTTATTGGATATAAACATGTACAACCAAACAATATAAGTAAAATTTTTGACTTTACCCCTTCCGATTTTGATCAAATTTAGAACGAGTGATGTCTCTGGCATAACTACCATTAATGCATAATCTTGACTTACTACACATTCTGGTTCGCGAAATAAAGCGACTTGAAAATGAGAAAATTAAAAAAAAAATTTACTAAAGTAGCTATATTTCGCGAACCAGAATATATAGTGAGTGAAGATTTTGCGTTAATGGTACTTATGTCAGAGGCATCATTCGTACAAAATTTTATCAAAATCGGAAGGGGTAGGCCTAAGATTTTACTTATATTGTTTGGTTATAAATATTTTTACCCAATGAAAAACAATAAGTGTGGTAGTGTTGGATATTAATCAGATAGGTGAAATTTCAAAGCTGACTAAATTTAGTTGAAATAAAAATGCAAGAATTTACCATGGAAAATAAGTCTTGTATTCTATTTACTGGCAAAAATTAGTTAAATAGCTGATGTTTCATTGAAAAAAAAGCATCCACCTTCATAAGTGGTAAAAGCGAACAAGAACGCTGATGATGACGAGCGTAGCGGCCGTCGAAATCAGTAGTACTGATCCGTTCTGCTAATCTGATTTGAATATTCCAGCACTCCACTCTTAATAAAAATAATTTGAATTTACATTCATTCAATTATTGAACTAGAAAGCCGAAATAATAAAAAAAAAAAATAAAAAAAAATTTTCAGAAAAACTTTAATTTTTATGTCTCTCGGCGGGAGCTAGGTTTTGATTTTGTACCCCTAGTTTCTTAGGGTAATTTTCTTAGAATTTTGCGTAGATTTCGTTTTTGCTAGACGCCTGTTGACAAAAACAATTGACCCACCCTAATGTCCATATATTTTTTAACAACGCTGAAAATAATTCATGCAGCATTTTACGAAAAAACTTTCGTACATTTACGAAAAAAAAACTTAAGACAATATTTTTTTTAATTTACGAAAGTAACGAAAACGTTTCGTCAATATAAAAAATATATTGAAAGTATTTTTTATAAATTGACATATTTTTCAGATGTAAGTAAAAAAAAAACATATTTTTAGATATTATAAAATAAATCTTAAGTGAATCAATGGAAAAAAGCTTACGTGTAGTGCAAATAATCCATGCAACATATTACGAAAAAAACTTTCGTAATTACTTTTTTCGTAGAATATAAGAAACTTTCGCACATTTAATTTAATTTATTCGTACTCCTATACAACAAGACTTAAAGTCTTATAATTATAGCACATGTTACGAAAAAAATGAGGTAATATTTTGTTTTTAATTTACGAAAGTAACGAAAACCTTAACATTTTTCATTGTTAAAAAAATATGTACAGTGAAAGCTCCCATAAGCGGACACTCGCCGTCGGGGAAGTTTTTGTCCGTTAGGTGGAGATATCCGTTAATAAGAATAAAGCAACAAAAAACTTTATTATTAATAAAAAAATTTCACTTTTAATTAAATTTTTGTCTTGCCCATCACTAACATAATTGGACATTAACGATGAAAGTGCGTTGGTGAGTCGAGTAACGTGTGACTTTTTAACACTCAAAGCTTCTCTTGAAACAATTTTAAAATTTATGCAATGTCGCTTACAAAATTTTGGAAGTCATTAGAAGCGACTTAGTTGCTGTACATGGTTTTCCGCCGATCTCGTTTGCTTTGCTTTAACAACACTTAAAAAAAATCAAAAGTTATCTGTACATTTAACCAGACCCACTTATCTATATGTATTTCGACACGCTGAATCTCAGCTTCGTTTGGCTCGTATATTTCAGAGTTTTGAGTAAATTGCGAAAACCTGACAGAAATAGCTTTTTGTCATTTACTCGAAAGTTTGAGGGCGTAAGAGCCAAACAGTAAATGGGTCTGGCCAAATGTACAGACCAATATTGTTTTCTCTTGTGCCGGTGTTACTGTACTATAGTCTTTACTTAACTAAAGTAGGTTAAGTAATGATATTTATATGAAAATACTTAGCTAAATCATAGCTGCAGCGTTAGTTAACTATAGACTGTGACACTTTTGGTCTACTATTACAATATTGGATTTCAAGAAACTTATCTTTTGGTTTGTATTTGTGGTACCAAATTACCATAGAGCTCCGAATATATATTTTTTCTTGGAAATTTCCCCGGCTTAAGTTATTTAAACATTGTTACTTAATTTTTGTAGTCCAAGAATACTAACTTTTCGCTAAAGTGTCCGCTTACGGGAGTCTTTTTTTTGTCAACGGTAATGGTAATTTCATGTCCGCGACCGGTCATGGGAGCGTCCGTTTGTTGGATTGTAATGTCTTTTCTTTTCATTACAATGGTTCCAAGTGCAGTAAAATTATCCGCACAAGGGAGATGTCCGCTTATAGGAGCTGCCCGCGAGTGGATCTTTACTGTAAATGAAATTTAAAAAAAAAAATTTTTTTGTACTTTGATATATCGTACGAAGGTGAAATCCTATAGGCCTATAAGCCTATTGTCTAACATGTAAAAACTATTTGAAAAGCTACTTATGAGTAAGCTAACACCCATACTGAATGGTACTGGTTGCATTCCAGACCACGAATTCAGTTTTAGGAGACAACATAGCACGATAGACCAAACACATAGACTCGTGGACGTGCTTACAAGAAATAAATATTGTTTTGCACTCTTCATCAATGTTTCTCAGGCATTTGATAAAGTATGTCACGAAGGTTTTATACAGAAACTAAGGTAAAACCTACCCGCAAACACACTCAGCCCCCTGTAGCGCGATTCTGTAACTTTTATTACGATATTCGTATCTTTAAAATAAATATAACGAAAATTTTTCGAATTTGTTATTCAGTAACATTTATAACGATATTCGATGTCGGTTAGATAACGACAATAATTTTTCTGTTGTTAATATATAGAAAGGAATCAGTTGTGCAACCGTAGCACGTAATTTGTGCCAACGACTGAAGTTATTGTTCTACAACAATTTAGGAACATATAAACTCTTTTATGTATAAATAACAATAATTCTATCATTTAAACATTTATTTTAACATATATTTCTCAAAATTAAAAAAAATGTATGAAAAAAATTATCTGTACATTGGTTACCATGGCCAAATTAATTTGTTTTTTTTTTATTCCTCTTTGCGCTTTTCGCTTTTGTTAACAGAGATGCTACATGATATCGAATAAAATTACACAAACGCACTATCGTTACTACAAGCGACTAAATATGATAATAAATGTTACGATTGTCGAATCGTTGAAAGTTACAGAATCCCGCTACTGGTATGTTAGAAATAAGCGAATTCATAGAGATCTAGAAATCATAGGAATTTAATTATTTTGGTTTGTGTTCGATTTTAATTTAATTTTTCAATTAAATTATATTTTTATTTAGAGATAAATGTGAATCATATAGAAAAAGAAAATTTTTGACTGCACAGAGGGTTGAACTGACGATTCGTTAGCTCCCGCTAATCTCTTCAGAATTATTTTCCGCTTGGACAACTCGACTAAAGTCGGTGGTTTGTAATAAGGAGTTAAATAGCATCTACTTTTAAACAATTCATACATATTCACTTTTATTCTTTGTCTTGTGTTAAGCTTTTTTTATTTTTTCTCTATTCTAGTATTAATTATCATTAAAAATTACAAGTACTAGTGTGTGTGAATGTTTGCTTCTTCAGTTTATTTGAACATGTACATCCTTTTGATAGGTGCCTTTAGAGTTTTAACAATTAAGTTATGAGTTTAGTCGAACTATATGAGAAGAAATTTAGGCCCTAATTGTGAGAACAAAACAGAGAACAAAAACAAAATTTGAAATATTTTATAAATTTGTTTCATTTTTCATAAAAATTTTAAAATATTTGAAAGGTAAAGCAAGGCTTTAATTTCTATACGTTTGTTTGGTGAAGAATTTGTATGAAAAACAAAAACAAATTTTTAAAATGTAGTCAAATTTATTGTTGCTTTAATACAAGATACATTAATATAGGTAGCGGTAATACTAAAACAAATGCAACATGACAAAAACAACATGGGTTTTTATTGCTGTTTCGTTGCCAAAAGTGTCAAAAAAGCGAGTCTGAACCAAAGAAAATTGCGCACTAAACTTTCAGTTTCACCAAACTAATGATAGTGAAAAATTTTTCACTTCCACTACTGCTATTTAGTAATGAATTGCAAAAAATAGGCCTCAATAAATAATAGCGATTGTGATGTGGAACAATTTTCTACAGAAATTAACATTATAACAAGGAAAACATTTATTCTGCACCTTACTCCCAACTCTGCCCAACTTAATTAATAATATTATTTTCAAATTACTTTTTTAGTTTTTTCTTTGCACTTCTTTCATCACTTCAACAGGTTGTAAAAAATAAACAACTTTTGACACTTTCAATAATGAAAATATATAAACAGCTGTGTTTTTACCACTACCTGTATTAATGTATCTTGCTTTAATATAAACTTCATTTCGGTGATGTGATTTACACAATTAGGGCCTTAATTATTTCGGCTTGAGTTCGGTTTTAATTTAGTTTTTTAATTAAATTATATTCTTATTTAGAGATAAATGTGAACCATATATACAAAGATCGAAACGTCAGTTCAACCCTCCGTGCAGTCAAACATTTTCTTTGTGACAGTATGAATTGATTTAAAGTAGATGATTAAAAGTAAATGATGAAGAGATTATCTGGAGCTATCGAAACGTCACTTCAACACCCTCCGTGCGGTCAAAAACTTTCTTTGTCTATATTCTGCACATTTATTTCTAAATAAAAATAGAATTTAATTGAACAATTAAGTAAAAACCGAACTCAAACCAAAATACTTATATTTTTTAGGATATACAAGTAATTATATCTTACGCGAAGAATAGTGTCTAAATTGGCTTTGATTGAATACAAAACGTAAGTCAGGCAGTGGAAGCTGTTTTGTTGTACCACAAATAATAAGAAAATCCATAATTAAAAAAATTATTTCAAATTAAAATACATTTTGAAAAACAAATTCTTAAGAAAACATACTTTTTAGTCACTGCTTAGGCCTTAGTATTATAAAAAAATTACGTTTTACTTATCATTAGTAGATCCAAATTTATGACGCATGAGATATTTTTTTCGGTCTTTTGTGTTTGTATATTTAAATAATAATATTTTGATAATACATTAAATTTGTCACCATTTTTAAACTTATAGAGGGCAAAATGAGCTACCTTCACAAAAAAATAAATAAAAAATTATGGGAGTCCGATATTGTAAAATATTATATTATTTCGAATTTGTTGCGGTCGACAAGCTATTAAACAGCTGTTTACTGAAATGTAGCGCATATAGTTATTTTACAGCAATGGTTTTGCGAAATGTACAGCGGTAGCACAATTATATGTTAGGGAAAATTAGTAGCTCTTATTGCGCACTAGATGGTGTTTATATGCAGCTGTTAAGTATGAATGACAATCTCAAAGACGAAGAAGACTTTAAGTTTGACAAGTTTAGTTTTTTCTCTTCCTTATTTTGCTCTGTTTTAGTAAATTTCTTATTAAAAGTGCAAAAAATCTTTTTAAAAGTTATTAAAATTAAATGTTTTTGTATTCATTTTATTTATTTGTTTTTATTTGCCTACGATAACATAATGTACGACCATTAGTGAAAATTAGTAGCTACTACTACTACTATTGCGCACTAGATGGTGTTAGTGTATTTCTATGCAGCTGTTAAGTTTCTCTGTACTTCTTGTTCTCCGTATGATTACACTAATACACTCATATACAGCTCACACCGCATTATAGTAAGATTAATCTTACTCAAAATTTGTGATTGTATTGTGAAAAAGATTTTTACCCCCTAGCGTATAGATGTTTACATATCAAAAAAAAAATAATAATATGTAACAAAAAATTTGAGGACACATTTTACTTAAAATTAAAAAAAAACCAAAATGTATTTTATTTTCTAAGTAAAATATTAAAGTTTTAGGAAATTTATTATTTGACATATTGCCATAATTTTATTTTAAATGAAATTTATTTGCTGATGGTTAAGCATTTTCTGTATGCATTTAATTTTTGTTTCACCAAATCGTCAGTAGACTTCAATCACAACTTTGAAAAGTTACAAACCTCTTATCTTATGCACAGATTTTCAAAAACCATTTGAGAATTTACAAATGTATTTTAATTAATAATGTATTTTAATTAACAATAATTCCAAAGAAAATTAAAAAAAGTCTTCTTAGTTCTTTGCTGATTCCTCATTAAAAAAATAATTTTTAATCAAATGTTTTTGTATTCATTTTATTTATTTGTTTTTATTTGCCTACGATAACATAATGTACGACCATTAGTGAAAATTAGTAGCTACTACTACTACTATTGCGCACTAGATGGTGTTAGTGTATTTCTATGCAGCTGTTAAGTTTCTCTGTACTTCTTGTTCTCCGTATGATTACACTAATACACTCATATACAGCTCACACCGCATTATAGTAAGATTAATCTTACTCAAAATTTGTGATTGTATTGTGAAAAAGATTTTTACCCCCTAGCGTATAGATGTTTACATATCAAAAAAATAATAATAATATGTAACAAAAAATTTGAGGACACATTTTACTTAAAATTTAAAAAAAAAACCAAAATGTATTTTATTTTCTAAGTAAAATATTAAAGTTTTAGGAAATTTATTATTTGACATATTGCCATAATTTTATTTTAAATGAAATTTATTTGCTGATGGTTAAGCATTTTCTGTATGCATTTAATTTTTGTTTCACCAAATCGTCAGTAGACTTCAATCACAACTTTGAAAAGTTACAAACCTCTTATCTTATGCACAGATTTTCAAAAACCATTTGAGAATTTACAAATGTATTTTAATTAATAATGTATTTTAATTAACAATAATTCCAAAGAAAATTAAAAAAAGTCTTCTTAGTTCTTTGCTGATTCCTCATTAAAAAAATAATTTTTAATCAACATCAATAGAACCAATATGACAATTGAGTATTTTGAATGTCGAATAGTTTTCAGACTTTTAAGAAAAAAAAGTTATTTTAAAAATTTTCTTATACCATCTAACTGAACAAACGTACCAAGTTTTGTCAAAATTGGAGCCCTATCATCAAGAAGTAATAGATAGTTCATAGAACTGCTATATATGCAAAAGATAAAATTATCTTATCTTTATTTAAAAATTCTTGAAATTAAATTAAAAAAATTACAAACGATTTTTGACTGACTTTAACAAAGGATATTTCTCACCAGTACAATTACCGCGGAAATCATCATAGGTCAAGTCAAATAATGACATACCACCCAAGCCATTGGAGCGCACATAGCTGGCTTTATTCCAAGCAGAATCTGCATCTTCATAGCTGACCCATATACCATGATTACCATTCTCGTCAGCTGGACGATAAGCATAAGCACCATAATAACCATGATAAATACCATCACGTCTAAATGGAGCATCAGCGCCTTTCAGAAGAGGATTCGAACGAAACTTGTCACAAACTTCAGGATAACTTAAAATACCAGCAGTTTGACTTTGCATGCCAGGTTCTGCACGACCTTTTGTATAGGCTAAGACGGGAACTCCAGTAGAGCCAGAATCCGGTGTAAGTTTCCAAGCACGACCATAAGTCGCCATGCCCAAAATAACTTTGTGAGCTGGACATGAATGTTGCAACCAGTAAGAAACTTGAAATTCGGCATTATAGTGAGGTAATCGATTTTGACCATAGAGTTCAAACAGCGGAGCAGTATAATCAGCCTCATCGGGATTACGTTCAGGTGTAACAAAATCAAAAGCGGCTAAGTTAACATAATCCACTATTTTTGAAACAGCAGGGATATCAAAGTACCCTTAATTAAAAAAAATATGTATACATTTTAAAATAACTATAGATTTCGTATTGCCAGTATTCAAAACTTACAGGTCGAATTAACATTGGGTAAAACAGTTAGAGTTAAAAGTAGGCCACTTGGCTTAAGGGCATTTGTGAATTCTTCCACTAAAGTTGTAAATTGTTTCTTATGCCTATCAGCTTTGGGATCCACGATAAAGTCGCCAGTAAACGTTTTCGTAATTGTTTTCCACAATAAATAAGCTTTAGAATGAACTTTGCGTGGCTTATTTTTGGGAAACTGGAAGGCTAAATCGATACCATCAAAGCCAAAGGAGCGTACCATCGAATAGGCAGTATTAATAAATGCTGTCTGCTTAACACGTTCACCTTCCAGAAGTTCAATATATTTATTAGCATGATCGGAATCAATATCTTTATCACCTCCGATACTGAGCAGCACTTTCAAATTCGGAAATCTTTTTTTCAAAACCGCTACTTCGGAAAACTGATGTTTGTGTAAATCCAAAGCTCCACTGTATACCTGATATGTATCCGGGTTCACTTCCAAGTAACCATAAACCAAATGTGTGCAGTATGGTAAGGCATTTTCAAGATCTTGATTTAAAAATTTGCCCAAACCTGTAAAAAAATTAAATAAATATTTAAATTTAAGCATCTTAATTCGCACTTGCTTTTATAATTAATTGTGGCTAAAAATATTTATGAGAAACAATTTGTTTTACATAAAAAAACACGAGTGTGGTCATGTTAGCGATTTTTGTTAACTTAAATTTTAAGCTAGCTCTTCATTGTAAATAGGGCAATATTCTTACTGACGCACACTGGGAAAAATGCCAATATGGCATCAGGAAAATCATTTCTAACAAACGAATAGTCTAACCCAAAAAATATGTATGGATGAATTATGGGCAAGGATGTAGGCTAGAAGGTGAAAGTTAGGTAGCTATTTTTAGCATAGTGGGCGCTATATGTTGTTATGTAAGATAAATTTTACCAATAAACTTTTTAGCCTTCCTATACTCGCTCCAGGTCTGTCAGACCGATGTTTGTAGAGCCTACAAAACTTACATTAGTTTAAAGAGTTTTAATATAACTCCATTTAGTTTTAGAAATGCATGTTATATGCAGTAATATAAATACAAGCTTTAAAGAAAAAATCTTTTTTGTATATGACTAATAGTCTTTCACGGCAGTCATTGTAAAATATGGTTAAATTCCTAAGAAATAAAAAAAACATAAAAAATACATTTCTACTAAAACTAAGCAAAGCAAAATGCAATAATTCCAAGAAAATAACTACGCACACCCGTCTTATTAACACAAGCTTTGTAATGGCACTAAATTGAAGTTTATTGAGAATGATGAAGCTAAAAGAAATTAGAGTACTTTCGCGTTCTTCGTTCATAAGAAAAATATTAAAGTACTATTAGTCGGTCTCACAGACCGGAAGGTTAAGCTTCGAAAAGCTTATATCTTCCAAACTTATAGTCCGATCCAGAAAAAGCGTATGCCTGAAAAGGCTATAGGCTATAAGGTTTGTAAACAAATTACCTATTTTTAGCATACTGGTCGCCGTATGTTGATAGATAAGACCAATTTTACAAATAAAATTCTTAATTCTTCGGAATTCTTCCGATCTACAAAAAAGTATAGATGAGTTATAGGCAAGGATGTAGGCTGTAAATTTTGTAAAAATTAGACAGCTATTTTAACACTGTGGGGCTAAGACCAATTTTACCGATAAAATTCCTTCCAAATTATTAGTCTTATCGACAAAAAATGTATGGATGAATTATAGGCAAGATATATGCTTTAAGGTCCATACAAAAATAGTCACCTGTCTTAGCACTGTGGGCACTATGTGTTGTTGTATACGACCAATTTTAACAATATAATTCTTAAGTTTTCGAAAAACCCATTTTTTCCAAACTAATAGTCTGATCCACAAAACTGTATAGACAGGTTTTAGCCAAGGATTTAGGATATAAATTCTGTAAAAATTTGACCGATATTTTTAACACTGTAGACGCAAAATTTTGTTATACAAAACCAATTTTACCGATAAACCTCTTTCGTCGTCGGAAAGCTTATATCTTTCAAACTAATAGTCTGATCCTTGGAAAGGCTATAGTCTATAAGGTCTGTAAATATATTAGCTATTTTTAGCACAGTGGGCTCTATACGCTGCTATATACGACCAATTTTAAAAATTAAAAATGCATTAAAAAAATTTTAAAGTGGAATCAAACTTCAAAATGCATTAAAAATTTAATTTAAAATTGAAAATGGTTTCTGATGTAATTCAAAACATAGATAGATCTGAGTCTAAAAGAAGATATTGGGCATACATTTTTGCAAAAATTGGACCGCGAGGGGAGGTAGAGGGAAATTTCATGCTCTTTGAAACTACCTATACGATTCAGATGAAATTCAAAACATAGATACATCCGAGTCTAAAAGAAGACATAGGCTATACATTTTAAAAAATAGGATCATGAAGGGAGGTAGGGGGATATATCGTCCTCTTTGACTATATATTTTATCAAAAATAGGATCACGAGGGGAGGTGGGGGAAAATTTCGTCCTCTTTGAAACTATTTATCCGATTTTAATGAAATTCAAAACTTAGATAGATCTGAGTATAAAAAAAACATAGGCTGTACATGTTTCCATAAATAGAATCACGAGGGGAGGCAGGGGGAAATTTCGTCCTCTTTGAAACTATCTATCCGATTTTGATGACATTCAAAACATAGATAGATCTGAGTCTAGAAAAGCACATAGGCTATACATGTTTTCAAAAATAGGAGCACGAGGAGGGGTAGGGGCAATTTCTCCCTCTTTAAAACAATCTAGCCGATTTTGATGAAATTCAAAACATAGATAGATCTGAGCCTAAAGGAAGACATAGGCTATAATTTTTTTCTAAAATAGGATAACCATATAAACCGATTTTGATGACATTTAAAACATAGATAGATCTGAATCATAAAGAAGACATAGTCTTCTTCGGGATCCTATTTTTTTCAAAAATAGGACCTCGAGGGGAGGTAGCGGCAAATGTCTTCCTCATTGAAACTATTTATCCGATTTTGATACAATTCAAAGCATAGATAGGTCTGAGTCTAGGAAAGCACATAGGCAATAAACTTAAAAAAAAAGAACCAGGAGGGGTGTTAGGGACAAAAATTTCTTCCTCTTTGAAACTATCTATACGATTTTGATGAAATTCAAAACATAGATAGATTTGAATCTAAAAAAGCACATAGGATCTAAATTTTTTAAAAATAGGAGCACGAGGAGTGGTAGTGGGCAATTTCTGCCTCTTCGAAACTATCTAGCTGATTTTGATGAAATTCAAAACATAGATAGATCTTAGTCTAAAGGAAGAAATATGCTATAATTGTTTTAAATAGGACCACGAAGGTAGGTAGAAGGAAATTTCATCCTCTTTGACATTAACATTATTGAACCTACCACGCTCCCTCTTTTTTAAAACAGACATACATACTTACCTGAATTATACAAATAAAATTATATATTTCTGAAACGAAAGAAACTATTTTAGTTGCCACGGTTGAAAGAGAATTTATCATCTCGACATGAATAATTCCCTCCGTTCAGAGATAGTAAAATACAATTTCTAAAGGAAGCGAAACGTAAGGAACTACGTTCCTACCCGGTGTCCCATGATACCATGCGTTCTTTTTTTTCTGTATTTAAGCTTGTAAACCTTAACTGAAATAGCAAATATATAAATTAAGGCCGTTTAAAATAGCTGGTATAACCAGGGTTGGCTGTCCACTGGGTAACCCTAGTGGATTTTCTGTATTTATTAATTTAAAGAAAGATAGTATATAATGTGAAAAATATATAAGAAAATAATTGAAAAATTCACAAAACTAGTAGCCCAAACACGTACATAAAGTTATTTTAAATCAGTTATACATAGCTTTTAGGCTCTCGCTCAAGACAATGGAATTTGCTTTTTCACAAAAGAAGATGGACTTTGATTTTGCAATGACATAGAAGGTATGTTCGAAGAAATTGGCATACCCTGTGTTCCTAGCGAATGGCGTTTATTAATTGACACCTCTACAAAAAGCTTAAAAGCTGTTTTATTACACAACATAAATTAATTCCCCTCTCTTGCAATCGCTCACTCAGTACATCAAATCTTGCTTGAATCTGTAAAGTATCGCGTGTATAACTGGCAGCTGATTGGAGATTTTAAAATTGTGGGATTTTTAATGGGACTACAGAGCGGATATAGAAATTATCCGTATTATCTGTGCTTATGGGATAGCAGAGCGGATGCTGAACACTATAATCAACGGTAATGGCATGTAAGAACAAAACAGAAGAAAAAAGAAGTGTAGAAGTGGAAAAAGTGTTAATACCATCTCTGGACATTATCTTAGGGTTGATGAAACAATTTGTTAAAAAAAAACTGGATGAAACTTCAGAAGCTTTTGGATACTTGAATCAGTTTTTTTTTCGAAGTTATCAGAAGCAAAAGTTGAAGCTGGGATTTTTATTGGTCCGCAAATTTTACAGATTTTCGCCGATGAAATATTTTCAACGTTGCTGAATCGTACTCACAAAGCGAGGTGGAATATATTTAAAGCAGTAGTTTTTTGATTTTTAGAATATAACAAAGCTGAAAACTACGAAAAGTTAGTTGAGGACACGCTAAAGTTTTTTAACGGCATGGGCTGCAGGATGCCATTAATATGCTGCATGCTGATTTAGATAAATTTAGAAACAAAATGGAAGCGTATTAAGAAGAGCAAGAAGAACGCTTTCATCAGGACATTATGAGCTTCGAACAACGTCATCAAGGCCAATACAATGAAAACATAGTGGGAGATTATGAAGGGCACAACTTTACTCTTCATTCCTCTGCTCCTAAGCAATATGTGAAGTTCATCTTCTTAAATTAAATTAAACCACTCTTCTGCTAAATTCACATGAAACTTTATACTGACCGGACTATCAGTTTCGAAATGATTGATATATTTCCAAAATGTTTTGATTCTGCAACACTGGCAGTAATACTCCATACAAAGTTTTTTTTTATTAAAATTCAAATTCGTAAGTTTTTGCTAAATATACGGTAACTTGCTCATTTTCTGCCCGATATTAAAAATTTTATTCCTAATACGTTGAAAACAAAAGTTTCTTTCAGATAAAATGGAGAATTTTGAAAAAAAAATTAAAAAGTGAAAATTTTTTCAAATCTTAACGCCTGTAACTCAATGAATTTTGATCCCATCATTACGGCATAATTATTGACTGAAAGAAGAAAAACATAGCTATGTAACAGTGTGAAATTGCTATAATTCCAGTAAACACTTCTCCAAATTTTTAAAATAGCTGCGAAAATGCTTAAAAAATATATGAATTTAATTTTTGTGTTCAGCAGCCCCAAATTATCATAAAAAATACCTCTATTTTGCATAGTAGAACTATTTAAGTTTAGCCAATGAAGGCTTAAACAAAAATGAACTGGAATTAATCATTAAAAGTTTGGAATTAGAAATTATGATTTGGTTTATATTCAATTTAAATTATATTAGTTAAATGACTGAAAGGCAAACATTTATATTTTGAATTGAATAAAAACTCTTTACAATATACCATAAAAAATCAAATTATATATTAAAAAATAAATAATTATTTTGAAATTTACCTTCTCCTATAAAACGGCCCAAATCATAATAACAAAATATTTTTCCTGTGTGATTGGTAAGACCACAAATACTGGCTACCAGTGATAACAAAATCAAAAATTTCATTGTGATTTCTATACGTTTTGGTTATAACTTTGCTTTATTTAGAGAGACGTTTATTTTCTGATTGCGATGACGGGTTTCGCTACAACACTACCGTATTCAGAAAATGTTAAAATGACACTAAATCGCTTGAAGAAATCTTTATAGCCTTATAGACGTTACTAAATTTCGTACTTAACGTAGTATGAGTTGTGGTACATTTTTGAGGTACACTTTACTGCAAATCACGAGTTGTAGTACGGTTTTGAGATACACTTTACTACATATCATACAAATTCATTTGAAATAAAAATTTGAAAGGCAATACATATAAATTTCGCTGTACAACAGCATAATACACAATACTTATTATCATACTTATCGAAGCACTGTGGTTCAGAATCGTTTTTCATTGGTCAAAACTCTGTACCTTTTAAAATAATAAAGATTTTTTGTATATCTTTATTTAAATAGATATATAACGTCTTAAGCTTTTATCCAGTTTTAGTTTCATTAAAATCAGTACAGTGATATTTGAGAAATTCAAGGATAAAGTTGAACTTTCGATTTTATTTAATTTTGCATAGAAATGCGTCCTTTTTAACCAACTTTAAAAAAAAGGAGAAAGGCTATCAATTCGTTATGTATTTTTTTAATGTATGTTCCCTCAAAACTCCGCCATTTATAAAGCGATTTCTGATTTGTTTTCTTTAGTTAAAAGGATGTGCTTCCAGATTGGCTCCGTTGAAAAATGGGCCACGCTCATACAAAGTAAATTCACATGAATTTTCAGCTACTTCTACTCAACCGATTCTTATGAAACTTTGCACACACATTAAATTATCGCTACAATACAACATTATCTTCAGAAAAGTGGGCAGTGCCATGCCCATGAAAAGTAAATATGCATTTTAATTTTTTCAACTTAGCCGATTCTTATGAAACTTTGCACACACAATTAGTTTTCGTAAATGTACATGATGATAAAACATGGGGCAGTGCCTGCCACACTTATTTTGTAGTCGGTTTTATTTTTACAAGAATTATTTATTTAGTTTTGGTTGAAATGAAATTTAAATTATTTTTATAAAACAACAAAGTAGGGTTTTGAAAATTTAATACATAATTTCAGTCATAAACAGATTCTAGACTTTCGGTTATTTGAATATGTATTCATAAGTATGCAATGCATGTCCAGGTATATATAACTGAACCGTTTCTACCAGATGAATATCTGCAAGACACTGAATTAAAATAATTCTGCAAAAAAACCGACTTCAATGCAAAGATCTTATAGAACATATTACAAAATGTCCCACAGATTTTCAAAAAAATGTATGGGACCAAACTGCATGTAAACCCTTTCAAACAAAAAAAATAATAGAAAATAAAATAAGATAAAAAATTTAAAACTAGTTCACATGTCGTCGCTGTTTTAACTAACTGACCTAACTAGCATTTCACAAATTTTACAGGAGAGCACTTTTATTGTTTTTTGTCCTAAATGTAATCACTTCCAAGCCAAAATACGTATAAAATTGATTTTCTGCATTTTTTGATGTATAGTATAGCATCTCTTTTTCAGTCTTAAATAAAGAAAAATATAACATTTTTTATTTAAAATACTTTTTTGTGACTTTGAAGCAGATACGACATTTAGTAAAATTTTTTTTTTAATTTATTCAGATACGCCTGCACTATACTTTTATAGTATAAAAAAAATTTAATTTTTTTTGATTTATTCTTTGACTTTATTTTAGTGTTGCTTAATAAAAACAAAAAGTAAAAATGCAAGTTAAAGAATATTTAGAGTAATTAAGTAATTAGATAGCGAGTTATAAAAGAATACATGTTCTGAGAGTTTCAGAAATGAATTATCACCAGTCGTTAAGGAAATCTAATCATAATGTTTACTTTAAAATATACACAGAGAAAATAGATTGATTGTAAAACAGTTCCCATTACAAAGAATCAACAAAATAAATATGGAAATTTAAAGAATCAACAAAATAAATATGGAAATTAAATAAATTCAATTATAATTCCTTGCTTATATCTGAAATAGAATACCTCAGATGGATTTTCAATAACAATAAAAAATCCGCATAATAAAATTTCGGTTGTAGTTAGCTAAATACTCATTTGGTCTTTCCAATCGGATAAAGGTTTAAAGTAGGGATGTAACGATACGCCGTTTTGCCGATCCGATACCGATACCGATATTTAAAAATAAATATCGCCGATACCGATTCCGCTACCGATACGAATATTGAAATTGAGTTCAAGTTTAGATTAAAAAAACTCAAGTCCAATTTTTTTATTATACAAAATTACATTGTAAGAGAGAATATATAAAATTGATTTTAACCCAGTATAAAAAATTTGAAGTAATTTTTAAGGAGCTACATTTTCTTTGCTTCAAAAAAATCTATATTAAAAATATGCAGATAATTAGTAGAAAAGCAAGAAAAATTTTTTAATTCCTTTGTAATTTTAAAAAATACTCGCCATGCTTTTTAAAAAATCGATTTTTTAAAGAACATTTATCAACTAATATTCTTCTAAATAGCTTAATAGCTTAATTATTAAAAGTCTTCAAAAAGTTTATATTTATTCACTTAAATTTACATGAAAATAAAGTTTTGAGTTTAAATTCGCATAAAAAAAATTGTGAAAATGGATAATTTTTTATCCTTTTTCCTTGAGGAAAAACCATTATAGAACACCGAAAAAGAAATTTGTCCTAGCATCGCTTCCAATTCGGTGATTGGTAATCGAAAAACAGAACTTCTTGCAATGGCTAGGATATGTAAAACTAATTAGAAATTATCCAAATTTGCAACGCTTCCGGATCGCGATTTCTTCATTTAAATGACTTCTTTGGAGTGTCTTTTTTTGCTGGAATAAGATTTAAAAAACAACGACTTGAATTTTAATTCATGGTAAAATTAACAAAAAATAAATATTTTTTTTACAAAATAACAGCATAAAAGATTATTAATTTCTAAAATTGATATTAATAAGATTTAAAAAATAACGAAGTGAATTTAATTCATGGTGAAATTGAACAAAAATAAATTATTTGTTAAAAAAAAATTCTGAAAAAAATTTTAAAAGTATCGTCGTATCGACAGTAAAATATCGCCGATACCGATGTATCGGAAAATCTGAAGTATCGCCGATATATCGGTATCGGTATCGGTATTCGTTACATCCCTAGTTTAAAGTAACAATTGAATTATTGGAAGGACTTGACAAGTAAAAATAATTAATATTAAAAATTACAAATTGAGCTCAAAATGAAGCAATCAATCATCCTGGCTCCCCACTATTGATAAAACATAAGTTTTGTAATTTTAATTCCGGCTTTATACATAGTTCTTTCTTTTGTGTTTCAATAGAAATCTTCTAAGACCAACGTACGTTTTTGCTAGAATACTTTTAGAGTATTCAGCCATGAGCTGGCCTGTTTTCCTCTGCTGGCGGAACTAAAGTAAGGATCGCGAAAGGTAAATAATCTCTAATCATAAGCCGGATGAACTATTACTGTCAAGACAATATTTCAGTGCACTTTCATGGACAATAGGAGAGGTAAGATAGTTACGATGGCGATTCCTCAAGGAACCTATTCATTCTTGTATATGAAGATTTATTTCATGATTCCATAGAAATTTTGTGGACAACGGTTCAACAAAAAATTAATGTATCATGAGCAATGTCTTCTTTAATACATCACTAAGTTGTCAAGGTAAGTTTATCAAAATTATCTGCCTGTAGTACGAAGGTTTTATGCATTCAATATCTTTACAGTCAAAAAATACAAGACATATCGGGCATGGATATCATTTATAAGCGAAGAATTTGGATGAATGCAGTTTTAAGAATGTGTATTTTATATTAATATGTATTTGGTTTTCTATGTTTGTTTGGGCTTCTGACTTCAATTAAATACTTAAGATTTCCAAAAATTTTAATTTCATTCACAATAAATTTATTATTCATCAATGAGTCATACTGTGATATTCAGTTCTCTACATCGAATTTGGCGAGTACTAGCAATCGAATTTGGCGATAGTACACAGAACCGACGAAATTCGATTGGCTACGAATTCAGTTACCACAATGAATCTGTTTTGTCTGTGTATTTGGAGGACTGATGTTGATGAGTTTTGAAATATTGGTAATCGGTTTTGAAGAAAATGACCGATTTTTAGGCATATACGCATAAAATTTAGCTGGTGAATGTTATGTTGTTAACTACATCCTAGTCAACCAAAAAATTAAATTTGGAAAAAATTTGTTGTTAAGCCTTTTTGCGTTTTATATTTGTTTCTTTAACTTGGTTATTCCTTTTAGTTTCTTCGTTAAATATAATTGAATTTTTTTTTAAACGTGTGTGCTACTATCAAAAGTTTTTTTTTAACTACTGATATATTCTTTCATTGCTTTTATATAATTTTTTTTAACATTTTTTTAATGGAATTAGAAAAATAATATTGTTAATATATTTTAATATATTTACCGCTATATCGAAAAAAATATAATACACTAAAAAAATCTGAACTAAATATATCAGTAATTTGGTGTTATATCCATAAAGCTTTACACTTACGACACTTCGTGAACAATTTTTTTTGCATTCTTACAGATACGTCAAAAATATTTTTGCTTTTATAGAGATTAAGGTAATAGTTACGTTCATAAAAATTGTACACAATGTGCGGTATGACTAATGACGTCAACTTGTGTACTTAACTCATTTTTCAAAAAAAATATCAGTTAAGTCAGTTAGTAAAAACAGCGACGATATGACACAGCTATTTCTTTTTTTTGGAGGGGGGTGTGTGTGGTAGAAGAGTGGATCAAAGCTGTCCTCCGATTTGCGAAAAAAAATTATGCCACAAAACTGCAGGCAAACCTCTTAAAAACATCGGTTTTTGAAAATCGGTTTACAAATGAAAGAGTTATGCGTGGGGGAGCAAATTTCCCCATCGAATCTCAAAAAAGATTTTAGAGCCATACGACAAGCAAACCCTTTCAAATAAACAAAAGAAAGACAGAAATCAAAAATCTTAAAAGAGTTGAACATGATAAAGAAAAAACAGTTAGTGAAGTTCCCAACCTTTACAAAAAAATTCAGTAATAGGTTAGATTCGTCACGAGATGGCAACACATCTGTTAATTGGGTTTACTAAAGTAATACGATTTTCGCTAGTTGGTTGTTGCTGCCGTCGCTGGGATTGAACTCTACGTCGTGGGTCCTTGGTGTCGTGTAAAGTATATCTGTGGACTTTAAAAGAGCTTCTACACGTCAGATAAGTCTCTCAGCATTAGGTCTACTTTTTTAGCCATCATGAAATATTCTAGTTCGTTTTTATGTTGGCGGATGCGACTTGCGTTCCAGAAACAAATTTTTAAATTTATAGTTTGTTTGATACAACCTGCAATAATGTAGACTGCATTTTAAACAATTGTGTTTATAACGAGTGATTTTTTTGCTATTATCTTTTTGGCAACACTAGTTTTGACAGCTCACGCACGTTTTGTATCTTGTGTCACTGTCAAACATCTTCAGTTTGGTCCATAATTTAATCATGAATCGTCTTACAAACGAACAACGCTTGCAAATTATTGAATTTTATTACCAAAATGCGTGCTCTGTTAAGTTAGATGAAGATCCACTTTTTTATCGAAGAATTGTGTTCAGCGAGGAGGCTCATTTCTGGTTGAATGGATACGTGAACAAGCAAAACTGCCGTATTTGGAGTGAAGAGCAGCCAGAAGCATTGCAAGAGCTACCAATGCATCCACAAAAAACAACCGTTTGGTGCGGATTATGGGCTGGCGGCATCATTGGGCCGTATTTCTTCAAAGATGATGCGAATCACAACGTTACTGTGAATGGTGAGCGCTACCGTGCGATGATAACATACTTTTTTCTGCCCAAAATGGAAGAGCTTGACTTGCATGACATGTGGTTTCAACAAGACGGTGCCACATGCCACACAGCACGCGAAACAATGGACCAATTGAGAGGCGAGCTCGGTAAACAGTTTATTTCACGCTTGGGACCAGTCAATTGGCCGCCCAGATCGTGCGATTTAACGCCTCTAGACTATTTTTTGTGGGGCTATGTTAAGGCTAATGTCTATAGCGACAAGCCCGCTTCGATTGACGCACTGGAAGCCAACATTGCCAACATTATTCGTGAGATACCGGCCGAAATGTTGGAAAGAGTATGCCAAAATTGGACTAAGCGGATGGACCATTTGAGGCGCAGCCGCGGCCAACATTTGCATGAAATAATCTTCAAACATTAAATTATATCGACCCAACTATCGATCCAAATAAATATTTCATGCATTTTTCTGAATTTTATGTGTTTTTTTTATTTTTACTTTCCGATAGTTCTTATAAAATCACCCATTATTAAAAATTCACTGTTTGTATTAAATTTTCTATTGAAGCTTCAATTCGACTATATTTAAAGCTGGTATATTTATTTGCAGGTTTTTGTACTATAGGCTGATTAGACATTAAAATGTTGGCGTATGAGAACTGGCTGGTAAAAGGGTTTTAGTTAGGCTTGCCGGACTGGATTTGAATGAGCTTGATTGTTAAGATATTTTAGCTGCTGTCAAGTTACTAGCTTAAATTTAATTTGTTAAGCTGACATTATATGTTTGACAGATTACATCAAATAACTTAAACAATTTTATGAAAAAATGTTTCATAAATTTTTAGTTAACTATAAAGTTACCAAAACTGTTTACAACTTAAAACTATGTTCTTCTCGGTCGTAACTCATAAATTCTATTACCGGATATACTTACGAAATCGGAAATAAGGTGCCGGCCAAAATCAAAATTTTAAAATTCAAAGCCAAATATCTCTGAAAATATTGAGAATATCTTAATGAAAGAAAGCGTTTTCTCATTGTCTTTTAACAAGCTTTACAACAAGCTCATTACAATCGGATAATATTTGTAAAAGTTATGAGGCCAACAAGATTTTTCATGCCCGAGGTAGTCAAATTTGGCAGCTTGTAGGTCACCGTATATTTCAACAGGGTGCTCCAAATTTCCTCACTCTTAAAGCTTAGCTCCTCCCCTCTGATTTTTGCATACATCGTTTTGCAATCGGTTCGCAAGTTTCAAAGATACATATATATTACCCTTTTTTCAATTGGAATCACTGTGCGATGGCGGTTATAGTGGGTCGTAACTTTCGGCGCTTCTAATGTTAGAAATACCCTCTGCTATAAGAGGGTGTTTAGAAATAATATATTCAAAAAGTTTATGAGTAGCAGCTTAATTTATGCAATGATTTATAATTGCGATATAGAACTTAGGTCTCTAAAATATTAATATAACGTTCTTATCGCTTTAAAATATAATTCGTAAGTAATATAAAAAGTTATCTTATTTAAGAAGCAACATGCGATGATAATTTTAGATATTTTATGAGACATAAATAAATAGAACCTACGTATTCTCCAAAAAATTAAAAACAAGATAATAAATTAAAAAGACAAACAATAAATTTTTATAATTTTGTAGGCGTTCTAGGCATGGGCAAGTGAAAAAATATATCAATAGATTCCTATCGATATCGATATATTTTTAAATATCGATATATCGAAATATCGATATTTTTCAGCAATGATAATTCATACGCAGTCCCTAATTTTTTTTAAATAAAACAAAAAAAAAGTACCTTTCTTATAAATAATTAAGCTAGATAGAGATAATTCCATAATCCTTACTGTTCCACAAATATTTCATGGAATATACATCAACAAAATTACACTCAAAGAATGATAATTTTTCGAATAGACAAAATATTATAAATAAAACCAAAAATTTTGATAGTAATATTCTATTTGATGAAGACTGTGCCGAAATGTTTTTAAAAATTGCACGAAAAACAAAACGAAAGCTAAAAATATCGAATTTGATACTGTCGATATATTTGGAAAAAGTATCGATATACCGATATATCGAAATTAAAAATATATGGCAAGAAGTCGGAATGGAGAAAAACAACAGAGAATATTTACATAAAGTTTTCTCAAAATATACCCGACAGAATTTGTTTGTATTCTCAAAACTGTTTCCGGCATATGTTTGGAAGCAAAATGTAAATTTTTATGAGCTTACATCAATCCGGTGCTCCAATAGCCACTTTTTTATTTTATTTGTAAAAAGTAGCTTTTTGTGCTCCATGTGTATACTAACTGTTGTGTATTGAGTAACTTCTTATTGAGATGAAATTTTCTACTTTTTATTGAAAATAATCGTAAAAATGTTATTAGGAAAGATATTTACATGGAATAAAAAGTTAATATTGATGAATCTCGATATTTTACTTGATTTCTGATTTTTACTTACAAAATAAATATACTTCCAAAGTGAATATACATTAGTTTTCAACTACTTCTACTCAACCGATTCTTATAAAACTGCACACAGTTTAAAGTTCTGCGACAATACTACAGCATGGTTGAGTAGTATTCATGCACTTTACTTGAGGTCTACACGTAACATAATATGTAAGATGAGATTGTCAAATTCAATCGCAGAGAGAATTATGTTACTTGTAGACTTCAAATTAGTGTTATCTCAATGTTATAAAAATTTTATGGGAGCGTTGTTATAAGAATTCTTATAACGACAATCTTATGAGATGAACTGAAAAAAAACACATGTACATGAAAATAAAATAGCGTGCATGTATGAGTGTTTATTAAAATTAATGAAGAGCGATGTTTTTGATAAAATTTCTGTGTTAAATATATGAATAAATGTGTTTAATTGATTTATAAATTTAAATTTGTGTGAAAAATTAAAAATAAAGTAACTAATTATGTAAAAGTAGTACATGTTAACTCGATGAGAATTTGCATAAAATGAAATCTTATCGGAAAAGTAAATTTACGTAAACGTTCAGTTTCATTTTTATGCCGAAGGGTCATCCTTTAAGGATGTATTTTGCGCAATTTTTTGTTTTCATTTTCGAAATGTACCTTCTTCACATGTTGAAAATTAAATCCAATTCCAAATATGTATTTAAATAAAAAAAATTTTTAAAGAAACATTTTTAAGAAAAAAATTTTTAGTCCTTGCTCAGTCTTTAACATTATAAAAAAATTTATGAAATTTATTATTTGATATATTGTCATAATTTTATTTTAAATGAAATTTATATGCTGGAGTTTAAGCAGTTGTCTATATGCAGCATTTCGTTGGTGCTTCACTTTTATTGTTATCCAATGGATTTCTAATTGTATGAAGGTGTAGAAAAATAGAATAGATTCATATGGAATAAAAAATTATTTGCTGGGTTTTGTATAAGTCTCAAAGCCCACTTTGCTTATTTTTTGAAAATCATTTATATATTTGTAGATTCTAAAATGGGTTTTAAAAGTTTGTACATAAGATTAAGGGTTTGTAACTGTTCAAAATTGTGTTTGAAGTCTACTGATGAGTTGGTAATGCACCAACGAAATGCTGCATATAGACAATTGCTTAAACTCAAGCAAATAAATTTCATTTATTATAAAAAATTTTTTTTTAAATGATCACTAGTAGAACAAAAGTTATGACAATCAACAAAAAGAATGCGTGTCTAATTTTTGGTCGATAATAAGGAGTAAAGTGATGCCTACAACAAAAGTGTTTTAGAGTGTAACGTACCAAGTTTTAACAAAATCGGATGTCTATTCCTATACATAATATGTACATGCAAAATTGCTTACATAGATATGTATATACGAAAGATAAAATGCTCTTTAAATTTGTAATTCGATGAAACACAATTTTTATTTAACAGAACAATAATTAGACTTAAAAAATATCTTAGCTTTACTTAAAAGCTCTTGAAATTAAATTTAAAAAATTACAAACGATATTTGGCTGCCCTCAACAAAGGATATTTATCACCAGTACACAAACCGCGGAAATCATCATAACTCAAGTCAAATAATGACAAACCACCTAAGCCTTTGGAGCGAACATAGCTCGCTTTATTCGAAGCAGAATCTGGATCTTCATAGCTGACCCATATACCATGATTACCATTTTCGTCAGCTGGACGATAAGCATAAGTACCATAACGTTTTGTGGGATCACTAACACGTCTTAGTGGAGCATCAGCGCCTTTAAGATAAGAGTTCGAAGGATTCGGGAGTTTGCCACAAACTTCAGGCCAACTTAAGAGACCAGCAGTTTGACTTTGCATGCCAGCTTCAGCAGGACCCTCTGTTTTGGCTACGACAGGAACTCCAGTAGATCCAGAATCCGGTGTAAGTTTCCAAGCACGACCATAAGTCGCCATGCCCAAAATAATTTTATGAGCTGGACAGGAATGTTGCAACCAGTAAGAAACTTGAAAATCGGCATTATAGTGAGATAAACGATTTTGATCATACAGTTCGTACAGTGGAGCAGTATAATCGGCCTCTTCGGGATTACGTTCAGGTGTAACAAAATCAAAAGCGGCTAAGTTAACATAATCCACCAGACTTGAAACAGCAGGGATGTCGAAGTACCCTTAATATATAAAAAATATGTATATATTTTAAAATAACTATATATATTTCGTATTGACAGTACTCAAAACTTACAGGTCGAATTGACATTGGGTAAAACAGTTAGAGTAAAAAGTAGGCCATCAGGTTTAAGGGCATTTCTCAAATCTCTCACTAAAGTTGTAAATTGTTCCTTATGCATATCAGCATTGGGATCCACGATAAAGTCGCCAGTAAACGCTTTCTTAATTTTTTTCCAAAATGTACCAATTCCAGAATGAACTTTGCGTGGCTTATTTTTGGGAAACTGGAAGGCTAAATCGATACCATCAAAGCCATAGGAGCGTACCATCGTATAGGCAGTGTTAATAAATGCTGTCTGCTTAACACGTTCACCTTCCAGAAGTTCAATATATTTATTGGCATGATCGGGATCAATATCTTTATCACCTCCGATGCTAAGCAACACTTTCAAATGCGGGAATTTTCTTTTCAAAGCCGTTACTTCGGAAAACTGATGTCTATGTACATCCAAATCCTCATGTAAACTGTAAACCTGATATATATCCGGCTTGACACCCAAATATCCATAAACCAAATGTGAGCAGAATTGTAGGGCAATTTCTAGATCGGGATTTAAAAGTTTACCCAAACCTGTAAAAAAAATTAAATAAATATTAACTGAAATAATATATAACTCAATTGTTGTAAATATTTAAATTTAAACATTTTAATTAACACTTGCTTTTATAATTAATTGTGGTTAAAAAATTATTTATTTATTAGATACAATTAGGTGTGACATCACAAAACATCAGCATGGTCATATTAGCGGTTTTTGTTAGCTAAAATTTTAAAATATCTCTACCAACATGCAGTATGTTATTTTTTAATTTCAGTTTTTTATAAAGCTAATATTTGGCAAGAGCACAGATTTTAGTATATCAAAATGTCTCCTACTTTTCGATAATACGATGCAACAAAAAAAAATTAACTTCAAAAAATAGATTTTTTTATAAAGATAATTTCGGGCTGCTGAACACGAATGCGAAAGTCATTTATTTTTCTTAAGAAGCGTTTTCTACCTATTTCCAAATATGTTAACATCTTTTCATTGTTACAATAAAAATTTTGCACAGTTGAATATATATGTTTTTCTTTTTCAGCCAATATAAATACTGTAACGATCGAATCAAAATTGATTGACTTATAGGCGTTAAGATTTGAAAATCTTTAATTTTTAACGTTTTTTTTAATTCATATCGGGTCCCACAAAACTTGCCCAATCTGCGGCAAAAAGGGATAGGTATACGCTTGATATACTGACATTGGCAGAGACTAGGTGGATGGGTCAAGGCGATGTGCAGTTACAAAAGGGCTTTTATTTCATTTTATTATTTCATAAAATTCTTTCTCAATATTAATGAAATTTTTATTGGATTTGTGAAATTGCCATTGGATTAATGAAAATAATCTAATGAAATTGTTTCATTGGTTTTATGAAGCAAAATTCTTTCAGTTTGTATACAATTGGGGATAATTGCATTTAAAATCTTCTTTAGATCGTAGAGGAGGTCACTTATTATCAGGAAGGGAGCCGATCTAAATGAGATATCAATTATAATTGCTCGTAAAAGAACAATTATAGTTGTTGGGTTTAGAAATAAAAGAAAAATTGGTTTATTTTCTTTTATTTATTTGCGTGGAGATTATTATAATGGTCACCTTTGGACCACTAGAGTAAAATAATAAGACAAATTTGTTTCCTTTTATCCAGGATAGAAATAGTTCACTTTAGATTTTATTTTCCTTTAGGTTTCAGGTAAGTATAAATTTACTTTTAGATTTAGATTAATTAAAATTTATTAATATGATTATTTCGAACGTATTTGCTTTGTGAATTTAAATTGATTATTAGGCTAATGTTCGTAACGTTATATTCAGAAAGAATTTTCATGATTGATGAATAATATTCCAAGGAACCGATGGCAACGCGGGGAGGGTGCACTTTAATATCAGCTTGAGAGTGATTTAATTCTCGTATTCAATTTTTACGAAAAAGTTGTATATATAAGAATTAAAATTACATTCAACAGAGCCACCTGACAAGTGGTGATAAGCAAATACCCGTGAGCACTGACGATGGAAGTGTAGCGTCTTCCGAAAGTGGCGCTACTCTGTTCTGCTGTGTACGTTGAAAAATTAAGTTGATGTTAATATTTTCTTGTTCCTTGGAATATTAATCATGCCCAATTCTTTCTGAATATAACTTTACGAATATTAGCCTAATAATCAATTTAGATTCACTAATTAAAATTTAGTTGTATGGTTTATTGTAAATATAAGTTTAGTTTAGGTTGAATCAGATATGGCAAAATTGGTACAATTGTACCATTTTTGGTACAAATCGAACTTTAAAAGTACATTGAATGGTACACCAATGGCTTATTTAGTACAATTAATAATTTTTCCATTTTTAGCCCCTGCGATTTAAAGCTCTTGCAGGTCGTGATACATATTAAAGTCTAAGAAAACTAGTTTTTATACATTTATTTACATTGTAGTAAATGCGAATATTTTGGAACTTTATTGAAATAATATATTCTTCTATCTTCCAATAGCAGTTATATATGTCCAAATTAATGAGTTATTTTCGATTAGAAATTGCTAAATCTGACTTAAGTGCATTTTCCTTTGCCACAGATGAGCATATTCATAGGAAAGTCCACTTTTTCTCAAATGCGACACCAATAAATTATGTTTTTTTTAAAGAAAACGTAAGTTTGTTTTTACTACTTTATATATTTGAGTAAGTTAAAGGTAGTAAAAATCAAAACATTAACATGATTCTGAAATACAAGCTTAATTGCTTGATGTCGCACGTGACCAAAAAGTGGACTTTCCTGAGGAAATGACCATATATTTATGCATGTATAGAAAAGTGATATATTTGATATACTTAATACATGTTTCAGGTTTCAAAAATCTGTTTTGGTACAATTAGGTCCACAAAAGTACAATTTTAGACAACAGTTGGTACAATTTTAAAATCTCATATGCCATCCCCGGGTTGAATATAGACAAGTTCAAGGGCAACTAGGAGATTAGCGTTGCGTGTAATAAATGAGCTTCACAAAGGTTGAAAAATGAGTGAGAAAAAATTATAAAACATAAACTCATTGGATTGATGATTCGTTAAAAAGCTTCGTAAAAATACTGGTATTTAAATTTAGTGCTGCCAGATGATTGTTTAGACTAGCAATATTCATAATAAGTCTTATATTAATTTTATAACTAATATAAAAATTATAATTACTATAAAAAGTGAGAATTATAATTTAAGTGTTCAAATTTAGTTTGAACACAGTTTATGTACAATTCAGATAAACAATGTTCGAGATTTTTGGAAATAGCTGAAACAACTGCGAATGTCTCGAAAACGCTTGTTAAGAAAACTAAATTAATGGCATATTTGTGTTCAGCAACCGCAAATTAACTTAGAAAATATTTCTTTTTGAGGTCATGGCAAAAGTTGAAAATTTGTGAACTAGTATAATTACCCATATGGATGGCCAATTCAAATTTTAAGAGAACGTATTGTTTAACTGAAAATAAAGATTATAAGCTGTGCGTTATAAGTTTAATAGTCGACATAAATTTCGACTTTGCTTCAGCAGGATTAACTTTTTTAAGATCTGTTGATGCAAAATTTTTAATATTAGCAGATATTTTCATATGAGTTCACTTAATTGTCGATTATTATTCGACATAGTAGAATAAGCGAGCTTCGCACACACATTTAGTTCCCGCCACGATATAATATCATTTGTTGCAAAATGGTAAGTCCCACGCCAATTTAATATAAATATAATTTTTTGACTGCTTCTCTTCTGAAACTTTGTGCACACATTCATTTACCATTCCAATAAAAAATCATGATTAGGAAAGTTTTTTTTGTTCTTTTTTGAGAAAAGTTAGATATTTTTTGAAGACATAAATAAAACCAATTTTTGTATAGTCTGGTTTATGTGGTTAATGTACGTACTTCAAAAGAAAAAATATTTTTGTACAATTGGGGTCGAAAAAGTAGGATTTTAGAAGTTCGTTGGTACGCAACTCATTTACGGATTTGTCATTCCTAATACTGCACTCTTTCACTTTAGTATTCAAGACTTAAGAACCTGTCCAACTTACAAAATGTTAGTCAGTTAAGACAATTTATACCAGTGGTCTCCAAACAAATACACCATATTATTCTCTGTTTGTGTATGTGCTTCGTAGCTAAGCCCTCCAAGTGGTACAAGGCAAAATTATGATAGCTTTTTTTAACAAACATGTTTTTGAAACTGATTTTAAATCTTTTTTATTATTGTCTCTATTTTGTTTGATAAATAATTTTGTTTGACGTATTATTTCATTTCATTTTGCTACTGGCAATCTTGACAACCTGATCAAATTATGAAAGTCTTTTTAAGGCGCTATTTGTGTAAATCACGTCGCCAAAGTGAATTTTATATAAATTTATATAGAGAATAAAAACAAGATTTCAAATATTTTATAAATTTGTTATATGTTTCATACAAATTTTAAAATTTTTGAAAGGAAAGGCAACGCTTGAGTTTCTGTGCGTTTGTTTGGCGAAGAGTTGTATGAAAACCAAAAATAATTTTTTAAAATTGTTCCCAATTTGTTATTGCTTTAATGTAAATTTCACTTCGGTGATGTGATTTACACAATTAGGGCCCAAATTTCAAAAATCAGAATCAGAATGAAAAATAAATTAATTTTCAGTAAATAAATCCAATGATTTAGTAAATATATTGTGTAGAAACGGACAAAAAAAAGAAGTATGTAGATAAATTCATATAAAAATATCTCAACGATTTCATTGAATCTCTTTCTCGATAATGAAATTTACTTTTTTCTGCGAATGCTGGAAGGAGTGATCAAAAATTGGACCTTCCGAATTGATCACAGCGTAGCCGGGACCAACATTGAAATGAAATTATCTTTAAAAAGTAAATGTCAGATGTTATTCTTTCAGATCATAATTGAGATGCTGTCATCCAGTTCTAGTTTAAGTGTTTTATTTACAATTAAAAAACAAACGTCTAAATAAATCACCCAATATATGTAACAAGTTCTACTAATGCCTTCCGAAACTGTGATGAGCTTCTGTGTGCACAACACACCAAAAGTTTAAAAATGAAACAGAATTGACGAAATATATTGTTTTATATAAGCTGTTAACAACACTGTTATTAGTCACACAAATATTATTAAGAAATAATATCTTTTAACATTGAAAAGCTATTTAATATTCATTAAGTCACACTTAATGCTTTAAAATCCATACTCGTATCTAAATCACAATTTGCTTTTGTTATTATTTTCAATAATTTGTAGCGATCTCAAGCGACAGCCTAAACGTTAAATATTTATTTATACTCGTATTATTTATTGTTATCATGACTTATTAGTGTTGCTATTAAAAAATTATACTTTCAACAATTTAAATAAGTCTAGAACGATGCAAGCTTTATTTCCGACTTCATGATTCATTTCACATTGTATACATATACTATACATTTATTTTGTCTTAACTATGTATCAGGCGCGGATCTAGCTTAAGCTTTTGGGAGGGGAACTTTTAAATGAAACTTACCATTTGGGCAAAATTTCTTTTAGTAACTCCATAGAAACAAGATGTATTTTATTTGTTTTGGAGGGAGAAATATCGCTTTTTTCCCCTCCCCTGGATCCGCGCCTGATAAGTATTCATTGAATGTTGATCATAAGACGTGTTCAGACACACTTGAGCAATACTAGAATTTCAATTAACTTTTAATAGCACTTTATTATTTTGTTTGTTGATTTTTTAAAAGCACACAACAAAAAGCTTAAATGTTATTTATTATTCGTATATATAAATTTACATTATGCGGAATTACATATTTAAATTTTTTATTTTTTATTTGTTTCGATTGTTTATTTTATCTGTTTTTACTTTCATTGTCCGGCTAATGTTTACTGTGGGGACTTTTGTTATTTAAATGATTTCTCTAGAATTCTACTAAGTTATAAGAAATTTTGTTAGAAAACTGATAAGCTACTGACCTGTGTTATTTATAGTTCATTGAATGGTTTATTGTTATTTTTCTATATAGTATATACTATGTATTAAAGAGGTCGGAGCAAATGAGCAGCGTTGTCATATCGTACGCGTTCTTACGATATGACAAAACGGAAATATCCACACAGTAAGTTTTTTACGATATGACAACACTGAGATATCAGTACACGGTGTATGGATATCTCAGTGTTATTACATCGTAAAAACCTTACGATATGACGACGCTGTATGACTATTTCCGTTTTATCATAACGTAAAAACGCGTACGATATGACAACGGTGAAAATAAGCTTAATTTAAATACAAGTCTACAAAACTATAGAGACATATTTAACAATGATGCTTGATTCACAAAATCTTACATACGAGTAAGATAATCCCCAAAACATGCGAACACATTTCCCGGACTTTTACATATCCCGGGAAACGGGAATGAAAAAATCACGTTCCCGGAAGTTCCCGGGATTCACGGAAAAAGTTAGTTTTCTAAATTAAATAGATTTATTAAATGAAAATTGGTGAAATTTCGATTGTTTCATTAATGTAAACATTCTATTTAAATAAAAGTTAATATAAAAGCAATTCTAAAACAAATTTTAAAAAATTTTTAAGTGAATTCAGGCAAATAGAGATTATAGTTATTACACGGTAGGAGATTCTAGAAAGACTAATTGATGAATATATCGCGATTAGTTACTCATTTTATTTTTAGGCCTCCAAATCCTTTTATAAAGAACTTGCCGTAATGTTTCTTATTTTTCTTGAAACATTTCCAGGACGATTCTTATCCTTAAGTACAAGCAAGTTACAAGCTGTGCTGAATTTTACATATCCTGAGCCACAATCTGTCTAAATGTCTTTGATTATTCATTTTATTATCTTAAAGCATCTCTTTCAGGGTTTCAATAATTGCGTCGACTCATAATAAATTTAAGTAGTGTCAACTCAAAATTCCAACTACAGTTTCCGAAATTTGCTCACTAATTCTGCGGAAAATCACTCAAAGCTCGTTTAATATCGAATTATTTACTTTAGAAAACGATAAGAGAGCTCTATAGTCATTGATACTTGTACAAAGTATTCCACTTTGTTCTGTTATAGTGATTAAACGACACCTCATACTAAATTCATCTTGCATATACTCTTCGTATCAAGCAAAAAATTTTATCGGCTTAAGAGAAATGGTATTAATTCAATTTCTTGCAATTTTTATGAATTTCTGTATAAGTTTGAACCGTTCACGTTTTTATTTTGTATTCAAAAAAATTTTATGGACATTTTACTGCCTGTTTATACATGTCGAAGGAATTCTTTCTTTCTTACAGTTACATTCGAAACAAGGACAAAGTTTTAGAATTTTTTTTTGGTTTCAAATGAAATTGTAATAGTGAAAAATATCCTTCGACATCGATGAATAGGGTATTAGTATTTAAACAGATGATGAAAAACATAGCAACTTTAAAAGAGAACTTAAACAATTTCATCGTGTAAATTTAGTCGTACAGTCAGTCAAACGAACTTCTGTAATAGTCTGAAACATTTTTATTTTATTATTTCGACATGACTATAATTTTAATTTCAAATAAGTTTTATGTTAAATAATCATTTAAATCATGTTGAATTAAAATTAAATTAATTTTACATACGATGGCATTTATTTAGTGTATAGGTAAAGTAAAGTTTGAAGCTGTTGTGGCTGCAGTGGTTAGCGCGTGGACTATCATGAAGGTGGTACGAGTTCAAATCTTGGCTGGAACAGCCAGCTACAACACAAAGTTTTCTGATGCCTATCACGTAAGTAAAATAATTAATAAAATAGCTTCATTAAAGTCATGTTGTTTCAGGTTGATATAACTTTAATTCAACACGATTCCTCGTGTTGTTTCAGTATCAAATTCACAATGTTTCAACTTGAAATAACTTTGATTCAACGTGATTCTTCATTCTGCTCCATTATCCAATTCACATTGTTTCAACTCGAAATAACTTTGCTTATACATGATTACTTCAGTATTAACTTTATTTTGATTTAACTGTACTGGAAATTAAATCAACATTAAACATAGTTAATTAAAAAGGATAAATTTTCTTTCAAGATCATTGTAAGTCATGTTGATTTGACATGAAATACCTACGAAGCAAAATCACTACCGAAAAATATTAAATGAACCTGGTTTTCGACGATTTTACATTGAATTTTTTTTTGTGTGTACTTGCAACAAATTTAAAAGTGCAAATTTAAAAACCAAACAAAAAAAATATAAAAATTTATTTTTGTCTTTTTTTGAAACAAAACCTTTGCTTTAAATGTCCTAGTAATAATAATAATAATAATAATAATAATAATAATAACAATAATAATAATAATAATAATAATAATAATAATAATAATAATAATAATAATAATAATAATAATAATAATCAAGGATATGATATGGTAACATCCAACCAGATACCGATTAGAAGCGGAATTTTACAGGGTGACAGCTTAAGTCCGTTATGGTTTTGCACGGCAATTAACCCATTATCATCGATATTGAATGATACGAAATACGGATTCTTAATAAATGGCGAAGCCACTCAATACAAACTCACTCATCTCCTATATATGGATGATATTAAGTTGTATGGATCTACCGAAAACCATATGAATTACCTCCTGAGTTTAACGGAAAAATTTTCAACAGATATTAAGATGTCATTTGGTCTGGATAAATACAGAAGGTTAAGTGTTGTGGCCGGGAAGGTATGCAACCAAGAGTTCGAATCGCATGAGGGTACAATAGGTAGCATGAGTGAGTGTGATAGCTACAAATATCTAGGCCTATTACAAGCACGAAGACTGTACCACAAGGATGTAATAAAGAAGGTGTCAGAGACATATAAACGAAGAGTTATGGATGTTCTCAAATCGTGCCTTAATGGCAGAAACATGGCAAAGGCCATAAATGCATTTGCAACGCCCGTTCTAACGTTTACAGAATACTGAACTTCATCAAACAATTTGCAGGGCAGATGACAACTACACGCCTCTAAAGTTGCAAAGCATTGAATCTAGTACTGAGGAAATCAGCAGTATGAACCAATTGAGAGATCTGTCGAAGAGCAAAGTAGTTCACGGCCGACACCCGCAAATACTAGAACAGTCTCATGTTGATACCAGAGCATTAAATATGTGGCTTACTCGTGGCAATATCTTTGCGAAGACAGAGGGGTTCATGGTTGCGCTACAAGCCCAAGTAATCGCAATGAAAAATTACTTAAAATACATTGTCAGGAATGGACTCCAAGGTGACGATTATAGGAAATGCAGACAGAAACCTGAAACAATACAACATATAACGGGCTCTTGTCAAACTTTGGCAGGCACTGAATACCTTCAGAGGCACAATCAAGTGGGAAAAATCGTACACCAGGCCATAGGGATTAAGAGCAAATTAATAAGTGATGAGAAGCCATATTATAAGTATACACCAGAAGTTGTTTTGGAAAATAGTGTCTATAAGCTGTATTGGGATCGAACAGTATTCACAGATAGAACTATAGCACGTAACAGACCAGATGTAATGTATATCGATAAGAACAAACATAAAGCATTTCTCATAGACATAGGAGTACCTAATTACCACAATCTGCTGGAATACTATGCGGATAAGAAAAGAAAATATCAGCAGCTAGCAGAGGAAATGAGGCATACATGGCACCTTGATGTGGTAGAGATAGTGCCGACAATCGTGTCAACCACTGGAACTATATCAAAATCTTTGGATGAAGGCTTAACTGTTGTATTATATGCCATTATTATATGTATATTTGTAGATTATTAAATATTATTAACTTATATTAAGTCTTGTTGCTAAGTAACCAACTGATATTATTGTACAAACCCTTAATAAAGATAATAATAATAATAATAATAATAATAATAATAATAATAATAATAATAATAATAATAATAATAATAATAATTATAATAATAATAACATTTTAGCTGTAATAAAATTTTAGCTGTCGACAAAAAATTTAAAAAAAATTATATAACAACTACATTCGTGACAATTGGTTCAATATTTCCCGCAGAGAAGTTTTCAATCCCTCACCCGAAGTGCGTTACGTAATACGTGGACATTCACCAAGCTCGTAACTGAATCTTCAATATTTGTCGATGGAGCAGAAGTAAGATATGTTTTCATTCGTACCAGAATTAAATATTAAAATTCCAATTTTCCAAATATGAGAGTCCTACTTAAGATTTACAAAATTAAGCGCTTTTTGCTTAGTAATACTTTCTTATTAATACTACTATAAGACTTTCATATAGTTAAATGATAGACTGTAACAATCTCAATTATATTGAAGCACAACCATGGTAAATCAAATTACTTTTTGTAGACTTGCACACACACAAAGGTTTTTTCATCATGACACTGCTCATATAATACAAAATAATGTTTAAATAAGATGAAACCATGAAATTAAAAATTTTCAAGGTATTTTTTTTAACAAAATCGGATGTGGGTTTCATCATCAGCCCCTCAAAAACTGCAAGTTTTTGCACGAATCCCGTGTTTTTATTTAATTGTGAATATATTCTTTAAAGAAGAAAATATTTTAATTAAGGTTCAGGTAGCTTCATTACACAGCAACATGGTTGTTAAGTTCTTACAGCCTTTGATTTTTGATAAATTTTTAAGAAATAAAATATTTTAAATTTTTTACAAAAAATACCGAAACAATTTTGTATATAAAAATATGATAATGGAATAAGTAACGGTTATTTAAAATTAAAGTTTTTGTTGTAGTTTACAACAAAGTTGGACAAGTCATTCTCAAGTTATGATAAAATTAGTAGTAGAGTCCTTTTCAAAAATCACAACTTTTATGAAAAAATTGATAGAGAATCTTATACATATTTCCATTCTTTTTATAGTTAGAGGGCTACAAAACATCAAAAAAGTCATATTTTGTTAGGACTGATGTTTAAATTTAATCAATGAAAGGCTTAATAAAAAAAATGGACTGCCATCAAACATTAAAAACTTCCCATTAAACATAATAATTTCTATCTTGCTTATATTCTTAATCGTATTTGTATTCTATTATCTTTTGAATTTAATGAAAACTATTTACAATATACCACTGCACATAAAAAAAATCAAATTAATATATGAAACAGCAAATAATTATTTTGAAATTTACCTTCTCGTATAAAACTGCCCGAATCATAATAACAAAATAAATTCCCTGTGCCATTGCTAAGACCACAAATGCCGGCTATCAGTGATAACAAAATCAAAAATTTCATTATTATTTCTATACGCTTTGGTTATAATTTTTCTTTATTTACAGAGACGTTTCTTTTGTGATTGCAATGACGCGTTTCGCTACAACACTACCGTAATCAGAAAATGTTAAAATGATACTAAATCGGTCGAAGAAATCTACAGCTTGAGTAAACACAATAATATTTTTCATACAAATAAACAAATTGGAAATATGCATAAGTAGAACTTTTCGAGCAAAAGCTTTTTAATAATAACACTGTGATACACTAGAATTATTCATCTGTTCTCATGTACCAATTCTACGACAATATCTTTAGTTTTTCTAAATCACTTGTTAAAGTGATTTAATAACGAAAATGTAGTGAAAAATATGTTTTTCTTAGAGTTTACAATTCAAATAGTTATTAATTCATTGTTTCAGAACAGATTTCTATGACATTCTCTATTTTTGAAAGATATTATTGTTATCGTTTAAATAAGGCATGGTTTTCGAAAATCGGTTAGTGGCAGTTTAAGTTCAAAAAAACACATTTTCCAACAAAATTTTATTTTCCCCAGGCTATAAGTTGCTTATGTGATACCCAAGCACTATATATATTTATTTTTGTAACAAATAACACTTTATTCTTCTTCTTCGTCTTCTTAAATGGCTATTACAGAACGTTTGTTCCTGTAGCCGAACGAAGAATATTCTTCCAAGCGCCTCGATCTTCCGCGCTCCTTCTCCAATTTATTACACCAAGCTTTGAAATGTCTTCCTCCACCTGATCTTTCCATCGGAGTTTTGGTCTTCCTCTTCTGCGTGAACCATCACCAGGCGCGTATTCGAATGCCTTTTTAGCTGGATCATTTTCTGTTGTGTCTGCAGCTTTCCGACGTCCAGCTTCCTTGCTGCGTCAGATCGTACGTTTCTCGCTACACTTAGACGGGTGCGAACCTTTGCTGCTACAAGGTAGTGATCCGAATCTATGTTGGCACATCGGATCGTTCGTTCGTCCAACACACTGGATGAATGCCTTCCATCAATCACAACATGATCAATTTGGTTTCTCGTTGCTTGATCAGGGGACAACCACGTGGCCTTATGTATGTCGAGATGTTTAAATCTGGTGCTGCTAACTACCATATTTTTTGCCGCTGCGAAGTCTATTAACCTCATTCCGTTATCGGAAGTTTCTTCGTGAAGGCTAAATTTTCCGACTGTTGGACCAAAGATATTCTCCCTTCCTATTTTAGCATTAAAATCCCCTAGTACTATTTTAATGTCATGGTCGGGGCAGCGGTCATATTCTCTCTCTAGGCGCTCATAGAATGTATCTTTGATCAGTTCGTCCGTTTCTTCGGTCGGGGCATGGGCACAAATTAGACTGATGTTAAAGAATTTGGCTTTTATTCGGATTGTGGCCAGTCTCTCATCCACCGGAGTGAATCTAGATACTAGGTGTTTTAATCTCCGGCTTACGACAAATCCACAGCCAAACTCATGTCTAGTTTTATGGCAGCTATAGTACAGTGCGTCGCCTTTGGGTGTTGTTGTTACGCCTGTCCCATTCCATTGCACTTCCTGTAGGCGGTAATATCTGCTTTGTACTTTTCAAGTACGTCCCCCAGTGCGTACACTGCACCGTCTCTATAGAGAGTTCTTACATTCCAGGTGCATATACGCAGATGGTGGTCCTTTAAACGTTTGCGGGGGTCGTCATCATTAGAGGAGTTCATTAATTTTCTTCTTCGTTTTTTCATAGTAATAATGTTTTTTACAAGGGTGGGCTACTAACCCGACGCCTCAACCTACTTTTTATCGTTCTTTAGGATGAACGCGCGGCACATTTTTGCTCACTACCCTTATCGGATGATAAAGGTAGCTACCCCAGGAGGCACCACGAGGAGGTTTGTGTCCACAATTGGGATGAAGGAGTAACCGAGATAGGCCTGGATTTTGCCATGTTAAAACCATTCAGAGCCGTTACTCGGTGTCCGACTTCCCCTACGCCTCCCAATAACACTTTATTAGCTTTCTAAAATGTGTCATTACACTAAAACCGGTTAAAAAATAAATGAGCTGTGGTATGTTTTGTATTTCGACTTTTTTGTTTCTTATTTAGAAATAGGGCGGTAATGCTAATAAATTTCATCATTACTCGAGAATGGTGTAGCTAGCTTAGATTAGTTAAACACTAAAAGATGCGGAATGAAATTACCTTTAAGTCATCCATACATATTTTTGCATATTTCTAACTCTTTCGGAGTTATTCAGAAATTAGTGTCGAAAAATTAGCTTTTTCATGCAAAATTTAACCTTTTTTTTTCAAAAACTCAGAAAAATATAAGAACCCTAAAATTAAACTTTTTATCACTTATCAGAAAGCTAAGTACATTAAGCTATAGTCACACTTGGCAAATATTTGACGAAATTGTGATTTAGCTTGGTTTCATATTACAAAATAAAATTAATTAAGCTGCAAAAAGCTATTTTTCTATAATTTTAAAATAAATGCGAACCATATATAAAAAATATTGATAAACGGAAACAAAATTTCACTTTGGCTGTTGGTCACGTTTTTTTCCGCAAATATTAGCCAAGTGTGATCGTAGCTTTAGGAATAAAATAAACCATAAATCATTAAAATCTATGGAAAAATGTAGATTTTATTCAAAATTAAGTGAAGTGACTCGTAGAAATCCATTTTGAAACAAAGAAGTTATGACTGCTTAAAGTTCAAACTTTAAGAAAACCATTTTTACTACATTTACCGTTTAAAATCACTTAACGAAGTGACCTAGAAACACTAGACATATTTTCATTCTCTATGGACTTCAATAAAACAGAATTAGTGCATGAGAACCTCTAAATAAATTTTCTCAACCTTTTCTCAACTTTTGTAACATGGTGTAAATAGAATAGGCTGAAAACAATGTACGGCGCAACATATTAAACTTGTGCCGGACTAGCTTATGTAAAGACTGTGGTTGAAGCCTTTCGTTTCTTTTCTATGCTTCGTTTTGAAAAAACTTTAGGATTTAAAAGGACTAAATTTTCCAATTTTGTACCTTGAAAATATTACAATCGCATCACATAAAAAGGATGTGAATAAAATTGTTTCAAACAATTAAGCCTACAATATACTTGAAATTTGCTACCAAATCTTGAAAAAAAATTATATGCGAGTACCTGGCTATTGAGTAACGCGTATCCAAAGTTTGTAAATACAAATGGAAATTTTTTTAACTTAGTTCTACTCCTATTTGACAATAGTTTAAGACATACATATATATTACTTACTCTCTTAATTGTAATGATTTTTTTTTAAATTTTGTCGTGCGGTGTTGAGTAACACATTAATATTTAATTATTTCTTTTTTTTATAGCTGACACAATAGTCTCACAATGACACATTCAACGGTAGTGCCAAGTTTAGCAATATCGTCATCGATTTACATTACAAGTAACCAGTTTATTTATCATCGCACAGTGGCTCATTTTGACTTTTTTGTTGCAAAAATCATAACTTTCAAAATAACAAAAGTATTTTCAATATATATAGGCATAACTACAATATCTGATGAATTAAATCATTTTATATTTTTTATATTATTATTTTATTATAATACTGTTTTTTTATTTATATGATATTATTATTCTTAAGTTTTATATATTTATGTTCCCGAACTCATTGAGTATTATTATTATAACTTGTCAGATTCTGATCCTTTATATTATAAGATATTATATCTTGTTGTATCAGAAATTTAAAATTTAATAAATATAAATAAGAACACAACTTCTGAGGCTTCAAATTGAGAATCTGGCCTATAGGAGGCGCTAATATTATTCATTAAGTTTCAATAATATTTTGCATACAAAAAAGGTGGTTTTATATACATCAAATATTTTATTTGTATGGCTGATAAAATAAAAAAAATATTTCTTCATTGTTACACTATTTAGTTACCACTTTAATTTCTGCTTATTTTAAAACTAGTATAAATACTATTAGGAAAAGTTTTTTATAAGTTTATATTCTTCAAAATAGTTATTAATATCATGACCGATATCTAATAAATTTAATATTTTGGTACTATATAAAATTACCGTATTCGAAGAGGCTGCCATCATATTAAAAACATATTAATTTTATCTACTGCTTGAAGTCTTGCAAGCATTTGTGTATCTAAATAATTGTATTGTTCATTTTTGCAATCTTGGGCTTCTTCTGAAATCTTTTCAATTGGCAGGCAGTGATACCTTATTTTTTTCAATGCGCCAAAATCTTATGTACGCCCAGTAAAATAGTTGCTTCCAATAAAGCAGTTTTCTGCTATTATGGATTAAAAGTAGCGCTGACAAACCTGCTAATATCGCTGCTGATTTTTGTGTGGCGAGTTCCCGGATTGGAGTACTACATTTTTGCTCACAAAAGCGCTTTTGAAGCGCTCAAAATCATCAACATTTTCAGCACTAGAACTGAAAATATATGAAAGAAATGGTTCGATGTGGATTGGCGTCGTTAACGCCATTTTGAATTTTTCTTATTTCGTTCTTTATTTATTTTTATTAATTTCATATATTTACTCAATGTTTGTTATTTTTTAACTTCAACGAGTATCGAACTAAGAACCTTCGACCATAAACACCGTTGCAAAACGGCACCAAGAAACTCAAATAAACTTACTCTTCATTCGCGCTTAAAAACCTGCTTTGGATAAGCACTATAAAATCAGCTTTTTTGTATAGCTTGTGTACGAAGCTTTTGTATAAGTAAAAAGCATATACTTTTCTCGCTTCAAAACCTGCATTGTTGTGACGCTATGAAATCAGCTTCTGAACAAGCTCATATTTTAAAGCGAATTATAAAACGCTTCATTTTTTTAGCGCTTCAAAAAACATGAAAATTTTTTGCTGGGCGGTGATAGTAAGTTTCTTCTCAGAGTACAATTAATCAAAAACTTCGGCAGTATCTGTTGCATACATCTAAAATTTTGAGCCATAAATAAGCTCTTAAGGGACAACGAAAATCTTTTAATAATATGCTGCATTATTATTGAGGCGGACAACCCAAAAATTTTTTCCCGAAATTCCGTGATATTTGGCTAGTAGGTATAAATGTGTTCGCAAAAAATTCTCTTTTTGTGTTATTTGTCGAGTTATGGCTAAAAAATTAAATAAAACTAAAAAATTAAGATAAGTGATTATTCTTATAGGAAATCGTCTGATCTTTTCAAAAAAATATTTGATAAAAAAATTTTTGTTTATGTTATTTTATTTTTTTAACTTCGACATGTGTTATTTTTCTTTACCAAAATTAGCCATGCCCCAACTTTTTGCTCATTGTTATAGAGAATATGTATCAGACATCGTGTAAATCTTACGTTTAAGGTAATAGGTGTTTACAGCATTTTATGTAAAGCTCCTCGAGAAATAGTTTCATGGAACATTTTAACCATCCAGCGCTTCGCTGTATGGATATTTTTGACGTTTTCTTCAAAAGTTGCAAAACACTCCCATTCGACGACGAGAAATAATTTCATGGAACATTTTAACCATCAAGCGCTTCGCTGTATGGACCATTTTGACGTTTTCTTCAAAAAGTGCAAAACACTCCCCTTCGACGGCGATATAGCGGGCTGAAATATCGTACAAAAAAAATTCTACTAGAAGTAGAGTTATGCCAAATAATAAGGAATTTGCCAAATTTTTTTTTTTGATTGTCCGCTTCAAAAAATAAGCCCCATATTAATATCGACACTAGTAATTTTGCTGTCATATCATCGTTTCCAAACAATTTCTGGATGTATTACCATTATTCCATACTTTGGGTAATCTACTTTTCATCTAAACTTCCTAAAAAATTGAAGACAACAAGAATGTAACGTCGAACGATAACAGAATTTAAAGAAAATATGGTAAGCTTTTTTGTCAGACTGATTTATTCATATATTCCACAGATTAATTTATATATCAATTAATATTTAAATTAAGTCATGAGTTTTAGTCGAACTGTATGGGCTTATATTCAAGGAAATTTATTTATTTTGGGTTGAGTTCGGTTTTAATTTGATTTTTCAATTAAATTATATTTTTTTTTAGAGATAAATGTGAAGCATGTAGACAAAGAAAAATTTTGTCTACACGGAGGGTTGAACTGACATGTTTTGATAGGTCCCGTTAATCTCTTCAGAGTTCTCTACCGCTTAGATCACTCGACAACAGTCGGTGGCAGTCAAGAGTTGAATATAATGTACCTTTAATCAATTCATAATGTTACTCTTAGAGCTGTATTTCATTTGATAGTTATTGATATTCACTTTATTCTTCATGTCTTGTGTTAATCTTCTTGTTATTTCTCTATTCTAGTTTGTGAATGTACATGATATTCCACTCTTGACTGCCACCGACCTTGGCCGAGTGGTCTAAGCGGTAGAGAACTCTGAAGAGATTAGCGGGAGCTATCGAAAGATGTCAGCTCAACCCTTCGTGCAGTCAAAATTTTTACTTGTCTACTTGCAATTAAATTATATTTTTATTTAAATTTATTTTTTTTAAATTAATATTTAAATATAGTTTTTCCATACGAAAATGGATGAAAATCGACATTTAAAAATTAATTGATATTTAAATAGCGTTGGTGAAATAGGCGCTGAGAGTTGTAAAACAAAAGCAAAAGAAAATACGTTCTCAAAATAAAATAAATTCTATTTCAGTTCAGCTACCCTCGACGTATTTAAAATGTCAATATGTATTAAAAAACACGTTGTGACGGAGCCCCGTTTCATCATTTAATTTCTGTGCGTTTTTTGGTTAGCTTTTCTATTTAGCTTTTCTTTTAGATTTCCATATAAAAGTCACTTTGTTACGTGATTTAGACAGTTAGGCATTTCGTTATGTATATCACAATGTGATATACATAACGTGATATTATTATACAAATAATGTGATATTATCACATCCATATACTTAAAAGAAAGAAAATATTTACATTATAACATAAGGTTAAAATATTTATTGTGTAGTGGAATTAGCTAACAAATGATTATTGACCGACTTTAAAATGGGATATTTGACGTCAGTACATACACCTCTAAAATCATCATAGCTCATATCGAATAGGGCTACTCCACCTAAGCCCTTTTCCTTGGCATATTTAGCTTTTATGCCAGCAATATGGGGATCATCATAACTGATCCATATTCCTTCGTTGTTATTTTCATCGGCTGAACAAAAGGCATAATTTCCATATCTACCGTCAATATCGACATGTGTATGTGCGGGAGCATTGGGACCAATACATTTTGGGACCAAAGTAAAATTACTCGTAACTTTTGCGCAAATCTCAGTCCAACTCAAGAGACCTTCTATTTTCGAATGTATTCCTGCTGCAGCTGGTCCCACAGTAGCTGCTACTACTGGTACACCACTTGGATCAGAATCGGCAGTAGTTTTCCAAGCACGACCATAAGTAGAAATACCTAAGTTAAGTTTATATGCTGGGCAGCCATTGTCAATCCAATGTTGTACTTGAAAATCAATGTTATAGTGTGGTAAACGATTTTGTTCATCATTGAAATAAATAGGCGCTGTATAATCAGCTTCATCGGGATTACGTTCAGGTGTTAGGAAATCAAAGGCAAACAAATTTATGTATTCAAATTTGTCGTGGATCTTGGATATGTCAAAATACCCTATAAGAAATTAAAACACATAGATAAAAGTTAATTAAAAGTCTTGATTGATTACAGATTTTGTCTATGTCATGTAGTTTAAATACGAGTAGTTTATTTAAAGCTGTAGTAAATAATTGTGACAAAAACAACCGACTTCAATACAAAGATCCAATCGAACAAATTACAAATATTTAGGGCAGCCACCTTGTCCGTCCGATTTTCAATTATTTTTTACGGAACCAAACTGCATACAAACACTTTAAATTAAAGAAAAAAGTTGTCAAAATCGATCTGTAAATGGAGGACTTATACAACAATCAATATATGAGGCGCGAAAATTGGCCGCCCGGTTGTCAAGACCAAACTGCAAGCAAACCTTTTCAAACAACAAACAAATTTTGAAAGCCAGCCTATAAATGGAGGAGTTATGCAACAATCATTATTTGGGGCGGGAAATTTACCCCTCAATTAAAAAATAAAAATAAATATATATAAAAAAAATTTCAAATAATATTGGTTAAAACTGCAAGAAAACCTTATCAAACAAAAACTAATAATTTTGAAAATCGGTCCATAATTGAAGGAGTTGTGCGATGATCAATATTTGAGGCGCGCTAAATGCCCGTCCGATTTTCGAAAAAATTATGACACAAATCTGTAAGAAAACCTTTTAAAACAACAAAAAAATTTCCTACCACCAACTGATTTGGTTTTTACTGAGCCTGTCTAATATTTTTACTAGGTATATCATCAGTATATTCCTCCCTAGCTCGGGAACGGTAAGCCAGATTTCGATCCAAAAACACTAAAAAGTGCATGACAAAATTACCTTCAAACTGTGTTAATATTTATAACTGTGTTAATTTATTATTATTAATATTTTTATACTGTGTTAATATTATGTATTTGATATTTATTATTAATATTTTTATTAAATCAACGTTATGGAGTTATTCAAAAATTAGAATCGAAAAAGTGTTTTTTCATGCAAAGTTAAGACCTTATGACTGACACTAGCGTTTTTTTGTCTTTTCAAAGGGGTCTGGCGATGGTCAAATAATCACGTCAACGTTCTAAGTGTGTGCGTGCGGTCGTGCTTTTTCGGCTACACGTACGCGTTGTCGGCTCTGATTGATGAAAATCAAAAAGTTTTGATATTTTAATTTGATGAGCAATTATTTGATCGTCGCCAATTGTGATTGACAAAAAAAATGTCATTTGTTTTGTAATCGTGGTGTAATAAGTTTACTGGTGGCAGCACGAGGGCAGGTGTTTATTTTTGCGTCAAGTTTTTTGACAAGCATTATTTAGTTTTGTTATATTTGTTGCCAATTGAAGTTTTGTGTATATTTAGTCGAACTACTTATATGGGTTTTATCCAAATAAATTTATTATTCAGGCTTTATTTAGTTCGTTCAATTTAATTCTTACACTTAAATCATTTTTTATTGAGAAATAATTTTTCAAAGTATAGTGAAAAATATTTACTCTATTTGAAATTTTTAAAGCCATTACTTTCTGATGGTCGAAAAGTAAACAAAATGTTCGAACGTAACGACGTGGACTCCATGCTATTGTTTTCAGAACTTCAATTGCTTTTGAAAAATCTTTGTAATCAAATCGTTTTGAAGTCCGAAATTTTTGGCCGTTTAAAATCAAATTTAGACGGTTTTCTAATTCCAACTCCGTATTTTAACTATAAGTTTGAACAATATCTGATTTCAGAAAAAGACTTAATAGATTCTGAAACAGAAAAAGATATCAGATACACTTGCCGAAATTTTATTAAACAATTAATGTACCAACTACGACAAGGTTTGCCAAATAACTTTTCAACTTTACAAATCACAAACATCTTTTCATTAGAAAACAGTCTAAGCAATACAAAAGTAAATTGTATGAAAATTTTAAAGAAGAAATGTCAAACTTTAGCGTAGCTGATATTACTCTTTTGGAATTACAATGACAAAAATCACTTGTGAGTTTAAAATCGCAAATCTCACTTTTGCATGTGCTAAGAGTCGCGCGTTCTGTTTATTTTTCCAAATAATCTTCGAAAAAGATTCTTATCAATGTTCTATGTTTTTTGAAACCATAGTATTCAACACAGAATTTTTCAACTATTTTTAGATTTTTCCCTTACAAAAGTAACACAATATTCGAAATAAAGCAACATACTTTTTAATATAATATTTTGTATTAAAATGTATAAAAATTTTATTTGTTTAAATTATATTAAATAGAAAGAGTTTAAATTTTACTGGAATGCTTTTATTTTTGCAATTTGATACGAATTTTTTTTAAAGAGGAAAGTTCACTTAGATTTCACTTTCCTCTTTGCTTGCGAATTGAAATAGCTAAGTTTTTTGTGATTGGGATTTCCAACACACCAGTTTAGTGACTTCGAGTCGAAATCATATTTATTTTGCGAAATGTTATTTTCAGCACTTGGGGGGTTGTTATTGATTGAATGCTTTTCATTTAAATGACCCAAAAATATATTTTCATATTATTTATACCTACATAAACACCATTTAACCTATAAAAAAAATTGAAAAATGATGAAAAGCTACTATTGCAAAGCTGTAAAAAAATTTAGCTTTATTTGTTGGCTTTAAAATTCCTTCTTTAGCTCTTTTTAGCTCTATTTAAAACCTGATTTAGCTTTATATTATTTTAAAATCTGGTCACACTGAACCTGTCCTAGGTCATTTTCGAAATATATTTCATACTCACATGATGAATTAACATTCGGTAATACAGTTAAGCTTACCGACAAATTTTCTTTTGCATAAGCTTGATGCAAATCGTTCACAAATTCCGTAAATTGCTGTTTATGAATATTAGCATCCTTGTCCACAATGAAATCGCCAGGATTGATTATTTTTTTTAATATTTTAAAAGCTTTACCAAATGCTGAATGAACTTTGCGGGGCTTATTGCGTGGAAATTGGAATGCCAAATCCAATCCATCAAACATCCTTGTCTGTAGTAAAAACATAGAAGACTTAATGAAGTTTTGATACAAAAGTCTACTACCCTCTAAGAAATTTATATATATATTATTATCTACTCCATCTTGATATGTGCCTCCACCCAAACTCAAATATATTTTCAATTGAGGATTTTTACTTTTCAAACCAATTATTCGTCTAGAATGGCCTTCGTAATCTGCATTTGGTTTAGAAATTTCATAAGTTTCAGGTGTAAAGCTAGCATAGCCGTATACAAGATGAGTACATAACTCTATACCATCTTTTAATTCATACGCAGACAATTTGGCGATTCCTGAAATTGAAATCATTGATTCAATATGAGCAAATTAAGTTTTTTTTTTGTTTAAATTCTATTCACCTTTTCTTTCGTTACTTTCAGTGTCGTAGTAGCAGACTACTTTTTTATTTGTTTGCTGTCCCAACACAATTTGCGTAAAACATAAAAGTGGCAAAATGTCTTTCAAAAATATTTTCATATTTTTTTATATTAATATGTTACTAATATTTTATCTATAGTGTATCTAATGAATTTCAAACTGTAACTAAAACTAATTTGAAGCTTTAGCTTTTATCAAAAAATTTCATATCATGATAATATAAATTAAGTTTCTTATCTATGGAAAATAATAAACTTATTATTTTTGAGCTCGGGGTCTTTAGCGTATAAAATATTCTTTATTGCATATATTTCGCTACATACATCGCGTAGCATCATCTGGGCTAATATTCTAAAAATATAGATACAAAAACTTTCAATAATAAGTTTTATAAAATCAATCATAAACAAAAGAAATTATGTATAAGGATAAGGCATAAAAGAAAATAAATAAAAAACACAATAACAACACACAACATAAACAATACTACTCACATTCATCTTTACACACGCATATAATTAAATTACAGCAGTGTCCATGACACAGTGATGTTATATACTTTTTTCAAAAATCTTTACGCAGCCCGAAAAAAATCCTTACTTTTCCCTACGCCCCAAAAATATTATCTTTACAAACATCCCTACAACTTTTAAATGATAATATATGAATGCAAGTAAGCCCCTTTGTGTTTAATGTACATATACGTATATGGCTTAATACGAAAAAAGCTTGTCTCGAATTTGCGATATTTTACAGGAGAAGGAAAAATTGAGCTGCAACTTTCTTAGTTCTGTGTATTGCACGTTGACTACTACACAGAAAAAAATAGACAAGAATTATATTCAATAAAACCATGTTATTAAAAAAAATATGAATTTCAATAACATTTATCTTTAACATAATAAAATATTTCGTTGTAAGTATTTCTTTTCCATGCCGGCTATTTCTTTTCTTTTTATACATAAGTACTTAAAACAAGTTGTATCCCATAAAAAATAAATGGGATATGGCTCAGCTAGAGAGTGTATGCTTTACGTCCGGAAAGGCCGGGTTCGTATTCCAGCCATGTCAACATTTTTTTAATTTATATATATATATATTTATTTTGAAATAATTTTGTTATCAATATAGGGGAATTCTTTATCACAGGAAATTTGAAAAAAAAATATTGAATACCGGGATTTTTGTTATCAAAAGCGAAACTTATTTTTTTCTGTGTAGAAAACGTTAAAAACGCGATTTCGAAAAAATCGAGATACGCCTTTTTTATGTTAAGCCATTGATATATAAAATTTATTTAAAGTTGTTATACACATTTTTAGAATTTCGAGGTAAAAATATTGCACTATTTTTGGAATTTTATCTAGTTTTAGGAAATGTAGCTAATTTTCGACCTACGGAAGACAAAATCCCTTTTTATCGGGATCATCACCTATAAAGATATACACTTTTATATGAATTGCACTATTTTACAAACTTTTATTTTTGGAAAGTTTAAAATTTTCTAATGCATTTTTTAAAGGTATTACTAATTAGGATGAGTAAACACGAAAAAATCTTTTCGGCCATTGTCCAGATACATTTGTGTTTTTCGATGCACACTCGTCTTTAAAGCGCCACATAGACTCAAAGGCTTCTTCGAATAGAATATGTTATATATCTATTAAATTACGCGTCGAATATTGGCTAATTGGCTTTGATCAGATAAAAAATTTCGGAGTTATAATGGATCAAAGTCAAAATTTAAAATTTTTTTAGCTTTTTTAACCAATTTTGGTCATTTCGGAAGCTGTTATGTGCCACAAATAATAAAACAAATCCATAGTTTTATAATTTGTTGAATAGTTAGTTCATGCAATTACAAAAACTGTAAGCCATAATGGACCGAAATCGACCAAAATCTAAATATGCTGTAATAAAATAACGAAAGAACTAGAATTTTTAAAAATCTCTACATTTTAATGATTTGAAAAAATCTGTCCTTTTTTTCCCTACGGTAATTTTTTTAGACAAAAATCCCTACGAATAGGGATTTTTCCCTACATATAACATCACTGCCATGACATCGTCTAACATTGCACTGTTAGTTAAACTTAACTTGTACTGTTTATGATGTAAATATTGCACCATGATTTCTACTTATTTTCTTATTAACTAAATGTCTATATATTTTTGCACAGTTCTCAGTGTCAGCTTTATAATTTATTCTCTTCGAAATCGATGTATTAATTATATGGAGCATTTCCAACATGTAGCGGCGTTTATAATTGTTCTCACTTTGTAATATTAGCGATGTGAATTTTTACGAAGAAAATGTACGGAAAAGAGCGGGCATTTTTAAACTTAACGATTTTCCGATAAGCCTCATCGGAAGATTAATTAAGGAATACAAAAAGGAAAAGAACCGAACAGCAACAGCAACACGCACGAACAACGAGAATCAAATAACTGGCTATAAATCAGGGAAAGGCAACCCATATTATTACATTTTGCGATTGCATGAGCTATATGTTCTCTCCGCTCTCACCTTGAACCGGTGTTGCCAGTAAAAATTCGTCTCATCTCGCCAATATTCTCGAATTTGTTATAAATATCATTAATTTGTTTTTAGTAAAACAAATTTTGTTACAAGCATTTTAAATACCTATTCTAGAATTTCTTTTATAATGTTAAAGCTTTTTAATTAAAAAATGTACGGAGTATTACCAAAAATTACTCCTTTTATACTTCTAATATATTGCGAAATATATGTTTTGTTTTAAAAGGTATCAACTATTTTTAAATAAGTACATATACAAAATTAAAAAATACACTTTAGAAAGCAATTATGTTTGTAGAAAACATATTAAATTCCTATGAAACGAAGAAAAAAGTTGGTAGGGAAATTTTTTTATTTGGCAACGCTGATTCTAAACAGCTCAGTTAATGTTTTTAACTCTCTACATTGTACATAAAGAATAAAAATAAATAAGAGAATAACAAAGCGCCCATGGGCGGCATTTTGCCTTTCCTTGCTATAAATCAATGATTTAACTACAGCAGCTAACGGAACGTTTTGGAAAATCAGACCTTTTCGACGCACAAAATTTTAAAATGTCACAAAAAACTTTTAGCAATATTGTCAGAATTTACAGTAAAACAAAGAACAAGATAGATAAGCTGGATAAGTCCAATGTAGTATATAAGATACCGTGTAACGGTGATAACAATAACAAATGCAATATGGCACCACGAAAAATAAACTAAAAACAAGAATTTCTGGCCACAAATCTGATCAACGATCACGTAACAACAATTTGACACAAAAAACTGCATTGGCTTCCCACTGTGCGCAAGCAAATCACACTCCAGATTTTGAGAAAACAGGAATATTACAAAGTGAGAACAAATATAAACGCCGCTACATGTTGCAAATGCTATAACCTAAATAAGTAGTTTCTTATCTATTTTTTGGAAAAATAAAATTCTTAAAGTAGTGTTATTAAAAGTAATAGATTTTTTAGTGGTATTGTTAGTTAGGAAAATCCATAGCCGGATTAAAAATTTCAACAAAAAAAATGTTGCCCCCTAGAAAAAATGTCTAGCTACGCCAATGGCTGACTCCCACACTAAACGAGATGAGATGCGTTCTAGATCACAAATTTGGTTTCAGGAGACAACATATCACAATCGAACAAACATATAGACTTGTGAATGTGTTTATTACATATTACTTAACGCTATTTTCGGGGTTTTTATACCCCGCACCCCTTGGTATCGTTTTTTTTACAAAATTTTCAGTATAAATTATGAAATGGGTAGAAAATCTTTAACTCCCCCCAGCAGATATGATGCAAAGGTTGGTTAGGTAATAAATAATCGAATCATGAAAATCAATTTGATAAGAAGTTTTAGAGTAGTTAATTAAGATAACGCTTTTTTCGAAATGTTTCGACAACGATATCTCTCCCACGAGTAAATCAATTTCAATATAATTGTATTAGTCGACATTGTTTTACGATCTTAAGAGCTGATTATATTTTGGATTCGATCGGTGAAGTAGCTTAAAATTTATTTGAAGAACAAAATTTTTTTCGAAAACTTTAGTTTCGGATATTCTTAAAATCTACTGTGCCAAATTGGTTCATTATATCACCAAATCTAAGTGAGCATTTAGAATGCCGTAAATTTCATTCCGATCGTTTAAGCCTTGCTTAAGTTATGAGAGTCTTACAACATGCACGCACACACACATCATCGTAGAATTAGTCAGAATAGATTGTAATTATCTCAAAACGTCGAGATCTGATGAAAACTCGATTTTCCAAAATCGGCGCTATATATTAGAAATAACTTAATAATGAAAAAATTCTTAAGGGGGCTGAATTCTTTTGGGGGTGGTTTTAACATCGCCTCTCCCCCAGACAAACTTATCTATAGCATTGCAAAGACTAGACAGTATACATAAGACTAAGCAAATAGTTTGTCTGATAAAATAAATTACATATGTAGCTCTTTTTTCTTATCTTCAGCTTTCAAAATGAAAATAACTAAGATAATGTCAATTTTTATAACCTAAAACAACTTTTCAAAAAACATTATAAGCCTTCTATTTATCTTTTTATTTGAAAACGTCCATATTTGTTTTATTTTTTGCTCGTCTGCTTTTAATCACATCTGTTATCTTATTAATATGATTCAAATTAGAAATACTACTTAGTTTTTAATAAAATTAGTGCGTATTTTTATCAGTATCTGAAAGTAGTTACAATTTGTTGATATGTATTAATAAAATAAGTAGACAATAATGTTTTAAGTCAACAATTGTTTGTATATGAAATCTAATTTTTGTCGCTTACCCTTGTAAGTCAACAAGAGCTGAGTGGGTGTCTTCATATATGAATTGTCTTTATATCAGAACGAGCACAGGTTCATTTCCTATCTGGGTAAAAAATAAAATAAAATTGAAGAAATATAAATAAAACATAATCTGTATACAATTTTCTTTTTAATTTTAATTTGTTTATTTGACTACTTATTTTTTGCCTTTAAGTAAGCCAAATAATAACTAGTTAATGTTAACTGTGACAATGTAAATACATTTGTAAGGGGTACTTCTCACACAAAAATAGGTATTTATCGAGTCAAATTGTAAGCAGTTACGACTTAAATCCTCATATACTTTTTTGCCTACCAGTAAGCAAAGTTTTTGCTGTGTTTAAGCGCCAAAAAATTAGTTTTCATACACAAACATGCTAACAAAAAGGTGTTTGTCTATATATTTTATTGAAATATAGCATATTATAGCTACTTTCTGATAACGCAGCGGAACAGACTTTTTGGTGCCCTAAATTTGAGCTCCGCTTTGTACGTGTTGTTTAACCCTCATTACTCTGTTATACTATGTTTTTTCCAGTCAGCTCGCGTTTTTGAATTTACAGTTATACCCCATTTTTTTGGGTTGTTCATCCAAATTTTGAGCGTTACACCTTAAATGTGAACAATTTTTTTTTGGCAAGAAATTATTCTACGCAAATATATGTTTCTTTTTGATGTTGAAATTTAGCACACACTATGCACAAGGCGTTACAAGGAAAAAATTTTTTTAATTAGAATAATAAATTAATTCAAAATGTAACGAATTATTTAGAGATTAGCTCGAAATTTGAGTTTATTTTCTACATCCTAAAAATACAAATGGATAAATGACATTTTTTTAAGTAATTATATTATTCTTTTTATTTTTTAATATTTATTGGTATTCTGAGTCCAAATATAGCAAAAAAAATCCCTGATTTGCAATTTTTCAAATATCGCTCATTTTATATTAATGTGATATAACCCAATTTTTTTTGGTAAAAATCGTTCTTTCAAATGTTTTTTAACAAATTACTAATCTATACAAAAATATGTTTCATTTGAATATAATAACGCAGGTGATTTCAGCATTAGATCTTAGTGGTATTTTAAGGACATTTAGTGCTTAACTTTGTCTTGTTTTATTCTTATTTCAGGACATTTTAAATATGATCGAAATGTTTCTATTTTAAAATGTTAATCAAAAGTAAGATTTATAAGGATAAAACTGAAAATAGTTAGCATTCAATGTCCTTGGAGTTTCACCAAAACATCCTGAAACGTACATCAACATTATTATATATAAAAGCAAGATAATTGTGTGTAGCTTAATAATCTAAAAAGTCTTATTGAATTTTAAAGCCCAGTTTGGAAAAATTTCGCGAAGAAGCAAAAAAGAGATAAAATGACTAAAAAAATTAAAACCGCGATTTTTTAAAAACTAGAGCTGAGCAAAAAAAATTTAAGGTAGTTTTAAAAATGGTATGGTCCATATATGTTTTATCAATCTAGGCGCACGGTAGTGCGCCAGGCCCAAGTTCCGGCCACACAGTGTGTATATTACACCAAACCATTCGAATCATAAAATAATTAAAATTGAAACGTACCGTCTCCTGACAGAGGTAACCTCATACGAGAAAGTTCTACCATAAAATATTCCCGAGATATGAAGGTGTAAAAGTGGATATTTTAGAACATATTCACTGACTGACTCATCAATATTATTTGACATTTCCACTGTAGATAGATATCTGAAATATAATGTAACGGTAAGTCTTGTTTAGCAATTAACTAGAAAAATCTGAAAACGGGCACTTTTCATATGGGTCACCCTAGTCCACCCATATGAAAAGTGCCCGTTCCGTCCCTTCTGTATATGGGGCACTTGCAGTATAGCCAGAAAACTGAAATTTGGTACAAAGGTAGGTTTTGATGGGCAAGTAATAAGAAAAATGCAAAAACGGAAAATTTTCGTCTTGGCAGCAGGGGAGGGTGAGGGCTAGGGGGCCCCTTATTTATATAGGGCACTTATTGTACCAAATAAAAACTTAGAAAAAATAACTGAGATCCGCACAAAAACATAAATGTGAATATAAGGCCAAGCTCCCATCCAGAAATTCCGGCTGTGAAAAGTAGTGATTGATAAGTACAATATTATATCATTGCTAGAGCATAGCAATTAGATAAATAAGTACCACTCATTACTTTGTTACCCATTAAAATAGTACTACCGATTACAAAAATGGCAAAAAATTTTGCTGGGAAATTATAAAAAAATTTTAATTGTATCTGAAATACAAGGCTTTAAGAATCCGTACACGGCAATTTTTATGACTTTTTGAAAATATACTTTACTTCCAGTATTGGACAAAAAAAATTGCACGCTTTTTTACAATTTTTCTGTATTTTTATTATAGACTAGCATTAAAAAATCACCAGAATGAAAAAAGCGCTAAAACAAAAAAAGCACGAAAATTAAAACACCACCAGAACTAAAAAAATCGGTAACATAAAAAAATCCAAAATGAAATAAAATCGCCAAAACGAAAAATATCGCTAAAAATTAAAAAGATCCCCAAAACAAAAAATCACCTAAACGAAAAAAAACAGAAAAACTAAGAAAGTAGGCAACATTGAAAATTCGCCAGAATGAAAAAAGGGCTAAAACAAATAAAAAACACTAAAACCTAAAATCCGCTAAAACTAAAAAAAGCGTCCAATTTTAAAAATATCAGCAAAACAAAACGGCATTATTAAAAAACTCGCCAGAATGAAAAAGCGGTGAAACAAAAAAAAGCCAAAATTAAAAAATCTCAAAACCGTAAAAAACCAAAACGAAAAAACGACCATAAGTAAAAAATGCCAAGAGAAAAAGCGGTGAAACAAAAAAAAAACCAAAAAAGTCAAAACTAAATATCGAAAAAACAAAAAAGCGCTTAAACGAAAATATTACCAAAACGAAAAAACGGCAAAACTTAGAAATCACTAAAATTAAAAAAAAAATCCAAAAAATGAAAAAAAATTGTTAAAAACAAAAAAAAAACTAAAACCAAAAACGAACTCTAAACGAAAAAGTCCGCAAAAACAAACAAAAATCGCCTAAACGAAAAAATGGAATTATAAATATGCTATTCGAACGGAAGCCTTGGTGTGCGAGTCAAAATCGCACTTTACTGAATTTATTTAATATGTATAATTTTTCTATTAACTTTAATGAAAATATTTATATCTAGAATACGGATGATTGTATCGTGTAGTCCGTTGGCCATATTTGTATATATAGATATATAGAATAGATAGATAAATAAGAAATTTTGCTCTTTATATCACAATTTTACCGATACTTACCATAATTTTTTTGTCCATTATTTTATTTTGTTTTTGCATTTATTTATGTATTAAGTGGCACAAATACAATTGGAAATTAAGTTACACTATTAGACAGAAAGTAAAACGCCATACTAAATTCAAGTATTTTCTACTTAATTTGAGTATTCTTAAATTGTGTACAAACCCAGCCGGCAATTTATGAAATTATGGATAACACTAGTTCACAAAATTTCAACTTTTTGCGATCACCTCAAAATTGAAATGTTTTCTAAGGTAATTTGGGGTCACTGAATACGAATATGATATTCATTTGCGAAAAGCGTGTTTTTTTGCAGTTTATAAAGATATTTCCAAAAATTTTGAGTACTGTTTACTTGAATTGAGCAATTTGGCGCTGTTGCATAGATATGTTTTTTTTCTCTTTCAGCCCATATTCAAAATGTGCTGATCGGATCAAAATTCAATGAGTTACAGGTCTTTAGATATGAAAAAACTTTATTTTTTCCACGTTTTTTTTTAAATTTACGATTTTAAGTCGCTCCAGTAAGGCAAAATAAATTTTTTTAAAATTTATTTTATACCCACATCTTAAAGAAAATGTTGTTCCAAATATAGCAAGCATAAAAGTAGGTACATCGGACAAAATATGAGAAAGTTACAACATATTTAGCGAACACATCAAAATTTTTCATTCGGTGGTGCTCAGGTCAGTAAGAGTTTTTGCTTCCATTCCATTACGTTTACTCTTTTTCCATTCCATTACGTTTACTCTTTTGAAAAAGAAAGGTCGACATATCGCATATCAAAGTTACCAAAATTATGTGTAGTTTTCAACACTGTATTCAAAATTTTAAAATTTAAATTTTTATGAAAGATGGCAAAACAAGTGGAAAAATGGTGCTATGTGGTGTTTTGTGCATATTAAATTTTTTCTTAATGCTACAAAATCGTTCATGATTGATATTTTCCAATGAAATTTTGCAGTTATATAGGAGGTTATGTGAAAGCTATGATTTATTTTTGACAATCATTAGAATTTCTAAGAAAGTTCCAATAAATCTAAAAAATAGGTAGATTTCAAAAGCGTGCATGTCCACCAAAAATTATAAATTCGATTAAGTTGTTTTTCTAAAATCATGTTTGTGAAGATACATTTTTAACATGTATATAATAATTATTTGATCCTTGAGAAAAAAATTCTATAGAGAAAACCATTATGGTGTTTTTTGGGCAAAAATTGTCATAAATTCAAAAGTTTTTAATTATCAAATTAAAGATTGAATATTTTCCAACTCTGAAAGAATACTTCCATCAACTATTTTTTTAACTATTTGAAATGTTGTCATATAACTAACAAAGAAACAATTGTGACAATAGGTTGTTATTTGGATCCGATATCTTAAAAATGCTGGATAATCTTGCACACTATCCACTACACTATGGGGGTACCAGTATAACTTTCCATAGACTAATTACCTTATGATTGCATTTTCTACAAAAGTCGTACGACTTGTGAGATACTATAAAAAGTCTATTAAGAGCATAATATTTCTGAAAATGAGGATCTAACTAAACTAAACTAAAACTATTTTTTTCAGGCGTGCAAACAATCTCTGTTAGCAACTATGAAGATGTTTAAACTTTTTCTATAATATTTAAATAAATAGAATTTGAACTGTAATGTCTTGACATGGATAAAAACAAAACACTAAAGTAGGTGCAAATAAAAACACTTGTGTCAACAAATATGATTCTTAATAAAATGAAATATGATAATAAAAATATATATGAGAGCTATGTATATTCGGCTATGACGAATCTTGTATACCCTTCACTTTATAAATTTATATCGAGCATTTGCTGCAATAGAGTCATAACTCAAAAAACTTTATTTTAACTGCAGAACTAATTAATGGTCATATCGTTCTTCATATTGTATAAAAATTCCATACAAATATTTTGTATACTCAACTCTTGAAATCAAAACTTTAAATCATTTTGAGTTAGTATTCGCTTTAATGTTAACGTAATGGTCTCGAAATATCTGATGTTAGAAGTTACCAAAATTATGTGTAGTTTTCAACACTGTATTCAGATTTTTATAATTAAAATGTTTATGAAAAACCTACGGCAAAACAAGTGGAATAAATTAAGTAAAGTGCGACTTAGGTTCGCACACGAAGGGTTCCGTACGAATACACATATGTATATCCCTCTTTGTTTTTGCCCCTTTCGTCATTTTGGTAGTTTTTTCGTTGTGCTTTCTTGTTTAATTTTTGTTTTTTTTTTATATTTTTAAGTATTTTTCATTGTTTTTGGGTTTTTTGGTTTTTGCGCCCTTTCAATTATCGTGATTTTTTCAGTTTTTTCTAACGATTTTTCGTTTTTTGCAATTTTTTTCGTTTTTTGTCGATTAGTTTAGTTTTGCCGATTTTTTGGTTATGGTATTTTACAATGTTTTTAGTTTTAGCGATTTCTTCTAGCTGTGGCGATTTTTTCAGTTTTGGCGCTTTTTTCATTTTTGGGGATTTTTTTCGGTTTTTTGTGGTTTTTTAGATTTAGTGATTTTTTTTGTTTTGACACTTTTTTTCGTTTTAGCGATATTTTTTTTTTATTTTTAGTGATTTTTTTGTTATGGCGCTTTATTTGGTTTTTGCGCTTTTTTTCGTTTTTATAATTTTTTTTTCATTTATGGCGATTTTTTTAATTTTTTGATGATATATTTAGTTTTAACGATTTTGTAGTGCTATTTTTGTTATGACGACTTTTTTCGCTTTTTGAAGTCTTTTTTTAATTTTTTGGCGATCTTTTTAGTTTTGGTGATATATTGCATTTTGGCGATTTTTTAGTTTTTGTGCTTTTTTCCTTTAAACGTTTTTTTTTATTTTATCGTTTTTTTTCGTTTTGAAATTTTTTTAATTTTGGATTTTTTATTTTTAGCGTTTTTAAAAATTTCATGATTCTACATCCTACGGTTTCAAAGATACAGTATATTGTCTTAATTACATAGTCAAAATTACATTAACTGATAGAATACCCTTTAATTTTCATTGCTTTAAATATCGGTGTTAATTGGTGTAGTCTATTATACAGACTACACCAATTAGCACTTACTTTGAAAATTTAAAGTGTCTATATATAATTGATTAGTATTTGAACATTTTTCGTTGCTCGCTTTAGAACACCCTTTAATTTTTAACTGTCATATATTTGTTGTTGTAGCGGCCAAAGGTTTACATATTCTGTGAAAATTGCAGGTCCGTAGCTCTTACGGTTCCCGAGAAAACATTACATTAGTATTTCAACATTTTTCTTTGCTCGCTTTAGAACACCCTTTAATTTATAACTGTCATATATTTGTTGCTATAGCGGCCAAAGCTCTACATATCCTGTGAAAATTTCAGGTATGTAGCTCTTACGGTTCCCGAGAAAACAGCCTGTGACAGACAGACGGACGGACAGCGTAGCGAAAACAATAGGGTTCCTTTACACTTTTGGTGTATCGGAACCCTAAAAATGGTGCTATGTGGTGTTGTGTGCATATTAAATTTTTTCTTAATGCTATAAAATCGTTCATTATTGATATTTTGCAATGAAATTTTACAGTTATATAGAAATTTATGTGAAAACTATGATTTATTTCTGACAATCATTAGAATTTTTAAGAAAGTTCTAATAAATCTGCAAAAATAGGTCGATTTCAAAAGGGTGCATGCCCACCTAAAATTGCAAATTCGATTAAGTTGTTTTTCTAAAATCATGTCTCTGAAGATACCTTTTAGATATGTATATAATAATTATTTGATTCTTGAGAAACAAATTTAATGGAGAAAACAATTATGGTGTTTTTTGGGCAAAAATTGTCATAAATTCAAAAGTTATAAATTTTCAAATTAAAGATTGTATATTTTTCCACTCTGAAAGAATACTTCCATCAACTATTTTTTTAACTATTCGAAATTTTTTCATATAACTAACAAAGAAACAATTGTGACAATAGGTTGTTATTTGGATCCGATATCTTAAAAATGCTGGATAATCTTGCAGACTATCCACTACACTATGGGGGTACCAGTATAACTTTCAATAAACTAATTACCTTATGATTGCATTTTCTACAAAAGTCGTACTACTTGTGAGATACTGTAAAAAGTCTATTAAGAGCATAAAATTTCTCAAAATGAGGATCTAACTAAACTAAACTAAACTAAACTAAACTAAACTAAACTAAACTAAACTAAACTAAACTAAACTAAACTAAACTAAACTAAACTAAACTAAACTAAACTAAACTAAACTAAACTAAACTAAACTAAACTAAACTAAACTAAACTAAACTAAACTAAACTAAACTAAACTAAACTAAACTAAACTAAACTAAACTAAACTAAACTAAACTAAACTAAACTAAACTAAACTAAACTAAACTAAACTAAACTAAACTAAACTAAACTAAACTAAACTAAACTAAACTAAACTAAACTAAACTAAACTAAACTAAACTAAACTAAACTAAACTAAACTAAACTAAACTAAACTAAACTAAACTAAACTAAACTAAACTAAACTAAACTAAACTAAACTAAACTAAACTAAACTAAACTAAACTAAACTAAACTAAACTAAACTAAACTAAACTAAACTAAACTAAACTAAACTAAACTAAACTAAACTAAACTAAACTAAACTAAACTAAACTAAACTAAACTAAACTAAACTAAACTAAACTAAACTAAACTAAACTAAACTAAACTAAACTAAACTAAACTAAACTAAACTAAACTAAACTAAACTAAACTAAACTAAACTAAACTAAACTAAACTAAACTAAACTAAACTAAACTAAACTAAACTAAACTAAACTAAACTAAACTAAACTAAACTAAACTAAACTAAACTAAACTAAACTAAACTAAACTAAACTAAACTAAACTAAACTAAACTAAACTAAACTAAACTAAACTAAACTAAACTAAACTAAACTAAACTAAACTAAACTAAACTAAACTAAACTAAACTAAACTAAACTAAACTAAACTAAACTAAACTAAACTAAACTAAACTAAACTAAACTAAACTAAACTAAACTAAACTAAACTAAACTTAACTAAACTAAACTAAACTAAACTAAACTAAACTAAACTAAACTAAACTAAACTAAACTAAACTAAACTAAACTAAACTAAACTAAACTAAACTAAACTAAACTAAACTAAACTAAACTAAACTAAACTAAACTAAACTAAACTAAACTAAACTAAACTAAACTAAACTAAACTAAACTAAACTAAACTAAACTAAACTAAACTAAACTAAACTAAACTAAACTAAACTAAACTAAACTAAACTAAACTAAACTAAACTAAACTAAACTAAACTAAACTAAACTAAACTAAACTAAACTAAACTAAACTAAACTAAACTAAACTAAACTAAACTAAACTAAACTAAACTAAACTAAACTAAACTAAACTAAACTAAACTAAACTTAAAATATTTTTTTCAGGCGTGAAAACAATCTCTGTTAACAAATATGAAGATCTATAAACTTTTTCTATAATATTTAAATAAATAGAATTTGAACTATAATGTCTTGACATGGATAAAAAAAAAACACTAAAGTAGGTGCAAATAAAAACACTTGTGTCAACAAATATGATTCTTAATAAAATGAAATATGATAATAAAAATATATATGAGAGCTATGTATATTCGGCTATGACGAATCTTGTATACCCTTCACTTTATAAATAAATACATATCCAGCATTTGCTGCAATAGTCATAACTCAAAAAACTTTATTTTTACTGCAGAACTAATTAATGGTCATATCGTTCTTCATATTGTATTCGCTTTAATGTTAACGTAGTGGTCTCGAAATATCTGTTGTCAGAAGAAAGATTTTTTACGTTTAGTCTTAATTAACAAGAATGTTTTCTTAATGTGAAAATTTGTGTGAAGGCAAAGGTTTTTTTCAGAGCTTTAGTGAGTTGAAGTTGGGGTTTGCAAAGCGACTATAATCGTAATCGCGATTAATTGCACATTTTAGTCGTAATCGAAGCAATTAATTGCTCGATTACGGTTAAACACTTTTACAAGCACAGAATTTATTTATTTCTTGATTTATTTATTTATTAAAGTCAATAGATTTAAAATCCGTCGATACTCTACAATATAACAATAAAATGGAAACATGTATTAAAGCTATTTAATTAGTTTGGCTTAAGTTTATTTTTCAATTTAATCACTCGATTAAATTATTTTTTATTTTAGAAAGAAATTCTAAAGCAAGTAATAATTAAACATTCAAAGAAGGAAGGTTGAACTAATATCAGATGCTTCGAAATCACCACGTCTTCTCATCAGAGTTCGTTTCCACCTAGACGACACTGCCAGAGAAGGCAGCAAAAACCGACGAGAGAAAATCCTATTTACTTTCTTAACAAATTAACAGAAGAGTCGCCATCTCCTGGTTCGTTACTCAACTATTATGGGTTTTTTAAAGGTTCGGAACTTCACTAAGTCTTTCTTTATGATGTTCAATTTTTTTAAAGCTTTTGATTTCTATCTTACCAGCGTGAAATATCATCGATACTTTCAAATGGTTGATTGTTTTAACAACAGTATAAATTCATGTTTTAGCTAAGTGCCTTTAGAGTATTAACAAGTAAGGAATGAATTTAGTCGAACTGTATGGTTTTTATCTAAAGCTATTAAATTAGTTTGGTTTAATTTACTTTTTCAGTTTAATCCCTAGATTAAACTGTTTTTTTTTTATTTTGGAAATAAATTCTATAGCATGTAATAATTAAATATTAAAAGAAAAATGTTGCTGTACGGAAGGTAGAACTGACATCAGATGTTTCGAGACCACCACGTCTTCTCATCAGAGTTCGTTTTCCACCTAGACGATACTGCCATCGAAGGCAGCAACAACCCACGTATAAAATGTTTTAGCTGTACAGAAGGTTGAACTGACACTAGGGGCGTTATTATGTATTTCGATTCGAAAGAAAACATTTTCGAAACACAATATATAAGGTATACAAATACGAATGGTTTTCTTTTGGAATCGAAATACATAATAAGCCCCCAGGTCTCGAAACAAGCTCTAATGAGAAAACGTAGTGGTCGCGAAACATCTGTTGTCAGAAGAAGGATTGTGAGTGACTGCCTTGGGGAACTTCAACATTAACTTCAATGAACTTTTATGTAACATCTCTGAATTTGTGTCAAACGTCTTGGACAATAAAAATTTTTTTCTGATCTAAAATTTATATAAACTGTTTCAGTTTGCGTATATGGTAAATTTATTTCATAAATACTTTAAATTAATTTAAAGTTTCAAATGACTATTGTTTTTAGTAATGACGCATATATAAAAAAATATATTGTCGAAACTTTTAAAACATTTTTAAATTAAACTGATTATAGTCTAAGATCGCAACTAAGAAAAATGTATCAATCTGCCAACCACGTAAAACATCTCTTTTAGCACTCATAAGGCGACTTAATGCAATTAGATGAGGCTATTCTTAATGAAAAGTTATTGGTCAACTCTTTTTTTTAGCATTGGTACTCATTTAAATAGATGGTTTGATACTATAAACTTTAATTCATATATTTTCTTAGAAATGTATACATACACGCAGAGAAAAGATATCCTTGCGTCAACAATGTCATGTTTCCCGATATATGTAGCTTATGGTTGTAGCAAATACGTTCTCTTAGTGATTGTGAACCTTAATTAGTTTACTACAAATAAACTCATGTTTACATATAATGATGACATTATTAGCATTCATAAAAATTAAAACACGGTCGCATTTAACAATATATATTGTTAAAATAATTCTGGCTACATTTTTATAATGAAACAATAAAATATAAAAAGAGCCATACTATTTTAGAGCAGTTTGTTTTCAATCAAGCGATGGTTATAGAGCTGACATAGGTGTCTGCTTCCAAATAGTATGGTAAGCTGTTGATTCATTTTTGTGCGCGCTTAGTTTGAACAAATAAAAACCAAAAAAATTAAATTAAAAAAAAAACAGACAAATGCTTACAATCAATAGATAAACCATGTGTCAACATACATGAATGTGAAGGTAATAATACATAAAATGAAAAATGTTATTTCTTATTTCAAATTCAACAAACGGATCTGTCAAAAATAGACGTTTTTAACCTGCTGTAAATTTTTTCGAAAAATTAAAAAGCTGCTGAAACAAAATATAATATGTGGCGCATCGTGACAAAATAGATCTGATCTTGTAAGATGTGAAATTAAAATTTTTGTTACCATTGGATGAAGTAGAAAATTCTGAAGGGAGCACAGAAAATATCTTTCAAAAGTTTCTAAAACACACGTTTAGAATTTTATGCTTCAAATAATATGTATAGTTTTGAGAAAACTGAGGTTAAAGTTTAGCATGGGTAGAGGTTTAGCAAAATACATTTTTCTGCTATCTTCGACTAAAATTTGAATTTATATCAATTGTTAATTGACTTTGAGATATCGTCCACACCATGTCAAACTATCCAATATGCAAATTTGCACTTTTCCGCAGAGCTTAAAGACCCGTCAATTGTGCGTTTAAAGTCAGCGTTTAAAGTGCCAGGTTTAAACTTATTCTTATTGAGTTATCAATCCTCTATGAGAATTTCAGCATTTTGAAACGAGGCGTATCGTGTAAATTGGAGTACCAAGATAATGAATTTAAAAAAGAATTTTGCATATTGGATAGTTGGACATGGATGGTATGGACAATACATAGGTGTCGTCAAAAATCTAACAAAACGAAAGTTTGACCTAAGCTCCTGTATTGTGCTGTGCTAAAAAGTTTACTCTGGCGTCATATATAAACATAACATCATCCTTATTACAACTAATTTTATATATAATTTAATGAAATATTTTTCTTATTACATATTTACCAACTTAAGACTTTTTTGATGCTTCTGTGCAATTTATTTTTGCATTTTTAATGTTCCGTACAACAAAAGTGTAAAGGAACCCTAATGTTTTCGCGACGCTGTCTGTCTCTCTGTCTGTCTGTATGCCCATCTGTCTGTCTGTCATAGACTGTTTCCTCGGGAACTATAAGAGATACGAACCTCAAATTTTTGCAGATTATGTAATACTTTGGCCGGTACAACAACAAATATATATATATATATATATATATATATATATATATATATATATATATATATATATATATATATATATATATATATATATATATATTTATATATATATATATATATATATATATATATATATATATATATATATATATATATATATATATATATATATATATATATATATATATATATATATATATATATATATATATATATATATATATATATATATATATATATATATATATATATATATATATATATATATATATATATATATATATATATATATATATATATATATATATATATATATATATATATATATATATATATATATATATATGTTAAATATTAAAGGGTGTTCTAAAGCGAGCAACGAAACATGTTGAAATACTAAGGTAATATACAGACATTTTTATATAGACAGTTAAAATGTTCAAAGTTAGTATTAATTGGTGTAGTCTGTAGTATAAACTACAACAATTAACTCTGATACATATTTAAAACAATACAAATTAAAGGCTATTATATCAGTTAATGTAATTTTGACTATGTAATTTAGACAATTTGGTGTATCTTAGAAACCGTAAGAGGGAAAATTTAAAAAACGCTTAACTAAAAAATTTAAAAATTAAAAAATTTCTAACGGAAAATCTTCAAAATGAAGAAAGGCTTAAAGGAAAAAACCACCGAAATAAAAAAATGCTAAAACGCAAAAAATCACCAAAACTAGAAAGATCATCCAAAAACGCCAAAAACCGAAAAAATCGTCAAAATGAAAAGAAGCAATAAAACCTAAAAAAATCGCTAAAACTAAAAATATCGTAAAACGAAAAATCGCCAAAAATGGGAAAAAATCACTAAAACGAAACAACGAAACAACAAAACGAAAAAATTGGCAAAAAAATCCAGAAAACGAAAAACCGCAAAAAAAATTTTAAAATCACCAAAATGAAAAAAAAAAACGTAAAAGATCCAAAAACAACAAAAAACTTTAAAAATAAAAAAACTTAGCGAAAAACCAACCACAACATTGCCAAAATTAAAAATGGCATAAACGAAAGGGGATATATGTATGTGTATTCGTACGGAACCCTTCGTGTGCGGGTCAAACTTGCACTTTACTGAATATATTTATTCTTCTTATCATATTCATTCACTAGGAACTATTTCGTACAAAATAAGTGTTGCATTAAAAAAAAAATATTAAAACTGTAGCAAATAAAAAATTAATAATATAAACTGAAAATGTCGTATACTTCGACACAAAAAACCCGGTTGTTAGAATAACCCAGAAACAGAGCCTTTTTAATAACTGGGTTTTGAAAAATATAAAAAAACTAGATTTCGCATAAACCGGAAACCGGGTTGGCAACTCTAATCATGGCACAGCCCTAACCGATTGTAAACTTTAAGTTACAAATAGTCTTATGAAAAGAAACTCGATAAAAAATCAAATGCTTATAAAAACATAAATGTGGAAGCGACGATAAATTCTTATCCAAACATTTTAGCCTTAATAGAACTTAGAACAAAATGTGGACCAACATCGTGCTTGGTACAGTATCCACCTATCATTACAGTTTTCTATAAATAGATCATATCAATTTTTCAAAAGATCTCATTACTGTCATGGTTGAAGCCTTTGTCTTTTCAATTACAAGCATTGGCTTCTTAAATACTATTAATAAAGCTATGCTTTATTATTGGCTAGGAGATATCTAGAACTAGCCATGCATCTCAACATGCTATATTTTCTATTGTCACCAACAAGCAAACTTGGCAATATATTCTACTTCTAATATGGAATATAACTAAGGGTATTTCATACATTTCTAATATGATAAACAATTATGCGAACAAAATTTTGCCAAGTCAGCAGGTGACCAAAGAAAATTTAGCTGCTTAGAAGAGTAAAAGATATATGAAAAATTTAGTTGTTAGAAATAACTAAAATTTTCAGTAATAAAAAATTTATCATATTAAAACTCTATTAAATCATTTATTCCTCTTTCCAATAAACGCAACTGACCTATAAAATTCTGTGTGTGCGGATATGAATCTCTGTGTGCTTAAAACAAATTAACTGATCCTTTGAGCCTGCGGCTATTTAAATTTATCTTATGAATAATTGTATATCAAACCATTCATTTATGAAAATGTGTGTACACAAATTTGCACAATCTCATGTAAAGAAAAAAATTAATATACATTTATAAAAAAAATAATGCATATTCACAAAAAACGTTAAACTTAATTCATTTCACTGTAAATAATTAAAATACACATAATAATGTGTATCAAATAAAATTAAAAAACCAACAAATTTACTCGTTGAAAGTCTATTGTATTTTTTAGGTAAAGAAGAAAAAAATGGAAGTTGTCCTTTTTCCGAGTGCAGCTACAAAGTCACACATGGAAGCACCCACTTAAACCTCAAATAAATAATGGGGATTTATTTTTAACAAAATTCATTGAGTGTAAAATTTCATATATGTAAACACTTGTTTTGCCATGCACTCAATGTTTGCGACTGGCCATATATCTTGGACTTTTTATGATTCGGCCTTTTCAGGCAAATACACTTAGGGAAATTCTGAAATATTTAATGTAAAAAAATTGTCCTAAAGTTTATTTATATTATTGAATCTAATATCTCTATTCTTTTAAATGGTCATACTAAGTAAGACTTCTATCAAAGTGTATGCCAAAATCTGGTCAAGGATCCCTACGAGACTAAAGCCCTGTACAGACGGTTGTAAGATCTTACAATATTGTCAGATCTGCCTATGTGCTGACGATGTACTGACAATAAAAAATTGTCAGCACAAGGTATAATGTTAGTTCACACGGTTGTATCAAAGTTGTCAGAATTATCAACTCGACTAAAGGAAGGGAAAATCTGAGAGAAATTGTGACTAGGGGTACACCATAGGGAGCAGTTATATCATACACAGAAAAAAATAAGTTTCGTTTTTGATAACAAAAATCCCGATATTCAATAATTTTTTTTTTTCAAATTTCCTGTGATAAAGAATTCCCCTATATTGATAACAGAATTATTTCAAAATAAAAATATATATATATAAATTTAAAAAATGTTGACATGGCTGGAATACGAACCCGGGCTTTCCGGACGTAAAGCATACACTCTCTAGCTGAGCCATATCCCATTTATTTTTTTATGGGATACAACTTGTTTTAAGTACTTATGTATTAAAAGAAAAGAAATAACTGGCATGGAAAAGAAATACTTACAACGAAATATTTTATTATGTTAAAGATAAATGTTATTGAAATTCATATTTTTTTTAATAACATGGTCTTATTGAATATAATTATTGTCTATTTTTTTCTGTGTACCGTGAATTTTTCTACGAAATTCTAGATTAATTGCTTAGGAAAAAACGTCCATCGAGTTTTTCAAATTCCTTTACAGATTAATTTTATTACAAATTATATTAATTGTTACCCGCCCACTCAAAAATGTATTTATAAGAGCAGATTTTCTAGAAATAGTCATATTTTCAGGAGCATGAAAACTGTACTTTGAACATGAAACTTTATTTTTGAATTTTTATTTCGTTAAATAAATGTTAACGATATATTAAACGGTAATTCTTTTATTAATGTCAATGTGTTCGGATTTCGAACTTTTTTTCGGGCAAAAGTTCTGATATTTGATATTGTGTAACTTTTGACCAAGGAATCGAATGGCGCTCACAGTTTTTTCAGATTGGCTCAAATTTCGAAATATTTGTATATTAATTTTTTTTCTTTGGATACCCTATTATTCGTTAAAAATCTATCTTATATGCAAATTATGTACACAGAAAATGGTTATATATTTTTGTTTACATTCTATAAGATACAATAAAAAAAAATAAATATGCATTTTATTATTTTTTTAACAATTTCCAACGTCATTTTTTTAATTTTTGACCAATTTTTCTTACTGAATTTTTAGATCTTAATCATGTTAATTGCAAAATAAATTATCACCTCATGCTCAAATAAATAACAGTTTCAGATATTTTCATCTGGGTCTTTTTTGATTTTTATTCGCATATTTTATATTCGAATATAGAATTTTTGATATTCGAATATTTTTTATTCGAATATCATATTCGAATATTTTATTTTTATTTTATTAAGTAGTAACGAAATGTTTCATTATATTCATTTTGAATATAAATTTCAGTAATAAAAAAAATTGAAAAAAAATATTCAAAATGGCTGGAAAAATTAATAAAATATCTGTTCTACTCTGCTAACGATTAATTCGTACGGTTTTTATCGATTAATGCGTACGGCTTAGACTGAATTTACATTATGAAATTTTTTCATGAAGTTTTTTTCAATTCTGTTGTAAAGTTGCTACGTATTTCACCGTCTGTTTAAACGTTGAAATTTTCAAGCAATCGTCTTGAAATTTTTTTGATAGTTCTCTTTTGAAATAAAGTCTGTGCGTTCGTTATAAAAACAAATGCATGTATATTTTGAATTCAATATTAAAAAAATTGACAGGGATTAAAATGTATACAAAACACTATATAAAAAAATAAAATTTAAACAATTTAAACAACGAAAGAAATGAAGAGGAAGCAAGTGTCAAAAAAATCCCCTAAAAATTTAAGTCATGCCATTTGTCCTAACCCGTTTGCTTCTCTACACCTCTTGCCTATAAAACAACATTTCATGCAACTAATTTCATGCAAAATTTCATAATGTAAATTCATTCTTCTTCTTCATTTCTTTCGTTGTTTAAATTAATTAAATTTAATTTTTTTTTAAATAGTGTTTTGTATACATTTTATTAGCTGTCAATTTTTTTTTATTTAATTAAAAATATACATGCATTTGTTTTTATAACGAACGCACAGACTTTATTTCAAAAGAGAACTATAAAAAAAATTTAAAGACGATTGCTTGAAAACTTCAACGTTCAAGCAGACGGTGAAATACGTAGCAACTTTACAGCAGAATTGAAAAAAATTTCATGAAAAAATTTCATAATGTAAATTCAGTCTTATAATAGGCATACTACTTTGCAATTTTTGAATTCACATATTTTCCATAAATATTAAACTGTTTTTATTCTTTCTTTTGTAGCTTATTTTGTAGCATATTTCGGGGAAATTGTTTGTTAAACTATCAATTCTTCTATCAGGGTCGTTTATTGTTGTCACATAGCATGTTGACCACTAAGATTCAAATACTGAAATTAAAAAGCTGCGAAATTATCTTTAAACTTCAAAAGAAAGAATGAAAAAATACTGACTTTTATATGAAATATATATGACATCAAAAATAACTACGTAAAATGCATATTGAAATCCGTACGAATTGATCGTTGTCAGAGTAGTAGATATGTATATATATATATATATATATATATATATATATATATATATATATATATATATATATATATATATATATATATATATATATATATATATATATATATATATATATATATATATATATATATATATATATATATATATATATATATATATATATATATATATATATATATATATATATATATATATATATATATATATATATATATATATATATATATATATATATAGACTTTATCTGACATATTTATTAAATGTAGTAAGTGACAGCAACATTTATTTTGATTCATATAAGAAATATTATTATAATTTTATTACAATAATTATTATTATATTAATTTTTATTTAAATAGAATGTTTGAATTATAAAACAATGAAAATTTTCATTTAATAAATGTGTTTAATTTAGACAATCAACTTTCCCGGGAATTCCCGGGAACGCAATTTTTTTATATCCGTTTCCCGGAAAGTGCAAAAGTCCGGGAAATCCCAAACCCTAATACGTACACACAGCTTTGTGTGTTTAGTGTATTTTGCATTATTTGTTGTTGCTAAGTTGCATGTATTAATTTTGTGCTGTTAATGCGGAGTTGTAGCTGGTTGAAAAATTATGCCAACAAAAAACCATTCTCTTCCCTTCTCTTGCCCATAATCTATCATATTATGCCAGCTTAATTGTGCTCGTGTGATTACTCTCATTCACATTTTTTTTACATATTTTTTAAATTAAAAAAAGACTCAATATAAATAGTTTCATTGCTTGTGAAAACTAGACTATATTCTTAACTCTGATCTCCTGGCCACATTTTTGGGCGGGTAACAAATAAAAGACATATTGATTATATTAAACATATCTACTATAATTTATAGAGAAATTTGGAAAACTAGATAGGCGTTTTGTTTTTCGTAGAAAAATTCAATATTTTCGTCGAATACTAAGGTTTCAACTAGAGTCATTCTTAAAGTCTATTCTTTTTAAATATTGAAAAACCGTGAAAATATAACATTTTAGATTAAAAACTTTTTGAGAAAAATTCGAACAATTAAGCTCTATTTTTTTTTATTTAAGAAAATGTTAAAGATATCTAAATGAGATAAATTTTATTGTTTTTTTCTATTTATAAGCTTTACACCAAATTTAAATTTGTTAAAATCGAGTAATATTTGTAAAAGTTGTTAGCCGACAATGTTTTTCATGCCCGAGGTAGTAAATTTTGACACCCTATAGGTCACGTGTGTTTCAATAGCTAAGGTCCTTCTCTATAATAATTGTCCACATCGTTTTGCAATCGGATCGCTGGTTTCAAAAACACAGATTTATTACCCTTTTCGCCAATTGTTACCCCTGTTCGTTACTTGTGTCTTTGTCACTACAATTGAAAGAATGTTGCCAACTTCGAATACTAAACAAACGAAAACTTTTTTGCCTTTAATTGTTTCCTTTTTAAGAAAAAATCGGCTTCGCATTTAGGAAAGTTATTATTCTTTTGTCTTCAATTGAAATAATTATTTGTTTTAAAGGCTTAAAATAATGAAAAACGAAGGAAATAAATTTTAATGAATTATTAAATCCATTAGTAAATCCATTTAAGCCATAAAACAAATATTTAATTTATAAAAAAAAACTTGTAAAGAACTATTGAACTTTTTAAAGAACTCTTTAGTAAACGCAAAACTGTTGCTATAACAAAAAAAAACTCTCCAGGAAAGATTATACACTTGGCTAAACTTCACTTAAGGAAAAAGCAACGTCAACTAGTCATAAAAAAGCTGTAAATGTATCTTAAATTTAACAAAAGTTTTTGTTTTTTATTTTGTAGATGAACATAATAAAAGAACTAGATACTCTAACTCTACTGAAACAAATTCTTTATTTAGACGACGAATTAATCTTACCAAAGTTTGTGGAAAAATTTACTGGGAACTTAAAACAACAATTAAAAATCATTATAAATTAATGTCTTGCTAATGTAGCCAAGCAGCACTTGCCTCGCCATCAATGGGTTACAATTGTAAAGTGAAGTCGTAAAATACAAAAATGAAAATATTTTAATTCGATTATTTAAAAGGGTTAGAACTAAAGGCAACATTTGTTAAAATAACAATGTTAAAGGGTTGTCTGACTGTTTGTCGGTTTGTAATTTTCCTTATTTTTTCTCGCAATTGAAAGGTAAATGGAAAACATCATTTGCATAAAAAATACTCATTGAGAAAACAACATGATATAAACGTAAAGCTTTTGTTTCTATTACAAGAAAAGAATTTGTGCCACTTTGAGTAACATTAGACAACTACACAGAAATAATATTCTTGGAATATTTAATTGTTAAGAGTTTTAAGTGTATTGACTCAGTTTAACCATTCGAGTATAATTCAATTGAAATGAGACTAGTTATTGGTCGACTATGTGGACACCCGATTTAACATCCACCATCAATCTCACGTATGCAGCATTTTTTTAATATCTGAAAGAGAGAATACTAATTGTATTAAAGTTTTTTTACGGGATATATTAGAATATTTCGCAATGACAACCGGAAAAACTTAAGTGTTGAAATACTTAGAGCAAACTGTTACATAAGTTCCTTAGTTCTAGAGCGTCTAACTACGGCAAGCAAGGATTTAGCAAAAAGAACAACATTCAAATTACAAAACAGAACCTACATTAAAAACCATTAATCTAGAAAATAAGTGTTTCCTTTCTTGAACAGCAGACTTTTAAATGTGGCGTCAAATAAACAGCCTCTTTTTGGGAAATCAATACTGCTTTGAGTAGCAATTCATTGAATTGCATTGGTTCACAAAAAATGCACCTCAAAAATGAGATGTTTTTTAAGCTAAATTGGGGCTGCTGAACACGAATATGGCATTAATTTACTTTTCTTAAGAACCGTTTTCGAGATATTCGCGAAAAACTAGTTTTTTTTGCAGTTTGTAAAGATATTTCCGAAAACCTTGAGTACTGTTTACTTGAATTGAGCAAGTTTGGCATTGTTGCATAGATATGTTTTTCCTCTTTCAGTTCATATTTATACTGTGTTGATCAGATAAAAATTCACTGAATTACAAGCTTTTACATATGAAAAAAATTAAATTTATTGCGTTTTTTTAAAATTCAGAATTTGAAATGCTCCATTAGAGCAAATAAAAAATTTAAATTTTTTGTTTTGACCCATATCTTAAATAAAATTTTGTTCCCAACGTACAAAAAGTGAAATTGTTACCATCGGGCAAAAATGTAGAAAGTTACAATATATTTAGTGAAAACGTCCGAATTTTAATAAAAAAAAATTGTATGGACTATGAGTATAAGAAAAATGCCAGTGAAGCAGAATTAAATGTTTTGGAAATATATCAACCATTTCTAACTCTTTAGTCTGATCAGTATACAACTAGATATGGAGATATCAGAGCAGTGCTCTTATTTAATTTAGGAAGATGAGCTTCCCATATGAAGTGCAAAGTAGTGCACTTCGGTCATGTAAAATTTTTCAACGCTTGTCTGTTTCTCACTCGATTCCAAAAACTTTTTGTGTCCTTATATACCTTGTAAAGTTCTAAAAAAGTCTTTGGTTAAACAAATATCTTGTATAGTTAGTGAGGAATACTCATTTTAATATTAAAATATTTTAAAATTAAATTAATTAATATTAAATTAATTTAATATTTTAATATTAAAATATTGGTCCAGCATTTTTAAGATATCGGATCCAAATAACAACTGATTGTCACAATTATTTCCTTGTTAGTTACATGACAAAGTTTCGAATAGTTAAAAAATAGTTGATGGAAGTATTCTTTCAGAGTAGGAAAAATATACAATCTTTAATTTGAAAATTGAAATATTTTGAATTTATGACAATTTTTGCCCAAAAAAGCACAATATTTGTTTTCTCTATACAATTTTTTTCTCAAGGATCAAATAATTGTTATATACATATCTAAAAGGTGTCTTGACAGACATGAATTTAGAAAAACAACTTAAGCGAATTTACAATTGAAGCACCCAATGCAACAACCGGATAACTCCACTTTTTTGCGAAATAGCTTTTTTAATGCAGAAAAAACCAAAAAAAAATCTGCGTCGTTCGGTGCACAAAAAACACATCTAACTTGACTCTTGAAGTTTTGTTTTCAAAACGGAGCAAGAACACGACATCTCCTGGAGTTGTCTTGTTTTTGCACCGCTTAAGCCACATGTCAACTTTTAGTTGCCGGCAATCAAAAAACACAAATTTTTCAAAACATGTTCTGTTCTGTTTTTATTTACGTTCGTGCTGTGTGTGTGCGAAAAACGATTACAGTATGTTGTTGAGTATGTTGTGTGTGTGTTTAGCGGCCGCGTCTCTTTTCTACGCTCTCTGTTTTTTCTTTTATACTGTATGTCGTCGTTCTAAAAAAAAAATGTGTCAGTTGGTTCTTGGTGCTAGGATACGGTGCAAGTATACATGTTTAATAATAAATTTAAAACAATGACTGAAAGTGAATCAGATTTTTCCATATCGGGTTCCGAATATAAAAATGGATCTGATGATGAGGAGACATCGAGTAGTGTTGATACTTTACCTGTTCAAAAAGGTAACAAATTCATTAAAATGTTTAAGTTTTCAGTTAATGTTATTGTTTGTATGGCTTTAGGAAAAAAAGCGTGTGTGCAATCAGAACGCGCGGAAAAGGAACGTAGTTAAAAGGAAGAGAGCAGAAGGCAAAAAGTATACAAACTGTAAGGGTAATAGCGTTGCAGCAAAAACAATGGGCCAGCCTTGCAGTTGAAAAAAAAATGTTTTGATTCTGGACGTCAGAATCATTATGAGAATGTGTGGATTAATAAGGCAAAATGCAGTTAAGAGGCGTCGATCTGCGAGTGGGAATGAAGTGAGAAAATTCCAAAATAAATATTTTATACGTAGCATTAAACATGAAATAGAGGTATGTAAAAAAGCATTTTGTTCAGTTCATGGAGTCCATAAAAGTCGCATCGAAAGACTCTCAAGATTTTTGCTGGAAAAAGTAACTGCGCCCTCTGACATGAGAGGTCGTCACGCAAACAAAATAAATAAGATTCCAGAAGATGTTGTTCAAAATGTTGACAGCCATATTAAAAGTTTCCCAAAAAGATCTTCTCACTACAGCCAAAATAAAGAATCAAAGTACTTAAGTTCCGATTTAAATGTAAGGAAAATGTATACTCTTTACTTAGAAAAGTTTGAGCCAAGCGCTTTTGCATTGATGGCTGAATAAAATGGTAACCCAAAGCCAACAGTTACATACGATTTTTATAGGGAATACTTTGCGAACAATTTTAAGCTTTCTTTTGGAGCACCTAGATCAGACACTTGCCAGACGTGTGATAGCCATGGAAACGAAAAGAAGGCTTAGGCGTTTTATGATGATCTACGCGAAAAAAGCTGCTTACAAGACCCGACAGTTGAGTGCCTTACTTTTGATTTCCAACAAAATTTGCCACTTCCGCTAATACCATCGGGCGATGTCTTTTATAAAAGGCAGTTATGGGTGTTTAATTTTTGTATTTATTAATGCAGTACCAAAAAAAGCTACATGTACATGTATGATGAGACAATCGGGAAAGTCCAAATGAAGTAATCAGCTTTTTGCATCATTTTATTGAACACATTATGAGTGAAACTGTGAGAAAATTATATTTATTTTCCGATAATTGCGGTGCTCAAAATAAAAACAACACTCTTGTCCAATATTTATATGCTGTTGTAAAACACAAAAATATAAGCCTTATTGAACATCACTTGCCAGAACCAGGACACACTTTTTTGCCCTGCGATCGCTCTTTTGGCGTTATAGAGAAACAGAAACGTCGAGTAGAACGCCTTTACCTGCCAAAAGACTGGCAGAATTTAGTGGAAGTGTTCCAAAAAATTTAAAGTTATATCAGTGAGCAATGCGAACATATTTGATTTTAAAACGAGTTTGGCTCCGTTTTACAAAAAAACAGTCACGAACAAAGATCATATTAAATGGACCATTTCAAAATATCGAAGATTTTGCTACAAAAAAGAGGAAAATGTCGCAAGTATTTCAGCTTCTTGTAATCACCATGGGCCATTAACAAAATTCGATATAGCAATGAAAGCAATGAAAGCAAACTTCCAGGATAACCCCTTCGAGCCAAAACTTTTATACACAACTAATCTAGCCCTCAACCCGAAAAAATATGACGATGTTATGAGATTGGCACAAAAGTATGTTCCTCCATCGGATATACATTTTTATGATAATTTAATCTCGCAGCAGTCTATTCAAGAAGCTGAAAACACTGACTATGAAGATGACAACGAAGGACCCCTTTAATTTTTACCAATATCGGTGCAAAAACAGGACAAGTCCAAAAGCAAAATTATTATTTTTTTATTTGAAATAAAACTTTGTAATATGTTTTTGAATTAAACAAATTTGTTTTGATTATTTCTTTTCAAAATTAAATAATATTTAGCAATTCTTTTGGTTTCTTATTTTTGAGAAAGTTTTTTTTGATTTTCTCAACATTTTAAAAAGTGGAGCTATCTTGTTGTTGCACTGGGTGCTTCAATTTTTGGTGGACATGCACCCTTTTGAAATCTACCTATTTTTTAGATTTATTGGTATTATTTATTGATATTATAGAATTAAGAAAACATTTAATATGCACAAAACACCACATAGCACCATTTTTCCACTTGTCTTGCCGTAAATCTTTCATAAAAATTTTGGTAATTTTTATATGCGATATGTCAACCTTTCTTTTTCAAACGAGTAAAAGTAATGGAATGGAAGCAAAAACTCGTACTGAGCTGAGGACCAACGAATGAAAATTAAAATTTTGATGTGTTCACTAAATATGTTGTAACTTTCTCATATTTGGTCCGATGTAACTAATTTTAAGTTTGCTACATTTGGAACAAATTTTTCTTTAATATGTGTGTCTAAAAATAAATGTTAAAAAATTTATTTTGCCTTACTGGAGCGTCTTAAAATAGTAAATTTAAAAAAACCTGTAAGAAACAACGTTTTTTCAAATCTAAAGACCTGTAACTCATAGAATTTTGATCCGATCAACACATTTTGAATATGGACTGAAAGGGGAAAAGCATATCTATGCAACAATGTTAAATTTTCCCAATTCAAGTAAACAGTACTCCAGATTTTTGGAAATAGCCTTATAAAGTGCAAAAAAACATGTTTTTTTCGAATATCTCGAAAATGGTTCTTAAGAGAAATATATGAATGTCACATTCGTGTTCAGTGACCCCAAATTACCTTAGAAAACATTTAGGCCCTAATTGTGTAAATCACGTCACCAAAGTGAAATTTGTATAGAGAACAAAAACAAAATTTGAAATATTTTATAAATTTGTTCAGTTTTTCATACAAATTATAAAATATTTGAAAGGTAAAGCAACGCTTTAATTTCTATGCGTTTTTTTGTTGAAGAATTTGTATGAAAAACAAAAACAAATTTTTACAATTTTGTCAAAATTATTGTTGTTTTAATATAAACTTCACTTCGGTGATGTGATTTACACAATTAAGGCCTTAATTTTTGAGGCGATCGCAAAAAGTTGAAAATGTGTGAACTAGTGTTATGAATTACTTTTCATAATATGTACTATGGAATTAAATAATATTTTTTTAAAACCATATATGAGTGATTCCACGTAAAATGGCCCTACGCAAAGAAAACATAATTTTTTCATTTTTAATAAAAATCTCTCAATTGATGTGCTTTAGAGAATGACAATTATAGAAAAAATAAAAAAATACACTATTTAATATATTTTAATCAATTTGAGGCACTTTTTGCTCTCCCTCTTTGTATGTTTAATATTTATTTTAGATTTTCTTTAATTCCCTTTGTCATTATTAATAAAAACTGTTATCTCTGAAAATATTAGACTTTTTTTGATTTTTATTGAATTTAAAAAAATATTCAGCTAGAGTATTCTGGTGTCTATAATAGAACGGATAGCAAATAATTTAATGTCTTTTTATTTTCTTATGAGTTTATCTTTATATTATTTATGTTAGTTAAATCAATAACAAGTTTTGCTTCTTCGATTTTTTTAAATTTTTGTACTAGGTCACACCCGTCGGTCACACCCGTCTCATTTTAAAAATAGTTGTTTATAAGAAAAATAGCTATTTGTCAAACAGTAAATACACAATACAATTAAAAATAGTTTGAACAGATATCTATTCCAAAATGATTGTGTACCTTATAGTCAACATTTTACAGAATTTATACTGAAAGTCATAATTCTTTAAAACTAAGATATAAAAGGTCACACCCGTCACAGCTTTCTGACGACCATTCTGCGTAGAAATCGTGCTCTGTCAGTGTCTACCCGTTATTCAACGACTTTAAGCTTAATGTCCTTGCGAGTCGCAACGTTTTTTAAGTACAACATTTTTTTATTCTTGATTTATAACAAAAAATGTGTGTAAAATGGTCACACCCGGCTAAATGGAATTACTCATATATAAATTAGATTTTTAAGGCCTAATTAAAAAACAAGTACCAAATATGTATTTGTAATTCTAATATATATTTCAATCATAAATATATCAAATACTCGTCTTGTTGTAGCTAATGGAAAAAGCAGTGAAATATGGAATTATTATAATAAGATTCTTCAGAAATATGAATACCAAGAAAAAAGAACTTCTAACATTTGGCAAAAGCTCATTTGAAAATGTCTATAAGGTAGATGGAAAAAGCGTAGTAAAATAAAACCTTATTTTACTATTTCTTTAATGTCTTTGCACAGAATTAAGAAAAAAGGTTTGCTATTTAATTTATCATTCCACTTTAATTCCATTCCTCTAGTTACAAAATCTTTGTAATTTGAAACAGGTGTTGGTTTTTTCTTTTTAAGTAGAATAAAGTTTTTAATAATGCTTGCAAAAATTTAATTACTATTGTTAATCCTCTTGGAAAATAGATTTAATATTAAATTTGGTTGGAAAAAAATTAAAGGGTTTGCTGCAGTAACTATGTTATCAATAATACTCGTATAAAAATATTGAATAAATTGACTTTCTATTATTAAATAAATTCATAGGCATAATTTTTGTCAGGTTGGACTGATAGTGTATGGACAAAAAATTTTTGTTTTTTTTTTTTGTCAACGCAATAGAGATAAAAATGTGCCTTTCAGTGAGTAAATTAAACGTACCAAAAATTTCTTACTTGTCTTCTTGATGTTTTGAGGTGCCCAACACAATTGAAAATGATGAAAAATTACCTATTTTTCATATTATACTCAAACTATTTGATACGTTATAAACTTTAGTTTATGATGAATATAAAGTCAAATACATAACAATAACTTAAGAATCCAATAACTAAAAGGGAGTTTTTTTTGATACTTACTAACACGCTTTCAAGTAATTATGGTAACCTAAATAAATATTCAGAAATACAATAATTAAATATTAAATTGTTTTTTTTTTTTATCAAAAGTAGGCATTTGTTGGCGCAATAGTAGTATTGCCTTAATAAAACCGTCTCGTTTACTTGTTCCACAAAATGCAATTGAAGCTTCTGATATAACGCTCTACAGCTTTAGTGTGGCTGGGAAAATCTTTAATTTGTTGACATGTGCTGAGACCGCTTTTAGCAATGGCTTTCAAGTCTTCATCAGATATATTTAAAGTCAGAGGTGGCTCGGTTATCTCAAAGTCTCACTGTTATAATAATCGTCAGCATGTCATAATGTTATTGTAATCGTGAGCATCGAAACATTCGAATTCCAGGGGCTTTCTCAGTTCTTGTTTTTAAAATTCGTCGATATACCAGATCTCATATGATTTCTCTGTCATCTCCAAGCATAGCAATAAGAAGACTTTCTAGGTGACCAAAATATCCATTTCGTTAGATTACCTTGTCAATGACCTTCATCAAATCAGGGTTCAAATAGCGACTCAGATTAGTTGTTTGCCACAAGTACTCAGCTCCGTTTATACAGGAGTGATTACATTTTATTGTACACCACATCATACCATAAACTCTCATCACGTTCGTAGCTAGTATCACTAATTTTTCCTCGATGTCCGGCTTAGTAGCATATAATCTTAGAATTCGATTTTCTGTTGTAAGCCATCTAGAATGGTTGAGAGATCCAGGTTCAATATTAGCTTAATCTAAAGAAAACCGCCAGTGCTAATAGCGGTCATCATATTGTAAAAACAGTTTTGGTCGCTACTCAAATCACAATATTACACTCAGGTAATATTGTAGAAATGACGGTGAATTCGATTATTGACATTGTTTCATATTTTTGTAATCGAGATCCAATGGCTATGATAAAATCACATACTGGTTTTCTAGTACTACTTTTTTGTAAAATTTTTCATTCTTCTGAATACTAATCAAAACTGTATCCTTTTTGCCATCAAAATGCATACCGCGTATGATTTTCTTGCGATCTGCAAGACTGCTCTGACTTTTGTTCTCTTACGGCTCAACTTGGAACGATCAATGACACCACTTGGATCGGTTGATGAAATAATGCCAACATCTTTTAACACAGAGGAAGCTATAATGGCAGCGGCTCCGTCAGACTCCAGTACGATCACAGGCAAGGGGTAATGCTGGTAAATTTAATCTCTTTTTTCGTTCGCAATAACGTTTTTTCTTTTCTTTCTTGTTTTTTCTTATTTTTTATAGTTGCGACTACATCTATATAGCCTATCAGCATTTTTCTTGATTTTCTTTGATTAAGTTAAAAATGCATTTCTCCATTTGGAACGAACACTTCTGTCTTTTAAGCAAGTACAATTTGGTATAAGTATGTATTTGCAACTTCAAATATCAAATAATCTGTGGCACTCAGTTATAAATCTATTAATTTTTTCTTGGTAGTTTTTGTTTGTTTGACGGCCTTAATAAGGTTTTAGTAAGCTTCTATATTTGTCATGCTAGGAATGAATAAGATGTAGTATTCTCTCAAGACTGACAGTTGGTAGCGATGCTTTTTGGCACATTTCTAAAGCTTCCTGAGCCAATTTTTCAGATATGTCATGAACTGTCGGCTCTTTTGCTCTTTTATTACACTTTATTTCATATTTAATGAAGAGGTAATTTTTCATAACGTAATTATATGTTGGTAATTGAGATACTAGTAGTCTCTCTGGTAAACCAAACGTAGGACAGATCTTCGTTGGTCGTGTTTTGACTTGAGACATTTTACTGTAATAAAGAGAAATATATGTGTTAAAGTGTTACAATAATTACTTGAACCGTGAAAGGAGAAAGGCAAAAAAATATTTCCAAACTTACAGGTTACCTAGAAATGAGATGGTATTGTACCTATCAACTTGGTCCTTATTTTGATCTCAGTACTTTTTACGGCCGAAATTTTTGGATAGGAACTTGGCCTTATTTTCACATTTATGTTTTTTGCGGATACTTCTTACAAGATTCTTATATCTTGATCTCAGCCGTAAAATTCAAAGGGTCTCACAATAGAAATAGCATGCGTGTGAGTTGACTGTGAACGTTCGCATACCGTTTGAAAAGAGTTGTGAAATCACCTCCGCAATGTCTCACAAATCCGCGTCTCAACAGGCACGTTTCAATATTAACCTTTTCTATCTTATACTAACACGACAATGCTCAGAATTTCTTGTGGCGCTCAAAAAATATATGTGACTTTTTACTAAATTCAAGAATTTTGTCAAATTTAATGGTCACCTTTATATATATCATATTGCAAATAAAATTTTCTTTGTATATTTGGGAGTTAAAATAGCAACTTTTTGCAGTATTAAAATGCGATTACTCAAAATACAGAAAATCGCTTCCCCCTATTATATATATTTTGATATATCAGCGGTTTTTCGTGCTTTTTTATTTCCAATCCTCTGTATTGAAAGAAAAAGTTAAAACTATTTAAATTAGTAAAAAATATTTTATATTACACTGGTTCACAAATTTTCAAGTTTTTACCGAAATCTCAAAAGAGTACTACTTCTGAAGCAAATTTGGGGTCGCTGGAAACGAATATGGCATTAATTTATTTTTCTTAAGAAGCGTTTTTCGAGATATTCTCGAAAATCATGTTTTTCTGCAGTTGTTTCAGCTATTTCAAAAAATCTAGATTACTGTTCAATTGAATTGTACGCAATTTGCATTGCACAGTGGGGCAGAATAAAAACATTTGGAATATAAATCAGGCATTTCTAAACGGATAGTTCTATCGCAATAAAATTTCACACGGAAATGACAGAGGAATATTTATATTTATGCTTTAAATAGCTGCCCTCTTACTTGCTCAGGAGCGGAGCTTTGAAGTCTCAAATTATGGCCCTTCGGCCATGTAAAATTGTTTACTGCTTGCCATTTTTTGTTTCTCATCCGATTACAATAGTTTTTTGCTATTTTAGCCCTTAATAATATCTAAAAAACACATATTTGCTAGTATACTTATCTCTTATAGTTAGTGAGTTATGTACATGTATATAAAAAAATTATTTTGGAACATTAAGCAAATGTAAACTTATGTGAAAGGTATCTGTGAATCGTGAATCGTCGGCAAAAAAATAATTGAATTTCCTAATATTGCTGGACTTGGGCACTTCCTAATACGACCTATATTAAGTCAACATTTTTAATTTAGTCCACATATACTAAAGTCCCAAAGGTGGGACTCGTAAACCATTGCCATTTCTAAAACTCCGTATGTGTTCGTAGTTATTTGGCAAAGTGTTGTTAAATGGGCCTTGGATCAAGTGTGGACGCTGTGGGCAAAATTTATCAGAATTTCATTTTTAGATTTCTTGGAAATTTGTTAAAATTTATTTAATTCTCAGAAGAAAACTTTATTATTTTTTTTCCTTTCTGATACTTAGTATACAAATCCGTACATAACTGCAAAATTTCTTTCGAAAATATTTACAATCAAGGATTTTATAGCTTTAACAAAAAGTTAACGCATGAAAAATCTGTTAAGATCTACAACCCTTTTGCTCCAGTATGACTTATATTTAATACTAAATATTAATTATACGCCACGTTGTTGAATACCTCACAGGCCATGTAAAGTTTTTTCAGTATGGGTTTTTATTTATAACTCCATATATTTTACACGTATAAAAGAGAAAGGTAGACATATCACATATCAAAATTTACAAAGTTAAGTTTAGCTTTCAATGATGATGAATGACTTTTAGTAATACAAGGGGAAAAATTTTGGTATGTGGTGTCTTTTGCATATTATTATTTTTTTAATTAATATCAAACTTTTGAAAAATAATAGAAATTATATATTTTATATAATTTCTGTTGTCCGCAGTGTTGGGTATGAGCGTTACGGTTTGTTAGTACGCTTCATTACTTAGTTTAATAAGAGTGTAGGTTGACACTTCTAATATTTAAAAGTTTTTTGAACTTTGTTAAATACACAAAAATACAAAATTTCATTTTTAGTAAAGAAATTCAATGAATTAGTCAATGTTTTATCTAGAAACGGACATACAAACAAACATGTAAATACACACAAAAATGTAAAAACTTCATTACAAAAAACCTTTGTTTTTCTGTGAATAAATTCTCTAAATTTATAAAACAGTTTGATAAAAAAATATTAATAAATTCTAAACTAAATAACACTGGTTCACAAAAAAATGCACCTCAAAAATGCACCGAAAAACCAGTTTTTTTGCAGTTTATAAAGATATTTCCAAAAATCTTGAGTACTGTTTACTTGAATTGAGCAAATTTGGCATTATTGCATAGATATGTTTTTCCCCTTTCAGTTCATATTTATACTGTGTTGATCAGATAAAAGTTCACTGAATTACAAGCCTTTACATATGAAAAAAATTTAAATTTTTGCGTTTTTTCAAAATTCACCATTTTGAAATGCTCCATTAAAGCAAAGAAAAAATTTAAAATTTTTGTTTTGACCCATATCTGAAATGAAATTTTGTTCCCAACGTGCGAAAAGTAAAATTGTTAACATTGGGCAAAAATTTGGAAAGTTACAATATATTTAGTGAAAATGTCCGAATTTTAATTTTAATAAAAAAAAATTTGTATGGAGTATGAGTATAAGAAAAATGCCAGTGGAGCAGAATTAAATGTTTTGGAAATATATCAACCATTTCTAACTCTTTAGTCCGATCAGTATAAAATTAGACATGGAGATATCAGAGCAGTGTTCTTATTTAATTTAGGAAGATGAGCTTCCCATATTTCTAAGGTTCAGATGTTCAGAGGGCAGAAGTGCAATGTAGTGCACTTCGGTCATGTAAAATTTTTCAACGCTTGTCATTTCTCTGCTTCTCACTCGATTCCAAAAATTTGTTGTGTCTTTACATACCTTGTAAAGTTCTAAAAATGTCTTTGGTTAAACAAATATATTGTGTAGTTAGTGAGGTATCCTCATTTTAATTTTAAAATTTCTCAATTTTTCAAATCCTTGGTCGAGTATTTTTAAGATATCGGATCCAAATAACAACCGATTGTCACAATTGTTTCTTTGTTAGTTACATGATAAAATTTCGAATAATTAAAAAAATAGTTGATGGAAGTATTCTTTCAGAGTTGGAAAATGTACAACCTTTAATTTGAAAACTTTTGAGCTTATGAAAATTTTTGCTCAAAAAATCACCATAATTGTTTTCTCTATAAAATTTTTTTCTCAAGGATCAAATTAATATTACATACACGTCTAAAAGGTGTCTTCACAGACATGATTTTAGAAAAACAGCTTAGTCAAAAATACAAATTTCGGTGCGCATGCACCCCTTTGAAATCGACCTATTTCTTATATTTATTGGAGCTTTCTTAGGAATTCTAATGATTGTCAGAAACAAATCATAGTTTTCATATAAATTCCTATATAACTGCAAAATTTTATTGGAAAATAGCAATAATGAAGGATCTTATGGCATTAAGAAAAAATTTAATATGCACAAAGCACCACAAAGCACCATTTTTCCACTTGTTTTGCCGTAAGTCTTTCATCAAAATTTTAATTTAAAAAATGTGAATACAGTGTTGAAAACTATACATAATTTTAGTAACTTTGATATGCGATATGTCGACCTTTCTTTTTCAAACGAGTAAAAGTAATGGAATGGAAGCAAAAACTCGTACTGAGCTGAGGACCAAGGCATGAAAATTAAAATTTTGATGTGTTCACTTAATATGTTTTAACTTTCTCATATTTGGTCCGATGTAACTAATTTAAGTTTGCTCTATTTGGATCAAAATTTTCTTTAAGATGTGGGTCTAAAATAAATTTAAAAAAAATTAATTTTGCTTTACTGGAGCGACTTAAATTAGTAAATTTTTAAAAAACGTGAAAAAATAAAGTTTTTTCAAATCTAAAGACCTGGGACTCATTGAATTTCGATCCGATCAATACATTTTGAATATGGGCTGAAAGAGGAAAAACATATCTATGCAACAATGCCAAATTTGCTCAATTGAAATAAACAGTATTCAATTTTCGCGAAAAAGTTGTATATATAAGAATTAAAATCACATTCAACAGAGCCACCTGACAAGTGGTGATAGCAAATACACGTGAGCACTGACGATGGAAGTGTAGCGGCTTCCGAAAGTGGCGCTACTCTGTTCTGCTGTGTACGTTGAAAAATTAAGTTGATGTTAATTTTTCCATTGTTCCTTGGAATATTAATCATACCCAATTCTTTCTGAATATAACGTTACGAACCTTAGCCTAATAATCAATTTAGATTCACAAAGCAAATACGTTCGAAATAATCATATTAATAAAACAATTAGCTACTGGCTTGAGCTTTTCACATGTTTACATGTTCATATATACTTAAGTATAAAATCAAACCAAAAAAGTTTGTCTTGAGTAGAACAAAAATCAGAAAAATGGGAATGAAGAAAAATAAACCGATGGCAACGCTGGGAAAGTGCACTTAAAATCAGCTTGAGAGTGATTTAATTCTCGTATTCAATTTTCGCGAAAAAGTTGTATATATAAGAATTAAAATCACATTCAACAGAGCCACCTGACAAGTGGTGATAGCAAATACACGTGAGCACTGACGATGGAAGTGTAGCGGCTTCCGAAAGTGGCGCTACTCTGTTCTGCTGTGTACGTTGAAAAATTAAGTTGATGTTAATTTTTCCATTGTTCCTTGGAATATTAATCATACCCAATTCTTTCTGAATATAACGTTACGAACCTTAGCCTAATAATCAATTTAGATTCACAGTACTCCAGATTTTTAAAAATAGCCTTATAAACTGCAAAAAATCTAGTTTTTTGCGAATATCTCGAAAACGGCTCTTAAGAAAAATAAATGAATGTCATATTCGTGTTCACTGACCCCAAATTACCATCGAAAAATATTTCGCAAAAAGCTGAAAATTTGTGAACTAGTGTAATTTATAGAATCAAACAAAAATATTTATAGGATTTTATGTAATATATCAAACAGTATTTTTGATTGAATTTATAAACCAATTTGTCTAACAATACTTACAAAACAGTTGACTGAATCACGCAAAAATATTTACTGGATATTTTATAATATAACAAACAAACTTTTTGTCGTAGTGAGTAAAAAATTTTTTTAACATTCTTAAGTTTTAAATAATAACATCCTTATGCCTTAAGTATTTATATAATTTTACTTTGTTAAATGTGTTCTACTCTACATGTTTATACTCGTATATAGAGATTCTAAAAAAAGTTATGAATTTTAGTCGAATTGTATGGTTTTTTCCAAAGTTATTTAATTAGTTTGGCTTAAGTTAATTTAATCTTTCGATCAAATTATTTTTTATTTAAGAAATAAATTCTAAAGCATGTAAATATAGAGCATTCAAAGAAAAATTTTAATATACGGAATATTGAACTGACATCAGATGTTTCGAGACCACCACAGTCTTCTCATCAGAGCCATTTTACCTACACTGCCAACGATGGCAGCAACCCCCTAGCGAAAAAGCGAAAATGCTACTTACTTTAGTAAGCCCAATCAACAGATTTATTAATGATCTTTTGTAAAGGTTCGGAACTTCACTAACTGTCTTTTCTTTATCATGTTCAACTATTTTAAGCTTTTTTGATTTCTGTCTTAACAGCGTTAAATATCATCCATATTTTCAATACTGGGATTTTTTTATGTTTTATTTTTCCAATTGAGTTATAAATTTTTAGTCGAACTGTATGGTTTTCATCCAAAGTTATTTAATTAGTTTGGCTTAAGTTCATTTTTAATTTAATTTTTCGATCAAGTTATTTTTTATTTAGAAAGAAATTCTGAAGCCTGTAAATATTAAACATTCAAAGAAAAAATTTTGATGTACGGAAGGTTGAACTGACAGATGTTTCGTGACTACCAAGTCTAATCATCAGTGTCCTTTACCCACACTACCACTGACAGTGGTAGCGAAAATCCTACTAATTAACAGACTGTCGCAATCTTGTGGCGAGTCGCACTTATTAATGAACTTTTTTTATATGTTCGGAGCTTCACTTCTCATGCTAACTCAACCATTTTCTTTTACCCTTAAAAAAATTAATGAGAATTAATGCAATAATATTAACGAATTGATTCAGTCAGAAATCTTCGGTAAACAAAGTTATTTTTATCGCATTAATTTTGCCATCATTGTTGTTGTTGATGTTGTTGTTATTTATGTGCATGTCGTCATCAGGGTTGTTTTTAACGAAACCGAAAATTTGTTTTCGTTGTTGTTTTTGGTATTTGCGTCCTAAATAAAAGTCAAACAAAAAAATTACTGATTCAGTAAAAAACATTTTCTGAAAATACAATTTTATTTTAGACAAACTGTTGTTTAAAAATTTATTGGTGATCATTTTTTTCTGTGTAGTATTATATTACGAAACGTCTCTTCAATCAATAGTGGTTTGTATACAACAAAAAATGTATTGAGTGTTATTCATATTTTCTTAATTTAATTGAAATTTTAAAAATCATAAAAAAAACCACGAAAACTGTGTAACGCTCAATACACAAAATTGTTAAGAAATCGAAAAATATAAATTTATATCAGCGTTCATTGAATGAGGCGAAAACTATATACCTGCTCATTTTTCTATTAGTTACATTGGTAAACAAAAAAAAACACAAAATGTACATTTAGAATTAGAATCATCCATATATCAACAGTATTCATTGAACTTGTGAAAATTTCAAGGTAGTAGGTAATTGTATATTTTAATGTGAATATGTAGAATTAATTAGATTTTTAATCCAAATGGATTATATACTTTACAGTTCGTAACGTTATGCTGAGGTATAATTATCAATATTTTATGAAAGAAACAAGGAAGAATCAACATTAATTTAATTTAGAGTATACACCGCGGAACATAACAAGGTTGTTTCGAAAGTCTCCACACACTCATGATAACTGCTCACGTGTATCTCTGTTTATCACATCAGAAAAATCGGAATGAAGAAAAAAGTAAACCAACGGTAATACTTGGATATATTGTGATAAACATAAATTTAGTAGTGAAGTAATTCTCGCTTGAAAATTTTGCAAAAAGTTTGCGATCGCATTTATGCCGAGCACTTTCGATAGTAGTGCGGTGACTTCCGAAAAAACTTTGGTTTGTTCTGCTGCGTACTTTACCAACTTTATCTAGTAATAAACACGGAATAGAATTAATATGTGTATCAGAAAATTATTGATCTTTAAAGAATCTCTGTTAAAGTATAATTACTATTAAACAATTTTTCTTGTTAATGTCTGGTATTATTAATTTTTTATACATTTACCATAACATTAATAACTTTGTTTGTTAACATTTAATTCCTGTATATATTTTTTTAACGTAATTAAAAAACAATTGTTTTACATAAAAAATTCATATGCTTTCAGTTGAAGGTTTCTGAACGTTCTTGTTTTTTCGTCATATGAATATGGCTGTTGGTGTTGTAATATTAATATATTTATGATTTTAAATTATTTAAACATGTAAATATATTTTCACATTTTTTTCCAGAAAATATTTTTAATGTAATAATAAGCAGAGACTCCAAAAATCGTTAGATATATAAATTTCAATTAATTCAACATATCTTAACACAGAAGTAGTAAAATGTCTTTATCTCTAATGAAAATTATTCTTGAATGTAACTGGGTTTGTGTATTTCTCTATATGCCTCCTTCACATTTTGGGAAACCCTGCTCACAGCGAAAAAAATTTATAAAAAAATAAAAATAAAATATCTTTAATGTCTCATTTTATTTTATTTCATATAAAATTTTCATGTGGTTTTTTATAAAAGGCCTTTAATTAATATTTATTATGTTGTTTCTTGCATTGAGTTTTTTTTACCATTTACATTGAGTTATTAATAATTATTATAATGGAAACGATTTTTTAATTTCTGTTTAATACACACAAAAAAAAAACGCGATTTTATTACAAAGCAAATATATATAAGCAAAAAAGTAAATAATATGTAATATATAAATAAGATTAAAAAATTACAAAGCAACGGGATGAACATGGTTATACATACTTGATTCTGTTTGTAAAATTTTATTGAAATGAGTGATATTGACGGCTATAGCTACCCTAGAGAGAAAAGAACCTGTCACAAGACAGGTCACGTGACTGGTTCCCAAGGACTAGCAACCGGTTCGTGTTCTGGAACTTTATATGACAGTGACCGGCAACTTGTACATGGCGTTGTCATTGGAGGGGATCAATTGACATAATTAAGATACTCAGTGATAGGTTCTACACGCAAAGAAAAGATATAGTTATGGCATGGTTGTGTCAGCAATGTAATGTTTCCCAATATAGTTTATGGTTCTGGTAAATAAGTTATTATTGTTGTAAATAATTGTGAACCTTTATTAGTTTACGAGAAATAAACGCATGTTTACATTCAATCATCACATTATAGAAATTGCAACATGGTTGCATTTAACAATTTTCATTGTTAAAAAAGTGTTGACTACAATCATGGTTTATTTAAAAATGCAACATTAGTATGATTCTACAAAAGTAAAATATAACAAGAACCATAATATCTTAAGTCAGTTCATTTTCAATGAAACTATGGTTATAAAACAGACATGGCTGTTTGTTTTTAAAAAAGTTTTTGATCTTAACTTTGGTTGCATGCTTTTCTATCAGTTCTGTATTTAAATTGCAAGCGCTCTGTTCAATTGTGTTAGCTTTTTGTAAGAAAAATACAGATATGTATAGAAATTTTAATAAATAAAATTAAAAGGTAAGTTCCATATAATTAAAGTATTATATTTGAATTTTTTGTTTTGGGAATTTAATGATATTGACCACACATAATAGAGGCAAACGGGGCAGGAAACTGGGCATTACTTCAGTTTCATGAACTTTTTCTACACATTTCAATCGGTGTATTGTATAACTGTCGCATTGAATTGCATATTTAAAAATAGATTGATATATATATATGGTTAATAGAACCATACGTATGTTTAATGGAATCATATGCATAATTAAATGGAACCATATGTATGGTTAATGGAACCATATGTATGGCTAACTGAAACCATATATATATGGTTAAATGTAACCATATGTATGGTTAATAGAGTAATATGTATGGTTAATGTAACCATACCTGTGGTTAATTGACACAATATGTTTGCTTAATTGGAACCCTATGTATGGTTAGTGGAACCATATGTATGGCTAATAGATTAATATGCATGGTTGATGGAACCATATGATTAAATGGAACCATATGTATGGTTAAATGGAACGAAGTATGGTTAAAGGAACAATATGTCTGGCTAAATGGAACTATATGCATGGTTAAATTGAACCATATGCATGGTTAATGAAACCATATGTATGATTAATGGAACCATATGTATGGTTAAGTGGAACCATATGCATGGCTATATAACAATGTTATTGTTAACTTAGACAACATTATTATGTTTAAAACAAATTTAGTTTCAAATTAGTATGGTTTGACTGCAACCATATATTCAATCACAGTATGTTGCTCTTCGATTATGGTTGGCTCAACCATGTATTTTTTATGCGTGTAGACCCAAACTTAAGCTCGTTGTCGTGTGATGGATTCTTTAATACTAGTTAAATTACTGTACTTTAAACATATATTTTTAATTTGAAAAAAAATCTGCTTGTACAATGAATGTATTTTGCTAAAATGTTTGTTCTAGCTTTGTGATATGTTGCGATATAATTCTTTTCACCGGTCAGAACTCGGGAACATTTTGTGACATTCTAATTTTTACCAGTCATAAGACAAGTACGTTCAAGTCAGCTGTTAAAACATTTCCCGCAGGGTAGCCATACACAATAAGAAATTTTACCCAATTTTTTTGTGGACATTATTATTTACAGCGAAACGGCAATATCGGTTTAAATAATTTTTTGGATTCGAGCTTTGTGTGTTGTTTCCATAATGCAAACAAGCACTGCTTGTCTAAAATTTATAAGAAAAGCACTCAGTTTTTTTTAGTGATTTCCATACAAATTTTTTACTCAAGTCGCTTGTTTGCATTGTGGAAACAGCACATTGGTCCTTTAAATCTTTTGTCACTTAATGTCACGAAAGAAAATTGTTTTTATCACTAATTGAAAAATAACGCCATATGGCAGAAGCGCGTCTACTTAACACCAGATAAGCTTAAATTACTAAAAAATAACATAATGCGCAATAGCAGAGTTGTAAAAGAAATTCCTAATTCTTTTGGCTTCAATTCGTTTTTGATTTAATTATTCAATTAGATTATATGTTTATTTAGAGAGAAAATTGTAAATCATGTAGACAAAAAAAAAATTTGTTAGACGGCACGGAAGGTTGAACTTACATGTTTCGAGACCGTCCGGTCTTCTTATCAGTTTTTTTTGTCGTTTAGACCACATTACCGATAGACGGTAGTTTGCAGTGAAGTACATAGTTAAATATCGTTTACTTTTATGGGTTGTTTCCATAATGCAAACAAGCACTCAGTTTTTTGAGTGATTTCCATACAAATATTAGACAAGCAGTGCTTGTTTGCATTGTGGAAACTGCACATTAATCAATTCATGCTGAGTCACTTTGCTTTTCAACTGTTTACTTCATGGTTATTGATATTCACTATTTTTCTATATGTTTTGTACTGATCTTTTTTGGTTTCTCTCTATTATAGTATGTTTGCCATCGGCACTACGAATAATAGTGTGTGAATAGTTGTTTTATTTATTTATTCATGTGAACAGTGTGCATTCTTAGCTATGTGCCTTTAGAGTTTATAACAATTAAGCTATGAATTTAAGTCGAACTCTATGGGTGTAATCCAAAGACATTTAATTGTTGTAGCTTAAGTTCTTTAGATTAAGCCCATACAGTTTGATTAAAATTCATAACTTAATTGTTATCATTTTCCTTTTTTTTAAACCACTACCTTATATTCATACAAAAATAGTTCAAGTCTCATTAAAGAAAAGCATTTGCAATTTTGTTGAAAATAGCCCAAAAAGCAACAATGCAGCTGAGATGAAGCCTAGCTCGTTTTAATGAAGTGAACTGAAAGTATCACCGAAACCTCTACTTTAATAATGAAACCAATAAAATTGAAATACAATAAAAAATACGTAAAAATTGTGGTATGCTGATGATGTTAACAAAAATTTTACATAAATTATGGCGTATATCAAAGAAGTTCTTAAGCATAGTGGACTGTGATATTTTTAGCCCATAGCTTATCAAATCCAAAGCTTACTCATGAAGAATTTTGGTTTTTGGTTCTCAGTCATGTGGATTCAGTAACAAAATTTTTTAAAAGTAAACAAAAATGTCAATTGGTAACAGTTGATGAAATTTGCCGTGTTTGTGGAGTTTGGTTCAAATCTACACTGAAAGGAAAATCTTGATGTCAGCTTTGAATTTCTGCATATTTTCGATGCCTGTAGTTCGGTTATCAAAGGGTTAATTTTGTTATATTTCTTAAACATGCTTTAGCTCAAGTATTTTGTTACTTGTGGCAGGCAGTTCATTTGGTAGTTCATTTCTATTTTGTTTTATTACTAACAGTTGCTGTTACAAGTATTTTTAGTCAATTTTTCTACTCAATTTTATTTGGTAGCAGCAGCTTCTGTTGCTTATATAAATATTTTGCCTTAAGGGCGTTATTTTCAACTATAATCTACATATTCACGTATAGTCAGACACAAACAGCGTTACATACTTTGCGCAGTTGTATATAAATTACAACTTGTACTAACTTAATAATGTATTTAAGATAGAAAAATTCTGATAAGAAAAATCTGAAATTATTGCACTTAAAATTGAAATACAATAAAGAAAAAATACGTAAAAATTGTGGTATGATGATGTTAACTAAAATTTAACAGCTCTTAAGCACACTGGCCAAGTATGGGTTGTAATATGTTCTACCCAATAGCTTATCAAAACCAAAGTTTACTCATGAACAATTTCTGTTTTTGGTTCTCAGTCATGTTATGTGGACTCTGTTGTAGCAAAATTTTGTAAAAGTAAACAGAAATGCCAATTGGAAAAAGTTGAGAAAATTTGTCGTTCAGTTATATTTAGCTTACCGTGTTTGTGGAGTTTGGTTCAAATCAACACTGAAAGGAAAATCTTCGTGCCAGCTCCGAATTTCTTCTTTGGATCAATGAATTTTGTCATTAGTAAGTGGCTATCGTAATATTTCATTGTATTAATGAAGAATGTTTCATAAGGTTTCATATAAAACACTTCATTGATTTCGTGAAACTCTTTCGTTCAATAAATTAAATAATTTTATTATACATATGAAATTAAGTTTTGTAATTGTTTGCAAGTAAGCACATTAAGTGAAACTGTATAACAGAATTTTATTATATTACTAATCTTTAATCCTACTATGCTTATTTTTGAAAATCATTTTCATATTTGTGAACTCTCTAATGGTTTTTAAAAGTTTATGCATAATATAAGGGGAGTGTAACTGCTCAAAATTGTGTTTGAAGTTAACTGACGATTTAATAAAGCACCAATGAAATGCATATAGACAATGCTTAAACACCAGCAAATAAATTTCATTTAAAATTTTATTACTAATTTATTTATTATTTTAGCTCCAAATCTACAGCGTTGACAACCGCTAACAGTATCGAACTCGTACTCTTCATTTTCATCATCAGATTTGTAGACAAGGCCTCAACTACTTCAGCCAACAGCACATTAAAAACAGCATGCATTTAACGCTTTTAGAGTTTTTTCTATAAAAAATTTTTACTATGAAAACTATTTCATTGTATGTAAGAAACATTTTCATTGTATGTATCAAACAATTTCACAAACTTTTAGGGAATTTACTCATTTTGGAGAAGTTGCTGACCAATTTTTGTATGGACCTCCAAAGTTTTTGATAATCAGTGGGCCTTTAAGAACAGGTGTCATCAGTTTATGGCCAACACCTAATTCAGAATTGTTGATAGCGCTTAACTACACTCTAAAACACTTTTGTTGAAAATTAGGTCGTAATAGTCGGCAACACTTTACAGATTATTATCGACCTAAAATTACACAGGCATTATGTTTAAACAAAATGTTTTTACTAAAAAAAAAACGATTGGCTGCGTGCAGGTTAGAACCGCGACCTCCTGACTATAGTCTGACGTATTTGCCATTCAGCCATAGCCGTATTATACTTTATGTTACATTTTATCCACTTGGACTAAATATGTTTAATTTGAAAGGTTTTTTCTTCAATAAAATAACTACAAAATCGATGTAATTTTAGACAAGGAGAAATTTTTAACACAAATTTAGACAATATATGATCTAATATATAGCTAAGAGTCCGCTAAACAGATTATAATAATATTTTATTTCAAAAACTTGTTTTTTCGCGCATTTTTTTTTTAAAGGATCGAACCTATATTGTCAAGTCCGTGTGTTTTTTTCACTGTTGCACTATGTTATCAAAGGACAGATTTATGTGTTGTAAATGGATAACTTTATGACTCAGTTATTCAAAACCTTTATATTGTTTCGTATTTGTTTGGTAATTACGCACTTTCTCAATATTGTGTATTTCTAAAATTCTTCCTTTAAATTCTATAAGCTTTAATTTAAGTTTGTTTAATTACAATTATTTAATTTTTTCTCATTATTTTAATAAAATATTCAACAGAATAATGTTGCCCAACAAGAATACTATATATATATATATATGGGTCATTCTACAACAAAGCGGATGGACAGTTTGACAAAAAAAATTCTTTGTGTAATACCTCTCAAAAAAGCCTTGCTGATAAATTTTTAGATGTTTTTTGATTAATCTTTAAAAGATATTAAATCTTCAAAAGAATTCACTTGTTTTTAGTTTTTGGCCCAAAACGTTTTTAATAATATTCCAAATTTGGAAAATGAATTTTTTCTTAATATTTGTTTCTTGGTCCTATTTTCCAGAAATAAATGGAAAACAAAAATGTTCAAATTCTGATTTTTTTAATTTGACAGTTCGAATCGTATTTTTGAAAAGGAGGACATCCTTCGATTTTTTCAAAATTATTTAATTTTTAACTTCTAACCATTTCTTAAGGGCGGGGCCGGTAGTCTGACTTCTTTAACTATTGTCTTTTTCGATTTTTGAAAATTGACAAAAATAATTTTTTTTCCTATAAAGCATAAAAATTTTTGTAAGTTTTGTGTTTATGGTATACGGTATGTTCTGCAATTCTACTCGTATGTAAAACACCACAAGCAGCATTTTTGTGTAATGTTTTATACCTCTATTTTGCCCCTTTCTTAAAAAAAGAACAAAAAACTTTCCCTCAGCGGAGGACTAAAATTTTCAACCAAAATATTGGCCATAAAATTCTACTAGAGGCTCTTAAGGACACTCAAGCTCCAAATTGAACTGGAACGCCAGAAATCAATCAAAAATAAAATTGTATTTCGAGGGTGCTGCGGTGGTTAGGGTGTTGACTTTAAATCCTGAGGTCTTGAGTTCAAGACTAGTTTCAGGTAATCCAACAACATCACGATTTTTTTCTAATGTACATTGGTGTGTCATTGTGTTGATTATTGAAGGCATAGCACTGATCACGTTGGCTGTACCGGCAGAGATTAATACTGACATATCCTTATGCACATCACAGTACCCTCCTTCGTCGGTATTGTTGCAGAATCGTCGATGAAGTTAAAGAAGTACTAAAATGGATACACAGCTTAAAAATATAAGAAATTAATGCCCCTACTTCATATTAGTGGGACTGCAACACTAGTCTAGAAAATTTTACAAAAAAAAAACGCAATAGCATATTTGTACATGAATTATTTTGCACTCCACATTTTCAAAAATTGGAACAATAGTAGTTAGGACAGCCCCACCAGATTGGCCTTAAAATTTGTTGAGTGGATAAAAGTAAAAAATTAGAAATTAAAAAAAAACGAATGATACACCCATTTACAAAAATACGATTTGAAATTTGTAACCAAAAAATCCAAATCAAAAAAATTTTTTTAAATTTTACAAACGTTTTTCTATTTTTTTTTTTTTCTGAAAAAAAATCTTAAATACAAATTAAAAAAAAATGTATCCAATTTAGACCATTCTTAACAAATTTATGAGCAAAAAACTAAAAACTGATTTCTTGTAAGATTTAATATTTTTGAAACGAGTAATTAAAAAAAATCTCTGAATTTCTTAGAAAGGCTTTTTTAATGGGTACTAAAAATATCAGAAAATATGAGCAATCAGAAAATTTTATTTTTTAACCATCCGATTTTGCGTGGAATGCCCCATATATAGATAACGATGTTTCTCGGTACATGTGTGTACAAATAAATGACATGAAGACCAGGACTATAAAGCATTTCTAAGTTAAGGTCTCAGGTGTATTTTGTTGCAAATGGAGTTTAATACATTTGTATCTTACATTTTCTCTATAGGCTCTTTCACCCCATCGCATTATTTCTGAGTTATAATTTCAATTGAGCATATTTTACCATTTTCTTATGTCTTTTTTTAGTAATTCTAAAGTCGTGGATTTTACGTCTTTGCGCAATAAAGAAAGTTATTAAAAAAACGGATATACAAAAATTTATGTTATAGAACAGTCCAAGTAGACAAGAACATATTAAGACAGTAGAAGCTAGTTTTTAAGAAATCTTTATGAAAAGTTATGTTAACAACATTTCGATAATTATTTAAAAATAATTTTACTTAAAAAAAATCTCCCAAAACTGTTTACTCTTTAAGATAGTTTCAAAGAAATTTACATATGGGGCATTATTTTTGAAGCCGACAACCCAAAACATTTTTTTATCGAAATTCCTTCATATTTGGCATAACTATACACTCTAAAACACTTTTGTTGAAAATTAGGTTGATAATAGTCGGCAACACTTTACCGATTATTATCGACCTAAAATTACACACGGACTATTTTTGAACAAAATGTTTTTGTTCAAAAATAATGGTCCTTGTTATAGAGAATCGGTATAAGATATCGCGTAAGCCTTACGTTTAATGTATTAGGTCTGTTCAGCACTTTTATGTAAAACTTTACGAGAAATAATTTCATGGATAATTTTAGCCCTCTAGCGCTTCGCTGTATGGGTCTTTTTTGATCGTTTCTTAAAAATAGCTAAAAAACTCTACTTTGGCGGCGAGATAACGGTATATTATCCTAGCTTGAGGTTAGGTGTTTATATAAAAATTACAAACTTAATTTTTTTTGTTATATTTTTTCCTAACTCGAAACTCAAAAACGGCAACAATTTCGCACCCCATAACTCGGCATCATCATAAACATCATACAAAAAATTTTCCATACACACTTATACCTACTGGAACTATAGTTGTGTTAATATCAAGAAATATAGGCAAATAAATTTTTGGTTGTTGCTTAAAAAATAATTCCCCATATGTAGGTTAAGTCAGGTTAGATGGGCAGCCTGCATGATAGCGAGTACACTCGGCTGTCATAAAACTCATTGACATTTCCAGAGGACTATCTTCACCATACGCATTTCTACAAAGCTGTGAAATTTTAGCTCGTGAGAACCACCCAGAACTTTTCACAAAGCATATCTAGGTTGCCAGTAGAGCGATTCTGAGATAGTCTAGGTCCTGCAGGAGTCAATTGTCTAGATGCCAAAGCAAGCCGGGCAGTCACAAACTATCCTGATATTGGGTTGCATTATTGATTCCACAAGAAAAGAAAATTCAACGGAAAGATATACCGATCGATAAGAAAATTGCAATTATTCATTCCTGCAGTATAAGCTTTCCGCGAGATTGATTTAAAATCAATTTAATATAAATTACGTATACCACAGGAATGAATAATTGCAAATTGCACAACTATCGATATTTCTTTCCGTTGAATTTTCCTTTCCTGCGGCACCAATAATACGACCCATTATGTCATCCAAACAAGGTCAGAGATTGAATGCATGTCAGTATACACTTTAATTCCAACACCTTACAACACTATACATAAAAATATGTACAGTGTACCGCCTGGAACACAGTGACGGTGTGGGGTAATCTGAACGAGACCGAATTGTAAATATCATCAGAGAATACGCACAATCCAATACCACCATCCAGCTGTCTGCAGCTGTCTGTAAATATTAATACTGCATCACCTCGAATTACATAATTTCCCTTCCTGTCGTCCCCATTCGGGATCACGATTGGGAAAGTTTTTCAAAGTTCACGACAGAAGTTATGATGGCCTTTAGTCCTGCGCAAACCCGAAATTTTCCTCCTATAATTCGCAGAGTGGTAAAATGGCCAATAAGTTCATGCTTTACTCACTTTCTGCGTCAATGGCCTAACCTGGCAGATATGTATTTGATGTAAACATCATACCGCGACGATAAGTAGTTTAAAATATATACATAATTTTGTGAAGACAGTTTAGTAAATTTTTGATGAACTTTTCTTAAAGCCGCGATATTTCGTGAGCCAGGTAAAATAGTGAGCCATGCTTTGCACTAATAGTAGTCTTGCCAGAGGCATCATTCTTACTAAATTTTATCAAAATCGAAAGAGGTAAGAAAACCTAGTTGGTTGGTTGGTTAGTGTTATATATTCTAGCACTAAAATTAACTTTTTTAAGTGAGCTCATAACTCGCAATAAAATATTCTTACTAAAGTTTTAAAGGACTGCGACTACTCATGCCAAGCTCTTTCTGGAATATTATAAAGCAAATATAGTGTTGTCTTCTCCATCAATTCTTAAAAACGTCACCTGCTATGTTTTGGGAGGTTTTCCATTCAAATACTCATAGTAATCTTCTTGTCGCAGCTCCTTTTATTTATAAAGTAACATGCCTTCTTTTCTATCTCGGCATTGTCTTAATTGACATATTCCACCTTTTCCTATAAATACTTATAAATACCTACGATTTGTACATGTGTAAATGTCTGCTACTTTTTAAAACTACTTAAGAATTTATTGAACTACAATATCTCTATGGGAATGTTTTCCTTACAATTGCAAAAATAAAACAAAAAATTTAAAGTAAGAGAAAAAATTTAATATAAAAGAAAATATTACGCAATATGCTGTTTTTAATCTTGAAAGCAAAATTTTAAAAAACCAAGCGAACAAAAGAGAATTAACTACTGCCAACCATAAAACCTAAAAAATAATACTTCAATATTAAAAATGACACAACAAGCAATTACTTTACTGCCAAACAAAAAACATAAAAGTATAATAAATACTTACACGTATGTGAAAGAAGTACATTGAAAAAATCAAAATCTTTTTCTATTTTCTTGCAATAAACTATAGAGTTTTAAAATAAGCCACCTATAGTTGAATAAATGACTTGCAATGTAGGCACTGTGGGTTATTCATGAAATATTACATGATGTTTCTTTCAAATCCTCATTAAAAAGGTCTAAAATATTCTTCTTAAATAACATTACTTAAATGAATGATTCTCATTCTAAACGTACATTTTGTGCGTTTGTTTTGTTTATCAATGTAACTAAATGAAATATGAGAAGATAGGATTTATCTTATTGTTTTCGGCGTATTCAATGGATCCTGAAATATTATTATATTTTTAGAAGTTTTTAATATTTTTGTGTATTGAGCGTTACATTTTCTTTCGCGCTTGTTCCAGGAATGATTCTTGCGAAAAAATAAACCTCAAAAAATGAGTAAAAAGTTTGAAATCACTGTACATCACTCTCTTAAAATTAAAATTATAATAAAACTTATGACCACTTTTCAAATTTTGACTTCGGTTCACATGGAAAAATAATAAATTTGTATGTTTAAAATAATTATTTACAAACAATTATTCATTAGAAAAAAGTAGGCTAAGTCTTCTTTCAAATAAGACTTATCTCAATAAAATCTACGAACAATATCGGAAGTTATTTCAGTATCATATAATTTATTTTCTAGCAAAATACGACCTGCCAGAAATTTGTAAACAGATAATGTTCTTTATATCGTTTCTACACTTCAGCTGCTTTTAAATTTTCTAAAATTTATAAAATTTATAGACAAATTATATTTAAAAAAAAATTACGTAACACTCCATACATTTTTATAAGAGTTGAATATATTTTTCAGAACACACACTTTATTTTGAATTCAATGCTGTTCAGATGTATAATCTTCTATGTATTTTAACATAACCTCATTAGATATTCTTTCAAAAATTCAATTATATTAAAAAATATAGATAACGCGCAATACATTTTTTGGATATAAAAGATGATTGATTGATGAAACGTTTTACATTATAACACTATTTAACAAAGTTCACAAAACGTTTAAATATTTAGAAGTACAAACCTACGCTGGTTTTTTAGTGTGTGTTGTTAATTTAATTTTAATAATTAAACGCAGTAATGAAGCGTTCTAAAAAAGCGTAACGCTCATTACACAAGACTGGGGACAATACAAATTTTTTTAAAACAATTCTGCCCAAAAAAACCCGACTTCAATACAAAGATCGCATTAAACAGATTACAAAACGGACGCAATTTGCGTTAGGTCAAATTGTGTGTCCGTCCACAATTTTTCATAGTACAAAACCTTTTCTGACCTTTTAGATATACAAATTTTAAAATTGGTCCAGATATGATGGAGTTAATATTTTTCAAAAATTTTATGTGAAAATAAGAGAAGGAAATGTAAATATTCTATAACCACTATAAATTTAATATTTTTGGAAAAATGCATAGTTTCTTAATGTGGCAAATCAACAGCATGCATTACGGACACGCCATTTTTTATGAAGAGAGTAAAAAAAGTTATTTCGTTTCTCGTTTTTAACACAGTCTTATCAAAAAACGAAAAAACTTATGTACATATATTTATATTCTATTAAATCATACTAAAGCAATTTTGGTTTTAAAATCTATGCGTTTATTTTGTGAAAAAAGCGTGTGAAATGAGAATCAGACATATATTAAGCAACGATCATTATTTCTGAACGCCTTTTATTTCCTAATCGGGGTGGGCTGATGTTTATGATTCTTACGTCAATCGATTTGTCTTAATCCTGCGAGTGTCACTAAAGATGTGACAGTTGTCAAAATTCAATATGGCGGCCATTTTGTGAAAACGACGCCATTTTATGAAAACGAAAACAAAAATAAAATGTTTTTAAATGTATTTTAAAATAATCTTTAGGTTTCTCTCAGCGTTTTTCATTTCGAATAACGATTTAGGACCTGTAACGGTTTAAAATTGATTAGCAACCAAAAAACCCAATTACGTTAAAAATGGACTTTTAACACAAAATCTTAAACCAAACTGTGCACAAAAACTAAAAAGAAAACAAATAAAGAATTAATATAACAAATCAAAGAACCCGACTGCGTAAAATTAGAAAAAGAAATAAACATGTCCATTCTGCGGACCATAGTGACTTTTAGAGTCGGGAAGCATAAAAATCCAATCTTCAAATCTTCGCAATAATGGTTCCCAGATGTAGAAGTCGTTCCCAGATGTTCCGCAGACTGGACTTGTTTTTTTTTCCTTTTTCTTTTTTTACGCAGTCGAGTTTTTTGATTTTTTAAATATATTTTTTATTTTCTTACAAGTGAAGCTAATAAAAGAGTTTTAAAAAGAAGAATTATTAATTGCTAAAATGTGACATTTTCAATAAAAAAGGATACCAAAACTAACGAAAAACTAAAAGAATTTAATATTGAAGTAAGTTCAATTCTAATCGAAAATGCAATTACTTTTCTATTTTGGATATGACTTATTTAAGAATTTTAAGTCTCTTTCAAAAAAAAAAAAAAAATATAATAATTTTATAAGGTTAATTAATATGCTTTTTAGTTATTCAATCCAAATCACTGTTTTGCACACAAGCCGAAATCTTCCTAGCTTCTATACATGTTTTAATTATTCTTTTGTAATTTTACGCTAATAATGAGTGTGTGTTCGCATGTAATAAATACTAGTCAGTTAAAATATAACAATAAGGATTAAAAAACATTTTGTACGCATCTTATAAATACGAACAGGACATGTTTTGTTATCTATGGCCACTATAGATTCCATTACACACACATTCACAAATACACACACAGCCATACCAAGCCATTAATTTCGTTGACGTCTTTTGATGGCGACGAAGCGTAAAATCATCGGTGTTGCCTGTTGTATCTTGAATCTTTTTGAATTCAATACAGTTTTTCTTTTTGTTTTTCAATTTCTTTTAGTTTTTTTTTTTTTTTGCAAATCCTTGAAATGTGTTCCATTCATTGAGTGACTCTAGTTAATGAGAGTGTGTGAGTATTTGACGTATGCTTTCCAAATTGTCTGTCCGTTAGCTACTGTAATGTGAGTTTTGCCTAAGGAAATGCTTTATTTGGTTTAAGAACGTATTGTGTATTTGATTTATATCTGTGTGTCAAGTTGGTTTGGAAAACATTTCGGCTGTAATCTAAATGTCCTCGACACTAGATTAGCGCAAAAACCCCCTGCTTTTTGTGTATATGGCTGTATAGTTTCATTTATTATATTGTTGAGTTTTGGTATGAATGACATGTGAATGAGATTGGAATTATTTTAATATTTCTTTTAATTCAGAGGCAAACAGTTGAATTACTTTTAAGTTCATGTTGTGTTATCATTGGTTGAAGGCGAAAATAGGAATCCTTTTTTGTGGTGAAACATTTAATACACAAAAAAAAATAATATGAATATTAGCTGCAAATATGATGATCGTCACGAAAACGAAATTTTTTTAAGTACACTTTCCTGGGCTTAACAATTAGTGCTTTACTTCGATCTAATTTTCAATGATTCTACAACATACTTAGATCCGGCTGAATTTAGAGTCTTGATCTGAGCTGTATTGGCTTTCAGGGTAGTATCATTCTGTTCCTGCTTATTCTCATAGACCTGCATTAAAAGCAGCAAGTGATCCGTACTTAAATCTATCCACAACTGCGTCGAAATCACGGTAAGTATGCATTTTCTTAAACCAAATCAAAAACTCTTTATTCAAGAATAGACTCGTCAACCGCTAAACTCTTTACTCTCATTAAGACAGTTTGTTCTAGACTTTAAGCAAGAAAATAAATAAACAAATCAGTGGTCACAAGCCATAACGGCTAAACTCGGATTAGTACAACATTGAGTTTTTAGTGCGATCGACTTAATTCGTGTCTAAATCTACTGGGAATAATTATTTAAAATTGTTAACATTTTTTAAAGCGACAATTATCTATGGAAAAGAAAAATAAGCCGACGGTTGATTGGCAGCGAATTTTCGAGACTTTAAACTGCTATCCCGAAAAAAAATTAAAACAACTTAAATTATGGCTTGTGACCACAAAAATATGTAATTTTCTGGCAAACATTTCCTGGAAGACCTTCTAGGAATAAAAATACCTTGAATACATACTACCGAGAGTTTCTACCATAGATAGTACGTAGATATTCAACTGCCTTCTGACAACTCTCTTTACACCTATGGGTATTTTGTTATCCAACACACTGAGAGAGGCAATTCAACACTCATCGGAGAGCGTAATTTTTGCACTTGAAGATGTACTAAAACTTATTATTTTGCACACACACAATATTGTATTTTATTTAATTTTTTATTTGTTTTGTAATACATTTTATGTTTCTTCAATTTTAAATTTTAAAATATTTTTTTTAGTTTCTTGACATTTGTATGCTGAAGTTTGTCGATGTTTTAAACTATTTTTTTTCATTCAGCAGTATTGCATTTTTGTTAATATTTGTGATAAAACTTTTTAGCACCAAATAGAAAAATTGCAAAAAAATTTTATGCAAATCAATATTTTTTTAGCTCAAATATATTAAAAAGGATTCTAAATTCATATTTTCATTAATTAATGTAAAATTAGTTCTATATAATACCTAAAAATTAATGTTTATAAAATATATATTTCTTAAAATACTTTTTGTACAACTATAGTTATAAGTTATAAGTTATAAATATGTTATTGGTTCTGTAAGGAATTTTTAATTTAAACCACTCTCTACGTACCTATGGTTTCTACTGTGTTCTATTCCAAGTAATTGAATCTGTCAATACGAAAAGAGTATAAATCAATTAAATTTAACTTTTCAGGATTAACAAAATAATCTGTTTTATAAAATATGTAATGGCGTTAAGAGAACTAAACATTGTAACTATTATTTAAGAAAAAAACATATCGAACCGACCACCAGTTAAACCCGACCTTTTTCGAGTTTGTTGAAATTTTTGAAAAATGACATCTGAAATTTTAAAAATTTACTAAACTAAAAACCTATTATTTTTTCCTTGAATTGTTCTATATAACTCCTCTACCTGTGTTTTAAAAATCCGGAAATTAGGAAGGTATTTTATTATCTTTTTTGAGATATGACTTTTATTTCGTAAACAAAATTATCTTTGTATTAAATTAAATTTAAGGTTTTGGAAAGAAGTAGAGTATTGTTTCGATTTTTTTGAGTAAAAATTTTTCGGCAGTGTTGGCGCAGCGTGAATTCAGACGTATATTTTTCGGTCGTCCGACACCAACTGGGCAAACACTACGGAGTTTAGCTGCTCGCCCAGAAGAGTATGATGCAACACGAGATGTTGTCAGGTCTGGGAGGCCCTGGAGTAGCCATTCTGCTGAGAATATCGCGGATGTGGCTGAAGATGTCACAGAGGACCCCGCAGCTTCGACCAGACAACGTGCCACGCAATTGGGTAAATTTTGGTAAATTACTTGAAGATGTTCCCTTACAAAGTGGAGAGAGTGCGTCAACTGCTAGCAGTTGACCGCCAAGCGCGTGTAACGAGGAACACAACTTTTCGTTGAAAGCTATCATGAGCGGTGAGGGGCATTTCGATCTCTGTGGTTACGTGAAGAAGTCGATTTATCCGTTTAGGGGCACCGAAAATCCGCGTATAACACACGAAGGGCCATTACACCCGCTGAAAGTTACTGTATGGTGCGGTGTTTGTGCTGGAAGCGTAATGGAGCTTTTTTTGCGAAAACACCGTGATGCTCGTCGCTAGACGGCATCATCTTCGATGATGTGCGTGGTTGCAACCAAAATCGCTGGGTGAGGTGTTGGTTTAAGGACTGATGCTTGACTAGTGCTAGTGGCTGGTCCCACTTCGGGCCACCAACGGTAAGCCTCTTTGTGCTCTTGCTAAACCAACAGTGGCCTATGTTCAGGCTTCAGGTGTGATGATGAATGCTTTGCACAGCGGTGTCTACGCGTTTATTTTAGACTACCTGTCTTGCTTCTTATTCCCCGGATACCTTGTGTGCATCGTGTAAGCTGCTGATGTAGTAGAGATTAGATAGGTCAAACACTCTAACAAGGCCTTTATGGACGGTGAGCGGCCATGCATGAGAAGTTGCTACCTGTGTGTGCCTTGCAAGTCACACAGGTGTGCCTTTGGATTAACTCGGGGGTGGTGGTGAACACTCAACTTCACTCGAAATTCTTGCAGCACATATCAGTTTTATCAAAATGAGTTGCAGAAGTCAATTGTATTTTCAATTCAAAATAGTGAAGTGGGCATATTTTAACTAAAAAAATATAAATTTTAATGTTTAAAACCAATTGAAGTCATTTGATGGAATACAAATGAGTTTAACTAAAAATTTTAATGAAATGCATCAATTGTGCATGTCCTGAAAAGCCTTAAAGGATATAAAATTTGTAAGCCCTACACTCAAAATAAAATATGGGTAAATCTAGCCAATTTCTAAGGTTAGAATTGCACCAACCCATAAAATACAGTAAAAATCAACCAATGGAATTGTGGTTTAGTTATTATTATGTAAAACTACTAACCGGAAGGTCGCAGGTTCGAGGCCTGCCAAGGCTTAGTCAGTAAGTTTGTTTGCTAAAAAATTTTTTTTTTGGAATTTTTTGGTCTTGAACTTAGGTTCCCTTGTTTATAAACTGGACGCCTTTACCATCTCATCTAAGTCATCTTGTTAAATAACAATAGCACAAAGTATACATAGACATCTGGTGACTTGCTTCACTTAATGCAGTAATATTTGTAAAATAACTATTTTCGTTATTATTATTTTAAATTGGTAGTTTTAACCATAAAAATTGGTAATTGTAACCACAAGAATAGTTAAAAATTCAATTGGAAATTTTAACCATCAAAAGCCTTTTTAATTTTCAAACGTCGTTTTCCCCAAATTTATATTTTACAATTCAGTGAAATGTAATATTTCGGTCTTAAGCTTTGGTTCTCAACAAAATTGCAATTGTAAAGGCAATTGAAAATAAATATAAGCAATAACAGCTACAAATTGTTTTCGCAAGGACCTGTAATGCAAACATGTATTTTTGCGCGGGCAATCGTATATTTATAATAAAAAGTTTTTTTTGGGAATTATTAAAGTGCATTAATTTTAGTTTTGTATCTTGCTTTTTCCCAAATAAAAAAAAAACATAATTGATTATGGAGCTCATGTTTTAATTATGATATTACGAACTTCTTATTCGTATGATTAGAAGTTTAACATAATATCTTTAGTTTCTTTATGAGATTTTTGGATAAAGGTGCCCTAACGATTTGCATTAGCCCCAATGAAATGCGCATAGGAACTAGCTAGTATACCTCCACAATCAATTTCAATGCATTTTAATAAAATTTTAGTATTTTACTTAAAAAGTAAAATATTAATTTGGGAAAAAGCACAATACAAAACTAAAATTAATTTAATTTACTAATTCCCAAAATAAACTTTAAAATTAATTTCTTTGAGTGTATTTTCTTCTTATAATCATCATGGTAAAATATTTACTCATTTGTATTGTTTTTTTCATTTTCATCATGCAGTGTAAATTAGGGATGTAACGAATACCGATACCGATACCGATATATCGGCGATACTTCAGATTTTCCGATACATCGGTATCGGCGATATTTTACTGTCGATACGACGATACTTTTAAAAAAAATTTCAGTGTTTTTTCTGACAAATTATTTATCTTTTGTTAATTTTACCATGAACTAAATTCATTTCGTTATTTTTTAAATCTTATTAATATCAATTTTAAAAATTAATAATATTTTATGCTGTTATTTTGTAAAAAATTTATTTATTTTTGTTAATTTGACCATGAATTCAAATTCAATTCGTTGTTTTTAAAATCTTATTCCAGCAAAAAAATACACTCCAAAGAAGTCATGAAAATGTAGAATTCGCGATCCGGAAATTATTTATTTTTCGTTAATTTTACCATGAATTCAAATTCAATTCGTTGTTTTTTAAATCTTATTCCAGCAAAAAAAAGACACTCCAAAGAAGTCATGAAAATGTAGAATTCACGATCCGAAAGTTTTGCGAATTTGGACAATTTCTAATTAGTTTTACATATCCTTGCCATTGCAAGAAGTTCTGTTTTTCGATTACCAATCACCCAATTGGAAGGACAAATTTCTTTTTCCGTGTTCTATAATGATTTTTCCTCAAGGAAAAAGGATAAAAAATTACCCATTTTCACAATTTTTTAATGCGAATTTAAATTGAAAATTGTATTTTCATGTAAATTTAAGTGAATAAATATAAACTTTTAGAAGACTTTTATTAATTAAGCCATTAAGTTATTTAGAAAACTATTAGTTGATAAATGTCCTTTAAAAATCGATTTTTTAAAAAGCATGGAGATTATTTTTTTAAATTATAAAGGAATTAAAAATTTTTTCTTGCTTTTTTACTAATTATCTGCATATTTTTAATACAGATTTTTTGGAAGCAAAGAAAATGTAGCTCCTTAAAAATTACTTCCAATTTTTTATACTGGGTTAATATCAATTTTAAATATTAATAATCTCTTACACTGTAGTTTTGTTTAAGAAAAAAAATTGCACTTGAGTTTTGTTAATCTAAACTTGAACTCAATTTCAATATTCGTATCGGTATCGGAATCGGTATCGGCGATATTTATTTTTAAATATCGGTATCGGTATCGGATCGGCAAAACGGTGTATCGTTACATCCCTAGTGTAAATATCACAACAAACCAAGTCCTTATAAATAAGTAAAATACAAGCCTTGTCATCACTTGTATTATATGTTTCAATATTTTTATTGTATGCGTGACACACACAACCACAGCTCATTCAAGCTCACGCTAGCAACAATCATCGAGGAAAAATCTTTCTAATCTTAAGACAAAAAAAAATAGGCCTCAAAGTAAATTGTAAGAGTAAATAAAGGTTTTGTCTTTCTAAATACTCGTAACTACTTGTATTTACACGCACAACTAAGAATTTTGCGACTCTTACCACTCTAGTCACAATGAAATTTAAGATTTCTTTTGTGTTTACATTATCCTGTCTTTCTACATCCTTTATGTTTTCTTGCCATTATCCTTGTTGGAATGTAGTTTTTTTTTTGCTGTAGCAGCAGAGATTATTTGGATGTCTTTTATATATTGTTTTGTTTAATAGTAATGAGCTTTTTATTCAAATAGTTTGAATTTCATATAAATATTTGTTCCATAAAGATCGGATATCAATGGAAATTAAGGATGATGACGAAGTTTATAATTATGTTTACCAGTTGCTAATGGGGAGTATTTGTTTAGATTTTGTAAATAATAGTTCGTTGGTAGTAAAAAGGGATTTAGATTGCCAAAAGTCAATATTTTGGTTTAAGAAACAGCAAAAAATTTCACTGCGTATTAAGCTTCCTGATTTATATAGTTCGAATTTGTAGATTTTCGATTAGAAACGTTTTGCGAATGGTAAGAATAATCTTATTAGTAGAGGTTTTCACGGGCAAAATATGGCTGCATGAATAGTCACTTATGTGATTGTCCGTTATAAGCTAGACTAAAAATTTTCCCAATACTCATATTAGGGTCCACTTGGAAACACACACCGAGACCGTGTTGGGATAGCCCAATAATTAGTGACTTAAAATTAGTTCTTTTCAAGTGGGAAACTATTGAGAAAATCTAGGACAGACTTCGATAGAGCTGTTGTTGCATACTTTTAACCCTTGGACAGCTTTAGCAAGTTTTAATCAATATTAAAGTTTGATATTTTTCCGATATATATATATATATATATATATATATATATATATATATATATATATATATATATATATATATTATATATATATATATATATATATATATATATATATATATATATATATATATATATATATATATATATATATATATATATATATATATATATATATATATATATATATATATATATATATATATATATATATATATATATATATATATATATATATATATATATATATATATATATATATATATATATATATATATATATATATATATATATATATATATATATATATATATATATATATATATATATATATATATATATATATATATATATATATATATATATATATATATATATATATATATATATATATATATATATATATATATATATATATATATATATATATATATATATATATATATATATATATATATATATATACATATGCATTTCATTTGTTTTTTACCAAATTGTCAATAGACTTAAACCATACTTTTGAAAAGTCTCAAAATTATTATTTTAATATTAATAATAATATTTTTTTTGAAAATCACAAAAGAATCAAATAACCATAGTACGCTTAGAAACTTATACAAAAGGCAACAAAGAAATTTATATTCGATATGAATCTGTTTTATTTCTCTACACCGTTATACAATTAGTCGTTCATTGGGTGACAGTAAAAGTATTTATAAGGCAAAATGAAAAATAAAATATAAATTAAAGTATTTATTGATTTAATTATTTGAGATATTTTCCCAATTGTATATGAAATAAAGATTTATTTAAAGGTGTAGAAAAATAAAATAGATTTATATCGAATATAAATTGTTTCTTGGGTTTTGTATAAGTTTCTAAGGCAGCGCACAAACGACAAGTAATTGAAAATATTTATTTATAATGTTTTTTTTTATTTTATTTAGAAAAGAAAATGTAATCTCGCAAAGTAAAAGCGATAAATATAAAGATAATATACAAAAATAAATAAATAACCAAAATAACAATTGCAACATCCGCTTCGCAATTCATGTGTACTTGTTGAAGTTTAAGTTTTTTGTGATTTGTTCGTCGTTTGTGAAGATTTGCTACACGATCAAATCAAATGCACAAATCTCTCGTGTGTGGGCTGCTTAAGCCTACTACGCTTCTTTTCTTCTTTTGTGATTTTCAAAAAAATTATTATTTTTTAATTCTCAAATGGTTTTTGAAAGTGTATACAAAAAAAAGAAGGTTTGATACTTTTAATCATTGAATTTTACTGACGATTTGTAAAGCACCAATGAAATGCATATAGACATTGCTTAACCCTTAACAAATAAATCTTTATTTTAAATACAGTTGGGTGAATGTCTTAAATAATAAATTCAATAAATGCTTTAAAATTTTCATATAATGATTTTTGGTAGAACTGTTAGAATTTTTTTTTTGTTACGGCCTTCTACAGCTGTCTTTTGTATGGCGATTTATTATTGTTTTGAAATATAACCACAAAATATACAGAAATCACATAAGTCACAAGTAAAAAACGGTACAATCAGGGTTTTCAATTGTTTTTAAGGCTCTGTAAAAAAGAGACAAAAATGGCAACGAACAGAAGAAAATAAACAAAACGAAAAAGAAAAAATTTAAAAATTTTACTCACTGAATAACGCGCTAAAAATGTTTAAATTCTAATAAAATTAAATAATTATGCCTTATTATTAAAAATATATTGTGAAAAAAGAATTGTGTGTATATAAAAATGTCGTAGATTTGTTTTATTAATGTGCCTTTTTTTTGCAATTACTTTGTGGTGGTAAGTTTTTTTATACACATGATTTATGTACATGATTTATTATTTGTGAGATTTTGCAGTAATTATAAAGATAAAATGTAAAAGATGAATGAAAATGAACTGTAATTAATTAATAAATACTATTTTCAAAGTGAATTGTGGAAATATATGCATATTTAATTAGTTTTATTCATTACAAAATTAATTCGGGTAGAAAGGCTCTGGAAAAGAAAATGAAATTTAAAATAAGGTGACCATACGTCCTCTTTTTTAGAGGACCATCATCTATTTTAACTCGCTGTCATCTATAAAATTTGTGTCCTCTTTCTGTCATCTTTCTTTAATATCAGTCATCTTTTGTCATCTTTAATATTAAAAGAATGATCAATGTTTGTTTTTATTGAACTTTTGCTTTTAAAAATATATGGTAACACTTTTTTTACGAGAAAGTTAATATATCGATTGATTGTTTGGAGGCAATAATAACAATCAAGGTCAACGTGAATAAAAGCTGTAAAGAATTTGCAAAATACTATGAATCAAAAGATGTTATTTTAAAGAAGGTTCACGAATCTGAAAAGTACAAATAAAACTATAAGCTACTTATATTATATACTGCAATAAGAAATTTTGAATAATGAATTTTTAAGTTTTGTTATTTCTTTTAACTACTTTTACATATTTATAAGTTAAAGTAAAATTGTCTGTTTGTTATTTTTTTACATACATACATGTGTGTATCATAACGGGTACGAATAGAAGGGAATCACAATGGATCCAATTGGGTATCCGAGTGGATGTGGGGCATAGCACTACCCTTCCTAACCTAACCTACATGTATGTATGTGAATGTATTTTTCTCTGCAAAATATGTAAAAAAATTTAGACATTGAATTCAAATTAAATTTTTTACTATTTTTGTTGATGTCATCTTTTTCTTGCTTCGAAATCTGGTCACCTTATTTAAAGGCACTGTGTAAGCGATCAGAAATATATTTCGGTTCGTGTCACTTCTGTGTATTTTGTGATAGAACTACGTTGCAATGAAGGAGCGATATGATGTAGATTATATGCCTGCATGTCTTTGGTGGAACCCATCAGTAGACAATTTACCTATCATGTTTGAAAAGTTTCCAATATCGTATGATGGTTAAAGATCTACTGCTGAGTTGCCATTAGCACCAACGAATGCAGACAGGCGGTTACGTTTTGTTTTTTCGTTCCAAACTATTATAATAATTTTTAATACATTCTTTAAAACAATTCTTTATTCAAGTATTAAACTTTCAATTTTAGACTTTTTGATATTTTTCTTTAAATTAACCACATTTTTCTATAACGTTTTTTATATGTCTTCTACCCAAATAATCAAATATTGAATTCATTAGACAAAGCATTAGAAAAAAGTTCCCCAACCAAAGCAACGAGTGAATATCAAATTATTAATTGTGGACAGAGTCGTTTTGTCAAACAGAACAACAGAGAAAAGTCGTATAAAAAAATTTTAAAGTAAACTAAATTATCTTCAAAAAGACAGAAGGACACACAATTAAAAGTGGTATGGGTGTTAAAGCAATTTAGAATGGCAAAGTAGAGAAAAAAGAACAGGGACCACAGGTATCAAAGCATAAAAAAATATACAAAAAAGCAAAAATTTTAAGGGAGATTTCTTTTTTCTTTCTTTAATTTTTCATAAAATTATAAAAATATTTTCTTAGTTGGTAAAAAAAACACACAGGAAGTAAAGAAGAAAATCTAATTTAGTGTCTTAAATTTCAGCACAATGATGGATGAGTGTCAGCTTTTAAATGAGCCGGTAGATGAGACAAACAGACAGGAAAAAAACGCTTTTAATTCATTAAAGTGGATTAAAAAAAGTTTAACAAACAAAAATTTTTTTTTGTTCATTAAATAAATAAAGAAAAAAATTCATTTCAAGTTTTAAAAAATTAATAAACAAATAAAAGTACTTTTCAAAAGCGATACAAAATATAAAAGGAGAAAAGGATATTAAGAAAGAAAAAAATATTATTAAACAAAAAAACAAAACAAATAAAAGTTTGTTTTTCTATAATTAGAAATGATTATGGATGTTTAATTTGCTGAAAAAAAGACCAGGCCATGTTCATTATGAAAAATTTAATTAATCAAAAGAATGTAATATAAAATAGGCAAAGGAGGAAATATGAGAGGTAAAGAAAATTTTAGCCACATAATTGAATGAATACCTTTTTTTTGAGAAGAGAAAGTAAACAGTTTCTTTAAAAGTCCCATCGGCAGTGCTCATTAGGGAGGCTAAACGGGACTGGTTTTTGTAAATCCCGGAAATCGGAATTTCACAACTTCAAATTTCGGAATTCCGGGATTTTTCGGCATGCCAGGATTTTTCGGCATCCCAGGATTTTTCGGGATCCCCCAATTTATCTGGATTTTTGGGATTCGGGATTTTTCTTTTTTAATAAACACTCATTTTATGAAGTATAGTATTTTCATTATGTGTTTTTACAAATTTCAATGCATGTACATTAGGGCGAGTGCATTTTGCAATTTTTGAATGTTACTTATTTGATTTATATAAAGTATATAGCATATGTATACCATAAATGTAAACAAATAAAAAAACACGTTTCTTCTTTATATATAACTATAAAAAAATAAATCTTGGGACAGTTTTAGAAATTGCTTTCGGGGTGGCAACTGTTTTGAACAAAATTACCTAAAAAAACAATCAGGTATGTGATGAAAATCGATTTAGACGCAAAAACGATTTGAAAGCGATAAAAGGTGTGATGTGTTTGCTATAGTCGTTTTGTCAATAATTTTGAATTTTGTTTTTAATAGTTTTTTTAAAAAATTTTTGATAAACTCTCTTCACAGTTCCATTGCATTGCTTATATTTTATCTTCTAGTGAGCTTTTTAAAATTCAATAGTTTTAGATTGGCTCAAAACTAACTGAAAAGATTTGTCGGAATTCATCACACCTTTTCAAAGCAGTCGTATTGAAATCGTTTTGAAAACGATCATTTTCCATCACATACCTGAATATTTATTATCAGTACAACATTTCCCATAGCGTACTGCGATGAAGAAATTTTGGCCAAACAAAGTACTACCCTAATGTACATATTTTAATACCAATTTCAATATTTCATTAAATAGTAAAATATAAATTTGGGAAAAAACCACGCAACAAAATTAAAATTAATTTAAAAAATTAATTCATTGAACTAGAATTATCCAAAATAAATTTCAACTTAAACAGGTGTGGCAAGTGTCTTAGCATGCGAATTCACAAGAACAATTTTGAAACGATTTGGAAGCCTGAACATAGGCAACAGTGAATATTTTGCATGATGGTCTATAAGAATTATTTCAAGCAAGTAATGCGATTGTGAGTGAGTATGTATTCACGCTCCTGCCCGCCCATGCAAGACTAGGTTTTTTTACGCTACGCTAAGGCACGCTCACAAAACAGATTTTTGTTTAAACTAATTGTATACATACTCAGTATACAAATTTCATTCAATTAATATTTTAACTAAATTCTTTTTCTTCGTTTATTTTATTTATTGTATCTTCAATTGAAATTGAACTAAGAATATCTTAAATCAAATCTTAACTCTAAAATTTTAATTTTTAAGTCCAGCCAATGCCAGACAAAAATATTTGTTGTTGCGATTGGTTATTAGATTGTCTTTAAAAAGTCTCTCATGTTCGGCTGAGAGCAAGAGTGTCCCTCCTTCTCAGCCGAGTGTGGCCTCTAAAGTTAATGATGTTGCAGGCTAGGGGATTTAAGTGCAACTCAAGTTTTTATGTATCTTTTCACTTGTTTTGAAAACACTGTCTTAACCAGCGGCACATCTAAATCTTTATGAATTCGATTGTTTCTGACATACCAGTGGCCTAGTGTTATCGTACGGCGTACATTATTTTTTCACCATTGAATAACTGGATACCGTAGGAACATATTCGTTTTAGAATGGAGTTATATAAAAGAAGTTTACAAGCCAGGCTTAGTGTAGAATTCCTTGCAATTAGCTTATTCATTTGAGCCGCTTTTAATTTCATTTGGGTTACTTTTGAATTTATGTGGGATTTCCATGTTAGACTAAGATCAAGATGACAGATTGCCTAGAAATTGAGATGGTATTGTACCTATCAAGAACTTCGTCCTTATTTTGATCTCAGTACTTTTAGAGCCTAAATTTTTAGATAAGAACTTGGCCTTATTATCACATATATGTTTTTGTGCAGATCTCAGTTCTTTTTTATAAGCTTTTATATAGTACAACAAGTGTGCCATACAAATAGTGGGTACCCTAGAACTCCCACCGCCTTAGATGAAAAGTTTCTATTTTCACACTTTTCTTAGTACTTTTCCATTAAGACCTACCTTTTGCACCAAACTTCAGCTTTCTAGCTATACTGGAAGTGTCCGATACAAACAATGGGAACCATTTGAGGCGCAGAATACTATTAAAAATAAATAAAATTGGCCTTTTTGCATTGAAAGGTAGATCTAATAGCATTTTATTGCTTATTTTATCAACACCTGAAAATTGTTTGATTTTAAGCCCGCAATGCAGTGTTCAGTCATACGAATATTGAACCTCAAGTGAACATCTGGTACAGCGCGTACTGGTGCAGCTCAACTATATAATCAGACATATTTGGAGTAAATACTTTTTGCAAGTGATTAGCGAACAGAGTACTTATTTAATCGTCAGTTCTGTCCCAGTCTCCATTCCACTCCTTTGATGCCTCTGGCTGCTCGCTATAGCAATTAATATTTTAATGAAATCAATGATTATATTTATAAATTTTAAAACATTCTTATTTAATGTTCTTAAATCAAAATACTATGAACTAGAAGAAAAATTATCTAAATTGCTTGGATCAATTTGCATTTCAACTGAATCTTTAAAAATAATAAAACTATTTTTTTACTTTATATTTCAAACAATTTTACTTATTTTTTAAGAGATCATATTAGTATTAAGAATTACGCAAAAACTTTACTCATGCACGCTCGCTCCCGTTTAACTATTTTCACTCCCATGTGACTGAAAAAAAACTATTATTCACAATCGTGAATTATCACACATGATTTACTCCAATCACTTGAAGGTTGCCCACCTCTATACCAAATACACATGACCTTCGTTTGATGGACTTTGGTTTCTATAACTGTGGTTTAAAATACATAGCAACAAGCGATAAATATAACAAAGACAAAAGGTTAAATGACAGTAAAGAAACAAACACTGTTATTCTCTATTATATGAATATTCTAAGAACAAGTGTCAAAATACTCGTACTTATTAGTTTTATAACAAGAATTGTCATTTTCTTATAACTCTTCTACTCGAATTCAAGGAATAATAGCAAAAGTGATTCAAAACGAATTATTAAGTGAAGTGATAAGAATGTTGGTAAAAGTCGACTGCAACTAAAGCAGAGTTTTGGGAAACAAAAATTGATACATCTAACATCAAACTCAAACAACGAATGTATGATTGCTTTGAATGTTTTAGTTCAATACTTAGATGCGCTTCCTCAAATACGATACTTGCAGCTGAAAAGATATTAAATCCTGAAAGAAATGTGTAACAGATAAAATCTCGATTATTAGTCGGGTCTTTAATTCACTGGGGTAGTTCATTAATTACAAAAAAAGTTTATTTTATTCAGCTGATGGGAAGAGAAAAAACACTCCTTTTGTTTGCTTTATTTCTCCAGCAAAAAATGTAACTTCGCCCAAAGCAGGTTTTTATGGGCCAGTTCATGCTGTTTGTCGTGTCGCCAGCTTGAAAACTTGCATACAAATGGGGCTCTTCTAAAATATAAAATATGCTATAAAACCATTTCCCTTCCTCTTATTGAGTCAACGCATGAAATTCGGAATCGAATGGAATTAAATTCCATTGTTTCTTTCTTGAACAACAAAAGATCAGATCATGTTCCTTTCCAGCGCAAGTTACTGCTTCGCCTGAGGCAGGTTCGTAAGCGAGTTGGTTGTAGTTGTGCCTCCTGGTACAAAACGCGCTTCCAAAAGGCATAACTTTTGTTCGCGTTGTCGCACTTGGGAGCTCTCTTCATTAACATAAAACTGCGCTTCTTTCAAAACCGTCAAAAATGGGGTAAAATCATTTCTCTTCGTCCTATTGCATCATTCAAATATATCATCGATAAAACTCGCTGAAACACAACAAATTCAAATCGTGTGTGTGCATTATCATGCAACAAGCGTGTAAAATTCATATTCCTAGAATTAATAGAAAATAAAAATTATTACAAGTTTTTTAATGAATACAAAAGGCATACTATAAACGTCAGCAGTCTTTCTTAACGTTGTACTAGTTTTCGTTTACATATTGATAGTTCTGGCTTGTAGGGTGTCAAACAATAAATAAAAGAAAGCAACAGTATTAATTATCGTATTGTTATCAAAACCACACACTCCTGACTGGCGCCCTCTGGTTTTCTGCTCAATTTAAGTTAAAATTTATAAGTAGTAACACAAATTATATCCAGAAAAAAAATATATTAAAAAAAGCTCCCCTTCTAGAATATGACACCTAAAGACTTTTAGATACAAACACACATACACATACGTATTCCTGTGTATGTATGTACATTTGAAAGTTCGAGTTCACGGTAATACGAAAGAGTATATCATTTTTCATGTTAAGTAGGTCTTCTTTAATTTTATTTTTTTTGCAAAAGGCAAGAACCAAAAAAAAAGAATATATATTCACCTTTAATGTTAAATGGAATGACATTTTTTCATCACTTATTTTAGAGTCTTTTGTCTGGCCATGTGTCACCTTAACATGTTATTGTTATTTCTTTTAGAATAAAAGTAAGAAAAAGCTTTGTTTAGTGTGGTATGTGGCGCCACCTTTAGAATGCTTGTCCTTTAATTTTTTTTAATAGATTTTTTTGTTGTTTATAGAAACCCAAGACATGTGTCACTTGTTGTTTCTGACTGTTGCATCGATTTTGTAAATCAATACCGTTTCAATGTGGTTTCATGTGTGTCATTTGTTATATTTTTATAGTTATTTTAAATGTGTTATTTGATGGGGTTGAATAAGGAAGTTTCTAGAAAGCATTTAATTAAAGTTTGAACTTAACGGCTATTTAGAAATAAATAAAGACGAAAAATCAAATAGAAACCGCTGTACCGCCTTAAAATGTTTGGGTTATCAGTTTGTTTCTATTTATTGTATATTATATTTCGATTGTAAATTGAAATAACAATAACAAGCTTTAACAGTGAAAATACTGGTAAAAAGTAACTTACTAGTGATGCTTATAGGTCTAACTGAGTAGATCATTTCGCCAATTTAAAAATTGCAATACACTCTTAAAATCGGATGTTATCGATAAAAAAAAACTCTTTTTTGGAACTTCTTAAACAAAAAAAATTTCATTACGTTGTTTCTACGCCGATTTCTATTTATTTATTTTTGGCTTGAGATCGGTATAAAAAAAATTCTTTGTCTACGTGCTTCACATTTATCTCTGAATAAAAATATAATTTAATTGAAAAATTAAACTAAAACCCAATTAAATTTCTTTGGATATAAGCCCATGCAGTTTGACTAAACTCATAAATTAATTTTGTATAATTTTCAAAGTCGCATAGTAGGCTTATTTTTGAAAAACATTAACATATTAGTAAACTCTCAAATGGTTTTTGAAAGTTTGTACATAGAATAAAGAGTTTGTAACTGTTCAAAATTGTGTTTGAAGTCTACTGACGATTTGGTAAAGCACCACTGAAATGCATATAGACAATGCTTAAACATCAGCCAATAAATTTCATTTCAAATAAAATTATAACAATATTACCATATTTACACCATGCAAATTTGTTACATGCAATTTTCATTTTAAGTGAGAGTGTTGAAATAGAAGTGTATACATTTTGTATTTCTTCTTTGTCTTTCTCACTGAAAAAAGAGAGCTGCATGCAACAAAGTTGAGTAGTGTAAATATGGTATATATCAAATAATAAATTGTTTTTATTATATTGGCGATATTTGAACTAATTTGGCGATATTCGGCAGACATTTGGCGGGAAGGCTGAAAACAAAGCTGACAATACTGGTACCAAGGACCAGTTGGACCAATTTTGAGACTCCGGGAATTATTTGTTTCGATTGGCCTTATTACATATGTCCTATTATTATGAAACCAATTTTGTATTGAAAGTAAAACTAAACTCACGTAATCGTAAACGCCCTTTTTTCACTATGGCATATTTAGCCATTATGACTTAAGCTAAATTTTTTCAAAATATTTGCAAATCAACCACTTTTTTTAAAAACTAATATAAACAATAATTTGTTAAAAGGGAGTGATCTAGACACGCACATAAAAGCAATAGAAAGACAACTGTCATAAATTGTAACCGTTCATGTGTATTGAGGTGTGCAATTGTTTTATATACCAAAAATTAACATACTTATATACCACACATAAATATAAAATTTAGCTTCCACCATTATGGCTCAACTATTTTAGAAGACATAACTATTAACTGTCAAAATACGCAATTTTTAACCGATTTCAAAACAAGGAGGAGGATTTTATCAGTCAGTGTGTATATTGTTTAATGTTTGTTCTACAACTAACAGCTGTGACATTTAATGCCTAAGATTTAAATATTTTATTTGAAAGTATATTGGTATTTCCCAAGGCGAATTCATACTAGGTGGCCGCAAGATCCCAGCTGTTTACGTAAATGTTTACACATTTGGCCTGTCAGAAGTGTTAATGTATCAGCTTTTTTGACACCCCAAATGTAAATTCTCCGCGGCGAATTCTCTTGCGACTACTTTGTGTTGATGTACCTTGGGTATTTCCGCACAAAAGTTCACTTTATGTCCCGTTCGACATTAAGAAATAAAGATTATTTTTACAAAGAAAAACCTAACGGTTCTTACTTAGGGCTTTGTAATTTTGATATTATTATACTACAATGTAATATGTAATAAGCTTGAGGTAAAATAACCTGTTCTGTCGGTATAGTTAGTTTGCTTAGTTTGCTCCTTATATCCGATACTTGAATGTTAGACTTATTACGCATAATATATCATTATTATACTCAATTTTTACTTTCAGTATTTTAAAACAGTGGGTTTTAGAATAATTTGATAGTATTGTTTTCAAAGTTGAGACCATACTTTTTCAGAACACACTGTACGTTTAAGCCACTAAAACAATTACAATTTCCAGTACTTCTCCTTCATCAGTTAAAATTTTTTTTATTCGTATACTCTTGTTTTAAAGTCCAAAAATTCATTTAAGCGCCTTTTAACATAAATTCTAACTTTATTAAACTAAAAATAACGCCAAGCATTGTGTTACACAAACAAAATTAAAATTAACATTTTTAGATTTAAAACAAAAATAATACAAAAGATTTTGTGATAAGCAGGTATTCATTCATACATAAGCTGACCAGACATCCCGCTTTAGGCGGGATTATCCCGCTTTTAAGAGTTCAATCCCACCTAAAATTTGTATCTCGCTTTCTCCCGCTTTTCGTGTTTCTAGATTTATAATTCTACTGTTTTAATTATTGCCAAAAATTTGGAAGATTTTTCAACTGAATAAAAAGATATCTTTCTCCTTTTTCAGCCAGTACAACTCATTGAGATAAACCCATTTAAAATAGAAAAAGTGCATTTTTAGACGTTGTTTCAAAACTCATTACTTCAAAATTTCTAATCAAAACGAAAACTTGCCATGAAGTTAGCATGAGTGACGAAATTGAACTGGATATTGTTGAGTTTTTCCATATACTATTTTGATATTAGAAATGATCACGGAATATAGCCATGAGTCTCAGCAACAATCTAAAGTGATTTTTAAATTAAAATTTTTTATCAAAACTCGTTAAACTCCTGCTCAATTTCGTAATTTTTGCTAGCTCCATGCCAAGTTTTCATTATGCATAAGACCGTTAATTATCTAGGATTTAGTTTATTTATTTATATTTTTCAATTAAATTATTTTTATTGAGAAAGGAATTTTCAAAGCATATAATAACTGAAAAGACAAACTCTTTTCTGTATAGGCGTCGAACTGATGTTTTCGAGATAATTAATCACTGTCTCCTCATCAGAGTTCTTGTCATACCTGTTCCCAGTGTGAGGGTGGTAAAGTCAAGTAGGCACCTAACATTAAAAATGTCTGATAGCTCCAAAAATGATATTCAATGATCTTAACCCAGAATAATCAACAATCAAGTTTAAAAACCATATAGTTCGACTAAAATTCATAACTTCAATTTAAAAATTTCTATATTAAGATGAAAACAATTAAGAAAAAGTCTTGAAAGCAAAACGCTAAAACTAATTTCGTTCTGAACATATCTGTGGCTTGGTGCTAAAAGGGCCAATATCAATATATTCACTTTTGAGAAAAATGCAATTTGAGTTTAAGTTTTCTATAGTAACATTGGCTAGCTAAAAAAATGCAATAATTAACTCAAAACTAGGGATGTAACGAATACCGATACCGATACCGATATATCGGCGATACTTCAGATTTGCCGATACATCGGTATCGGCGATATTTTACTGTCGATACGACGATACTTTAAAAAATTTTTCAGTTTTTTTTGACAAATTATTATTTTTTGTTAATTTTACCAAGAACTAAATTTATTTCGTTATTTTTTAAATCTTATTAATATCAATTTTAAAAATTAATAATATTTTACGCCATTATTTTGCAAAAACAATAATTTATTTATTGTTAATTTTACCATGAACTCAAATTCAATTCGTTGTTTTTTAAATCTTATTCCCAGCAAAAAAGACACTCCAAAGATGGCATGAAAATGTAGAATTCGCGATCCGGAAATATTGCAAATTTGGATAATTTCTAATTAGTTTCACATTTGCTTTTCATAGCAAGAAGTTCTCTTTTTCGATTACCAATACCGAATTTGAAGCGATGTTAGGACAAATATGAAAAATTACCCTTTTTCAGAACTTGTTTCTTTTTATGCGAATTTAAACGCAAAACTGTTTTCATATAAATTTAAGTGAATAAATATAAACTTTTAGAAGACTTTTAATAATTAAGCTATTAAGTTATTTAGAAGAATAATACTTGATAAATGTCCTTTAAAAATCGATTTTTAAAAAAGCATGGCGAGTATTTTTTAAAATTATAAAGGAATTACAAATTTGTACTTGCTTTTCTACTAATTATCTACATATTTTTAATATAGATTCTTTGTGTTTCTGTGGAAAGGCTCTGGTAGGGATGGGATGATAAAATCTGAAGAATTGGAATTCTGTTACATACTCTGAGCCGAAACAAAATCTGCCAGATTTTGTTACTCAGAATAATTAAATAAATGGAAATATGAAATGAAATGAAATAAAACGAAAGACTTTAGAATTCTTTTCTATTAATTTATTTAATTATTTGGGAGGATGGATTCTTACCAATAGAAAGCGTGGTTACACCGTGAGAAGATTATTCTATCTAGCGGAAATAAGTATTTACGAAAAGATATCGAATAAAGTTACTGTTTTAGTACTTAGTGACAAGTTATCCGATACTGCAAATCAAAGCATTCTCTGCATTCGTATGCATTGATGAATTATGTATAGTCGGTTAACGTGCAAGTACGTGGGGAACAAATGGAAATTGTTGTTTTGACATAAACACTTTGGAAGCAATAAAAATGTAGTTCCTTAAAAATTACTTCCAATTTTATATACTGTGTTAATATCAATTTTAAATATTAATAATTTCTTACACTGCAATTTCGTATAATAAAAAAATTGCCCTTCTTGAGTTTTGGTAATCTAAACTTGAACTCAATTTAAATATTCGTATCGGTATCGGAATCGGTATCGGCGATATTTATTTTTAAGTATCGGAATCGGTATCGGATCGGCAAAATGGCGTATCGTTACATCCGTACTCAAAACAGTAAAATATTGCCATTGGCCCTTTTAGCAGATGCGACAAAAAATACCTAAGTTACAAGACAAAATGTTTTTCATTTACAATCCTGCTATTGCTAGCCCATCTGGTATCAAGTAGAGGCATTGAGTTGCTTAAGCTGTGAAGCCATTTTATTAGTTCTTTTACTTCGCCGACGGTTCTGCTACAATACCAATGAATGAGAGTGCTGTGAAGTGCATTAGGATATGTTAGTATTACTCGCTGCCGGTACTGCCAAGGTGATCAGTGCTATGCGTTAATCACTTTAACAGTACAACAAAAACCAACACAATAACACACCAATGCACATGCGAAAAATGCATGATGTTGTTGGCTTGCCTGAAACTAGTCTTTAACTCAAGACCTCAGGATTTGTACTTAAACGCGCTAACTACTCAGCCAGCAGCACTCTCAAAACTTATGTACGCATTTCAAGATCCTGAAGTTAAGTTTCTTTTTTCGTTTTTAATTTGATTGATTTTTATGATAAAGGTTTGAAAATTTGCGCTTCGATGCAATACGCAATAATTAAATAATAATGCGATTTTGAATTGTTTATTAGTTACGTGGTGTTGCATATCAAGTAACGATATGAAACTGTAAAGTTGCATATATATATATATATATATAAAAGAAATCATGTGTATAATCGTATTCTCATAGAAATAGAGTGTTTGTACATCATCCCTCTTTCCACAAGATATTTTATAAAACCCGCTTTTTTTGTCGTATTTTCTTCAAAATCCCGCTTTTCAATCTTTCTTGTCCGGCTGTTTGGAAAAACCTTCTGGTCACGTTATTCATACAAGAAGAGCATGCATGTAATATTAAAATATTTTTAAGAAAGAAAAAAACTAAAAACAAGCAAGGCAGTACATTAACTTTATTATAATTTTCGCACAATAAATCAATGTGTTAAGCACGCCATGTCAACATCTCCAGTTAAATTTTAAGCCAACATAGAATGCAAACATGACGTCTTAAGCCACGACTATAATAAATTATATAGTTTCCAGTGATGTTCTACTTGAATATTTGTATGGATTACACTACTCATTGCATTATGATGCTTAGCTATGTCTTTTAAAAAATAGTATATTGAAATATTATGTTTTATTTTGAAGTTTTGCGTTGCAATACTTACACCGACGGCGCACTACGGCACATTTTCCTAGAAAGAGGAAAATACGTGAAATTATTTATTTTCTTCGTCACCGATCTAAAAATAAAAAAAAACTTATATGAAAGTAGTTTTAAAAAAAACTTAAAAACCAAAAAGTTGAGCCTTTACCTTAACTGCTTTTGGGTTGACCTAGTGTAGATTGTAGGCATACTTGAGTAGATAATTTTGTTATAGAAATTCGATTACACCACCAAAATCAAAAGTCGTCGATAATATACGGTTTTTTGGGACTTCACGAACAACAAAAATTTTCACTGCGTTATTACCGTACCGATTTAAAATTTTTAAACAGTGTCGAATAGAGGAGGATTTATGAATTTACGTGTTTATTTAAAATATTTTATTTTGACTAATATTTCGCGGAAATATTATCAAGAGAAAAATAATAATTTAGTTATAAGTTTAGTCGAACTGTATGGTTTTAATACCAAAGAAATTTAATTATTTGTGGCTTGAGTTCGGTTTTAATTTAATGTTTGAATTACATAATATTTTTATTTAGAGATAAGTGTGAAGCAAGTAAACAAAAAAAATTTGGCTGCGCGGAGGAGGGTTGAACTGACGTTTCTATAGGTCCCGCTAATCTCATCACAGTTCTTTAACGCTTAGACCACTCGACCAAATTCGGTGGTTTGCAGTCAAGAGTTGAATATCATCTCCTTTTAGTCACTGCATACTGTCAGTCTTAGAGCTGTTTTTCATTTGATAGTTATTGATATTCACTGTTTTCTTTTGTCTTGTGTTAAAAATTTTCTGGTTCTACATGCTTCACTTTTATCTCTAAATAATAATATAATTTAATTGAAAAATTAAATTCAAACCGAACTCAAGCCAAAAAGAATTAAATTCTTTGGATATAAATCCATACAGTTCGATTAAACTCATAAATTAATTGTTAACATAACTTTATTTTCACTGTCAGATAGTGTTATTTCCCTGCGAACGGGGTGAGTTATGATACGCTCTTTAAACGTTTACCTAAAATTTAGACTTTTACAGATGAGATAAATTTGGCTCAATCAATTTAGGTTTTTTTATAACGTTTACTTTATTTGCTGACTGCGGAGTAGCCAGTATTGATTCCTTTACTGAATTTCATAAGCAGCTTACTAAATCAGGCCATTGGCCAATTATTTTCTGCGAATGCCGCACAGATACTCCAATCTGGCAGCAGCTAAAGTGAAAGGGGAATAGTCAACTGAGTAATCTGAATGGCATGTTACCACCGATGCATCTATGGTAAGTAGGTGGGAATGATCATACATTAAGCCACTGAAACTCAGCGACTCGTTATTTATTAGCCGAACATCGGCTAGCCTACCCAGAGGCGGTCTCAGTCCCCCACCTTAAAATCAACGATTACAGAAACCACTTGTGGCTATTTATTCCGTGTAGGTGGATATAATAATATAATAATAATTATTAAGTTATGAGCCATAAAAAACAGAAAAGGAGCATATGCTCATACTTTTAGTTTGCGGTCGTTTTTTTTTGCCCATGCCCATTGATTTGACCACCATAATACGCTATATACTGTTAATGCAGTAAACATACTTTAGTTGCTGTCGCAAACATTTTCAGAACGCACAAGTCTTAAAGAACAACTAATCGGTAACGTGGTTTTCCAAAACTCTTTTGCTAGACAAATTTCTATTTCTTTATTACACCTAAAACTTAAAAAGTACAACATTATTCAATCTCTCCTTACTTATTTATTATGTTTTTTTTTTGTTGACATTAAATTATCAGCAACATTGTTGCATTGCCGTTTTTCATGGCAATAAATTCTAGTTTTATTAAACGTGTAAAATATATTTATTTACTCGTATGTAATTATTTTACCTTTTGTTCTATTCTCTTTATTATACACATTTATTTCTCTCCTTTTTTTAATTTCTACTCGCGTGTAATAAATCTTTGTTTTAATTGTTATTTTCTGCCAACTATTGTTATGGTTGAAATTAAAGTTGTAAATCACATAAAGTTTTATTTATAAAACGAAAATTAATAAATGAAAATATGTGTATAAAAACATGAAGTTAAGAAGAATTGAAAATAACTATTTAGTTAGGTTTTTACTATTAAGTTATGAATTTTAGTCCAACTGTAGGGTTTTAAGTTCGTTTTTAATTTAATCTTTCAATTAAATTATTTTTATTTTTTTATTTTTTATTTTCAATTAATATTTTTAATTTTATATTTTTAATTGTAGAAATCAACAGCTTTCGATGACAATTTTCAGCGCAGACGTTTGTTGCATGAACATAATTTTTACGACTTAAATATTTTTGCTGTGCCCCCACAAATTTTATCGCGGGTGTCCTTTAAATTCCATGGATGTACTTTATATCCATGAATTCAAAGCAGCTTCTAGACTTCAGATGAATATCAGATATAAGCATTACTTCAATTTGTTTATCCATCATAAACTATTCTAGTTCATTTTTATGTTGGCGTATGCCGTTTGCGTTCTAGAAAAAAATGTTTAAATTCATGGATTCTTAAATTACAGCCTGTAACCTTTTCAACAATTCCTGCATCATGCAGGTGATGTTGTTTGTAAAAGTATTTACCGTCTGAATTAAGATATCTACACGCAGAGAAAATATATGGTTGTGGCATGGTTGCAACAACAAAGTCATGTTTCCCGATATAGCTTATGGTTATGGCAAATCACTTATTATTGTTTTAAATAATTCTGAACCTTCATTTGCTTGTGACAACAAAAGGAGGAGGAGACTGTCAAGCACCTCCTCTGTCGATATCCAGCATTATTTAGAAATAGGGCATCATATTTGGGAAATCCGTCACTACTCGAACTAGCAGACCTGGGAGAATGTGACATTAGGGGAATAAATTCATTCATACGATACTCGGGTTGGTTTAACACCAACCCAACCTCTGGGCACCTCTTTCAATTTACCTACTATCCATCCCAGGCATCACAAAGGGACCAAAGGACCCAAGTGGGCCGGTTTTTAGAAACCGGCAGCCTGTTCAACCTAACCTAACCTATGACAAAAAACTTATGCTTACATGTAATCATGACATTATTCGCATTCATATTAATTACAATATGGTGGAGTTTATTGTTAAGAAAATTGTACCTACAATCATGGTATATTGAAAAACTCAACAACAGTATGGTTCTATAACAATAAAATTTGGTTCTTGTCCATACTATTTTAAAGCAGTTTGTTTGCAATCAAGCTATGGTTACAAAAGAGAAATGGCTCTCTGCTCCCTTGGTTGAATGCTTTTTGTTAGTTTTTTGCTTTGCTTGAGAGCTGTCGGTTTTTTTTTGTGTTTCACTTGATTTGAAATAATAAATTTAAAATAAGAGAAACGGACAAATGCTAGCAATTAATATTTGGCCGTGCTCTGAAAACTATTTATTTTTAATATCGCACAAAAAGTGATTGTTTTTTTTGGGCGGACAATTTAGTGCATTCATAGCTTAGTTGGGATAAAATATCTGATATATAAAAATTAACTGAAAGGCTGCCATAAGAAAGATTTTGAATTGATTCTTTCCCGAAAGTTGCCAGTTTCAAAACGAAATGGTTTTCAGAACATGCGCGATCTATGTGAAAATAGATATTCCTTTTTTCCAGATTCAAAACTTTTTATTTTATATATTATTTCAAATATATATATTTTTAGCTGATGTCAATTTTTAATCAAAATATGATTAAGAACACAACCTTTATATGGTTATTTAGAACCATGATATTTTGATATGCATATATAATGTTATGACCTTAAATCATAGAATATTTACATTCAATTAAACATTAGGTTGTATGAATCATATTAGTGTTATTTAAGACAACAATATGTAGAGCAAATCTATTTTCATAATAGTATGATTTGACTCCAACCATAAAATTCAATCATAGTATGTTGCTCTTAGATTATGGTTGCCTCAACCATGTTTTTTCTTTGCGTGTATTGAAGCTTCAATGCGATTGAAATTAAAGCCGGTTATTTGATTTGCAGTTCTTCGTACTGTAGTCTAATTATACTTCAAAATGTTGACGTATGAGAGCTGCCTGCTATATTGTTTTGTGCTACACTCTGATTGGACTTTAAAACCGCGTATTAGATTTGATAAAATTGGAGTTATTGATTATTTATAAGCAATTAACTTATGAATTTTACTCGAACTGCATGTTTTTTATACAAAGGTATTTAGTTAGTTTGACTTAAGTTCGTTTTCAATTTAATCTTTCGATTAAATTATTTTTATTTTAGAAAGAATTTCTAAATCATGTAATAATTGAACATTCAAAGCAATATTTGATTGTACGTAAGTTTGCACTTACATCAGATGCTTCAAAACTACCACAGTCTTCTCATCAGAATTCTTTTCCGCCTAGACGACACTTCCAACGAAGACAGCAACAACCAAGAGCTGAAAATCCTATTTATTCTTTATCAATTACCAGCTGAGTCGCCATCTTGTGACTTTTATCTCAGCTATTGCCTGAACAAATGTTCTGAACTTTACTCTCTTTCTTATCATGTTCAACTTTAAGCTTTTTTTATATATTATATACATATAAAATTAATCAGATTTCAAGATGAATTTTATTCGAACGAAGTTCATTATCGAACATCGTGAACAGGGTGACCGTTGAAAATTTTAAGAAAGTGGCACAAAAAGGGGATTTTGAGGAAAAAAGTGGCACCAAAAAGGGGATTCTTCGAAAAAAAGGGGCAAATTTTTGAAAAGGGATTAATTGAACCAAATTCTAATATATAATGAATTTCTAGGGCATATACATAATGCTTTTGAAATAAAATGAATCAATTTTGATGTTTTTCGTTCAAAAAAATGAGTGCTTTTTATATAAATTTTATACAAACAATGCAAACAAGCATTTGTATAAAATTTATGGGAAAGGCACTCACTTTTTTAGCAATTTCCATAAAAATTGTTTACTCAAATCGCTTGTTTGCATTATGGAAACAGCACATTAGTAAAGTAAATCGAAAAGCGGCTTCGCTGAGTAGAGATTTTTGCATAGCCGCCCTTCGGTCGGCATTAAGTCGTGCCAACAAAGGCCGTCTATGCAAAAATCTTTACTCAGCGACGACGCTGAGTACACTGAGAGGAGAAAATTGTTAAGCCCGGGCGATGGCCGGCTATGCAGAGATCTTTACTCCGCGAAGCCGCTTTTCAATATACGAGGAGAAAAAATACTCAAGCCCGCCCGAAAGCCAGTACACAAAGAGTATTTTGTAGTAAAATAAAATTTCTTAACCATTTTAATTAATTTTCAAATATTTCTTTGAATCGGCAACGTCGATTCGACATACTTTAAGCATTGTTGACGCTATTTGTAAATTTTTCTTGATTTTATTTCACTTTTAAAAATGCAATAACGTCAATTCATTTTTTATTACTTGTCACCGATTGCAAAAGTAAAAAGTGAATAGTCAAAAATATGTATATTTGAATTTGTTTTAATTTTTAAAAGTGTGGACATTATGACACATTTCAAAGTATCATAATGGTCTTAATAATAATGTCATAAAGTCCATGGCACTATTAAAAGTGTCAAAATGTCCATGGATGTTATGACTTTTTTGCAGTGGCATAATGTCTTTGGACATTATGTCACTGGAGATTATGACATGGTACCAATATTTGCATGAAAATCTTTTAAAAATATTTAAAACTGCGTGCTTTTCATAAAAATTTTTAGCAAGACGTTCTTGCTAGTGTTAGTGAATCAGAGTGTTAGTTTCTAATAATTTAAGTACAGTAATGAATATCTATAGATCTAAAATCTTAAACTATTTCAAAATAGTTCTTTTTTTCATAAGACTTTACATAATAGCCTCAAAAACACATTTTTGTCTTAACATTTTTTTTATAAAAACAGTTTCGTGCCGAAAAAACTTACATATATTAAAACGAGAGGCATCAGCTTATAAAAAGGGGCATAATATTACAAAAGGTGGCAGGTTTAGGTCATTTTAAAAAAGGGGCACTAAAAGTGGCAAGGCAGTTGAAAAAGTGGCAAATTGCCACTTTAGTCGCAAAACGGTCACGCTGATCGTGAATGCATGCTACAAATATAAAAATATAATACAATTATAAAGAACGTATGCATAGTGAGGGCTATTAGCCACCCCTATGCATAAAGTTATACAATTTAAAAATGTATTTTTATTACAATTCATTTGTGCAACAACATTAATAACTCTGTAACTGACAACTCAATTTTAGATACAATTCACAAACAATTATGATGAATGTTTTCAATTCGACCCAATCCTCATGCGAAAGCTGCATGTAGCAAAACACATCAGACTGTCCAATGCCTAAGCTCCCAGTCCTTTCAGGAAAACCAAATAATGAATGTGCACTCGATATAATAGAAGAAAAAAAAACAACAACAAAATCATCACCAAAATAGACACAAAACAGTTGCAATTGCATCTGCAACATAAAATCTTGATCTATGACTCTATTGTTCGCTTCAGCAACATTTATACCATTTTAACAAAAACGAGAAAAAAACCAAAAAGAATTGGGAAATTGTAGTTGTGGTCAAAAGAAAATATACTCTTCCTTGGATTATTTTGAATGTTTTCGGAATCGAATCAACTAATAAAAGCAACTGCAGCAGCGACAGTTTGAGGGGAGAAAAATGAAACAGAAAGAATTGTTATGGGAGCAGAAAGATAAGAAAATAGCAAACAAATCGAAAACAGACAGAACATATGCACACAAATGGACACACAGCACCGCCAACAATGGAAACATCATGGACGAGAAAATCCAGAAGAATAATCAAAGTTGCATTTTTGCATACCAACAGTAGGCAAGCTACAATACCTGCGTCACTGTATTACAATAGAGTTTTGTTGTCTTGTTGAACAAAAATGCAGGTAGTCGATGATGTTTAATTTTAAGTGCACGTACTTTCGTACTGTGCATGAAATGAGTATTTGTGTGTGTTAAATGGGTTTGGGGGTGGTCTGTTAACGCCTTTACTTAATGGCTGTTGTAGCTTCAAGTGTGAGTGTCGGCGTTGCGTTGTTACAATGTTTAAGTCATCTTTTGACAATGTGCGAACAAATAATTCCATCAAAAAGAACAAAAGCACAGCAAGTACTAATATCTTTGGAATATTTTTTTATTATTTCACACTCACCTCAAATATTCATTTCTGCTTTTCAAATAGCACTACAGCTTGCATTTTTGTGTAGTTTGTTGTTTGTTAAAGATGACCCAAAATTAATGCGTACAAAAGAAATTTGGTTTGGAACTTTCAAACATAGGAAGACCAGAAATTTGAAAGGAATACAGAAATGAAAGAATGTTAGGATTTGCTTCTGAGAATCTCAGAACTACTGAAAAAGTTCCGAAAAGTCCACATTTGGTCCAAATACGTTGGCAAACAAATCAATACACATAACACTTTCTGCAAGCCGTATTTTAAGAGCATATGTTTTTAAGTTTTTAGAGCATATTTTTATGTTTTTAGTGCATATTTAATGGGCATAAAACACATTTTCTATGTCATATTTCCGGTTTCCCTGGTCATATGATAATACGTCATTTGATTATGAAATGACGTATTATCATATGACCTACCGATTTTCGTAATGAAAGATCTTTGCTAAAGAAAATTACAAGAGGCCTTTCATAAACAAACTATTCACATGTCTAACTTAAAGCATCTCTACGCCATTAAATAACTATCCCAAGACGAAAAGCAATAAGTCAATACAAATTTCCTCGACTTACTTTTCTATTTTTTTTTCTCTACTAAAAGCAGTTTTCTTCTTGTGTGATAAACTTTTTACCGTTATGGTACATTTTATTCCTGAGCAGGAGATTTCATGATCTCTATGTCCACCAGATTCGATTTTATTTTAGCTATGCCGATTAACATTTCTTTTACTAAGACTTGAAAGATGATATATTAAAAGTTCTAAAGATGATATGCTGAAAGATAATACAGAGAAACATATTGTTTAATGTAACAGCGCTAATGAATCTTATGGTCTATAAATTATATTTTAATTGTCTCGTGTTCTGCAAATAAACAATTATATAAAAATACTTGTGTGTTATTTTATCATGACTATGCTAAGAGGTCTGACACAAATAAAGTTACGTGACCGGTCACCAGATGGTAGGGACCCGTCTAAGTTCTCGAAATTATATATGATCAACTATTAGAGCCTTTGCCTCTATTTTCGGCTATCACGTGTAATCAATCATGTTTTTTATTTTTTTTATCGTTAAGAATGCAAGTAAAAATTGGGTATTACTTTTCTTTAGTGGGAATCGAACTGACGACCTCCGGAATATCAGGCTAGCACATTTCTAACTCGGCCACTCATATTTCAAAACTATTATCACCAGTTAAGTTGAAAGCAATATTTAAATATAGTTACGGGACTGGTTCCTGAGTGACATGGCGGTCTTATTGAAGGGAGTAAATCAATATTATTTATCGCTTACTATTTGCTAATACGAGTCTGAATTAAACTCACAGAGGGTTAATAGCACACAGCACGAAAATCTTTAGTATCGTCACTGCTCCGACAAACTCAGCTATATGTTTTTTACTAGGTTTTAAGGAGAGCCAAAAATTTTTATGCCGTAACCATGCGATATTTTTTTAAACCGATTTCAAGAGAGGAGAAGGTTATCAATTCGTGTATATTTTTTAACCGACTTCAAAAACGAAGGAGGTTATCATATCGTGTGTATTTTTTATGTTTCCACAGGCATAACGTTGTCATTTGTCAACCGATTTTCCCTTTTTTTTTGCTTGAAAGGTTTTGCCTGCAGTTTGGTCGCATAATTTATTTTTTTTTGAAAATCGTAGGGGGGAAATTTGCTTCCCCCAAGCACTATTCTGTGATTTGTAAACCGATTTCCAAATTCTTTTTTTTTTAAATGGTTTACCTGTAGTTTGGTCCCTTGCATAACCCTGTCATTTGTGAACCAATTTTCTATTTTTTGTTTGCTTTTCAAATGGTTCACCAGCATAATTTTTTTTTCGAAAATCGGTGGAGGAAATTTGCTCCCCCATGTATAACTCTGTCATTTGTCAAGCGATTTTCAAAATTATTTTCTTGTTTGAAATGGTTTTCCTGCAGTTTGGTCCAACTATTTTTTTTTTAGATCGGCGAGGGAGATTTGCTCCCACCAACGCATTACTCTATAATTTGTCAAGCGATTTTCAAAATTCTTTTTTTTCGAAAGATTTTGCTTGCAGTTTGGTTCCAGAATTTTTTTCCAAAGGGTTTGCCTGCAGTTTGGTCGCATATTTTTTTTTCTTAAATTGGAGGGGGAAATTCGCTCCCCCATGCATAACTCTGTCAGTTGTGAACCGATTTTCAAAATTATTTTCTTGTATGTAAAAGTTTGCCAGCAGTTTTTCTAAAATCGGAGGAGGAATTTTCTCCACCCATGCATAACTCAGTCATTTGTGAACCCATTTTCAAAATAGTTTTTTTTTGTTTGAAAGGGTTTGGCTATAGTTCTTTTTTTATGTAAGACCAGCACTCGGGGGATGACCCCTACACATGCAATGCATTGTGCCGGAATTAGGAAAACTGGTTATGGGAAGGAGGATAGAGGGAGTAGTGTTTATGGACATTTAATTTGAACCTTCCAACATCGAAAGTGACAGTAAAGACCTCTACTGGAAGCTTATTCCACATACGAACTATTCGGACGAAGAACAAATTCTCTCTGTAATACGTAGTGCGATTTGTTGGTGTACCGACCACAAATTGATGTCCTCTTAATGAAGAACGTGTAGTTCGAAAAATGTGCGGGTTTCTGAAACAAGTTCCCTAATTTCATCAGAACAAATTCTATTGTAGTAACGATAAAACAATGAAATATACCCCACATTGCGTCGATGCTCCAGCGAGTCAATAGGGTTGGCTACCCTCCAGTCGCCGGTGACCTTCTTCGTTCTCTCCTGTACGCGGTCGAGTAACTTCAAAATAGACTTTGATGCACTGGCCTATACATGAGAGCTACATTCCATTTTCGGTTGGATATAGGTGGTATAAATACTGAGGAGATCAGATGGAGTGATATTTTTTTTACACCGCCTTAAAAAACAGAGGTACTTGAACGTTTGTTTTGAGACTTGAAAATTATGATCGGTTCATCGAACGTCACACTGAGTTTTCATGCCAAGAACATCAAGAGCATCTGATTCCCCATTTATAATTACAGATGGAGCAGCAAGGTCTGTCAGGCGTCTGTGCGTAACCTAACAGCATTGAGTCTTACGGGGATTGAAAACGACCCCATTCGGAGATTGTTATAAGATCATGATTAAGTGTTTCATTCATGGTTTGCCTCACCGCCCTAATCTCCGACAGGCTTGGCCTAGTGCTGAATGAATATGAATGGCAAATGCTGCCAAAAGAGTAGATAGGATTATAACTTTGACAGAGAAGGTCATTAAGAAAAATAAGAAATAGGGTAGAAAAAAGAACGGGGCCTTGCTGTACCCCTGAATTGATCTTCAACTGGTTTGATGAGATTCCATCTATAAAAACTCGTATAGTGCGATCCCTGAGATAGCTCGATATAAACCGAGAGAAGTCATCACCGACACCAAAAGCAACAAGTTTTAACAATTGTGCACCATGCCACTCTCTATCAAATACCTTAGACATATCTAGAGCCACCACCTTACTCTCGCCAAAATGGTGTATGGAGTGTCACCATTTTTCCGAAAGGAATGCCAGTAAGTCACCCGTAGAGCGTCCTCTATGAAAGCTATACTGCTGGTCGCTGAGTTTTCTTGCACTATTTTTTTCCGAAAATCGGTGGGGAAATTTGCTCCCCCCAAGCCTAACTCTGTCATATGTGCACCGATTTTCAATATTTTTTATTTGAAAGGATTTCCTGCAGTTTGGTCTAATACATTTTTTTTTTCGAAAATCTGTGGGTCATAAATCCGTGAGAAAAGAAAAATATAGTTTTTTTATGTAATGCACAGCATCTCAGAAAAGAACAATAATTAAGCTATTTTCGTAAGCAGCGGACGAAAATACTTAAGGATCAGTTATTTTAACTTGAAAATAATAAAATAAGAAATAAACAATTTAAGGTTTTAAGTTTTTAACATCTTTGCAATAACAGTACGATATCCTGGTTTACTTATTAATGCGAGTCTACACAAATGAAAGAGACTTTTGTGTACATTAATAATCCAGAAATTATTTAAAAGTTTCGAGGACCATTCGTGTAATATTAAGCGTATAATACAAAAAGTGGTGTAAATTATGCAAATGCTAAATGTCACTATAATTTTAAAACTGGAGCAGCTAGGGAAAAACTAATTACGCCATCGGAATCAGGAGAGACATATACATAAGGATCAGCCATTTATATTTAAACAACAGAAAAACAATAGAACACTGAAGATGGCACATAGCCGAAACCGGTCTGTTTACAAACCAAATTTGACGTGGGATGACGGAAAATCGTTCCAAAAACAGAAAAACCTCCATGTTGTTGTGCTGTGTTATTGTTTACATTTTTAATAAAAAAATATGTTTTTCTACATTGAGCTCGTTTGATTCATATTCCTATTTTTCCGAAATTCCCAGGGAAAAGATGTTTATTTTTCGTTTCCCGAGATTAAAAAATGACCAGGAATTTAGAAAGCCTAGCCTTGCATTTTCTCCTCATGCATTCTCTAGTACAAATGAGGATAGCGTAGACTGCCATCTGAAAAATCGTAGGGTATTTTCCCATGGGAATAATCTTTTGGAGGTTAGCCCCTTATAACCTGCCCGTTTCTCAATTTTCCTCTTTGGAGTCGTCAGTGCACCATATTCGTGCCATAGTCAGCATATTCGTGCCATGGAGAGTGGTTCAACCAATGCGTCTTTGAAACTAATTTTCCAAAATAAAATTAAAAATAAAAAAGTCTCGTTTGCTCAAGTTTGTTCAAGTCGGTGCCAACTCAATTTCAATGTGTATTTTTTACATTTTTATTTGGTTAAATCGCAATTGTTTCATCAACTCAACTCTTTCATATCTCTATAATTGTATCTGTTAATGTTCAGATGTGTGTAAGTGAATATGTTGTATCTTTGTGACAACAACGATTGTTTGTTGCAAAAGTTTATCATCATGAAGAATAATCACTACTGCTCGCACACATTCATAATTCTCTTATGTATTAATGAACAAGAACATTCAAGTGCATTGTTTTGTATTCATTGGATAAAGGACTTTTGCATACCAATACACATTTATGTGTTGTCTTCATTTTTGTCCAACACCAACATCATTTATGGACGAACGAATGCAATCAGTGTATCCTGCGGTATTTTGCAACCAGATGTTTTTAGTGCATTTTGACAATATTTTTGCATGTAAAATGATATAAAATTTCTGGCTCTATAATTGTTAGACTGTCAGTCTATGTTTCTGTTGTAGCTTCAAAAGTAACACTTGTATGTGAATATGGCGATTTAACCATGTTTGTATCATCTTTCAACAAAAACAACAACTCAATTTATTTAAAACTCATTGTGTTGTATGTTGAGTGTTATTATTTACATTGCAACAACGAGTTGAATCCTGGGCGTATGATCACGATAGAACAGCTTCGGCTGTCGTTGCAGTTGGTTCTTTGTTGTGTGGTGTGATATTAAATGTATATTAAATCTGAGTCTGTGTGTATGACTCCGTATATGCAAAATTGTGGTGCAAGAGTATTTTCATTGCATACTTATATTGTAGTGGCAGTTTGTCTATATTTCTCAATTTCATTTATAATTTTTTGCATCCTTTTGTTTCAAATATTTGCAATTATTTGATGTGTATCTCTAAAATGAGAGTTATGTTTTATGCAACGGTTATTTATAACTTCCAATAAATTTATTTCATGGTATCAATTCTGCTTTCATGCCTGTTCTAAGCAAAGGGAGATGAGAAGCATGTGTAGTGCTAAAATTTTAAAGGGTCAAACATCTTAATTTTTGAACATTGAAGTTAAGTAAATTAAAATAATTTAATTGTAAGATTATATTGAACGAAGCCTGAATAATGAAATTTCTTTGGATTAAAACCTACATGGTTCGATTAAGTACCTAATTTTCAAAAAATATATGTTTTTGCTTCTTTTTTTCTAAATAGATTACGCAGAAAAAAATTGATAAGAACTATTTTAAATAACACCATGTTATTGAAACAAAATATGAATTTCTATAATATTTGTCATTAACAATTGAGTTATGAATTTTTAGTCGAACTGTATGGTTTAAATCCAAAGTTATTTAATTAGTTTGGCTTAAGTTCATTTTTAATTTAATCTTTCGATCAAACAATTTTTTATTTAAGAAAGAAGTTCTAAAGCATGTGAATATTGAACATTCAAAGAAAAATTTGGATGTACGGAGGGTTGAACTGACAGCTGTTTCGTGACCACCAAGTCTACTCGTCAGAGGCCTTTACCTACACCACCACTGACAGTGGCAACAGCACTGTAGCGAAAATCGTACTAATTTTAGTAAGCTCAATTAACAGACTGTCGCCATCTTGTGGCGAGTCGCACCTATTAATTAGTTTTTCTAAATGTTCGGAACTTCACTAACTGTCTCTTTCTTAGAATGTTCAACTATTCTAAGCTTTTTAATTTCAGTCTTACCAGCGTGGAATATCATCGATATTCTCAATGCTGGGATTTTTTGAATGTTTATTTTGCCTAAATTTTTTGGAGCAGTACACATTCATATTTTATTTAATTGCCTTTTGAGTTTTTAATTTTTGAGCTCTGAATTTTTAATCGAACTGTATGGTTTAAATTCAAAGTTATTTAATTAGTTTGGCTTAAGTTCATTTTTAATTTAATCTTTCGATCAAACTATTTTTTTATTTAAGAAAGAAATTCTAAATACAATATTTCGTTGTATGTAGTTCTTTCCCATGCCGGTTATTTTTTTTCTTTTCATACATAAGTACTAGGGTATTCATTCGGTTAACCGTTAATCGGTTAACCGGTTAATTGCTACCTGATTAACTGACCGGTTAATTTAAAATTGGCTTTTTTCGATTAACGGCTAAACCGGTTAATTTCAGTCGATTAACCAATTAACCGACTTAACAAATTTTTTCGTATTTTGTAGTATTAAAACTTATTTTTTGTGTGTTTAATTATTTGTTTCGTCTCATATACAAAATGTATGTGTTTAGAAATTACTTTTCATATAAACAAATAAGTCTGTTCAGTGATTTTAGCTTAAGTAAAACATTAACATCTTTGGACGTGGCTATAAAAGAATTTAGTACAGACTCTGCTACTCTAATTGAACTTGAGGGAATTGTGTATTAAGTTTTTGTTTAATAGTTTTATAAAATCTAATAATACTGTTGCCAACGATTTAATTAAAAATCTAAGGATTAGATTTAATGAGAGACGAATTCAATTATTTTATACCTCCACTCAGGAATATTACCTTCTAGCAACAGTGTTTTAAAATACAGTACAAAAACGGAAACTAAGGAATTCGGAAATAAATTTTTTTCGCTGAGCTCTGCCAGCATGAATTAGATGATGATCTTACAAAAGAAGAAACTATCAATAGTAATACAAGAAATATTTTAACAGAATTAACCGAAACAATTACAAGTGTTAAGAATTTGAAAAAAATTTAAACAGGTCTCTGATGGCATAATGGAAAATTTTATAAGTTTAGAGAAATCTAGGAAAAGGATTGAGAAACTAGATGTTCTGTATTATGGATTGCTTTCGATTTCTTCAACATCTACGATAAATGAAAGGATTTTTTCAAGCTAAGTTTTATCAAAGCTAAAGCAATTATTTTTCTGAAAGATTGTTCTAGAAGATATCCTTAAACTATTCAAATAACTGATATAATGATCTCACAAACTTGTTTATTTTTTAATGAATTCATATTTATGATTTTTTTGCTTAATTAAGTTCAAGAATTGTTATGTTTGTTATGTTATTGTTTTTTTACTAATAAATTTAAAATAATAGATAATTTATGCAATTTTATTTGCTAAAATTACTTGATTTATGAAAAAACTTCATTAATCGGTTCACCGGTTAATACCGCAATTATCCGATTATTAACCGATAAAGCCAAAACCTCGATTAATTAATCGAGCGATTAACCTATTAAAGCTGAAACCCGATTAAATGAAAACCTTAATAAGTATTAAAAACAAGTTTTATCTAATAAAAAAATAGCTCGGTTGTAGGGAGCATGCTTTACATCCGTGAAGCCGGGTTCGTATCCCAGGCATGCCAAAAAATTTTCTAATATTTCTTTTAAAATAATTTTGTTATCAAGACAGCGGAATTCTTTATCACAGGAAATTTAAAAAAATTATCGAATACATGGATTTTTATTGTCAAAAACGAAACAAATTTTTTTTCTCTGTACTGGACCAAAAGTGATAAAATTATTATTGCCGAAGTTTTAGACAAAAATTAAAATCGTTATATCTTAAAAATGATAAATTTAAAAAATTTAATACAATATAAGGATGTTCTGATTCACTCGATAGACATGAATATCGAAACTATTTAACCCCAAAGTGGTAGAATTATTATATAAAAGTTATAGAAAAAGTTAGTAAAATTAATAGAATCTTTAATTACATTAACTTGCAATAAAAATTAATCTTAAAATAAAAATATTTTCTAAGACAATAATGGATCGCTGAACCTGAAACGAAAATTCATTTATTTTTCCTACGAACCGTTTTCGAAATACATATTAGAGGGCTGCAAAGTGTACACAAATATATTCGTAGAATGTACTCGTATGAATTTCGTGTGTGCATAGATGTATGTTCTTATGTATATACTTATGTATACATGGATTGAAAAAATTATACCTTTCATAACAATTTTCTAGACGATTCAACCGTCTGGCTTGTGAAAACCACACATTAGAAAGAAGTCTCTATATACGCTAAAATCAACAGAGCAATACATGTTACATAATTGATAAAAAAATACCCAAAATTAAAAAAAATATGCGATAATAGACACCTCTATAGCAATAAACAGCCAAGATTTCATGTCAAATTGTGGCAAAAATTAAAGATTTCTTCATATTTTGAAGCAAAAATAAAACACGAAAAAATTCATAAGAAATCAAAGTCAAAAATCTTAAAGATTTAATAAAGATGATATCGTTAAAAAAATGTTTGCACTAAAAACAAACTATATAGATCCTTTTTGTAATACACTATATTGAATTGTATTAAAGGTTTGTCGCAATCGAAAAAAATGTTGCTCCTTCTCTAGGATCCTAGAAATCAGATGGTATTGTATCTATCAAGCACTTCGTCCTTATTTTGATCTCAGTACTTTTTACGACCGAAATTTTTAGATATGAACTTGGCCTTATTTTCATATTTATGTTTTTGTGCAGTCAATATAACTTTAGCTCATATATCTGCTAGCAAAACATTCACTGTGAATTAGAGGACTGCAAAGTGTACACAAATGTATTCGTATTATGTTCACATGTATATACTTATGTATACATGCATATATATGTGTGTACATACATAGCCACGACCAAATATACACACAAATATACAAAAAAAAATACATGCATACACACACAAACATACGTACGAGTACTTTCGAATATATTCGTGCAGCCCTCTAATACATATCCGCAAAAAAGTTTTTTTTTCAGTTAGTCCCATTTTTTGTGGATGTCTCGAAGACTGTTAGTAGGAAAAATAAAGTAATTTTAAACTCAACTTTTATAGATATGTATATTTTTTTTAATTTTGTTGACGTCATATTTCCATTTGATAACTATATCCACACAAACTTTTATCAAAATCTAAAATGTTGAGGTCAACAAAGCGTATTTAATATACTAAAGCTGTCGTTTATATTAAAAATTTGTTTTAGACAAACTTTTAAGAGCATACCACTGAATAATTTGGATCACTTCCGGCCTATGACAAACCACGTGTTAAAATCATTGATGTTTCACGAGAAATAGAACTACTTTGAGCTGAGTTTATTAGTGATGTTACTAATGTTTTATATGTTCATATTTACCTGGGAAAATAAAACATCTAAACTTATTTTCTAAATAACATTTTCAATACAAACACTTAACAAATGTCATTGATCTATTTCAAATCTATTGTACATGTTTAACTTGTCATTACTTTTATGTCGCCAATAAACTACAGACATCAGTGGCGATTTTCCAAAGGAGGAGTCTTGGATAATTAAGTTTAAAAAATTTATGAGTTACTGTGAACATATATTTTCTTATTTTCAAACATGTACTTCTTCTTTCCGAGTTTGAAAGAGAAGCAACAGCAACAAAATATGATGGTAAATTTTTAAATGGTACTGGTTGGTGAACACTTTTTTACTGTATTCATATTTATAAATGATTTGCCAGCATTTTATGAAAAATAACATTTTAAGCCATATAAACTTCAAAATAAAAAATTAAAATGACGACGACAACAAAATTTAATAGCGGCTTCAGGAGTTGCAGGAGTAGACTGGGTAACATGTAGTAGACATGTACTAATTTGCATAATACCGCGAGTATAAAATAAAAATACACAAAAATTTTATTCAAAAGTCAGAATAAATTTTATCAAAAATAACAGTCGCCTGGTTTTTCATCCAAAAATGCAGAAAGAAAACAAAAAAAAATATTATTTGAAATAAACAAATTGGTAATAAATGTAAAATATTGTAAACATGATAAAAATAACAAAAATTATGGAAAAATAAGAGAAAAAAAAAACGATTTAAAAATAAAACTACTTAAAATTCATTGTACCCAATTGAGGCTTAGCAAAACAAAATTTCTGCCACTCAAATATGAGTTGAAAATGAATTTATTAAAATACAATAAAATGGCTGAATACTTTCGGAAAGAAAAGAAACGTGAAAAATTAAACGTAATTTACATAATTGTTCTCATCAATTGACATGGCGAAATAAAGCAAAAACCCTTAACTGCCTTAATTCAGAATGGGGGAGCATATAAGTTTGTCATAACGTTGGCAACATTTAAAAACGTACAAGTGCTGAATAGTTGGATTCACTTCCTTACTGCAAAAAAAATAATAATAAAATAAACCGCTTGCAACAAGTAATAAGATGGGTTTCCGTAATTCAGATATTTGATTCGAGTAAAAAATTTATAAAAATTAGTTAGTTTGGACCTTTTTATTCCAATAAAAATAAGATCTAATAAAAATAATAAGATATTATTGACGACTACTCAGATACCTCGATGTTTGTCCTCTTGTGTGGTTGTGTGTAATACACTGAATAACGTAAGCCCTGATGATGCTACGCGAATCATTGGCATAGATGAATAAAAGTATCAATATATTTGACCTCGAGCTCGAAGAAAATCTTATTATTTGTATGTAAAAAAATTATAAAAGGATCTTGCGTTTCTGGGCAAGCAAAAACACCAAAATCGGAAATGAAATAAGTCCCAGCTCTGGAAACTTATTTCATTATGTTATATATATGCAACCAATTTCTTAAATTAAACAAGTCCCAACGTAATATAATAGTACCCTAAGCTATAAAGAAATCATGCCCCACTATCAATAGGAAAAAAGTCCTAGGACATGTATCCGATTATGGCTTCACTGAGTAAAGCATATTTCCTTAGACAACCTTTGGCGGTGCTAAATTGTTATAATTTCTGCTATGTCGATTAACAGATTCGCTGTGTAAATACTTTCTGTCTACATATTCTTTGAGCACGCTAATAACTCCAGGGCTGTTCGCCCAAGCGAAGATCGCTCGAAACAGCTAAATGAAGCAACGCCAAAAATGTTTGTGTGATTCGTTATACTGAAGAAACATGCAAAAAACAATGCCCGATCGCCCAAAAAAATGAAAAATAAACCAAAAGTGTAAAATGAATAATCGCCCGAATTTTTGGGTGTATGCTAATTATGTAAAATCACCAGAATTTTTTATGAATAATAATCCAAAATTTTTTTCTTGAGTTTTTTAATATTTTAGACGAATTTGGCAACAATTCATTATGAACAAATACCCAAAAATCTGAAAATGTTAAATGGCTCAAAGTCGATGAACAGTCATACAATTTTTTTGCCACAACAACTTTTGGGTGATTCTACATTTTGGTTTTTCGGGCGATTTTCCATTTGGGTTATTATTAATATAACCGTTTATCAATTTAGCCCAATTGGTCTTCATGAAGAATCGCCCAAATAAGAAAACTATTCACCAAAAAAAATTTGGATGATTGGAAATTAATTAAAAATTTAGGGAAAATTCACCTTTTTATTACTAAAGAATTCTTACGTAGCTTAAGGGGTTTCTCCTCTCAGTATGTCGAAAAGCGACTTCACTGAGCAAAGATTTGTATATAGATTTCCCCTTAGCGCCTTCGCTGAGTAAAAATTGCAAAGCCGGCCTTTGGTAGGGATTAAGGATTTTCTCCTGGCTAAGAAGAAAATCTTTACTCAACGAAGCCTCTTTTCGATATACTGAGAAAAGAAGATCCTTAACCCCGACCGAAGACTGGCTATGCAAACATATTAAGTCAGCGAAACCGCTTTGCGAAATACTGAGATGAGAAAACCCATAAGCCCGGCCGAATGCCGGCTATAAAAACATCTTTAATCAGCGAAGCCGCTTTTCGATATATCGAGAGGAAAATACTTTTAACCCCAGCCCAAGGACGGCTATGCACCACCATGGTAGCAAATAACGTAAGGGTGTACAGGTTGCTAGATTAAAGATAAAAAACCATTATTATTAATATTATTATTTCGAACATATTTGCTTTGTGAATCCAAATTGATTATTAGGCTAAAGTTTGTAACGTTATATTCAGAAAGAATTGGGCATGATTAATATTCCAAGGAACAAGGAAAAAATTACCATCAACTTAGTTTTTCAACGTACACAGCAGAACAAAGTAGCGCCACTTTCCGAAGCCGCTACACTTCCATCGTCATTGTTCACGTGTATTTGCTTATCACCACTTGTCAGGTGGCTCTGTTGAATATGATTTTAATTCTTATATATACAACTTTTTCGTGAAAATTGAATACGAGAATTAAATCACTCTCAAGCTAATATTAATGTGCACTTTGCAAAATGTTTAGAGCAAAAATTGTTTTTGGAAAAATGACTTATCTGCAAATGTTTGAAATTTTCAAACCTAATTAAACAAAAACATATATATTTTTATTTTGCTGTATTTGTTTTTATATAATCTCTATAAACGTCCTTAAAAAAATCCTGAAATTATTAATGAAGTGTTTTTTTTTTCTTTTTTTAGATATGACAAAAAATTTACCTTTTTAACACAAAATTTCCAATATAAAATTTCACCGAAAAAAATGCACAAATTTGTCAATGTAAAAACTTCAAAAACTTTAAATTTAATTTAATACATATTGCCCAAAATTACAGATTTAAACTATTTTTGATACTATATTGTTGAAGGTTGCGAAAGAAAAAAATTATATATCAAAAAAGAAAAAAAGCACTTCCACGATTTACTAAGGACATTTAGAGGAATTATATAAAAAAATTCAGACGAAAAAATAAATAGGTTTTTGATTTAGTCAGTTTTGAAATTTTCAAAACTTTGCACATAAGTCATTTTTCCAAAGCAAATTTTTGTTCTTGTAGTTTTTGTTGCTCCAAATATCGTCTTTAAAATGGCATACAAAACCTCTTTGTACATAAAATAGTTTTAAAGTTACTTAAAACCTAAGCTCAATACATTCTGTAAGTTTTGGCGAAATAATGACATTTTGAATATGTCATAACTTTTGAAATAAACATCTGACCAAATTTCATCAAAATTGAAAGGGGTCGTGTCTAACTCTTTGTTGATTTGACATGGAACATAATTTTCATTTAACAAAAAAAAGCATAAAATTGTGACTATTCAACACTCTCTTAAAAGTTTTTAATTTTTTATTTCTCGATAACGTACATAAATGAATTCATAAAGATATTCAGTAGACTATCGTCGGCTCGTGTTAAATTTTACGATTTTGGGTTCTATAAAAAATCTTAATTGAAAAACAAGATAACAATAAAATCTTGCTATCATTTTAAAATATCATGCGTAAGAAAAATAAAAAGTTTTATAACTTCATGTGCCAGGCTAAATTAAATTTTTGTGATACACAAATATGTGTACGTAAGTTCCCTAAAAATTCAAATTTCAAAAAAAAAAACAATACAATAATTAATAACACAAAATATATAGGGACAAAAGTAATTACCAATCACTGCTATCGGAAATGAGGAATATGTACGATTAAAAATCTGTGCTAGATTTTCCAAACAAGTTCCCGATTAACTGATCGGTTAGAAACTTTAATATTTAATTGGTCAACAGTCCTACAATATTAGACAGCTATTAACTATATGGGTATCATTTAGGGTTTGGGGTTTCCCAGACTTTTGCACTTCCCGGGAAATGGGATTGAAAGAATCACGTTAATTTTCTAAATTAAATAGATTTATTAAATGAAAATTGGCGAAATTTCGATAGTTTTACTATTGTAAGCATTATTTTTAAATAAAAGTTAAGCATTTTATTTTAAGACCTCCAAATCATTTTATAAAGAACTTGCCGTAATGTTTCTTGTTTTTTCTTGAAAATTTTCCAGGACTATTCATATCGTTAAGTAAAACCAAGTTACAGTACTGTAACTCAGATGAGCTGAATCTTACATATCCTGAGCCACAGTCTGTATAAATGTCTTTGATTACTCATTTTATTTATCTTAAAAATAATTGCGTCAACTTATAAAAAGTTTAAGTAGTGTCAACTCAATGTTTTTACATCCTTTATGGGCTTAAAATTCCCACTACACTTTCCGAAATTTGCTTACTAATTCTGCGGAAAATTATTCAAAGTTCGTTTAATATGGAGTTATTTACTTTAGGAAACGATTAGAAAGCACTGTAATCATTGATACTTACACTAAGTATTCCACTTTGTTCTGTTATACTGATTAAATTATATTTATTACTAAATTCATTTTGCATGTACTTTTCGAATCAAGCAATAATTTTTCTCGGTCTAAGATAAATCGTATGACTTCAATTTCATGCAATTTTTATGAAATTTCTGTATAAGTTTGAACCGTTCAAATTTTTAGTTTGTATTACAAAAAAATTTATGGAAATTTTACTGTCTGTTTATCGATGTCGAAGCAATTATTTCTTTCTTAAAGTTACATTTGAAACAAGGACAAAGCCTTAGAATTTGTTTTTATTTCGATCCTAGTCGCAAAAAAGAGGCTGGCGTACCATTGATTACTCTTTCTAGCTAAATGGGCCGTAAATGAACCCCATCAGCGTTCCATGTATACGATTACTGTAGTTGATATTGGTTCAATTGAATGAATTTTAGAACCTTATTAATATGATTATTTCGAACGTATTTGCTTTGTGAATCTAAATTGATTATTAGGCTAAGGTTCGTAACGTTATATTCAGAAAGAATTGGGTATGATTAATATTCCAAGGAACAATGGAAAAATTAACATCAACTTAATTTTTCAACGTACACAGCAGAACAGAGTAGCGCCACTTTCGGAAGCCGCTACACTTCCATCGTCAGTGCTCACGTGTATTTGCTATCACCACTTGTCAGGTGGCTCTGTTGAATGTGATTTTAATTCTTATATATACAACTTTTTCGCGAAAATTGAATACGAGAATTAAATCACTCTCAAGCTGATATTAAAGTGCACTTTCCCAGCGTTGCCATCGGTTTATTTTTCTTCATTCCCATTTTTCTGATTTTTGTTCTACTCAAGACAAACTTTTTTGGTTTGATTTTATACTTAAGTATATATGAACATGTAAACATGTGAAAAGCTCAAGCCAGTAGCTAATTGTTTTATTAATATGATTATTTCGAACGTATTTGCTTTGTGAATCTAAATTGATTATTAGGCTAAGGTTCGTAACGTTATATTCAGAAAGAATTGGGTATGATTAATATTCCAAGGAACAATGGAAAAATTAACATCAACTTAATTTTTCAACGTACACAGCAGAACAGAGTAGCGCCACTTTCGGAAGCCGCTACACTTCCATCGTCAGTGCTCACGTGTATTTGCTATCACCACTTGTCAGGTGGCTCTGTTGAATGTGATTTTAATTCTTATATATACAACTTTTTCGCGAAAATTGAATACGAGAATTAAATCACTCTCAAGCTGATATTAAAGTGCACTTTCCCAGCGTTGCCATCGGTTTATTTTTCTTCATTCCCATTTTTCTGATTTTTGTTCTACTCAAGACAAACTTTTTTGGTTTGATTTTATACTTAAGTATATATGAACATGTAAACATGTGAAAAGCTCAAGCCAGTAGCTAATTGTTTTATTAATATGATTATTTCGAACGTATTTGCTTTGTGAATCTAAATTGATTATTAGGCTAAGGTTCGTAACGTTATATTCAGAAAGAATTGGGTATGATTAATATTCCAAGGAACAATGGAAAAATTAACATCAACTTAATTTTTCAACGTACACAGCAGAACAGAGTAGCGCCACTTTCGGAAGCCGCTACACTTCCATCGTCAGTGCTCACGTGTATTTGCTATCACCACTTGTCTTAGAACCTGTTGATATAATTTTTGCTCAGAAAACTTTTCAGTAATTTTTCTTTATTACATTTATGATTTTCTGAATTACAATTGATGCTTTCTAAATTACAATTGACTTATATGAATTACAACTGACGCTTTCTGAATTAGAATTGACTACTCTGAATAACAGTTGATGCTTTCTGAACTTTAGTTTTATTCATAAATTATTTTTGAGGCGGCACATACTTCCTTCTAATTCTTTATTTTGCGTATCTATAAATTCGAGTTTTTGCTTCAAAAGTTGCTGCTCCGATTTCACCTTTTCTACTGCATTACATTTTAAGGGCAAAAAATTTTGGATAATTACAGTGGAATCTCCAAAAAGGTAATACGCATAAAAGTTAATCGCTCGGCTAAGTAAACCGAATTTCAGCGTCCACTTGCCGCTCTAAAAAGTTAAATATAAATTTTATTCAGTGTTTTTCTTTTATCAAAAAACTTTATCTCAGAAAAAACTATATAGTTTGTTTGTGGATTTTTAAAAAGAAGACTTTATTACCTTTCTAATCATTTATAATACATATTATTTTGCTCTTCTGAGCACAATAATATATTACGTTTAATGTTACACTCGTGTGAAATGAACTGTATAATTGTTTATTGGTGCTTACTATGCGCTTCTCATAATTTCACACACCCTTACTTAATGATTGCTAGCTGCAACTTCGCTTTTGTTTGCCGTGTTTTTTGTGTATGCTTGCTTTTATTATTGACGTATAAACAGCGTTGCCAAATGTGTCGATTTATATCTATTTTGCAGTTTTTCTATGCATTGAGCAGTTTTGTAGTTTTTTGCTTAACAAATAAGTTTTTCTGCTAATTGTGCAGATTTTGCAGTTTTTACATTTTTATTTTTTGCTCCCAATTTTTTTATATTAATTCCAATTTCACTGTTCAATTAAGCCCATTTGCTTAATATAACCGTGAATTATACTTTTTTAATGGGACAATGTAATGCAAGATGGAATTTACACTCATTTATGGCTAAGAAGTTGTGTTTTTCTATATGGAGTTTGCCATTGTAGTTCATATAAATACATATACGTGAAATTTTTTTTCCGAAACTTCTTGGCGAAATTTTATTTATTCGCACAAACCTTACCGCAAAAAAAATTAATTCTAAATTAAAATAAAACTTAAATACGGAACTAAAAATTTAGCTGCTTTATTTGTTGAATTTTGCTCCTTACGTCTTTAATTAATGTGTAATTTGTAGAAATTTTATGATAAATTGATAGGCTTCCTTTTAATTTAATTTAGAGAGTTATAAATTTAGAGCGTCACATTTTCCTAACTGTTGTCGCTAAGGCTTAAACCAAAGCTTCCGAGATGGTAAAACGCACTAATTTTGCATTATTTTGCATCCGATCTTTAGCGTTTGGGATTACAGCCGACTATCGATAATTTGAAATTCGAGGGACCAGAGAAAAAGTTTAAATAGTCGAGAGTTCATACTAACAAGAGTTTATATACTCAAAATGGAAATAAAAAATCAAAATTAACAAGATCTTGATTAAAAATTTAAAAAAAATCTTATTATTTTTATTAAAAAATGAAGCAAAAACATTGCTACATTCACATTACTAGTTCAAATTAGTGTTGGCGATCTAGAGCAATTCAAATAATTTCAAATTACCAAGGGGACCAAATTATGTCGATTTTTGTTTTCAATATTTGAATGTGTTTCAAGGGACCTGGAAAAGCGTTAAAATTAGCGAGAGATTCAAATTAAGAATTTTCAAATTATCAAGAGTCGACTGGTTAAAATGATCCAACACAACAGCGTGACTCCAGTCCATTTTCATAGTTAGATTGTCCGGATTTTTTTTCGCAAAATTTTTAAATAGTCTGCTAACTTCACGTTTCCCCTAAAGTTTCCGCTAAAGTTTCTCCCTTAGTTATATACATATCTACCTCATTTTGTCTTATTGTGGGCTACCCTCACAATATTGCCTTTACATGTCGAGGATCTAAAAAATTTTCCTGTTTTCCCTCCGATATTGAACACAATTATTAAATGTCGATTTTCCCGGTTAGTAATACATTATACGAAGAATAATTCTTTTAATTTGTTGTACGTATTATGATTTTATGTGTTAATAAGAAAAATTTTGAAATAAATAATGTATATATTTTATTCTAAATTTGCAGGTTTTTAAAAAAAATTTGTGGCAACGCTGCGTATAAATAAACTTTTGCTAACGAAGATTGGCACAATGTGATGAACCGAATTTAAGGTTAGATAAGGCGAGGAGAGAAACATACTTAACAGAAAGAACTGTTTTTTCCAAATATTATTATTAGAACAGTATGCTAAAAGTGTTTCATAATATTAAAGAATGTTTGATTAAATTAAAAAATTAAGTACCAAATTCTCGTTCTAAATGAGAAAATAGAAACAACATGAAATATTAGTATATGTATTAATAACATGTTGTTACAAAATAGCAGGTTTTATTTTACTCGTGAAAAACGACTTAAGACCAGATCCCACTATCGGCGCCATGCACCGATTTTCGTCGGCTCACGGCAATGGAGCCACAGATAATGAAGCCAAATAGCTTATTTATAGCTAATTGCGAAACAAGGGCGTAATTGCACTACACTGCACTGGTAATAACGCCATACGTCCTTATTTCGCAATTAATTGAGAAATACGGCCATTTTTATTTATGGCTTCATTGCAGTGAGCCGACGAAAGTCTGTACATTGCAACAATAGGGGGTTCCTAGCTTTAATGAGGCTTGTAGGTCTAGTTGAGTAGATCATTTTGTAATTAAAAAAAAAACTACAACACATTCTCAAAATCGAAAGTAATCGATTCCATTTCCACTGTGTTGTTTCTGTTCCGATTTTCATTTTTAAAATGTGCCGAATAGGCTGTATATTTATAATATTTTATTTTGAGTTATTTTTCGCGAAAAAATCATTAAAAGAAAATGGATTTTTTTTAGTTTTTTTTTTTGCAGGTTTATAAAAATTTTGATCTTACCCTGAGGTTGAACACTGTATTGCGGGCTTAAATTCGCAAAAAGCTCCAGGTACTGATAAAATAAGCAATAAAAGTTCTTAGAGCTATCCTATACTGCAAAAACGATAATTCTATTTATTTTGTATGGTATTCTGCGTCTCAAATGTTATCGCGCAGAATGGAAGGCTTAGCTTATTACTATGATACATAAGCCAGGCAAAGATCATACGAAGGTGGAATGCTATAGGCCCATAAGACTATTGTTTAACATGTCAAAACTATTAGAAAAGTTACTCAGGAATAAGCTAACATCCACACTGAATGGTACTGAATGGACTCCAGACCATCAATTCGGTTTGAGGAGACAACACACCACGAACGAACAAACACATAGGCTCGTGAACGTGGTTAGAAAAACTTTCGAGCAAAATAAATATTGTTCTGCGCTCTTCATCGATATTTATCAGGCATTTGGAAAAGTATGGGACGGAGGTTTAATACATAAAATAACGAAAAACCTACCCGCAAACACCATTTAGCTTTTAGAAATCAGCGGAAATTTTTTGTTAAAGAAGGTAATTTTCTAAGCCTTCCGCAGTCGATTAAAGCCGTAGTTCCTCCAGGCAGAGTCCTCGGCCCTGTATTATATTAGATATATGCCTGTGACTTGCTGGTAAGCAGTAAAATACACATATCAACATTCGCTAATGATACACCTTTTCTAAGAATTCACAAAAGCCATCAAAACGCTTTGCGAAAACAGCAAGAGTACATACCTCAGTTGTAAAAATGGCTAAAACAATCGCGGATAAAAACTAATGAACAAAAATGTCTACATATTACTATTATATTGTGCAGACAAACCTGCCCGCCTATACAAATCAATAACTAAACTATACCTCAACACACTGAAGTTAAATATCTAGTTGTTCATCTTGATCGTCGTATAACATGGAAGTCACACATAAATGTAAAGGTGACCCAAATGAAATTAAAAGCGTCTCAAATGAATTGGCTCATTGGAAGGAATTCTACACTAAGAATGGATTGTAAACTTCTTTTGTACAACTCTATTCTGCAACCAATATGATCCTACGCTATCCAGTTATGGGGCACTGCCTCGGCATCAAATGTAGACAAAATTCAAAGGCGACAAAATCAAATACTCCATACGATTACATCAGTATGTTATAAAAAAGCGAATTCATAAAGATCTAGATGTCCCGATGGTTAAGACTGTGTTTTCAAAACATATGACATAGTACATAAAAAAACTCGAGTTACACCCAAATCCCTTAGCCCGCAACATCATTAACTTTAAAGAGAAGCAGCTAAGACCCAACCACAGAAACAAATATTTTTGTCTGGCATTGGCTGGACTTAAAAATTGTGATTTTAGAGTTAAGATTTCATTACTTATTGTTAGTTCAATATTATTGAAGATACAATAAATAATAATAACCGAAAAAAAGATAAATACGTAGTTAAACTCATTAAAATAGTAATTACTACCGATTACAAAAATGCCAATGGTTTTTGCTGGGATCGTATACGTAACTAATGCTGGTGGTTATTTCGCGTCTATTGGTATGTTATTTCGAAGGCTTCGGAGGAAATTAAAGTGGACTAACTTCCAATTTTTATTTTTGTATTTTAATTATTTTCGTACATCTCATATATTTTGTAGAAGATTTTCGTGATGCGAAATTGCATACGATCTTTTTTGTGCATGCACACGTTGTATGAATTTTTTTAAATATTTTAAACGTTTTCATACTATGTGTATTTTTCTGAGGAGTGTATGGTATTTAACCACCGACCGTGCCGAACTTTTAATAATATATAAGCACGTTCATAGTTTATACATTTTTCTAACAGATACTCCACCGATTTTCATGCCCTTTGCTCGACTCCTTCTTCAACCACTTATTGTAAATTCACGTACATTGTTTTGTTAATGTGTCAGAAAAATATTTTATTTTAATGTGAAAAATATGACAGCAAATTTAATCGATTTATCTTTGTTTCATTCAGTGAATTTATTTAACAAATAAATTGTTTGTGGCAGTTTAATTTTTGTCACTTTCTTGCGACAAAGAATGGGATGTTTTTTATAACAATTATATTTTGTGATAAAATTTTAGCTGTGTTTCAGTATTTGATAACTTGTAACAATTTGTACCAATTATAGCTACATTTTACTGAATTGCGAACATTTCATAGGTTAGGTTATGTTGTACAGCCTGTCTATTACTAAGATAAGAGGAGATTTAAGAAGATTCAGTGCTTATCCCAGATGATGGGTTGGTGTTGAACCATCCCGAGTATCGTACGAATGAAAATTTACTCCTTACGTCGCATTCCCCAAGGTCTGCTAGTTCGAGTGGTTATGGATTTCTCAAGTATGACGCCCTATTTCGCCCTCCTCATTCTGACAACGTCAGCAAAAGCCGTTGTAAGGGAGATTTAAACTCCTACCATGAGCACCGATGAGACAGTACCCCGTTTTGTCTGCTACGAGTACACGCAGCTGTTGACGAGGAAGGCCCAATATGGTTGCATATCTGACGAGGTTATACTCCGACCAGATAGACCTAGAAATCTCACATGTGATTTCTTTTGTCCATCTGTTTTGTGCTGCTGAATTTGTATTTTGCAGATTTTTAATGGGACACCTACTACCAAGTCGATGTTCCTTTCGTGCATGCGGGCACCATCCTTGCATACCCTGGTACCAAGAAGAGCACTAAGTTTCAATGTCTCGTCATCTCAATCAGGGATATAGGGTACTCCTTAACTTTTGCCGTTGTGTAAACACTAGATAGAGCGTGTAGTCCACCTTTACTATCCGTACATTTACTATATCCTGATCGAATACCCTATTATACCTTAACCAGTTAATCGCCCTTTTGATTACCGATATGAGCTGTAGATCCAATATCCGTTCCAGAGTTTTTAAGAAAAAATATGCTATACTGATGGGTCTAAAATCTTTCGGGTTCACGTGAGCGGTCTTACCCCCTTTTGGTATAAAGACCATGAAACATTTGGTCCACTCTGTGTTAATATATGACCACTTTAGGCAGGCTGAGTGTATTCGAATGAGCGATTACGTGTGAATTATGCTGTAGGTCAGCTGGCATAATGCCGTTGGGACTCGGTGATTTGAACGAGTCAAAACTTTGGATGGCTCTCATTATTTGTTTCCATATTTAGGTTAATTGCGACCGTGTTAGAACCTAATCATTGTATGGTTACTTGTTCCCCCTTGTAGGGAGCGCAACCGGAAAAGTGCGTGTTCATCAATACCTCTAGGATCTTTTGACCACTGGTAGAACAAATGCCACATGCTTTTTTAATAAAACTTGGGATAGTTGAAAGAGTGGTCAAGATTTGTTTGCGGAGGCGGCTGGTCTCAGAGGCACCCTTTACATTGCTGCACCCTTTACATGACCTGCTTCCCAGTCTTTTTGCCTCATTGAACAGTCTGCGACTCTCTTTCCGAACGTTCGCTATTTGAGGGCTCCATCATGGTGGTTTTTTCTTTCCACACAGGACACTAGGTCTGCGTTTGCAAGGTAGTGCCTATAGTTAATGGTTTGCACTTCGCAATTTGTTTTTTTTTTCCTATTGGTGTTGGGCATAGCACCGTCTGTCAGAATCCCTATAACAAATTCAATATAGTTATGATCAGAGAAAGAAAAATTATTTGAGAGCCTTCGTTCCATAATCAAGTTCGAATGCATATAACAAACTATCGCGGTATCTAGAACTTCAGTCCTATTGCTATAATCAAATTGGTTTCTGATCCCACATTTGAAATTTCTAAGTTGTTAGAAAGAATAAAATCAAATAGTGTACTAACCTCTTGTATTGCTGTTAGAGCTTCCACATACGACAAGGAGTTGTGCTTGTTAGCCCTTTTTCGCTCTGCTCACTTTACTGTACTATTTCACTCCGTAGCTCAATTAGCTCAGTAGTTTACTTGTTTTCAAGGCAAGTTCATAAAGAAATATTTCATCAAGGCGAACTTATAACAGATACAATTGACAGCGCAGCCACAAACAATATAGCTTGTTGCGCACCTGATGACTTCTTTTGTGTACGTATTTTTAATAGATGGAAGTCAAAATTTGTTTGTTTGTTCTGATTACATTATAAATAATATTGAGACGGAAAGGAAGTGCTTAAAATATTTAAGAAACTGTGAAAGAAAGTAAATAAATATTAAATAAATAAGAAAATGGATCTCAGAATAGGGAGGAGGAAAACGTACTAAAAAATTAAATGTATGCCAAAAAACTAAATTTATTCTTTAAAAGGTGTGTGAATTAGCTTTTTGCATATGTTGGTTTATAGTTTAAGAAACATTTTTGTCAGTGGTTTTTGTCATGGATATCCTTTCAAGGTAAATTCGGTAAATTTTTAGTTCGCCGTCAACTGTAAAACAGCAGACACAAGAATGAAACAAGAGAGGTTCACCTTGAATTCGTCTTATGTTTTTAATAAAAAAGCGGTCACTGAGCTAAACATGTACAGTATAGTGAGCGCTTCACTGCGCTCAATTGAATGAATGATTTAATGGAACTAGTTCATTCAGGAGCAGCACTAGTCTAATACGTCATGATGTGCATTTGCGTCCACTCCAAGAATGCCATGTAGCTCGATATGACTATAATGGTGCCCATAGTCGTCTCCCTGGCTCCTGTTGTGTTGTCTTCATAACTGAAATCACATAAAATTAAGATATTAAAGTTGTCCCTGGCTACTATACACGCTCTGATCCTACTTGTATCATTTGGGTGAAGTAGACTGAAGTCATTCGTACCTAGTCCACAAACCCTGTCTTTGTAAAGTTGGGTTCTTGGACTAATGCGAGCTACTCCTCTCTCTCTCTCTCTCTGTCTATCTCTCTCTGCTAGCCAGAGGAGCCGTGCAGTGGAAGCTGCTTTAGAATGGTGAAGGTTCACCTGAGTGACCTTCATTCAGTTCCATAGTTGTACGGTGTGTGGTCTGAGTCCAGAAGATCACCCTCGTCAACTGTTTCGGCTAGCTGGCCGAAGAATTCCCCAACCCAACCTGTGTTGGAAATGGTGTCCTCTTGAGATGCCAGACTAGCAGTGTCATCGACCGACATTGCGTCAGGATCAGGGTCATCAACCTTCCGAACCCGTTTGTCCCATTTGCCATCCTTAAACATACTGAGATAGATGGCCTCAAAGCCATCTGTATGTTTAATGTTCTACATCTTTCCTTGTTTCTCCTCGAGCGGGAAAATCGACTCGTTATTCAGGATAATAACAACCCGTCTTTATGTTCCTATAGGTCCTGAAACCAAAAGAATCATCGAAGGGTCGGTATGTAACTGTTCCACGCCTGTAGAAGGGTTAGTATCTCTTCATCGTACGGCTCAATGGGAATGCGAGCTGTGGCTCTAGTTCGATGTGGGATCACATTTAGAGATGAGTCTTGGATTGTCTCTGAGGACTTTGCAGAAAACACCCACCATCTTCTTACGGACCATGTCCCAGTTAACGAAGGGCAAGGAAAAGTCTGCGTTACCTCTTTCGATGACTGATTGAACAAGGTGGACTTTGGCCACCTCGCTGAAAGTTCTGTTAGCTGGTCTGTTATGCTTTTTGGCGGCCTGTTGGCTCTACAAAAGAGTCTCTCTTTCGAACGTTACCGTTTAGGTGCACCATTTGGCAAAGCCTATTCTAGCTGTTGTTGTGTATCGTTTGGGGTTTGTGCTGCCTTGATAGGATGGAGTCACAGCTCAAAGATCTGACTTCGTGGTCGCAGTTTAATTGCTGGAAGGGGATGTCAAACTGAGTAGTCTGACTTCGAGGTCGCAGTTCCCTTTTTCACACTAGGCATTGTAGTGACTGCCGCTTGTTTGCTGGTAGCACCCAAACATGGTTTTGTGGCTACCGAGATGGTAGCAAGGACATCAGCAGCTTTTGGGGTGCTTGATTTTGAATTCAGAGGCACCCCAGTGCTTGTTGTTTTACTTTCTTAGGAGGGTTGTTGTTTCAGGCTCCGCTTTGTAGTTATCGATATTGTGCACTTGGTACGCTCAGGTTTCCCCTGCCCCTTCTTGCGCGTGTGTTGCAACCAGTAGCTTTTAGATTAGTCTATCCTGGTACTAATCCGGACTGAGGTCGCCAGCATGGAAGTACGGTTTGCGCATACTCGGGGCACTTTATGTGTGACTTGTTCTTTTTTTTGAGGAGGGTTACATTTAATACTTGTTGCCAAGTGGAAAAAACTGTCAAACAAACAGATCATGAAGCAGCCCATTGTGGGACAGATGATTGGTGGATTTTAACGGACATGTTTTGGTAGACGGAGATCCGGAAAGATCCAGCGGATGTGTTCTGGTGAATCTGGCCAATCTTAATGAAAGATGAAACTCTCCAACCATAAAACGGTTTGAAGCCACCGCTTTAAGGAGTAGCAGACGCTTCAGACACTTGGATGGGTAGTTCTTAGATCGTGCTCACCATGACCACCTCTGGTATGGTTTCACCTACCTGCATGGGTCATCGTTTTAAGCACCTGCATCACGAAAATATGACCCGTTAGCGAGGGAAACTTATCATATACGAACAAGTTTTTTTAGTTATTCAAAACTTACTGGACAATTATTACTGGAAAAATACTCAAACTTAACTATTCAAGTTTTAAAACAATTTGCTTCAAAGAAATTATCATGGTAGTAAACTGTTCCGAGCCTTATGTACCTTTCTAAAAATGATTTTCGTATTCCTGGAGAAATAATATAAGACAATACAAACGACACTTCCAGATGACGTTTTTTGTGACGCCGACATTTTTCAAAACATACCGCATCAACCAATCGAAGAGCAAAATACTATGACTGAATTCTGTGGTTGAAGTTGAATCAGATTATCAACAAAATATATTAGCTGTAAATATTACTTTGTTGTCTATTTTAACAATAATGTTGTGTCATACACCCATAATAACACCGTGTTCAGATTTCGAACTTATTTTGGGCAAAAGTTCTAACAGTTGATCCTACATAGTTTTGGGCCAAGGAATCGAATAGCATTCGCCGTTTTGTCAATTTCGCTCGAGCTTACGAAATAATAGTAAGTTATTATAATTATTTGGATACCCTATTTATTCATTATTTATTTCTTAAAACTTTTTACACAATTTCTGATTACTAAATAAAATCTAATAAAAATGTTAAGTATAAAACAAAACAACAATAAGAAAACATTAATTAGAATAACTTAAACATTAAAAAATGTACATAATCTACACCAATTCCATGTACGATATTTATCAAATTTAGTCGACAATTAAAAATGTATTACGGATACATGAACAATATTTATAAGATGTTGGATTGTGTTGCTACTGTTTATGTTGCTGTTGCTGTTACTGTTAATGTGGCTGATAATACTTCGTTGTGCGCTTAATTTCATTTAATATTTTCCATTATTTTATTTCATAATTTTCTCATTTAAAAGTAATAAAAATTTCAACTGGGTGCGATTAATTGCTAAAAAATGCGTGTTTATTTTTGCAATTAAAACAACATGTTGAGAGAATTCAACCAGAGGCTTAGCCCTCGCAACAAACTACAGCAATAGCGACGAGAGCATAGTTTAATGCAACAACAAGATTGTCACGTGAATCATGATTTTATTTTGAATTTGTTAAATTTCTTTAATATTTGTTTCCTTTTGCAATATTGCATCGCTTTGCTGTCACCATGCAACAAGCTCAGTATCCTACTTATTTCTTTTTTACAAAATGCTAAACAAATTATCTTAGAACGGCCATCTAAGAATGACTTGGCCATATTGGCCACCACACAACAGCCATTGTTCGTGTTGATTAATTTAAATTATAATTATTTCATGTATAGTTTTCCTTCTGAAAAATAATAATTTTCATAAGAAACGCATTTACTGTGCGGTTGTTGGTCAGAGCTGTAAGGTAATGCAAACATTTCAAAAATCATAAATATATAAAAATTAAAATTTACTCTTATCATATAGCCAAACTTGGAATGATGAGAATGATGTTTTTAGAAATGCGTACGTCGTATAGTGGTACTGATCGCAAAAATAATAGCTATATATCTCTAACTTCTAAGTTATTAATCCGATTACAAAATGAAGTATGAAAAAGTCTTAAATGAGGATCTCAAAGTATAGAAAATCAATTCATCAGCCTATTGGAATACACGATGAGCTGCAGTGTCTAGCAAAAACATTTTAGAACTCGTAACTTTTACAAAAAAGAAAATAATAATAATAATAAATAAATAATCTGTTTAATTCTTAGAAATATCTCTGATAGATATCTGACTATAATTACACTGTACAACAAAATCAAATCTTAATTTTCTAATTTTTTTTAATTGGGCTTTCAGTTCAAAGAAAATTACGAAATAGAAATAAAGAAATACGAAAAAAAAGAAAAATCAAATACTAAAACCAGGAAGGGGGATTGGCGTGATTTCTCCTTCTCTACAACTATCTACCCAATTTTAATGAAATTCAAAATATAAATGGATCTCTATTAAATAGGCACATGAACTATTTATTTATCTTTTATTTATTAGGACCACTAGAGGTGTTATGCTGACTTTAGACGACATGTATTTTACATCTGACTTGTCAAATTTCCCACTGCAAAAGTTGTACATGCCGTGTGAAACATATGAAACATTGTCAGATGACATTTACAGAAGCAAAGTCATATGAAAAATTTTCAATTAGAGCGTGTTCTATTTTTATCTGACAAGGCATATGACATCAGCTGTATTGAATTAACAAAAGTGTGGTTTGGCTAAAAAAAACATTAAAAAGCATAGTGCGCTTTATATATTTATGAAAATTGTGCAAAAACTCAGCTGTTGTGAACACTTAGAGGTTATGTCAGATATAATTGCACATGTCATGTGAACGCAAAAATTATAAACCATCTGTAATTTGACAATTTTGACAAACATACGAAGTTACATATGTCTCACATACCTGACAAGCCATATGTAAAAAACATGTCGTCTAAAGTCAGCATTAGGTAGGCATTTTCTGCCTCTCCAAAGCTATTAGCCCAATATCAACGTCTTCCATTTGCATTGACCAACTACGAGCATGCAAATATATTAACGCGAGTATGGCAGCAGGTAAAGCTACATTTTATTTGGACACCCCTAGAGGAGAAAAGTTACTTTTGTACTATGGGCGGCAATGCAGAAAAAATTTTACTCAGTGACAACACCTTTCTACATAGCAGAGGAGAATATCTATAAGTCCGGCCGGAGGACTGCAAGGCAGAAATCTTTATTCAGCGAAGCCACTTATATTATTTTTGTTTTATAATGTCCATGGACATTACCCAGCAAAAGCTTTTGTCATTTTGTAATCGGTAGTACTCTATTAATGGGCTACAAAGTAATGAGTGGTATTTATTTATCTTACTACTATGCTTCAAATTAGAACTACTACCTAGTTTTTAATAAAATGAGTACGTATTTATCTCATTATCTGAAAGTAGTTATAATTAATGGATATATATATAAATAAAATAAGTAGACAGCCACTTTCTAAGCAACAATGACAATAATTTGTTTGCTTGACTACTTATTTTTTAGCTTCATGTAAGCCAACTACTAACTAGTTAATTATTTTGATAATGTAAAAACATTTGTAAGGGATACCCCCTATTTTTTGGACTTCTCAAACAAAAATAAGTAATTATCAAGTCAAATTGTAAGTAGTTACGACTTAAATCCTCATATATTTTTTTGCCTCCCAGTAATCAAAGTTTTTGCTGGGTAATTCCATTTCAGAAAGAAAACATGTCCATGCGCCGAAAGACAATCTGGCTCTTTCCTTGTCAAAGACAAGGGTCGGTACTGCTCGGTATAGGATATCTTGTAAGCCTTACGTTTAAGGTACACTCAAAATATTCTGTACGTAAAATTAACTGAGCTTGTAATATAAAATTAATGAGACTTCAATTAATAACCGGTCTGCTTATCTTTATTTTAATAACACAAATTTAGGTGACTTAAAACCGTAAAAAGTGAATAATTCCTTCTTTGTTTGGATCAGTTTAACTGTCACAAGAACTAATCGCAACTCCCGTAAAAATAAAATACTTTCTTTGTGTTTCTGTTTTTTTTCCTGTTAAATAATGAACACCACGATCCGTAAAAATAAATGATTTTTGCTTTATTTTTATATGTTAAAGCTTATTATTTCGTATCTTTAATTATTATATTATTAATTTTATTTTTTTACTCAATGTTTGTTACATTAATTTCCACTGTGACTCGAACAAAGCTCTTTCAGGTTTGAAATCCAACGGAGCGGCCATCCGGCTGAAGCATAGTATGTCAACCAGCAGCACGAACTTAACATAAACTTACTCATTTTTATGCATTTAACATCAAAAATAAAAATAAAAAGAACACACGCATGGTCTTGACTACTGATTTTAAGTGAATATTCATTCATATATTTTAAATTACATTTTCAGCTAATTTTACGAACAGAATGTTTTGAGTGTTTGTATGTGTTATTTTAATGCATGTAATTTTTTGGTACTTAAACACGAAAAAAACAGACAATTATTGAAGCAACCGAAAGTCCGTATTAATGTGTACTTAGTTTTTTATTGAATGTTAGAATCAGTTAAAAAAAATTTTGCTTAGAATTTTAAATGTTTATTCATTTAAAAGTGACTGCACGGAATATTTCTTGAATAAATACATGCCGTTACTGTAATAATAATGTGAGTATATATGATATGTTGAACACTTTAATATAAAACGCCAAGAGAACAGGTTTGTAGAACATTTCAACTCTCTAGGGTTTATTCACATATTACGTAATGCTCCAGGGGTATGGCTGGGGTTAAAGATTTATTACGGATTAGATAATTTATACTAAAGATTTTGTAAAAAGCGTTACGAGAGTGGGGGGGTTCAAAAACTTCGAAAATATCGTTACGTAATATGTGAATAGTCCCTCAACTCTTCGTGTTATAGGTCTGCTTGTCCCTTTTTTAAATAAGGGGAAAAGACCTCCCCTTCAGCTGCGATATAAAGAGCAAAAATGTTCTACATAAAGATCCCACGTGGTGTTTAACGTTAAAAGGTTGAAAACACCTTATATCTTAAACGTAAGGCTTGCCAGATTTTCTATATGTACCTAGTAGTAATTGTGAGTTAGTACAAAATGAATCCTTAAACACATTTTTAGTTTTGAAGGATTTCAATTAAGTATGTAGCTTAAGTGTCTTATGCCAAAAATTACAGTCATTAAATAATTATTAGTAAACTAAAATGATAACTGTTATTTAACTAAAACTGCATATTCACATTGAATTGTTTAATAAAAAATTTTAGTGGGTAAAGAATGGTAACCCTACCAAAATATCAAGTTTTGCCAGCCATTATATGAAAAAAAAACACAACTAAAGATATAAAGAATCTTTTACATCTTAAGGCGGCACTGTAAACTTTTTTATGCATACAAAGCTAATGGAGCAAATATTATTTGTTCGGTCCTAAAAGTATGCCTAAAAATTGTCTTGATATTTAACAAATGCAAAAAAAAATGATACTTTATTTTTGTCTAAACTATTGTCTTTAGTTAACTAATGACTGTGAATTGGGGCCTTCAAACACTTATAGCAGAATGTTATGCCAAATATTTTTGTAAAACGTTTCAGCCCGCTATATTGCCGCTGAAGGAAAGTTTTTTGCTTCTTTTTTTACGTAAAAGTGCTAACCCTTTCAGACCTAGCTGAATCGATTATGCGATCTGACTTTGCTTGCCTCAAATTACATGAAAAAATAACTTTTTGCCTATTAGCCGGCAAGCAGTGATCGTGAGTTCTTGTTTCTTTTGTAAAAAAAATGAAAATACAAACAAGCTACCAAGAAAATAAAACATCACAGCGTTAGTTTGATTGTGTGTTTTTACAAGTGTTGGTATGCGCTCACTGGGAGGGTGTTTTTGTGAAATAGTTTTGAAATAAGTTTTTGGTCTTACTAGTGGTAACTGAGAAATGACTTCTTGCAACAATTAAGCTCGTTTCTGTTAATTTTAGGGATGTAACGATACGCCGTTTTGCCGATCCGATACCGATACCGATATTTAAAAATAAATATCGCCGATACCGATACCGATACGAATATTGAAATTGAGCTCAAGTTTAGATTAACAAAACTCAAGTCCAATTTTTTTATTATACAAAATTACATTTTAAGAGAGAATATATAAAATTGATTTTAACCCAGTATAAAAAATTTGAAGTAATTTTTAAGGCGCTACATTTTCTTTGCTTCAAAAAAATCTATATTAAAAATATGCAGAGAATTAGTAGAAAAGCAAGAAAAATTTTTTAATTCCTTTGTAATTTTAAAAAATACTCGCCATGCTTTTAAAAAATCGATTTTTTAAAGAACATTTATCAACTAATATTCTTCTAAATAACTTAATAGCTTAATTATTAAAAGTCTTCAAAAAGTTTATATTTATTCACTTAAATTTACATGAAAATAAAGTTTTGAGTTTAAATTCGCATAAAAAAAAAGTGAAAATGGATAATTTTTTATCCTTTTTCCTTGAGGAAAAACCATTATAGAACACCGAAAAAGAAATTTGTCCTAGCATCGCTTCCAATTCGGTGATTGGTAATCGAAAAACAGAACTTTTTGCAATGGCAAGGATATGTAAAACTAATTAGAAATTATCCAAATTTGCAACGCTTCCGGATCGCGAATTCTACATTTTAATAACTTCTTTGGAGTGTCTTTTTTTGCTGGAATAAGATTTAAAAAACAACGACTTGAATTTGAATTCATGGTAAAATTAACAAAAAATAAATATTTTTTTTTACAAAATAACAGCATAAAAGATTATTAATTTCTAAAATTGATATTAATAAGATTTAAAAAATAACGAAGTGAATTTAATTCATGGTGAAATTGAACAAAAATAAATTATTTGTTAAAAAAACTCTGAAAAAAATTTTAAAAGTATCGTCGTATCGACAGTAAAATATCGCCGATACCGATGTATCGGAAAATCTGAAGTATCGCCGATATATCGGTATCGGTATTCGTTACATCCCTAGTTAATTTTGTGCATAGCAAGGAGTAGTCAGCGCTCAAGAAAATACAGATATTACAATTGTGTTGATCAGGCACAGCATGACATATAGCAGAGAAATTTATTGATTTGAATAGCAATGATAATGCTGAAGCAGCTCTAAATATTCTCAACGATCCTGCAGATGTCTTCATTGATGAAATGGAATACTACAGAACAAAAATTACAACAACAAAAATGTCAGATATAGAAGTACTTCAAAACTTTTCGGATTACCGCCACAGTCAAAACTAAAAGCATTTTTAGCTTTTAAATGGAATTAGTAAGTGTGCTAGAGGCTTATTTTGAGCTTCCTGATGATTATCACGAAACAAAAGATCCCTCACATGATGCTCCTGGCGACGTTCGATTTGACTGTTATGATCTCTGTCCTGTATTTGCAATGATTCACCACGAATATGCTGGAATAACTGCGGAAGCTGTTCAAAAGGAAGATGCCAAAGTCCAAAATTGCGTTCTGTTTGGCCAAAAACAAAGGCCGTTTTAAAAAGTATCATACAAAGTAAAAATAATTACACCTTTTTACATATTCTAAGAAACTAAAATTTTTCTGAATAGTTCTTTTTATTACATTCAAATTTTTTTCGTGTTTTGTTTGCTAATTTTTATAATGCAATGAAGTACTAAACGTTATTTAGCAGCTCTTGACCGAGACCACACAATTGTGCGATGTCCTGTTTGCAAAAAAGGATCCTGAAGAAATATTTTTTGTGTCCATATTATGTGCAATAAAAAAAAAGTTTTTTATTTATATGATTTAGGGTAATTTGCGGACAATATAAAGCTTAGGGCTGAAGGGGCTAAACACATGTTATACCTTAAACGTAAGGCTTACAAGATATCCTATGCCAAGTCAATATCACTATGCGCGAAATAGTGGGAACTTTAACTCCCCCTAAAATGAATTCTAGATGCAATTTATTAAATACTTATATATGTTTTTGGTGCCCAGTAGTTAGAACAATGTAATTTTTTGAGTTGTTATTGACATTTCTGCTTTTTTTTTTAATATTTACTTTATGTTCTTTTTGCACCAATCGGGAAATATTTTACTTCACATAAATCAATTTTTATTATTGAAAAATTGATTCCAACATTTTAAGCACTGCTTGCTATGTATGTTGCTTAGTGGTTTGTACTCTTTCTGTATTTATTTTCTAGACCTGGAGGCAGGTCTTATAGTAGACATACTAAAAGGTTAATAAATGGAGTTTATTTTCATTAAGTACTACATACTTAAAGTGCATTTATATAAAAATTGTTTCATTTGAATAAAACTTATGTTTGTTACCAAAATAAGTTGAGTTGTACGAATATTTAAAACGTGAGTATGTTGATACAGTATTTTATGAAAAGGGGGTTTTAGATTTCTAAGGTTTTCTGGTTGCATGTTTTTCAAAAATTAAGTTGTCCAAAGTGTTGTGTTGCCTGTTTTGTTTTCTTTTCAAATTCCCATTTCTGTTGCTGCCGCTGATGTTGTTTTGTGGTTGTTCATGTTGTTTTAATGTCGGAAACGCGTTCTAGATACGAATGTAATTTCCTTGCCATGTATTTGCAATATTCCATTTTTTTTTCTTCTTATTTCAGCCTATGAAAAATTAGTTTCATTAAATTAATTTTTCAGCGACAAAGTGCAAAATAGTGGATTGCTAATAATCAACATAACCAATAGCGTTTGAGCATATTATGAAAGAAAATGGCGGTAGTTTCACTAATTATTATCAGCATAATTAATAAATATTTTTAGTTGGGCTCTACTTCAAATCCAAACTTCATCGCAGAATAAAATTTATTTAAGCTAAAAAGCTTTATATGCAATAGTAATGAATTTAAGCATAATATATTCAAATGGATAGTCTCGGGTTTTGATTAGCGGTATGTGGTGGCACAGAAAACGAGCGCATGTTTCTCCAGCAAGTAGTCAAATTTACTTCTCCTACTTTCTGCAAATGCTAATAGATTATTAAAGCTACATTTATTAAACAAACATTTTGAAATTCTAATGTAATATACAGACACTTGATATATACACAGAAAAAAATAAGTTTCGTTTTTGATAACAAAAATCTCGGTATTCAATAATATTTTTTTCAAATTTCCTGTGATAAAGAATTCCGCTATATTGATAACAAAATTATTTCAAAAGAAAAAAAGATATAAATTAAAAAAACATGTTGACATCGCTGTGATACGAACCGTTGCTTCTCGGACGTAAGGCGTACTCTCTACAGCTGATCCATGTCCCAGTTGTTTTTATGAGATTAAACTTGTTTTAAGAATTTATGTATGAAAAGAAAAGAAATAACCGGTACGGGAAAGAAGTACATACAACGAACTATTGTATTAAGTTAATGACAAATATTATTGAAATATATGTTTTTTTTCAATAACATGGTTTTATTGAACATATTTGTTCTCTATATTTTTCTGTGTAGGTACTTGACGTTTTCACAGTTGGTGTATTATTGTATAGAATACAGCAATAAATACTGAAATTTAAACAAAATTTAAATTAGAGGGTATTTTAACAGTTAATGTAATTTCGACTATGTAATTTAGACAATTAACTGTATCTTCGAAACCGTATGAGGCAAACTCTTGAATTTTTTACAGCTAGTGCATCAACGGTAACAAAGGCTTAAAAACAAACAAATTAAAAGTTAAAGGGTATTCCATCAGGTAATGTAATTTAGAAATTAAAGTGAATTTTATAAACCCTAATAATCAGACACTTGAAACAAACAAAATTGATAACATGGTGTTACCAAATAGCTTTTGCCATTTTACAAAATTGCAATGCACCCTCAAAATCGGAAGTTATCGATAAAAAAAATAAGATTTTTTGGGATAGTTTTTAAAAGCCTTATACTAAAAATCAATAAGATCGGCCCTAAAATGACTGAACTATGGTAAAAAGAAAAAGGAAATTTGCACAAATAAACATTCGGCTGTCGGCATTTTATAGAAATATAAAATGTATAGAAACATTCCCAGTATTGAACCCAGATACGAGCTGGCAATTTAAGTGACTAACCTTTCAGCTACTGCGGCTTGCTTGAATGCATTGTATATTTGGTCAAAATAAATTGCTTCTTTTTTCCAACAGTTATATTAAAGTCCCTTTTTATCACTACTACATTGACATTTGTTGTATTATGGACCATATTGGCGGAATGTAGCAATAACCTTTTTAGTTTCCTTTTTGTTGCTAAAAGATTGTTTTGTTTTTAATTAAATGGTTTTGGACCGATTGATATGAAATTTGTTAAGGTCCTTTAATTTACAACGCAATGCAAAGCTGTTATTAAAAAAGTGGGTTGCACCACGCCCATAAAAAGTAATATTTAGTTTCAGCCCCTTCCTGTTAACCGATTGATCTGAGATTTGGCAAACACCTTTACTTACGATGACTACACAATTTTGTAATTAGAAAAGTTGGCTGCGCCACGCCCACAAACAGTAATATTTACTTTTACCCCCTACCTCTTGACCGATTGCTCTGTAATTTGGTAGACACCTTTACTTTTCATCACCGATTGCTCTGGTGATGAAACGACTATGTGTATTAAGCATTATTTTAAATCAAAAATAGTCGACGCCACAAAATGGCGAATTAATTATTTGTTTGCAAACACCTCAATATGGATATCAAATGAAAGGGTTTGGCTAGTAGAGTACAGTACGCAATGAAGAAGGTTCAATTCCAAAATGGCTACCAATACAAAATGGGGGCTATATACATACCGTTAATCGGTCAACCGGCTAACTACTACCCGACTAACTGACCGGTTAATTTAAAAATTGATATTTTCGATTAACGGTTAAACCGGTTAATGTCAGTTGATTAGCCGATTAACCGACGGAACAATTTTTTTGTATTTTGTAGTATTATAAAGTATTTTCTGTGTGTTTAATTATTTGTTTCGTCTCATATGCAAAACGCATGTCTTTAGAAATCATTTTTCATACAAGCAAATAAGTGTGTTCAGTGATTTTAGATTAAGTAAAACATTAAAATCTTTGGAAGTGGCTATAAAAGAGTTTAGTAAAGTCTCTGGTACTCTAATTGAACTTGAGAGATTAATGTATCAAGCTTTTGTTTAATAGTTTTATAAAAACCAATAATACTGTTGCCAACGATGTAATTAAAAATCTAAGGATTAGATTTAAGGAGAAACGAATTAAATTATTTTATACCTCCACTCAGGAATATTTCCTTCTAACAACAATGTTTTAAAATACAGTATAAAAACTGAAACTAAGGAATTCGGAAATAAAATTTTTTCGCTTAGCTCTGCCAGCATGAATTAGATGATGACCTTACAACAGAAGAAACTATCGATAGTAATACAAGAAATGTATTAACCGAAACAATTAAAAGTGTTAAGAATTTCAAAAAACAATATTAAAACAGGACTCTAATGGTATAATGGAAAATTTTATAAGTTTAGAGAAATCTAGGAAAAGGACTGAGAAATTAGATGTTCTGTATTAGGATTGCTTTCGATTTCTTCAACATCTACGATAAATGAAAGAATTTTTTCAAGCCAAGTTTTATCAAAACTAAAGAAATTATTTTTCTGAAAGTTTGTTTTAGAAGATCTCCTTAAACTATTGATATAATGGTCTCACAAACTTGTTAATTTTTTAATGAATACCTATATATGATTTTTTTGCTTGATTCAGTTCAATAATCGTTATGTTTGTGATATTATTGTTTTTTTTTTTTACTAATAAATTCAACATAACAGATAATTCATGCAATTTTATTTGTTGGGACAGTCATATTACTAGTTGTAATGGTAGTAGTCAAAAAACGACATTCATATTACTAGTTGTAACAAGAGTAGTAACGTTACTGGTCAAAAAAGAACAATCATATTACTAGTTGTATCGAGACTAGTAACGATACTAGTTAAAAAATCACAATCATATTACGAGTTGTAACGAGACTAGTAACGATACTAGTAAAAAAATGACAAAATTTTCAGGTATACGATTTTATATAAAACCAATCGTTAGCTATTAAAAAACTAATTAGAATGTGGCTCAGTGGGTAGAGTACTTGCGTTAAAGTATGAAGAATGCGTGTTCGATCGTACCCCGGTTGAGCCAAAGTTGTTTTAAGAGTTACAAAACTCTTAATAAAAAAAACTAGTAAGCGCACTAGTTTACAATAACTAGGGATTCCAACTGGGATATAACTGTATACAAATGAACTAGTTGGTCCCCCATGACAACCCAATGTTAAAATCGATAGTTCGATATATGAAAAAAGGATAGATAGGCAACTAGTCTGAAGCAAAAAGCAACTAGTATAGTTCCAACTACATACCAGTTACTTTGTCTGCAGGGTAAGTGGCTTGTTTAATTACTAGTAAGTGATTGTTTAACTACTGTAAAGTAATACACGCGGTATGCAGTTTGTGGTTGAAAAGTATGTTGTTCGGTAATGACAACTCATTGCCAAGCTTTTGCTGGGTAATTAATGGAAATAAAAATTTTGACTCATTTGGTCTCCTAAAATAGCGTTACGTAATAACGTAGTAACCTAAAAATTCATGTTTAAATACTATAAATTAAAACTGAAATCAAACCAAAATAATTAAATTTCTTTGGATATAAACCAGAGCCAGGCAAAGTAAAATCAAAATATATGAGAAAAAATTGTTTGTTTAAGTGTGTTGGTGTTTCATTGCATTGTTGATAGATCGAAAAGAATTCGGCAAATGCCGTGGCTCACGGCCATACATCGCCTGCGCCTGATATAAACTCATACAGTTCGACTAAACTCATAACATAATTATTGTTAAACTCTAAAGGCACGTAGCAAAAGGATTTACTTGTTCAAATAAACCATTGGCGGGCATTCTCTCAATGTCCTATGCACTCATGCATGGGCTGTTTTTTACCATCAATACACGTACACTGTGTCTGAGACATACAGCCCAGTGATGGAAAATTCAGTACTATTGTACTATTTTTAGTACTTTTTCATTTTCAAAATACCTCAGTACCCCCACGACATAAAAAGTACTTCTTCCTATCTGTAACGTTAAAAAAACTAAATTTTTTTCTGGTTTATTAATATTCAACCCATTATATAAAAAATCTTGTTCGAAAACTCTTGATATCTTTACATGAAGAAATAAAATCTGTTCAAACAGAAGTTATTAGAGAACTAACTATTTATAACTGGTATAAAATTCATTGTTACATGTAGTAGACTATATAAGTTGCACTTTGAGCTTATACCCAAATCAAATTGTAAGTCCTTAGTATTTTCATATCGAGTGAAATAAGATATAAAATCATACGAGCTGTTATGTATAATGGTAACCACACACAAAAATTTCAATAACATCGGTTTATCAAAACTTAAAATTGCTTTCAATTAATATAATAATTGAGCCAATTATCCATGTGATTAAAAACAAAATTTTCTATAAAATTGTGAAAGTTTTGAGTAAAAAGATTTCAATTACGAACACTGCAGCTTCAATTAATTTCGTTGTTGAAGTTTAACCTACGACGAAAATTATACATTTAATAACTAAAATTAAAATTTTCAATTGCTCAAAGTTTGTGAAAATTGTTAAATAGGCGGCATGAAATAAACCCACAAAGCGAATATACAGAGGGCAACAACAAAAATTGTTTGGGGTGTTGTTTCTTTTCTGGGGACTTATTTCTTGGGGTTTATTTAACTTTCGCTTTGGGAGCTATTTTTTGGGGGATTATTCCATGCCGCCGTTGGATAATATTGTTTTTGATCACATGAGTAATTGATTCAATTACGAAATTAATTGAAAATGATTTTAATTTTTCAATAAAGTATAATAATTGAAAATTGTTTTAGGTCTGATTTTTGCTGCGTAATTGGAAAATAGAATTTTAGTAAGTGAATATATAATGTTCATCGTACACAGAAAAAAATAAGTTTCGTTTTTGATAACAAAAATCCCGGTATTCAATAATTTTTTTTTAAAATTTCCTGTGATAAAGAATTCCCCTATATTGATAACAAAATTATTTCAAAATAAAAATATATATATAAAATAAAAAAATGTTGACATGGCTGGAATACGAACCCGGGCTTTCCGGACGTAAAGCATACACTCTCTAGCTGAGCCATATCCCATTTATTTTTTTATGGGATACAACTTGTTTTAAGTACTTATGTATAAAAAGAAAAGAAATAACCGGCATGGAAAAGAAATACTTACAACGAAATATTTTATTATGTTAAAGATAAATGTTATTGAAATTCATATTTTTTTTAATAACATGGTTTTATTGAATATAATTCTTGTCTATTTTTTCTGTGTAGATTGATCTTCAAAAGCTAAATGAATCCGCAGCTTTACCCCCATATTCATAAAAATTTATTGAAGCTAATGTTGGTTTACTGTACGAATTTTGTATGGGAAAACCGGTTTTACTCCACACATTAACTTTAGTAATCATTTATGAATATGGGGGTTAGCAATTGAAATCGTATTTTAGCTTTTTCTGTGCATGAAACTAAATTTTTGTCTAGCCACTGGCTGAACTTTATTTCATATTTTCTGCCTTAAGATATGAATAGTTGTTGCTAGTTCAAGATACCTAAATTTTCAAAATTTAATAACCAACAATACACCGGAAGTTCCATATTTACAGTGGCCATTAATCCGAATATCTTCAAGAGCTCCAATTACATACATCTAGAAAAAACAACGGAAATAGTAAAAAAAATATATTAATATGTCAAAAATGGTTCTTTGTATGATAATTAAGAATACCTGAAGTATTACATTTTCAATTCTTGAAAAAGTACCATTAAGGTGAAAAAAGTACTTATTAAGTTAAGGTTCAGTACCATTTCAAAATCTGTATTTTCCATCACTGATACAGCCTATCTATTTAGCCGCGAAGCACATACACAAACAAAGAATAATATATCCCGGTTGGCCAACTCGTCGTAGAGGACATTTTCATCAACGACTACTTAAGGAAATTTCGACATTTGTCATGTACGATATTTGTCGGTTACGGTTTCTTTTAAGACAATCTAACAGAAACCGTACTCAAAGAATGTATAAAAGAAAAAATAGTCAACTGGTCATGCCAACTCATTGGTAGATATTGTGCGCAAGCTAGTGTTGCAAATTAAACTTTTTTATGATTTCGTTACAACAAAAAACACTATTCTTCGTATACCAGCAAATGAACTTCTTGTGGACATTATCGCTCAGTCTGTCACCACTCTGAATCATTTTGATACATTCCTGCTTGCTAAAATTGAGCGATATTGACCTGATGGAAAGTTCTGTTAAAATATCTATTCTTGCTCTGAGCGACAATGCGTAAAAAAGGAACAAACGAAAAAATGTAATGGAGCTATTTCTGAGATTGTTGTCACTTACACGGTCATTAATGAAAAGATGGGTGATAGTGTCGCTCTTGTTGTCATGTATGAACTTTGCGGCTATTTGTTCGAAAATGTCCTCACTGATCTTTTTGAGCTTTCACCAACAGGTCATCGACGCTTTAACATTGTCATGCATCAGTCTTGCAAGATGTCTGAAAGGCATGGCCAACCGGGTAGTGCAGGTTTGTCCACCACTGAAATAAACTGAACAAACATTCACACTTGTAATTATCAATGATAATTCATACTAGAATAGAGAAATAATAAAAGAAGCTTAACACAAGACAAAGTAAAAAGTGAATATCAATATATAACTATCAAATTAAATACAGCTCTAAGAGTGACAGTATAAATTGATTAAAAGTAGATGATATTCAACTATTGACTGCAAACCACCGACTTTGGTCGAGTGGTCAAGCGGAAAAGAATTCTGTAGAGATTAGCGGGAGCTATCAAAACGTCAGTTCAACCCTCCGTGCAGTTAAAAATTGTCTTTGTCTATATGCTTCACATTTATTTCTAAATAAAAATAAAATTTATTTGAAAAAGTAAATTAAAAACGAATTGAAGCCAAAACAATTAAATTTCTTTGGATATATTATAAATGTTGTAAAATAATTTTGTACAAATAAGTATGGCTTTGATGATGTGGGGAAATTTTTATTTAAGCCAATGCTAATACAAAATGTTCTACTAATACAGTTTTAGACTTGGCTTTTCTGACAACGGACTTATGGTCCGTCAACTAACTTGTTAAGAGTCGGCCATCTCTATTTTCTATGTTATATACTCTATTCATTAGAAAGGGTAGATACGATTCGGCACAGCCGACTATAGCACTTTTACTTGTTTACTATTATGTAGTTTATTTAAGTATGTAATAAATTTGGTATTGTTGATTAATGACAAAAAATGTGTGTTAAATGCAACAGCCGACTAAATCGAAATACTCATTCACAAATCTTTATTTTCTCGTGCATATAGAAGAACATCTTTATGTAAAGGGTCCGCCATCTAACGTTTTTTTTTCAACTAGTGCTTATTTCGTGAATGGTAACACTTAGCTCATGTCTGATTTGACAGATAATTAGTTTTATCCTTCCGCTGAACGAATATGGTTGTGTATACGCTTGAACAACGCTGCGTTTTCGCTTCGCTAAGTGGGCCTGCGATCGTCTTACAGAAGATGCCGATTTTGCCAAAAAATCATCTTTTCAGATGAAGCTCATTTTGATCTTGGCGGGTATGTAAACAAGCAAAATTGTCGCATTTGAGGCACAGAAAACCCGCACGCATACATTGAAAGCCGACGCACCCAAAACGAGTCACTGTTTGAAGCTGATTTTGGTCCAGAGGCATAATTGAGCCATTTTTCTTCGAAAATGAGCAAGGAGTGGCCGTTACAGTCAATGGCGATCGTTATCGGGCCATGATGAACAAATGTTTGTTCACAAAAATTGAAGAGGAGGATATTGGCAACATTTGGTTTCAATAGGACGGTGCTACGTGCCACACAGCCGAAGCTACACTCGATGTTTTGCGCCCTGTTTTTGAAGATCGCATTATCAGCCGCAGAGCTGATGTCGTTTGGCCACCTCGAAGCTGCGAATTGACACCGTTGGACTATTATTTGTGGGTGCCATCAAAGATATGTGTTACGCCGACAAGCCAGAGACAATTGACGCTTTAAAGGACAATATTCGTGAAGACATTGGTGAAATACAGCTGCACACAATCGATAATGTGCTAAAAAATTGGACCGATCGTGTAGGCTACTGCATGGCCAGCCGAGGCAGCCATTTGAATGAAATTATTTTTCATTATTAACCGGAAGGATTGTACTTTCAAATAAAAAAAGAAATTTGAGAAAATATTCAGTAGTTTTTTTTTATAGCATTTTCAAAAAAATTAGCTGGCGGACCCTTTATTTAAAATTAAATTTTTGTTCAGATATTGCAAAATTTGCCAGGTTTCTTTTATACGTTTTTTGCTCCATTTTAAGCCATCAGATGCAATAATGAAGTAATCGCTTAAGAGAATCCGGTTCGAATAGTCATAAAGAAGTTACAATCAATATTTGTAGTTCTTGTCATGCTCTGGGGGTTCCCATACACAGTTTTTGGCATATGACTGCCAAGGAGGCAAACTTTATTAAAATTGTTTTTGCCATACGTCAGAAGAAATACTTGTACTATATTTCAAAAATTGATTGTGAAAATGCAGTCAAATTAAAACATTTTTAATGTAATACAAAGTTCATTGTTAAGTAAGTTCTTTAAGTTATTACGACATTGTATTTTTCATATTTTAGAACTTTTTATTATTTCACCAAATAGAAATTTTACGGTAGATTAAGTGATTGTCCAATTTCATTTTTGCGATTTATTTTTGTAATTTTAGGCGGTATTTTATCCACTTTATTTTATTTGTAATCAACTCATTTGGCCTTTTGAGTGCTATTAAAAATACCTGAGTAATCTAAGCATGCACTCGTATTCAAGAGGTCATAATAATCATCATCATCATAGTTTTCTAAGAGATCACATGTTTAGTTCGCTAAAAATTGTTTTCGCACACTTGATCATCCAAACAAACATTCAGACAAACAGACAGTAAGTCACTCACTCACCTGCTTGCCGTTCACACCGTACTTGTAATTTTATTGTTAAAGCATCTTGAAAAGAAGACGGATTATACACTCAGCTAAATAATTATATCTCAATTGTAATTCGATCTAACCTAGCCCATACTTTTGTGAGCAACTAACTCACTTTCAAATTCCAAAACTGAAATTTTACCAAAAAAAAAAATAAATTTAATATTGAGCAATAATACGAAAATATTTTCAAAAAATGTATCTAAATCTCAGGAAAAAAAACTTTTTCAAAGTGTACAAAAACATCAGCTTCATATTCAGTGTCTATTACAGTCGTTTTAACCTACTGTAGTAGAGATACATTTTTTTGCAGTCAGCTTTCATATTGATTGATCTTTGTGATCATCATGTGTGTATGAATAATTTGAAATAAAATGTTTCTGCTTACTTCAATAAATGTGTCCGTTCCTACGGTGGTTGGCCTTATTTTTTTAAAATGTTCGTACAAAATAAAAATATTGCTTTATAGAGAAATCTTAAGAAACCCAATAAAAATGTATAAAAGTTTTTTCTTTGCTATTGCTTTACCATCATTCAATACGCAGGTCCATCCATAAAAAAAAGTAGAAGAAATTATTTCTTCTTCTTATGTTGCTGTGGTATTATTACTACATTGCACACAACAAACGACTGGTGGGTAACACCTCTCTTAATATCTGCAACCAGCCATACGAACGCTGTTGATGTTGATGGCGCAATATAAACATTTTATAAAATAAAATTATTAAACAAAATAAGATTTTGGGATATTATTATTCTGGTATATTTCACCTCAATCGTTTTGTTATTTTTTTTTCGGAGCAAAATTCTTGTCACGTACATAAACTTTTAATTGAGCACATATTAAACATATTTTGTTTAAAGAAATTATATTCTTTATGTGGGCGTTAACTAAAAATTGAGGTAATAAATAAATCAAAAACTCTTTTCTGAAGAAATATTTATATTTAAAATATCCAAAAAGTAATCATAAGCACTCAATAAATATTTATAAGGAAATTATTCTTCGGTTTTTATTGAATTAAAAAAAAAACTAATCGTAACTTATTAATCGTAAGAATTTACAAAAGGAAGAAAGTTAAATAGACAATTTTTTTTATTAAGAGACTGTCTAATATAAAAAATCTGCGACACCATAAGCTGCATGCGCCTTTCAAGCTAATTTGATAAGGAAGGAGCCCGAACGAATTTTCGTTAAAGACCATTTTGGGCTGAGGCCACACGGACGTTTTAACTAGGGATGTAACGAATACCGATACCGATACCGATATATCGGCGATACTTCAGATTTTCCGATACATCGGTATCGGCGATATTTTACTGTCGATACGACGATACTTTAAAAAAAATTTTCAGAGTTTTTTTCTGACAAATTATTTATTTTTTTGTTAAATTCATTTCGTTATTTTTTAAATCTTAGTAATATCAATTTTAAAAATTAATAATATTTTACGCTGTTATTTTGCAAAAACAATAATTTATTTATTGTTAATTTTACCATGAACTCAAATTCAATTCGTTGTTTTTTAAATCTTATTACCAGCAAAAAAATACATTATAAAGAAATCATGAAAATGTAGCAGTCGCGATCCGGAAATATTGCGAATTTTCATAATTTCCAATTAGTTTCACATTTGCTTGTCATTGCAAGAAGTTCCCTTTTTCCATTACCAATCACCGAATTTGAAGTGATGTTAGGACAAATTTCTTTTTCGGTGTTCTATAATGATTCCTCAAATAATTCTGGAAAAAAAAGCCGACTTCAGTATAAAGAGTAATATACTTGATGGCCTTCCATATAAACAATTTTGAAAATCGGTATGCCAATGGAGGAATTGTGCTCTAATAAATATTTTGGGTGGAGGCGTGGAAGACTTGCCCCACAGATTTTCGTAGAAAAATTATGCGACCAAACTCTAGGCAAACCATTCCAAACAAAAAATAAATTTTGGAATTCGGCCCATAAATGGAGGAGCTATGCGATAATCAATATTTCTGGGGGAAGGGGAAATCCCGCACAGATTTTGGAGAACAATTATGGTACCAACCTGAAGGGGGGGTTTGCAGCAAATTTCACAACTGATTTTCGAAAAAAACTGTAGTCAAACCCTTTCAAAAAAAAATTTTTTTGATAATCGGTTCCCAATGACAAAGTTATACATGGTTCCCCCTCCCATTTTCGAAAAGAATTATGGGGCTAAACTACTAGCGAACCCTTGCAAACAACACAAGAATTTTGAAAAGCTGTTCACAAATGACATAGTTATGGATTGGTGGGGAGGTGGAGCAAACTTGCTTCTCCGTTTTTCGAAAAAAAAATTGGGACCAGTTTTTGTCAAACCCTTTCAAACAAAACAAGAATTTTGAAAATCGGTTCACAAATGACAGCATGGGGGAGCGAATTTCCCCCTTCGATTTTAAAAAAAAAAAATATGGGACCAAACTGCAGGCAAACCCTTTCCAGCAAAAAAAGAATTTTTAAAATCGCTTCAAAAATGACAGAGTTATGCGTGTACAAACATAAAAAAGTAAAAAAAAACACACACGAATTGATAACCTTCTTCTTTTTGGAAGTCGGTTAAAAAAGGATGAAAAATTACCCATTTTCAGAACTTGTTTCTTTTTATGCGAATTTAAACACAAAACTGTGTTTTCATGTAAATTTAAGTGAATAAATATAAACTTTTAGCAGACTTTTAATAATTAAGCTAATAAGTTATTTAGATGAATATTAGTTGATAAATGTCCTTTAAAAAATCGATTTTTTAAAAAGCATGGCGAGTATTTTTTAAAATTATAAAGTAATTACAAATTTGTACTGGCTTTTCTACTAATTATCTGCATATTTTTAATATAGATTCTTTGAAAGCAATGAAAATGTAGTTCCTTAAAACTTACTTCCAATTTTATATACTGTATTAATATCTATTTTAAATATTAATGATCTCTTACACTGTAATGTTGCATAATAAAAAAATTGCCCTTCTTGAGTTTTGTTAATCTAAACTTGAACTCAATTTCAATATTCGTATCGGAATCGGTATCGGCGATATTTATTTTTAAGTATCGGAATCGGTATCGGATCGGCAAAACGGCGTATCGTTACATCCCTAGTTTTAACCCTTTCGCGACAATAACGAAACTGTTAGTATATATTACACTATGCAACACGAAAAATGCCAAGGACTACCACTACATTTTTTAGTGTGCTATGGTCCTCTAACTGCAAAAACAGTCGAAATTTTAAATTCTATACATAATTTTTTAAACATTTTTTTTCTAAAATTTAGGATTGCAGTCTTCCGTAACCATTGAGGAAATAAAAAAATGGAGCTTGAACGTATAAAAGATAAAATTTATTCCAAGTGTTTTTGTGTGTGTGTGTTTTTTTAAATTAAATTGCACTAAGCCTTCCCAAGTTATGATGAAATCAATGTAGCTAGCAGCCTCATGAAAAATAAAATTTCTGTAGAGTTTTAAATTGTAGTTGGGGGACCATAACACATCAAAAAATATAATATTGATCAAAGGTCATGACAAAAGTTTAATTTTGTTGCATAGTGCTATTATTACGACCCGCCTGTAGAACATTTATTTATCATAAAAAAAAATTTACTGCCTGTTCAACGATGTCTAAAGAAGATGTTCAAGTGCATTCTAAGCTTAAGAACACGGATTTGTGTTCATGAACAAAGTCATAAATATCTTTCTATACGAACGATGACTGGAACGACAAGTAGAAAGAAAACGTAAGTGGTTTCATTCGATATCCGATTCAACAATGTCGAAGCAATACGAACGTAATGTCAAAATCACTCACTTACTGTGTTGCTTGCGACTGGTAAAAATTTTCGCATAAAAGTCCATTATAATATTTTTTATAATATTATTATAATATTTTTTATCATTCTTATTAATTTTATTTATAATTTATGCACATACTCATGATTTTTTTGAACAAGATGTAAGCCACTAACACATTAAAAACTTCTGTTTTCTTTACTGTGTAGGGCCCATCAAACAAGGTAGTCGCAACTGTACAACAAAACTAGAACTTGTAGTAGAAAATCATAGAAATATCTTGTACAACTGCGAGTACCTTTCAATGGGCTCTCTTGTGTTTATGTTTGGTTGTATTTTTCTTCAAACAATTTAGTAGTATTTTCAGCGCTTTAATGAAAATCGTCAAATAAACTAGAAATTTACAATATGGCATTATTGTAAAATTTTAATACTTAAGAGAGAAACATTGACACACGTAAGCGCAAGCAAACGAAAGCTGTCGATATTGTTGAACCCAAATTGACTAGATTTCGAGAAAGTGGCTTTTGATCGTTCAGGTTTTCCTTCGACATCGTTGAACAGGCAGTTAATAAAATTGCTAGTAATTGCTAGTATTATTATTTTTTACTTTTATATGTTTGTACACGCATAACCAAGGCGAATTCATAATAGGTGGCGTTATCAGCACAGTTGATTGTTCAAGGAATTGCCAAACTTTCCGTATAAATTTTTTTATATAAATAAATTGAAAAAATTTTAATGTAAATTTGTTAATTTGTTTTGACAATTGCTTGAACAAAAAATTTGCTTTGTTGTATCAATTCACCGATGACTATACCTTATTGATCTACCTTGCGCATAACTCTGTCATTAGTAAACCGATTTTCAAAATACTCTTTTTGTCTGAAAGGGTTTGCCTGCAGTTTGGTCCCATAATCTTTTTTTTCGAAAATCGAAGGTGGAAAACTTGCTCCCCTAATGCATAACTCCGTCATTTGTGAACCGATTTTCAAAATTATTTTTTTGTCTGAAAGGGGTTGCCTGCAGCTTGGTCCCGTAATTTTTTCTTCGATAATCGAAGGGGAACATTTGTTCCCCTATTCATAACTCTGTCATTTGGAAACCAATTTACAAAATTATATTTTTGTTTGAAAGGTTTTGCCCCTTTTTGAAAATAGGATGGGGACATTTTTTCCCTACCCCCTGCATAGCTCTGTCCTTTGTCAAACGATTTTTAACCTTTTTTTATTTTAAAGGGTTTGCTTGTAGTTTGGTCTTAAAATTTTTTCGAAAATCGATCATTTGTAAACCGAATTTCAAAATTGTTTTTTAAAGCAATTGTGTAGCATATTTTTTCCTAAATCGGAGGCCAAATTTGCTCCACTTCCCCGCCTCACCCAAAAAAACATAGCTCTGTTATATGTGAACGGATTTAAAAAAAATTTTTTGAAAGGTTTTACTTGCAGTTTGTTCTATAAATTTTTTTCGAAAATCTGTGGGACATTTTTTAATATGTTCTATAAGATCTTCGTATTTAAGTCGGTTTTTCGCAGAATTATTTTAATTCAGTGTATTGCAGATATTTAGCTAGTAGAAATGGTTCAGTTATTTATATCTGGGCATGTCTTACATCCTTATGTATATATATTTAAATAGCCAAGAGTCTAGAATCTACCCCTACTTTGTTGTTTTATAAAGATGATTTAATTTTCATTACGAGACCAGTTTTCAACACAACATAAGTAAAAAACGCGCATTTCTATGCAAAATTAAAAAAATTTAAAGTTCACCTTTAACCTAAAAATTCTCAAAAAACCACTGTAATGATTTTAATGAAACTAAAACTGGATAAAAGCTTAAGATTTAAGAGAAGAATTACAACAAAATATTTATTAGTTCAAAATTTACAGAGTTTTGGCCAATAAAAAACGATTCTGAACCACTGTGCGTTGTTTTTTATAGCAAAGCTTATCTGATCATATTAAAACATAAAATTTAAAATTGGATAGTGGATATATATGGCAAATATAAGGAGAACATTGTGGGCTTTGACGTACAGTAGGTACTTGGCCTGAGCAAGGTGGTATTTACTATTTCAATTCCAACGAATTTTTATGAAATTATTATATACTTACGATTTGTGGGACTTTTTAAGGGCATATTCTGAGGGAGTGTCTTTTCAACACATTTCTTTTCATTTACACTGTTCAATTATAGAACAAATAATAGCCGAACACCTTTTTCAAATCCGTCGCGCAACATAGCAATAATAATTTGCTTTCGAATTGTATTTCTCAAGAGTCTTAAATGTCAACTTTCAGCGATCATTGAGATCTAACGGTACATTTCATATTGTTTTGATTTAAATTTTTTTTACACTAAAATTTTTTTACACTTATCCGGAAACACTTACTTTCTAACATTTGTCTTTCTAGATTGGCCATACGTCACATAGTGCATTGACGAGAAATTTTTAAAGTGCAAGTTTCTGAGTTTTTAAAGTAAATTTTTGGATTTTTAAACCTTATGAGTTTCCTTCAGACATCCAGACAAATGTAGCATACTACAGGCCGAGATACCGGCCATAAAGAAGGCGGTAAACTGGCTGCGGTATCACAGAATATTTAATAGGAATATCCGAATCTTCACCGACAGCAAAGCCGCAATCAGGTCCTTAACAGGTATATATACAACATCTAACCTGGTGCAGGAATGCCGGGCATCCCTGAACGGGATGGCGAGACATTCAAATATCACCCTTATATGGGTGCATGGACATGGGACCAGAGCAGGCAACTGCTTCGTTGACGAACTAGTTAAAAAGGGGATTATATTACCAGAGCTGGACATTGATGTCTTCTGTGGTATTCCCCTATATGCCTGCAAGCAGGAAATCGAAAACACTTTCCATACCGAGGCATAGACCAGATGGTTCAATGAACCTACTTGTAGGATCTCCAGGCTGATCTGGCCAAGGCTGGATTCAGACCGCACTAGAAATCTATTAAAACTTCAGAAATCACACCTAAAAGACATCGTCGCAAGGATCACAGGTTACTGCAAATTCGGCAAATATGCCAAACTAATGGGACTAACGTGGCACGACTTCTGTAGTAGCTGTCGGGACGAGGAGGAAGAGGAGACAATTTTTCATCAACTCGGTCCTTCGTCAGTATATCTGAGCTGGCAACGACGAACCCAAATAAACTTAGCCTTTTCATAAGGTTCCAGCCCTGAACCATCCCCTTTTGGAGAGTGATTGCCATTCCTCCTCTTCTTTTCTTTTTCATTCCCTTCTTTCTCTCTTTCTTCTCTTCACTTTCACACCTCTCACCTGTTCTCTTTCTTTTCTCTCTCTCTCTCTCTCTCGTTCCCTCTACTTACAGGTAACACAAAGGGACCAACTATGGACCCAAGTGTGCGCAAGCAGCCTGTACAACCTAACCTAACCTAAACCTTATGAGCCAGTTTAGAGGACTATATTCACATTCCTCATTCTCCTCTAGCTGGAAAAATAGAGCTTAAATGTTAAAACGAAGGTATCAAAATTTTTAATTGCAGTTGTGTTGGTAAGAGAATAAGCCAGCAAACTCAAATTCGAGCGTTTGAAATAGACTACTGCATTGCATTTCCTAAGGTAATAAGAGGAGAGGATATAGAAGGTAATAAAAAGAGAATGTATTCAGTAATTATTCTTCTATTTTTTATTATATTTAATATATCGCCCCGGTATAGAAACTGATAAAGTTTCGCGAAAACCCTTGAGAGTTCGTTTAATAATGTGACATTTAGAATGTTATTTTTTATCAGTAAATACAAATACATATGCATACATATTTGATTTATAAATTGTCACTCTAAATAAGAGCTAAGCTTTATCTAGGGAGTTCATAAGCACATTTTTCCCCCAAATGATATATTATGCACTTCCCATATTATGGCTATAAACGTATGTTGATTTCATAAAAAAACATATAAATTTCATATTCATATGTGTAGAAAAAAAAAATAAACATAATCAAAGAATATTTCCAATGATTTTATGGATATTTCTGTATGTTTTCAAATCATTAGACAATTGATAAATGTCACCCCATGCAAAAATTATACGCAAGCATACACGTTTGCCGAAAACGTTTTCGCACATAATAAATGTCAAACCAACGCGATAAATGGTTGTGTACTCTACAGTGCATCCCCTAAAAAATCAAAAAAAGTCGAGAAAAGAAAATCCTGCCTAAAAAAAGTAAAAGGGAAAACCTTGGAAAACAGCTACAGAGCGTAAATCTTTTATTTTAGGGAAAATAATGTATACGAGTATCTGGCTACACATCAGAAAATGTTAAAAGTATTTTAAATGTCTAGAAAGTTTATTGTGGTGTTTCAAAATATCTCACCGCACATCTACCACATATGATGCATGACAGCGAATGAGTGTGATTGAGATTCTGGCAACACAAGTGAGATGTCAATAAAGATAAAAATTTGCTTAAAAAAACAGGGATACGATTTCGTTTTTTTTTCTTGCAAAAGTTAACGTTAAAAAAGTCAACCAAAATTAAACTAAAATCTGGGGTGAAAAGTAAAAAGTTCATGCCTATATTTTGTGTATACTAGATCTATCCAAATTGTCACATTAATGGCAAATCGTTTACACATTAACGCCTTACGAACTTATTGAGGAAACCAAATAAGTAGGAAGGGAAGTGGAGAACAATCTAATTTAATTGGCGATTTTCAAGATGCTGTAATTAAAAGTCATGATTTAATTGCAAGTGCAACATTAAATACTTCTAAGCATAATACATTAATTATCTGGATCAAGGATAAATAAAACAACTAAGCTATAGATATCTCCGTCATAATTGTTTTGAATGTTGGTGTTTCGGTAATGTCACTCAAACTATTATTTTCCGATTCAAGACAATTCTATGGCTAAATTATTTTGTCAAAGAGTAGGATTGATACCCTTGCATCAATAGTCATCCATAATCCATTCAATATGACGCATAGTGGGGCAGCTTGCAAGGATAATGGTAATAAAGCTTTATGGTTAAAACTACTGTTCCAGTTAAAGAACAAATTGTGAATAAGTCATAGAGGAGGATAAACGTTTTAGAAAATCAAATATTTGATAACGCTTTTGAGACATAAGATGATCTATCAAGTAGGCTTTCTTTCCCGGGAAGCGTCGTGAAAAAATTCGCGGAAAATATAGCAATTTGCTTACTCTCCGATTCTTGGAAATTTTCGTCGGGAATCATTATACTAAAATGTGTGACCAGCCACCTTATTCTGTAACTCGCTAAAGCTAAATCTCTATCGCTAAAAATCTATAAAGCCGATTTATCAATTTTTAGCTACGAATACAATTTTGCAACGTGTAGTGCTAAATTAATCCTTGTCTTAAAAATAGAATCCGCAGAAATTTTAGAGTTTTATGTCATCGCCAAAAATTTTTAATTTCTTATTTGTTCGGCATTTTAGCGATGAAGATTTAGCTTTAGCTTTGGCGAATTACGGAATATGGGGGGTTGTCGGTTCTTCAGAACAAATGTATTCAGCTATTCTTCTCTCAAATAATTCTTGGACACATTTTTTTTAAAGTTCTTCCTTTTAAATTTATATGTTTGAATTAGCTAAGCTAGACGGAAGAGAACCTCTCACAAGACAAGTCACGAAACTGGTTCCCAAGGACTAGCAACCACTTCGAGTTCTGGAACTTTATATAAGGGGATCTGTCACTTTTATATTTCTATACCATTGGAAGGGCTCAATTGACATAATTAAGATACTTAGTGAAAGGTTCTAGAACCACACTTAAGGTACCTGTCCTGTTGTGCTTTCTTTAATACTAGTAAAATTACTGTACTTTAAAGAAATAATTTTGATATGGAAAATTTTTTCTTGTAGAGAGGTGGTATTCTGTTAACATTTTTGTTCTAGTTAAATGAAGTATTCTGTTTTCACCTCTCACGACTCGGGAACATATTGTACCACTTCCATTTTCACCAATCATACCACAATCACATACTTACGTTGAAAACAATTGGTACAAATTTTCCCGCAGGGTATTTTTATTAGGCTCCATGGAAAATGTCCCCAATGAAAAATGGTTTCAAACCAAAAATGGAAAATGGTCCCAAAATTGTTTTTTGCAAACAGCAACATTAGTTTTGGGGCCATTTTGCCTATTTTTGGGGCCATTTTTAATTTTTTAAATTGGGGCCAATTTTCCTTTATATTGGGGCCATTTTTCATTTGGAACGATTTTCCGTCTTGCCACGTCAAATTTGGCTGATAAACAGACCGGTTTCAGCTATGTGCCGTCTTCAGTGTTCTATTGAAAATTCAAACAAACACCGTCGGAAGAAAACACTACACTTTTCATTCTTAAGTTTGGAGCCATTTTTCATTTTCCATAAAATGAAAAATGGCCCCAAGTCGAATAATGAAAAATGGCAAAAAAAAGGAAAAAATTCCCCCAAATTAAAAAATATTATATGAAAAATGGCCTCAAAATAGGAAAAATTGCCCCAAAATTAGTTTTTAGTTGCTTTCAATAGAAAATGTTTGGCTATTTTTCAGTGCAGTACCATAAAAGCCTAGGCCATATACTTCTCAATGCTATTCGACAATAACGCCATACGCAAAAAGCGGACATATGGGAAATAGAGCCATATTTTATTAGCTCGTGCCATTATAATTTGCTTTCGGGCAGTCTTGAGGTAGGATTTTATCCGCTCGAAGACCGGTCTTTGGCCGCACTTAAGGGTTCTTCCTCTAGGTACATCCCAAAGCGGCTTCGCTGAGTAAAGATTTTTGCATAGCCGGCCTTAGGCTGGGCTTAAAATGTTTCCCTTTTGGTATATCGTAAAGTGGCTATGCAAAAATCATTACTCAGCGAAGCCGCTTTTCGATACAACTAGAGGAAAAAACCCTAAGCCCGGCCGAAGGCCGTCTACGCAAAAATCTTTACTCAGCGAAGCCGATTTGCGATATACCTTGAGGAAAAACCTTTAAGTCCGGCCGAACGCCAGCTATGGAAAAATCTTTACTCAGCAAAACCGCTTTTCGATATACCAGAGGAAAAAATCCTTAAACTGGCCTAAGGCCGCCTATGCACAAATATTTTCTCAGCTCCCAAAATAAGAAAAATAGTCATAAATTAAAAAAATAAAAAATTGGCCCAAATAATATACGAAATATTAAAAATGCCCCCAAAATATGAAAAATGCCTCTTAAAAATATTGTTGTTGTTTTCAATACAAAATTTAAGGGCCATTTTTCAGTTTCGGCCATTTTTCATTGGGACAATTTTTCTTATTTGAGGAAAAATGGCACCAAATTGAAAAAATAAGAATGGCCCAAATATTTTCTGTTGTAACAACAACAAAAAAATGTTGGAGCAATTTTTCCTATTTTGGGGCCATTATTCATCTTTGGTTTTGGGGTAATTTTTCATTTTTCAGTATTTTTGTAATTAGCGACCGAAAATACATACTATTTTAATTTAAAAAATTTTAAATAAGAAAAGTTTAAAAGACTAAACTAAAAACACACCATTTTTAACATCCTTGCAATAACAGTAAGATATCCTGATATAGTCATCAATGTGAGTCTATCGAAAGGAAAGAGATTTTTGTGTAGATTGGTAATCCAGAAAGTATTTTAAAAATTGAATTGCCATTCGTGAAATATTAAATGAATAATACAAAAAGTAGTGTAAATTATTCAAATGCTAAATGTCACTATATCTTTAAAACTAGAGCTGATAGGGAAAAGCTAATGACGCCATCGTACATAGAAGAAAAAAAATTGTAAATACAATTAATTTTTTTTTTTTGCTATATCAATTAATTAATTAATTGATTTTGAACATACGACGATTTTTGTACATACAATTACGAAATTGTAAGTTAAAGGAAACTCAGAAAAAATTTTTTAACAATTTTTTTGTTGATTTCAAATTTATTTCAATTAAGATTATTGTTATATCAACAATGTGAATTGTTGATTTTCCGAACAAATTAAGATGAAAACAAGATAAATTTGATTAAAAATAGATTTTAAATTACATGGGTTTGATCAGACATACGTTTGTGTCTACAACGAGCTGCTGAACAAGCTGCTGAACAAGTTCGAATGAGTTGCACCCAAGTCTAATTAAGAATCGACAATTCCCAACTTGTTCTTATGTGTTCCATAATTGAAAGGAAAGCATTCTATCTAACGCATTGTTGCAACTTACGTGCAGGTTCAATCGTTCATTTACATGGACTATAAACACTTCAATAAGCCTTCTAATATATCACATTAATTTAAATTCATAAAATTTAATGCACTTGCTACAGCTTGTTATTCGAAAAAAAAAAACTCTTTTAACATAAATTTAATTTAATAATTATTTTATAGCTTTCTGTTGTACCTTCAGTTCCTTACTTAAATTGCATTTTCCAATGAGACATTGCCTGGCCTCAATTGTGAAGTGAAGATTGTACTAAAAGTAGAATAAAGCTCATTAAACTTTATTAAAGTTTTTCTTTATTTTAGTAATTTTAATTTGAAATGCTTCTGAATTGTTTGAAATGAAGGCTTCAAAATGTTCAACATGTTGAACACTCCTTTAAACTTTAATTGAATTGAAATGTCTTTTTGACATGAATTGTTCAACAGTGAATAAAGTTTAATGAAAAAACTTAAAAACAAACGTACGCATGCATATTGGATAAAAAAATATGTACAATAAACATTAAAAACTAAAAGAACAACATTTGCTGCAGAGATGACCAGACTTTTTGAAATCAGTTTTCAAAGCATAGGGAATAGAGAGTATTTATGCAGATAGTAGACATGGGTAAAACTCGTTCAGTAGCTCGTTTTAGACACAAACTATGTAATCTAAATAGGTTTGATCAAAGGTTTGTGTACAAAACGAGCTACTAAACGAGTTCGACCGAAGTCCAGCAAGAAGGCAAAGGTTCGATCTGTTCCTGTTGCTCGTATTAAAAAATTAGTTTTATTTGCATTATAATCACATAACTTTTTAAATTTATTTTTCATGTGTTATCTATTTGTGTTTTAGAGTGCTATTCTAGCACTCCATCCCAATGGAGTGCACCGTTTACATATAATGCGTTAAATAACATTTTACATACATATATTTTCTTATTTATAAAATCAATTAATATTTTTATAATATTTAATATCATGATAATATGTAAATGGGGACAGAAAAGAAAAACCATCAACTCAACATTTTATAAAATTATAAATATGTATATGCACGCTGATATGTAAATATAAAACAAGAGGGATATTTTTGGCGATAATGTATCATATACATATATCCATCATTTAGGTGTAGAGTTCATCGTTGAGGTAAATCGCGTGTAAACACATGATCCTTACAATGATAGATAACATAAACGCTTGTCGTACAACATATTATACCTTGAATAGTATTTCACAATCGTATTCATTTCAAAACTGAACTGCACGGAAAAAATTATCATCTGTTTTTTCAATTAAAGGTTCTGTTTGATATAGTATCGAAATTTAATTAAGTTATAAATGGATTCAATTATTTTCCTAATTAAAACCTATTATAAGATGTGGAATTAACATTTTAATAATATAATAATTAATTCAATCAACTACTTGATTCATTCAATCAATTCAGTGATTAAATATTTAGATGTGACTATCTTACTCATATAAAAAAGTAAATACACGCAAACACAAGAAGATGTTGACAAAACACCAAAACCTTTTTGCTTCTTTTGAATTTTTTTACTCTTTGGTGAGAGTTAAAAATGATATTACGAAGAATCATTTCTTATTCTCTTGTAAATATTTTCTAATGTTTACGTTCATAGCCAGTGTTACCATATGTGAAGATTTATCTTATTTTTGAAGTTTTTTACTGGGTCGAAAAGATAAAAAGATTTTTGCCCTTAAAAAAAGATTTTATATGTTTAAACTTTTTTACTTTTTCTGTCTTAATTGGAGTTACTTTCCGAAAAAACATTTTTTTAGCTAAAATATTTATTTTTACATCAATAAAACACAGGCGTTGACCGCTAAGCTCAGGTGATTTTTTTTTGCCTATTTTCGCTGCTTGTATATTTGACCTCCTTCAGATGTCAAATGCCTTTTTGAACAATTTTTCGCTACATTTTTTGGCATTCCAAGAACGTATTGGGACAACTATGCCTTGGTTAACACTATAAAGAGCACTCTGACAAAGACTTGAGATCAGTCCTCGGCAATTTAGGATGAGTTAATTTGTCTATATATGCCTGGCACTGCTTTCGATTGTTTTGCACGTCTTTCAACAATATGTATTTATTTTGAATATATCGAATTTTGAATTAAGCAGCTGCAACAAGTGCAGCAGTTATGTTTTCTGTCATATAAAAACTTAACAAAATACATTTTTCAAATAACAAATTTTTGATAAGATTTCAGCAGATTCTTTCAAATAACCTTAGTTGACTCTGAGTTAGAAAGAACATTTTTAGGACAAAGTGGGTATTTTACTCAAATGATCGTTCATACAAAATTAATTTTTTGAACGTTTTAACCTTTTTTTATTTACTCGATTTTCATTAAAAAAGATCAAAATATTCAAATTGCACGAACGTGTAAATCAAGGAAAATAAATACTCAGCTTCTTCCCTCAAAGTCCAGCAGGGTTTGAATTTGATAAACTCGTTCCTCAATGTAAAAATTTCATGCTTTTTAGTTTCCCATTTATATATTTCTCGCGTTGTGCTTTAAATGAAATAAATTTTTTCCAAAGTTATTTAATTAGTTTGCCTTAAGTTCATTTTTAACTTAATCTTCCGATCAAATTATTTGTTATTTAAGAAAAAAATCCAAAGCATGTGAATATACAACATTCAAAAAAAAATTTGGATGTACGGAGGGTGGAACTGACAGCTGTTTCGTAACCATCAAGTCTACTCGTCAGAGTCCTTTACCTACACCACCACTGACAGTGGCAACAACACTCTTGCGAAAATCCTACTAATTCTAGTAAGCTCAATTAACAGACTGTCGCCATCATGTGGCGAGTCGCACCTATTAATTAACTTTTTCTAAATGTTCGGAACTTCACTAACTGTCTTTTCTTAGAATGTTAGACTATTCTAAGCTTTTTCATTTCAGTCTTACCAGCGTGGAATATCATCGATATTCTCAATGCTGGGATTTTTTGAATGTTTATTTTGCCCAAGTTCTTGGAACAGTACACATTCATGTTTTAGCCAAGTACCTTTAGAGTTTTAATAATTGAGTTATGAATTTTTATTCGAACTGTATGGTTTTTATCCAAAGTTATTTAATTAGTTTGGCTTAAGATCATTTATAATTTAATCTTTCGATCAAATTATTTTTTATTTAAAAAAGAAATTCTAAAGCATGTGAATATTGAACATTCAAAGAAAATTTTGGATGTACGGAGGGTTGAACTGGCAGCTGACGAAATAACTTTTAGCTTAAAGAAGATTTTTAAGGGAAAAATAAGATTTTTATTCTGTTTTGAAGATTTTCGAGAAAAAAATATGGCAACACTGTTCATAGCTGTTGACGAAAAGCGACTTACGTTCAATTACTGGTTTGTATGGCAAAAAAATTTATTAGAAGTTTGTTGAATGCATCATTTATTGTACAGTAATTTTGACTTAGCTGCACAATCAACTTTGCACAATTTTTTGGGCAGATAAGTCAAAAATGCTGTTATCCTAAATGTACCTATGTGCTTTAATGTGCAGGTATACAATTATGGTTTCCTGCCCTATTATTATATTATATTTGCGAATATTTTTTGCCGAATTCTATTCGAACTCGGCCTGAAATCATCACAAGATGGCGAGTTCCAGTCCGTCTGTCAGAAAAGTTACCGATAATCATATAAGTGAAAATTCTGGAAACTTTTCTAAAAAGTCTAGCAGAGTTCTGAACAATTTTCTGGGGTTATTTTATAGGATTTTTTGACATGTCTAAGCAATATCGGAAAAAATTATGGCAAAACATCGAAAAATTTTCCGATTTTTCAGTTACTTTGTACGTCCTGTCGTATTAATGTCGCAGAAAAGTCGGAGATAAAACCAAAAATTTAATAGAAATATCATATAAAATTCGCACATGGAATCAAAGGTTTTAAGACTCCAGTGCTTCTTTACGTGTCATGCTGTTTCTGCAAACATTTACGCACACATTTATGCATAAACTTTCCAGCGATAAATGAGAGCTATTAAAAAAATCGTATTATGTGTAGAAGTGATGGATAAAAAGTCGTAGGTCAGACGATCTGCAGAATATTCTGTTACAACGTCTTAAAGGAAATAAAATTGCCTTCCGATAATGTAATTCAGAAAATGTGGCTAAACGTCATACCATAAAATTGCCGACTAGTCTGAGGTAATTTTAGACAACTCGCTTGATTGCCTGGTAAAGTTTCAGATTTTTCTGACGTCAGACATGTCGCCAAAGTATGTTAAATTATATTATAAAGAAAAAGTGGCCACCACAGTTTTTTTAAGTGTGCAGCTAACTTTGATTTTTTATATGAAAATAATTTAAAATGTCCAAAAATATGGTAAATGTGACTTAAAAATGCACTTAAAAAATGTTTTTGAAGAAAAATTACAGAAAAACCATATTTTGTGCAGTTAAGTCAAAGTGCAGCTAACATTGATATATTGTATGAAAATAATATTTAAATCTCCAAAAATTTAAGCATGTATCTTAAAAGTGCAGGTACAGAAAGTGCACTTAACAACAAATTTGTATGGGATTTTAAAGAATAGTGACACAAATTAATAATTTTAAGCAGTTAAGTCAAAGCTTCGCTTAAACAAAAGGCAGGTATGTAAATCAAAAATGATGTAGTTTATAATTATTATTAAAAAATAGAAAATATAATGCAACAGTAAAATTTATATGTATAACTGACTAAAATTTTGTAAGATATCTGCTTACGTATTGAATGTTGAAAAGAAAAGATGCAGCGTTAGAATTGAGAAAATGAGAAAATGAGTTGTGTAACAATGAACTTCTAAAATCTTACTTTATCGACTTTAATTGTATTAAAGTCTTTTTGCGTATTCATTCTATTGGCAAACATCGCTGCTAGTCTTCCCAAATACACAAATAGTCTTTCTCAAATACTCTCTCCGAGTACTTAAGAAAAAAGTTCAAAATAACAGATAACTGTTCCAATTATCCTACTTAGTTTATTCAATCAATATTTTATTTGTTTCTATTAATGAGTTGTTTAATCCATTATTATAATAATCGATTTTTACATATTTTTTTATTAAACAAGGTAATGAAATCAATTAAAATGTTAATATTATGCTAATTAATTTTTTGATTCATTTAATTAAACCGTTGTTTAATTTAACATATATTTTTAATTATTTACTTAATCAAAAACAAAAGTTCCATTAATTGAAAAAAATCATCGTTTTCAATTTTGTATCATTTTGGTAATTAAAACCATCTTTTACTTTTTTCTGTGGTTCAAAACAATCTTTTTGCATAAAAATTTCAAACGAAAAATACGTTTGTATTTACAAAATCTGGCAGTTAATATTTTAATTTTTTCCACAAGAATTTGTAATTCAACTTTAGTTTATATTCTCAACTATCAATTAAGATTTGCTTTAACGGTTTGTTTTTAATATTGCTATATCAGTTTTTATTGTAAATTTATAAAATAAGTATTAATTAATCAACACAAATTGTTAAATCAATAAAAAAAATTATCTATATAAAAACGAGTATAACTTAGTGTAGTAAAGAACTAGCGTTCTCACAAAAACATTTTTTTTTGTTTACTTTGCCACTAAACCTATCTGTATACCAAAATTCAGGTTTCTATATATAGTGGAATTGCCCCATACAAAAAGAGGCACCCTAGTCTACTCAGATAAAAACTGTCGGTTTTCAGATCATTTTCTCACCAAATCCTAAATGTCTCTCAAATTTTAGCTCTCGACATATAGTGGAAGTGCCCCTTAATATTGATGAGCCAGTGAGTTGTAGAAATACATTTTTCACAATATATCAGAAAAATTGTATTGGTTCACACGGGCGGAGTTTGGCGGATATACAACGTGGCATAGGAATATAGGGGAGAATTCGTACTACAAAATACTGTAAGGTTTTTTTATCCTAAATTTTAATTTTAGCTACAGTTATTATCAGCATGTAGCCAATTGGTACCTGCATGTAAAATTTAGATCTCTATCCCTGTTGTTAGCTTTATTTTATTTGGTCTAAGGATATGACATTCACCAATACATCTTTTTTTCAAAAACCATATTTTAGCTGCATTTATAATTAGAAAGCATAAAAATTATATAAATATAGATAAAATTATGCGTTTTAGCTCTATTGTAAATTTTGTTACAATCGGTGCAAGGGCATGACATATCCTTTTTGTCAAAAACAAAATTTTAGGAACATTTATGATTAGACTGCACTAATAATTAAAAATTATGCGTCTTAGATCAGCAGTAAATTTTATTCCACTCGATGCAAGGACATGGCTACCTCCCATATACCAACTTTCTCAAAAATTAAGTTTTAGCTGCGTTTATGACTACAATGCATTATACATTTAAATATATTTTTAAAATTATGCATTTAAGCTTTGCTGTAAATTTTGTTTCACTCGGTGCAAGGGCATGATTACTTTCCATATATCCTTTTTGTTAAAAACAATATATTATTTATATTTATAATTAGAATGCACTAATAGCCAATAAAAAACTATAAAACTTTACATTTTAGCTTTGTGGCCAATTTTGTTTCATTTGTATAAGGACATGGCTACCTGCCTTACGAATTTTTGTTATTGCATAAAAAACTTAGCATTTTATATCTGCTTATGAAAGGTTCACGAATATTTTTTTTTCTTTTAATTTGCTTAATAGTTAAGATAGTTTGTTCTAATTCGAATTTATGATTTTGGTTTTCAAAATGTATTTTTAAATTTTTTTGAATTCACCATTTTATTAATGTGTGTTTTAAACCTAAATGATGATAGTTTCGGATCCGAATTAGTATTTTAGTTTTTCCATTGTAGCATTATTATTTTTTATCCGAATCAAATTATTATTTTTCATCTAAATCAAAAATAAAAAATAGCCTGTTTTTCTATATATAATTTTTAATTTCGTCAATCTTTGCGAAATTTTAAGATGTCTGCAAAAAAAATTTTATTTTTTCCAACTTTCTTTTCTGAAATTTGTACTGTGAGCTTTAAATATATTATTTAACTACGTGTTAAAAATTTATTGACATACATTTTACCGATCTTGAGAACTCAATTTGTAGTGTGAGTAGCAGATAAGATAAAAATAGCAGAAAAATCATGCTTTTCAAGCAAAGACACGAAATATAACAAAACAGTGGGCTTTTTATTTGACCAGGCGCACCTACATACCTACATCGCTACAGCGCTGAAGCCTAATATGAGGTCCGTTTGGCTCACTGCCTCTCAAATTTAGATTAAATTGCGAAAAAACAGAAGTTTTTGGAAATTTTTAAAAGTTTTTTGCAATTTAGTCAAAATTTTAGGAGTAACGACCGTACAAAGTTTTTCATACCCGAGGTAGCCAAGTTTTACCCCCTATGGCTCCGCCCCTGGTGCAGCTAAAAACTTAATAAGATATGGATCCATATAGTAATTTGAAGCTCCATACTTATCACTACTATTTTGATTTTTCACCACTGTGCGTCTGTCAACCCTCTTACATAGTTAAAAAGAGGAGATGTGTTTTCAAAATATAAAAGCTATTTATAATAAATAATTATTTAGTTAATAAAATAATATTCTTCTGCAAGTAAAAGTCGTATTTCACATCGAAAAGGGCCGTTAATTAAAAAGTCTGGGTGTGAGTTTTGTAAATGAACATTGAATTTTACAGTTTTGTTTTTGCAAATATACTCATGTTGTTCATATTGCTCTTGTCATGTATTGCTGATGATGATAATGACGATGATATTGTTCCAACAAACGCAAACAATTAAAGTGTTCAACAACTTATGCAGTCATTTTATGGTTATATGTATGAAATAAAGTAAAATAAGTTAAAAATTATGGTATTAAATATGGTTGTAAGTCGTATTTATAAAATAATAATTTTCTTCGCAATTTGTTGGAAGAGTGAGTGAATGAATAGTTGTGGCCAAAACTAATGAAATCAAATTGTTAATTTGCATGTTATTTTGTTATTAAGAATTTTTATATTTAAATATATTTTTTCATATTTTTCTTTTCAACTTTAATTTTTGTATATTTGAATATTTTTATTACAATTTCAGTTGAACATTTTCTATAATTACAGTTGTTTTTTCATTAATGTGGGTTTTCTCAATTAGCTGCAATTATTTTTATAAGCAAGTTTTAGCTAAATGTTAATTTTCTTATCGAAAATAATTACTCAATTTAATGCAATTATTAGATTTAAAAAAAGTAATGTTGCTTGCTGGCTGTGTTTAGCACATTACTTTCACACTTCCTTTTATTTTAATTCAAACTTGTGTGTTTTAATTAAAGATTTCTTTACATCAATTACACATAAAAGGAACACATCTTGCAATAAATTTCTTTTCCAAGAATGGCAATACATCATTTTCATAAATCATAAAAAATTTTAATTTTTGAAAATTTAAATTTTCTAATGCATTTTCTAGGATAATTAGGATGGGCTAAGCACGAAAAAAATTAATTTCATTTCAACATTTGTCCAGCTAACGGCATTTTTTGGATGTATTCCTCATATTAAAACACGATCCAGAGTGTTTCACTTAAAATGAAATATAGTGTCGCGTTTCTTCTTAAACCATGTAAGCGCCATTTTTTCGTAATTGACTTTTTTGGTTTTTATGGTAGAAAATAACATTTGCCACCCGATTGCATTTTTATCTTGACAACTTTGTATGAAAACAAAAAGAAATTAAAGCCATTTCAAAATCCTTGTAAGCGCCATACAAAATGATATTTGCATGCAAAATATAATTCTTTTTATATTTAAAGCTGGAAATGTTTAAGTCTCACCCACCCAATTCTTTGTTTTTGAGATTAAAAAAAAATTTGGTAAGTTTCAGGCCAATCGGAGAATTTTTGGTGCGGCGTCAGGCTCTCAAGGTCAGTAGCTTTGGTAAAAACGATACTTCTCCTCGAGTAACTCAAAAACTATATATCCTAAACAGCAAAAATATTCCTCGAACACCCATTATTTTAATAAAATGTAGCTTTTTTCTGTATGCGAAAGCTTTATATCGATATGTAAACATGGCTGCCGTACAAAAAGCCGTTTTGAGCTGAAGTTCGTTTTCGGACCCTAAGGGACCTAGGACCGATCCCAATTATTTTGATATGACCAACATTTATTTCAAAGAATTCTAAGCGCTATCTGTACTATTTAGAGTAGCTCCCATACAAACCGTAAAATGTACGGAAAAATATGAAATTGATCGAATTTGAGCTATCATTTTTTTACGCAATATATGAACAAATTGAATTTTGAAAATAAATTTCTTTTCTGTCCATATAACAAACTCTATGTTGGTCTCAACTTAACGTTGCCTTCACTTTACAAAAGCTCCATTGGCATTAAAAAGGAAAACATGATGATTTGATAAGCTTGAAAAAAGTAATGACGGCAAATAGTTGACCATTTTATTGAACAACTCGTTATTAATAATAAATAGTACGATTTTTAAGTGTTTTTTTAAGTTTAATTAGTTATCGGCCCTTTTCATAATGTACAATTAAAAGTTAACTTGGACTTGAACGCCAAGTTCGAAATACAAAACTTGTCGCTAAAGTCCACGTTAACTCATTGTATAAAGTGCCGTAAGAAAACTTTCTTTTTACCTATGGAATGTTTTTTTTTGATATTATATCTTCGGTTTATTTGTTACATTTTTTCAGCGTCACAATATTTTGAATTTTTAACATGAGATTAAGATTGAAATAAATAATATGTAATAAGTTTCTTTGCATTCATTTTATATATCATCTTTCGTTACTTTTTTTTAAGAGTATAAACATTTTCTTAAAAAAATATAAGAATAAATATTAATTTACACACAGAAATTTCTGTTTTTTAATTTTACAAAACTTCGTAAGCGACAAAATTTGCGAATTGCTGCTTGCGCCAAAAACACGTAAGCGAAAAATTTTGATACAGTTACGTGCTATTAATAAATTTAAAAAAAATGGTGCTACACCCTTCAGAGAGTCTTAAGGCCATGTTTTGTAAAAAATTTTTGTTATTTAAAAAGCTATTAAGTTTTTTTTTTCGGTTTCTGAAAAATGAGTTGTTGACGCTTACGTGGTTTAAGAAGAAAGGCGACGATATGTTGTTTGAAAGGCAACTACATTACTTGTTTAATAGTGGCGAATTGGCTTTAATCGGATAAAATGATCGTTTGAAATTTTTAAGGTTTTTCACCAATTGTTGTTATTTAGTAAGCTATTTTGTACTACAAGGAATAACAAAGTCCATCGTTTTATAGTATATTGATTCGATTTCAAAAATGTTAAGCAATTTTGTGTACATTTATTAGGAACCCAGGCAAAGTAATGAGTTAAAATGCTAATAAACGTACCAACCCCGCACCCCACAATACTACTACTTTGGCATTTTAACAAATTAATTTAACATGGTAATGTCATTGGAAGGAAGTACTTGTCACATTGGGTTACAAATAACAAGTTATAAATTTCAATATTTAGCAGGCATTGAATACGCAAGCCACAATAAAAATTAATTGTGTCCGCTATGCATTGAACTCATGCCGTTTTACATTTTTATGTTATTTTATGCCATGCCAAATAATTTGCTCACTAGGCTACTGCGCAACTATTTTGTTACGTGCTTAAAACTTTTTTCCACAAATATGTACAGAATTTAAAAAAATCAATTATTCTTCCCCAGGGGTTGCCGATTGCTATGAAACTTCGCACACAATTAGTTCTCGTTAAAGTACATCGTTATGATAAAAATTATGGGCAGTGCCACGCATATTTTGTAGTCGATTTTTTCAAGAATTATTTAGTTTTTATTTTTGTGTGATTTAGCCTTTTCTAGCTTTTTAAAAAGATCGATGTAGCTTCTTTTTTCCTTCAGGTCCTGACAGCACTGATTACCTTCAACTTGTTTTTTGCATCTCCTGTAAAATAATGAAAATGTTAGCGAGGGCGATTTGCATTTCAGGGATCTTTGCATCTTTTGGATTCTGTTAAAAATTATATATCTGTTTTAAAATTTGGCTTTATATTAATAGATATTTTTCTAACAAAAACTAGACACTAACAGCTACATTCATAAAATATTTTTATTTTAAGTTTAAGTTTAAGACTCACAATTGTTATTGAACAGTTTCACGCTAAAACTGTTTAATATAAAATTGTATTCATAAACACTACAATAGACATTGTGTATTTTAAAGAACTTTAGATTTTGATACTGGCAACACCACCATGTTTTGTAGTTAGTGTTGTAATAAAAACAAAATGATTTCATCCAGATATTGAAATAAATTAATAGCTTTTTATTGTTTTTGTGTAAGTTAAGTTTTTTTGAACTGTCTTTATAATATATTTCTCAACGTATTTAATACAAGTTTTCTATGAACTAAAATCAAAACAATAATTATATCATGTATGAAAAAAGTACTCGAATAACGAGCCTATTTTCATTTGTGTTAATTGGTTCTACATAACTAACATTTCTTTTTGCTTGTATGTGTTTTGATGGTGTTTTTTTTTGCTAATTTTGTTGCGAATTTTGTTTAACTTAAATAATTTAGTGGCATATTCTATCAAATTAAAAAAAAAAAAAACATACGCAAACGCTTATAGCCAAGACTTCAAGCTTTAATTTAAAGTATATCATGTATTCCTGTGTGCTAAATTTGCAAAGATATTTAAAGTTAGAGTTGATATTTCGATGATATGAATTTATTGAAGGTTTATAGTATACTCTAAAACATTACTTCAAATTTACGATCATATATTGTCTAAATTTGTGTTGAAAATTTCTCCTTGTCTAAAATTACATCGATTTTGTAGTTATTTTATTAAAGACAAAACCTTCCAAATTAAACATATTTAGTACAAGTGGAAAAAATGTAACATAAAGTATAATACGGCTATGGCTGAATAGTAGACACGTCAGACTACCAGTCAGGAGGTCGCGGTTCAAACATGCACGCATACCATCTTTAAACCTATTTTAAAATTTTCATGTAATATACATTTGTGAATGCAATTTTATAAAATTTTGCTTAAAAGTAGTTTATTACCCTATTTTAAATATTTATTAATATGGCTGTAAGTTAGATCTAATACAATGGAAATCTTATCGCACTGATAAATACTAAGGGAATTATCTATTTTCGTATTTTTTAATCATGCTGTAGATGGTATATAACTTTTCAAAACTTTATTCTAAAACCATGAAGAGATTGTAAATTATTAATATGTATAGTAAACAAAAAATATGTTGCGTTGTTGTGTAGATTACTGATGTGCTCTTAATAAAGAGATCATATATTAGAGATGAAAGCGTGAGTAATATATCACCAACAGTCATGCATTCTTGGGAGCAATGTAAGTTACTAGTTATAGTGCATGTTTAGGAGTGTTACCTTGTTTTTCCCCTAGATCTCATGAGCGCTCACATAAGGGTTTAATAAATAAAACTAGTCGCGATCAGGATCAACTTCACAAAAGTCCATTTTATATGTATTCACTTTAAAAAATACATATCATTAGAAATGATTTTTCAATCGCGCCAAGAAAAACGATAAACTAGAAAGTCGATGCATTGAATATACATATTAAATAAATTAAGTAAAGTGCGACTTTAGCTCACACACGTAGGGTTCCGTAGGAATACACATACATATATCCCTTTTCATTTTTGCCTTTATTTCATTGGCAATTTATTCATTTCGCTTTTTCGTTTAATTTAAGTTTATTAATTTTTAAGTTTTTTTTTGTTGATTTAGCGATTTTTTTTTGTTTTTGGTGCTTTTTTCATTTTGGTGTTTTTTGGCTATTTCGATTTTTCGTTTTAAATTTTTTTTGTTTTGTTTTTTTACGATTTTTTTTAGTTTTGGTGATTTTTTCGTTTTGGCGTGTTTTTTTTGTTGTAACGTTTTTCCGCTTTTTGAAGATATATTTAGTTTCAGCGATTTATTTTAGTTTTGGCGCTTTTTGTCAATTTTAGTGCTTTTTCGGTTTTTTGTGATTTTTTAGTTATAGCGATTTTTTTTGTTTTGACACTTTTTTCGTTTTGGCGATTTTTTCGGTTTTTTGGCGATTTATTTTAGTTTTGGCGTTTTTTTGTTTTTAACGCTTTTTTCGTTTATGTGATTTTTGTTAATTTTTGCCTTTATTTAGTTTTTTGACGATATTTTTAGCGATTTTTTTAGTTTTTTTTTTTTTTTGTTTTGATAACTTTTTCCGTTTTTTTGTTGTTGTTTTTAGTTTTTTGGCGATATATTCAGCTTTGGTGATTTTTTGCCCTTTAGCGATTTTTTAATTTTGGTCCTTTTTTCTTTAAGCGTTTTTTTGCTATTTTTGGTTTTAAATTTTTTTTAATTTTGGAACTTTTTAATTTTATCGTTTTTTTAAATTTGAAGATTTTACCTCTTACGGTTTCCAAGATACAGTAAATTGTCTAAATTACATAGTCAAAATTACATTAACTGATACAACACCCTTTACGTTTTATTGTTTTAAAGATCAGTGTTAATTGGTGTAGTCTATTCTACAGACTACACGAATGAAAACTAACTTTTAAAGTTTAAAGTGTCTATATATAAGTGTCAGTATATTACATTATTATTTCAACATTCTTCGTTGCTCGCTTTAGAACACCCTTTAATTTTTAACTGGCATATATTTGTAGCATTGAAGCACATAGTTGTAGCGGCCAAAGTTTTACATATTCTTTGAAAATTCCAGGTCTGTAGCTCTTACGGTTACCGAGAAACCATACTGTGACAGACAGACAGAGAGACAGACAGACGAACAGACGGACAGCGAAAAATATGGGTCCTTTATACTTTTTGTGTACGGAATCCTAAAAAATTAAATATTCATGAATCATTCCATGTTTCTTGAAGTGAACCCAGCTAAGAATGCGGACTATCAATGCTTTCTCAGAATGAACCTTACACAGAAAAAATTAAATGTTTTCTCAATTAAAGCTACTTTTCGATATAGTATCGAAATTTAATCTAGCGTTAGGAATGAGAAATGAGAAAATCAGTTTCGTACCGAAGAACTTCTAAAATCCTACTTCTTAGACCCCAATTGTTTTTAATTATTTTTTTTGGAAGTACAGTAACGACGTAAGGCAGACGGTACTAAAAATTGACTGTATTTCTTCATTATATTGCCAAACATCGATGCTTTGCTTGCTAAAGAAATTTTCTATAAATACTAGTCTTGCTCAAACACTCGTTCCGAGTACTTGAAGAAAAAAGTTCAAAATAGCAGACAACTATTCCGATTATCCTTGTTAATATATTGAATAAAAACATTAATTGGATCTAATTAACAGGTTTATTTTTGAGTTGCTTAATTCAATTATTATTATAATTAATTTTCGTATTAGTTTTGATAAAGTAAGGTAATGGAAACAATTAGTATGTTAGTATTCAGTTAATGAATATTTTGATTCATTTAATTAAACCGTTGCTTAATTTCGCATATATTTTTAATTATTTATTTAATCAAAAACAAAAATTCCATTAATTAGAAAAAAAATTCATCTTTTAAAATTTTTGCAATTCCCATAATTTGTATCATAGTTTTAGTAATAGGTGCAAAATTAAAAAATTGTTTGATTGTTTCAATTATTTTGGTAATTAAACCCCTTTTTGGCGTTTTTCTGAGTATACGTATGGTAGAATTATGCCATGTGAAGTACGAACCGCCCATGCAGGTGAATGTATGTATATATAATATAAACGTCAAGAGAAGTTATTTCAAATATAGCCTACAAACAGTTTAAAGGAGTTGCCGTAAATCAGTAAAAAAAAATTATGAAATACATTAAATGCTTCTAAGTTTGTACTGAAAAGAGGCCTAAGAGAAACTCACCAAGTGCCTTGAAGCGTGATCATGTATCATTGCCGGTAATCACAAGAGCCATACCCATCTCTAATTCATATATGTGTAGCGAAAACAAATCTACAAATGTATGCAGATTAAGGTTATTTAATCTTCAGTTTAATTGTCACCAGAGAAAATTGACGCACATGAAAACAAATAAAGCATGCCGTGTCTGACTTATGAAGCATTTGCGGCATAAAACCGGCTTTAGTCCTTTTGCACTCTCCTGCTGGCTTTTATTTGTTTCAAAAACAAAAACTTCTCTTTGTTTATACGATTTCCTTTTGTCCTAGTTGTGTGAGTTATTTCCGTTAGTATGGGTTTGTATGACGTGTTTGTTGTTTGCCCAGTAATTAGGAGGCTGATCAATCATAATTCATCATCACTTGGCGCTTAAAATATATTCATTTTTTCTTTCTTTTTTTTCATTTTGTTTTAAACCTCTTAGTGACAGATTTTGTTGTGCATGATATTGTCTGGGGTTTGTTTCTTTTGTTATGTCGATTTTTTTAAATATATTTTTTTATGATTTTTATTGTTTTTGCATATGCTTAGGCGTGTGCGTTATGCAACATTTGTTGCATATCTAATGAGCATAAGTTTTTAACAAATGTTTGTGATTGTCATTTCTGTCCCTTAAAAAAATTTAAAATGTGGTTTTCAACACTTTTCCAAATAGAAAGAAAATTATCAAATATATAATTTGTTTTATTTTAGTCTTTAACGTATTGTAAAAATGATGAATTACTTTTATTACATGGAATAATTGACGTTGAACTTTTTGGAAAGTTTTTTTTGCTACTAAGGAAAATGATAAATTTTTTCCGTACACTAGGGATGCTATTGCTTTAAAGTGTCCATTTAAAATTTTATAATAGGTTTTTTTATTTAAAAATGGTTTAATTTTTTAAAGAATCGTACACTCTGACAAAAATACTATAGTAATCCTGACATTTTTATTAACTAAAGGAATTTATGATGCGAACATTTTCAAAACGATAAAGATAATCTCCTGCCTTTAAAAAGCTGATCAGGGAAACACATACAAACAATAAAAGAGAATCTTAGAAAGGAATTGGTCGAAAATTTAAACAAAAAAAGTGTTAAAAACTTATACTGAAATATACCTAAAGAAAAATTAATGGCCTCATCAGAACTTTTTCGGCTTTAAATCTTTTCAATTTTTTTAAATTAATTTCCATACCGACATACATGCTCGTATGTCGGTATGGGTGTTTCTCACTCTATTCTGTAAAAACTGGGTAAAGAATTATCATTACCGAACAACATACTTTTCACACTCTAATGAAAATTTCTCCTTGTCTAAAATTACATAGATTTTGTTGTTATTTTATTAAAGAAAAAACCTTTCAAATTAAACATATTTATTCCTAGTGGAAAAAATGTAACACAAAGTATAATACTGCTATGGCTGAATGGTAGATACGTCAGACTATCAGTCAGGAGGTCGCGGTTCAAATCTGCAGGCAGCCAATCGCTTTATTTAGTAAAAACATTTTGTTGAAAAATAATGCGTGTGTAATTTTAGGTCGATAATAATCTGTAAAGTGTTGCCGACTATTATCGACCAAATTTTCAACAAAATTGTTTTAGAGTGTACGTTGTTGCCATATATGCACTCTAAGGCATTACTTAAAATTTAGGATCATATATTGTCTAAATTTGTGTTGAAAACTTTTCCTTGTCCAAAATTACATCGATTTTGTAGTTATTTTATTGAAGAAAAAACCTTTCATATTAAACATATTTAGTCCAAGTGGAAAAAATGTAACATAAGGTATAATATGGCTGTGGCTGAATGGTAGATACGTCAGACTATCAGTCAGGAGGTCGCGGCTCAAACCTACATGCAGCCAATCGCTTTTTTTTTTTGTAAAAACATTTTGTTGAAAAATAATGCGTGTGTAATTTTAGGTCGATAATAATCTGTAAAGTGTTGCCTAATTTTCAACAAAAGTATTTTAGAGTGTATGTAGTACAAAGCTATCTATTTTGTACATCCTGATAAAGAGAACTACCTCCGTTTTCTCTGGGTTAATACCATTCTCTTGCTGCTAGCGTAGGAGGACAGTTCGCTAAGCGAAGACTGCATGACTTAACTGATAGTGGAAAGCTACTTTGGGTAAAGTAAAGAGAAATTAATTTTTTGTATACGAGGTGTTATCGACATAAAAATCCAAGGGGATAAATTTTTGCTGACTATGCAGCATATACTGCATTTGCGAAATGCCAAAATCTATATGGACTTTAAGCTAATCGCTGTGAGATCTCACGATCTTAGTGACCAGCTCACATCATCTCCTCGAGAAATAGTCCTACCCATAACTCATTCAAGCATAATATGCATTGAGCCGTTCGCTGGCTGGTACACACCACCATGCTACTGGAATCACACATACATATGCTAGGAAAGTATTCTGTTCTATTTGGACTAAAAAACTTTGGTGATCATTGATCTGTAGCGCTCGTCGTTAATATGAGAAGCAAGATGTTTTCGAAGAGGTAAAATATGTGTAACATGCAGTAACTTTTCGTGAATGTGCTTCCAACTTGCTGAATGGTGTTGTCTCAATTTTCACATCTACCGTCCCTATTGTAAGGCCTTTTATTTTTTATTTCTAAAGAATCATCTAATAATTGTTGAACAAACTTTCAGCATATTTCACACACACACAGAGCTATGATTCTTCCTAATTACAGCCTATAATATTATTAAATAATTTATGAACTTAATAAAAGAGAACAATTAAAACGCAATCAAATACCAGAACATTAACTAAAATCCCAAAGAAATTCATTTATATATTTTCACACATAAATTAACACAAAAAAATAAAGAAAATTTATATATACAATGACACTCACCCCCCTAAATTATTTTACTACAGCCCCATCAAATTATTAATAGACTTTCGCATTGATGTCAGCCGCATTAATAGACATGGAAAACAATTCCGAAAAACACAGAAAAGCCACATTCAAACACGGCATAGAAAAACAAGCAGAAAAATACACTCGTTTTGAAGGAAAAATCCCTTTTAAACGCCTCTAAGCTAAATGGACACCAAGCCAAAGTTTTTTCCGTATAAATAAATACTGACCAAAAGGGCATACACAGAGTTATACACACATATACATACGTAGATACGTATAAAGTATTTACACATACAAGGAAACAAATAAACATGCAGGAAAGAAGGAAAAAATCTGAAATAAATAAACGATGGACGAATGAATAAGTTTTTGGATGGATGGCTGAATGTTTGGTTGGTTGGTGGGCCACGATATGAGACCTAGACGGTAAACAATCTATGTGTGGGTATGTGTGCGTATGGGGGGATACATGTGTGTATCCATGTTTAGACAATAAATACGTGTATGAAGTGAAATAAATAAATTGCTGGCAATTACTGCGTTAACAAGTTTTATTGACTCTTAAATGTTATTTTTTCGTCATGTCTATTAATGTCTGCTATAAAATAAGCTTTGAAAAACAAAATAAATTCCCCATTTACGGGGTACAAGCATACGAAAAGTAAGATCCCAAAATACATAATATAATGAATGAAATATGTGAATTAATATCGAACCGCACCACGATACACTGAAGTACAGTGGCTAACAACACTATATGTTTAGGAATTGTATTATTAAGGTATAAACTCTTTTCTAAATTTTTACCTTCCCGGTTACATTATACGATAGTTAATAAGCATGTTGGCTCATTCATATCCTTCTTCTCGACTAGAAAATTTCTCAATACACACATTGGAGCACAGTTGGGAAAGCATACGGCAAACCCAAAAGGGTTATCCCATTCGCTATCCAATTGGGAACTTGTTGTGACACCCCATCTTCAAATTGGGCCCTAATTCACAGTCATTAGTTAGCTAATGACAATAGTTTAGCCAATGATATTTTATTCACACTTCTTTGTTTACCATTAGTTAAACCGTCAAACGCCATTGGTTAACAATTAGTTAGATGCTTTAGAGCATGGTGCAATAAGTATTTTTGTTCTGGTAGTTTTGTACATAAGTAACGTCTAGCACGTGTATTTTTTTGACAAGCATTATCTAGTTTTTTTTGTACTTATTGAACCTGCATACTTATTGCACCATGTTTTGGAAATTATTACGTTCATATAGCATACTTTTAGGAGCCACAAAAACATTTGCTCCATTAGCTTTGTGTGCAGCGTGACCGTTTTGCGACTAAAGTGGCAATTTGCCACTTTTTCAACTGCCTTGCCACTTTTAGTGCCCCTTTTTTAAAATGGCCTAAATCTGCTACCTTTTGTAATATTATGCCCCTTTTTGCCCCTTTTTATGAAATGCTGCTTCTTGTTTTAATATAAGCTTTTTATGGCACGAAACTGTTTTTATAAAAAAAAAATCTCAAGACAAAAATTTGTTTTTGAGTCTATCATGTAAAGTCTTATGACAAAAACTATTTTGAAATAGTTTAAGAAATTAGATCTATATATATATATATATATATATATATATATATATATATATATATATATATATATATATATATATATATATATATATATATATATATATATATATATATATATATATATATATATATATATATATATATATATATATATATATATATATATATATATATATATATATATATATATATATATATATATATATATATATATATATATATATATATATATATATATATATATATATATATATATATATATATATATTCATTATTGTATTTAAATTATTAAAAATAACACCCTGATTCACTAACACGAACAAGAACGTCTTGTTAAAAATTTTTATGAAAATCACGCAGCTTTAAATATTTTTAAAATTATTTTCATGCAGATTTTGGTGCCATGTCACAATATCCAGTGATATAATGTCCAAAGACAGTATGTCACTGCTAAAAATGGCATTGTGACACTTTTAATAAGCCGATGGACTTTATGACATTATTATTATGACCATTATGACACTTTGAAATGTGTCATAATGTCCACACTTTTAAAAATGAAAACAAATTCAAATATATGTACATGTTTTTGACTATTCACCTTTTACTTCTGCAATCGGTGACAAGTAATAAAAGATCAATTGACGTTATTGCATTTTAAAAAGTGAAATAACATCAAGAACAATTTGCAAATAGCGTCAACAATGCTTAAAATATATCCAATCGACATCGTCGATTCAAAGAAATATTTGGAAATTAATTAAAATTGTTAAGAAATTTTATTTTACTACAAAATATTATTTGCGTAGCTGGCCTTCGGCCGGGCTTAAGTATTTTTTCTTCTTGGTATATTGAAAAGCGGCCTTCGGCCGGTCTTAACGATTTTCTCCTCTCAGTATACTCAGCGGCTTCGCCGACCGAAGGCCGGCTATGCAAAAATCTTTACTCAGCAAAACTGCTTTTCGATATACTTTACTAATGTGCTGTTTCCATATGCAAACAAGCGACTTGAGTAAAAATTTTTTTATGGAAATTGCTAAAAAAATGTGAGTGCCTTTCACATAAATTTTATACAAACAAGGCTTGTTTGCATTGTTTGTCTAAAATTTATATAAAAAGCAGTAAGTTTTTTGAACGAAAAAACATCAAAATTGATTCGTTTTATTTCAAAAGCATTATATGCCCTAGAAATTCATTAAATATTAGAATTTGGTTCAATTATTCCCTCTTAAAAAAAGTTGCCCCTTTTTTTTAAAGAATCCCCTTTTTGGTGCCACTTTTTTCCTCAAAATCCCCTTTTTGTGCCACTTTTTAAAAAATTTCAACGGTCACCCTGTTTGTGTGCTTAAAAATTTTTAAATTGCCGCCGAAAGATGTGTAATATTCTTTATTTCTTTATTTTTGCTTGCTTATTTATATTTGATAGGTTTACCATTCTTTACCCATATTAAAAATTTTAGTTAAACTATACACTGTATATATGAAGTTTAAGTTAAACAATAGTTATCATTTCAGTTTACTAATAATTAACTAATGACTGTAAATTTGGGCCTTAGTGATTTAACATAAGGTCTTGCCAAGTGAGAACTTGTTGGAAAAATCGAACAAAGATTTTTAATAGTAATTTTTGCTGACCTTCATCTTCTATAGTGATGATGGTTGCTTACTTTTGTCCCTTAGAGAGCTTGTGCAGCTTTCAATCTACATTAGGTATTGTTTTTTTCCGATTTGAGCACGTTTTTGCGAAGTTTTCGATATTTCCCCACAGAAAACCAATAGGGTCCCCAATACGTTCTTACGTTACATTCCAATTGAGATGCAAGTGTTGGATCCCAAATGGGTTTGCATAGAAATTCTTTGTCTGGTTATTCTCGCTCTGTGATATCTGCAGGTAATATGCAAACTTTGCCTTCCAAGTTCAAACAAACCCCGTTGGAAGAAAAACACAACACTTAATATATGAACCTTCGCCAGAAATTAATCTCAAATACGCTTTTTACTTTAGAGAAGAAATCCTCAGCAATGTTACAATATGAAATCCTAGCAGGGAAAATGGTTAGGCCAAGCAGATTTCACTGACTTGGGTCCAACATCAAGTCTCTTTGTAAAGAGAAGAAGAAAAAGGGAGAGGGAGAATATAGTCGAGAAAGTATAGAGAACTAGGAAATTGATTAAAATAGATTACAGGTACAGTAAAGTAAGACCGCAGAGCTTCTCTCTGCTATCACGTGCTCGTAATATGGTTGAGGGCTTGAACCATTCACCACGTCAGCAAGGATTTGTGGGTAGGGTGTGTGCGTCTTTGGGTCTTTAATAAAGGGCAAATCCAAAAGAGATGGATAATTTTCTACTCCCCACCTTGCGAGCTTCTGCAGAAGTCGTATGATATTAATATCATTAACGTGGCGTTATTGGCAGACAGTGTCACTGCAACGATACCATTTAGGTGCGGATTGAGTTTAGTGTGGGCCAAATTAGCCCAGAAATTCAGTCACCTGGTTTGTGCAAAATCTCAGAGGATTTACATTCAGTCAGAAAACGATACTTTTATCACTTAGATATATGAGTGCACCTTCCATCCTTTGAAAAAGCTCATCGCTGCTACTGCCACGCGATCCGCGAGCAACAGTTTATGATTAAGTTTCAGAGTAGTTGTGATAGAGCACACCCTTGCGAAATTCTTCTATTGGTCGACTTGACTATTGCTGTCCAGCCCACAGAGACCTTGATAGTTCTACACGGGAGAACGTCTGGAACGTATCTCACTGAAGTACCATCAATACCAAGTTCTACAAGTGCCTCCTGCAGGAAGACGCTTTGACTAGATATGTCACTAGTGTATATTTGAGTGAATTTTCTATGAAGCCCACTAACGAGTGTAGTGTCTTCTCGACAGATTTGTTTTTGGTAGTTGGGTTTTAATCTAATGTTTTAATGTGAATGCCGATAATTATTGATAACATTTTTTTCACGAACGACAAAAGACCAAAGTGTTTTGAAGTCCTTAGCTCTATCGTGTGATGTTTTTCTATCTCTGCGGATAAAGATTACGTTGCGACTGGTCCACTGTATAGAAAAGTATAACTGTTCAAGGCCAGCTTTATATATGTATGTACAACAACCACGGTATGCTAAGCATGGAAGCATTGCAAACTTTTCGTGTTATACAAATGCGCTTCATAGCAGCGACAAATGTATTTCCTGAATATAAGCAATAATATATGGCAAGAAATGCTTAAGCTTCTTATATTTTTCTTTTCGTCCACTTAAAAAAATATTTTTTGTACATTCACTTACAGTGGTGCTTTCAAGGAAGCGCTACTGTAAGGCAGATATTATGAAAATATACATTTTACGAAGAATGACGATGAGTTACGATCTTAAAACTACAAAAAAATAATATGATTTTATTATATACACAATGCGCTGAAATAAGCGTTTAACAAGAAATGCTCCAAAGTGGGACATCGCGAACAAATATCATGACATACGTAAGCATGTTTGTAAGCTACACCAACAAAACTTTCCTTTACAAACCTGCTTATCTCGAAGCAGTAGTTTTTGCTGGTGTGGTACTAGGATTATTTTTAGTACCACTGTAAGGTAAATAATTTGAAAGCTGTGGCGAAAAAACTATTTAATCAATATTAAAAATTTTTCAGTTTCAAAAGTTACATACTATTGTACAGAAAACGCAAGATATGCTTGAAGAAAACAAAAATGCAATTCCGAAAAGGGCACATCTCGCATATTTTGACAAATACATTTTTTCATATTAATGAGCTCTAAATGCTTCCCTGCACCACTATGATTGCAAAGGCAAAATTCCTGGCATTCGTTGTACTGTCGACGTCATGGCATGTACAGAATTAATTTTGAAAAGCTCATAACTATTAAGAGATGTGCCTTTTTCGAAATTATTGTTTAAGCCCAGAGTATGCAAAGCCCCAGCGCAGCACTGCTCTTGTTGCTCATTTTGGCACTTGCTGCTTTTTGTATTTATATAAGATACCTCAAATAAACATTTCTGCAAATTAATGTCGTTTATTCTTTAAGTTATGTGTACTCAATAATGTAAATTTCGAAAAGGGCATATCTCATTAATTTCAAATATATAAAAAAACATAGACAATAACATTTAGATCAAAATATTTCTGCAACTTTCGATTGATAATTAGCCCCCAAATATAATCTATTTACAAGTTATGTTTAAATATTTTACTTTATTAAAAAATATTCAGTTTTTTAATTTCCTGAAAAGTTTAAAATTTCCGACATGTGTCCTTTTCGAAATGGGTGATTCAATTCAATTATGAATTTAACGCATAGCGTTCGACTAAAACTCCAAACTTATTTTTTATAAACTTTAAAGGCACTTAGCTAAGAATGTCCACTGTTCAAATAAATGAACAAAACAAACAACATTCACGCAGTATTGTTCGTAATAACCGATGATAAAATATACTAGAATAGAGAAAAACAAGACACTCAACACAACACGTAAAGTAAAATAGTGAATATCAATAACTATCAAAAGGAAAAATTGGAAAAAACAACTCTAAAAGTGACAGCATGATTTGATTAAAGGTAAATGATACTCAACCACTTGAATGGATATTACAAACTTTGGTCGAGTGATCTAAGTGGTAAAGAACTCTGATGAGTAGTTCGTCAGGTCTCAAGACATATAAGCTCAACCTTCCGCGCAGTAAAAATTTTTCTTTGTTTACATTCTTTACAGTTTTTGCTAAATAAAAATATAAAGCCCAACTCAAGCTAAAATAATAAAATTTGTTTAGATGAAAACAAAAAAATATAGTAGCATACGAATCCTTTAAGTTGAAGTCGATGAAAAATTATTTTAAATATAACATTAAATTTTGTTGTGTATTCAATTAATGTGTATTCAAAATTTCATTAGAATCTGTTAGGTGGATATAGTTGGAAAATTATATTTTCTGTATATAGGCGTGACACTGCCCACTTTTCTCGTCAAGGCATTGTATTATCATTGGAACCCAATATGTGCACACATTTTTCTAAGAATTAGCGAAGTAGTATATTTACTTTGTATGGGTATATTTACTTTTATAAACTGAAACGTTGGATAAACACAATGTCTAAGCCAAGTTCTTATAAGAATCGTCCAAGAAAAAGTAGATGAAAAGGTATATTTACTTTGTACTAGCGCCCCATCTGGTGGTCGAGCTCAACTACTTGATCAGTAATCGGGTTTGTTTTTAACCGATTTTGTAACCGGGGTTTTCGGCAAAAAAATATATTGTGCATATCTAGAGAAAAATATATATTAAACCATTTATGTTTCATTAATATTGGTGGTCAATAAAATACTTAAAAGTGTACTACAATATCTTGTGCGGTCTATTTATATATAAGATGGGCATGGACGTTATTTAGACAATTAGGACCATAGATTTAACGTACAGCGCACCCTTGAAACAATTTAGTTTAATAATATTCAATATAATATAAATAATATATTAATTATATTATTGTTCAATTATACAAAGAGAAGAGCATTATTTTGAAAATAATATGATGGACTACAACTATATCATTCAATCATAGTGAGTTTGGAGTTGGTTTGGCAAAATAAGCACTCACGATTACTGAAAAAAACTGCTGTAATTGCTAACAGTCGCAAGAAAAAAATGCACCATATATCGAATACCACTAATGTTGCTTGTCAGCGAGAGTCACATTTTCATAGACTTTTGGTTGCGTTGTAAAAAATTTTACCAAATAAATATTAGTTACACATTACACTGTACACGTGATAAAATCCAGTGTGTGATATCTAAAAACAGCCAATAAATAGCAGGGAAATGCTGCGATATTTTTTAAGGTTCATTTCTTCTTCCCATTAATGGGCAAATTTTTCTAATGTAAATTTCTTGTTTGATTTTATTTGTGTGTCGAACATTTTTTCCAAAGACTGGGATTGAACATTCGAATGAATGACTAAATGAGTGATGGAATGACTGAACGCAAGGTGGGTAAAAACGTTTTATGAATCATGGGTTGGTCAAATAGTCTACACATAAGAGAGTACATCTTGTTGTGATACTTTGTTTGCTGTGAATTTTTTTAAACGATTTAACAGCCATAAGTCTTTTTGTTTTTACTAAACGGCCTTTGTAACTAAAACTTTTTTAATATCTCCTTTTTGTTTTGTTATTGTTTTTGTCGCCCTTTTTGGGTGGGAGTTGTGGATAACATGTTTCGTATTTTGCTGCATTTATGGTTTTAGCTTTAGAGCTTAGTTTCGGTGTCGCTATTTCTACTCACTGAACCTTAAATCATTTGTTTTGATTGTTCAGTTCGGTTCCTTGCTTTCCATCGTTTTGTTTTCTGTTTGATGGATTTTTTGTAGCCATTTCAAGTTGTTTAGAATTGAAGGATTAAAACGGATTTGTAGGAGTTACATTGTTCTCTTTTGTTGCTTTGCTTTTGAGGCTTGAATAATGTTTAAATTTATCAGCTACTATTTATAGATTAAAAATAACGCTTATCTAAATAATAGACGACAGGTTAGTGTGTAATTTGTTTGGGAAGCTCCTTTAAAATGTGCTCTAGAAAATGTTTGTGTGATTTTCTGTAAAAGAGATATTAGAGTCAAATATGTGTAAATATGTTAGTGAAATACCCAGCGAACTTTCGTATCTAATATCAATTAGACTTCGTTCCGAATTTTTATCCGAAATCAATCAAAGAACGTGCCGGACGAACATCATATTGACTGAGCGAGCTCTGAAAACTTTTCCGGAATGTCTGAAAAAAGTTTATACTAAATCTTTGCTGATTTTCTTCGGAAATTCTTAAGGAATTTTCGAAATATCTAAGCAATGTGAAAAAATATGTGACAAAGCATTAGAAATTGTGTCGACTATTCTGATTCTATTACCTACTATTACTATTTACCGTATTAATGTCGCAGGAAAGTCTGACATAAAATAAGATATTTGTCAAAATATATGAAAAAAAAATGTTTAAAAATAATTGTCCATTTCGGACCATTATTAAGAAAGTTATGAACAAAAAACTAAAACAAGTGATTTTTTCAAGACTTAATTAGGGAATTCACAACGTCTATCTTAAAATTTGGAAATAGCAATATCGTTACACCTTAAAATTTCATTGTGAGCAACGATACAAAGCACAGCGCATTAAAGTAATAAAAGTAACGACGAAGTTTGCCGAATATTTCTCACTATTTACATGTATAGAACACGAACTCAAAATACACAACAAACAAAGCAACAACACAAGCACGTTAGTGCTTGGTACCTATCAACAAGGCAAAGAAACACCAACACAGTTAAACCACACACAAATTATTTATTTAAAATATTGCCGCATTGCAAAAAACATGCTTCTAGGACTTTTAAACTTGTCATCTGGTGGTAAATTTCATTTACACACAAAACAAAAACAACAAACTTGCCAACCCATAATAAAAGACTAAAATTAAAACGTCGTTATATTAAGACACATTTTAGAACGCTGTAGTAATAAGCATCGGTATAACCATCGGTATAGTAATAAGCATCGATTAGGTTATTAAAGTTGCAACACATAACGATACGTACATATATATACATACATACATACATACATACATACATACATACATACATACATACATTCCTTTTGCCTTTTTGGTGATTTTTTTTTTAATTTTGGCCTTTTTTTGTTTTGCTGATTTTTTCGATCTTTGTTTTATTAGTTTGGCGATTTTTTGTTTTTTCATATCGAGTGGTAACCGCCAAGAAAGCTTAAGCGACATGCTTTTCAAAAACGTTTTTTGACGAAAATCGACTATTTAAGATAATTTGGACAATCTGTCAAAGTTTCAAAGTCATGTCACGTACCGTGACGGAAGTACAGCAAAAGATATTTTTGCTTAGGTGCATTTTCCATATAGATTTTTCATTTGTTTACATATTTTTTTAACTGCTAATTGTCACTTAAGCAAAAACTGCAAGGATATCAACGCAACAGTTAAGAACAGCTTGCTAAAGATTATAATTACTAGTTTTAAATAAATTTGATTAAATTAACTGATATTTCATGACATCAAGAAGACCTTAATATATTTTAACCCCACTAACATGCGTTGTCTTAGAGGAAATTTAATAAAACTATTAACATTACATATAACAGTTCACTACAATCCTATATAGCTAACGTTAAGGCCTACTTCGATTTAAACCAAGAATAATTACAAAATATTTCTCCTGTAAAATTTACTTTTTGGCGCTTAAGCTTTTTTGGCGGTTACTACTCGATATTTTTCCGGTTTTTTGAGATTAATTTAGACGATTTTTAGTTTTGGCGTTTTTTTTACTGTTGACGATTTTTTCTTTTAAGCGATTTTTTTTAAGTTTTGGGCGATTTCTTTAGTTTTGGGTTTTTTTAGTTTTGGCGCTTTTTCCCGTTTTAATGATTTTTTTAGTTTCGGCGTGTTTTTTGTTTTATTTTGGCGATTCGTTTCATGTTTTGGCAATTTTTGCGATTTTTTTTTGCATTTGGGCGATTTTTTTAGTTTTGGCGATTTTTCCTTTTTTGGCGTTTTTTTAGTTTTTTTAGGTTTTTTAGTTTTAGAGACTTTTTTCGTTTTTTGATGATATATTTAATTTTGTTTGGGTAGATACAGCTAAATTACAAAATTACACAACCTCATAAAATACCTTTTAATATTTAGTTAGATTGCTATTTTAGCATTCGCTACTGTTGCCTTTAAAATGTTGCACTAACTGTGAAAATTTCAAGAGTTTGGCTCTTACGGTTTCCATGATACAGCTAATTTTCAAAATTACATGAACTGAAAGAATACCCTTTAATTTTTATGTTGTTTAGATCATAGTATTAATAGGTGTAATCTGTATAATAAAACTTTAACTTTGAAGATTTCAAGAGTCTATATTTAAGTGTCTGTATATTACAATATAGCTCAGAAGATATAACTAAATTTCAAAATTACATAACCTGATAGAATACCCTTTAACTTTTATATTATTCTTTAAGCATTCGCTACCTTTGCTTTTAAAAATGCAGCTGTGAACATTTCAAGAGTTTGCCTCTTACGGTTTCCAAGATACAGCTAAGATACCGCCTAACTTGAACCGAACATAAATTTTTGCCGAACTCCGACACCGAACCCGAAAGTTCGATCGGACATTGCCAAGCATTATTTGTCAAGCAATTGTTACCCAACTCATTAATAGCATTAATGTATAAAAGAAAGTTTTTCCAGCATTTTTGCTAATTACCATTTAAACACAAGCAAAAAATAATACACATATTTGATGTTTACTGAAAAAACGGAAAAACTAAACATCATCATCCATCATATAAAATGTCAAAACCTTTTGTCTGCTCACAATGGTAACGAACACCTAAAAAACCATATGGAAACTTTTACATTGTAACTTTTTTCTTTCTAACGTTTTACTCGTAATATGTAAATTCAAACTTCTTTTTTTACTAATATTTTTTTGCCGTTCTAAAGAGATATTCACTCTCATACGCAAAATTTCTAAATCACCCTCTTAATGGTTGGACATTTTTACAATACTTTTTTTTATGAATTTAGGAAACTATAAAAAAGCACATATTTGAAAACTTATATTCCTAAATGTATAAAATATTTTAAACAATATTGTTGCAGATAACTTTATTTCACATTTCTCTATAAGAAAACATTAAAAATTATTATCGACAAAATTTATGTCCAGGTTAAGTACATTTTCGTATTCTTTATGGCTACAGGACGAGCACAAAAAACACACTCTTAAACAAAAAGGAATTCTTTTATGTGGCCTCAATGTACAAAAAAAAAGAATAAATTTAAAAATCGTATGTTATAAAACTTGAAAAAAGTCCTTTGCTTTTTTTATAATGGGGATTATAACATGTGTCATTTACAATTTCAATAAAGGTAAAATTCAAAATAACAAAAAATCATAAAATCAAATACAAAAGGCAGGAATATTTGACTTTTGAATTATGGTCAGATTTTGCCATAAAACTTTTTTGTCATACTAAAACAGGATGGTTATTAAAAAAGTGAAATATTTTCGAAACGAAATTTCTCTTTGGTAACGAAAGCTTTGGTAAAGAAAGATTGTAAATTTTCAACAAGTAAATTTTTTTATGTAATTGTAGGGTTTGCAAATAGTCGCAGATTTTCACAATCGCGACTACGATTAAGAAATATGCGACTTAACGCGATAATCGGTTTATCGCGATTAAGGAAGAAAATACACTATTATAATTTTTATTAAAACAAACATAAATCATGTTATGAGTTTTAGTCGAATTTTATGGGTTTCATCCAAGGTATATTTATTTACCAGTTAGTCGCAGTTCTTTGAAGATGTCAAATCGCTAAAACACATCCACAACATAACTCGTGTACTTTGATACAAAATTGACAGCTACAAATAAAAAAGGGCAAACATTTTAATTATCTTGACTTAAGTTCGGACTTTAATTTAATTTTTCAATTAAAATATATTTTTATTAAGAGAAAACTCTGAAGCATATAAAATAAAGTTCGTAAATCATAACTTATGAGCAGGGCTCGAACTTTCATGCAACTAAAAATTGATTTTAAGCGCTTAACATATGTACCCAAAAATTAAAAATATGCTGAAAACGAACAAAGTACTAAAACTAAAATAATATGAGAATTTTTTTTTTAATTTTTTATTATGATTAGAGAAAAAACATAAAACAAACATATTTGGTCTATTATTTAATTCCTTACCGATAGGGATGGGCCAAAAATATGGATATATCATATTTTCTTGAAAAATATATCGATATATATCGTCTATATTTTTGATATTTTTTTCCAAATATATCTACAGTATCAAATTCGAAATTTTTTAGCTTTGGTTTTGTTTTCCGTACAATTTTTAAAAACATTTCGGCACAGTCTTCATCAAATAGAATATTACTAACAAAATATTTTTTTTATTTATATTATTTTGTCTCTTCGAAAAATTATCATTCTTTGAGTGTAATTTAGTTGATGTATGCTCCAGCTTAACTATTTATAAGAAAGGAATTTTTTTTGCTTGATTTAAAAAAAATTGGGGACTACGTATGAATTATCATTGTTGAAAAAATATCGATATTTCTATATATCGATATTTTTTATCGATGCCGATCGATATTTAAAAATATATCGATACCGATATACATATATCGATAAATACCGAAATATTATAAATAGCGAAAATTTGCTAAAACTTGTCAACAGCGTGATATCAAAGTCTAATATTGAGATAATAAACAGTGTAAACAGTTTAAACAGTGTAAAGGTAATATCGCTCTTTTATTGCCAAATAGTCATATCTCAAAAATCCAAAATTTTTAAAAGATGTTCCTTATTACCTTCTTTAAAAGTAAAACAACATCAGAACAATTCAGAAACATATCTGAATCTAAACCGAAGCTATAAACTTTAAAACGCTAATACCGCCCATATACTTGCTAATATTTTTAAAACTTTAAACACGTTGCATTCACGTTTTCGTTTTTTTAAATATGACTACGATGCAATAAAGGAATTTGCAAAAATCGGTTTTATAGCGAAAAAAACGAAAATTCGCGAAAAACTCCAATATTGCCAACCAGGTGTATAATTGGGTAATAGGGAAGAGTTAGAAAGGTCTAATAGAGTTTACAGATTGTTTGAATTATAATAAATTAAGTAAAGTGCGACTTTGGCTCACATACGCAGGGTTACGTACGAATACATATTGCCCTTTTTTAATTTTGGCAGTTTTTTAGGTATTTCTCGTTGTTTTTGGCGATTTTTTTTTTGGTTATGGGGATTTTTTTTATTTCCGTGATTTGATCGTTTTTCTAACGATTTTTGGTTTTTTGGAATTTTTTTTTTGTTTTTTGCCGATTTTTTTTGTTTTGGCGTTTTTAACGTTTTTTTCGCTTTTTGACGATATTTTAGGGTTTGGCGATTTATTTTAGTTGTGGCGATTTTTTTCAGTTTTGGCGGTTTTTTTGGCTTGGGGACTTTTTTCGGTTTTTGGTAATTTTTTTAGTTTAAGCGTTTTTTTTTTGTTATGATATTTTCTTGCTCTGGCGAATTTTTTCGTCTTTTTTTAGATTTTTGGTTTTTTCCAATTTTTTCCCCGATTTTTTAGTTTTGGTAATTTCTGGTTTTGGTTTTTTTATGTTGTTTCAAACGTTTTTTTTTTCGCTTTTTGTCGTTATTTTTAATTTTAGCGATTTATTTCAGTTTTGGCGCTTTTTTCAGTTTTGGTGCTTTTTTGGTTTTGGGGATTTATTTTGGTTTTTGTGATATTTTTATTTTTAGAGTTTTTTTTTGTTTTGAAACTTTTTTTTTATGATATATATAGTTTTAGCGTTTTTTTATGTTGTAGTGCTTTTTTTGACGACTTTTTTTCAGTTTTTGGTGTTTTTTTTTAGTTTTTGGGATCTTTTTAGGTTTGGTGATATTTTGCGTCTTAGCGATTTTTTTAATTTTGATGATTTTTTCCTTTAAGCGCTTTTTCCATTTTGGCGATTTTTCGTTTTGACATTTTTTTAATTTTGGAATTTTTTAGCTTTAGCGTTTTTGAAAATTTCAAGAGTTTACCTCTTACATAGTAAAATTACATTAACTGATAGAACACCCTTTAATTTTTATTGTTTTAAATATCAGTATTAATTGGTATAGTCTATTCTACAGACTACACCAATTAACACTAACTTTGAAAATTTAAGGTGCCTATAAATGTATATGTAAGTGTCTTATATTACATTAGTATTTCAACATGTTTAGTTGTTCGCTTTAGAACACCCTTTAATTTTTAACTGTCATATATTTTTTGTTGTAGTGGCAAACGTTTTACATATTCTGTGCAAAATTCCGGTCCGTAGCTCTTATGGTTCCCGAGGAAATAGCCTGTGACAGACAGACAGACAGAAAGACAGATGGACAGACAGACAGACAGACTTACAGACAGACAGCGTAGCGAAAACCATAGGGTTCCTTTACACTTTTGGTGTACTTAGCCCTAAAAAGGGTAAAATCTAAAAAAATTGCGAAAACTCGCGAAAAATTGTTAACTTGCATATAAGCCCTAAATGTTATAATCACATAGCTTAAGCGAGTAGGATGATGATTTTGAAAAATTATTAATAACGAGAAAGGTATTTGCTTATATTTGATGAAACATCATAGATTAAAGATTTATACATACATATTTTCTATTAGCTGAAAGCATAATTTAATAAAACAATTTACAAAGATTACAATACATACATACTTACGTTTCTGCCCAGGAGTAAAAATTATTTTATTTACGAATGCATAGAACATTGAAATATACATAATTTGGTCTTACACATAAAATTTTAATACTACAATTTTTACATTTAGTTTATTATTCATTTTTCAAAAACAAAATTATTTATATAAAAATTTATAGTTCAATATCCTGCAGGATATATATACTATATATATACTAGATATCTTCAAATACGCACACATACACATTATTCTACCCGTTAGTTTATTGAAATGTACACTTTGCCAAATAACTACCCTCTAGGCAGCCTATCGACAATTGCACTAGTGAAAATGTCGACATCATTCCTTTTATGCGCGAGTAAAGACACGTTAGAGACACCGCTTCTAGTGTATTTCCGGTGAAATTGTCAACGAAAGCGTCAATAGTTTGTTTTCTTTTTTTATTATGCTGTGCAGTTAATAGCAGAGTTGCAAGCCGATCGGCGGCTAGCCGCTTCCGCTTCTGGTTAACTGTTTCAATTTTAAACAAATGTTTTTAGCTAAATAATGTAATTTTTTTAACTGAAAATACATAAATATTTTTTAAATTTAATTTTTTAATTTCAAATGGAATTTTTGAATTTCAAATAGGTTTTTGAATTTCAGTTAATATATTTGGAATTTCAATTGATATTTTTTTAAACTGAATTTATATTTTTTTAATTTCGAATGAACAGTTTTTAATTTCAATTGATATGTTTTAAGCTACAATCGGAAAAGGTATATACATAAATTTCAAAAATATTTCGGTCTAAATAATTTATTTAATTTTTGATCAAAAATAATATTAAAAAAATATATATGTGCTTAAGTTGTAGACGAGGATCACTAAATTCTACTAGTGAATATTTGGTTCAAATGTCTCCATATGGTCGTAAAAGAGCTACCTCGTTAATAGTGCTAAAGTTGATAAATTTTCAATAACAAGCCTATGCTATATGTCAGTATGCGATTACATTGGCCGGGGTACACCTAGTCAGTAGTACTATTGACAATGTCACTAGTAAATCTCAACAATTTTACTATCGGTATCGAACGTGGAAATATCAATATTGTAGACTAGAGCACCTAAAATTTAAAAGTGAATCTTTAGTGCAAATGTCTCCATGTGGTTCCAAAATAACTACTTAGTCAGTAGTGTTACAGTCTACTGATGGATTTTCAATGACAAGCTAATATTAAATGTCAATAGATTTACATTGGCTACATGCAGACTAAATTCAAAATTTCGACTTAAACAGATCGTATTAGGAAGTGCCCAGGTCTAACTATATAAAAATATTTTTTTATATACATATATGTATGAAAAAGAGTGAGGTTGGTTTTTTTTAGCAAAAATTTTCAAAATTTCAACATTTGAATATTTTTCAACTCAGACGGCAGAGTTTCATGACATTATTGTTAAACTTTTTCAAATTTTGTTGTTTAACTAACGAAGAAAACATTTTATAGATCGGATGATATTTGGATCCGATATCTGGAAAATACTAGACCAACGCTTTGAAATATTTAGAAATTTCAAATTCCAATGATTATAATTCTCTAACTATAAACGATAAGTAAACATACAAACACGTATCTTTTAGACCTTATTAAGGGCTATAATACAGCAAAAACGTTTTGACATCGGATGAGAAATAAAAAAAAGCACACAATAAAATAACCCTGATATGTGTTTCATGTTGATTCTACATGATCTTCAAAACACATTTTTCCTTTCGAAATTTATATTTCATGTTGATTTAATATTCCAGTACACTTAAATCAACACATTAACATTTTATTTATTATTTTACTTACGTGATGTATATATGAGATGTTTTTTAAAATCATGTTTTAAAATCATGTTGTACACTGATAGAAAAAGCGTCATAACCCTGATGTAATCTGACATCAATGCTATGTCAAGTGTCTTCATTTTTGACCCCATGACACTTAACATCATGGTGATGTCAACCTTTACATCAGCTGTTCATCAATACCAATGATGACAAATCTATCATCAATGCAATGACACACCAACATCAGAGAAAGGACGAATTGACATCAATTTTATGTCAAAATGTCATCAATATGATGTTGCTGATAGAAACCCCGTCATAACGCTGATGTAATATGACATCAATACTATGTCAAGTGTCTTCATTTTTGACCCAATGACACTTTACATCATTGTGATGTCAACTTTTATATCACCTGTCATTAATCATCTTTGATAAACTATAAGTGATATTATGGCGAAACAAATGAAAACTACAATATAATTATGTTTTTATTACCATAAAAATTGATTTTATTCATATAATATTTCTTACAACAAATTTTCACTTTTATCCACTTTTGCTTTGCTATTTATTAAGTTGATATAATTACACTTTTTTTCTCCACAAGTAGTAGGAAGGCAAACGCAAATAACAACAAAAATAAAAATACAAAGTAACTTTAAAAACAAACAAAAAGAAAACAAAAGTGTAATCAAATCAACTTATAGCAAATAATTAAAAATATGTATGTATATATATATATATATATATATACTTATAAATTTCACTCACAAGAACACCACGCGGTACTATTTAATTAACTTTAAAAACACAACTGATCTAGAAAAAACAAACAGAATTTTCTGCTACAACTTCTTTTATTTCATTTGTGTCAAGAGTATGTTTTTGTTGTTTTTCCGCACTTTACTCTCTTCGCGCTCATTCTATTTGATATTGATGACACTTGTGATGACTATGTGACATCAATATGATGAAAAGGTGTCATACTATCGCTTGTTGCAACGTTTTTCTTGTGTATGTATGCTGTACCGGCTTAGTTTTTTAAAGGTCTTGCGTATTTTATCTGTCATAGTAATGATGATAGGTGTACATCAATGCGATGTCATGTTTTTTAACTTTTTAAAAATGCGTTTAAACACAAAAATAAAAAATAAAACAATAACATTTGTTTTAGAATACAAACGACAAACATTATGACATTGTTTATTCATTTCTCTTATACATATTTTACAATTTAATAATATATAATAAGTGACATCGTATTGGTGTCATTCCAATCATAGCATTGATGACACTTAAACTATGACAAAATTCTGTAATGACATTTGTCATCAGATTGATGTCAGTTTTCGTTCTATTGATGACATTTTTCATATCATTGATGTCAGAATTCTGATGACAGGGCGTCATCAATGCGATGATACATTTTTCTATGAGTGTATTAACCCGAAACACATATGAAGCATAATCATAATTTTTTATGTATGTCTGAAGTATATTTGAGACTATTGCGGCTGCAGTGGTTAGTGCGTTGATTTAACTTTACTAGAATATTAAATCAACATGAAATATAATTATTTCGAAAGGAAACATTTTTTTTGAGATCATGTAAAATCAACATGAAACACATATGAAGCTTAATTTTTTATATTTTTTTCTTTTTTACATGGACAAAGTGCCCTACTTTGAAACTTCTTAGCTCCGCTCCTGAGCAAGTAGAAATACTCCTCTGATATGTTTGTATGTAATTTTATTTCGATAGAGCTCTCTGTTTAGAAATGCAAGATTTATGCTTCAAATATTTTGATTCTGCCCCACTGTCCGTGGTGGCAAAGTTGACTATCTCGGGTACGAAAAAAATGTTTGGGCTTTTACCTTTAACAAAAATTATCCGATTTTATTAAATTGCAAAGAAAAAACACTTTATTTCATTAAGATAATTGTAATATTTTCAGAGACATTTGGCTTTGAATTTTAAAATTTGATATTTTGTCGCGACTTTGTTTCTGATTACGTAAATATCATCGGTAATAGTACAGAAATATTTTATGATTTTTAATAAAATCCTTGTTAATACAATCAAAATATTCCGTACTTAAAATTAACTGAAATTGCAATATAAAATATATTAAAACTCAATTAAAAACCGGTCTACTTATTTTGCATTTAAGTTTAACAAAAAGTTTATTCAACTTTATATGTTAAAAAGTTAACAGATTTAAAACCATAAAAATGAATGTTTCCTTATTTGTAGCAGCTTCCGTTAAATAATCAACCCCAAGTTCCTTAAAAATAACTGATTTTTGCTTTATTTTTAAATGTTAACCCTGCTGTTAGGTTAAAAAAAACTTACGAATCTGTGGTATAGGATCATTTTGGTTTATATAGTTTTTTTTTAACAATAAATGCACTAAAATGTGTTTTTCGACTTCTTAATTATAAGTTAGCACCTATTCGAGATTTGTGGGATCGCTTCTGACTGAAATTATATCATCATTTCTGATTCTGCAGCACCTACGAGCGGTTTACCAAAAATTTCATCTACTAGAAACCTAGGGACTCGCAGCTGCTGCAAATTTAAATGCGATAGTAAGGGCATCATATGCTGCAAATTCATATGCAAATTACAACGAAAAATAATTACCTCATCATGCACTGAAAAAATTTAAATTTGTGCACTTGTTTTGTAAATTTTGTTTAAATCAATAAACATGAACTGACCAAAATGGTCCGAACCTAAGATTAGTAATTTTTTATTTTTTTATCTTCCTTTACATCATAGATAATTAAAAATTTCGTAGAAGTAGTAAAATATAAAAATATGTAATTAACTAACGATTTAAGTTGACATGTTGAACCGTTCAGTAGTTAAAGCGAAAAGAAAAAAAATTTACCAAAATGGTCCAAACCCCAACAGCAGGGTTAAGAAGCTTATTATTTCGTATGTTTAATTATTATTATATTAAATTTATATATTTACTCACAGTTTTTGGTATGTTAATTTTTATTGGGATCGAACAAAGCTCGTTCGGGTTTGAAATCCAACATATCAACCATCAGGCCAAAGCATAGTATATAAATAAGCTGCACGAAGACAACATAAACTTACTAAATTTTATGAATTTAACATTGCAAATAAAAAAAAAACACGAATGGTCTTGGCTGAAATTGAGCATGTGACCTCTCGTGTAATTGTCTAAAGTACTAACCACTACACCACTGATTTTAAATGTGTATTTATATAATTTCAATTGCAATTTCCGTTAATTTTACGTACAGAATATTTTGAGTATTTGTATGTGTGTGTTAGGCATGTACTTTTTTGGTACTTATAACATAAACAACGGACTATATTGAAAGCAACAGAAAATCCGTATAATGTGTATTTAGTTTTTTTTATTGAATGTTAGAATCAGTTAAAAATAAGATTGCTTAGAGTTTTAAATGTTTACTCTTTTAAAAATGATTGCACGGAATACCTTTTGAACAAAATACATTCCGTTGCTGTCATAATATTGTGAGTGTATGTATGCAGAAGAAATTTCTAAGTTATCTCATTTCATGTAGCTGTGAAAAAAAACACAAACTAAACTTTGAAAGGAGGGTGGCTAAATCTTTACAAAAATAGAGCTTAATTGTTGGACATGAAAATGTGAAGGAAATGCAAATTTCCAATATTTTAAGGCAAACTTGTAGACAGAGTGAGTAATATGATGGTATAAACTATCATTTTGAGGAATCAAATAAAACATAGAGGCAGCCAAGTATTACAACATGCAGTTTTCGAAGGCCAATACAACCCCACATCATCGTTCAGGAGTCTTTCTACTAAATAGCTGAATTATTTTTGATTCACCAATGCAACGCAACTGCTTCTTTATTATAACTGAACGTGAAGTACAATTGCTAGCACTGATAACAGTTGCATGTCAGTAGTAAGATTCTGTAATTTTTAACAATAACAACAGTTGTTGTATTGTCAACTTCTTAAGTTGTTTGCACTAACGACTTTACGATTCTGTGACTTCTTGTTAACAACATAGTTTAAATGTGACAACATCTCTGTTAAAATAAGCTAAAAGCGCAAAGAGGAATATAACAAAAACAAATGAATTTGTAATTGCCAAACAGTGCACAGATTTTTTTTTTTTCATTAATTTAATTATTTGTGTGAAATAATTGTTAAATTAAATGTTTAAGTAATATAAGTATTGTTATTTAAACGTAAATGGTTTATATATTTTTGTAGAAAATTAACGTTAAATGTTGATAAAAATTAAGTGCTACAGCCGAACAGCTGACTCGTTATATATTCGTTAATAACAGAAAAATTGTTGTCGCTAGTTAAACAACAGCAAATATTGTTAAAAATGTTACAGAGTAGCAAAATCGAGAATTTGCTTGTTAAATTTCTTAACAATGGCAACTACTGTTAAAATTGAATAGAGAATCGCACTACAGGCGTGGACTCATCTTAAGCTTTTTGGTGGGAAAATTTCAAATGAAACATACAATTTTAAAGCAATTTCTTCAAGGAATATATATATAGAATATAGAGGTATGTCTATTTTATTAGTCTTGGGAAGCGAAATATACCTTTTTCCCTACCCTAGAACCGCGCCTGCCTAATATCAATATAAACTACACATCTAAAATAGTGCCCTAACCAGTAGTCAGGTGACCATTCGCCGATACGTCCGTTGAACAACAGGGTATATCCAAATAAAATATGTATTTATGTACGCGTATACAAAAGAAATACATATGTATGCAAATATATGTATAAATAAGTACATATTTTTGTAATCTATAGAATAGTTATTTCTGAGTCGTATTTACTCATAAACTACAATTCATATACGAGTAGATGCAGATACATACATAGATACAGATAAAAAGAACACAAACAAAGAAAAAAAGTTTGGTAGGAGAAAAAGATACTAAAACCGAATATAAATAAGGATAATAGCAACAACAGCAAAAAAATAATATAAAAAAATCAAACAACTTAATAAAAAAATATTGGGAGTCAGGACAACAACCTATATAACCAAATGTATAATTGTTGAGAGCAGGCGCAATTTTCGATACAATTACTCAGTTTTTACAGAAACATAAATGAATTGAAATACAAAAAAAAAGAGAATAACAAAAAATGGGTGGAGTTATGTACCAAAAATCAGTGAAACGTAACGATTACGAAACAGTTTACGAGAGATTTTTTATGAATATTTGCTACTCAGAAATTAAGAGCAAGCGAGAGAGGAGCATATATTTTTGTATCTCAATCGCAAAGATACAAACTTATATAGAAACAAAATAAAGCATTTCAATTGCAAGTTGAAGTTGAAATGGAATGACAATAAATATAAAAGTAAATTTATTTAAACGAATGTTTTGTAATTGTATGGGTGTTGCCGCAGAAAACAGTTGCGCGGCTCTTTCATAAATTATTACGGATTTTGTAGTTGGTATCTTTCGTTTTTGCTTTTGCATAATATAGAATCTATCTATATAGGTACATTGTATTCCTATTGCTTAATGTACGACAGACTGTAAATGAAAATGTTTTATGTATTTGTTAATCTAAGAATTTCTAGCATATTATAGAAGCAGTGAAAATATCTACATACATACATATTTTTGAAAGAACAATGATTTATTCGGTGCAAAAATCTCTGTGTGCTTGTTTAAAGATATGTAGTATTTTATTTCTATTTTGTTGCAAGAGATACATACATATATGACAGAAATAAATATATATATGAATTGTGTATAATGCATTCTAAAAGCTAAACACATTTAAATTTTAAGTAAAAGGAAAATTTAAAGAATTCATAAAAAATATTATAATACAAAAACATTTTAATTTAAATATATTTAAATATTTGAAAATAGCCTAAGGAATCAATGACTAAAACTTTAATTTCGAATAAATTTTATTTAAATCATATTGCATTAAAATTTAATTCACGTTATTTATGATGGTATTTCTATCTAATTTTAAAAAAACCTGAATTAAAACAAATCGGATATAGCTCTTTTTCAACTGAAGATAACGATATGTAAATTCAACTAACAGTAGATATTCAAATCTTAATTCTAAAATTGTGAATTATTTAAGTCCATTGGGGCGTTTAGATCTTTGTGAATGCTAGAATTTTTAACTTATCAGGAATCTGCTTTAAACGTGCAAACAATTTTATTTTGCCGCCTTTATATATTTTCTATATTTGTTCCCGAAGCAGTGACCCATAAAGAGTTTCACAAGAATGATACGAGAAGCATGTTCGCTTCGATCCGGTGCGGTTACAATCATACCAAAGAAAGCATTATCGACTTGGTTTTAGCTCGTTCGAAAGCGTTCAGCAGCTCGTTTTAGATACAAACCTATGATCAAATCCATGTAATTTAAAAGGGTTTGATCATATGTTTCTGTCTAAAACGAAGTGCTGAGCTTGTTCTAATAAGTTGGGCCCAAGTCTAATATGTATTAAAACGGGTCATATAGGGTTTTACAAGAATGATGCAAGCAACATGTTCATTTCTACAATCATACCAAAGAAAATAATCTAGACTTGGGTCCAACTCGTTCGAAATCGTTCAAAAGCTTGTTTTGGGCGCAAACTTATGATCAAACCCATTTGAATTACATGGTCTTGATCATATGTTTGTGTGTGAAATGAGCTGCTGAATGAGCTCTAACGAGTTGGACCCAAGTCTAAAATAATCACAAACACTGCGAATGCTATAGTGTAAATCTTAGTGTTTGAAATGAGCTATTGTATTTACAATCATTGCTTGTTGTTGAACAAAATATGGTTGCATCACAAAACCTCACATAATCGGGTATACAGGAGAATTAAATACTCGTTGCAGATCTCTGGTACACACATACTGATATCATTTTCTTAAATAACAATATGCAATAAGAAAACTGGCCAGGGCTACCACCATATTTTTTTGAGGTGTTTGGTGCCGGAACTACAAAAAGGACGAAAATCTAAGTTCTATGGATAAATTTTTTTTCTATTAATTTGTTTCTAAAATTTTGGGATTTTTTTAAAAGACTGCTCTGAATAATTCCGAAACCATTGAGTATATAAAAAAATAATGTTAAAACGTTTTAAATGTAATTGAATCAGCAATTTCGAAAAGGGCACATATATGAAATTTTAAACTTTTCAGAAAATGAAACAAACTAATTATTTTCTAATGAAGAATACTATTTAAAAAACTTATATATGGATTATTCTAATGAAGCATAATATTTAAAAAACTTATATATGGATTATACTCGTATTTCGGAGGCAATTATCAATCGAAAGTTGCAAAAATATTTTGATGTTAACGTTATTATATATGTTTTTTATATATTTTAAACTAATGAGATGTTCCCTTTTCGAAATTTACGGTATTGAGTACACATAACTTATTTTTATTTTAGGTATCTAATATAAGTATAAAAAGCAATAAGAAGAAAAATAGCAATAAGTACGGCGCAGCGCTGCATTTTTACGTACTCTGTGCTTAAACAATAATTTTGAAAAGGGCACATCTCTTAAGAGTAGTGACAATTTTATGTACATGCCATGAATACGACAGTAAAATGAATGCCAGGAATGATCCCTTTTCAAGCATAGTGGTGCAGGAAAGCATTTATAACGCATTGATGTAAAAAAACGTGTTTGTATAAATATGCGAAATGTGCCCTTTTCGAAATTGCATATTCAAACTTATTCCAAGTTTTTTCGTGGTTTTGGGATTTAAATTGGACAACCGCTTTAAAAAATCATGCTGAAATCGGTGTAGGAGTCTTTTGAAAAATCCCAAATCTTAGAAAAAAATAACGTATCCATAGAATTTTAAGTTTCGACTGTTTTTGCAGTTAGGAGGCCATAACACATGGAAAAAATATAGTGCTGATCAAAGCTGTTGACAAAAGTTTAATTTTGTTGCATAGTGTAGTTTTTACCAAACTTTCTTTTTTCGAGCGCTATAAAATATTGATTTTTATTGCAAGTACGGCTAAAATATTTTCTTATTTTAAACTTAATTCATTTAAAATAATCAGCATAAAACAATTTTTAGAGCTATAATTTTCAACAAAATTTTATTACTTTTGTTATTATAAAATCTTTAAATCAAATCAATTGAAAATTATATAGTGCTTGTAAACAAAACGCTAGCAAATCTACACGTCAACACTTCAAAGAAAATCTATACTTTGGAAGTACTTGTCTTAATGCAGAATATAATGTTAGCACTATATAAACACCTACATACATGCTCTTATGTACGTATATACACTTGTAAATGCATTTGTATTAGGGTGGTACTCATTTGGAAAGGATTTAGAATACTCGGTAATATCTGCTAGAAACAATTTAATAGTGCAAGAACTAGTGAATAAAAACTAATAAAATCATTTATTTTATTTATTTATTTAATATTAAACTTATAGCTAAATATAAGATCAATATAAGGAAGTGTAAGCACTAACTACCAGGGCCATCGGCTATAATAAAATTAAATATAAACTTCGTAAGTTAATTCTAAAGTGAGTAGATGAAATTAAAAATACAAATAGTATTAACTTTTAATATCAATCAATTTAACTAGAATTATGAAATTGTAAACATATTAACATATTTACTTACTAATGCTGACTTTAGACGACATGTATTTTACATCTGACTTGTCAAATTTCCCACTGCAAAAGTGATACATGCCGTGTGAAACATATGAAACATTGTCAGATGACATTTACAGAAGCAAAGTCAGATGAAAAATGTTCAATTAGACCGTGTTCTATTTTCATCTGACAAGGCATCTGACATCAGCTGTATTAAATTATCAAAAGTGTGGTTTGGCTGAAAAAACATTAAAAAGCAAAGAGCGCTTTATATATTTACGAAAATTGTGCAAAAACTCAGCTGTTGTGAACACTCAGAGGTTATGTCAGATGTAATTGCACATGTACGTGTGAAAGCATATATTATAAACCGTCTGTAAATTGACAATTTTGACAAACATGCGACGTTACATATGTCTCACACACCTAACAAGCCATATGTAAAAAACATGTCGTCTAAAGTCAGCATAATCAAACCAAAACAATATCACAATAACACACCGACTTTTACACCCGGAAGCCATTATTAAAAAGATTTTAAAATTCGATTTTTAGTGCTTCCCGACTGCTTTTCATGTAAGAGTATTTAGTACTAATAACACTGGGCGGTCACGCCCACGAATGGTTCGTCCGATTGGAATAAGAAGACCATCACAATGAGAAATAAAATTACCTTTATGTCATTTATAATTTTCTTTTTATATATCCAACTGTTCCAGAGCAATTTAGAAATTAGCGATGAAAAATTAGTTTTTTCGTAGACATTTAAACTCAAAAAAAAAAAATTAAGCGAGCAAAAATGTTAAATTTTTAGCCTGCCTTTTTTGACAATTATGTTTTAAAACCCCTACGCAAAGTCACGCACATTCACATTACGGACTTTTGCTCCATGCCTTTTTCGACGTTTATACAAATGCTTAATGCTGAGAGTACGAAAATGACAAGGAAGAATATCAAAAACCCCTCAAATAAAAATTCGTGCCTTTTTTTCTTACCCCGTTACCTTCTCCACACCTCTCTCTCTCTCAAACTAAAAAAGCCTGCCTTTAAAGCCAAGCAGAAAAGACACAATGTAAATTGCGTGTTACAAAGTCAAATATCTTCTCAGCAATGAGAGATACGGAAACACATGTTGGCACATTATTTCTTTTTATTTTTTAGCTTAAGTTTTTTTAAGTCCCAGGTTGTCAACTTTGACTCACTGTAGATCCTCTCGTGTCTGCAGCTGCTAACTGAACGTGTTATGGAGCCTGACTCCTTATTTAAAGGTGCTTCAAGTTTCAGCTAAGTCCAATCAGCAGTTTACAAGTTTCAGATTTATTACCACCTATTTTGCAAAAGTCGTACTGTCCATAAGGATAATTTCCATATTCATTAATCATATGTACATGATTTGTGTTAATAAGGATCTCGGCGCACGGTAGTGCTCCAGGCCTAGTTCCGGCCACAAAGTGTGTACAATTACATGAAATCTTTCGAACTGTTTTTACCCCCGACCTCATAACTTTGCTCCACTTAATCATAAAATAATGAAATTTGAAACATAAGGTCTCCTACAGAGGTAACCTCATAGGTGAAGTTTGAAAGCTCATCCATAAAAGCTTCCCGAGGTATGAAGGTGTAAAAAATGCATATTTTAGTACATATTCACTGAGTGACTCATTGACTGACTCACTGACTCATCAATATTATTGGGAACTTCCACAATAGCTAGAAAGCTCAAATTTGGTATACGGGTAGGTCTTGGTGAGCAAATAACTAGAAAGGTCTGAAAACAGACACTTTTCACCTGGGGGGAGTAGGGAGCCCCTTCTTTGTATGGGGCACTTCCGGTATAGCTAGAAAGCTGAAATTTGGTACACAGGTAGGTCCTGATGAGGAATTACCGAAACATTTTAAAACAGACACTTTTCACCTGGGGAGAGTAGAGTGCCCCTTCTTTGTATGGGGCACTTCCAGTATAGTTAGAAATTTGGTACACAGGTTGGTCTTGATGGGAAAATACTAAGAGAACTGTGAAAACGGCAATTTTTCATATAGAGCGGGGGGAGGCTAGGGTTCTCCTTATCTGTATGGGCACGTATTGTACCAAATAAAAGCCTAGAAAATACTGAGATCCGCACAACAACACAAATGTGAAGATAAGGCCAAGTTCCTATTCAAACATTTCGGCCGTAAAAAGTACTGATACCAAAATAAGTATCAAGTTCTTGATAGGTATAATACCATCTCATTTCTAGGCAACCTGTTGGCTTGGTAATATTGTTTTGCCTTTCTACTATAAGAAAGAGTTATGGGAAAAATGTTGCCAAACTTACAGGTTGCCTAGAAATGAGATGGTATTGTGCCTATCAAGAACTTGATACTTAGTTTGATCTCAGTGCTTCTTACGGCCAAAAGTTTTGGATATGAACTTAGCCTTATTTTCACATTTATGTTTTTGTGCGGATTGCCTTTACATACAACTAGAGCCAAATAAAAAGAGGATAAATATATCAAATATACAAGAACATATTTGAGAGATTATTGCAGTCTCCGAAAACAACGTTCTTATGTTCTGCTGTGTAACTCAGTTTTTACTAACGTTAATTATTCCCTTCTTATTGTTTCCTGCCCAATTCATTCTGAATAAAATGTGGCCTAATAAAAATTCCTTGTGATTATATACTTTCATAACATTTTGTTTATTCGCAGATTTGTAGAGGGATTTTCTCTCTATATTACAAAGTGAAACCCTAATGAAGTAATATAAATTTGTGTACATGTATGTATGTAGTATTATGTAGTTTAAGTTTTATTTGCTAACAATAAATGCAGGCAAATAAATATAAATTATTTAATTCAATTTTTGCTCAGTAAAAACTAAATAAAATTATCAAGAAAACATGAATAGTTTTTGTATTACGTTCAGCTGAGTATATCGGATGGTTTGTCTGCGCTTTTGTCTGCTAGAATTTTGTGTCTTTAAACGTGATTTAGTAGATTTGTACTGTAAGTAATTTTAGATCATACTTGTACTCATCGACGTCGTCATCATTTTAATCTTTTATACTCCTTCGTAGTTTTGATAATTGTACACCTGAAGGAAATTAAGGAATTGTTGTAAGATGAAATTAGAGAGACAGAGAGAGAGAGAGAGAGAGAGAAATACTTTAATATGGGCACTCCTAGAGTTATGTAATCTAGAAAATCTTATACAGCCCAATTATGAATATCAACTCCCTGAGAATTTTTTCTTTACCCCCTGTTCTTCTTCTAAATAAAATCTTCCCGGGAAATGTTACCCTTTTCCCATTCCTCCTATTTTTAATTACAATTTCCCCAGGAAAAAATTCCCAGCGACAAATGTAAGTATTCTAAATACGAGAGAGAAATTCTTGCGAGTTGTCTCTAATACTCTTTAATTCTTTCAGTGTGTTTCATTCGTTGTAGGTACATGCATGTATGTTTGTATGAAATTTCAACTGTAATTTTCTTACAGTTCTTACAGACAAATCTATGCCAAACCAACCTTAAATAAAGCTAACGAAATCCTGCCAATCCAATTCAATTTCGATTCCAGACCTAAAATTTATACAGAACTATTAAATTTGTTCAATATACCGTACATACATAAACTTTTACTATATTCCTTTATAATTTTCAGAATAAAAAGGAAACACGACAACAACTGTCTGCAATTTAGCCGACCACGCAGTTTATTGTGAAAAATTATTTCTTTCCTTGCTGTTATAAAAATTTTACAATTGCATTGTAAATACAATTCGTATTACAATGAAGTTCAAATTAGGGATGTAACGAATACCGATACCGATACCGATATATCGGCGATACTCCAGATTTTCCGATACATCGGTATCGGCGATATTTTACTGTCGATACGACGATACTTTTAAAATTTTTTTGAATTAAATTCACTTCGTTATTTTTTAAATCTTATTAATATCAATTTTAAAAATTAATAATATTTTATGCTGTTATTTTGTAAAAAATATATTTTTTTTTGTTAATTTTACCATGAATTCAAATTCAAGTCGTTGTTTTTTAAATCTTATTCCGGCAAAAAAAAGATACTCCAATGAAGTCATGAAAATGTAGAATTCGCGATCTAGAAGTATTGCAAATTTGGATAATTTCTAATTAGCTTCACATTTCCCTGCCATTGCAAGAAGTTCTTTTTTTCGATTACCAATCACCGAATTGGAAGCGATGCTAGGACAAATTTCTTTTTCGGTATTCTATAATGATTTTTCGTCTAGGAAAAAGGATAAAAAATTACCCATTTTCAAAATTTTTTTAATGCGAATTTAAACTCAGAATGTATTTTCATGTAAATTTAAGTGAATAAATATAAACTTATAAGTCTTCTAATAATTAAGCTATTAAGTTATTTAGAAGAATAATAGTTGATAAATGTCCTTTAATAAAATCGATTTTTTTAAACACATGGCGAGTACTTTTTAAAATTATAAAGGAATTAAAAATTGTTTCTTGCTTTTCTACTAATTATCTGCATATTTTTAATATAGATTTTTTGGAAGCAAAGAAAATGTAGCTCCTTAAAAATTACTTCCAATGTTTTATCAATTTTAAATATTCTCTCTTATAATGTAATTTTGTATAATAAAAAAAATTGCACTTGAGTTTTGTTAATCTAAGCTTGAACTCAATTTCAATATTCGTATCGGTATCGGAATCGGTATCGGCGATATTTATTTTTAAATATCGGTATCGGATCGGCAAAACGGCGTATCGTTACATCCCTAGTTCAAATCAAGTAACGATTGTAAGCTATGCTTACTTTGTTGCTTAAGATTTGTACAAAATTCGTGAAAATATTTTTCATCTTTTTGAGCTCAAATTGATTAATGACGTTTATACCTTTTTGTTTTGGGCCGTTAAAGCTGTTAACAGGAATTGGGCATAATTCATATAAATTGTTAGACCTTTGAAATACGTGTAATATTTACAAATAATAATATCTACGTTTAGAATTAATGAAACTAAAATTTTTTTTAGGCAACTGTACATATCGCCTGACAAGAAGACGCTGGAAGTGTTGGTACGGTGCACAGTGATTCCAATTGGAAAGAAATTGGTAATAAAAAATTTTATAAAAAATTATTGCTTTTGCTCAAACTTTTACGATATCGCCAAAACTACTATGCAGATTCAGAAATAATGTTTATACGGCTTAGCCCTATGATTTCGCCCTATGATATAACTTACTAATGATTAACATTTTTAGTCAGCTTAAATTGGAAACAATATTGAATTCTTTTTTTAGCGACGAAAATGGGTATTGAACCGTGATCACTTGCTTGTCAGCCATCATACTTACCACATTGATATCGCGCAACAATAAATATAGATGACATAGAGTTAACATTAAACATGAAGTATATCCTGACATCTTGTCAATAAGTTTTGATCTAACTTTTAGCTAACTCAAAGTGATACAGATAAACATAAGTTTATACAACATTGTTCAAAAACAACTGACTCATCACTGCATCAGCTTTGAGCTAGGTAAAAGTTAGCTCAAAACTTATTGGAAAGAGGTTAGTTGTACAAAAATAACTCACTAATCTCTTCATCAGTTTTGAGTTAGCTTAAAATTAGTTCATTACTTATCGCGTGGAAGACAGCTATACAAAAAACAGCTGACTCACATCTGTATCATTTCTGAGTTGGCTCAGAAGCTGGCTAATACAAATCCGACAGGATTATATCAGTTCCATATTACGAATAAGAGAACAAAACGAATCTCAAAGTACTTGCCTACGTATAACCCTTGAATTCCTCTCATCCCTCTCGCACACAACGTAAGAAACGCAGACTAATTTTCTATACATACAGGCGTGATACAGAAACTTTTACGAAAGCGAGAATTACTGAAATATTCAATAAAAATTATTAAAAACTTCTCTATGTTTAGAAAGACATTCATATTAGTACTCAAATCGTAAATGTATCCCGTTTACTTATAGATATCATTACAATTTTACAATTACAATTACAACCATAAACAAAAACGTACGAGTGTGTTTATTTTATTCTGATGATATATTTTTGTATTTTCTCTAAAAACTTTCATATCGATGGTCATAAGTTGACAATACGTAACTGGTTTTTACAACTTTTCAGTAGAAGAAATTACGTTATAAATATGCTGAAAGCGTTACTAGCATAGAAATAAAATAGCTGAAATTTATTTACTAATTACTAATTTCTGTTATTTTATTTTGAGAATGGGAACGTTTTCTGCGTTTTGTGAAAAATAATAAAAATTCAGTTACAAGTTGTCAATGTATGACCATCGATATGATATCCAAAAGTTTATAACGACCCTTAACCACAAGAAAATCGGAATCCATAATTTCTAAATTTTATACTAAATGCATACTTCTTTTATTTTTAAAAGTAATATTTCGTTAATATTAAGCAAATAATACTATTTGCTTTGATGTATGTATAGGAAATGCTTTAGGTTTTATTGAATTACTTTTAAGACGATGTATGCTTGTTTGGATACGATTTTTTGCTTCATGACACATATTTTTCATAATGAAGTTAGTCAAGGCTAATATCGCGACAAGTAAAAATTTTTGCGACGAGTGTTCATCAATTTCAATTTTGCAGTTCTCTACTTGAAACAGAGAATTTTATATTTTGGTGTGATTATTTCGAACTAATTTGCCTTTGACTCCAAACGATTTTATTGCACAAAAGTCCGTAACGTGATATTCAGAAAGAATTAGACAGTGTAATTATTCTAAGGAATCAGGGAAAACTTTCCAAAAAACAACGCTGCCCTGTTCTGCCGTGTATGTTGAGAATTTTCCTTTGAAGAATACCTACGTAAAAAAAATATGTAAAAAATATATTTACTTCTCTTTAAAGCACCATCCAAAGTCGATTATAAGATTCTTCTAAAGACGCCGGAATAAAGCCGATGAAACATTGGGAACAAAAATTGTTTTATTTGCATATAACTTGGAGGTTACACGTTCAAGTTTTGTTTCAATTTTTGTTTCAAGTTTCAATACATTCACACTTTTTTACTAACACACTCACATAATTGGAAATTGACTACCAACTTGATTTCAATTTTTCTTTCAAGTTGTCTTTCAATTTTTCGTTCAATTTAAACAGCTGATCTCTATTATTGTAAGTAAATTACAGAAAGACTCGGCTATAACGAACTTTGTGCAAACAGCAAAAAAAAACCGCTCTATGACAAGTTCGTAATAAGCGTAGTTCGATACAAATGAGGATTCGTTAACTACGAATTCGCTATTACGAATTATTTTTGTATGAAAATGGCAACCAAAACGTCGACACTTTAGACTTAGATCGTTACAACCGAGAATGCGTTATAGCCGGGTTTTACTGTTTCGTTGTTGATTCCTTGACGACGGCATCTTGAAAACAAAATTGAATATCAAGTTGCTTACAGCCTACGTCACAGCGTCAATTTAAAGTAGTTTTAACAAGCAATACGTGTGATCAACTTGAAAGCAGTTTCTTGAACGTGTAACTGCAGAGTAAAGTAAAGAAAAAATCTGATAATAAATAGCCTAAATAATCAGATTTAGGTCCATTATAGCTTACAATTTTTAGAATCGAATGGACTATTCAATGATATTATAAATCTATGGATTTTTTTTTATTATTTGTGCTACAAAACAGCTTCCGAAAAGGTGATGAACTTTAAAAACTTCAAAAAAGTTAAACTTTTATCCATTTTAACTTGGTCGCCTTCTATTCGACCAGAGCCACTATACGACGCGTAAATTAGTAGCCTTTCAAATAATATATAATTCATTTTAAACGAACCAGCCTTTGATTCTGAATGGCGCTTTAACAAGAAGTATACACCGCAAAACGAAAATGAGCCGTTATATTATGCACAATGGCTGAAATGAAATTTTTATCCTTTTTTGTGTTTAGCACATCATAATTATTGTAAAAAATGCTTTAGAAAATTAAAAACTAAAAAAATAAAAATTTGTAAAAAAAATATAGAATATTAAAATACCATTTTTCATGATATTTAGGGATAAAGGATACTTTGGCATTATAGAGGCACATGTAGCAGGAAGTTATGTCCTTTTTAATCAGTATTCGTTTAGAGGAGACTGAGACATTTCAAATGACATTAAACTTATTTATATCGGATGACCCGCTCTAAAGTTATTCAGTCTTCAATATGACGAACTTTTCTCAAAAATGTCCGAGATGCCAAACTTTAGCGGCCTATAAAATTGAAGCCATAAGAGGTATCGAGATATTTTTTTGCTATGTTACGTGCACACAGGTATAGAAGATTTGTGTCGATTTTCATTAAAATTGGATACGTGAAAAATATAAACCCTTGTTTTCATGTCTAAAATTTTCGTTTTTATGCCATAACGCATAAACACAGAATTACAATGAAACTCTTTCTTATATTAAAAGTAAATTGATTTGAAATAGCTTTTTTTTCTTTTTTTTTAAGAACCAACCAATTAAAGCCACTTTCATTCGGAATGGCATTAAATAATTTTTCCCGCCTGTACTCTCTTTTTTTTCCTTAAAGCTTAAAATAATTTTAATTAAAATTGCTTCTGCAAATAATAAGGAAACTAAAAATAATATCCATACATAGTTATCCACGCAAAAATGGAAAAATGGTCGCAATACTCTTATATGTACACATCATTTAATCCTTTGCAGGTGACAGAGAAGCACCGGCAGAAAAAAAACAAATAGCTTAAATTCCTTTTGATGTGGTCTACCGATGCTGATACAAGTGTTGAATAAATTAAGCCAGCAAGGAAAAATGTATGTAAAAGGATGTGTTAATATAATTTATTGTTTGAAAATAACTCATCTCTCGTAACATTCAAGCACGTAATTAACGCAATAATCAGTTAAACTCACATGAATAATTGTTCAAATGTAGAATGGAGGATGTTTTGTATTGCCGGTATTCTGAAGTCTATTGAAGGAAGCTGGATAATGCCACGGGAGTATGAAGCTATTTCCTCCATAAAATAGCATGAAAACAATAAAAAGGCAGTCTTGTGAGGAATGAATGTTCTTCTCAAGCCACTTGTCTTTTCCAACGTTGATTAAATTGTTGCATACTCCACTCGACTTTTCCATATGGATTGAATAGTTAAAATGTTTTGCCATTTATTCAAGTGTAAAATGTTGTCCTGCAGCTATTTATGCGTAAATATTGTGTTCTATCGAATTGGAGGAGGCAGTTGAGGAATCCATATAAAAAAATTTACACCTACTTGGTTAATGATTTTATTATTAGTAATAGATGAGGTGCCTTTTATTACCATGAATGAGTAAATGAAGGAATGAATATGGTTAAGAGTATGAGTGAGTGGAAAAAGTGACTGACCGATAAGCAAGTAAGAAAATTGTTGCGGAGGTCATTTTGTTGTTTGTGTAAAACGCTGGCTAAGCTGTGGCAGATGATGGATGCGTGCTGTCCATGCGTGTGACTATTCTGATAATGTGTGGTTAAGTTATTTTGCTCTGCTGCGTAAATGGACGGGTAAATATGTATGCATGTATGTATGCGGTGTCGAAGGTGTTGTTAAGGAATTTGATTTTCACACATACACATACACTTTCTCCAACTGCATATTAACATGATAACGAGCTTGATTTTCCCACATTTTAATTATGTGTTATTAATATTAGAATGATTTATTTGTCAGCCTTGAATATTCAATTAAAACTATTTTATCCCTTTCAGACCCATCACGAAAATATGCTCTCACTTTCACAAAAGTAAAGATTTAAAATTTTTCTTTTTACAGACGTTTAAAATTTAATTTTTAAAATTTTTTCACAATCATGAATTTTTGAAAAAGGACCTGACACGTTTGTGTATTTTGGCCATTTACATGTAAAATAATTATTATTTTTCGAAAAGGACCAAGCACAATTGTGTACTTTGGTCGTTTAGTGGTAAAATAAGTTTCATATTTTAATAAAAAGGATTCATTGTATTTCAATTTTATTCAACTTAAAAATCAAAAATAAATTAGTTTAATAACAAAACAAAACAGAAATCAAATAAATAAATTATACACAAAAAAATGTAGCGCATAAATTGGCATAAAAGAAAAACAAATTCAATAAAACTTGAAAAATATAATTATTTAACGAGATATGTTTTATAAACTTAAGACTAAAATATAGGAACTTTGTGATTCATTCAAAACTGGAATTAATGTTTGGTATGATAACCCTTAAAACAGTCCTTGTCTTTCGCAACACACAAACTTACTTAGCACTTTTGACATATTGCCCGTGTTCTGCTTTCACAGAAAGTGTTCCGACATCTTTTTGCGGTTCCATCTACAAATTGGGGCCAATGGTCATAACGATCGTATCTGATGTCATCTGGAGCATTGTGAGGACGGAATTTTGTCCCGTGAAACTCATGAGGTAACTCAAAAGGTTCAGCTATTTCTGAAGGAGGTTCTTTGTACTTAGCTAGCACTTCTCCTATTTCTAGTTTGAAAGTGAGGAATGTTTTTATGTTTTTCTTCGGAACACCAACTATTCTTGCATCATTTCTGTATTCCATCCAGCTGTTGTATATCGCCATGTCAAGATAATGAAAAAAAACTTTCACTGGCCATTTCTTAGTCTTCATGCTGATGCGGTAGTATTCCATCATTTGATCTGCTGTATCCACGCCACCCATTTTTGAATTGTACAATTGAATTACCGCAGGTATTGGGACTGGCAAACGACGTTTTTTAGCTTTTATCCAACGTTCTACTTCGCCAACCGGGTCCTTTCCACATGCAGTTGAAGCAATCGTTACACACTTTGTGTCACACCATTTTACAACAGCAACTTTGTCGTCTTTAACGAATTGAGTCATACTACCACGTTCCATTTGCTTGTCTGATGGAAAGTTAACTCTTTTTCCTAGCCGATTTCCCATAATAGTACCAGTTGCTTTAAAACCATTCTCTTCAAGTTTTATCATTAGAGGTATTGTTGTGAAAAATCGATAAAAATAAAGAAAACTGCCTTTGGGTAGGAACTTGGTTAATCTCAACACAATTGATGGTCCATGACCCAGTCCACTATCAGGAAATGTACCAGCCCCTTGAAACATTTCGAAGTCAACGATTAATCCTTCGGAAGTAGCACAAACAAGATTTTTCAAACCCACTGGTCGTGGCTTTGATCTTATGACTTGCTTTGCTGGACATCTGCCAGTAAATGGGACCATTTGCTCATCAATGGAATAAGATGTAACATCGGTAGCTAATTGATTGCAACGATTCCTTACTAAATCAATTACTGGTTGGACTCGCCAAAGCTTGTTCGTTGCATTGGGCATTTGATTATCAACAAAGTGAATCATATTTCTCAGCCTAAAGAATTTGTTTCTCGACATTGCGCTAGATATAAGCTCATTTCTAAAGTCCTTTGACCAGTACATATATACCTGTGAATAATTTAGGCAACCCATGGTTATAGCGCAGCCGTAAAAATTCTTAATATCGGCTTTTGTGAGGGTCATCTCTTCCCCGGTAGTTGCTAGAGCATATATTTTTGTATATTGTACAGTTTCTTCATAGTGGCTTTCCACAAAATATCTTGAAATATATTCGTAAGGCGATCGTAGTTCAACAACATTTTGACAGCTATATACCGTTGGAATAGTATAAACTGGAAACTCCTTTTGTTTCCATATGTCTGCTCGTGCCTTATTTAAAGTGGTATTTATATTTGAAACAGCAACTGTTTCTAAAAAAATGTAAATTGATGTTCAAATACATGTAAGCACAGTTGCATTAGAAGCGTTTACCTCCTTCAGATCCGCCTATGAATGTTTTTGACGCAGATGGAATGCTTAATACTGGTACATCATCAGCAATATTAGAAAGGTTTCCTAAGAGCAATAGTAAATAATATTAGATATGAAATATTACAAGAAATAAGCGGTTACCATCTTCAACTTCGTCCTCAGATGAGCTATCATCGCTATGTGCACTGTTAAGAAGAGAATAACTAGGTTTCCAAGCAGCATCGCGGTACTCATCATCAGAGGAAAAATCATCTTCTGAATTGTCGAGAATATTCAGAACTCTTTGCAGGTCTGCATCCGTGGATAAGTTAAATTTCTTACCTATAAAATTTAGATAACACAATTGTGAGTTTGCAAAGAAATGTCAATTTGTGACCGTGAAACACGATTGTGTTATCTGAGTTTTGGCTCCATTTAACTATTGATAAAACTTTATATTTCAATTAAATCACTTTCGAACACTATTTTATAAACTATTGGCTACCCAAAATCACTCTCATCAGAAACAAAACACTTTTGCTCTCTCTTGTTTTTTTACTTACCACGCGACATACTTCTTCTCACATCGAGTGCACTGAGGAAACTGATTTTTATATTTTTTTTTGCAGAAAGTTTGCACTTATTCTCTTTTTTTATAATTAAAAAAGAACCTAACACAGCTACTGCTTTTGAAAGTTTATTCAAAAAATAAAAAATTTGCTTCCTAGAATTTTTTCAATCCACATCGCACAATTGTGTATGCTGGGTCTGAAAGGGTTATTATCTGTTTAAGGCATGAAAAGATGGTTTATTATGCTTATGAGTATATCCGTTAGTGGTATTGGAAATGAAATCGTCTTTAAAGACAACAAGCAAGGATTTAATTTTTAGAAAAAAACTTCGAGTAAAATACTCACGTCATATACCAAGAAAAATTTAGAAGTCTTAGTAATTGGTAACAGTTTTTTTAATGGGTTACAAAGTAACTGGTAGTACTTATAAATGGCATTATTTTGCAAGGCATAAAAATTAAAGGCAGATGCCTTTGAAAATTTTTTTCCGGTACAAAATAACTAATAATGAAATTATATTTAGAATAATGTATTTTTGTAGAACATTTCGACCCGCTATAGCGCCGCTGAAGGTGATTTTTTGTCCCTTTTTAAAAAAGGGAGAAAAAGACCCCCCAGCGAAAAGTTATAGGGTTAAAATGTGCCACAAAAAATTTTCTCGTGGTATTTTACATAAAAGTTCTAAACGCATCTTATACTTTAAATTAGGGATGTAACGAATACCGATACCGATACCGATATATCGGCGATACTTCAGATTTTCCGATACATCGGTATCGGCGATATTTTACTGTCGATACGACGATACTTTTAAACATTTTTTCAGTTTTTTTAACAAATAATTTATTTTGGTTCGATTTTACCATGAATTAAATTCAGTTCGTTATTTTTTAAATCTTATTAATATCAATTTTAAAAATTAATAATATTTTATGCGGTTATTTTGTAAAAAAAAATATTTATTTTTTGTTAATTTTACCATGAATTCAAGTTCAAGTCGTTGTTTTATAAATCTTATTCCAGCAAAAAAAAAAAGATTCTCCAAAGAAGTAATGAAAATGTAGAATTCGCGATCTGGAAGTATTGCAAATTTGGATAATTTCTAATTAGTTTTACATATCCTTGCCATTGCAAGAAGTTCTGTTTTTCGATTACCAATTCGGTGGAAGCGATGCTAGGACAAATTTGTTTTTCGGTATTCTATAATGATTTTTCCCCAAGGAAAAAGGATAAAAAATTACCCATTTTCACAATTTTTTTATGCGAATTTAAACTCAGAACTGTATTTTCATGTAAATTTAAGTGAATAAATATAAACTTAGAAGTCTTTTAATAATTATGCTATTAAGTTATTTAGAAAAATATTAGTTGATAAATGTCCTTTAAAAAAATCGATTTTTTAAAAAGCATGGCGAGTATTTTTTAAAATTATAAAGGAATTAAACATTTTTCTTGCTTTTCTACTAATTATCTGCATATTTTTAATATAGATTTTTTGGAAGCAAAGAAAATGTAGCTCCTTAAAAATTACTTCCAATGTTTTATCAATTTTAAATATTCTCTTATAATGTAATTTTGTATAATAAAAAAATTGAGCTTGAGTTTTGTTAATCTAAACTTAAACTCAATTTCAATATTCGTATCAGTATCGGAATCGGTATCGGCGATATTTATTTTTAAATATCGGTATCGGTATCGGATCGGCAAAACGGCGTATCGTTACATCCCTACTTTAAATGTAAGGCTTGCAAGACTTCTTATGCCGAATACTTCCGAATACTTCTGAAAAGGTACGAAATTAACCTTTAAGCACATTTTAAATTTTGAATGATTTCTGGCATTTAAAGGGAGCCAAAATGAAGTTTATACATAATAGAATTTTATGGGAAATATATTTGTAAAACATTTTTAGTATTTATTATCAATTTCAGAAACGAGGTAAAAGAAAAGCTTAAAATTGTTTTCTTCTTAATGACTAAAGTATACATATATATCAACTACAAGTGATCACTGGCTAAATTCTGATTGTCGAACACCATATGCGCAAATCCTGTGTGACGAACACTACACTCATATAAACATTTTTTGGTGTCTCCAAAGAGATACCTTCAACTTAGGAGTAGTATTTAGTGGGGTTTAATTGTACTTTCGAATGGTATAAAACATAATTTGCTAACAGCTATTTGTTACGATATAATTGATCACAAAGTTTTGTGATGCACGCTACAAGGAAATGGAAGTAGTTTTTTAAAAATTCAAGTGTGTTTTCGTAATTTTTTTTTAGCGAATTTTACCTAATATAGCACACAAAATCTAATTCATAAAATAATAAATTAAGTAAAGTGCGACTTTGGCTCGCTCACGAAGGGTTCCGTACGAATACACATATATCCCTTTTCATTTTTGCCCTTTTTCATTTTGGCAATTTTTTCGTTTAGCTTTTTTTTAGTTTTAGTGTTTTTATTTTTTAACTTTTTGTCGTTGTTTTGGCGATTTTTTTTTTGGTTTTCGTGCTTTTTTTCATTTTGCTGATTTTTTCGCTTGCAGATTTTGTTTTTTTTTTTTGTTGAAACGTTTTTTTCGCTTTTTGACAATTTAGTTTTACCGATTTATTTAAGCTTTGAAGCTTCTTTCAGTTCTGGGGTTTTGCGGATTTTTCGGTTTTTGGTGATTTTATTAGTTTTAGCGTTTTGTTTTTGGTTTTAACACTTTTGTTTCGTTTTTAGCGATTTTTTTAAATTTTGTCGCCTTTTTTGCGCTTTTTTGTTTTTGGTATTTTTTTCCATTCTTGACGACTTTTTTCGATCTTGTGACATTTTTAATTTTTATCGATTTCTTATGTTTTAGTGCTTTTTTCGTTTTGATGACTTTTTTCGGATTTTGGCTGTTATTTTAGTTTTTTTGGTTATCTTTTTAGTTTTGGTGATATATTGCGTTTTACCGATTTTATTAATTTTGGATTTTTTTCATATAAGCGCTTTTTTCATTTTGGCTATTTTTCGTTTTGACATTTTTATAGCTTTGAATTTTTTTATTTTTAGCGTTTTTTTAAATTTCATAAGTTTGTCTCTTACGGTTTCTAAGATATAACACATTGTCTAAATTGAGGGTGCTGTTGGCTGAGTAGTTTGCGCGTTAGACTACAAACCCTAAGGTCTTGAGTTCAAGGGTAGTTTCAGGCAAGCCAACAATATAATGCATTTTTCTCATGTGCCTTGGTGTGTTATTGTGTTGGTTGTTGTTGGACTGTTAAGGTGATGAAGACATAGCGCATAACAGAACCGTCGGCGAAGTAAAATAACTAAAAAATATATTTCTAAAGAGTAAATATGGTATAATTAAAAAAAGACGAAAAAGAAACCGCAAACTTCATATCGAGCCTTTGCTACCATAGACTCAGAATTAAAAATAAATTAGTTTTGAATTTACTAACAACTTAATGGTAAAAGAAAATGATATTCTTCTCTCAAAAGTTTTGTATAGAAAATATTTGTATGAAATTTTCACACAACATAAAGACTGCTTTGATGAGTGATTCTACATTATTAACACAAAAATAAAATTTTTCGACTTAGGACTCTATTCCAGCACAGGGTCGACATGTAATTTGGTTTCGTTTGTATGTTCGATTCCTCTTAATGCATTTTGTAAATTAAGAAAATATGTAATGTCATTTGCCAAATTAATGATATAAATTAGTTTTAATGAAAATTTTAAATTTGCGAAAGTTTTTGCAAACAAATTAAGGTACAGAATCAGCCCAAATTTAATCGGAGTGCTGAGTGAATACAAATTAATATACAAACGACTTGATGCCTTCTCCATTTTTCGAAGTCGATTATCGAATGAATTTTTATTGCTTTGTACATCATTAAGTTAGTGTCAAGATTTTTTCTTAAATCAAGCTTTTTTTCTCTCTATTTGTCAAGCTTTTCATAACTTGGATCTGGTAAGCCTAAGTGGCTCTGTTGAGTGTGATTTCAATTCTTATATATACAAACTTTTCGTGAAAATTGAATACGAAGATTAAATCACTTAGGTTGATGTCAACTAACTTGTTTATCACAGCAATTCCCAGTGTTACAGTTGGATTCTTTTACTTCATTCCCATTGCTTTCTGATTTCTTTAGAGTTCATAAACTTTATTTCATGAACAAATTAGACATTTTTACCAAACAATGAAAGTTTATTTAAAGTCGGTAGCCCTACCGTGAGATATATTTGATGTGTAATCTATTGAACTCTTAACTAACTTCAGGTTCTCAGTTGATGAATAATAATTCTTGTGCTATTAAGTTTTTTTTTGAACATTATAAACGACGAAACTATAACTTTAAAAAATTTGTTCCCAACATTTTAAATTATATTTGAAGTCCTGATATATATATCTTCATCTGAAACGCGAAACGCCCTAACTGACATTTTCATAATTTTACAAGAGTAGCAATAAATATACTAATTTGTGTAATTTGCCTTTAATATATTCTTAATTATATCGCTACTTAGATCGATCTGATTTATTAAGAAGCCGATTAGAGTTTTTCGTTAGTTAGTTAGTGCTTTCTGCGTTTTATTTAACAATATGTAGAGCATAAACTTCGATTTATGCAAATATGTGTCCTCAAATGTGTCCTCAAATGTGCACATATTATGAACAACTTAACAAGCAAAAAGAGCCAATCTGCTATGTAAAATGTTGCGAGATTGGCCCCTTTTGCGCAACACCATCGATATGTATTTTAGATTTTGTTAGTAGTAAAATTATTGGGAAAAAATCAATTGCGGTTTGTTTTTAAGTCCTACTTTTTTAAGCAAATGTCCGGATTTTTTTCCTCTGCTGTCCTCTTTTTATAAATTAAGCGATGACAACCCTAATCTGAGGGGATGCACTGTGTGTTTTTGCGCATCTCCGAAGCCCTTCTATTTAATCCTGGTGTATCCTTGTACCAAATTTATTTTTGCTAGGAAAGTGCAAAAGGGGGCAGCTTTAGCACCCCTTAAAATGAAACTCAGACGCTATCTTTGAAAACGCCACTATCAGTCGTTAGAACTTTGTTATGTTTTTTCTGTTTTCGTACTGTGTAATATTTGCACAATTTATTTCTTATTTTGATTTATTTATTTTTTTGATTTTTAGACTAGCCACTCTCTTTATTAAATTATATGTATATATTTTTATTAATTTACCTGTTACTTGATTATATTTTCAATATTATAGAAATCGTCTTACAAATTCATCAAATTCGCTTAACTTTAATGATAAATTAAGTACCACCCCTTTTGGATAAAAAATAAATAAAAATCGTTAAACTATAATTTTTATTTAATGACAAATCGTTTAAAAACTCATTCAAAAATTGACAGAAACGCAGCCATTGGCATAAATAGAAACACTACTAATTTGCATATAAATTAAAAATATTGTTGCATGAACAAATACAAATAAAAGATAGTATATAAATAAAGTATGTATGTATTGATGTGCACGTATGTATGTACTGATATAAAATTAATACAATAATAAAAACATTGACTTATATATGTATAATACGGATTGAAATGATTGATTAATTCAAGTGGTGTTAAATTTTAACTTTAATTTTTATTAAATAAAAAGCGATATTTGTTAATAAAATCACCAGTTGATTGATTAGATAAAAATGTTTCGGGTACAACTGCTCTAAATAATAAAATTTTCATCATATTATGTGTAATCTTATTAGCCCAATTCATAATCTTGTGCAAATGGTCTTGCATCGTAGCATTTGCAAAATGGTATTGCATATTGATACTTACCACTTAACATTTGTTAGTGGTGAGTATAAATATACTATACCATTTTTCAAATGCTACGATGCAAGACCATTTGCACAAGATTGTGAATTGGGCTGTTATTTCTTGAATGTGCAAAAAAATACATTTCAGATATATTAAAACTTTTTCGCACATAGTAATAAAGTTAATAAAGGTAATAAATAAGTTTTCGATAGAAAAATATATTTAAAAAACTGTTGTATGTTGTATCTTAAGCCAGCCTAGCCTGTATGTTTAAATTTTGTTGGTGTAATGCCAGCTCATCTGTAGACTTTCAACTATAAATTTGAAAAGTTTTTACCCTCGTATAGTTTTACAAAAACTTTCCAAATGACAATTAATAAAACACAAGTATCCCTTTGGCGAAGAGCTTAAAGCGTAGTGTGCAGCTCTGCCTGAAATCACGCTGATATAAGAAGTATGTGTAAAAAAACAAACTGAAATTCAGGTTGATGAATTTCTTAAGGAAATTTTCGTTCACTAGCACGCAGTTCCAAAAAAAAGTACACCGAATTTTGGGATTTATTGTCTATTACAGGCATGTTATAACAATAAGTGGAGAATTTTTTCCGTCAACTGAAACAAAAATTAATGTGCAGACAATTGTTTGGTCACGGAATTTTTTACATTTCTAATTTTACGTACATTGTAATTAATTTTTAGTGTTTTTTTGTGTGTTGTAAATTAAGAAATATATAAATTTGTGTGTATGCAAACAAAATTCTGCGTAGAATTCCACACGATTATTTTCCCGTGTAAAAATAAATGCAAAATTCCAAACCTGAATTTCAATGAGAACAGCATACTACGCTTAACACAGAAAAATTTATCTCCAAAAAATTTTCAAACAAATTGTTTTCTAAAAATAAATTTAATTTTCAGTAAATGCTATGTACATAAATTATGAATTGTTTGTTTGACTCTTATTTAAGACGTAAACACCAAAAACCTTAAGATAAACTGTGTCGTAAAAAACAACACCGATGACGACATTCACACAAATAACAACAATAAAAACAACAAAAAGGAATGCGATTGTACCAAGTTTGTATACTGATGTTTAAGAGTGAATCAATTCGTTAATGTCGTTGCGTTAATTCTCCTTCACTTTTTTAGAGTCTTTAGATAAACATTCAGACTTGAACACGTTTAACAAAGTGAAATTTCATAAATGCTTAATGGATGATGATGATGATAAATGACCCAGACAAAAATTTTGTTTGATATATTACAAAAAATCCAGTATATATTTTTGTTTAATTATGTAAACTATTTTGATTAGTATTTTTTGACTAATTGTTTTATAAACTGAGACAAAAATATTGTTTGATTTTTTTCAGAAAATCCAATAAATTTTTTGTTTGATTTAGTAAATTGTTTTGTTTACAATTTGTAAATATTTTTAGACAAATTGTTTTATATATTTAAAGAATTTGTTAACTGAAAAAACAAGTTATTTCCAATGAAATTATTGAGGTATTTTTGTCTATATTTACAAATTTGCTTGTAGGTCCGTTCGTAGACAAAATATTTACTATTTCATTGAATTCCGTTTAGTTTTTTCTGTAAGGGTATATATTTCCTCTTTTCCGTCCTGGCGGTAGACACTACGTCTTTAGTTCACAAAGTCTCCAAGAAAGAAATGAACGTAGTCTTCAAAGTTTGATATGGAGGGAAACAACAACGATTTTTTGCGACTTGGTTCCTTTTTGGAGGGACTAGTTTATTTTTATATTTGGGGACTTAATTCATACCTTAAGGACTTATATCATTTCTGCTTCATTTGACACTTAGTTCCTACTGCCAGTTCTAGATTGTTCCTCCTATATTTTTAAATTTTTTTAGTTTGAACATACTGTGCGTCTGCCCTTCTGTCTGTATATATATATATATATATATATATATATATATATATATATATATATATATATATATATATATATATATATATATATATATATATATATATATATATATATATATATATATATATATATATATATATATATATATATATATATATATATATATATATATATTGTATATATATATATATATATATATATATATATATATATATATATATATATATATATATATATATATATATATATATATATATATATATATATATATATATATATATATATATATATATATATATATATATATATATATATATATATATATATATATATATATATATATATATATATATATATATATATATATATATATATATATATATATATATATATATATATATATATATATATATATATATATATATATATATATATATATATATATATATATATATATATATATATATATCTATGTTTTGGAGAGGTTTTTTTTTGTGTAAGAATTATTCTCACATACATTTATATAAAATTTATAATTGAAACAAGTGTCCTAAAAGAGAATCTATTGTGGAATGTTAAGGTATTCGTTATATTTTCTCATCCTCAGAACCATTTACTTCAGCTTTCATCCCGAACAATATTTGCAAGTCATTCTTATAGTTTATAACCATAAAAAGATGTGATGCGACATTCTTTATTATTTCGGCATGAGACCAAAACAGAAAAACTTTTTTCTTTATTTATTCTCGAGTATAGAAAATGTTGTAACCACAAAATGTTTAAATGTTTTTGCTACTGTTTGTTCGTGCAGCACAAGCTTTTGATGACACATGTTGTTTCAAAAAGGAACACTTACTTGCACAAATGTGTACAAATGCCTGTCTGACTATTATTTCCTTTGAACGTAGTTTTATTTTGGTTCAACAAAAGTAAAAGAGACCAATAATTTTAAAAATATTGTCGTCGTATATGTATGAACTGACATACACTTGCACATTCTCCTTCACATGTTTTTAAACATTAAAATTTCATTTTTAAACATTAAAATTTCATCACGTTTGCATTCTTCGTTTATACTTTTGGTGTGTACAGATGCTTGTGGCTCAGTGGCAGCAGCCGAAGTAAAAGATCAAAGTTGCTATTTTGTGGTTTGAATATTGAACTGAAATATTATATGAAAATATTAGTTTTATAGTTTTTTTCTATAGAATTTTGGTATTTCATCTTATACATATTTTTATTTATTTTTTCTTGTACACATAAATAGTTTCTAGAATTTACTCTAGGATAAGAGAGGTATTGAAAATTAAATTTGTCATATTGAGGATATGTATTTTCAAAAAACATAAGGAAAAAGTAGCATATCATATATTGAGCATATCATCTCGCCAGTTAAAAGAAATATAGGTCAAGTTACATGTCGTGCAATAGGTATCATTCGCCTTAGTTGGGTAGATTATCGAAAGTGCACCTAAACAAGTCGGTCGAAATATACTTATATGTTTATGTGCACTAGGCCACGGTAATAGAACATAGATTCAACGTTGCTATATGTGCTTGATCGCTAGATATACATATATATTGGTGCTCTGAATTGGTGGACCTGCTTAAGCCGATGTAAATAATTAGCCTCTCCACCCCTTACAAGGGGTGGAGAGGCTAATCATTAAATTAGTTCTAGTTGGAAAAAGTTCATACGATGTGGGTAAGGAGTCGAAAACATTACGTAAAAATTAACGCCCAATATTTCGGAAGTGTTTAAACCACCCAAATATTAGTAAAATGCACGCTCTGATTGCGATCATCCTAAATGAAAACTTTTGCTGATAATTATAATTAGTACAGACGAAGCATCGAAAGATGCAATGTGATTTTATTAAGCAGTATTGAACAAAACTGATGCATTCCACGTGGACCAAAGAACAGTATTAATGTTGTCTTGTTTTTACATTGTAATACCTGGGCTCTATGAAATAACACAAGAAAAAATATCATAAAATTGGAGTTAACAAACTAAATTATCAATTTTTATTTGTAATTTCAAAAGGTATTTAGTTCATACAATTGAGGGAGTTGTTGATACAACAAAACGAAAATATATTTTTAAAAATATAATTGAATTGAGGGTGCTGTTGGCTGAGATGGTTAGCACGTTGACTACACACCTTGAGGTCTTGAGTTCAAGACTAGTTTCAGGGAAGCCAACCACATAATGCATTTTTCTGATATGCAATGGTGTGTCATTGTGTTTATTGTTGTTGGGCTGTTGAAGTGATGAAAGCATAGCACTGAAAAATTTGGCAGTACCGGCTGCGATTACTACTGACATATAGTACTGCATATCACAGCTCCCTCCTTCGTCGGGACTTGTAGCAGAATCGTCGGCGAAGTAAAATAACTAATAAATAGCTACACAGCTTAAACAATTTCAACAATGGCTAACACAACTTCATTCACAAATTAATGCCTCTACTTGACACCAGATGGGATGTGACACTGCTCTACAAAATTAGAAAAAAATGTGCAATGGCAGAGTTGTAAATGAATTCAACTTTCTATCTCTCTCCCACTTCACCACCTGTTCTCTATACACTATCTCTTTTCCAAAGAGGGTAACACATTAATTAATTAACTGGTAGGCATTAATTGCCTAATTGTGTTACTTCTCTCAAAAGAATATGAAACATATTTTGTTGATTTTGCGGCTGTATTTTTTAATACCGAAATCATTTTCTATATTGTTAAATTTAAATTGGAATCTTAACAATTTAAAAAAGAATAAAACATAATTTAATCAAACGACTTGACAAATGTTTTTTTAAACTAGCTTACAAGAAAAATCTTTTTTTCTTGTTTTATTGTTTGTATTTATGCATTGCAATTCTCATAAATATTGCGAAAATTTTCTTTAAACAAACAACATTTTTAACTTCTCTAAAATATATGTGAATTTTATTTCCAAATCAATTATGGGGTTACAAAGAATAGTTGGTATTACCAAACATTTTTTCAATTAATTTTATTGAACGAAAACTTATTAGTTATATTTATTGTTGATGAAACAAGTTATTTAATTGAAACTTTAAAAAAAAATTATTTGTCGCAGCTTTTTAGCTATTCTGCTTTTGGTTGGTGTTAATACCAACTCATCAAAATTTTTTTACCATCATGTTTGAAAAATGTATGCTTATGTAAAAACTCTCAAACAAGAAATGAGAATTATGTAAGTACGAAAATAAAAGCTTAAATAGTTTAAAAAATATGAGTTTAGACATTTTCAAAATCAACATTAACAAAGTTGATTGCTGATTTTAGTTGAAAAATTTTTTACAACTCAATTGTTAATAAAACAAACATTTTTCTAGGTGGAATTTAAATTAAATGTTAATTGTACATATTTACAAAAAATTAATTGTATTTACAAATCTTTTTTTCTGTGAACGCTCAATGAAATATTAAATTTCAAATCGATATTATTTCCTAATGGATATTAGTTCGTTCTACCGATCAATCACTGAGACATGCGCCACCACCAGTTTTTCCTCAATACTTTAGTAATTTTTAACGGTCTATTGCTAATTATCGACTTAAATTCTCAATACTGAGTCCTTAGTAATCGGTAGCCACAGTCGTATGCTGATTCCCCATATTGAAACCATATATATACAATATGTCGGCTAGTAGTTCTCAGTTAAATTATTGCCAATGTGGGACTTTCTTGTTATATCTGAAGTTTCCGTAACATGCTACAAATGATCTTTACGTCATTTGCTCTTTCGTCTCAGCTGTTCAGCGACCATATCTCTCCTTTCAGTCAAAAACGATTTCTATTCCCGTTCCTCTTACATTTCAGTTTCTCTGGATTATCCATGATCCCCTTCAAGAGTCGAGACCTTAATCGTCTATAACTAGCTGGAGTACATTTAGGAATGAGCCTCTATACTTCTTGAGGTAAATCGCTGTCAATGACGTTTTGCTAATTTTACTTGCATGGCTTATTGAAATGGACTGGACCAAAATATGGATTGTAGGAAGACGAACTAGAATATTTTCTTGTCTCGGTTTTGACTGAACTTGATTGACTCAAGATATTATGATAAAACTATACAGATATATTTAGTAAAATTTTTGGACTCAAAAATTTGTCTCGAATCGGTAAAGTGGATCCATAGATACCGACGTCGAAAATTTTGAAAAAAGGCGTTTATTAAATTACTCCAAAAATCTATGGATTTTTTAGCACTATGGGTTAGAAATTAGCGGGATGCTCCAGGTATGGCCTGCAAGGTCAACCATAGCTCATATTTGTAAAGCTAATAAATCTTGGACTTAATTTATAAACATTGGGTCTGTTTTCATTGTCCTTTATTTATTTATTTTTTTCAAGAGAGTTATTCCTAAAATAAACCACGAAGGTTAGGATTTGTTTCGTCTTTAGGTACAGGAATAATTATCACATATATTTTTATCCAAATTGAAAAATTGCGAGCATTATCCATTCGTTTGTATTTTTCCAGATTTCCACCATTTCTGGAAAGATTTGTATGTTGAAAAATTAAGTTGATGTACATTTTTCCCTTGTTCCTTGGAATATTAATCAAGACCAATTTTTTCTGAATTAAACATTACGAACCTAATAATCGAATTGGAATAAAAAGATTTGTAGTTTTTTGGGTCTGCTTAATTGTTTCAAGTTCCATTGTATTGGAAGTCTTTCCGTTGGACATTATTGTACCTGCTAGGAGGCTACTCATATATTACGTAACGCTATTTTTGGAGTTTTGATACCGCCTTTTACAAAATTTTCTCTATAATCATATAATCCGTAAAAAATCTTGAACTCCCCCCACGGGTGGTAACGTAATATATGAATAGCACCTAGAAGCTCAAGTGATAGGCAAAAACTGTCTAATGGGATTGTGATCGTGCATGTTTTCTTGCAACTTCCAGACATATTCTTAAAGAAAAATTTTATTTTCAGGACTTGCATTTAATATTATAAACTCACTATAAATATTTTCTTAAAAATTTCTTTTTGTGTTGTAATCTCCATGGCTAGTAAATAAAATTCATTTTAACATCATGAAACTCTTCGTTACTTGTAAAAATTAACGCTTTAATTTGTTAAACATTTTTTTAATATTGTTTAAAACTTTTTCCCACTCTTTGTAGCAAAACCGTTAAACAAAATAAATAAAATGAATCATAAATTAATGATTTATCCATAAGAAATCATTAATAATTGTGTCTCTATACTTTAAATTTGTATTTCTTCTGTTGGCAAAGGCGCCACCTCTTTTACTTTTAATTTTTTTCTTATACAACATTAACATTCCACTTTGTATTTGTTCAATTTCACGGTGTGAATTGAATTTGTTTGTTGGATTTTTTCTCTGTGCTTAATTGGAATTCTCATATATATATTTTTTTTGTGGTCTCATCATCGTTTACAAAATTCGTTTTGCTACTCATGTGGTTTTAATTTTTAAATTTAGTTTGGTTTTTATTTGCTATTCTCATTTGACCAAAATTTACTTTCAGTCAATAAATAATTAATACTGATTTTATTAAAGATTTTTATTCAAAAGTAGCTTCTTTTTCAAATTTTGCTTGTTGCTTTCGAGTTAAGTTAAAAGAAAATTGATGGTTTTTAATTAATCATCTATTAGTTTTAATGAAATTAATTTTGTATTATATATTATTTCTATTTAGCGAAATGCGATAAATCATAGTAGAGTAGTTAAGAGCTGTCACCTTCCTTTCTGATTTATTTAGCGAGTAGAAATATCTGAAATCAACAACTGGTCCTTACGTAAATTTTAATGTCACTAAACTCTGATTATGCTGAGTCTCCAACAACAAGAAGATACTATAAAGCTCATAATACAATGCACATAAAGTCCTGTAGTGACAGGAAAATAGATCCTTGAGCTAAGGAGCCCTCATAGTAATTAGCAGTATCGTCAGATAACTGGAATATGACATAAAATATTTTGAACATTTAGCTCCTTATCTACGAGTATTTATTGGTAGCTATGTTAGAAGGCTTTATTTTAAATTATTGTCTGTTGAGCATACCAACATCTTTTAGTTGTAATAGTTACTATTAATAACATACATATTTCTTGTGTTTAGGCAAGCTTGTATCCAGCTGTCCAAGATATTTTGTTGTTGTTACTTGTAATCTACCTACCCTTTACCTCATTGTCAATCTTGCAGCGAAGACCAAGTTAGTGGATCTTGTTGTTTTTGTAACAGCTCTGTTGCTGCCAAAAATTGTTGTCTGAAAATGAATGTGGATTATATGTATGTGATAGTGCTACTATTGGATATGTCATTTGGGTTAGAAGCTTACCTACAAAGATGTTAGCCTTGTTAGACACTTGAACAGATGCAATGTGCCGTGAGGGCCTTGGAGGCCTGATGGCAAGTGTTTGGCGGTTTCACGAGCCCGATAAAGGTTTAAAATACTGCCTTAGCCGGATCTTAGTTTTGCCACGTATATATCTTGGCAGTAGCCTCACACTGTCCGATATCGCGAGAGGGTAGACTTTAAGGACTTTGTTGGGTTTGAAGCTATCTATGATAGAAAGAACTGCCTGTGGGTGTAATGTTTTGATGGTATTCCTAAGGGAGTTCGTGTTTGCGTATGGTGGCTGGACGTTTCTGGTCACATAACGATAACTACGAAAATCCTTTAGAATCCCTTCGCGTGGGTTGGTGATGGAGGAGTTGATGGTTGGGATGTTGGGGCAGACAGGCGCGGATACAAGGGGTTGGTGGAAAGGGGATATTGCCCCCCCCCCCAAAACGAGTAAATTTCTATAGAGTTTCTACAAGAAGTTTGGAAAAATAGTATGTTTTACTTAGAAGTTACCCCCCCCCCCCCTCCCCAAAAAGCTCAAGCTAGATCCGCGCCATGTGGAAGATGACTAGTCATTAAGTATTGTCTAGCCATCATCATATTATGCTGTTTAACCATTCGATGTTCTACAACCTTAGTGCCACTAAGTGCACCACATAGTATGGCCAGACCATAAAAAGAATACTTGAAAACCCTAACAATAAAAATCCTAGAAAAGATTTTTTAAACTTATTTTTTTTATTTAACCTAATAAACTAAATTTTTATTATTATTCTACTATATCATTATATTATTCTATTTGGCAGTCCTTGCAAATGTATCACACAATATTGTGGTCCAGACAGACCAAGAGATGCACTTAGCTCGTTTTTTAAAGCAAAATTTGCCTCCCTTAATGTGCCCCTACCGACACGAAATTGGTCTCATTCGATTCAGCATATTAAATTTATAGAATTTATGTACTTCGTTTTTTTGAAATTTTGCTTCAAAAAAGATATTGCATATGAAATTCAAATATAGTCTGGCCAGACCATGTAGGACATCCAAGGGCTAACCGGCGTCATTCTAGTATTTTGCAGTAAATGCTAAAAACTTGTCATCTTAACACTTTTGCTTGAGATTCAAAGTGAATTGTGTTGCGTCATTCGCAACTGTTGCCTTTGGGTCTCATTAAGGGCCAGCGTAATTGAAGAACTTATGGCTTTCAATGGCATATGATCATAAAAGGCCGCAAGAGGTGCTTGTTAGGGCTTATTCCGCGGCTTCGCTGTCTGGTTCACGCATGTGATCTATGATGAGAAGTAAAGGAGGCTGTAAAAGATTACTTCCAGAATTTTAAGGTTCAGAGCAGTGAGGATACGCCCGTCTTAGACTGAGAATTTCAATTACGTCTTTAATTTTTTGCTCCAGGAAGTGAAAAGAGCCACCGCAAGGCTATTATAAGAAGACAGTAATGGTGGCCAAGCACTGTATGATTTTGTCATTTGATGTAGTTTACGTTTACGCCCAATGATAACATAGCGATACCTTTGGGAGTCTCCAGAAGTTTCGGAAGATATCTGAAGAAGAGTATGAGCTACAACACTCTTCTTTGGGGTACGTTTATTTTAATCTTGCGGTGATTTGCAATCCAGCATTTGATATCATTGGGTAGAGTTCCTGATGTTTTTAATCAGCATGGAATGATAGACTATGCCAAAAGCTTTAGACAAGTACAATGCATGGTGTATTGACATGGTCTCTGCTGATTAAGACCATTAGCCATCTGAGTAGCCATCGAAATCGAAGCTGGGGTCGTGGGATGTCATTACCTGAAGCCCTGTTAGTGAGTGGCAAGCGGAAAGTGTTCTTTCATATAGGGCAACAGTAGCGCCTCTTAATCCAATGGCACGTCTGATAGAAGGAAATAGGACGGTAGGAGTCCCCTTTTATAGCTTGTGTAGCAGGTTTTAGAAATGGGATAATCCCAAAGAACTTAGAATTATCTATAATCACCAGTTGGTGGATTGAAAGTACAGTTCTAAGAGGTGTGGATTACCTCATGTCTAACGCTACTACTGCGAGTTTTTTAATCATCAGCGTATGGATTCTATCCAGTCCAAGAGCTTTAAAGGATTTTGCTTCGGAGATAACACAATAAGCTTTATTGGTGGTGAATAGGGTTTTCTCTCGGGATTTCCCGTCCCGGGAATTCCAGGGAAAATAGCTTATTTTCTTTTCCCGCTTTCGCGGGATATTTATCCGGAAATTCCTGGGATTAAAAATCTATTAACATACATAAAAAATTAGTGATTTTGGCACACACAAATTCATAATTTTCTTTAAACTCTTGTCGTTCATCATGAAATAGTATATATGTAAGAGGAAAGAAACCAACGAAGGATCGTAGTATTTTTTTTAGTAAAAGTAAATGTAATGTGTTTTAATATGTACCAAAATACACGGTAATTCGATATGCAGAAAATGTTTATGCTCGTCTTTTTGATGCATTTAGTGACGAATGGGGAAATAGATATTAATTCAGATGACAGTGATGTTTTGAAAGAGAAGACTTTCGAGGAAACTTTAAATGCTATTATTAACAAAACAACTAAAATGATTTGAAGCAGCGGAAAAAGGACCAAAATATTGATAGTTTATGCAACGGCCTCTTAACTATCCGAACAACTTCTGTCGGGTGCGAAATGTTTTTCTCAACAACTGAAATTGTGTTACTTAAGGCCGTTTCAGACTATAATACAAATATTAATACTTTTGAAGAAAATGCCTTGCTTCCCTGATTAAATTATTATTTGAAAATTTTTAAAAAACAATAACAATTAATCATGTCAGAGTTTCATTTTCCTCAAAAGTATTAGTACTTGTATTATAGTTTGAAACAGCCTTGAATAAGACACCGATTGTGAGATGAAACAGTTAATACGTTGACTGTTTTAAAAAGGCATCTGCAATAAAGAATATAAAAGTACAACTTTTGAAAGGGCACATACATTTCATTGCATATCGAAAAGTAAAGGACTGAGTTTACTGTTCTAAGACTGCTCTTTGTCAGCAACATTAGTCCTAGACAACCCTTTAATTGCTCTTTGGATCACTTCCGCCCTTTGACAACCATGTGTTAAAATCATAGATGAATGATCAGAAATAAAAGTACTTTGATTTCAGTTCATCAGTGATTTTACTAATGATTTGTATGCCCTCCTTTTGTTCGGTTTAAAAATAGTTGTTAAATAAAATTTACTTTGAATCTTTTTACTTTTCTGATTTGTTAATTTTTTTGCTATTTTATCTCATTTCTTTATACACTGTTTGTTTATGAAATAGTTTAAATAAAGCTCAATTTAAAATAAAGAATGATTGATTCATACAATTTACTCATATAAAAATCAATGGATTCCGGAAATTGACATTATTTTTAAATATTTTAGTATGTTCTTCAATTCTCGTGAATCCCCGGGATTCCGGGAATTTCTTTTTTATTTCCCGCTCTCCCGGGAAACAAAAAAGTCCGGGAATAAAAAATCCTAGTTGTGAAGGAGTCGGAGCTAGAATCGTATAAACAGTGGTTTAGTTGTTGTAATAGTTTGTTGCGGTGATGTTCATTAACGAGATTATTTATCTCGTTGTTTCTTTACATATTCGGCTCTAGTTTTCGCGATATAGCGATATGTAAAAAATACAGACACTTTCACCACATATAGATGTATAACTTGAGAAAATGTTTATCTATTCAGTAAAGAACAAACCCGAAATTCGACAACAAAATAATCTTGAGGCCCTGCAAACATTATTGCTAATTTTTTTCGTACTTTCAGAGATATCATAAAAGTTTAACCCAAAAAAATAAAAATTTAAAAAAAAAATTTATTTTTTTGTTTTTAGAATGCATAAAAATAAAAATACAACAACGAGCTTATTTATTAATATGATTATTTCGAACGTATTTGCTTTGGGAATCTAAATTGATTATTAGGCTAATTTTCGTAACGTTATATTCAGAAAGAATTGGGCATGATTAATATTCCAAGGAACAAGGGAAAAATTAACATCAACTTAATTTGTAAACGTACACAGCAGAACAGAGTAGCGCCACTTTCGGAAGCCGCTACACTTCCATCGTCAGTGCTCACGTGTATTTGCTTATCACCACTTGTCAGGTGGCTCTGTTGAATGTGATTTTAATTCTTATATATACAACTTTTTCGTGAAAATTGAATACGAGAATTAAATCACTCTCAAGCTGATATTAAAGTGCACTTTCCCAGCGTTGCCATCGGTTTATTTTTCTTCATTCTCATTTTTCTGATTTTTGTTCTACTCAAGACAAACTTTTTTGGTTTGATTTTATACTTAAGTATATATGAACATGTAAACATGTGAAAAGCTCAAGCCAGTAGCTAATTGTTTATTAATACCATTATTTCGAACGTATTTGCTTTGTGAATCTAAATTGATTATTAGGCTAAGGTTCGTAACGTTATATTCAGAAAGAATTGGACATGATTTAATTTTTCCCTTGTTCCTTGGAATATTAATCATGTCCAATTCTTTCTGAGTATAACGTTACGAACCTTAGCCTAATAATCAATTTAGATTCAACGAGCTTATTTTTTATTAAGTAGATTGTAGCTGAATGTATGCCAAAAGAATTGAGAAATTTTTATTGAAATTGGTGCACAACTTTTGATTTTATTGATAATTCAGTGAGAGAACTAATTTGATAAAAATTAAATTTTCATAGAACAGCAATTTCTGACTGTGTTTGCTACACAGAAAAAACTATTTTTTCACTTCAAATACCAAATTCCCTGAATCAAATGTAAATTTGTTCAATTTAGGTCCTATAAAGAAATTTTGTAAATTCAAATGCAAAAATTTGTAATAATTTGTTTGAAAAAAATTCTGATTTTTTCAATAAACAAATTGTTTCAATAAAAAAATGTTTTAGAGTAATATAAAAAATAAATCAAAGAATTTCATAATTTTATCAGGTTGCCAACATTGGCGGTAGGTAAATGAAATGAAATAATAAGTCAAACAAAATTATTTATCAAACTAAATAGAGACAATAATAAAGATTTAAAATCAGTTTCAAAAACATGTTTGTTTAAAAAAAGCTATCATAATTTTTTCTGTGTACTGTTTTATGGAAATTAAAATGTTATCAATTCAGTTCTGTCACTAAATTGTGAATGAAGTCAAAAGTTTTACACCAATTTCAATGAAAAAGTGTTAAATTATTTTAAAATATATTTAGCTACATGCTACTGGACAAAAAACTGGCCCATTGTTGGTCTTTATTTTGTTATAAAGTTTTTTTTTTTATTTATTATTATTTTTTTTTAACGAACACACATACTGCTTAAGCCTTATCGGCTTTTCTGCAGAAACACCCAGGGTCTTGGCAGGAATCGAACCTACGACCTCCCGGTTAATAGTCTAGCACACTATACACTACACTACGGGGGTACCCAGAAATGTAAAAATATGTTATATAAAATAATATCTTTTGCTCAAACTTTTGCGATATCGCTAAAACTACTATGCATATTTAGAAATAATGTTTATACGTCTTAAAGATTATTTTGTTGTCGAGTTTTGAATTTTTTACTTAACTGAATATATAATGACCTTTTCAAGTTATGCTCATATATGTCGTGCAAGTTCCTTCATTTTGACATAACGGTATGTCTCGAAAACTAGAGCTGATAAAAATATTCTAATTATATATTTAAAATATGCATAACATATATGGTCGGTAACGTCTGAAATTTTTCGGAACGAGATGTACTGTAAACATGTGTAATTATTCTATTATCTCCCTTGAGTGTTTGGGATATGTTAAGCTGATAACCATTCTCTAATGAGATAGCCTCTGGGAATGGGCAGATGTCAGGATGGTGAGACGGATTGGACAATTTATTGCTGACATTACGATTAATTATTAAGGCCAATACAGCTCCTTGCGGTATGTCCCTATCCTACCGAGTGATGTCAAAAATCCCAGAAAGCGCAACGGTAAAACTAGAATTTAGCTTCGTTTCTTGTATAGCGGCTATTGAAATATAGCGGAAGTGCATACAGTGTGTTACATCCGATATTTTGTTCCTGAAACCGTTGCGAGTCACAGCTATGCGTTAGTCACTGAATGGGTCGTCTTGGTGAGGACCAGAACGAATGGATTGCATCGTGTCCAGTAAGCTCTGCTGATCGAAAATTTCCATGTTAGCCTATGTATTCGTGAATTTAATTGCGCCTTATGTTGAACTGATTGCGGGCTAGCTTTACTCCAATTTCTCTAACAGTTAACTCTCGAAGTGGAAAATGTTATAGACAAAACTTAAAGAATTTCCCAATTAATTTTTTTGCAGTTTGAAACCACCAGCTTGCCTCTATTTCATAGGCCATGAAGCCTCAAAGCTAAAAAAATTTTTTTTGGACCAGTACTCAGGTTATATACCCTACAGCTACAGTGCAGTGTGCCAGATTTGGGAAGAAGGTAGCCAGAGGAATTACTTTTGGAAGTTATCATCCAAAAAGCATCCAAATAGTGTTGTTTGATTGCTCAAGCTTACACAGTTTTTCTTTTTTTTCTTCTTATCTCTTGTATCAATGCACTTACTCCAATGTATTGAGTCCTCATTATGAAAAAGCATTTTTATTCCCATGTCAATCATCTAAAATGTTTGCTTAAGGTAACTGATTTCAAAATAAAATTAGCCTTTTTTACACAAAATTAAGTTGAATATGTAAGAAAATACCCATAACAATGTTTTGTAAAACATAAGAAGTGAAATATGTTTGAAGAATTACAAATTCACACTTTAGACAGGCTGCAATGAAATTAAAATAAATATAAAAAAAACACTGACTGATAAACTGACACTTGAAAAAATTAATGTTTTATTTGTATTTAAATGTTGGCTTCTTACCAAATCATCATTAACATCATGTCCAATTAAAAAAAAAAAAAACAGAATATATTGCTGCCGATGTTATTGCTGCTACTCCTGCTTTTTTGCTTTGTAAATAAAAAATTAAGGGAAAAAAGCGATCATCATCTTAAAGATGAAACAACATAATTTAGTTCTTTCTGTTTTATGCGCCGGCGCATTCATACATATGTATGACGGCATCATCAATGATTGTTGATCTTTAAAGTACATGAAATTTAGAAAAGGGGGCAGATCATGCTTTTTATGGGGCCACCTTAGACGCTGAAAGTTATGATCACAGTTAGACAAAATAAAAGTGACCATTAATCACCTTAAGATTTTTTGTAAGTACACGTAATGCAACTCGTGATTTTTTTATGTGCCAATGTATTCTAAGCGATCAACTTGTGTAGAAAATTTATATGAAAACATTAAATTTATTTTCACTGCCACATATGTTTTTGGAAAGCTAACGGTATAAAGTTTTCAGCATAATAAAAACGATTAATATATTATTTTTGCCTAATAAGATCAGCAATATAACATTAGTATACGCAAAGAAAAAACATGGTTGAGGCAACCATAATCGTAGAGCAGCATATTATGATTGAATATATGGTTGCAGTCAAACCATACTATTTTGAAACTAAATATGTTTAAAACATAATAATGTTGTCGAAGTTAATAATAACCTTATTATGTAACCATACATATGGTTCCACTGAACCATGCATATAGTTCCATTTAACCATACATATTGTTCCTTTAAACATACACATGATTTCATTTAACCATACTTATGGTTCCATGTAACCCTATATATGGTTCAATTTAACCATACATATGGTTCCATTTAACCATACATGTGGTTCCATTTAACCATACATATGGTTCCATTAAATATACATATTAATCTATTAACCATATATATGGTTCCATTAATCATGCATATGGTTATATTAACCATATATATGGTCCAATTAAGCACACATATAGTTTCAATTAACCACAGTGTGGTTATATTAGCCATACATATTAAAATATTAACCATACATATGGTTCCAGTTAACCATACATAAGGTTTAAGTTAGCCATACATATGGTTCCATTAACCATAAATATGGTTCCATTTAATTATGTATATGGTTTCATTAACCATACCAAAGTTGTAAAGTTGCAATTCAATGCGACAGTTATACAATACAACGGTTGAAATGTGTAGAAAAAGTTCATGAAACTGAAGTAATGCTAGTTTCCTGCCCCGTTTGCCTCTACGGAATCTGGAAGTACAAGCATACATGATTAGGTTTATGTGTTGTCAAAATCATTAAATTCCCAAAAGAAAAATTTCAAATATAACACGTTAATTATATGGAACTTACCTTTTTATTTTATTTATTAAATTTCTATATCAGTTCTTTTTTACAAAAAGCTAACACAAATGAAGCGACCGCTAGAAATTTAAATATAGAACTGATAGAAAAGCAAACAACCAAAGTTAAGAACAAGAACTTTTTTAAAAACAAACAGCCATGTCTGTTTTATAACCATAGTTTCGTTGAAAATAAACTGATAAGATAGTATGGTTCGTGTTATATTTTACTTTTGTAGAATCATACTAATGTTGCATTTTTAAATAAACCATGATTGTAGTCAACACTTTTTAATAATGTACATTGTTAAATGTAACCATGTTGCAATTTCTATAATGTAATGATTGAATGTAAACATGAGTTTATTTAAGACAATAATAGCTTATTTACCAGAACCATAAACTATATTGGGAAAAATGACATTACTGACGCAACCATGCCACAACCGTATCTATTCTTTGCGTGTAGCAAACAGTGATTCAATTAAACTCGTCAATTGGATAGTCTCAGTAGAATGTTCTTTCTTAGATAACTCTATGACCTATTTAAACTTGGAGTACGAACGAGAAAAGGAGAAAGTATATTGAATCCCAAAAACGAATAACTGGGATGAATTCAGAAACTTTATGCAGATCCTACCGTGAACGGGCTATTACAGACGTCTTTCCGAATTTCAGTTCGGAGCGATCAGCTCCACATAAAATTAACCAAAAATGGTATTCTTCAGATCACTCAGGAAGCAGCACAGGGTTAAATTGGAAAACATAGCGGCTAGCTGCGACGAATCCCAAAAAGCTTTAAATAGCTTCTAAAGAGCGGAAAGAATGTCCTATTTAATGTTCTGCGAAGAGTTGAAGTGTATAAGGGGCGCCTATGGGCTACTCGAAACTGGGTCCAAAGATCCCACTACACAAGGTTTTTGCCAAAGAAATACACAGTTAAACTGCTGACAGAAAGTAATTTCACAGCTTTTAATTCTGCGCGTCGTAATACATGTAGGTAGATGGGTCTGGTCAAATGTGCAGCCCACTTTTTTATTTATTTATTTATTTTTTATATATATTTTTGTTTTTGTGAGTTATCTGCTATCAAAGGCTGTCAAACACATACTAAATGACGCAGCTTGTTCCAATTTTGACAGGAGTCAACTTGCATATGCCTGTGGGCAGGAGCAGTGTTTCCCTTACAGTTAAAAGTCGGGAAATTCTATAAGTCAAAATATGTAAAGTCTTAAAAAGGACAAAAGGTGAGGAAATAAAAAACCAAGTACAAAATCTACCTATGTTTAGTTTCTGCACGCAAAGAAAAAACATGGTTGAGGTAACCATAATCTAAGAGCAACATACTATGATTGAATTATATGGTTGGAGTCAAATCATACTATTATGAAAATAGATTTGCTCTAAATATAATATTGTTGTCTTAAAAAAGACTAATATGATTCGTACAAGCTAATGTTTAATTGAATGTAAATATACTATGATTTAAGTTAATAACATTATATATGTATATAAAAATATCATGGTTGTAAATAACCATTTAAAGGTTGTGTTCTTAATCATATTTTGATTAAAAATTGACAGCAGCTAAAAATATATATATTTGAAATAATATATTAAATAAAAAGTTTTGAATCTGAAAAAAGGATTATCTATTTTCACATAGATATATGCATATATTCATAATTGGTGACACATATTCTATTTGCAATCGCGCATGTTCTGAAAACCATTTCGTTTTGAAACTGGCAACTTGCGGGAAAGAATCAATTCAAAATCTTTCTTATGGCAGCCTTTCGGTTAATTTTTATATATAAGATATTTTATCCCAACTAAGCTACGAATGCACTAAATTGTCCGCTCAAAAGATCACTTTTTGTGCGACATTAAAAAGAAATAGTTTTCAGAGCCTGGCCAAATATTAATTGCTACCATTTGTCCGTTTCTGTTATTTCAAATTTATTTTTGCAAATCAAGCGAAACACAAAAAACCGACAGCTCTCAAGCAAAGCAAAAAACTAACAAAAAAAATATTCACCCAAGGGATAGAACAAAAACTTTTTTGGAAGCAGAGAGCCATTTCTCTTTTGTAACCATAGCTTGATTGCAAACAAACTGCTTTAAATTAGTATGGACAAGAACCATATTTTATTGTTGCAGAACCATACTGTTGTTGAGTTTTTAAATATACGATGATTGTACATAGATTTTTTTAACAATAAATTCAACCATGTTGTAATTAATATGAATGGTAATAATGTCATGACTACATGTAAGCATAATTTTTTTGTCATAAACAAATTAAGGTTCACAATTATTTAAAACAACAATGACTTATTTCCCATAACCATAAGCTATATCGGGAAACATGACTATGTTGTTGCAACCATGCTACAACCTTATATTTTCTCTGCGTGTGTATTAATAGATACTTAGTGTTTTTTTTTTTTTTGCCAAGGATATGGAAGAAAAGTTGAAGAACAACTGAACAAAAATTTAAAAGATGTCCTTGGAAACAATTTTTCTAATATATCCTTCAAAATCTTTAATTGATTGTAAACTCGGCTCAAAATTAATTATTGTTTTTTATAAATTAATTTTCTACATACAATTTTTATAGAAATTAATTTTCTGCGGCGCAACAAACAGTCACAGCATTTGTACTAAGAGAGATAAAGTCATACGATTTCGAAGTCTTATAGAGTTAATTTAAAGCTACAACATATAATTAAAAGAAATTCTAATGAAAACTTCTAAGGATATGGAAGGTATATTTTTAAAAGACATTTTTTTTATAAAGGGTGTTTTTTTTAGAGGTATAGAACTTCGAATTGAAATAAAATACAAGAAAATTGTTTTAATGTCCATCAATTTGGCTTTGTTGGAAGGATAATTTTATGCCATTAATGTTTAAATATGATTTCGGGCATGTGGCCGCCGCGGCTGGCTCGAATAAAGCCAATTCTACAGGTCCAATTTTCAACCACTTTTTCGAGCATATGGGGCCGTATGTTGGCAATAACGCCACGAATGTTGGCTTCCAAGTCCCCTAACGTTTCTGGTTTATTGGCGTAGACGAGCGACTTCACATATCCCCAAAGAAAATAATCCAATGGTGTCAAATCACACGATCTTGGTTGCTGAACAAAATTTTGCGATGAAAATCAGCATCGAGATCAATCTCATTTTTGGCCCATACACCAAAATCACGACGCATTGCATGGTCTCGCGGCTTTAATTCTTGCACAAGCTGGATCTTGTAAGGTCGCAAGCCAAGATCTTTGCGCAAAATCTTCCATAAAGTTGATGGACAAAGCTCCAATTGCTGTGCACGGTGGCGAATCGATTCATTCGGGTCCTCTTCAACACTTTGCTCTACAGCGGCAATTGTTTCTTCGGTGCGCACTGTTCGACGTCTCTGCGGATGCGTATTATCACATAGAGTAAACGTAGTGCGAAAACGATCCATGGTTAACCGAATTAATTGCTCTGATGGACGATTATGTCGACCATAAAATGGACGGAGCTGGCGGTAAACTTCGCGAACTGAACCATTATTTTCGATATAAATTTGCACGATTTGCAAGCGTTGTTCTTTTGTCAACCTGTTCATGATGAAATGGCAAACCAAACTAAATATTAATCACTTGACAGCTGACAAAATGGCCGCCAGTTAAAAAAGTGATGCCAACTTAAAGTTTTATACCTCAATAAAAACACCCAATATTTGTTCAGGCGAATTGTAGTAAAATTATTTACAAAATCCTACAGAGCCTTTTTTTTATTTGGTACCAAGTTTGCTAAAAAATATTGGATACAAAAATAAAAAAAATATATATAAAATAAGCCTTCTTGAAAAATGTCAAGTACTTTAAAAAGGACAAAAGATGAGGAAATGAAAAACCAAGTACGCTGTTGGACTATATTTTGTCTCTAGATTAATAAACATATAGGGGTGTTTCTGCCAAATAGAAAAAATTAAAATTTGTCACGCGGTGTAATACGTGTAATTTAATTGATTAAAATATATATGTATTAGACAAAAACCATAAAAATAATTATGTGCATATTTGTTTGTTTGTTCCAAATGTTTATGATTTAGTTCACACAAATACAGCATACAAGATTCTTACAAAAAATTTTATAATTTGATTAAAAAACTCCTTATTTTTAGTATTACTCAATAAATGAACACAACAAATCTATAAAAAAATCCATTATTTACTAAAGAACTAAAGCAATCTAACGTACTGTCCGGCCTGTTGGTAAATAAAGAAATGGCTAAGTACTCAAAATACATATAATTTACTAACTTATAAAACTTGTATGATTATAATTCCACAAAAAGCCACATAAGCAAAATTTCATTGAACGAAAAATTAAGAAAATTATAGGTGGTATCTAAATCGTAACCAGGCTCAACGGATATAGCTAATAGTTTGTGTTTCGGTCTCCTATTAATTTCAATAGTCGTACAACAAACAGCTGTCAGTATTCACACGTCATTTAATTTCGATTAGTCAAGTGGCATTTTACACACAAAAGTAAAAAACAGCAACACACACAATCAAATAAAAACAGCTAAACCGACAGTCATTCAAACAATTATTATTGGAAATTCATTCAATTGTAATTTTTATAAAGTTATTGAGTGAAATTATCAACCTGAATACAATGTAAGTATATTTCTATATAATTTCAAGTTAACAAAGAACAAGAAAACTAAAAGCATTTGAAATATTCATTGCAATTGCTATAACGTACAATGGAATACAAAAAGTTGAAAAAGAACAACTTGTAAGCAGGGAATTTCGAATGTTAAGAAATTGTTTTACAAACAAAAAGAATTTCTGAAAATTAACAGGTGACAGGGCGGAGAAACCTTAGAAATGATTGGTGTCACCGAGAAAAAACTTAGCAAGTGGCTTTTTATTTAGTGATTTTGCGAAGATTATTATATTCGGCCTAAAATTTTTTTAACTCTTAGGTTTTCCAAGCAGCTACTGCAGTGACCGTCATAGTGAAAATCTATACGCTCCGACATCCGTCCGATCATACCGTGCGCCATAATAGCTCCAGCCAGGTGTCCATGCTACCTTGCTTGATCTTAACTTTACGGAGCGAAGGCCAAAGAGTCGTAGATACTCTACAAATGGTAATTGTAGACAACCTGAGTGCCTACTTAGCATCCACTCCTTAATCTCATTTGACACCTCAACTAAGGGAATATCTATCAGTGTTGCCAGAATTTTTAGGGAAAAAATCTGCAAAATTTAAAATTTTTTCAGGAAAAAAAGTCTGCATTTTATTTTTAAAATCTTCAAAAAATCTTCAAAACCAATTTTATTAGCAATCTTTTATTTATTCAAAAAACTTAAATACACACAGGGGTGAACATAAATAATTTTTCATAAAAAAAAAACTTATCCCCTGATTCACAAACACGAACATAAACTTCTTTATAAAAATTAGTGTGGAAAACACTCGGTTTTTATATATATATTTCTTTTCATACAATTTGATTGAAAAAGTTTTATTTCATCTCTGTGAATCAGGTCTAGGGGTTTTTTATTCCCGGACTTTTTTGTTTCCCGGGATAGCGGGAAATTAAAAAGAAAGTTCCGGGATCCCGGGAATTCCCGGGAATTGAGGAATGTACTAAAAGATCTAACAAAAATGTTATTTTCCAGTATCCATTGATTTTTATACAAACAAAATTAATCATTTTTTAAAAGTATTTCATATTTTAAAAGTATTTCACAAACAAACAGTGGCTAAAGAAATGAAATAAAAAGCACAAAACTTAAGAAATCAGAAAAAAAAGATTAAAAGTATATTAGGTAAAAAGAGCAATATTTTTATTGAAATTTTAAGGAAAATTCGTATTTAAGAACTATTTTTATACCGAGAGCAACAAGAGAGAATTCAAATCATTAGAAAATTACTGATGGCCCCAAATCAAAGTACTTTTACGTCTGAACACTCATCGATGATTTTAACACGTTGTTGTCAAAGGGAGAACGTGATCCAAAAAGCGATTAAAAGGATTTCTAGGATAAATATTGCTGACAAAGAGCAGTCTTAGAAAGAGTAAACTCAGTCCTTTACTTCTTGGTATGCAATGAAAATTCTATGCCCTTAGAAAAGTTGTACTTTTATATTCTTTATTGCAAATGCCTTTTTAAAACAGTCAAGGTATTAATTGTTTCATCTCACAATCGGTTTCTTATTCAGTCACAGAATTTCAGAACTTGCTCGGATAGTTGGGAGGGCGTTGTATAAATAAAGTTTCCTCGAAAATCTTCTTTTTCAAAACATCTGAAGTAATTTCTATTTTCCAATTTTTTTCGTCACTAAATGCATCAAAAAGACGTGCATAAAGATCTTTTGCATATTAAAAAACATTACAGTTGCTTTTACTAAAAAAATTTTGTTCTTTTAAATAATTAATTAAAGAGACGACTTTTTTCTCTTTACTTTAATATGTGTACACTTTTAGCCTTCGTTGGTTTCTTTCCACTTACATAGATATACTTTCATGATGAGCGACAATAATTTAAAGAAAAAGAATAATTTTTGAGTGCCAAAATCAGTACTTTTTTATGTATAGAAATTCATATTTAATCCCGGGAATTTCCGGATAAATTTTCTGGGAAAACGGGAAACTAGAATGAAAACGAAATTCACGGGACGGGACATCCCGGGAAGATCGTAATCAGGTCCATATACAGCGACAATAAAATAAAACAAATTCAATTGCGTATAAGATACATACATACATGTCTCTGCGGACTAAATTTACAAGATGTAATATTTCATGAAACATGCTTTAGTTGTTCATTGCTGGGGTGAAAGAACAAATGAAGTAAAGAAAATTGACAAAAACTATCTGGAAAAGATACTTTTTTGCATCCACCATGCCTTCCTGTCCATCCTAATTGCAAATAAGTAAGACAGGTTTAATTGCATAAATTTTCAAGGGATTTTGAACTTTTGTTTTATTTATCTGACTAAAAATTCTTTCGATGAATGTAAAAGCATTATACTAACAATAAACTTAAAGTTGGAAAAGCATAATCAGAACTAGCTTGATTTTTTCAGATATTCTTTTCCATAAAGTTAAAAAATTTTAGCGCTCTAACCTACGAGTCCAAATCCTATTTTTTTGGCTTCTTTAGAAAAAAATTGGAAAATATTGATTGGAATTTTCGTTCTGACAGAAAAGAAATATAAGAAAAAAAATGGAAAAAGTTGACATATTATAGAGATAAAAAAATCTGCGTTTCTAGGTCAAATATCTTCAAATCTGCATTTCACCTTTTTGGAGGGGCTAAATCTGCAAAATGCAGATAAATCTGCATATCTGGCAACAGTGATATCAATATCCATTTGCGAGGCTGCTGCGTCCAATGCTGAGGATTCTTGTTCCCTAGAACGCTTCAACAAATTGTACATTGATTTTGAGCTAATAATGTACTAATGTACATTAAATCAATGAACTGTTTCAGTAATTTTTTTTAAAGAATAACAACTAATTCTTTCAATGAACCGTTTTACATTGAATTTTAATGAATATTTGCATTAAAACGAAGCAAGGGTACATCGAATCAACGCATTTCTGCAAAAAATTAATTAATCTAAGTCAATGAGAATGTCTTTCATTGAAATAATGTAAAATTTTTTTCTGTATAGTACTCGACGACCCTGTCAACTATTTTCGCAGCTTCGGTTGTGGCATAAATCTTCGTCTGAAACACGATGGAAGTGTCCGATAACCAGAGAGACCGAAGGTTTAAGATCCTCAGCAACAGTGTTCATTTTAGAGCCATCTGTAAAAACCAAAACTGTCAAAGATCATGAAAGGAATCATGTAGTTCATTTGTCTTCCCTCTTATATTTAATAGAATGGTGCTATGTCCATTATGGTCATATCCTATATCGTCTTAATCTCTAATTCTAAGGTAGACCTTGTAGATATGAATTTTAAGTAAATATCGAGGGTAGTTGACTCTAGGCTGGTGTTTTACATACCTAAATACATCTTTCACCTTAAACGTAATACCATGTTCATACGAACAGCAATATTCGAGGTTCGCGCTCTCATTCACGGTTCGCGCCCCAACCATGATTGAATCTACATGTATCGTCATACAAAATTTTGAGAGCGAACCATCTTGGTTCATATTGAATCTACCTATGAACCTCGAAAATTTACTATCATATCCAATTTTGATAACAAATTATTGCTAGTTTATCTGAACTAGCTGTGAAAAAATTTAAACAAAGAAATATCAAAAAATTAATGTGTGGAAAAAACTAAACAAAACATTAACCCCTATATTCATAAATAAATAAAATGTATTTGAAATCAATTTTAAGAAAATTTTGTATGAAAAATTTGACATAAAATACATTTCAAACTCATTTTAAGTTCTATGAATATGGGGGTTAACAAATAAAAAGAACATACATTTACTTATATATATTTAAACAAAAATAAAAAAAAACAGAAATAGTGAAACGTATTTTAAAGTGTAGAAGGATTTGCATCCAAGATGAAATAAGTCCAATCGTTTGAACACCAAGGTGCACAATCGCGACTCAGAGAGCGAACCAAGTGGTTCATATTCCCGTATGAACTTGGTATAAGGTCTACAAGACATACCATGCCGAGTCAGTAAACTATGTGCGAAATGGTGGAAAATTTAACTCAACCAAAAAAGAATCCCAGATGTAAATTTGTTTAAGAAAAAAAGTTGATTTTGTCGTACAGTGTAAATATTCGCAATTTTTGCTAAACTTAGGTGACTTTTTACCTTATCTATACATATAATAAAACTGTAAAAGGGGCGTGTCTGTACATGAAATATTTTTTGAAAATTTTTATGGTGACGTAAACAGTAATCGATGTAGAGAACAAAACACAAAATTTTGTAATTTTTGTCTGTCTGTCTGTCTGTCCGAACGCGCTTCACGGAAAAAGCAGTGAATAGATATTCATGAAATTTGGTATGGAGTCCCATCTAGTAAAAAATAAATATGTTAACTAAATATCCTCAGTGTACAAAAATTCGAATTATATTAAAGAACGCACCATAGCACAAGTACCTCACGCTTGTATCTTAGATATCTTAGTTATGTCAATAGAGACCTTCCAATTAGAGCGCAATGTAAAATTGGCAGGTCCCTCTTATATAAAGGGACAGAAGTGGTACCGGTTGCTAGTCCTTGGGAACCCAATTACATGAATTGTCTTGTGACAGGTCCTCTTTCCTCTAGGAATATAAGCTAAATCACTTTTCATTGCCCCGGTAGTTGCCCTTTCCTGTTGTTATTTGACAACAAACATACAATAACAACAACAACCAGCTTGTTTGTCAGTTTGAGCTGCCTCATAAATTCATCAAAACGAACAAAATTGCCAAAGTTTAATTGTGTGTAGTTGAATGTGAGGAACACAAGACAAGAAACGAAAAACTATATAAATTTACAATTATTAAATTGCTCTCCTGCTGCTGTTGCAGTTGTTTATGTACTTTACTGGTTGTTGTGCACTTGCAACAAAATGCATAATTGCCACTTATAAAAATGTACACCACACTGAGCAAGCAAGCACAACAATTTCAAAACAATAAAAATATTCCAAGTTCCAACAACTTGGAATTAACTGTTGTAGACCAGTGTTTGAGTACGAGCACGAGAGTCGGCATAATTGTGGGGTTTTAGTATCAATTCCAAAGAACTTACCAAACGAATTACAATTTTCTATATGACTTTTGAATTGTGTTGAGGTATTTGTTGTTGTTCGTGTTTGAGTAGTTATTGTTGTCTTATATTGGGTGTTTTTTATTGAGGTATAGAACTTTAAGTTGGCATCACTTTTTTAACTGGCGGCCATTTTGTCAGCTGTCAAGTGATTAATATTTAGTTTGGTTTGCCATTTCATCATGAACAGGTTGACAAAAGAACAACGCTTGCAAATCGTGCAAATTTATTTCGAAAATAATGGTTCAGTTCGCGAAGTTTACCGCAAGCAAAATCGCAAAATTTTGTTCAGTGATGAGGCTCATTTTTGGTTGAATGGCTACGTCAACAAGCAAAATTGCCGCATTTGGAGTGAAGAGAATCCACATGAGACCCTTGAGACGCCATTACATCCACAAAAACTGACTGTTTGGTGTGCTCTATGGGCTGGTGGAGTCATTGGGCCATACTTCTTCCGAAATAATGCTGGAGAGTCAGTTACCGTTAATGGAGACCGGTATAGAGCCATGATAACCGACTATTTTGTTCCCGAATTGGATGGCATGAATGTGGATGAGTTGTGGTTCCAACAAGACGGCGCTACATGCCACACAGCGCACGTCACAATCGATTTATTGAAGGAAACATTCGATGAGCGCATAATTTCGCGGAATGGACCTGTCAATTGGCCACCAAGATCGTGTGATTTGACACCATTGGATTATTTTCTTTGGGGATATGTGAAGTCGCTCGTCTACGCCAACAAACCAGAAACGTTAGGGGACTTGGAAGCCAACATTCGTGGCGTTATTGCCAACATACGGCCCCATATGCTCGAAAAAGTGGTTGAAAATTGGACCTGTAGAATTGGCTTTATTCGAGCCAGCCGCGGCGGCCACATGCCCGAAATCATATTTAAACATTAATGGCATAAAATTATCCTTCCAATAAAGCCAAATTGATGGACATTAAAACGATTTTCTTGTGCTTTATTTCAATTCGAAGTTCTATACCTCTAAAAAAAACACCCTGTACGTTTCTGGCCTCAAATCGTCTTTCAATATAAATGTGGCGGTGGCATGTTAGCCGGTTGATTCACAGTTTTATATTGAAGTTTTAATTTGTTGTGGTTACAATTGTATGCACTTGTCGTTTGTTATGTGAATTGTTGTATGAGTATTGTTATGACATTTGTGCAATTTATCATTTTGCACCTTTTTGGTAAGCGATCTGTTTTTAAATTTGTTGCTACTGTAATTATTCATGTAGTTATAGTCTGTGTGTTTTTATGTTGTTTAAACATTCAATTTGTGCGTGTTTCGATCATGCTTCTGGAATAACAATTCATATGAGCAACTACATAAAAACTAACACATTGAATTCCATAAAGCAAAAATTAATTTATTTAAAAGCTCTTAAGGTACTAATTATGTTGTATTCCTTCGGATGAAATGTGAAATTTAAATATTTGTAGAACAACATTTTACAACATTAAATGACGTGAATTTGATTAAGTGCAAGGATATGACTGAAGTTTATCTCTGCAAAGAGGTTTTTCTTTTAAAATTCTGGCTAGATTATGATAACGACCATATTAAGAGACACGACATCAGGGACGTGAAAAAAGGATACTATTAAGATATCCCTAATTAAAATTTTTTTATTTCATTAAAAATTTAGAGATGATGTGTTCCATATAAAACCAACGAAGAAATCAAGATTGTGGGACTGACATACTCCGAATCGAACCAAACTCGGTATGGCAGTTAAGTCTTGTAAAACTATCATTTGACCAAAATCATTAGAGGAATATTTCCAGTGGTTCCCAAATTATGATGCATTTAATGTATGATTAAATACAAAATTTGTTTTAAACTGCTTTCATATAACTGCCCTAGAGGAAAAATAACCATTCACAAGACAGCTCACGTGACTGGTTCCCAAGGACTAGCAACCGGTTCGAGTTCGGGAACTTTATATGAAAGGGACCGGTAACTTTTACATGGGGTTGTCATTGGAGGGGGGTCAATTGACAAAATTAAGATAATCTAGACACAAAAAAGGTCTACTTGTCCTGTGATGGATTCTTTAATTCTAGCTGAATTATTGTACTTTAAACAAATATTTTTAATTTGGAAAAAATCTGCTTGTGCAAAGAGGGGGTTTTCCTAACATTTTTGTTGTAGTTTTGTGATATGTTGTGATATGATTCTTTTCACCGGTCACCACTCAGGAACATTTCGTGCCAATCCCATATTCACCAGTCATAGGAGAAATACGTTCAAGACTATTGGTACAACATTTCCTGCAGGGTGGTTATAGCTTTTTTAATATTTAAGCTAGACGAGTGATTTATGCCTTGTTTTAAAGGTATTAAAATAGTACTTTACCGGATATAAAAATAAAAACAGTTGTCACAATTATAGAAGTTTTTTTTTCACAATCCGCGATGCTGTAACTAAAAAAATGGTATTATTTGCATTTTTACCCTACGGTAAATGGAACTGACACAAAACAAGTCACGTAACCGGTCCCCAGGTGGTAGGGACCAGTCCGAGTTCTAACACTTCCTATGAAGCGGACCATCCACTTTTACATGGGGATGGCCTAGGATGGGGTTAATTGATACTTTGTATGCACCTTGTAACTTGTCTCTGAACTATCTTATGGAGTCCTAGTCGGTGTAGAATAATATAGATTATATATAAATATAATTCCAAATTCAGCTGTAATTCGATTAATTTAATCGATTAATTTTTTTTTATTGTTACAAATCCAAGTCTTTGATAGGATTCGAACCGATAACCTCCGGCATGACAAGCTAGTACACTACCCACTCGACCACAGGGGAACTTATATTTCAATGTTATAAATGCCAGTTAAGCTGGAGTTAATATCTGAATATAGTTACGGAACAGGTTCCTGAGTGGCATGTCTGTCTCATTGAAGTGATGCAATTAATATTATATAGACACTAGTGATAGTCCTTAGATCTAGGTGCATCGAATTTGTTCAGTGCCGTTTACTACAATACTAGCCAGAGTGCCAACTAAACTGACTGAAAATTGTTAATATGTGACCATCTACACAATATGTCTTTTTTCACCATTCACTACTCCTTATTTTTGGTACCACTCTCATTTTCTCAAGTCATAGGACGTGTACTTTTGGATCATTTGTCACCAAATTTTCCGCAGGGTAATAACGAATTGCTCTGTAGCTCTGTCCAGAGGTCGCCACTTCGATTCTGCCAAAGGATATCTATAGTTTTTCGTCGTCTCAAGGGTTGTAATTGCGTATGAAAAAATAGTTAATATATCAATTATGATTTTCTTTTTTATGGATTTTCTGAAGAATATCAAACAATATTTCTGTCTGAATTTAATAAACAATTAGTCTAAAAATGCTAAGAACTATTAAGCAAAATAATTTACTTAATCAAACAAAAATACAAACAAATTTTTGTCTGTGTCCTCATTATCATCCATTAACCATTTAGGAGATTTTACTTTGTTAAATGTGTTCAAGTGTGAATATTTATCTAAATACTCTAAAAAAATGAATGAGAATTAAGGCAACCACATTAACTAATCCATTCACTCAAAAATCGTTTGTAAACAAACTTAGTACAGTTGCATTCCTCTTGCTATGATTGTTGTTGTTATTATTTGTGTGTATGTCGTCATCGGGTGGTTTTTTACGACACAGTTTTTATTATTGTTTTTGGTGTTTGCGTTCTAAATAAAAGTCAAATAAACAATTCATAGATTATGGACAGAACATTTACTGAAAATTAAATTTATATTTAGACAAACTTTTGTTTGAAAATTTTTTGGTGATAATTTTTTCTGTGTACAAGAATCGTTATAGGGTCATTTTAAATGAATGTTTTAATTGTATTTACTAAAAAATTAATTGTATTTAGAAATCTTTTTTTTTTTTCTGTGCATAATATATTTGTTGTACAAAAACCAATTTGTTAGATATTGCAACATATCTGTTTTCACGAACGCACATATTAATATACTTTTATGTAGTATATTAATGACAAAAATTCTTGTAGTATAACATTGAAACAGAATTATTTTCTTGTCACAATTCAACAAATTGTATGAATGAACAACAAACGTAATAAATTTCAATTCTATATATAATCTTGCACCTGAATGTGCAAATATTTACGGGTTAGTATTCTTACATACCAATTTATAGATATACACTTTTTATTGATATGTTTATTGAAATTAAATAAATTCAATAAAATGTGATAAAAAGGATTTATGACGTCAACAGTAGACAATAACAATATTGAGAACGTGTTCTACATTTGTAATATTCAATTCGTGCAAGATAAATAAATTAATATTCGTTTCAAAAAACATGTGTATGTAAGAGCTTTACAAATAAAACAGTAAAACATATGTTGAACTTGATTACAGACAAAATTGATTAGTTCTGTATTTGTGCCAAAAATAATAGCAAATAAAAATTGTAATAATCAGGGCTCGGACTTTCGAGCAAATAATAATTTATTTTAAGCGCTTAACAAATGCAAACAAATGCGCAAAATATGCATTTACCTACAAACGAACTACCAAAACTAAAATAATAGAGAAAAAATATAGAGAATATAGAGAATATAGAGAAAAAAAAATATAAAACAAACATAATTTGGTCTATTACACAAGTTCAAAAATTTTTAACTTTTTGCGATCACCTGAAAAATGAAATGTTTTCTAAGGTAATTTGGGGTTACTGAACACGAATATGGCATTCATTTATTTTTCTTAAGAACCGTTTTCGAGATATTCGCGAAAAACGTATTTTTTGGAGTTTATAAGGCTATTTAAAAAATCTTGAGTACCGTTTACTTGAATTGAACAAACTTAGCATTGTTGCATAGATATGTTTTGATCGGATCAAAATTCAATGAGTTACAGGTCATTAGATTTGAAAAAACTTTATTTTTTCCACGTTTTTTTTTTGAAATTTTGCTATTTTAAGTGGCTCCAGTAAAGCAAAATAAATTTTTTTTAATTTATTTTAGGCCCACATCTTAAAGAAAATTTTGTTCCAAATATAAAATTAGTTACATCGGACCAAATATGAGAAAGTTACAACATATTTAGTGAACACATCAAAATTTTAATTTTCATTTGATGGTCCTCAGGTCAGTACGAGTTTTTGCTTCAATTCCATTACTTTTGCTCATTTGAAAAAGAAAGGTCGACATATCGCATATCAAAGTTACCAAACTTATATGTAGTTTTCAACACTGTATTCAGATTTTTATGATAGACTTACGGCAAAACAAGTGGAAAAATGGTGCAATGTAGTTTTTTGTGCATATTAAATTTTTTCTTAATGTTTATTATTGATATTTTCCAATGAAATTTTGCAGTTATATAGGAATTTATGTGAAAACTATGATTTGTTCCTGACAATCAGTAGAATTCCTAAGAAAGTTCAAATAAATCTGACAAAAATAGGTCGATTTAAAAAGGATGCATACCCGCCAAAAATTGTAAATTCGATTAAGTTGTTTTCTTAAAATCATGTCTCTGAAGATACCTTTTAGACATGTATATAATAATTATTTGATTCTTGAAAAAAAAATTTTATACAGAAAACAATTATGGGCAAAAATTTTCATATATTCAAAATTGTTCAATTTTCAAATTAAAGATTGTATATTTTCCAACTCTGAAAGAATACTTCTATCAACTATTTTTTTAACTATTCGAAATTTTGTCATGTAGCTAACAAAGAAATAATTGTGACAATCGGTTGTTATTTGGATCCGATATCTTAAAAATGCTGGATTAAGGATTTGAAATATTGAGAAATTTTAATATTAAAATGAGTATACCTCACCAATTATACAAGATATTCGTTTAAGCATAGTCTTTTTTAGAACTTTACATAGTATATAAAGACACAAAAAATTTTTGGAATCGAGTGAGAAACAGCAAAATGACAAGCGTTGAAAAATTTTACATGACAGAAGTGCACTACTTTGCACTTCATACCTCTGAACCTGCGAAATATGGGAAGCTCATCTTCCTAAATTAAATAAGAACACTCCTCTGATATCTCCATGTAAAATTTTATACTGATCGGACTAAAGAGTTAGAAGTGGTTGATATATTTCCAAAATATTTAATTCTCCCCCACTGGTATTTTTTATTAAAACTCAAAATCGGATGTTTTCACTAAATCTATTGTAACTTTCTAAATTTTTACCCGATGTTAACAATTTTACTTTTTGTACGTTGGGAACAAAATTTTATTTAAAATTTTTTGTTTGCTTTAATGGAGCATTTCAAAATGGTGAATTTGAAAAAACACAAAAAATTTTATTTTTTTCATATGTAAAGGCTTGTAATTCAGTGAATTTTTATCTGATCAACACAGTATAAATATGAACTGAAAGAGGAAAAACATATATATGCAACAATGCCAAACTTGCTCAATTGAAGTACACAGTACTCAAGGTTTTCGGAAATATCTTTACAAACTGCAAAAAACTAGTTTTTCGGGAATATCTCGAAAACGGTTCTTAAGAAAAATAAATTAATGCCATATTCGTGCTCAGTAGCCCCAACTTAGCTTTAAAAAAATCTCATGTTTTAGGTGCATTTTTTTGTGAATTAGTGTTATTTAATGCAACCGAACTTTAGTTTTGTTGCCAGTCGGCAACTGCAAATTAATTGTTGCCAAAAAGGCACTAAATAGCAACAAAAAGTGACTGCTCTCAGTTGCAAGTTGCCATCAGTAGTAACATTTCCGGCAACCGGCAACCCAACTGAGGCTCAGTTTCCATCCACAAATGGCTTATTAATATCTTTCTCAAAAATTGAGAAATATGCATTAAAAACTTTTTATTACTCCAAAAATATACACTTATTGCCAAAATATGCAAAAATATGCACTTACCACCAAAATATGCAACTATAAATCGAAGCCGAGCTAGTTAAAATTTGATGATTCGCATAGATAATTAGTCAATACCTCTTTATCTATCACCACAAAAAACATGCATTTTCATGAAAGTCCGATCCCTGGTAATAATAAATAAACAGTGGTCCAGTTCACGAAACATTCAGTAACTGTTTACTCGTTAACAATCAGTAACTGTTTCCTAGTCAAAATTTTCATATATTTTGTTGCTTTAACATTTATTTTAAACATTTTTTGACAGCAAAATGTATGGAAAACTTTACCAATTTAACGAGTAAACAGTTACCGAATGAGGTGTGAACTGCACCAATATGTACGATAAACATTAATGTGAAAAAATGTTAAGTTACTATATAAAAATGTTGGCCTTAAAAAGTACTGAGATCAAAATGAGGACCGTGCTCTTGATACGCATAATAACATCACATTTCTAGGTAACCTGCTAGTGCTTTGGCCCACTATAGCTTCTATCCTGCTGAAACCTGAAGGCCACCGAGACACGTGCTGTAAAGCTTGACTCCTCCTCTAAAGATGTTTCGAGCTTCAGCTAAATCCAATTCAGCAGTTAGAAGTTCCAGATTTATTACCAATTATTTAGCGAAAGTCTCCACTGTGCAGTGCAGCGTAGAACAATGTACTCTGAAAATATTCCGTACTTAAAATTAACTGAAATTGCAATATAAAATAAATTAAAGCTCAATTAAAAACCGGTCTACTTATTTTTCATTTAAGTTTAACAAAAAGTTTATTCAACATTAAATGTTAAAAAGTTAACAGACTTAAAATCATGAAAAATTAATGATTCCTTATTTGTTTGGATCAATTTCGTTGTCAAAAGAACTAAGAGCAGCCTCCATAAAATTAGAAAAGGTTTCCTTATTTCTGCTATTTTCACTGTTAAATAATCAACCCCTCAAATTCCGTAAAAATAATTGAGTTTTGCTTTATTTTTAAATGTTAAGATGCTTATTATTTCGTATCTTTAATTATTATTTTATAAAATTTATATTTTTACTCCTTGTTTGTTATGTTAACTTCTATTGGGATCGAATAAAGCTCCTTCGGGTTTAAAAACCAACGTATCAAGAATCTGGCCAAAGCATAGTACGCAAATTAGCTGCACGAAGACAATATAAACTTACTCAATTTTATGCATTTAACATTACAAATTAAAAAAAACACACATACGCATGGTCTTGGCTGAAATTGAACATGTGACCTCTCGTTTAATAGTCTAACGTACTAACCACTACATCACTGATTTTAAATGTGTGTTTATATAATTTCAATTGCAATTTCAGTTAATTTTACGTACATACTATTTTGAGTATTTGTGTGTGTGTGTGTTATTTCTATGCATGTACTCTTTTGGTACTTTCCTGCAGTCCCAGTTGTTACCGACGACATTTTCATCAATGATGTCTGCAAGACAATCAATGATTTGTCGCCTATAAAATACATTTCGAAATAAGTTTGGCGACAAGGTGGTACACGTTGCCGTGTATAAAGATCTTGTTCTGACAAGATTATGTAAATATATTCTAAAAAACCTTATTGAAAACAACATTGGAAACAACTGCATCGAAGTTGTCCTCAGTACAGTTGTACTGACGGCAACAAGAGTAACAGCAACAGAGTAACGACAACATGAGTAACAAATGAATCGAAGCTATTGTGTGTACGGTTCTATTGATGACAAGAAGAGTAGCAACTGCACCGAATTTTCGTGCATACATATATCTACATTAAAGTGTTTCAGTTGCCCACAAAACGTGTTTTTGTACAAAGTTTTTTAGATACCTCGGTAGGCTAGTAGGTAGCATGCTAGCCTGTCAGCGCGGAGGTTGTGGGTTTTGATTCGATTATTACATATTTAAATTTTATTATCATTCATTGACGACAGCTTTAGTAGCATGTTACAAACGTTGTCGTCAACGACATTTGAGCCCTTTGTTCGAAAATGTCGCCAATAGTTGGCTTGGACTGTCGTCAATTCGTCGTCGGTTATAGATACTTGTTTCGAAAATGCCTCAATGATGTCTCGAAGACATGGCCCACGGGGTTATAGCATAAACAACGGACTATATTGAAATCAACAGAAAATCCGTATAATGTGTATTTAGTTTTTTTTATTGACTGTTAGAATGTTAAAAATGATTGCACGGAATACTTCTTGAACAAAATACATTCCGTTACTGTCATATAATATACATACCTCATTTCTATTGAGTTTCTAAAAAAGTTTTACAAAATTAATTTAACTGTTAGTTCCCCTTCCGAAAGCTTAAGCTGGAATCGCGCCTGCTATCAACAAATAATAACAATCTGTTCAAATGAAATAGTTAACACAAATAATAAAAAAACTGATAGCAGATGTGCAAATAAATAAATTACATTTAGTTATAGATTACAAATAATTAACACAATTTTATGAATGTTTGTTAAACTCTAGCAGAAAAAGCAAATATTTATAAATAATTATTTAATGGCAAAAATTAAAAAACCAAAATTTTTTTATATTTATTTCGTTTAATTTTCCATAAAATTTGGAATACAAACAAAATGACCACAACAGCTGCTGTTTTATTGAATGGAAAACATGTTAAATTAATCTTCGAAAGATTTATTTATTAATTTGTTTTTACTATTATGCCCTTTTAGAAAAAAATTCTACCAAATTTCCGCTTATTTTAATTTGAAAATCTAAAAATTGGCTTTTATGTACAATATCTACAACAATCATTATAATAATATTTGCTAATGAAAAATTCAAAAGATAACTACAATTTATGAACAAATATTTAGTCATAAAAAATGAAATATTTTTGGGGTAAAAAAATAAGCTTGAAAATTATATTTTCCAACCATCCCCCTAGCAGCTGTGTATGTTTCCATCCCACTGTGTTAATCCGGCCGTCAACAAACACGTGCTGTTTTCCAATCAGAACAATGTTTTCAATAAATACCCAGGGCTTTTAAATTGAAAATAAATGAAATAATATTTATTAAAATTATTCATTTTTAAGGTATTTTACTTTTCTTTATTATTGGCTGTTTTATTTTTTAAAAAGAAAAAAATGCCACAAAATCCTATTAAAACAGCATTTTTTTTTTATTTTTGCCTTTGGATTAGCAATATTAGAAATGGGATTTGTTTAATTTGTTCTGTTTTTAGTACATTTAAAATTATACTGAGCAATTGTGTAGAAAAGTATTTTCTTGTTACTTTTACGTTTTCAAAGTCAAAAGCTACGGGATACGAAGAGATTTTTGCGCTAGAAATTAGGACAGCATGAGCTTGAAAATTATATTGTATTACTAACCAATGAAAAATTACTTTAATAGTAGCAATTATTGCATTTCCAAGTCCACGGATAGTGACCACTAGTGATACAAGGGGATGTGGAATCTTCTTTGCGGAATACACTTGATGGACGATATCAATATTTAGCACCAGCACGTTAGCGGACTGAATGGTGTTTGTATATGCTTTTGAAGCAAGCTTTTGAGAAAATCGTATATAGGATTTTCCAGTCGAGTGTCATTACAGGTCACATACCATAGGATTGGTGTACGTTTAAGATAAGAATAATCGAACTGAGAAAATATTGGTAACAATTGGTCGCAAAAAATAGTCGACAACTCAACTAATGTTGAATCCTCTTTCAAAAGTATTATTAATTATTTCCAATGTTATTAATTAAATTTAGTTAGTTAAAGCTAATTGTTTTAATTTATTTGTTGAGAAGCGTTAAAATATAAAAACCCAACCTATCAGTTCCCCTTACCCACAGAAACAATTATAACCAAAAAATATTCACACAAAACTTTGTTTAAAATTAAATTAAATTTTCAGTAAATGTTCTTACTGAATCAGTGAATTGATTGTTTGACTATTATTTAGGACGGGAACACCTAAAAGAACAACAAAAACTAGTTTTTTGTATCGTAAAAAACACCGATGACGGCACACACACACATAACAACAAAAACAATGATAGCAAAATGAATAAAGTTGTAACAAGTTTGTTTACTGAAGATTTTTCGGTGAATCAAGGCCTTAATGTTGTTGCGTTAATTCTCCTTAATTTCTTAGAGTCTTACGATAAACATACAGAGTTTAACACATTCCACAAATTGAAATTTTTGATATGCTTAATGGATGATAATGTTATTATTTAAAGCTAATATTACAAAAAAAAAGTTTGTACTGACTCAGACAAAAAGTTCGTTTGATATATTACAAAAAAAGACAGTAATTATTTTTGTTTGATTCAGTAAACTATTTTATTTAGAATTTGTAAATATTTTTAGACAAATTTTTTTATAGATTTGAACAAGTTGTTTACTGAAAAAAACCAGCATATTACGGCATCCGGTATAGATCGAAATTTCAATGCAATTTTAATACAAACTTTGATCGATATCGAATGCCGTTTTTTTCAATGAAATTGAAAGCTTTCATTTCATTAAAGCAAATTCTGATTATATTCAGAACGAAGTCTTGGTTTAATTAGGCTTGCAAAGATGTAGCCAGATCCAAAGAAGAAGTATTCAGTATCTGGCGTAGTAAGAAAAACGCAGATACTGATTCGCTGCGCAGAAGGTCGAGATATTCGTGTGCCAAAGTAGTAAGACGTGAAAACTCTTTGTACGAGCAGCGTATTCGTACTGAAGTCCTTGCTGGCTGCCCCCTGGGGGAACAAGAGCTTTTGGTCATTCGTTAAAAGGATACAGGATGGTAGTTAGCCAATTATGACTCTTTTAAATGGTGGCTATGTATTCACTGGCCCAGCAGATACAGCTAACCTTCTGGATGAATTGTTTGCAAGTAATTCTCACTTGCCGTAAAATAATTAACCACTGCCCGCACTTTATCGAGTATCTGTAACTATGCCAAATATATTCGTTCGAGCGATTGCAGTTAAAAAGTTTTTAGCGGATCTCAACATAAAGTAGAGTTCTTCGACGCTAGCGCGTCCTTTGGCAGCCCTCTTCATAATTTTGTACCATGAATTTCCAAGGTGTAGGAAGGTTGCTAATGTAATGCCACTCCAAAAAAATGGAGATGCTAGTAAAGTGTGGCAAAGTGCGCTTTTGTCTAAACTTGTTGCTTTTGGTGTTGGTAATGATGTTTTTCGATTTATATCGAACTTTCTCAGGGATCACACTATACGAGTTGTTATAGATTGGATATTATCAAAAGAGCTCAAGATTAATTCAGAATACCGCAATGCTCCGTTCTTTCTACTACCCTTTTTCTTATATTTCTTAATTACCTTCTCTCTCAAACTTCAAATCCTATCTACTCATTTTCAGATGATAGCAACATTTTCCATTCATATTCATTCAGTACATGAATAATACACCTAAACATGGATGATACACTGAAATATGAATGATACACTTAATCACGATATTATAACAATCTCTGAATCAGGTCGTGCAAATAGGATAGATTTTAATGCTCGTAGGACCCAATGCAGTACGCTAACGCACAGGAGCATGACCGAAGTTGCTGCTCCACTTGTAACCATGAATGGTGTAGATATTTGGGAAACAGATCCTGTTAATGTTCTTGGAATGAAGATCCAGTGTGACGTTCGATGGACTGATTACATTTTTGAAAATCTCAAAAGAAGCATTCAAGTGCCTTGGTTTCTTAAGACGGTGTAAAAGATACTTCAATCCATCTGATCTTTTTAATATTTATACCATCTACATCCGACAGAAAATGGAGTATAACTCGCATGTATGGGCCAATGGTTCGAATTATATTTTGAAGTTACTTGACCGCGTACAGGAGAGAACAAAGAAGCTCACCGGCAAGAGTAGGGTAGCCAACTCTATTGACTCGCTGAAGCATCGACGCAATGTGGGGTGTATTTCGTTACTACTATGAAATACGAACTGATGAAATCAGGGAACTTGTTCCCGAAACTCGCTCTTTTCTGCAAACAGCGCTTTCTTAATTAAAAACACATCCCTTTATGGCGATACGCCAATAAATCGCACTATCCATTACTAAGAGAACTCGTTCTTTGGCCGAAGAGTTCGTATGTGGAATAAGTTTCATGCAGAGGTCTCTCCTGTCACTTTCAATATTGAAAGATTCAAATCGAATGTCCATAAACACTACTCCCTATACACTCCTTGCCATAACAAATTTTACTAATTCCGGCACAATGCTTTGCATGAGTAGAGGCTATCGCCAGAGTGCTGGTCATATAAAAATAAATAAATACAACTAGTTGAAAAAGATTATTTACTACGTTTTGGCATGGATCTGTTCATTTCTCTAATCAGTATCCAGTAGCACCATATGACCTGCTTTCTAGAAGGGTAAAGAGATGATCTGCATCTGTAAGTCATACTCAGTTCCTATACGGAATGAACATGCTGGCAGAATTCGTCTTGCCCTCAACGTGAATGATGATTCTGTAAAGTCTCCTACGGGAGTTCATATATATTACGAAATATATCGTAATATGTAGAAACGTTTTCATGCACATGTTGCATGGATTTTTTCGGTGTGGGTATGAAAAAAAAAATAAATTAACGGTAACAAACGTTAGCAAACGGTAACAATACAAATTGCATGAAATTAACATCAATTAAGTAGTGGTGCTATTCTTAAGCGAGAAAGTTTATAAAACAAAATATTTTTACAATCGGATCCACTGGAATATTTCTAAGCAAAACTTTTTATCATGAGCTTATAAAATGTGAAATAACAAAAGATTTTATTCTGCTGATTTTTTTCATATATTTTATGAATTTTGAAAGAATTTTAATATTGTTACAGCAGGGTGAGTGTTGTTAATATGCCTTACGGTCAAATAAGAATTCGATACAATAGCAACAGAAAAGAGCAAAAAAAAAAATAACATAATACAAATGTGGCATTGTGCTAAACTTAAATTGTACGTTATAAATGGATTATTGCAATTAGCCCTTCATATTCCCCCTTTTTGATGGCTTTAATGGAAATTTCATTTCTGTGTATACTTTGCCATAAATAAGCTGAATTAAAATGCAATAGGAAAATTTTGAAGAAAACAAACATGAAAAAATAAAACCAAGGAAAAAAGAAAACAATAAAAAAGTTATCCTAAAAACAAGAAATCATAAAAAATGCTTTGTGTTGAAAGAAAAATGAAGAAAAATTCTAATAATTGGAATGGTATGATATTGTTTGCTTTTTTAGCATTCCATTTTCTAGTTGTACTGAGTTGATTTTCTTGTCTGAACTGTGGGTGGCCATAGTAAACATCTATTGCAAAGTTGGAAATGTAACTGCTGTCAGATTGTCCCATTCGTTTCCATTAAAAATTGTACACTTAAAATATATAAAATAGCGAAGTTATAATCTATTCTTAATCTAGTCATCACAAATAGTTTAATTGTTTAATCAATTTGGAGTCTAAACATCGTCCAGTCAATGTTAGTCAACTATTTTATCCTATTGTTTCCACACGTTTGTCAAGTTCACAAACAAATTTCTATATGGCACAATCTCTTCAGTAATGAATCCTGCAGGTAGTTACTTCCTTATTTTATATGAGACTCACTTACATCTGAGGTATCTACAATTTTTATTCGCCAGGAGGAATTCTTTTTCTGGCCGTTATCTAGCTCTGGGGTTGATATAGACTATTTTGTAAGTCACGTATCTAGAGATTCCATAATATTATCGACTTGGGATCAATGCCGAAAGAAACATAATCGAAAAAAGCTAAAGGAAGGATTCGAATATATACAGTGTAGCTGATTGGGTACAAGGCCTGTAGGATAACAAGGTTCATAAGATCCATTAAAAACTCAGGAATTCTACGGAATCAAATATATTAAAAGAAGACGGTTCTTACTCGCAATAAAAAATAAATTTACTTTATTTCTCTTAGTGTTATAAACTTTTCTAAAGTCATCATAATATTCCTTTGCTGTCGTCGCAGTCATTGTCTTGTACTTGTCTTACATTTCATGTTTAATGTTTCTTTTTGGGTGGTTTTATTTTTTGGGCAATTTTGTGGCTCTTATTACGCTCCCCCGTTTATATTTTTTTAAGAAGGCTAAAAACATTTTCTACCATAGTCTTTTAAGAGTTTTAATGTTTTGTTTTGCTGTTTTGCCCAGTATTTTTGTTTAGTTTTTTTATTTCCCTGTAATATGAAAAATTATGTAAATTTTTCCAATAACTGTGTTTTAATGCATTTAAGAACTCATTTTTTATAATAATGTTCATATTGTGTTTCTTTTACTTAAATTGATGTGTTTTACTCTTTAGTACTTTTTATAGCAATATTTCTTAATTTTTTTTTATTTAAAAGGTTCTATTTATTTAATTTCGCTAATAAAGTCATTACATTCGGAAGGTACTTTTTCGTTTTGTTTTTATAATAAGAGAGGAGAGAAAATAAAATATCTCCAAACAACTCTCTGAACTTGGAAAATTAAAAACGTAAAAAAATCATAAAAAAAAATTCACAGTTCAAATTTTAAGAAATTGGGAAAATGAAAAAAATTTTGCGATCAATTACAAAGATCACATATAAAAAGCTAGTTATCCAGCCAAAGCTTGGAATGCGCTTCACATCACTCTGATATTTCAGTATTGTAGCAGAACCGTCGGCGAAGTAAAAGAACTACTAAATGGCTACACAGCTTAAAAAAATTAATGCCTCTACTTGAGACCAGAAGGGCTGCAACACTGCTCTACAAAAAACACACGTATAGCAGAGTTGTGATTGAATTAAGCTTTCTGTCTCTCTCCCACTTCACCACCTATTCTCTCTACATTATCCCTTTCCCATAGAAGGTAAAATATTAATTAGTTAACTGCTAGGCTTTAGTTCCTTGATTGTGTTATTCCTCTTAAAAAAAATATATACTTTTCAGTACAAACTACATACTGGCTGCATTACTTCACAGTAGTTAAATCAATTACGTACAAGTAAATAAACAAGCCACTTATTCTATGATTGGCAGAGTAGTAGTGCATCTGCTTAACATGCAGATGAAAAACAGTTCAACTCCTGGCGAAGCAATATAAAAAACCTTACTTTCGATTAATTGATTAATCGAACAATTGAAAAGTCGAGTAAAATGAATACCCTACTTAATAGTAACCATGTCGTTACCCACAGAAGCAGTTACGTCTCTGCTCGCAAGCTCAGACTTAATCCATCTCACAGAAGCATGATCAAGGCCTTTTTGCCTAAGAGAACAGTTGGTTGAATCATATTTTGTATTATCAAATGCGCGATCAATGTCTATGAGCTAGCTCACTCAATCTTTGCAACAAGATGATGTAAGGGATGCTCAGGCGATTTACATGCAAGTGGATTGTATTCAAAACCGTGGATCTAATGTGCAGGTTAATTAGATTCTCCAGGCTTTTCAGTAAAATGGATGTTAAGCTAATTGGTCTATATGATTTTGCCTGTTGCCTATTTTAGGTAAAAATACAATGTTAACTTTTCTCCACAGTAGGGAAATGTGTGGGCGAGGTGATCTCACCTCTGCTTTGGCTTCTCGATGTTAACACAATTCTTCTCAGACTAGACGCTGCGGGAGTAAAAGTTGTGGCTTCTGCGGACGATGTAGTAATAATGATATCAGGGATGTTCACGGACGTGATAAGCGATATCATGTCCAACGCCTTGGGTAAACTCAGCAAATGGGCTACAGATTGTGGTCTAGGAGTGAACCCTTGCAAAACGGAACTGGTACTATTTACTACAAAGACCAAAGTTCAGATCTTTAGACTCCCACGGGTGAATAATCTGACACTGTCCCTATCGGATAATGCAAAATATCTAGGAGTTATCCTGGATACTAAACTATCGTGGAAACAAAATGTGCAACTCAGGGTCAAAAAGGCCACAGTTGCCAATTGCTCCTGTCGGAGGATTTTTGGTTCCAAATGCTCAAATAGATGTACATAGCAATTGTTCGTCCCATATTGACTTACGGATCGGTAGTATGGTGGACCGCCACAAGCAAGAAATACCTGGTAGACCAACTATACAGAATACAGCGATCTGCTTGCATCGAGATTACAGGTTGTTTACGTACTACTCCTTCAGAGGCTCTGAATGCTATACTAAGCGTAATTCAGATTGACCTTCAAGTACTGGCAGCATCCTCGAGCAGTGCGGCAAGACTAGAAGCATCTGGGAGGTGGAGATCAAGGACTTATGGTCATGCCAGAATTTTAGATCAATTACCACCGACATTGAGGAAGCCCTCTGACTACATGATACTTCATCTCGACTTTGACAGCAGCTTCAAAGTCCTTATTCCATTCAGACGGGAGTGGCAGCGAGGTAACATAGAAAAAGACTTACACTTTAGGGTGTATACTGATGGATCAAGAATGATCTGCGGTGTAGGCTCCGGAGACTTCTCGAAAGACCTTGGGACAAGACTCTCCTTCCAACTTCCCAACGAAGCGAGTGTATTTCAGGCTGAAATCCTGGCTATAAGGGAGGTGGGCAGAGTGTTAATTGACAGGGGTATTCAGCGGAGAGTCGGCATTTTCGTCGACAGTCAGGCGGCACCTCTATCCCTTACGTCACACACTACTTATTCTACTATAATTAGTCAGTGCAAGGACATGCTCTCCAGATAAGGTGGTCAGGCAGACGTCACCTTCATCTGGACTCCTACACATAGTAACTTTCTTGGTAATGAACAGGCGGATGAGCTGGCCAGGGCTGGCTCTGCTATGTACGCCTCCAGTAGTGAATCGGTAGCCATGCCGGTTGGCACTATTAAAAAGCATATTTTAAAACATTATCGGCAGGAATCCTAAGACAGGTGGCGCAAGTTGAGCACGTGTAAGGTGGCTAGGAAGATGTGGCATTGCTACAATGAAAAGCGTACAACCCAATTAACTAAAAGAAACCGTAGGGACATCTCGGTGCTCGTTGCAGTAGTGACGGGGCACTGGGCGATCGGCAGACACGCTAGCAGGATAGGCCTTTCCTACACTGCGTTCTGTCGTGGCTGCCGGGATCAAAGTAAAGAAGAAACAGTTTTTCACTTCCTTTGCGAGCGCTCGGCCTTGCTCCTCTCGAGATACAAATTCTTGGGCAGTAATATACTAGACGATCTATCAGAGCTTGCAGAAATCGGTCTAGGTGACCTGATTAGATATCTCAATGTGACGGATTGGATCTAGTACCTACAATCGGATCCGAGATCTTGGTTCGAACCTACAAGGGTTGACACTGACGAGTGGAGTGGTCTATAAAAATGGTATCTTATTAATTCTACTTGACTGTCTGTGTGCAGTAGGCAGCCACGTATACCAACAAAACAGGAAATGTGTCCGAAGGCAAAACTGCCTATCAAAATGGTAGCAAGCAGTGTATCAATATACCTTTGCAAGAGTGCCTCTTAAGGTTTCCTTAGGAGCCTTAAGACGCTGAAAATAAGCAATAGCTCCGTTCGTTTATCATATACAAATTAAAAATTACTTTTAACAATTTTAAAGCTCTCTGTGCAAAACAGGCGAGCTTTTCGTCAGTCATCATCACTTTGAACCTTGAAAATCGATTTAAGGATATGAACACTAAATAACAGTTGCCCTTCGATTCTTGGTATGTGTATCATAAGCTGTCTTTAGAAGGAATACCTTGCTAACATAAGAGCGGGACTAAAAATCAATTTAATTAGAAAAATAATTACATTAAAAATAATTTCATTCCTACACAGAAAAACCTACTATAAAACAGATGTAGCACTTTCCACTTTTCTGATCATAATGATTTATTTTCACGAGAACTAATTATATATCCGAAGTTCCATAACAATCGGTTTAGTGGAAATAGTTAAAGAGAATATTTAGTTTGCATCAGCGTAGATCTGTTCACTTTCCTAATCAGAATGTTGTGTTGCCGCAGGTAGTTATGGTCTTTTCTTTTCTACATAAAAAATATCACCTTGTTGAAAGGTGCATGTATAAAATGTCTTGCTACCCCTGCAATAATGCTTCTTGTTTTTTGAAGAGAACAACATACAAGTTATGAAGAAGTGGATTGCCCCGTTTTTTGATATATCTTCCTCATCAGATGGCGAGGATAAATATAATAATTCTGTGGTTGTGGTTGTAATTTCTGCAAACGTAATGTATTATCAATACTTTTGAATTTTTCCTTTAAAAAAGTTTAAAAATTTCTTTAGCTTATTCTCATGAAATAAGTGAACATAAAAATACAGCTGCCAGATGCCGATTTATCGACCCGAAGCTTTAACGATTTTTTATTTGAATACTTTTTTCGAGAAAAATTTTATAACACCGAATTCAATGAGATTTTATATGACTGACAATCGAGAATTAACAATATAATGTTTTCTCTTAACTGTTTTTTTAAACAGTAGAAACATTATCTTATCTTTAAAAACTTATTTTTTGCTTTCTAGCTCGAGGCGATTTTTTCTCAACTTCATCTGACAATACGGTTTATAGACAAAAGCCAACATTTTAGAGGGCAATAACGGCACTGTAGATTTATGCGGGGCATAAAGTGCAATGCGTTCCACCATTAGTGAGGGTGATCTTTTTAGAATAGGACATACCACCCTTTTAGAGAGCAAAACATTTTTAAGAAACGAACACCAAATTGCAGTTTTTACATGGAAATGTAGAATATTTTTCTAAAAAAGAAAACACCATTAATATATGTGCAAGGTTTTAGTAGATTCGGTGGAATAGAAGTAGCTGAAAAAGAATATTTTCTAATGCTGTTTTGATTTCTACAAAATAATGCTACATTTCCATGTAAAAAGTGCTATTTGGTATTCGTTTCTTAGAAATATTTTGCTCTCTACACAGAAAAAAATAAGTTTCGTTTTTGATAACAAAAATCCCGGTATTCAATAATTTTTTTCAAATTTCCTGTGATAAAGAATTCCCCTATATTGACAACAAAATTAATTCAAAATAAAAATATATATATATATAAATTAAAAAAATGTTGACATGGCTGGAATACGAACCCGGGCTTTCCGGACGTAAAGCATACACTCTCTAGCTGAGCCATATCCCATTTATTTTTTTATGGGATACAACTTGTTTTAAGTACTTATGTATAAAAAGAAAAGAAATAACCGGCATGGAAAAGAAATACTTACAACGTAATATTTTATTATGTTAAAGATAAATGTTATTGAAATTTATATTTTTTTTAATAACATGGTCTTATTGAATATAATTCTTGTCTATTTTTTTCTGTGTATGTTTTATTCTAATATTCACTAATGGTGGAAGACGTTGCACTTTACGCCCCGTATAAATCTACAGTGTTGGTGGTGGCTTTTGTTTATGAACAATGCTACCAGAAAGTAAAAAAATCAAGTTATTATATATAATTTTCTTGCTGTTTTATAGAAAAACTATGAGAAAACATTACGTTATTAATTCTAGATTGTCAGTGATATAAAATCTTACTGAATTCGGTGTTATAAAATTATTCTCAAAACAGTCTTAAATCAAGAAATCGGTAACACTTCAGGTATATAAATCGGCAGTCTGGCAGCTGTATTTTCATGTTTATATATTTTATGAAAATAAACCAAAGAAATTTTTAAACTTTTATAAAGGAAACAGTTAAATCAATTATTTTATTCATCCTCTGATGAGGAAGAAATTCGAAATTCATTTAAAGGCTTTAGTTGAATAACAAACTTATCTGTCAGCTATTAAAAACGTGGCGATCCACTTTTTCATAACTTGTGTTTTGTTCTCGTCAAAAAACAAATGGCATTATTGCAGGGTTGGCAAGACATTTTATACATGGACGTTTCAAAAATTTTTTGTGTAGAAAAGAAAATACCATAAGGTTGAACGTGGTGCTGCCCAATCTAGAAGTACATCCTTTCAAATAAAGAAAAAAATCCACAATTTGCTTATAAATGGCGGAGTTCTGAAGGAATAAAAAATACACGACGATTTAATAAACTTCTCCGTTTTTTGAAGTCGGTTAATAAATATAATTAAATAATAATAATAATAATAATAATAATAATAATATATAATTTAAAATAATTTAAAATAATTAAATAATAATAATTAAATATAATATAAAATAATTTTTCAACTGATTTATTATTTAAAATGCACTAAAGTATTAGGTTTATATGTACCAAAAAAAACTGTGTTATATGTTTGTTTATTTTATTATCGAACGAAAATAAATGTTTTTTGTATACGACCTTATTTGAAACCGATATTTGATTGACCGTTTTTCAATAATCTTATTGTGACATTTGGATTTGTTCATTTTTGCATTTCCTTGCACAATTTTCTTAATTAGCCATGGACACACTGAACAACAATGTCACGATAATTTAAGTAAAAACAAATTTGAATACATAAATTCAAGTGCGTGTTGAAACCATTTCAAAACCAATTTAAGTTTAAACTATTTACTGCCAGCTTAAAAATAAAGGAGCTCATGCAAAAATCTGCATACGTAATAATAACCATAAGCCAAACAAAGTAAGATTCGAAATCAGAAATGCTAATCCATACAAAAACTGAATTTGTTGCACTTTGTATTTAAACTAAATAACATTCATTATATATAATAATTTAAAATTTACGCCACTTAAAATGGCTTTAAAATAACCGATTAAATCATTATTCAAAATCCAAATAATGATATTTATAAAGAAAAAATCAGCACACACACATGTCCTAAAACACAAAAATTTGCCTCAGTAAATGGGACTTAAAAGGCATGAAACTAAATGCGATTGCGTGTAGACTGCGGCTTAAGATGACTATTAAAAAACTACAAACTAAATGCAGCAGAAAAAAATAATAAAAAACTTCAATTTACAGATACCAAAAATTAAAGAAAAAAGATTTGAGAATTGATTTCAAAGATTCTTTCCGTAGACATTTAACATGAGTTTTACGTGTTTCGACAACATTAATTTGTAGCTAAAGGAATTGAGAGTATGATGCTGCAACATGTTTATTGAACTGTTACCCCTCATCTCGTGTGTTCTCAAATGATAGGTCGCAACACTTTTGTATAAGAGTGTGCTTTAAGTTCTCAAAGTATTCTTTTTTCCTTCAAGATATTAAAAATTATTTGTAACCTGTCAACATTGTGATGATTTAAAACCCATCATAAGAAAATATCGCAGCAATATCAACATTAAGATAAAAACAATAAAGCTTCATTTTAAGTATGAGATGCGTATTAGTAAAAATGTTACGGAGACTAAGGTGACCAAATAATAATGTTCAAACTAATCCGATATGTACAGTATTCCATGGTTCTTAGATAAGGCTGACTTTGAAGGATTTCATGGCTTATATTGACGTTCAGGACTATGGTCATTTATAACTTACCGGCATAGACATTTGACTAAGAAAACTACATAAGGTAGAGGATAACAGAGTGTTTTCGCGTGGAATGTGTGGGAGATAATAATGTAAGTAAGTAGTTCGAACAGAAGCCTTATTGTGACACAAAAAAGTCGCTTGGCGAGAAGAGAACTCTCTTGGAAAAAACTATATTTCTCCACCCAGGGACAATATACCTCAATATCCGGCGTTTCTAAGTGCTACTTTTTCTAGTCGCTGTGTTATTATTGCTAGGTGAAACCCAGATATTTACTTCCACACACAGTCCATGTAGGCGTAATTTTTAATTAGTTGTCGTTTACCTGAATATTAACAGCTATATTCCATAAGAGGACTAACAATACTCCACCCAGGCGCATATATCTATGGGCTTGTCTGCGGATACAGGCCACATCCAAAATATATGAGATAGCTCTACATAAGATTACACTTAAAGTAAGCTACTACGATAAACAGTCAACCCTAAGTTCTACAAGATGTTTTTTAAGGCGCCTTCGATATCCAAAACTGCTGCCGGGATGAATTTTGTATGCTCGTGTGGCTTTTAGGTATATCATATATCGAATTGAAAGAAGAGTATTGCCTATAGTCGTTGAATATAGTCGCTTAGTTCATTATGCTAGGCAAATGGGTTTGAAGTACCTTTCGCCTTTGCCTCTAAGGCTTTTCCTCCTCTTTGGATAAAGATTACAGTGCATATAAAGCAATTGTTTGGAATATATAACAAGGAATTTTCAATAAAATTGAACTAAAAATAAGTAATCAAATCTTAACTCTAAAATTTTAATTTGTAAGTCCAGCCAATGCCATACAAAAATAGTTTTTTCAGCGGTTGGTTCTTTGGTTATCTTACGTCTCTCATGTTCGGCGGAGAGCAAGAATAATGTCCCTCCTTATCAGCCGAGTGTGGCCTCTAAAGTTAATAATGTTTCGGGGTAGGGGATTTGGGTACAACTCAAATTTTTTTATGTAGCTTGTCATGTGTTTAGAAAACACTGTCTTAACCAGCGGCACATCTAAATCTTTGTGAATTCACTTGTTTCTGACATACCATGGGGCTGCTGTAATCGTACGGAGTGCCCCGCAATCGGATACCGCAGGACCATGCTGGTTTTAGAATCGAGTTGTATAGAAGAAATTTACAATCTAGGCTTAGAGTAGAGTCCCTTCCAATTAACCAATTCATTTCAGCTGCTTTTAATTTCATTTGGGTCACCTTTGCATATTAAACGAAGTGCAAGATGAACACCGAGATATTTTACTTCAGTGTGTTGATGTATAGTTTGGCTATTTATTTGTATAGGTGGGCAGGTTTCTCTGCACAATGTAAAAGTAATGTGTAGACATTTTTGTTCGTTAATTTTTATCCTCCGTCGCTTTAGCCATTGTTCCAACTGGGGTATATACTATTGCAGTTTTCGGGAAGCTTCTTGATGGCTTTAGTGAACACTTACAAAAGCTGTATTATCAGCGAATGTTGATATGTGTATGTTACTGCTTACCGGCAAATCAGAGGCATATATCAGATATTATATTTAGAGGATCGAGGATGCTGCCTTGAGGAACCCCGGCTTCTATCGGCTATGGAGGGCTTAGAAAATTACCTTCCTTAACAACAAATTTTCGCTCAGTTAAGTAGTTTTCTAAAAGTTTAAGGATGTTTTCGGGTAGGTTTTGCTTTAGTTTATGTATTAAACCTTCCTGCCACACTTTAACAAATGCATGAGAAACATCGATGAAGAGCGCAGAACAATATTTCTTTTCCTCGAAGGTTTTTCTCAAAACATTCACGAGTCTATGTGTTTGTTCAATCGTGCTATGTAGTCTCCAAAAACCTAATCGGTGGTCTGGAATGCATCCAGTACCATTCAGTATGTTTATTATCATGGTATAATGGTAATCAGCGAAACCTTCAATTCTGCGGGATAGCATTTGAGGCGGATAATACCGTTGAAAATGAATAGAATAATCCTTTTTTTCAGTATTGGGTGGCTCTAAGAGCATTTTATTGCTTATTTTATCAGCGCCTGGAGCTTTTTTCGAATTGAAGGCCGCAATACAGTGTTCAATCTCACGAATATTGAACCTCAAGGTAACATCTGGTATAGCGAGGACTGGTGCCAGCTCAACTATAGTATCAGACGTATTTGGAGTAAATACTTTCTGCAAGTGGTTTACAAACAGGGTACCTTTTTCAGCGTCAGTTCTTGCCCAGTCTCCATTCGAAGCTCTCTATCTATCACTGGTCGAGTAGTCTGTTTGAGGTGTTGCGTCGAGCCCATTCAGAAAGTTTTGAAGAGAAGCGGTTTTTTGATATTCTAGTAGAGTTTTCAGCTGTTTAGTACATTCCTTCAGCCTAGATTTTAGCTGAGGGGATCTATAGCGGTGCCATTCTCTACGAACTCTTCTTTTTTCGGATAAAAGCCGTTCTACATCTGCTGAAAAAATGTCATTATATCTCACCTGAAGATTTGTAGTAGTAGCATTTAGAGCAGCTTGCTTAAGGTTTGCCTCAAACATTCTAATAGAGTCATCTATGTCAGCAGGCGTTTTTAATAGAATATTTCTGGGCAATAAGCACTCAAATATTTTTTGTATTTCAACCAATTTATACGTGTGGTTCTCATCGTTATGTGAATATATAGTGACAATAGTTGGTGAGTTTTCTGAAGACAAATCTAAAGATGCTTCAACTTGGATCATTTCGCTGGGCACACCCTTTACCACTCCAAAACATCAGTTATTTTTCGGCGATCTGTTGGCCAGTAAGTTGGCTGCCCACTTGATATAACATTTAACCGTATTTTTGAAATTGTGTCAAACAAAACGCGACCCTTTGGCGTGATGAGGCGAGATTCCCAGAACGTGTGCTTAGCGTTGTAATCAGCGGCAGCCAAAAAGCGTGGGCCTAGTGAATTAAAAAATCTACTATATTGATTTTCTGTAATAGAGTACCTGGGAGGAGAGTAAATTGATGAAATCACCAGGTTTTGATGAAAAGCTTCAATGCAGATGTTAGTTGCTTGAAGATAGTCTTCACAATGATCACTCATTAAGTAGTGTTTTAATCGCGATTTTATTAGTATACCCGAGCCACCACAAGCTCTACCTTGGGGGTCCTTTGTATATTAGTTGATTTTAAAAAAGCTTCTGGCCGTCAAATGCGTCTCAGAGATAGCATAACAAGGAGTGACAACAAACATCCTGCACACAAAAAAGGAATGTAAAATTAACATGTCACAATTTTGATTAGAAAACATATTTAATTTACGAGATATATCTTGTTGCTTAAGTGTTTATTTGCTTTGCTCATTGCTACATTTCATTATTGTGCTCAGTTGTAAGACTTGTTGTTGTTGGTTTTGTTGTTGTTTATTTTTATATAGCCGACAAATACCCGACAAAGATCGCATTACCAGCGAAAGTTTCCTGCTGTTGATTTAAAATTATCATTATTTTATAATAATTTTAAACGGAAAATTATTAATCTTACCTTAAATCTTCTTTATTTGATACTTTTCTCTGTTAAAACAACTGTGTTCTAAACGTCACATTTCATTTTAAATCAACATGACTATAACTTCAATTTCAAATAAATTTTATATTATATAATCAATTAAATAATAAGAAATTAAATGAAATTCATGTTACATATGATGATATTTATTTTGTGTATATCTAAAATAAAGTTTGAAGCTGTTGTGGCTGCAGTGGTTAGGGCGTTGACTACCAAGCAAGTGGCCCGGGTTCAAATCTTGGCCGGAGCAGCCAACTACAAAACGAATTTTTCTGATGCGAACACACATCACGCACCTGAAATATTAAAGATATTTCAAATTGAAATAATTTTTTTATTAATATGACTATTTCGAACGTACTTGCTTTGTGAATCCAAATTGATTATTAGGCTAAGGTTCGTAACGTTATATTCAGAAAGAATTGGGCATGATTAATATTCCAAGGACAAAAGAAAAATTAAAAATTAAAATTACTCGGCTATTCGGTTTTAGTTCCAGTGGCTGTAAGCTCATCTGGTCTTTTTTGTCAGGGCGTAAACAATTCGTTCAGGTAGGTCAGGAAATATCGGGCACTATTCCGGTTTATCGTGGTGTACCTCACGGTTCCATTTTAGGTCCTCTTTTGTTCCTTTTGTATGTGAATGACGTATTTAGCGTATTAAATTTTTTAGATGCTTATACTTATGCTGATGATATTCAACTCTTAGCATCTTGTGATCTAATGACCGCTAATGCTGCCGAGGAAAGAATAAACTGGGAATTAGCGTGCGTAGAGGGGTGGTCCAGGGAAAACTTTTTGCAGTTAAACCCTACGAAATGTAAAATAATGATATTTTCTAACCAATCTCTTGCATTGGATATTGTTATTGATAATGTACTGTTGGACTCTGTTTCTCAATATAAGACTCTTGGTGTTATTTTAGACGACAAGTTAACATTTAACTATCACATAAATTCTGTTATTTCCCGCACAGCTTGGACATTGAGAAGACTATATAATGTTGCTTGTTTTTTGCCCATTACAGTAAGACGCCGAGTTGCTATGTCATTATGCCTGCCGTTGTTTAATTATGGTATTGAACTTGTTTCTGGTTCGTCATCCCTAAATATGAAAAGACTTAGAATTTGCTTTAACGGGGTTATTCGTTATATTTTTAAAATTAGGGTTGGGGAACATGTTTCTCACTATCAGACGGACTTGCTTGGCTGTAGGTTTGATCAATACAACAAACTAAGACAGATGCTCTTTTTCTATAAAACTGTTAAATATGGATGTCCGTCATATTTGGCAGAAAAATTCCATTTTGGTGTCTCTGGTAGAACACACTCTATGGTCTGTCCTGCACATGTTTCGCTGATGATGGAGAGATCCTACCTAGTTAGGACCTCGCGATTATGGAATACAGCTATACCATATTAAGACCGCCGATTCAACCACTCCCTATCTGCTTTTAAAAAGATTTGTCTCTCATTCTTATAATGCGAATAATGTTATTTTGAAGTTTAAGTTTAGCGATCCGGCATATGTCTGCAACGCAATATATCCTTTTCAATTTTAAATTTTGAGTTACTTACTTGGTTCTACTGTTGTTCTCTACTGGATAAAGGCATATATTGTGTTGTTTGATTTAATCGTTAGTTTCTGTTAATCGATCTTCACTGGTATATGGTACTGTGATTTCGTTCACAGACAAACTTTTCAACTATTGTATACGTATAGATCTTTTCTTTGAGTATGTGCAAAAATCAGGGGTTTTCTTTTCTTACTAATATCATTTAACAGGAGATTTCTAGTATAATAATATATTGTTTATAAATATTGTTGAATATCATACACTTTATTGAATTATATGACTTTACATAATTATATACACACGTACATTTATATAATGTTGTAGACTAGTCAACTTGGCCCTACGGGCTTGCGACATATTTTTTGAATAAATAAATAAAATAAATAAACATCAACTTAATTTTTCAACGTACACAGCAGAACAGAGTAGCGCCACTTTCGGAAGCCGCTACACTTCCATCGTCAGTGCTCACGTGTATTTGCTTATCACCACTTGTCAGATGGCTCTGTTGAATGTGATTTTAATTCTTATATATACAACTTTTGCGTGAAAATTGATTACGAGAATTAAATCACTCTAAAGCTGATATTAAAGTGCACTTTCCCAGCGTTGCCAATAATTTTGATTCAACATCAAATTCACGGTGCTTCAACTTGACATAAATTTAGTTTAACATGATTCTTCGTGCTGTTTAAATATCAAATTCACGTTGTTTCAACCTGAAATAACATTGACTCAACATGATTCTTCGTATTAATCGTCTATCAACTTCATTTTGATTTAACTGCACTGAAATATTAAATCAATATGAAATATAGTTATTTCAAAAGGAAAAATGTTCCTTGGAGGTTATTATAAAATCATGTTGAATTAACGTGAAAAACCTATGAAGAAAAATCACAACCCAAAAATGTAAAATTAACCTGGTTTGCGACGATTTTAATATGAAATTTTTCTGAGTGTAGAGTTTGATAGATTCGAACTTTACAAATATATTGTTTGTAATGCGAAAATTATGATCCTAATGAGTGAAAGAGAACTTATTTTTTTTGCATTTTGTTTAAAAAAAAGTGATAAATTAAAAAGTAACAGTGAACTAGAATTTGCAAATAATCGCAGATTTTCATAATCGCGACTACGATTAAAAATATGCGATTAATCGCGATTATCGTTTAATCGCGACTAAGCAAGAATATGAGCGTTATGTATACGGCCGACTTTCTAAACGCCATTGCAGTAATGCAAAGTCTTATGTGCTTTGTTGTTGTAAACAATGTAAAGTCGCATCACTGCAATGCATTTTGGCGTTTAAGAGCTCGGCCTACATACATATGTATCTCTAAGAAAATGTATAGTATCAATCCACTTACATACACAGAAAAAAATAGACAACAATTATATTCAATAAAACCATGTTATTAAAAAAAATATGAACTTCAATAACATTTATCTTTAACATAATAAAATATTTCGTTGTAAGTATTTCTTTTCCATGCCGGTTATTTCTTTTCTTTTTATACATAAGTACTTAAAACAAGTTGTATCCCATAAAAAAATAAATGGGATATGGCTCAGCTATAGAGTGTATGCTTTACGTCCGTAAAGCCCGGGTTCGTATTCCAGCCATATCAACATTTTTTTAATTTATATATATATTTTTATTTTGAAATAATTTTGTTATCAATATAGGGGAATTCTTTATCACAGGAAATTTGAAAAAAAAATTATTGAATACCGGGATTTTTGTTATCAAAAACGAAACTTATTTTTTTCTGTGTACGTAAAATATGGAAACACTTTCGAAGTGAGCGGAAAAAAATAGGCAAACAAGTTGATCACAAAACCCTCAATTGAGGATATCCAGATCTATTGTATTAGACCATTTTATGAGTGCTACAGAATATGTTTGACATGGTTCGCAAATGGTGAAACTTTTTCTTACTTGGGATCTTAGACTACGAGCCCTAACCACTTTTAATTCATACACCAAGCATTTTATGTCAAATCAACATTCAAAACAACATATTTTATAAAAAAAATATTGAATGCGTCACAAAAGTTACATGTTGTTTTATTCTCTTTAAATGAATAAAAAGATTTTAGTATAATTGGGATAAATGTTTTGAGAACACAAACTTAGACTAAAGTTCATTATTTGTATGAACAATTATTTGACCACTATTAATTCGTACAGTATATTAATTGGTCTTAAGGTTACATGAAAAATTAGATCATAAACACAAAATGAGAACAAAATAAAATCATTTTTTATATCGTTTTATTTTAATTTTGACTAGTTGTTGCACAATGGCGCGTGGTAATCCAGTTCTCGAAGAAATTCGAATACTAACTATTAAAAAATTCAAATCGGGCAGCCACTGATCTTGAAATTCCCAGGTCAACATTACAAGAAATCATTAAAAATATGAATAAAATTAAAATTCTAGTGATAACGTTGAAAATAGAGGACGGGCATCCAAAATTACGTTTCGCGACAAAAGAGTTTAGCGGCTATAATTAAACAAAATCGCCGGAGTACTGTAAGAGACATAGCTTAAAAGTGGTCTGAAACAATGGGAAAACCGGTAAAACGTGAATGGCAGTGTCAGCAAATGAAAATATAGGTTATGCTTTTTATAAAGTACGTTTAACATTCATTGTGTGTCGCAAAAACGCATTACACAATATTTATTTTTTATGGCCAATGAAAAGCCGCTACTTACAGCACTTCAAATAAAAAAACGTTTATTATGAATAAAAGAAAAACGTTTTTGGATACAAAGGCAATCAGGCACAATTATTTTTAGCGACGAACCTAATTTTGACGTATGTGTCGGTGATTAAAAAAAAAGAGTTATTCATAAAAGCACAGAGGCATATCACCAAGACTTCTTAAAGCGTACTGTTAAGTTTCCACCTAGCCTTATGTTGTGGGGACGTATGTCCTCAAAGTGTGCTGGTCAGCTTCACTTCATTGATGGAATAGTAAATACGGAAAAATATATGTATTAATATTTTACAAGAAAATCTCATTCCATCAGTACCAAAACTAGCCGACTGTGCGAATAGATATATATTTCAACATGATGGTACATCTTCCCATACAGCAAAAACAAACAAAAAATGGCTGCTGGAAAGTGGAATAGATGTCCTAGATCGGCCATGGTCTTGCCCAGACCTCAACCCTATAGTAAATCTATGGGCACCAATGAAAAAGAAGCTTTCGCAGCTTCTTTTTCATTGTATTGTATTTTCAATGTATTGTTATCGGATTGGAAACCAAAATTCAGGAAATATTGGACTCAACAACCCCTGAATAGTGCATAAAGTTAATAACAACGATGTCAAAATTATTAGATGCTGTTCTAAAAAACAAGGGAGGCGTAACACAGTTTTAAATAATAAAGGTATCCACTGTACGAATTAATAAAGGTCAAATATTTTTTTTTAATATAATGAATTTTAGTTTTATTTTGTGTTTTCAAAACATTTATCCTAGTATCTACAAAAATATCGTTGTACATTCAAAGATAATAAAACAACATTTCAAAAAAATTTAACATTTGAGGCGCAGTCAATATTATTTTCGAACATATGTAATTCTAAATATTGATTTGCCAAAAAAAAATGTTTGGTATATGAGTTAATAGTGGTTAGGGCTCGAATAAGCAGTTTAATTTGATTGCAATATGCTCTGAAGGGTTAAATAATATGTATATATTTTATATTTAAATTTTAAATTAAAAATTTTTTTAAGTTAAACTTGCTCTGTATGAAAACTAAAGCAGTTTTAATCGCAATCGAGCGATTAGTAGCTTAGATTGCGATTACGATTCAAAGGTGCGACTAATCCCGATTTCGATTACGATTATAATTGCAGTGCAAGCCCTACTGTGAACAAACGCAATTGATCTCAATGCCTGTTGCATTAAATAAACCACAAACAAAATTAAATTCATTCTATTTCGTGGTTTAAAGTATTTATTTTAATATTTAAACGAAATGTTAAATACTCTGCTACCTAAAATATTATCGCATGCGATTATTTGTTTACTCTTTTTGAAAAGAAGCCTCAAAGAGCTTGATGTTTTTTTTTTGTTGCTTGTTTTCAGTTTTAAATTTTAAAGTTTTGTATAAGTCAATGTTTAATATGAATTAAAACAAAATTATTTTGTTACGATAATAAGAAATTCAAGGTTTTTTTATATTAATTGTGGGGGTTAAAAGCAAAGGGGTACAAACAAGTACCAAAACTGGGAAAATCGAGTTATATCCAAAAATCAGCACATAATACTAAGATTTATCACTATAAAAAAAATCAGACTTGTAGAATGACCTCAAAAACTGACATGTATTAGAAATCAAAAATAGTAGGTATGAAATGCATATGAACAAAAAACTTTGAAGCTTAATTACTCAGAATTTTGTTTTTTGCACTTGCATCACTTTGCCACCGACCAACCAGACGCGACACGAACAGCAATCTATTGCCTATTCACTCTTGACAGACTGGCGTTCAAAAGAGAAATAAGAGAGTATTGGTGTTGAATTTTGTTTTGTTTTTCGCATACATACGTAATATTTGCAACACTTTTATTTGGATAAAATGAAACAAGAACATATAGTTGTTGTCTCTTTCTCAAACGGCTGCCCTCAAAAAATGATTTGGGCAATTTTTAACTGTCAGAATTGTCGTGTCTGGTTGGTCGGTGCCTTTGATTTTAAACCCCTCAATTGTGAATGTGAAGCGATTAGTGTTGCCGGCTTTCAAACGGCTGATCTCACGAAAATGGAATCTCAACCTTCAGGAAAGAAATCCAGCAAAAAAACTCCAAAAAATAGGCGATCTTCAATATGACAAAATAAAAAGATCAAATCGTTGGGGTTTTTTCTTACTTGGGGTTTTATTACATAATTAAACGATTTACAAAATTTCAAAAGCGCAAAAACGACCAATTATCTTCAAGAACGAATAAACAAAGGATACACAAATTTGATAAACAACCCGAAATTCTTATAACAAAAAGGTTACAAAAATTAAATGTTGCTTACTGCAGCGCATGCTAGCAGTCAAATTGATCTACAAAGATTTGGCATCACGTACTATAGTCAGGGATGCGTACCACTCTTGTTCTGACATGAACATTACGTGTGAAAAGGGCCAAATTATAAATGAACTTCGTCCATTCGATGAAGAAAATGCTTAGTGTATTAAAAATAAGAAAGTGCACCTAGGGCTAAAGCAACCTTAACTTATTTGCAACGGTTTTCAAAAGAAAAAAACTCTGATATGAAAATTGTGTTTGTTCCTTATTTCTCTTTTTCAAAAGACTTTCGCGGATCGCCAGCCAGCTTTGCAAATCGTTATAGACAAGTTTGATAATCACGGTGTTAGATAAACACAGCATAAATATGAATATCTCAGAATATTTGAAATAATTATACACCTCTACTCTGTGTTTAATGACAACCACAATAAAACATTGTATTTTACTGATACGACACATTGTATTGAATGTTTGTTGGCACAAACCAAAACCATACAGTAGCTACATAAGTTAAAAGGTAGATTTAACATAATGAAAAATAAAGCATTTATGTGTAATAATAACAAAAGATTAATATAAAAAATTTAATTTCTTTTTGTGGTTTTAAATTCTTATCCATCTCAACTTAAGCTCAAATCATTTGTCGGCGAACATAAACACAACACAAAGTCACCAAAAGTCATTAATAAAACCGAAACTCCGGCACAACCACAACATGATTTTGTTACTGCTGTGCTGCTCTTGTTGCGCTTTGTTGCGCTTTGTTGCATCATTGTTTTCTCAACTGATTATGTGTGTGCGGTTAAAATTTGACATTGTCTTTTATTTCCTTTGCTCCTCGTCCGCTTCCTGACAGGTTTGGGTGAGAAGTTTTTTAACAAAAAGCTTTAAATGCTGACAATTTTTTTATTCATATATTTTTTATTTTTTGCTGTATTTCTGCCACAACTTCAACTTGTTTTGTTTTTACACGTTGTGTGCGGCCTTTTTAACACTTTCATTATTTAAGTGGATCTAAATCATTTTTAAGATTCCATTATTGTTTTATTTTTTCTCTACTTCTTTGGAAGTCCTTTTGAAAATTAGCAAAATTTTGTTTTTATGTGAGTTTTTGTTTTTGTAAAATGTATGTTTTCAATAGATTGTTGCATATTCTTAACTTGTATGTATATGACAGAATCACTTTGTTGTTTGGCGAAGGTGTTGTTTTAAGTGCGGGCAATTAAATGCTACAACAACAAGTGAATATGCTTGCCTGCCACAAGAGACAACTGAAACATCAAAGGTGTTTAGTAGGCCGCTTAGTAATTAAATTTAATAAACTAAAGTTTAAATTTGTTCGCTTTGAAAAATTTATTTTTACACATAAATATCTGCTTGTACTCGTCTATATGTAAATGGGCTAAGGTAAAAATAATTATGGCCACAAATCATATAAGACTTACACAACTTGTAGGCTATAAATTTTATATAAGTTTGAATTTCCAAATAATTATTACTTTTTGAATGGTCTTCAACATTTCGCACGCTAAATATGATTAATGAAACCTAAATATATTTTTGAATATGGAATTCTCTAAGACTATTATAATCCTACTTGATGCACACTTTACCGGCAATCTTCCAGTCACTGTAACAGGGGCTGATACTTATCATATATCTTAGTTACCCAGCCAAGTCACCGTTCCTTTGGACATCGACAGATTAATATGGCCGATAAGTATCTTTGATCCGTTCAAATTTCCTGAACTAAATGGAATAATTCCAGATGAATTATTGACATACTTCTGAGAGTATCCATAGCTCTGCAATATAGCTTAGAAGCAACATTTTGCGGCCAAAAAACAACTAAAGTAGATATGGAGTTGATATTTTGCACAAATTTTTGTAGAACCACAAAAGAAACTTGGTGGAAAAATTGTTACGTCCACTCTCCATATAAGGTTTAAAAGGCTAACTAGAGTTAAAACAAAACGAGAGTACCACTGTACAACAAAATCGAGTTCTTTTACAAAGTTCTAATGACTACTTCTGTTAGAGGGCACCAAAAAAATTTACACCTGTATCGCCGTTTAAAAAGAGTTGAATTTGAGGAGGAGTTGAATTTCCCTCCAACTTGACCTTAGTTATGCCGACTCCGCATAAGAAATCTTGTAAGCCTTAAGTTTAAAGTAGCGAGGTAACAGATTCCGATACCGATATATCGGCGATACTTCAGATATTCCGATACATCCGTATCGGCGATATTTTACTGTCGATACGACGATACTGCTTAAATTGTTTAAAGAGTTTTTTTGCAAATAATTTATTTATTTGTTTTTTGTTAATTTTACTATATATTAAATTTAATTCATTGTTTTTTAAATCTTATTCCCAGCAAAAAAAGACACTCCAAAGAAGTCATGAAAATGTAGAATTCGCGATCCGGAAGTATTGAAAATTTGGATCATTTCTAATTAGTTTTACGTATCCTTGTCATTGCAAGAAGTTCTCCTTTTTCGATTTGCAATCACCGAATTGGAAGCGATGTTAAGAAAAATTTCTTTTTCGGCGTTCTATAATGACTTTTCCTCAAGGAAAAAGGATGAAAAATTACCAATTTTCGCAACTTGTTTCTTTTTATGCAAATTTAAACGCAAATTGTGTTTTAATATAAATTTAAGTGAATAAATATAATCTTTTAGAAAAATTTTAACAATTAAGCTATTAAGTTATTTAGAAGATAAATTAAAGATCGATTTTTAAAAGCATGACGAGTGTTTTTTTTTTCAATTATAAAGTAGTTACAAATTTTTGTATGGCTGAAATAAAATTTTACTTGCTTTTCTACTAATTATCTGCATATTTTTAATACAGATTGTTTGGAAGCAATGAAAATGTAGTTCCTTAAAAGTTACTTCCAATTTTTTTTATATGGGGTAATATCAATTTTATATATTAATAATCTCTTACACTGTAATATTGTGTAAAAAAAAATTTACCCTACTTGAGTTTTATTAATTTAAACTTGTACTTAATTGCAATATGCGTATAAGTATCGGAATTGGTATCGCCGATATTTCTTTTTGGGTATCGGTATCGCATCGGCAAAAACGCGTATCGTTACATCCCTAGTTTAAAGTATAAGATATGTTCAGCTTTTTTACGTAAAACACCACGAGTAACATTTTTTTTGAAAATTTTAACCATCTACCTCTTCGTAGTATGGGTATTCTTGTCCCTTTCTTAAATAAGGGATAAAAAACTCCCTTTCAGCGGTGATATAGCGGTCCAAAATGTTCGACATAACTATTCCCTGTGGTGTTTTACATAAAAATTCTAAGGACATCTTATACCTTAAACATAAGTCTTACAAGATTTACTATGCCGAGTACTAATTGTGAATAAGTACAAAATTAACTTTTAAACACCTTTTGAATTTTAAATAATTTCTGGCATTCAAGCTAAGTCTGGAGCTTGGGTGTATTTAAAGACTTTGAGTAGAATTGTATGGGAACTATTTTTATAGTACATTTCAAAATCGCGCTATTGCCGTATATGCAACTAAAAATAGTTTTTTTGTTCTTACCTCTGTCAACCCAAACGATAAAAACCTCCTCAATTTTTTAGGTTCATATCCTCTGAAAATGATGATCACATTTCTACATGGAATTGTCAACAGTACTATTGATTGTGCTGAACTACTAATTATGATAAAAATATCTGTTCCTCAGAGATCACTTAGGAAATATAACTTTTTTCATATTGATTTTCACAGGACTGATTATGCTATTATTGAACCAATTAATAAATCAATGAAATTATTTAATTGTTATTGCGAAAACTTACATATTTCGCTGCCGAATAGTATTTTTAAGTCGCAATTGAACAACTTACTTTAGATTTACACTTAATTTTTAAGCTGCTAGTCAGTAAGGATTATTGTATCCATTGATTAAATAAATAAATAAATAAATTTAACAGGAGCAAGAATGAGCAGATGATTTCCACATAAATTTAATTTGACACATCGTTTTTAATTTCACTTAATTAAAATATTATGAAACGAAATAATCATTGCAATAAAAACAATAAAATTTAGCTGTTTAGTATACACCAGGGTTGCCAACAGCCCAGTAATTTATACAAGATTTACACGAAGACTTATTATCTTGATTTTTTTAGAGTTAATAGTCGAAAGGGATAAAAATGCATTTAAACGAGTAACAAGTCCAAAATATATTGCTTTAGAAAGTAAATGCCTTTGGGCTTTGGTACCCCGCTAAACGCCCGTTCCTTGATCATAAACTTAAAAAAAAATCAAGTTAAAGTCCCGTAAAACTGATATTTTTGTCAATAATCTTGTCTGCTATCGAAATTACCGCCATAAATTTTCTTAATCAAAATTTTAAAAATCGACTTCTGGCCGCAAAATGTGACTTTTAAGCTATAGTTAGCTATGTAGAGAAATCTCCTGAATATAAAAAATTCACTATGGTGGCCTTTTTCGACAGAGAGGAAGCTTTTAACTTCGTTGGACCCAAAATTCATTATTGAGAAGATGGTGGAGCTATAGGTTTGTTAGGAACCTGGTAGCAAACGAGGTCATAGCTGCCTCGACCGGAAATTTTACTGAATACAAGCAGAGCACTCAACAAGGAGTGCTCTCCTCACCTCTTCTATGAAGTTGGAATATTAAATTTTTGTTGCAAAGCCTTAAGCGTAAGATGGTTAAGACTAGGTAAGTAGTTGACTATAATATCTCAGTATATGAATTCTGCCCTGGCACTCCTTAGCAAATGGGGTATCAGTTGCAGGCTTGGTGATCCAGCCAAAACTGAATTGCTGCTTTTTACTAGGAGGTATAAAGTTGAAAGTTCTATGCCTCGGATAACGCCAAATCCCTGGGTGAAATTCTGGATAGTAGATTATCGTGGTACCTGAATACCCAGTACAGTGGCTATGTATGCGTCTAAAAGAGAAGTTGGTCGCAGTTTCTCCAGAGCCCAGAGGAATCAACTGATCTTTGAGGCAGTAGTTAAGCAAATATTATTTTATGGTACAGTTGATTTGATGGGATTCGGTAGAGAAAGACTCTCATCACAAATTACTTGAGAAAATCTCTCAGCTAGTAGCGGTCCTGATAAGAGATCCACTCAGGTCAACTACAACGAAAGCACTCTTCACATTGCTGAATTGGCTCCGGATAGATGTTCTGGCCAAACAACTAGCTTTATTTAAGGCGAACAGATTGATTGCTACTTATGCATGGTCGCGAGCTGAGTATGGACATGGTAGAATTCTGCGACAGCTTCAAGGAATCCATGACTATTGCACCTCCCTTTGGTGGGCTATTACTTTCGCTAATTCCCGATAAGGAACAGTATATTAAAAATTTTAGGACTGGAGGGGCGATAAAAAATTTCTGTAGAGAACTTCAACAGCAGAGTTCTATTCAGGACGGCTGTAGCGTATCATGTAAGCATAAATCTATGCTATCCTAGACAATCTGGATCCTGGTAGCAAAGCGCTTATTGCGGCCATAAATAGTGTATGCACTGCATCATTGGTGGTAGTCGAAAGCCGGGTGTATCTTAATGAGATAGCGAGACATTCGAGAATAACACTAGTCAGGGTTCCACTATACTCAGACTGCCATAACAATAATATTGAGGATGAGCTAGACAGGGTGGATGCAACCTTTAGCAACTGAATGATTTCCAACTTCACTGGCATTCCTCTATCGCTACCCATAGTTGGAAGCACAAAGTTATCTGTTTAGTGGCTGATTTACATGGGTCCACTGCAACCCGCGAGGGATCCACGAACTGCTCAGTGTCGGTAAAGGTCTTTTAAGACTATTAGTAACTGTGCGCACAGAGCACTAGAATGTCCATGGCAGAAGGATTGGCATAAATTACAACGAATATTGCAGAATTTGTTATGATGAAGAGGAAACTGTTCTTAAGGATACCTGCATTTAACGCACTGCCGAACTTACACAGCCTGGCAAATATAGGGCTAGACAAGCTATCTTCTTATCTGCAAAAATTCGAATGGTTTGATATGACAGCAAGGCGACTATAATTACATTTAATCATGACATTATTATCACTCACATTAATAGCAACATGATTGAATCACAACAATATTATTATTAAAAAAAATTCGAGCCACAGTCATGATATATTTAAAAATTCTACAACAGTATGGTTCTATAACAATAAAATATGGTTCTTGCGCATACTATTTTAAAACCATTTAATTGCAATCAAGCTTTGGTTACAAAAGAGAAATGGCTCTCTGCTTTCAAAAAAGTTTTGGTTCTATCCCTTGGTTGAATGCTTTTTCCTCAGTTTTTTGTTTTGCTTCAGAGCTGTTGGTTTATTCGGCAATGTTTTAAAAACCATTTAAAACGAAAAAAAGTGTTCTTTTAATCGGACAATTTAGTGAATTCGTAACTTAGTTCGGATAAAATATCTTAAACATCTGAAAAGCTGCAATATTTTAAAAATAAATGGTTTTGTAAATAAAACACGTGTCAGCAAATATGTATGTACATTATATATCTATGTGAGAATAGATAACACTTTTTATTTCAGATTACACACACACCGACCAGTTAAAAAATAATAAAATTTTAACCATATATATGGTTGTCTCGAACCATATATATGGTTAGTTCAAAGCATATATTGTAATTTTGAACCATATACATATATGGTTGTCTCGAACCATATATATGGTTATTTCGAACCATATATTGTAATTTCGAACCATATATATGATTGTCTTGAACCATATATATGGTTATTTAAAACCATATATTGTAATTTTAAACCATATATATGGTTATCTTGAATCATATACATGGTTGTATTGAACCTTATATATGGCTAATTCAATCCACATATTGAAATTTTGAACCATATATATGGTTGTCTCGAACCATATATATGGTTGTCTCGAACCATATATATGGTTAACTGAAACCATATATTGTAATTTTGGACTATATATATGGTTGTTTGGAACCATGTATATATGGTTGTTTTTAACCATATTATATTTAAAACAGTTTGTTTTTAAACCATAAATTCAACCATATATTCAATCATAGTATGTTGATCTTCGATTATGGTTGCCGCAACCATGTTTTTTCTTTGCGTGTACAAAAATGACAAAAACCAGCAAAAACATTATTTTCTGGTAGGTAAAAAAGTATATGAGGATTTAACCGTAGAGTGATCCTTGGTACAAAAATGTTCCCTACGAATTTGGTTTTACTCTTTGTTTCTTTGTCAGTGAGGATTTTGTTTCAATATATAACGACTTTGTAACTGTATCATGAGTAATTGGGTTTTTGCATTATTTAAACAAATTTGTTGCAAAGTTTTGTTGTAATTTTAAAACTTCATAATTCGATCCTATGGTACAAAAATTTTCCATACGAAATCACATGAGACGTCCGCCGCCTGTGCTTGAGAGCTTGGGGTCGCTACTGCCGCTATAGCAAATACAAATCAAAGACATAAAAACCACAATCATTTTGTTGTTGTAAAATTATTTTACGATGTCAAAAATGTAGACAAAATGTAACCACCAGCAAATAAAAACCGCATGTTATATATGGCGAATTCAGCCGTATTTGTGAAAAGAAGTAAGGGGAATCCTAATTAAAATTAAAGAGAGGGGGTGTCTCTCGACTTCAACGAAAGTCTAAAAATTTCTAATTAAAATGAAGAAAAATAAATAGTTTGTTTTGAAATGTACATATGGAACAAAAATGTCTGGAATTCCAAATTTTTTTAGGATCAATCTACGGTTAAGTCGTAACTACTTACAATTTGACCGGATATCTACTTCTTTTTCTTGAAGCTAAAAAATAAGTAGTAAAATAAACAAATTGAAAAAAAATTTATATGCACTACATTTTATTTATATTTTTTTTTACCCAGCTGGGATACGAACCTGTGCTTGTTCAGAATTGAAGATAAGTACTTTACTCACTCAGCTATTCTTGACTTCTAAGTTTAAGCAACAAAAATTAGTTGTCATATACAAACACTTGTTATCTTAAAAAGTGCTTGTCTACTTTTTTTAATACATAACAACAAATTATAGCTACTTTCAAATAATAAGAAAAATACGTACTAATTTTATTAAAATCTAAGTTGTAGTTCTAATTGGGAGCATAGTAATTAAATAAATAAGTACCACTCATTACTTTGTGGTCCATTAAAAAAGTACTACCGGCTATAAAAATTACAAAAGTTTTTGCTGGTCATTTAAAAAGGACAAAAGATGAGTAAATGAAAAACGACGTACGCCGTTTGACTATATTTTGTCTCTAGATTAATGGATATATAGTGGTGTTTCTGCCAAATGGAAAAGCTAAAATTTGTCACGCAGTGTAATCGAAAACTTCTTGCAATGGCAAGCATATGTAAAACTAATTAGAAATTATCCAAATTTGCACTATTTTCGGATCACAAATGCTATATTTTCATGCCTTTTTTGGAGTGTTTTTTTTTTGCTGGGAATAAAATTTAAAAAATATCGAATTGAATTTGAATTCACGGTAAAATTAACAAAAAATGAATTATTTTTTTACAAAATAACAGCGTAAAATATTATTAATATTTAAAATTGATATTAATAAGATTTAGAAAACAACGAATTGAATTTAATTCATAGTAAAATTACCAAAACATAAATTATTTGTTAAAAAAAACTCTGAAAAAAATTTAAAAAGTATCGTCGTATCGACTGTAAAATATCGGAGATGCCGATGTATCGGAATATCTGAAGTATCGCCGATATATCGGTATCGGTATCGGTTATTTCCCTAATTTTAATCTCCGCTAGACATAAATATTTACAGCTTATATTTTAATAATCTTAGAGAAATTCTTTTATTTGTAAAATTAAGAATTGTGCAAACAATTTCATGTAAAGCAATTTCAAAAATAAATACAGAATTGTGTTCCCTTTTAATAGAGACAATGTAAGCCATGCTTTTTCATTAGCTTACAAGTATGCAAGTCAGCAAATAGATTTTTCTTTGCATATTTATTATAAAAAGTGAATGACCCCATTTCTCATTTTGAATATATGGGAGTACAAAAAAATACATTCATTTCAAACCGAATGCAAAACAAATAGACTCAAATGAATAAATCCATCTCTGCGTTTTGATAAGACACAATTTAAGTAAACAAACAGACGGACTTGCTGGCTGGATGGTTAACTCAAAAGGATGTTTTCTTCTTTATCTAAAGCTGTGCTATATGCTGATGGTATTAAAGTGTCAACGTCAGCACTTGTCAATATAAAGAGAAATCAACTCAAAAGAATGTTAAGTATACAAATACAAGCAAAAGAATAAAATACTGAAAAAAACGTTGCAATGAAACGAACTCAAAGAGACATCTAGATGAAGAAAGAAGGAAAAAAATAAACAAATTTTAAATGCAAAATTCTGAAAAATGAATTACAGCAAGAAATGGAAATGTTGACAAAAAAGCAGGCATGCGAAATACGAGAAAGTGTAAAGTTAAGCAAGAACGAATTTATACTACTATGCTACACCATCAGTGAGCTATTTTGTTTTATTAAAGCTGCTACTTTTGAGAATAATATGAGACCCTAATAGTACTGATGGGCATGTATTTTCCCGGTTGCACTCCTTGTATAGGACAATCTGATAGTGCAAACGCATTAAGCTGCACAATGGGTACAATTTCCCTGAAAAGAAAACAAGTATTGTTGGTCCTTAACAACTTTGACCAATTTACACCAGTTGATATACAGCTAAAAATGGAATCGTTTGTAATTTTTGATCTACTCGGGTTACTGAGACTATTACGATAACATGCACTAAATGCTCCGTGATCTTCATCCCCAAAGGAATAAAACCCACTACACTAACTACAACGATTTTAGACCCACAAGTCATATCTCTTACAAACACCGAAATTGATAATTAATCTACATCTAAGATCCGAATCAACAAAATCGTTTCGGGTTCTCAACATGCTTACACACAGGGCAACACAATTGAGAATGCATAATTACGAGCACAAATAATATGCAATAGTGGTCTTTCAGGACTCAAACGGTGGTAATATACAGCATTAAAATAATGGTGAAACGTTGTACAAACTTAAAATTAAATCTCGTATAGTATATTAATATTTCTTAGCTACTTTTGTAGTCAAATCTTTCCAATAAAATGAAACTTTTTCAATTCGTTCTTTTCCTGCTTATGCTGAATTTAGACGACATGTTTTTTACATATGGCTTGTTAGGTGTGTGAGACATATGTAACTTCGCATGTTTGTCAAAATTGTCAATTTACAGACGGTTTATAATATTTGCTTTCATACGTACATGTGCAATTACATCTGACATAACTTCTGAGTGTTCACTACAGCTGAGTTTCGTAAATATATAAATCGCTCTTTGCTTTTTAATGTTTTTTCAGCCAAACAACACTTTTGATAATTTAATACAGCTGATGTCAGATGCCTTGTCAGATGAAATAAGAACACGCTCTAATTGAAAATTTTTCATCTGACTTTGCTTCTGTAAATGTCTTCTGACAATGTTTCATATGTTTCACACGGCATGTATCACTTTTGCAGTGGGAAATGTGACAAGTCAGATGTAAAATACATGTCGTCTAAAGTCAGCATTAGGGATAATATTAGGAAATATCGTTAAAAATTATTTTCATGATATAAAGCTTTTGTAACAAAATAATATTTTTAGTTACATAAAAAAAGGATACATAAAATGTATAAATTTAAAACGTTTTCCATTATAAGTTCGTAAAATGTTTAAGCATTAAATTAATATTGAATATTGAAACCGTTAGAATAATTATAATGACATTCTTTAATAAACAAACAAACAACTCATAAAGTTTGTAGTACGAAAACATATTAGAATTCCGCATATTTTGGAATTTTTGCCTTAAAACTATAGTTTATGGGTCTTATTACCTTCATGATTTCCCAAAAAGGCTGAAATACTAAAATGATTTTCAGTTATTAATAAGGAGCAAAATTATCTCTAAACTACAAAAGAAAGAAAGGAAAAAGTTTTTTTTTGGAAATGTGACAAATTCTTATTTATAGTAAAAATTAAACTGCAAGAGGATTTTGCTCTAAGTGTAAAATTTCGCACATGATGGTCAAACTTCAAATTCTATTTTTAATGGTTCCTTTTTTGACCCTTTTGTTAATGTTACATATTTTTTGTAAATTTATCATGGAACTGACATCCACGGAACTAACATTTTGAAACTTAAACTGAATTTGGCAATATCCAACTAACAGATGCTAAAAGTTTGTAATAACTACAGAATTGTTTTATATGTGATAAAAAATAGTAGCGGTTTAATTAGTTAACCAATCCCATGGAGCTGACATAATAATTTACGACAAACCATTTTAGAATTTTGATTTTATATGACACAAGCTCGTTGCACTATTTCATAACAATGCTACAGCCATTTAATATTAAGCAGATATATTGAGATAATCATTTCTGCGTCTATTCAGTCTTATTATATACAATAGAATATGGAAGAAAGTTTTTTTTTTTATTTTTTGTTGGGCCGAAGAAAATAACCAATTTGCAAACAAACTGTAGATAAGGACATGCCACGGAGCTGATATTTCAGTGAAGTTTTCTTTCGACTTCAACTTGCAAATTTCTAAAAAAGTTTACGGAATATGTTCATGAGGACCGAATTTATATAAAATATTCATTAATAGATTGATAATTGTGACCAGTAAAACAAAACAATGTAGGACATGAAAAAGGATAATTACAAAAGAATCAATCTTATATTATTATTAGATCGATTGTCGAAAACTGTTGTAATAGTTAAGCCTCATTAAAAATAGTATGTTAGAAGATAATACTTTTTCAGAATCCAGTTTATGAAAATTTGTAACGAGTCCTTGTACCAACCTTAAATGCTCGAACTTTCAAACCACCTCTTTTTAATAGAAAAAAAAGAAAATATGATGAGCTGTGAAAATTACCAACAACTTAGGTCACCTACCTTCGCTTTCAACACAAGCCAGCCAGGACGCCTTAAGCTTTTATAAGGGAAAAAATATATATATATTTCTTTCTTTTTTCTGTGACAATTTCCAACACCTGAGAGCTTAATAAACATTGTGCTTGTGTAAAAAATAAACAAAATTTAAATGTATCTGCGCGTATGTGAGATTTAGAGGCTGTGGAAGAAAAAAAACCTGTAAAAACGCTCAACTATACTCATTTGAATTGAATTTCATCTGCGAACACATGATGTGCTTTGGCAGGATAAAGAAAAGAGAGATGAATGAAAAGAACAAACACAAAATACGTAAATAAACAAATATTATACAGGACTCGTTTTTAGTTGTTCATCTTGCGAGTACAGCTAAAAAATGTTTAACAAACTGTTTTAAGGATTCTTCTTGGGCTTTGTGAGAGCTGAAGAAGAAGTGTTTTCGCTATAGCGCGCTCATGAATATTCATATCTATTTATTCATATTTGCGTGTCAAGTGAACAAAACAGTGATATTTTTCCACTTATTCTTTTTGTCCTTTTTAATATTTTTTTTTGCTTACTAGATATTTTCGCATTTGGTTTTTCTTAAAGCAAATGATTCGAATGTTTAATATTGTTGGGTATCTTTACAGAATTTTTTGATTTTGAAAAATATTTTTTTTATTTTATGGAGAATCTTATTTACAAATAAGCCGGCCACACAATATTTTATGATACCTTATTGCCCACCAATATTGATAAAACAAATATGGTTTAAAAGGTATTTTCTCTAGATATGCACAATATGCAAAAAATCCTGTTGCAAACACACCCGGCTACGAATCAACTGGTCGAATGTTGACCACCAGTCGGGATCCTAGTAATGAAATTGATATTCCACGTGTTAAAAGAATTCTGTCGGCATTGTTTATATCAAATGTTTATTATTCACGGAAGAAAAGCACTGTTATTAGTCATCACTGTTTTCATTAGTTTAATTAAACGCAGTTCAAATCAATTTAATCTCCGCGAATTATTTCGTTTAGGGACTAAGATAAAGTTTAGTAATGTACCTACGGCAATAAACTAAATTGATGACAATTTTAGCATGTCCTACATCATGAGAATGATTAAAAATTATTCCTCCTGAAGGCGAGCCACTGTGAGAGGCCTCGGCGGACATTTTAACGATGTAACACATCGTCATTCATCATGTCATGCATAGGCCTTTAAAATTTTTTACCTCTAACACATATTAATATACTGCATTTGGATATGAACCCATTCCTAATAGAAAACTCGTTAAATCTTTTAAAACCTCAAGTACTCAAGTACTGTAGTATCTGTGACTTTCGGTTTTATAATTGTTCAATCATTAACTTTTCTAATAACCTGTGTTTCTTTGTGGTTTTAAGACCTTCAGGTATAACAAACTGTCCCACCAATATGCCCTTTCTACTGCTTAAATCAGTTTTTACTTTATTTCATCAACTAATACTATAATTTAAATATAAACTTTAGTTACATACAAAAAAACCTTAACAGGTTTCTTGAACTTTTTGGCGAACTTTTTACGGATGGCAAAATATTCTCTTAACATACCAGTCAGCAAGTTAAATTATTATAAGGAAACCAACTGACAAAAAGGCAAAAGCATAAGTTTTCTTAAGCATTGAAAATGTATTTATTATGGATTATACCCCCAAGTACTCAATATTTAAACTTTAAATACCAATAAGGGTTGAGAAGGTTAAAAAAAATGAAATGTACTTACAACTCGTATACTGGCTTTTTAAAGGACTAAAACTTTTATTATGCCAAATAAGCAGAAATGAACGAAAGTTCCATGAGAAACTACATCATGCAGCCCAAGTAAATTAATCTATATAAAATAAACAGTGTTAGCTAAAAACTAAGCAAATTAAAACGAGCTTCTAGAACAACTTTTCTTAATAACTTACAATACATAACACATTTCATCGTCACTGTAGAAACATGTGGCATGACTTAAGCTTCCAAACGAAAGTAACAAAGTATTTATTAATTGTTTACGACAAATCGAAAGGAAGCGTTACATTGGTAATTAATTTCTTAAGATGTTTTTTGTTTTTGTTTATCAAGAATTGCGCAAGGGGGCTAATGTAGATGAAATATACATCCCAACAGGAAGTAAAAGTCACTAGAGACTTTGATTGAATTAGTTTTAAGAAAATAAATGTATTTCTTTGTCTAAGTAATGTAAAAGGATTCGGGTTAAGGCTGATGCAGAGATGTACTCAGGCAAATATTTTTAAACACAATGACAAATGTATTTTAAAAATAACAAATTTCGAAGAATTTAATGGAAAGAAACATTTGTTAAAGTTAATTAAACAAATTATGTTGAATCAGTAATCAGTGAAAATTTATATAGAGATAAATTATACTTTATATTGGTGTAGAAAAAAATGTTAATGGAATTTAATGCAATATTCATTTTTAGAAAAAGGATATATGGGAGTTAGCCATATCCTTGCTAGCATTTCAATAACAATTTTTACAGAAATTATGACGTATATTTTGAGAATTTTGGAAAGCATTTTTTTTAGTTTTTGGAGCTTAGTTCAGCTGAAATCATAATTTTTTTAAAAATTATAACAGTAGGTACCCATATCCTTGCTGCGCTTTTAATAAAAAATTTTCACACAAATTGTACCATATATTTTATAATTTTTAGCAAGTTGTTTTTGATCTTGGGAGCTCAATTTAGTTGAGTTAATAGCTTTCCTAGAAAGGATATGTGGGAGGTACCTATATCCTTGCAAATTATAGCACATACTTTGATACTTTTGGAAAGTTGTTTTTAATCTTAAGAGCTTAATTATTTGAAATCATAATTTTTCTAAATAGGATATATGGGAAGTACCCATATCCTTGCTGCGCTTTTAATAAAATTTTCTCAAACAAATTATAGCATATATTTTGAGACATTTGTCAATTTGTTTTTAGTCTTAAGAGTTTAGCTAAAATCATTATTTTTCTCAATATGATACATATATGGAAGGTATCCATATCCTTCCTGCGCTTTCAATAAAATTTTTTCGCACAAATTATAACATATATTTTGAGTGTTTTTGCAAGTTGCTTTTAATCTTGGGAGCCTAATTTAGTTGAAATCATTATTTTTCTAAAAAGGATATATGGGAGGCACCCATATCCTTCCAGCGATTTCCATAAAAATTTCTCACACTAATTATAGCATATATTTTTAGATTTTTTTGAAGTTATTTTTAGTCTTGAGAGCTTAGTTTAAGTGAAATCATAATTTTTTTAAAAAGGATATATGGCAGGTTCCCATATCCTTGCTTCGATTTCGATACATTTTTGTACATAAATTAAAAAGTATATTGTAAGACTTTTGGTAAATTTTTTGTAACTTTTGGGAGCTTACTTTAGCTGAAATCAGAATTTTCCTAAAAAAGATATATGGGAAGTACCCACATATATGCAGCGCTTTCAATAAAGATTTTTTCGCACAAAGTATAGCATATGTTTTAATAATTTTGGGAAGCTGTTTTTGATCTCGGGAGCTTAATTTATTTGAAATTATAATTTTTTAAAAACGGATATATTAGAAGTACATATATCCTTGCTGCGCTTTGAATATAATTTTTCACACAATTTATAGCACATATTTTGATAATTTTGGCAAGTTGTTTCTGGTCCTGGGGTTTATCTGAGCTGAAATTACAATTTTTCCAAAAAGGATGTGAGGGAGGTACACATATTCTTGCTGCGCTTTTAATAAAATTTTTTCACACATATTATAGCATATATTTTGAGACTTTTGGCAAGTTTCTTTTGGTCTTGGGAGTTTAGTTTAGCTGAAATTAGAATTTTTCTAAAAAGGATATATGGAATGTACCTATATTCTTGCTTCGATTGGAATAAAATTTTTTGCACAAACAAAAAAGGACATTGTGAGAAATTTTTTTTAATTTTGGGAGCAATAAGAATTTTTCTAAAAACGATGTATTAAACGTACCCGTATCCTTGTTGAAATGTATATTTTGAGATTTTTGGTAAAATTTCGTTACGTTTGGAAGCTTACTTCAGCTGAAATCATAAATTTTCTAAAAAGGATGCTTGGGAGATAAATGCGTCCTTTCGCGAATGTTTTCCAAAACTAGAATATTTTCATAGCTTGATGATGCAAACCAGGGGCACTTTTTTCAAAACTACAAGTTACAAATCTACAAGTAAAATACACACAAAATAACAATAACATTTGTAAAAGTATTGTTGTTTTGTGTGCATTTTTCCTTGTAGATTTGTAACTTGCAGTTTTGAGAAACAGGACCCAGCACGCCAAGTTTTTTTAACCTATCTCTTATCCTTCTGTGCGAACGCGCTTGTGAATAAATATATATATTGACAGTCAAGCTTATGTGTAAGCATGATTTTAATGCATTATGTGCTGGTGGACAATGTAGACAAATGTAGGCATTTATGGCAATGAAATGGCTGATACACTAGTCAAAATCGGGTCCAACTAGCGGTTGGGAAAATGGAAGGAATTATAGAATCATAAAAGTTTGGCGTGATACTAAAACTTGCAAAACTTCTAAAATCATATGGAGCTGTTGTGATTCTAAATCGTCTAAATTTCTTTTATCTATTGAGGGTATCAACTGGGCAGTAATGCACAGCTTCGCATGCTGTCAAAGTACGACAAATACTTGATGGTACCTGCAGAAAGTTTAAGGAATCGGTGTAATTGACACGCTAGGGCATCTACTCTGCTATTGTTAGGCTCTTTGCCGCACATGATATAATTATCTGGCCGCTGACTCTTTCCAGCGTTTGAACTTGTATCGAGAGTGGGACTATATAGACTGCTAAAGGTATGGTTACACTTAGTAAATATTTGCCCACAAAAACGTAGCCACTACTTTTGCTCAGGATTAGTGTGAATTAACTTCGTTTTTATATCACAAAATAAAGTTAATTTTGCTGCAAAAAGCTATTTTTATATTATTTTTAATAAATGCGCATCCATATTTAGAAAATTATTGGAATTAAAGGAAATACAATTTTAGCTTGTCTGTTGGTCACGTTTTTTTTCGGCAAATAGTTGCCAAGTCAGACCGTACCTTAATGTTTGTTAGATCTGTGTTGAAGTCGAACTTAGCCGCAATACTTACAGGGTTTTGTCATATGCTGGTATCGCTAAGGATCAATTTCGGTCTGATGCTTTGTCGGACATTTTTCCGATATGTCGAAAACTCATGTGGATTTTCTTTAGAAAGTTAATTCAAAGTTCGTATGGAATCATCTCAGCCCTTTTTGGAGAGTTTTCGCGATTTTTTCGGAACCGATTTCTTCTCAAATTTGAATTTCTTTACGTTTTCGTACCGACTTCAAATACGAACTCAGCAATTGGAGCAGACTTTCTGATAAAATTTTGAACGAAGTCGGCAAAAAAATGTTCACTGGGTAGATATATAGGTATTCCTGCATATGTCGATTATTCTGCCATTATACATATTGTCTTTGATTGCTGTGGCATCTTCAAAATGTATTTGTTTGTTGCAATTTCTTTTTTATCTCAAGATTTTGGCCATATTTTTATGTAAATGAAATTCGTTTTGCGATGAATGCATTTATAATTTAAAAGCCATTAAAACGGGTGGAGTTTTATGCTAAATAACCGAAGCAAAAAAAAAACAATATCACAAAGAGCAACTTAATGGGTACAACAAATATCAAAAACAGTTTACCAGCTTTGACGACGGAAACATTCATGTAGTTTGTTGGCTGCATTTGATGCTGGGGCAGCAGACATTAAGGATGATGGTTGATTGTTCTTGATCCATTAAAATTTACAAATAAACAAAAAAACTGTTTTAAAAGAAAAGAAATCAAACCAGACGGAAAATGGCGTGTTTTCGAAATAAAACTAAAAGAGCAACTACACATTTTTGTTTTAACGACTGGCAAACAACGTTTGTGTTTTTGACTGCAAAAATCTCAGTGTAAGAAGCTCAAAAATATTGTTCAACTACGAAAAATGTTCTTTAGTCAGAGTGCAAAAACGTTATAAAAAAGCCTTAAAGCGATATATTTTTGTGGTGTTTTTTATTTTTCATAATTTTTGTATTAATAATGTTTGCGTTGTTGTTATTATTTTATTAGTATTCTTAAGTCAGTTCTATATGCATAATAAAATGGTAGCAAGCTGATCGTGTCCAAAGGGTGGGCAACCAGTTGCTGCCAACAAAACGCTGCTGGTTGGAGCTACTCCAAACTCCTTAAGTTGCCACAACTTGTAAACCAAGATTTACAATGAAAATGAAATGAGTAGAAGAAATGTAACAAAAAACTAAATTCAGTAGTTAAGAAAAAATTGATTAAAATAACATTTTAAAGATGTGTCTAGGCTGGTTGAATCGGTCTGTTGCTGGTGATGATGATGCTGCTGATTATGATGGTGATGGTTGGTTAGTTATACGACTAGCTGTCTAACTGGTTGATTGGTTGCAAGTTTAAGTGACTTTTATTTTGTTATACACAGAAAAAACTAAATTGCATTTGCTGCTAAGGAATTCAGTGAAATAGTAAATATTTTGCCTACGAACGGACCTACAAACAAATTTGTAAATATATCTGAACAATTTCATTGAAAAAAAAACGTATTTTTTTAGTGAACAAATTGTTTGAGTCCATAAAACAATTTGTCTAAAAATATTTTTAAATTGTAAATAAAACATTTAACTTATTCAAACAAAAAAATTTACTGAATTTTCTGAAAAATATCAAACAATATTTTTGTCTGAATTTATAAAACAATTAGTCTAAAAATGCTAACAGATATTAAACAAAATAGTTTACTTAATCAAACAAAAATATTAACTAGATTTTTTTTAATATAACAAACAGAATTTTTGTCTGAGTCATCATCATCATCATCCATTAAGCATTTATGAAAATTCACTTTGTTAAAAGTGTTCAAGTCTAAATGTTTATCTAAAGACTCGAAAAAATTGAATGAGAATTAAGGCAACGACATTAACGAATTGATTTAGTCAAAAATCTTCAGTAAACAGATTTAGTACAATTACTTTCTTTTTGCTATCAATGTAGAGTCAAACAAACAATTCATTGATTGCACGTGCTTACAGTTTGTCGCGTTCAGGAAAAATTTTACCCGTTACCGACTAAATATGTTATGCAAATTTTAAATATATAATTAGAATTTCTTATCAGCTCTAGTTTTCGACTGTCAAAAATGAGGGCACTTGCAGGACATATATGAGCATAACTTGAGAACGCCATGCTCTATTCTGTTAAGTAAAAAATTCAAAGCTCGACAAAAAATAATCTTTAAATAGTCTAAACATTATTACTAAATGTGCACAGTAGTTTTGTCAATATCGTAAAAGTTTAAGTAAAAAATAATAATTGTTTATAAAATTTTTTAACATTTTTGTTTTTAAAACTTTATAACATAATAACGATACACTAACGGGTCAGTTTTTTGTCCAGTAGCATGTAGCTAAATATATTTCAAAATAATTAAGCCCTTTTTCATTGAAATTGGTGTACAACTTTTGATTTTATTAACAATTTTCTAACTGATATTAAACAAAATAGTTAACTTAATCAAACAAAGATATTTACCGGATTTTTTGTAATATAACAAACATTATTTTTGTCTGGGTCATCATCCTCATCATCATCCATTAAGCAAACATTAAATCTCACTTTGTTAAATGTGTTCAAGTCTAAATGTTTATCTAAAGAATCTAAAAAAATGAATGAGAATTAAGGCAACGACATTAACGAATTGATTCCGTCAAAAATCTTCAGTGAACAGACTTAGTACAATTACATTCTTTTTGCTATCAATGTTGTTGTTGTTATTTGTGTGTATGTCGTCATCGGGGTTGTTTTTTAACGACACAGTTTTTCTTGATATCATAAAAGTTTGAGAAAAATAAATATTTTTTGCATTTTTTTTGTTGAAACTTTATAAGAAAATAAAGATACAAGAGTGGGCTAGTTTTTTGTTCAGTAGCATCTAGCTAAATATATTCCAAAAGAATTGAGCCCTCATTAAAATTAGTGTACAACTTTTGATTTTATTTACAATTTGGTAACAGTGCTGAATTGGTAAAAATTTTAATTTCCATACAACAGTAGCAAATAGAAGCACAAAATCAGAAATTGCTGTTGTATGAAAATTTAATGTTTATCAGTTTAGTTATCTCACTGGATTATGCATAAAATAAAAAGTTGTGCATCAATTTCAATAAAAAAAAGTCTCAATTCTTTTGGAATACATTTAGCTACAAGCTACTAAATCGAAAATAAACTCGTTATTGTATTTTTATTTTTATGCAATCTTAAAAACAAAAAATTCAAAATTTTGTTTGAAAAATTTTTATTTTTTGGGTTAAACTTTTATGATATCTTTGAAAGTACTGAGAAAACTTTGAAACGATATTTAAACGGCCTTAAGATTGTTTTATTGTCGAATTTCGGTATTTGTTCCTTACTGAATATCAAACTCCTTTCTCAAGTTATGCTACGATATGTGGTGAAAGTGCCTTTATTTTTTACATAACGCTATATCGCGAAAACTAGAGCCGATGGAAAAAAATGGAATGCAGATTTGCGTTTAGCGTTCCAAATAACTAAAGAAACAACTTTTTCGATATTTGTAAACATGTGTTATGTAAAGAAAATTTACTGAAAATGAAATTTATTTTCAGACAAACTTTTGTTTAAAAATTTTTTTGGTGACAATTTTTTTCTGTGTATTTACTATTTTTACTCTTTTATAAGCATTTTTTGTTGAGTCTGTTCCTTTTTTTTTTTGCTGTTTTCTAATTTGCTGGTAATTAAAGTCAATTACTTGTAGAAAATTACAAATTCCATAGTAAAAATTATTATTTGTGATGTTTTTTTTTTTAACAATTGTGTGTTTATTTTAATAAATTGCCTAGACAACGACAAGCAGCACAATTATTGTTTTCATACTCATCTTCAGCATAATTTCAATGATGATTATCTACGATCTAACTATTTTGTAACTGTCAGTTAATGTTTTAAAGGTAAATGAGAAATCTAATGAATTCAAACTAAATTAAAAACCTTTTTTAAATTGTTTAAAGAAAATTCATTTAGCTGGTGACGAATATGTATGTAACAAGAATTTTTATCGAGCAGAACTTACGATAGAATATACATTTTTAATATTATTTTTGTAGTTTAATATGAGTTACATCTATGAGCAATTGCACGTAAAATGGCCCTACCAACGGAAGGAAAAAATTATTTTCTTATAAAAGTTTATTGCGGTAATATTGTCGTCTGGTTACGATTTTTAATTTTAAGCCTCCCATCATAGCGCACGAAAGAGAGCATAGCTTTAAAAACTGATCTCAGAATAGCAATTACCTACTAAAATCGGAGAAACTTAAAACCAGATAAAAAATTCTGCCTCTAAATTTCTTCTTTATTATTATCATTATCTTTAAATATTTTTAATATCTTTCAGGAAACAAAAAGTTTTCCTTTTTCTAACAACAAATCCATAACGATATTTTATCTAATTTATAAATCCTCAAAAAAATGATTGATTATCTGACTTGTAGGAAAGTATAAATCACCCTTGAAAGAAATCATCAATTTCTCTTTTTGTTTTTTTTCATAAAAGTATAACTGCAGAGCTCAAGTATCACAGATGTCTGCTACATATATAAAGTAGCGAACAAGTAGAGAGAAAAAAATTTTTGTCACGCGTTTTTTGTTTCATTTTTTTATATTAAAATAAAACTTAACTTTTGCTTAAACAGACAGACATTAGTTTTTGTAATCAGTTCCGCCAAAAAATTACAAAACAAGCCTTAACTTCTTAACATTTGCTTGGATTTGCGCAAAGTATCTGCATGAATGTATGAATGAATTACTGAATAGATGGTTACTGATGGGTACTTTACCCATCATCATTTTAAGAGGGGAAATTTCTTAAGTTCTAGTTTATGTTACTTAAATTTGTATGATGTTTTCGGCATTGTTTATACTAAGTACAATTTGGTTAAAAATGAACAACAAAAAAAAAAAACAAGTATGGAAAGAAATTGTTTTGAGACTTCGGTTGCTGTTTCTGGTTCATTTTGCGTGCACTGATGATGACAGCCATGTCACGCATGTGATTGACGTGGATTTATTGATGCTTTTATACAACATTAATGTGATATTTTTCTATGGACTTTATTAGTAGTTTCAAATATATATAAATAGTCTGTAAAATGTATTTCAAGCTGAAATACGTACATATATGAAACAATCTAAAATAGAGCAACACGGTGTCGTTTCGATTTTGTTTGATATTGTAACGCAGTTTCTTTTTCCAGCTGAGGTGTGCTCAGTCCGTCCAGGTTCTTCAAATGCCTGCTTCATATGTTATAAATGTCTTATTTCTATACTCCAATTAACAGAAAACGGGTTATTATTACGGGAATAGTCGTCGGTCACTTAATATCAACAAAGGAATAATACGATCCACAAACGTTCTGTACGTTGAGATAAATACGAGTATTTCAGCTCTCGATCGTCTAATTGTGACAGGCAAATACTACGATCCGCCAAGATAAATGTTTCGGCTTGTGATCGGCTAACTATGACTAGTTTGCAAAACGTGCGATACGTCAAGATAAATTTTTCATTTCTCTAACTACAATTTGTTTGTAAAGCTGGCAATAAGTCGAGGTAAATTCTTTAGCTCTCGATTGTCTACAGAATTGCGACAGAAAAATACAACTATCCGACATGATGATTACTTCTGCTCTTAATCAGTTAACTGTGGTGATTGACTTGTTGTCAATCTAGCGTCGCTTTTGTTATAATCTGTTGCTCGGTTGCAACGTATAACAACCCGTATGTGGCCAAACCGCTCAAAAATCCAATTGCCTTACTTCTATTTCCATTTTCGTCGACTATTGCCACCAATCCGCAGTGCAGAGAGAAACTAGGCTGCACCTGACTTCATACACATAAGTGATTTTTCTTCTAATTTAAGAAGAAAACATATAGCGACAAAATGACTTTTCAGTTAGAGCAGGTCGATGTTTACATTCAGTAGGCGCCAAGTAGATCAGAGGCATGTGCCAAATCTGTTGCTTCACAGAAAAAAAAATTGTAAATACAATTAATTTTTTTGTTATATCAATTAAATAATTAATTGATTTTGAACCTACAAAGATTTTTGTAAATACAATTACGAAATTGTAAGTTAAAGGAATATCAGAAAAAACTTTTTTAAAAATTTTTTTGTTGATTTCAAATTTATTTCAATTAAGATTATTGTGTTATCAACAATGTGAATTCTTGATTCTCCGAACAAATTTTAGCTATCATAATTGTTGTATTAACAATATTTTTTTGTACAACCACAATCCTCGAAGGGACTTTTTGCTTATCTGCGAAAAACACTAAATGTCTTTGGGCGAAATCGAACCGGAGACCTCTGGACTAATAGACTAACGTTATTACCTGTCAGCTACAGAGCAATTCGTTATTAAGTACGCAAATAATGAATACACATAAAACGTGATTTGTTTTGTTTCATCTACGTGTGTGTACTCATTTGTTATATCAACAATGGTGATTGTTAATTTGTTTCACAATACATAGCAAAAAATTTGGTTAGTTCAGTTTGTTGAAAAAAATTTCTTGATTTGCTTTGTTTCATTTACGAATGTCCATTCCTTTGTTATATCAACAATGATGATTGTTCATTTTTTTCACAATACATAACAAAAAATTTGCTTGCTTCAGTTTGTTGGAAAAAATTTCTGTGTTTGCCGTATCAACAACTAAATTTATTGTATTAACAAAATATATGTTTGAGTTTAAATTACATATTAACAATTGAAATTGTTAGTTGCAGTTTGATGATATTTTTTTCTGTGTTCCTTGGAAATGTCGATAGTAAAACTGTATGGATTCACTATTGACTTTGTCACCAGTACTATTCACTAATTACACTATGCAACTAAATGAAACTTTTGTAATGACCTTTGACCTAACTGTAAAAACAGTCGAAACTTAAAATCTATGAATAAATTTTTTAATTTTTTTTTTCTAAAATTTATGATTTTTCAAGAGGCTGCTGCATCGATTTCTACATAGCTTGGGAAGAGGTAGTAGTCCAATTTAATTACAAAAAATACCGAAAAATTACCTTTAAGCCGTTCAAATATTATTTTTGTATATACTCAATAGTTTCGGAATTATTCAGATCGTAATAATGAAAAATAAATTTTTTTTATGCAAAATTGGAACATTTTTATTTCTTAAAAATTTATACAAAATTAAAAATAGAAAAAAACTTACTATTTTTATAAGCTAACTACAAAGCCATCTATACTACAAACAAAAAAAGTTTTATTTCATGAACACTGATTCATAAATATTGATTTTATTCACACTAAATTGAAGTCAACTAGTTTTTGCAAAAGTTGCGAATATTTACACTGTACAACAAAATCATTTTTTAAATAATAAAGGTTCTAACAACTGATTTTGGTAGAGACCGCCAAAAAAGTACAGAAGTATGAAAATCATGATTTTTATCAAATGAGTTTCCTCACTTAATTGCGACTAAAATCAAAAGCTGGTTCCGCCTCCATACAAAAAAATAAAGTAGAGCCAGTCATTTGAGCTATAATTGAAGATTAGTTGAAAAAAATTCGAGAAACTATCTTTTTTAATTTTTGCCACGCCCGTGGATACCGCCTTTTAATTTTTGTACACTGCGTTGCCCTTTATGGTCCGATCATCACATATTACATATCGTTATTCATGGCTTGACTATGGCTTCAGTTTTGCTGTGGTGACTTTTGGATCCGACATCAAATTCTGGGCGCCACTTATGCTACCGCGGATCCTTCCCCTCTTATATCCACTTTTTTGCACGTGGCAAGAAAGTCCTATTAAAACTTAGTATATCTAGTTTTTAATACAACCAATTTTATGCCACGCCCAAATAGTAAGCCCCTTTTTATTTTTACATGTGTATATATTGCACTTAAGCCAATTCGATCAATATATAAAACGAAAAATATGTCCAACAGTCACCCCTTACAATAAAGGTATATCAATAAAGTTTCTAGAACTGTGAAATGTTTTTCTTGTCACACTCCAAAACGCAGCACGCTTGCATACGGAGAGCGATGTAATATGTATGTATGAGTAAAAGAAACATTAACTTAGTTCTGTGGCGTGTGTCAAAAGCTAGACATACAAAGTTTTAGGAGGGATTTCTTACCAAGTGCAAAAAAGTGGTCATAAGAGGGGAAAGAGCCGAGACATGATAAGATCGGACTTTAAATCGCGGCGCTATAGATAAAACACAAAACAGCTATATTTTGCGGCGTGGCAAAAATATTTTTTTACAGGCTTAGAAACGTCATTGATATACATTTCATTATACGCCATATTCCGCATTATAATTTACTGTTTCAATTCTGTAGTTATTCAACATTATTTAACAGAATTATAGACAACTGGACTTGTTTTTTCCTCTTTAGTTTTTTTACACAGTCGGGTTTTTTGATTTTTGATAAGAGAAGCCTAAGCATGATTTTCAAATACCTGTCGATTGAAACCCATTTTGATACAGTTTGCCGACTCTTTATTTTTTTCGTATAAACAAAATGGCGTCTGTCGGCCACCGTATTGAATTTTGACTACTGTCATATCTTTACTGACACTCCCCGGATTAAGACGAATCGATTGACGTAAGAATCATCATAATCGGTCTGCGCGTTCGGTTTATATAGTGCCGCAAATGAAACCACATACATTCATACATAGACTGATAAACACAATACCCTTCTTTGCGTCGCGCAGTCGGGTAAAAAGGCCTCTAATGGCATACTGGAACATTTTATATGTTTAGAGAAATCCATTAAAAGGACTGAGAAACGAGATATCCTGTATTATAGATTGCTTTCGATTTCTTCAACATCTACGATAAGTGCAAGGATTTTTCCAATTCAAGTTTTATCAAAACTAAAAAAGAATCGCTTAAATCCTAATCACTTAAACCAAATTATTTTTCTGAAAGATTGTTTTACAACATCTCCTTACACTACAGAAATAACTAATAAAATGATCTCACAAACTTGATAATTTGTTAATTAATAAATATTTTTGAACTCTTTTTTTTTTGGTGATTCAGTTCAAGAATTGTTATGTTTGTTATGTTATTTTTTTTACTAATAAACTCAAAATAATAAATAATTTAAGTATTTTCTTTATTGAAATAACTTGATTTATGAAAAAACTTTATTAATCGGTTAACCGATTAATTAATCGATTAAAGCATAAGCCCCATTAAATTAATACCCTACTAGCTATTTATATACCCAGCAAAAATTTCCGTCTACCCGAAGCAAATTTGTAAGGGACAGAGATCGGTACTCTCCCTTACCAACCTGCTTCGGTATTACATGATTTTTGTATGGGATGTCCCACTTGGAAGATCTCGAGGTATGAGCTTCTTTTTGCGCATCCCAGATACATTAATCTCACCTCCTTTTTATATGTATATAATTAAAAAATTTTTTGCTCCTTAAAATCACAATTTTACCTATTCTTGGATTAACTTTTTGTTTGCCATTATTTTAAGTTGATTTTATATTTATTTATGCATTAAATGGTACATATACAATTAGAAATATACTTTTATTAAATACTTTTTATTTGTGTATTGAATCAAGAATCGATCGCAAGATCTGCGCATTGTACGCTAGAACACTAACCACTAAGCTACCGAGGTACATGTATTTTCCTATATAATTCAATGGAATTACGAAATTAGTATAACAATCGCATTCATATTTCTACCACGTAAGCGAGAGAGGATGCACTAAAAAAAAGTGTGAGTTGAATAAAAAACTTCGGGTTTAAGAACATGAAAAAATAGAAATAGCCGACCAACTACGTCGTGTGTGGTAAATTCTTCACTCGCTTACGTTATTGCAGTGTAAGCGTATAACGATGGGTCTTACTTACATTAAACGCGACCCTTTTCACACACCCCTATGCGGAGATTGGTGCAAGATCGCGATTAATGTAATCATTCATATTTTGCGTCATGGCACCAATCTCCGACAGGTTTTGCCAAATATGAACGGCTAAATCTGCTATTATCTACGAAAGAGTACACGGGAATTGCAAGTCTTTCATAGAGTACGAAGTAGGTTAGATTATATATATATATATATATATATATATATATATATATATATATATATATATATATATATATATATATATATATATATATATATATATATACGGACTATTGTTAAATCCTTAATGCATTCTTTCATCTAACCTACTTCGTACTCTATGAAAGACTTGCAATTCCCGTGTACTCTTTCGTAGATAATAGCAGATTTAGCCGTTCATATTTGGCAAAACCTGTCGGAGATTGGTGCCATGACGCAAAATATGAATGATTACATTAATCGCGATCTTGCACCAATCTCCGCATAGGAGTGTGTGAAAAGGGTCGCGTTTAATGTAAGTAAGACCCATCGTTATACGCTTACACTGCAATAACGTAAGCGAGTGAAGAATTTACCACACACGACGTAGTTGGTCGGCTATTTCTATTTTTTCATGTTTTTAAACCCGAAGTTTTTTATTCAACTCACACTTTTTTTTAGTGCATCCTCTCTCGCTTACGTGGTAGAAATATGAATGCGATTGTTATACTAATTTCGTAATTCCATTGAATTATATAGGAAAATACATGTACCTCGGTAGCTTAGTGGTTAGTGTTCTAGCGTACAATGCGCAGATCTTGCGATCGATTCTTGATTCAATACACAAATAAAAAGTATTTAATAAAAGTATATTTCTAATTGTATTTGTACCATTTAATGCATAAATAAATATAGTTAAAATCAACTTAAAATAATGGCAAACAAAAAGTTAATCCAAGAATAGGTAAAATTGTGATTTTAAAGAGCAAAAAATTTTTTAATTATATACATATAAAAAGGAGGTGAGATTAATGTATCTGGGATGCGCAAAAAGAAGCTCATACCTCGAGATCTTCCAAGTGGGACATCCCATACAAAAATCATGTAATACCGAAGCAGGTTGGTAAGGGAGAGTACCGATCTCTGTCCCTTACAAATTTGCTTCGGGTAGACGGAAATTTTTGCTGGGTATATAAATAGCTAGTAGGGTATTAATTTAATGGGGCTTATGCTTTAATCGATTAATTAATCGGTTAACCGATTAATAAAGTTTTTTCATAAATCAAGTTATTTCAATAAAGAAAATACTTAAATTATTTATTATTTTGAGTTTATTAGTAAAAAAAAATAACATAACAAACATAACAATTCTTAAACTGAATCAACAAAAAAAAAAGAGTTCAAAAATATTTATTAATTAACAAATTATCAAGTTTGTGAGATCATTTTATTAGTTATTTCTGTAGTGTAAGGAGATGTTGTAAAACAATCTTTCAGAAAAATAATTTGGTTTAAGTGATTAGGATTTAAGCGATTCTTTTTTAGTTTTGATAAAACTTGAATTGGAAAAATCCTTGCACTTATCGTAGATGTTGAAGAGATCGAAAGCAATCTATAATACAGGATATCTCGTTTCTCAGTCCTTTTAATGGATTTCTCTAAACATATGAAATGTTCCAGTATGCCATTAGAGGCCTTTTTACCCGAATGCGCGACGCAAAGAAGGGTATTGTGTTTATCAGTCTATGTATGTATGTATGTATGTATGTGGTTTCCTTTGCGGCACTATATAAACCGAACGCGCAGACCGATTATGATGATTCTTACGTCAATCGATTCGTCTTAATCCGGGGAGTGTCACTAAAGATATGACAGTAGTCAAAATTCCATATGGCGGCCGACAGACGCCATTTTGTTTATACGAAAATAATAAAGAGTCGGCAAACTGTATCAAAATGGGTATCAATCGACAGGTATTTGAAAATCATGTTTAGGCTTCTCTTATGATTTTTAATTTCGAATGACCCGTTAGGATCTTTAACGGTTTAAAGTTGGTCGCAACCAAAAAAATTCGATTTCGTAGGTAAATAAAAAAAGGGCACATTAAACAAAAACCGCAGGTTCGATTCCTGCTAAGACCCTGAGTGTTTCTGCAAAAAAAGCCGAAAAAGGCTTAAGCAATATTTGTGTTCGTTTTTTTAAATTTAAAAAATCAAAAAACCCGACTGTGTAAAAAAACTAAAGAGGAAAAAACAAGTCCAGTTGTCTATAATTCTGTTAAATAATGTTGAGTAACTACAGAATTGAAATAGTAAATTATAATGCGGAATATGGCGCCATTCGCAGTCGGGAGGCATTATTGAGAAGATTTGAAGATTAGGTTTTGAAGGCCTCCCGACTTTAAATGGCGCCATGTTCCGCGCTATAATTTACTATTTCAATTCTGTAGTTATTCAACATTATTTAACAGAATTATAGACAACTGGACTTCTTTTTTTCTCTTTAGTTTTTTTACACAGTCGGGTTTTTTGATTTTTGAAATTTATTTTTTATGTTTCAAATTCTTAACACTTCAAATTTTTTCGTTTAATTCTGTTAAAAGAATTCTTGTATTACTATCGATAGTTTTTTCGTTTGTCCGGTCATCATCTGACTCATACGGACAGAGTTCAGCACCGAAAATGTTTTAAGGTTTTATTTAGGTTAAGATCACTGAACACATTTCTTTGTTTTTATGAAAAATAATTTCTAAACACATATGTATGTACCTTTCGTATATGAGACAAAACAAATAATTAAACGCACAAAATAAATGTTATAATACTACAAAAAATTAAAAATTTTGCTACGTCGGTTAACAGGTTAATTGACTAAAATTAGCCGGTTTAACTGTTAATCGAAAATAGTCAATTTTAAATTAACCGATCAGTTAATCGTGTAGTAATTAAGTGGTTAACCGATTAACGGTTAACCGAATAAATACCCTAAAAGCTAGATATATATTCCAAACAAAACGAGCTTTGTTTCATTCAAATCAATCTACAGTAAGTTGGTTCGAAAAAAAGTTGAACCTGGATTAAAGATTAGTTGAAACCAATTTAAAAATTTTTTTTAATTTTTTGTCACTCTCCTGGATACCGCGATTTTATTTTTTTACACTGCGTTGCCATTTATGGTACGGGTACGATCATAATATAATGAATATCGTTGTTCATGGCTTGACTATGGCTACATTTTTGCTTTAGTAAATTTTTAATCTGACATCAAATTCAGGGCGCCACTTATGAAATTGCAAGTCTTTCATAGAGTACGAAGTAGGTTAGATGAAAGAATGCATTAAGGATTTAACAATAGTCCGTATATATATATATATATACATATATATATATATATATATATATATATATATATATATATATATATATATATATATATATATATATATATATATATATATATATATATATATATATATATATATATATATATATATATATATATATATATATATATATATATATATATATATATATATATATATATATATATATATATATATATATATATATATATATATATATATATACATATATATATATATATATATATATATATATATATATATATATATATATATATATATATATATATATATATATATATATATATATATATATACATATATATATATATATATATATATATATATATATATATATATATATATATATATATATATATATAATTTAACTAAGAATAAGTAATCAAATCTTAACTCTAAAATTTTAATTTTTAAGTCCACCCAGTGCCAGACAGACAGCGGTTGGTTGTTTGGTTGTTTACGTCTCTCGTGTTCGGCTGAGAGCAAAAGTGTTCCTCCTTCTCAGCCGAGTGTGGCTTCTAAAGTTAGTGATGTTTCGGGCTAGGGGATTTGGGTACAACTCAAGTCTTTTTATGTAGCTTGTCACGTGTTTAGAAAACACTGTCTTAACCGGCGGCACATCTAGGTCTCTATGAATTCGCTTGTTTCTGACATACCATGGGGCTGCTGTAATCGTACGGAGTATTTTAAATTGTTGGCTTTGAATTTTTTCTACATTTGATGCCGAGGCAGTGCCCCATAACTGGATTCCGTAGGACCATATTGGTTTTAGAATGGAGTTGTATAGAAGAAGTTTACAATCTAGGCTTAGAGTAGAGTTCCTTCCAATGAGCCAATTCATATGAGCTGCTTTTAATTTCATTTGGGTCACCTTTGCATTTATGTGTGACTTCCATGTAAGACGACGATCAAGATGAACACCGAGATATTTTACTTTGGTGTGTTGAGGTATAGTTTGGTTATTTACTTGTATAGGTGGGTTTCTTTGCACAATGTAAAAGTAATGTGTAGACATTTTTGTTCGTTAATTTTTATCCGCCATTGTTTTAGCCATTGTTCCAACTGGGGTATATAATCTAGCAAATTGCGGATGGCTTCTTGATGGCTTTTGTGAACACTTAGAAAAGCTGTATCATCAGCGAATGTTGATATGTGTATGTTACTGCTTACCGGCAAGTCAGAGGCATATATCAGATATAATACAGGACCGAGGATGCTGCCATGAGGAACTCCGTCTTTAATGAGTTGCGGAGGGCTTTGAAAATTACCTTCTTTAACAACAAATTTTCGCTCAATTAAGTAGCTTTCTAAAAGTTTAAGGATGCTTTCGGGTAGGTTTTGCTTTAGTTTTTGTATTAAACCTTCGTGCCATACTTTATCAACTGCCTGAGAAACATCGATGAAGAGCGCAGAACAATATTTCTTTTCTTCGAAGGTTTTTCTAACCACGTTCACGAGTCTATGTGTTTGTTCAATCGTACTATGTTGTCTCCTAAAACCGAATTGGTGGTCTGGAATGCATCCAGTACGATTCAGTATGGGTGTTAGCTTACTCATAAGTAGCTTTTCAAATAGTTTTGACATGTTAGACAACAGGCTTATAGGCCTATAGGACTCCACCTTCGTATGATCTTTGCCTGGTTTAGGTATCATGTTAATCAGCGAAACCTTACATTCTGCGGGATAGCATTTGAGGCGCAAAGTACTGTTAAAAATAAATAGAATTATCCGTTTTGCAGTATAGGGTAGCTCTAAGAGCATTTTATTCCTTATTTTATCAGCGCCTGGAGCTTTTTTCGAGTTTAAGCCCGCAATATAGTGTTCAATCTCACGTATCACCGGCGGCCAAAAAGCGTGGGCCTAGTGAATTAAAAAATCTATTATATTGATTTTCTGCAATAGAGTACCTGGGAGGAGAGTAAATTGATGAAATCACCAGGTTTTGATGAAAAGCTTCAATGCAGATGTTAGTTAGTCTTCACAATGTCTTCATTAAGTAGTGTTTTAATCGCGATTTTATTAGTATACCCGAGCCACCACAAGCTCTACCTTGGGGGTCCTTTGTGTCGTAGAGAGTATATCCGTTGATCTTAAAAAAGCTTCTAGCAGTCAAGTGCGTCTCAGAGATAAGTCCGTATATATGAAAAACTTTTATTTCGAATATTTTAAACATTTTAAAATTTCTATTTTAAATAATTTGTTTCAAAATCTCATGTTTGTACAATAACAAAACATATGCACTTTATATGCTAATTTCAAGTTCTGACTCAATCACATATAATTTGTAACAATTTACCTACACACATCCCGTATAAAAAAGAATATTATCGTTATAATTCCAATAAAAATTATTAAAATTGTACATCAAAAACATTTTGCATAAATTTAAATTAAACTTGAATTATGTTTAGCTTTACAGAGGATCACTTTTTGTTGGTTTGTTGCAGGCTGATGTTAATGGTACGAATACCTAACCAACAGTATGATGAATAAAAATGTTGCGCTTTGCAGGTATTAGTGATCATTTGATCTCTATCACTTTCTGTTGTAGTTATATTTCCCCAAGTGAAGCCAGAAATACATGAAATAATAATAATGATGGAGAGGATCTCCTTTATGTTCTGTGTGTGTGTGTGTTTTTTTTTTTTTTGCGATTCCTACCATGATGATTGTTGAATGTTTTCTGTCAGTTCATCTCCGTCTCTCTTATTCAGTTTATATTCCTTGAGGGCTAAACATATTTTTTTCTTTCCATTTATGGAACAAGTTCAATGTAACGCTTATCTGTGAAAATACGAAATGAAATACAAGGAATATATTTGTCTGATTTTCCATTTGTTCAATGTTGAATTTGGCATGGCAAATAAATAGACAGACGGACGTGGTTCATTAATTCATACAAAAAATAAAACAACAAAAATCTTTATATGCACAATATCTGAATAAATTTAAAGTTGGAGGCTAAAAGTGTTTAAAGACAAAAACAAAAAGTAACATAAAACTGTTTTGAAGAATGAAATAAGGAAGAAACGATTATGAAAATTGCATTTTTCTGGTTTTCAGTTTCATTACAAATGCAAAAATTTTTGTTTTTTTAACTTATTTTTTACGCTCGGCCATAATATATATATATATTGTTGCTATAACTTATGTTGCTGTATCGGCTTTAGGTTGTTGCTGCGATATCTTTGAATATGCATCTGATGTTGCGTATTCACAAGTGCTTTTAGTTAAAAAGCTTCTGCAATTTTATTGATTGCCCTGCAATGATTTTGTTGTGTTTCTTTTAAGTTGAACATTTTTAAAATCGATCATGAAATAAAGTTGCCAAAGTGTTAGTCAATATGCGATGTGAAGGGAACTCTTTTAATGTCAGATATTAACCCTAAACAAGCTGCAATAGATAGCACCAAAGCAAAGTTTATGAGCTATACTTGTAAAATAGTGTTTTCTGTGATTCAACAAATTTAATTAGGTTTTCGTTGAAATCCAAACAATGTACATATTCTCTATACCGTATAAAACTTTGTCAATATTCATGGTGTAACTTTCTGAGGCCCAATCAGCAGTATCCGCTTAGGGAGGCTGAGATAATGTAATATCGTCAACATGAAGGTTGTATGTGCTGTACTTTTAGGATACTGGCAACCAGAGTCGGGATCCTTCCCTCCTAATGTCCATTTTTTTGCACGTGGCAAAAAGCCCTCCTACATCTTTATATGTATGTCGTGCAAAAAATTTAGCATTAGGAGGAAGGATCCGAAATGGCATAAGTGGCGCCCAAAATTTGATGGCGGATTCAAAAGGCAACAAAGTCAAAAATTAAGCTATATTCAAGCCATGAACAAAGATATGCGATAGGATGAGATCGCCATTAAATTGCGATGCAATATATAAAAATATAAGTATGGTTTCAGCAACTTCGAAGATTGATTTGAGTTGAGTATTAATAGGAAAATATCTTTTTCTTTAAGTGTTTTTTATTAAAATTGTTTACGCAATCCACATAAGCTGCATATATTGTAATAACAGTTCTTTGTTCTTTCTTTAACAAACGTTCTGGTGTGGTGTTCCCGCGATGAGTTCATAGTGGTGAAGTCGGGTGTAATGAGTCTTTCATGATCTGTGCGACGTCCAACTATTTTGACTACATTCAACGTCGTGGAAACATTCAAGTTTTTGTCTGACTTATTGGATATTGATCTACCTATGCGCTCTCCCATCTTGAGGATTCTTCTTCTTCAGATCACTTTGGTTTGATCTTACATAACCAGTGGCTTTTAAAACATGAAGTATTTTGTTGCAGCACAGTAAAGTTTGGTTCTATCATTCTTGCGCAGATGTAGGTTAGGTTAGTTTGAACAAGCCGCCAGTCTCTAACAATTCGCCCATTTAGGGCGTTTTGAACCCTTTGTAATGCCAGAAATGAGAATTAAGAGATTTCAAGAATATGAAGATATTTATTCCACTTATATCGCATTTCCCAAGGTCTGCAAATTCGTGAAATATCGAGACAACCAAGTTTAACGCCGGATTTCTAGATAGAATTGGATATCTACATAGGAGCTGTTTCATAGTTTTTTCCTCCTTCTCATTTTAACAACTCCTGCAGAAAGTCATTGTAGCGTGAGCACTAATAAGACAGGGCTATGTTGTGACCTCTAGGAGGATTTAAAGCTTATGACGAGGAAGCACCTGTTAGGTTGCAGACCTTGAGAAATTATACTAGGACCAAATGAATCAGGATACCTCAAATATGATTTCATTTGCCTATCTGATGTGTGATTCCCCAAATAATTGTTCTTGGATTTGTATTTTGCAGTTTGTGAGTGGCACACCTACTAAGCAGTCAAACCCTCTTTCTTGCAAGCGGTCACCAGCCTTAGCTATATTGTCTGCGATAAAGTTCGCAGGCACATCCACATGCTCTGGTATCCAGAGAAGTTTCAGGTTGGAATGCCTCGCCATCGCATTTAGGAAACTCCGACGTTTTGTAAACGCCAGTTAGAGCGTGTAAATTGTCTTAGAGCAATTGCCCGAGGTTCTCTAACAATGTGATGTCAAATTTTGATTGCCAAGATTTTTAAACATAGGAAAATGAAGAAGAACATCATACACCGGACAGAACCCCTTTGTTAAATTTGGAAATTTTTTCAGCAGACTTTTCCACTCTGAGATTATTTTCATATTTTTTAAAAGTAATTGTCTATGCAGAATACACTACAAATTCGGTTTAAATATTTTATTTCTCATATCTTGTAAACGCTCTCAGGAAATAAGATCTCTGCTAACTAAAGATACTTAGCTTCATCCCACTTCTGCAATTGCTGTATCTGCTAATTTTGTGGACTATAGGTCTACACTAGCAAAATAGAATACATCCATATTTTCTGTGCCGCAATGCACCTCATCACTATTTAGTTGTCTTGAATTTCGTTGAAACCTAAACATTTATAAAAGTATCAAAAGACTTGGCAACTTTTTGCATTAAAAATTAAAACAAGTATGTAAATGGATCCTCATTCATTTTATTATTTATTTGTGGTATAAAACGCATTTCTGTTTTGTGGCAAAATACTAAAAAAAAAAATAAGAGCAACGATTGTGTACAGCAGCCATTATGGTTTACGGCTTAAAGCAATTTATTGTAGCTGCTACTTTTTGGAATTTATATACATGTAGTCAGTCAGTTGATCAAATGAATGGATGGATGGATCGGTTTAATATTGCAATATATGTATATGTATGTATGAACAAATAAAATAACATGATCAAGAAATCAAAAATACAGAAAAATGCAAAAAAATAAATAAATTAAAAAAACTAAAAACATAAAACCATTTCGAAATCCATCAAAGTAAAATATTTTGTTCATTTTACATAAATTCCATCAAGTTGTACGGTTACGCCCATTAATATTGCACACATTTCAATGTGGCACATTTATATACAGGCTCGTATATAAATGTTGCGAGATCGAAAGAAATGCTGTATGTCTGGCTCAGTATTCGTATGGTTATAAACAACTCATAGAATGGCAATTTTTGATTTGCTTATGATCACTGACGACTGACTGTTTTTCAACTGGTTTATTATTTTTTTTATTTCAGCTGACTTTGACTTAGACGAGTAGAGTTTAAATGATGAATTTTTTGCCAGTTGCCTAGTAGGCAATTTCATCATTTCTTAAAACATGACTGCAATCAATCTGATTTCCTTAACATGTCTTATTAGGCAGACTTTTAAAAGCTGATTTCACAAACTGAAAACAATTGCTAATATTACTAAAATCTAATAAATTTTGTACAAGAAACATACAAAGAAACCGAACTCAAATGAATCCAAGAGTTTTAAACTGGGTTTTGTTTCGGCACAAAATATTTGTGAGATAGTGAAAGAATAACATATTCAACTTTCAAAATGCCTATACAGGTAGATATTTTCTTGTGGCCTCTACCAGAATCAGTCGTTAGAACATTGTTGTAAGAAAAAATTATTTTGTAATTATTCAGAATTTTGTCAAAAAAATAGAAGACTTCACTTTATTATAAACATATAATAAAAGTTCCGAATATTTAGAAAAAATTAATTAATAGGTGCCACTCGCCACAAGATGGCGACAGTCTGTTAGGTGAGCCTACTAAAATTAGTAGGATTTTTGCTACAGTGTTGTTGCCACTGTCAGCGGTAGTGTAGGCAAAGGACTCTGATGAGTAGACTTCGTGATCACGAAACAGCTGTCAGTTCAACCCTCCGTAGATCCAAATTTTTCTTTGAATAAATGTTCAATATTCACATGCTTTAGACTTTTTTTCTTAAATAAAAAATAATTTGATCGAAAGATTAAATTAAAAATGAACTTAAGCCAAAATAATTATATTACTTTGGATAAAAACCATACAGTTCGACTAAAAATTCATGACTGAATCTATATAAATAAAAGAGTAACGTTATTGAGTGACTGACTGACAGACTGACTGATTCATCATCGCCCAGCCCAAACCACTAAAGCTAGAAACTTGAAATTTCGTATGTGGGCTCCCCTCAGGATGTATCGATCCACTAAAACAGGGTTTTGGGAAATTCAAACGCGAATGGGGTAAAAACGGGTAAATTAGGTAACCTTACATCGCCGGATCTAACTAAGGTAGACATAAAATTCCAAAAACAGCATAATAAGATCAAAAAATAAGCGGACGGGGGTTTGGTACTTTTTTGAAATTTTTACATTTAGGGGCCGAAAAAGGGTAAAAATATAATTTTGGTACTTTTTGTAATGAAGATAGAAATTAAATTTAAAATGCATTCTTCTATCCTTACGAAGCCCTCAAACATGATTTGGTACTTTTTTGTAATTCGAATATATAAAGGGTAAAATTGGTTGCTCTTTTTGGTACTTTTTTCCATACAACTATTTTTAAGCAAATTAATATACATAGTGAATGAATATGTTTGTATATTTTCACTAAGAAATGATTTTAGAAAATTTTATTTCTAAGGGAATTAAAAGGGGTAAAAACGGGTAAAATCGGTAGCCTTATATCTCCGAATCTAAGTAAGGTAGACATAAAATTCCAAATGCGTCATAATAAGATAGAAAAATGAGTGGATAGGTGTTTTATATTTTTTTGAAATTTGTACATTTAGGGGCTGAAAAATGGTAAAAATATAATTTTGGTCCTTTTTTTTTGTTAACCATTTATATTTGAAAGTAAAGGTACTTTTTCGAAAACATACTCTTTTGAAAATGTAATTTTAAGAAATGGCACTTTTTAAAAAATGTTTTTTGGAAAGGGTACCTTTTGAAAATGGTACGCTTTTGAAAATGGTTACTTTTTGAAAAGTTACTTTTTGGAAAAGGTTCTCTTTTGGGCTCTGTACACCAAAAGTGTAAATTAGTCTTATTGTTTTCGATACGCTGTCCGTTAGTCCGTCTGTATTTCTCTCTGTCACAGGCTGTTTTCTCGAGAGTCGTAAGAACTAGGGGCTAAACATTAAAGGGGTTTCTAAAGCGAGCAACGAAACATGTTGAAATACGAATGTAATATACAGACACTTTTATATAAACTCTCGAAATTTTCAAAGTTAGTGTTAATTGGTGTAGTCTGTAGAATATTTAACACAACAAAAATTAAAGGGAGTTCTGAAAGTTAATGTAATTTTGACTATGTAGTTTAAACAGTTTGCTGTATCTGGAAACCGTAAGAGGCAAACTCTTGAAATTTTAAAAACTTTAAAACTAAAAAATTCAAGAACTAAAAAAGTTAAAATGAAAAAATCGCTAAAACGCAAAAAACTTCGCCAAAACTAAAAAGACCGCCAAGAAAACTAATCAATTTTATTGTTATTTTTAAATGAGTTAACTAATTGTTCTATATCTGCACAACAATGAGGTAGCGCAGCACGCCGGGTATAGTTAGTCATATAATAAAACTATAAAAGGGGTGTGTCTGTACATGAAATACTTTTTGAAAAAATTTTATGGTGGCGTAAACAGCAGTCGATGTAGAATACAAAACACCAAGTTTTGGAAGTTTTGTCTATCTGTCTGTCTGTCTGTCTGTCTGTCTATCTGTCCCCTGAATAGATTTTCATGAAATTTGGTATGGAGGTACGTACTTTCGAGTCCTGATTCAAACTTAAGGTACTTTTTACCGCGATAAAATATCTAATTTGGAAGTTAAAGTAGAGAAAACGCAAATACGAAATTTTACTAAAATAAATGTGTCTGGATATTAGAAAGATTTATTTTAACGTTGGTAAAACTGTTCATATTATAATCGACGGACACCTCATAGCCATAAAGCGAACTTTAAGTGCGCGAGGCGGGTGGGCACATCTAGTTATAAATAAAATCAATATTTATCCATCGATTTTCATAAAATAAAGCTTATTTTACTTGTAGTATGTATATGAGTAATTCCATATAGCCGAGTAAGACAATTTTACACACATTTGTTGTTATAAATCAAGAATATAAAATTTGTTACTTAAGAACAGGCTGCGACTGGCAAAGACGTTAAGCTTAAAGTCATTGAATTAAGGGTAGACACTGAAAGAACACGATTCCTGCTCAGAATGGTCATCAGAAAGGTGTGACGGGTGTGGCGTTTTAAATCTTAATTTTAACGAATTATGACTTTCAGGATAAATTCTGGAATATTTTTGGTTTTGATTATATTAAGTATTTACTGTTTGACAAAAATTCATTTTTCTTAACAAAAAACTATTTTTAAAAACGACGGGTGTGACCGACGGGTGTGACGTAGTATGACAATTTGAAAAATTCCAAGAAATAAAACTTTTTACTAATTTCATTAATAAAAATAATTCAAAGATAAATTGATTAGAAAATAATAAGTCATTAAATGATGTGCTATCCGTGCTATTATATACAGCAGGATACTCTAGCCGAGTATTTTTTTAAATATACTAACAAGCAAAAAATATATTATTTTTAGAGATAACGGTTTGTATTAACAATAAAGGGCTATTCACATATTACGTAACGCGCCGCCCCCCCCCCCCCCCCCCAAGTACCTTCGCAACGCTTTTTACACAATTTTCAGTATTAATTATCTAATCCATAACAAATCTCTAAGTAATTACGACTTAAATCCTCATATACTGTTTTGCCTACCAGTAAGCAAAGTTTTTTCTGGGTATAAACGAAATGATAAAGTTGTACGAGCATATTTTTAAAAATTTTGGGAGCATCTTATTTAGTTTTTGGTGCATATTTAATCCGTATAACACATTATTAGAGCATATTTCAGGTTTCCCTGGTCATGACAAAAGTTTCATTTACTTGTGTGGTGCAATTATTTATTTAATTATTTATTATGAACAAGTCCCTAATTGAATTAATTTTTTTTAAATAACAAGGCTCTAACAAATGATTCTGTTAGAGGGTACCACAAAAAATTTTACGTGTATCGGTGTTTTGAAAGTTTACATCTGGGACTTGTTTCAGGGGGAGTTTAATACCCCCCATTTGGCACATAGTTCTAGTGGCTCGTCATAAGAAATCTTGTAAGCCTTACGTTTATTATATAAGACAATTGCAGCAATTTTATGTAAAATATCACGTAAAACATTTTCTTTGAATATTTGAACCCTCTACTTCGTCGTTGAATGGATATTTTTGTCAATTTCTTAAAAGAGGACAAAAAATTCCCCTTCAGTGGGGATATAGCGGGCTGAAATATTCTATAACAATGTTGTTCGTGCTGTTTAAAAAAAAAAAATGCTAAGCAGTGTTATTATTATTTTTTTGTTTCGTACCGTTTAATAAAAAAATTAATAACCATGATTCTGATCTCTCGCGATTGTGCAAATCAAAAATTAAACTCTTTTACAGAACTGTTGACAGTTCTTTAGACAGACGCACAAAGCGATAAACAATCAATACGATTTATTCGATTTTAGTATTTGATGACGATGTTATAGATGGGATATTTTTATTCCCATCAGCTAAATCAATAAATTACGTGACAGGCATACGAATATCAAAATATGTTGAAAAAAAAACTACAAGGAAACTAAACTCTCTCGCTAAAACTACGATTTAATTTTTTTTATTCGTTTTCACAATTCATATTTCTCGTACATAATAAAATTGATTTTTAAATTGAACAGACAACATAAAAAAGGATCTTGTAGGCTGAATTGCTGATGATGATTATGATGATTTCGTTGCAATTCGCTTCAATAATTCTCATCATCATTATTGTCAATTTATAAAAAAAAGTCCATCTTGTTTTCTGGTTTGTATTTTTGAGCCAGAAATACCTGTTCAGCCATTATGAAGTGATCTTTTATTTAATATTTATCGTTCTCTATTGATTTTTCATATTGAACATTTCAAGCAGTTGCTGTGTATTGTGGTCTGCAACTTGATTGATTCAATCAAAATATTTATGAGTGTACATATGTTTGTATGTCTTTATATAAATGTATTATTTCTGGTAGATCTGCCAAACATACAACAACAGTATCTTTAAATTACTTTACTTAGTTTTCATTTTTAACCAATTTTTGTGTTATTTTTTACGGTCTAAATTACTTTTTTTATTTTCTTGAAAATTGCCTGGCAATCAATTCAAATGGGTGGAGTTGCATTTTGAACGGTTTGAATTCAACATCTTGAGGTGGAGACATACACAAACTTTAATACTTTTTTTTTCTTAACTTCTTTGCTGTCTTCAGACCGCTATTTGTTGAGCTTTCTGTAGGCTGACAAATCAAATTATTTCGTTGAAGCAAAATTTGTCCATGGTTATGTTGAAGTCAATCATGCATTGATGGAATAAACAATATTTCTCATGTCCATATTTATTTGATTAATTGTTTTTAATTATAATTTTTCCTACTCTGTCATAAATTAAGGGTAAACTCAATTTTTTGGGAGCGGTAAAGTGGAAAACTTTTCAATAACTGAAGGAAACTGTATTTGGAAGGAAACTAAAATTTGAGGTTTTAGTCGCGAATTCTATAGATTGAAAATTTCAAATAAAGTTTTAGTCAAGGCAAATTCAATTCTTCTTAGTCGATTTGCCTATGACGGGATCTTGTCAAACTTGATAATTATATGATATAAATATTTCTTAATTCAGTGTGATTTTTATATCGAACTATGTATTTGTATTAGCCGAAAGCTTGTAATAGTATATTCATACAGAATTGGACATCAGACATTGTTCGAAGGAATGATTCTGTTAACCTACACCCAAAGAAAAGATATGGTTGTGGCATGGTTGCGTCAGCAATGTCATGTTTCCCGATATAGCTTATGGTTGTAGCAAATAAGTTATTATTGTTTTAAACAATTGTGAACCTTAATTAGTTTACGACAAAATGAACGATAATTTAAATAGGGTTGATTTTATAGTTCGTTGTAGACTTATGCACAGGCGTATGACCGAACATGCTACTTCATATGTAATTATGATGAACTGATCACATTTTGTAAGTCTCAAAAGAAGTGTTCAAGTGCCTCGGTTTCTTAAGACGGTGTAAAAGATACCTTACTCCATCATATCGCCTTAATATATATAAAACCTATATCCGACCGGAAATGGAATAAAACTCTCATGTTTGGGCCGGTGCTTCCAAGTATATTTTGAAGTTGTTTGACCGCGTAGAGAAGAGTATGCAGAAGCTTGTCGGTGACAGTAGGTTAGCCAACTCTATTGACTTACTGGAGCATCGACACAATATAGGGTGTCTTTCGTTGTTTTATCGTTTCTACAATGGAATGTGTTTTGATAAAATCAAGGAACTTCTTCCTGAAAGCCGTTCTTTTCTGCGAACAACACGTTCTTCATTAAGAACACATGCCTTTGTTGTCGATCTGCCAGTGAACCGCACTACGAATCTTAGAGAGAATTCGTACTTTGGCCGAACTCTTCGTATGTGGAATAAACTCCCCGCAGAGGTTTTTTCAGTCACTTTCAGTATGGGAAAGTTCAAATCGAATGTCCACAAACACTACTCCCCCTATCCTCCTTCTCATAACAAATTTTCCTAATTCCGGTATCCCCTGAGCACTGGTCCAAAAAAATTAATAATAACACAAGTTTACAAATTCCGGTCAACTTTTGGATCAGATCCGGCGATAACAATTTTTAATGTTTTTTGAGGCGCTGAATCCGAATATGGATTTCGTTTCTCAATATTGTTTCTAGTGTGTGCTACAACAAGTGTGGTAGTGTTGTTTAGTGCGTTGTTACAACAACACTCATACGCACCCACATTTTAGTCGACTTTTCTATTGTTCGATTAATCACTTAATTGAAATTGAGGTTTTTAAACTAATCGAACAATCGAGTAACATTTTAATTTTGTTCGAATTATTGCTAAAGATTATTCGAGTTAATCAGAATATTTTTGAATTTACTCTATTTTTAGCACATTTTTGTGAACAAAAATAGAACAAATCAAATTTATTAGCGTTTTATATATATTAATAACGAAAACAAAAGAAAGATATATTTCTGCATAAATTAGATCATAAACTGATCATTTCAAATAAATAGCTTCTATTACTATTCAAATTTTTAATTTTGAGAAAATTTAACATCAAGAAATATTTAATAATATTCAGAGCTGTTCTGTTTTCAATGCAAAATAAAAATAATCATAGATGTTTTTGTTATAAATATTAAATTGTAACAGCAAAGCTTTTACAATTCCGAAGAGTTTTATTTTGCATGGAGAACAGAACAGAATAATTCATTAAATAATCGAACTAAATGAATACATTTGGTTCTAAAAAATATTATACGTTTTCTTAATTTCATATATATTTTTTTATTACTAAGCATGATTTTTCACTAGTCGTAGACGCTAAAGAATTTGAAAAAAGTAAATTAAAAAGCATTTGCAATTCATCCCATAAATTTTTAAACTTTTTTTCTAAATGCATAAAGTAATATTTTATATGACAAAGGTAATTTTTTGCTCTTTGCTTTTGTGAATGCCTTTAATTTTTTACTGAGTTCCGCCGTTAGATTACATTCGATACCTTAATACCAAAAATCTAGTTACCAAGTTGAAATCTCTTCTTAATTTTATATAATTTTTGCTTGATATTTCCGAATTTTTGTACAAGATATTTATTGCTACTGCATAATTTACTTAATTCTCTGATCATGTCGTCTAGTAGTATGAAATAAAGTTGGAATGGAATGATAAATATCACATAATTTCAAAAATTTATTAAGAAATATACAAAAACTTAATTAAAAAAATAAATAAAAAAAGGTTATTCGATTAATCGACATAAATTACTCGAAGAAAGTTTTACTCGAAATTTATATTTTTTGTTTCAATTACTCGAGCAAACATTATTGGAGTAAATACCCAAGCACACACACAAATTGAAATGTTACTATTGTATGAAAATCGTGATTTTTATCAATGGAGTTTTCTCACTTAATTATGAATAAAATCCGAAGTTGTGAATTAATTTTGATCAAATATGACTTTTTGCCTGAAACACCTTTACCTATATGCTAAAAGAATAATAGTAGGGGTTTTTTAAACATATCTGGCGACATGCTGTCAATGTAAGGCGACCCTTTGTTTTTAATCGATTTTGTGTCGCATATTTTGCTGACGTTTGGACAATCAGCGGCTTATATTGTGTGATTCGCAATTACATCTCGACACTTCTGTGGTTGCATGTAATTATAGGATAGCATGGTTTCGTAGAATTTTTCGAAATTTTCAAAAATTACTTTCAATTGCTCCAGTTCAAAAGTTTACCTGAACTTGTAAAGTTATGCTATTTGTTGACTTAAAAAAATTATAGCAGAGGACACGTTCCCTGGAATTAAATACATTTTTACTTAGATAGTATTTGTGTTAAAAATATAAATTCTAACGCATACTGGTTGTTTTATTTATACAATTTTTCATCCCCTTTTCTCACTTCTAATGGAAGAGTTAAAAAAAATACCATCTTTTAATAGAGTTGGCACAAGACCTACTGTAATTGATATTTATTTTCCTTTTAAGACTCTCATTTCTTTGTTGGAAAACAAAACTCTTTCTTTATAAGTTTAGACGAAAAAAAACCTGTCTTCATGCAAAATGCAAACAAAAGTTAGAATAACCAAAATGACACGTGACCATTTTAATTAAAATAAATAATAAAATAATAAACAATGGAAATTGCCATTGCTACAATAAACAAATAAAGAATATATTACAAAATATTGAAACTAAAAATATTAAATTCTAAAATTTACCTTTTCACAAGAATTCCAGCCAGCAGAAGTGCATACATAAATACTTATTTCCCAATGAAACATTAAATTATTTTAATGGATTTTAGATTTTTCTGTTTAACAAACAAAACAGCATATAATGTATATATTTCACACACGGTGCGTTAAAAAAAAATTAGCACGACAGCTAAAGTTAAAGACGACAGTAGGAATAGACACCCCTTTTGCATTCAGTTAAATTTTTATAACTGATTTCTACTGTATTTATGTTTGCATGTTGCTACTATTGCTATATGTGTTGCATGAGCAACATCTAGCAACTGAACATATGTTTAATAACAAATAGCCTTGAGGTGTTATTTTAACAAATCAACACTATGGAATGATTACACTATGCAACAAAATAAATGAATATCAAAAATTAGATGTATTTTAATTTAAATTGTGGCTGCTGAACACGAATATTTCATTCATCTATCTTTCTTAAGAAGCGCTTTCGAGATATTCGCACAAACGTGTTTTTTTCAGTTTATTAAGCTATTTCCAAAAATCTTGTGAACTGTTCATTGCACAGTTGAATAGATACGTTTTTCCTCTTTCAGCCAATTTAGGATCGGATCAAATTTTATTGGATTGCAGGCGTTAAGATTTGAAACAATTGGAATATATACTTTTTTCAAAATTCAACATTTTAGTCGCTTCATTACGGACAAAATTTAAAAAAAATTTTCCCACATATTTTAAGAAATTTCTTGCCCCAACGTTTAAGGAGTAAAATTTTAATATTTGGCTGAAAATGAGAAAATTACAACATCGTTTAAGCAGTGAAAGCATCCGAACTCGAATTTTAATAAAAAAAAGTTTATATGGATTATGAGTTACAGAGCAATTTTTTTTAATGCACTGAGCAATAAGGGAAGCTCATCTTCCTAAATTAAATCAAAACAGACCTTTGCTCTCTTTATGTAAAATTTTATATTGATCGGACTATCGGGTTAGAAATGATTGATATATTTCCAAAATATTTTGATCCTGCCCTACTGGTATTGTTCTTAACTACACAACCTAAATCAGAGCATTGAGCGTCGCGTAAGCAACAGGGTAAGTACTCTTAGATAAGCATTTCGTTTGCTCTGCGACTATTTTAAAATTTTATTTACTGGATACAGCACAACCTCTCTCTCTCTCAATACCATAAAATTATAAAGCCTTAAATAAGTTTATTCGTTCTTGTCTAGTGAAAACTATATTCTTCATACTACTCATATTTATTCTTAGTATGTATGAAATGTAAAATATATAAATACTTACTTATACTGTAATAAAATAATATACGCATACATATAACATCTTAATAAAACTGCCTAAATGAAAAGTCAAAAGTCTTATAAATGCTAAAGTAACTTTATGGTAAAGTGAATCCTTAGACCTATTTCATGTATCCTTTCGTTTTGTGTCTTATAGCTGTTAGGATTCTTTTAAAGCATTTCCTCAACCAAAACGAAAAAAAAAAACATATATTCAAATCAGTATAATTTCTAACAAATACGAGTATTTTAACTTTTCTTCATTCAAGTCTTAGTTGAGTTGATTTTTTCTTTTCTGTTCTTGTAAGAAATATTTGTAAATCCTTTTATTGAAACGTTATATTCCCCTTAAACATACAAGAAGCATTAAAGAAAACAAATGTGAAAACATGGTGTTATTTGTTGGTCGTTCGACTAGAACAGAAATTGCAAAATATCCTAAGGGGTCAAAGTGAATAGAAATGTTATAATCTTTGTACATTTACCTAAAAGAATAAAAATATTAGTTTTTTGTTAAGGTTTTTTTTACAAATAAATATTTCTTGGAAAAATATAGCGAAGACAATTATGTTTAACTAATTTTATGTAACGAAGGCTTCTATTTTAGTAATATTTTATGTTTTTAAAGGAAACATGAAGAATATATCTGAAATTTACATAAACGGAAAACATTTATGGATGATTAATGATGTTTTTATTTCTTCTCTAATTTGCAACACTTTTTAATTTTGATTGAAGCCTTAGGGTATGCTAAAATATTTTAAAACTATTAAACATTGTTAAAAGAAAATTATTAGTGTTACAGTTATTATACCCTTTACCGGAAATGGAAACTATATAAAAAAAATTCCAATGAATTTTCAATTCTTTTTCAAATAGAATTATGTTTATTGGAATGTCTAGTTGCCACAAAATGAACTCCTAGCACTCTCTTGCAACGCCATTTATACTAAAAAGGTTATATGAAATAACGCCCTAGGAAATAAGTCCCAATAAAATAATAAAAAAGTTAAATAAGTCAAGACAAAATTTAATGAAATAAATCGAAAAAAAAATAAATCATTTCCAAAGCTCAAATGAAATAAATTCCAATTTTTGAGACGTGCTTCACAATAAAATAACTACCACACAAAATAATTAATTAATTTTCAATGAAATATATTCAGAGCGTTAAGCGTCGCGTAAGCAACAGGATACGTATTTTCAGTACATTCACAGTAAATATTTTATAGTAAAATGTACTGTAAATACGTACCCTGTTGCTTACGCGACGCTCAACGCTCTGATTTAGGTTGTGTAGTTAAGAACAATGCCCAAAAATATAAAATAAATCTAGAATTTGTTATGGGCTAATGAGATATACACATCTGACGGTGAAACGTCGATTTCTATCGATAAGGAAACTATTAAAGATTTAAACTAGAAACGTAGTGCTGCGCTTAAAAGAATTGAATAGCTGGAGCGGATGCAAGGAAAATCCGTAAAGAAGAATAAACAACGGAGGTCGGTACGTGTTCTCACCGAAGCCGAATGCCTTAAAAATGATGGCCACGCTAAAGCTGAAGCTAGCATGGACTGCAGTATGAGTTCTGCCACCAACAAGGAAGCCGATACAAGTATGAGGGAAGAGCTACCTGGCTGCAGCAAAAACGCCAATAAATATCCTAAGCAAACGAAGATGCCGGATGAGGCGAAAAAAGTGAAGAGTAAGTCTGTGCCTGTTGTCACCACATACAACATTAACGTTAAAAGTATTAGTATGAAGCTTAGTAGCATATTAGGGCATACAGAATTTAATGTTAAAATACTTGATAAGAATTTAGCTAACATAGGGGTCTGCACCATAGAAGATTTTAAGAAAATGAAGGACATGTTTGCGGAGGAGGGTGTATATTATTACGCCCATACTCCGAAGGCATTGAGACCCATAGCAATGGTCATAAGTGGACTATCGGACTCTTTTGATAGTGAGGAGGTTCTAGAGTGCATGAGGAGCCTCCAGATAAATTTTGAAGTCGCAGGTCTGCACGGGTTAGTTGGAAACAGGTGGCTGTTTCAGCTAACAAGAGGGTCGGATATCAGGAGATTTAGGAATATCTGATATATCCTTTATTGTAGGGTGGAGATGGAAAGTCATGTTCGTCGCGATATAGTGCAATGCTACAACTGCCAGCGCTTTGGTCACGTTGAGAGAAATCGCAACATGCCTTTTCGATGTCTTAAGTGTGGGGGCTTACATGGACCTGCGAAATGTCCGGTTCCACCAAAGGGAGAAAACGTCGCGGAAATAGTGACGACCGATCCTGTCACGGGGCAGGCTATTAAGAGGGTGTGCGTCTGAATCAGATGCGCCAATTGCGTAAGACAAACAAAAATTAAAATAATTTTTAAAAGGTGTTTTTTTAATAACCAAAAACGGCAGCACTGCGTTGGCTTACATACTTTTCTGTTAACAAAAAAATTTTTCATCAATATATAACAAAGAATTAACAAATACTTAAAAAAACGTTTTTGTTTGAAAATAAACAAAACGGCAACACTTCGTTTACTTAAATACTTTCGGTGGACGTAAATATTCTTAATTGATAAATAACTTGTTAGACTTACAAAAAAGTAAAATATTGTAAAAGAAATTTTTTGTTTGAAAATAATCAAAACGGCAACACTGCGTTTGCTTTAATACTTTTCTCTGATCGCAAATCACACATTTAATCGATCGTATATCTGGTTTCTTTGAAGAATGCAAAGTTTACTTAAGCGTAAAAATGTCACCCTAGTACAACAAAAGCACGAACGATCCACGAATAACAACGATAATCAACGAAGAATATGTTTTAATGGGTCTGTGGAATTATGAGAAGTGAATAGTAAGCACTGTTAAACATGAATGCAGAAAATGTGAAGTTTTTTAAGAGAGATCACATTAAAATGTAAATTATTAGACATTCATTAATGCTAAATATGGCATATTATATATCAATTGAAAGATAATAAAGTTAGGTTTTTTAATATCTAGTAAAGATTTTAATGTTATCATTGTTTCTATTCTTTTTTCTCGCAGATATTTTTTTGCAATTTTAAAATTAAAAAAAACGAGTTGGAGATAAAGATTCTAGCGGAATGAGGAGATAATCTTCTGAAATACGAGCTGAAGGAGGACTTATACATAGTACTGCAAAAAAGAAACTACATGGTTTTACAGATTGATTATGATAGAGGACAACAAAAAACATATACGCGTATCGGCTGGATGTTTAGATCTGGGATTAATTTTAGAGGGAGTTGAATTTTCCCCATTTTGCACACAGTTATAGTCGGTCGGCATAGGAAATCTTGTAAGCCTCACGTTTAAGTTATAAGACGTGTTCAGCACTTTTATGTGAAATAGATCTAAACATATTTTTTTTAAATATTTTAACCCTCTAACTTTTCGTTATGTCTCGGTTTGTCTCTTTCTTAAGATATGGGTAAAAGTACGCTTCAGCGGCGATATAGAATTCTAGCAGGTTTTATATTTTACGTAGCGTTTTACATAAAAATGCTTTAAGTCATGGTTGCCTGGTCATAAAACAGTGTAGTAAACTAACAAACAGAGGGGCTCCCCATCACTTAATAAAAGTGATGCGCTTCTTTAGTACATCACTTGCATGTACCATTGATTGAGACAGAATTTTATCACTATTAATTTTTTTTTTCAAAATAACTTAAATTGCAACCTGTATTGGGGTTCAAGATGGTAAAATATACGAAAATCGTCTTTTTAGCTTTTAAACATTTTCTAACCGATTCTGTAGATTTTAATATTTTTATTTCATTTATTTTTACTATTTAATATGATGTAAAGCTGTTTCGTCTGCTTAAAACTCAGTTCAACTCAAAACTCTTTTCTACTCGTTTTCTTTCGACAGGGAAAAAAAATTTTTGTGCAGATATATTAATACCTTTTTTATATGGAAGTTTTTTTTATAGGAAAATCAAATTTTATCTTCAATTGATAAGTTTTTTGTGCTTTGAATCAAGGACCGTAACTGTTAAGAATTTTTCAAAAATAGTTTTTGGAAAATATGACTGTTAAAGTTAAAATATCACCGATTAATTTTGGTCAAAAATAAAAGTTAAGATTTTTCTGATATTTTTGGTCAAAAGTAAAAGTTAAAATTAAAAAAAGAGCTAGCAATAATTGGAGCTAATAATCAGACATGGAGAATTTCGTAGTAACCAACATCAATGTAACTTGTAAGTGCATACAAGGAGTAGGAATAGCTCTTATATTCAATTTTGTTAAATAAATTGGTTTAATAGTTTGTGCTCCTTTTGGCTAATGTCCAGCATGACAAGCAGATAAACTAAATAATTTCTGGAATTCCAGTTGAGTTTAGCAATTTATTGTCTTCTAAGACTTATAATAAAACTTTATTAGAAAACATATTTTAGGATATTGCAACCCGCTATCGTGCCCGCGAAGGGTAGCTTTTTGCCCTTTTTTCAGAAAGCGTCCAAGAAGACCTATGCAGCGTAGTGCTACAGGGTTAAATATTCCGTCAAATTATTTCCCGTGGAGCTTTACTAAGCCTGCTAAGAACACGTAATTCTTAAAACGAAACGTTTACACGATATTTTATTTCGATTCTCTACAACAACGACCAAAAGGTGGGGTTCATGTAAAAAAATTTGCACAACTTCTAAAATTATGGAGATTCCATTATCAAAAATGTATAGTCTAATGAGGATACCTTAGGCTAATTTTGTTAAAAAATAAAAATAAGAAGTTAGAAAAGTTGTAATATGTATTAATCATTTCCGGTTTTGATCACGAGTTTTTTATATATTATTTTTTTTTAAAAGATGAGTCGATTTCCTATAAGAATCACTTATCTTAATTTTTTTTATTTTATTTATTTCTAGTTCAAAACAATAACTAAATTTTTTAAAAAAACGGCAACACTTTCGCCACCATAACTCGACAAATAAACATCACACAAAAAAAATATTGCATACACATTTATAATTACTAGAACTATAGTTATGCCAAATATGAAAAAATTTCGGTAAAAAAAAATTTTTGTTTGTCCGCTTCAAGAATTATGCCTCATATGCAACTTTTTTAATATTCAATTGAATCTTCTCATATTTTACTGGGTAAATAACACATCTAGTTCTAAGTCTTAGAAGACAGATTTGTATTAAAGAATTAACTGATTTATTAATAAAGCCTGAAATATGACGTATTTTTTATTGAAATTTACAAAAAAATAAAAATTTTTGATCCAATTTATTTAAAAAATATGTTAATCTATTTTAGTTTTTTGTCCTTTATTTTGAAGATTGGACTTTTATTTATGTAAGCCATTGAGCTAGAAATCTTAGTATCTCCGTATTTTCCCGGAAGATGATTTTTTACAAGTCATTTGCCTTGTAAAGTAATTATTCTGCAAGTTTTATGTGATTTTTTTTGCAAACTTCTAATCCTTGGTCTTCAGAAAACCTTTCCTGAAGATTTGGCTTAAGCATTCATCTAGTGAGGATGAAAAGGTTATCAGACCTTCTCAATCAATTTCAACATATATATCAAAATAAAAAACCACAGAATACTTTATATTTATTTTAAGATATTAGTTTATAAATAGTACGTCTGCGTGACTGCCTCTTCCTTCACGACTACTTATCCACATGTAAACATAATGTTGGATCGCGGACGTTCATTCCCGACAACTTATAAATGTCCCATGATCACACTAATACACTCACGGACAGAATTTTTTAGATCACGCACGTTTACGCATAAGTTACGGATGCCCTATCATGAGATATTGTAGGAAACTAACCAACAGAGTGGCGCTACATCACTTAATAAAAGCGAAGGGCTTCTTTAGTACATCACCTGAATGTACCAAGGATTGAGATAAACTTTGGTCGCTATTGAGTAACTCTTTCGCTATAGAGCTTTTGTTTCAAAATAACAAAAATGGCAGCACTGTATTGGCTTAAATAATTTTCTACGGACGAAAACATTCTTAATTAATAAATAAATTGTAAGACGGACAAAAATTAAAACAGTCTTTAAAAGGTGTTTTTTAAATAACCAAAAACGGCAGCACTGCGTTGGCCTAAATACTTTTCTCTGAACAAAAAAAAAGTATTTAATCAATAAATTACAACAAATTAAAAAAAACTATAAAACACATTTTTGTTTGAAATTAATCAAAACGGCAACACTGCGTTTGTTTAAAAACTTTTCGGTGGACGTAAATATTCTCAATTGATAAATAACTTGTTAGACTTACAAAAACGTAAGATATTGTAAAAAAATTTTTTTTGAAAATAATCAAAATGGCAACACTGCGTCTGCCTTAATACCTTTTTTTCGAACGCAAATGACATATTTAATCGAAATTGTTTCTGGTCACTTTCAATAATGCAATTTAAGTCTGCAAAGTTTACTTAAGAATAGAAAAGTAACATTATTACAACAAAAACACGAATGACCCACGAATAACAACGATAATCAACGAAGAATATGTTTTACAGGGTCTGTGAAATTATGAGAAGTGAATAGTAAGCACTGCTTTAAATTAATGCAGAAAATGTTAAGTTTATTAATAGGGATCACATTAAAATGTAAATTGTTAAACATTAATAAAAGCGGCATATTATATATCAATGGAAAAGTAATTAAGTCTATTTTTTACTATCTCGCAAAGATTTTAATATTATTATTTTTTTCTGTGCTTTTTTATATAATTACTCTCAGATATTTTTCTGCACTCTGCAGATTTAGATTCTAGTGGAATGAGGAGATGGTCTTCTGAAATACGAACTGAAGGAGGAGTTTTAAATACCACTGCACAATATAAAAACAACATGGTTCCAAAGACTGATTATGGTGGAGGGTAACAAAAAACATATATGTGTATCGGCGTTTTGGATGATTACATCTGGGATTCATTTTAGGGGGAGTTGAATTTTCCCCGTTTTGCACACAGCTATAGTGGCTCGGCATAGGAAATCTTGCAAGCCTTATTTTTATGTAAACAGAACTAAAAACAATTTGTTAAAACATTTTAGCCATCTAACTTTTCGTTGTATTTCTCTGTTTATCTCTTTCTTAACAAAAGGGAAAAACTAACCTTCAGCGATGATATAGAGGGCCAAAATGTTTTACCAAAATATTTTTCGTAGTGCTTTACTTAAAACTTCTGTACACATCTCATACATTAAACGCCAGATTTACAAGATTACCAATGCCGTGTACTAATTGTGAGTACGTATGATATTAGCCCTAAAACACATATTAAGGTTTGATTGATTTTTGGCGTTCAAGTTGAGTGTAGAACTTAATTGATTTTGAAGATCTATAGCAGAATTTTATGGCAAACATTTTTATAAACCAATGCCTATGCCTCGGTCTTCAGAAAACCTTTCCCGAAGATGTGACTTGAGTACTCGTTAAATGGGGATGGAAAGGTGATCATACATTTAATTTCAACATATTTTTCCAAAAATCTCTCAATACTTTATATGAATATTAAGATATTAATTTACAAATAGTACGTCTGCGTGACTGCTTCTTCGCTCACGACTACTCACCCACATATAAACATCATGTTGGATCGGTGACGTTCATTTCTGACAACTTTCAAATGTCTCACGATCATGCAAATATACCCATGGACAGAATTTTTTAATCACGCTCGTTTACGCATAAATATGAAAACTATCACGATCACGTGTGCTCACGAAAAATTAAATAGAAAAATATTTTAGTTTTAAAATTTGTTTGTAATAATTTGTATGTATATTTTTAAGATTTTTTAAAGATGGATATTCTAGTTTATATATATATTGCCACTCCTGAAATTGTTTTCCAATCCGGCGCTTGTAATAGTTATTATAGGATTTTGAAGAAAAAGGATATATGACAGCAAAACGAGTCCTTACAGCGAATAAGCTAAAAATTAGTACAATTAACAATAGCGCTATTTTTCGTATATGGAGTATTTCGTAACAAGTTCCATGAAGGTATGTGTCTTTAATTCAATTTTCGGAGTTAAGGTTATATAGGACCTATAGGAGTCCTTGCACCGATTTTTAAAACCTCATATTTTTCTTAGCTACTTTTATTTATAAAAGTGTATCGAATTTCATTAGTCTAGGATAACTTCCTCTATTTTTCCCCATCGCTATATGGGACGGTTTGCGTCATTTTTGATGTTACAAACAAGCGACCACATGAATACAGGGTATTACATAAATCTTCGAGCATGTTTTGAGAACTGCTAGCCATAAAAACTGCAATTGATATTTCGATATGTAGCGAAGCGACAGAAATAGTTATTTCTTCGGACAGCCAAAGCGCCTGTAAAACCTTGCAAAAAATCTATCGAACAATCATTATACATACTTTGTACATCCACAACAAGTTAGCTAATTCCTCCATCACTCAATGCCATCTGATATGGACGTCAAGTCATTTTGGAGTTTCCTCCAATGAAAAGGCTGACGCTCTAGCCAGGTCAGCAGCGAGGCTTTACGCATGATCCCAAACCAGATCTTTGATGACTGGAACAATAAATACAACAATAGAACAAGAGAATAGGGAAAATTTTTTGAAAAATTTTTCGGAATATACAAAGAAAACATTGGTTCCATATTCACGGTTTTCTCGAAACCGACGATGTTCAAATAATTAACAGACTGATGACTGGACACAATTTCGGAACTACTTACCTTGCCAAAACAAGTCTTACAATCTGATGACTACCAGGTCTGCTTGGTACCTGAAACCGCGGAATACCTACTTTTTAAATGCAGAACACCTAAGGACGAAATTCAAACTAGTTTTAAATTACGATTCTTTGTATCCAATATTTAAAAGGCGAGCCTTATCTATAGTATATATAGATACCTCATTGAGGGAATTAAAGACGCTAAGATTGAAGTATAAATTGCAACCGCGGTTGATTTGGACGAACCAAAATCTTATTTTTAAGCTGGAGCATAACCTGGCAGTTTGAAAACATTTTTCCACCAAACCTTTGAGAATTAAATAAAAGGCCCATATTGAAAAAATTTTAAAAATTTGTTTTTGTTTTTTATACAAACTCTTTACCAAACAAACGCAATTAAATTCAAGCGTTGCTTTGCCTTTAAAAATTTTTTACATTGTTCGAAAAATGAAACAAACTTATAAAATATTTGAAATTTTGTTTTTGTTCTCTTTACTAATTTCACTTTGGTGACATCATTTACACAATTGAGAATTTTAATATCACAAAAAAACCGATATCTTTATTCAATTAATGTGTCAGGAAAGTGTATAAGAAACCATTGCTTGAAATTCCGAAGTTTATATCAAACTAACTTGAAGAAAAGAGATTATAGATTTGAACTACATAAAATTTAACCATATTTTCATGATATTTAACCGAAATTTTTTAATATATTGGTAAATATTGGCAAAAAAGTTTATTGGATTTCTACATTATTTATGAATACAAAAAATATTTTGTTTATTCTCAGCTGTCACAAATATACACTTACAAAAGCAGATCCTACGAATAGTAACGTCATCATCAACAAAAAAGGACAGTATAACAAAAATTTTATGCTACAAAAACTATTTTTATTTTTAATTTTAAAAAGTTTATTCTAACAAAACTGTTTAAAAAAATAGCTTTCAATTAGTAATCGAATCGAGTGATCAAAAATAAATTTTTCTAACAATTTTGATGATTTTGGAGTAATTGAATATTACAGTTTTAGTAACTTCAACAACGAAATATATTTGTACTTATGTATATGCTTTAAAAAATACTTGTCCCACTCTTATAAAAATTGCAAAATGAAGTAGCAAAAAAAAGTTTGAAAAAAGTCAGTTGGAAAGATATGAAGATGAAAACAGTTAACACATTTCTTACATTATTGATAAGTGACAAGGGCTGAGTGACGATTAGCTAGCTCAAGAAAATGTAAGATACATTAATCATTTCACAATAACAGACTGACTAAGTGACAGACTGATTGGGTGTATTATTCCTTAAATGGTGTTTGAGACTCGTTTAAGCAACGTAGTGCGAATAATATTAGAAATCAACTGCAAAAGAAACATTACTAAAAATATCCATTGTGAAATATAATCAATATTTCTATTTTTTTTTTAAATTGATGGCATTTACAATTAAAAGAATGTAATTAATAAAATAAAAATAGCTTTCTAGCAATTATTTATTCAGAAAATGTTTTTAGTATAAAAAGGAAGGAAAATAAATATTTATAAGGATAATTCTCATTTCAAACGTACATTTTGTGTTCTTTTTTTATATATATATATTTTTTTGTTGTTTACTAATGTAACTAATAAATATATGAGAAGATATGACTTTTTTATAGTTTTCGCCTCATTTAATGGTTCGTGAAATAAAATTATTTATTTCGATTTTTTAACATTTTTGTGTATTGAGCGTAATATTCGCCTTCGCGGGTGTTTTGGGAATGTTTTTTGCGAAAAAATACACCCCAGTAAATGAGTATAGGGTTTGAATGCACTATACATTTACTCTCTAAACACAAACAATTATAATAATCGCAGAACGAAATTAAAAGTTATTACCACTTTTTCAATTCTAGCTTGGGTTCACATGGGAAAATAAGCAATTGTTTTATTTTAAAATAATTATTTACTAACATTTATACAAAAGCCAAAAGTATGCTAACTCTTCTTTAAATAAAACTTATTTTAATAAAATTGACCAACAATGACAAAAGTTATGGCAATTTGGTTACAAAATACGACCTACTTAGTACATTCCTCTAAAATATAACAACCCACAGTTAGAAAAAAGCAACATTTTTTCCAAAGAAAACCAGAAATTTGAAAACCGAAAATGTTTCTTACATTGTTTCTACCCTTCAGCTGCTGTTAACTTGTTTTAACCAACTAAAATTTATTGATAAATTCTATATATAAAAAAAGTTTTTACGTAACGCCCACCAATACATTTTTATATGAATTCAGTATTTTTTTCAGAACATATACTTTATTTTGAGCTTAATAACATTCAGGTGTATAATCTTCGATGTACATATTTTAAAATAACCTATTTAGATATTCACTAAAAAATTTCAATATTATAAAAAATATATATGTATAACACTTAATACATTTTGTTTGGATACAAACGATGATTAATTGATGAAACGTTTTGCAATATAATACTATATAACAAAGTTCACAGAAGTTTTAAATATTTAGAAGTACAAATCTACGCTGTTATTTTAGTGTATGTTGTTAATGCAATTCTAATAATTAAACTGAGTACTGAAGCGCAATAAAAATCGTAACGATCAATACACATGATTACGGACACCAACAATTTAAAAAAAATTTATAATTTCTAATATTTAAAAAAAAAATTATGTATGAAATAAGAGAACCAAATGCAAATATTCTAAAACTGTTATAAATTCAATCTCGTTTTTGAAAAATATTTTTTTAATGTGGAAAATCAACACCATGCATTACATACTGGCCATTTTGTAGGAAGAGGGGAAAAACAGTATTTTTGTTTTTCGTTTTTAACACATAATGGACAGTCTTGCACAAAAAAAACTTATTTACATTTTTATTTACAATCTATTAGATCATATTAAAGCAGTTTTCATTTTAAAATTTACGCGTTTATTTTATGAAATATATTACTATACTTTCAACGGTTACGAAAAAAGCATTGGAAATTAGAATGACCCATGTATTAGGCTATAAAATTTAATTTGCTTGGTTGCTTGTCTTCTTTGGGATTAGTAGTTTGACTGGGAGTAGCAGCAGCCCCTCCTCATTAATGAAAGTGGTGGCCACCATATTTTAGATTTGGGTGGGACTTCATTTTTTTCTTTTTTTCAGATTTTTACAGATATCAGTTTTAACATAAAGAGCTCTTAAGTCTTCATGCATGTCCACATTTTTCATAAACATTATTACCTATTCCGACCAGACATACTGTTTCGCCAACGTTGATCAATCAGCCTTAGAATGTCCCAGTTTTTCTCCTTACATTTTTCCAATCGAAAATTTTTTATTAAAAATTTTATTTAAAACATGTTTCAGCTGATTACTGTGATGTCACAGGACTGCACAGCGTTATTCGGACCTTGCGTTTTTACAGTGGAGTTCGGTTATAACGAACAACCGTTGTAAAGTGTTATCGCATAAAGAGAACAACTTCTCCGTTGCCTTCATTTTTAAATTAATATTTCATAGAAATTAGTGCGGTCATAGCGAACTTCGGTTAGAGCAAATTTCCTTTTATATCTAACTGATTTTTAACTCATATGGTTTTATACAGCTTAAAAAGATTAATATGCCTACTTAACTCCAGAGGCGCTGCAACACTGCTAAACAATTTACAAAGCAATTAATAGCAGAGTCGTAAAAGAGCTACGCTTTCTATCATCCTTCATCACCCTTCCACTCTACACTATCCTTTTCCTAAGGCAGCTAAAAAATTAATGCATTAATTGCCAGAGTGTTACTTCTTTTAGGAAAATCCTCACTTGCGATTGTTTTGACACAGCTGGTGATTAACTGCACTTAAAAGTATATCATTTTATTGTATATGTGTAAAGCAGATGCAGCCAGCGCCCTTTCTTCTGCATTCCGTGTCCAGCTTCTCATCTGTACTGGAAGGAAATATGTTTTAAGCTGAAATAGAAATTATTTTATTATAATATAAATAACCCTTTTAAATTTTAATTATACAGCTTTGATTTCATAATTTCATTTATTTGTTTCATGAAATATCAACCCATAATTAAAATCAAGAAACATAACTTTACAAATTGCACATAAAAGTATTTTCAAAGACAATATGAATAATTTGGTTAACAAATTACTTAAACAAAATAACAAAAATTTAATTGTCATATGATATGAGTATGAATTGTATTTTAGCCACCACCCCACCACAGCAATACAATCAAAATATATATTTATACTAGAAAGAAATTTTGTAGATGTTTGAAATACAAAAAATCTAATAATAAAAAAAACACTCACATACACACATGCTTGCATACCCAGGAAACAATTTTGGCCGACATGTCTAACATCTGAAAAAATCTAATACTTTACCAGACAATCAGCCGTGTTGGCTAAAATTCCCTCAGACATTTGGCGGAGCAGTAGGCAGTTTTCTGGTACGACGTTTCTGCACATTGTCTGAAATATTATCCGATTAATATCAGAATAGTCTGTACATTATCCGAAGGCAATTTAATTTCCTTTAAGGCATTTAACAGAGTAGTCTGCACATATTCTGATCTACGTCTTATTTGCAGTCTACACCTAACTTAACTTAACATTAACTTCAAGTTAATGTTAAGTGTAGACCGCTCAAGTTAATGCTTTTTCAGGTTATAACATATTTGTTAGTGCAATTGTTTTAACAACGCAATCATAACTCCAAGTTACAACAGCTTTTAGCAGTTACTTCTGCACATTGTATGATTTTAGTTTTCGTTACAATTCTCATTTATCTCTTGAGTTTATACGCAGAAATATTTGAGTTTTTAAACTTATAAAATATGGGTAAAAGCTTTCTGAGGAGCTGCCATAGGCAGCACAACAATGCATGGATAATTTTAAACGATATTTCTGACTTTTCTCTGATATTAATATGCCAGGTCGTAAATTCGTACAGAATTTTGTTAGACCTTTCGGTATAGTTTTTAGAATTTCCTCAGACAAAGAGATCCGGTTTCTTGTCAACCACTCATATGATTTTCGGTACGTTTTCTGACCGACATCGGATACGAATTCGGCATCTTGTGCAGACGTTCTGACCGACTTCGGACCGAAATCGTAAAAAATTGTTTGCTGGGTACATATGTGAAATATGTTCACATTCTTATTCTACATTTACCCCTTTTCATTAGGCATTTAGTGTCAATTCTGTTTTATTTTGGTTGTAATTTTCATCTTTCGGCTGTCTATCTGTCCGTCTGTGTGTGTTAATTTCATTTGTTTTTCATTATAGCTGAAATATTCGCTAAGGAATTTTTTAGGTTCGTCCTTTTTGTCTTTATTTCCCAGAGTTATAACAAACATTGTTGTATGAATTTTGGTTTTAGCTTTCATGTTCAAATGTGGCAGTTACAAATGTAATTTCAATCAAATGGAATGTTTTAATTAATTTATATTGTACGCTTTTAGCAATTATTATCGCTTCTTTTTGTAGTTTCTTATGTGTATAAGTTTTGGGATATGAGTTATTGAATGATATTTATCTAAAATAAAGTAATTGTGAAAGAAGAGAAAAAACAAATTGGTTTTCGGAAAGCTTGCATATCTTTCAAAAGTATAAAAACATAATTATGATATTTTTCATATGCCACATCAACTTTCTTGCAAATTGTGCTAAATTTCCTACATACATACATACTTGTTCACTCTTTATGTTACCAATATTTATTATTTTGCATTCAGCCACGCAATAAAAGAATACCATCCCGATCAAAAGCGAAAAAGATGTATTCAAAAAGGTCACCGGGGGTCAAAAGCTTCCACTGCCCTTGCCTTCAAAACTAAAACTGTATGTATCAAACCACGTACAGCAGTCAGCCAATTGAGAATAAAGGAACTGCAAATAAGTTTTAGTGCTCCCGAGCTCTACCTACAGATAAAGTGCAGGGTCGGCAGCTGCAAAAAAAAGAATAAAGCCCCAAGAATCGTTTGAATGATGATATAGTGAAGTGACGAGAGGTAAAGACGTTATGGCTCCAATTGATCGAGTTACCAATGATTGCGTTATTTCTCTAGATGACCGGGGTACCGAAAATATGTGCTTGAACGTATTCTTAAAGACAATCAATTCCCAAAGTGTGAGGTTTGCGGATGACTCTAACCTACAATAGGCCTAGCAAAAATAATTGAAGTGCTTCCCGTTGCGCAAAGGTCTGGCTAGCCATCCAATAAATTCGAAATTTTTGAAATCTTGTGCTTAGGAAACACATCTACGTGTGACTGATAGACTGCAAAGGTCTCAAAGGTCCTTCCCGTTGCGCAAAGGTATGGCTAGCCATCCAATAAATTCGAAGTTTTTGAAATCTTGCGCTTAGGAAACACATCTACGTGTGACTGATAGACTGCAAAGCTCTCAAAACCAATAGGTTTTTCAAGACGGACGGTCTTGTTGAAGCAGAAGCCCGTGGCACAGCTTCGGAGGAAACAGAAAAAGATGTACTACGATCTCGGAACAGTGTACATCAGAATTGATTAAAGCGGCAACAGGGCATGTCAGTGGTTCTGAACCGGACCATGTGTCCACTGAGGAGACTACTAGCTTGTCGTTTCATGAAGACACTGTGCCCTACTGAGAGTTAGTGGGAGATTGTATCATATTTTTGATGATTTTTTAACCAAAATGATGAAATTTTTTCTCGCAAATTATAATTTTTTTATACTGTTTATATGTATATGGTCAAAGAAAATGCAAAAAACCCCATCGGACATATTAAAAGTTTTGCAGGAGAAGGATGAAACCTGTTTAAATGAAAAAAATATATTCACAATTAGTGTACAATTTTACAATATAATTAAAAAAGGACCAACAAATTTATATATTTTTGCGAAATTTTGCATGAATTGCCCATATATTTTTCATTTCAACAAGTTTTATGCTTCTTCTGTAAAACTTTCAAAATGTTAGATAGGGCTTTCTGCATTTTCTGTGACAATATATAAATAGTTATTGAAATATATCATGCCTTACTTTTTGTAGTTGTTTGGATCAATTAATATATAATTTTCAAACGTTTTTAATATAAAAGTTTATTGAAGTGCATTCATCAGCTTTGAAAGATGATTTTGAATGATAAAACTATCAATCATGTTCGATGATAAAAATTTTTGTGGGATGTACAAAGTTTACTGGGCTAAGTTCAAATAATTTTTAAATTTGTTTCTATCATATACAGGTTTTTTTTAATGGGTATGACTAATATTTCAAATAGCTACGTCAGTATATTTCACTCAATAACGAATTATCTGATTTGAATAAATAAGCCAATCATGTATACTTATGTTTTTATTTTTCCAACTGTTTTGGAGCTCTTCAGAAATTATCGGCGAAATTTTTTTTTGCAAAATTAATTGTTCGTTTTCAAAAACTCATATGTAAAAGAAATTAAAACTGCAAAAACTTTAAATTGTTATCATTAGTCTGACAGGTAGGATAACTAGAAATAAAATAAGCCATCATCATGAAAATCGATGGCAAATGTTGATTTTATTCGCAATTAAGTGAAGGTGGTCAGTTGATAAAAATCACAATTTTCATACAAAGGAAAAATTTAAATTTGTGTGTGTACTAGTTCCCTCAACTAATTGTGAATAAAATCGATATTTACTTTCGATTTTAATGGTTTATGGGTTATTATATTCCTAATATACCTACAAAGCTTCCCTCTTAATTTTTTCATGACTTTTTGAAAACGAAAAAAAATTTCTTTGGTCGAGTGGTCTAAGCGGAAGAAAACTCTGAAGATATTAGCGGGAGCTATCGAAACTTGTCAGTTCAACCCTCCATGCAGTCAAATTTTTCTTTGTCTACATGCTTCACATTTATCTATAAATAAAAATATAATTTAATTGAAAAATTAAATTAAAGCGGATCTCAAGCCAAAATAATTAAATTTCTTTGGATATAAACCCATATACATACATATAGCTCGACTAAAACTCATATCTTTCTTTATTGAAAAAAAATATTCACTTTGCATGAAAAACGCATTTTTCGCCGAAGCAGATGGAAATTAAAAAGAATTAGTTATAAATGACTTAAAGGTAATTTTATTCTGCATTTTTTTTATTGAAATTGGATAAACCATTCTCAAGTTAGGGTAAACTATACTGTTGTACATATTGAAAATCATAGTCATGCCCATTCAAAAATCTGTACGTGATAGGAAAAAACGAAAACGGATTTATGCATTAAAGTTTATATATTCCATTATCCATTATCCATTATCCATTATCCGAGTTTTTTTTTCGCGGTGGAAGTGGTTTTGTCGCATTTTTTTTATGTTATTACAGTCATGGCGATATTTTATATACTTGTCTGATCGCAGCCGCTTTTCAAACCATTTCACGAATTTTTTACAAGTATCTTTTATTATATTGGTTGCCAATCTAGAATATGACATGAAGGAAATCATATAATCTAAAAAAACGCGTTTTTGTTTTAGTTTGCTGTAAAAGTCTCATTGTTCAGCTTTGGAATAAAAGTTTGTGATGATTTTTTATATCCAAATATGATTATTATTCCGCCAAATGATGATTTTTTTCGAAAAGCTTCTGGCAACGCTGGCTATAGGCTAATACGTATATACGGATGGTCCAAGACGAAATGATGTATTTCAACCAAAACTGTTTCGAATATGTTATTTTTTTACAATAACAGTGATGAAGACACCAATGATAGTAAAAAACTATGGTAATGATTTTGGCCTTACGCGGACCTCGTTGTATGGGCCAAAGATTGTATCTTATATGATTTCTTGTTCCCAGGGTGCTAAGGCATGCAAAAACTTATTCCAAACAGCATCTTCGCCCTAAAGATCTTGCTGCTCCTCGAGGTAGTAAGAGTTTTGACCATTCGTTAAAAGGGGAAATTATAATACTAATTGTTCAATTCCGACTATTTTAAAGGACGATCAAATATTCACTGAGCAGGTTGATAAAGCCAACCTTCAGGCTGAATTATTTGCAAGCAATTCTCACTCGCCAGAAAGCATTTAACTACTGCCAGCTATTAAAAGATTATTGAAAACTATGACAAAGATATCGGGTGTGTGCAGCTGGAGCATTCCATGAAAACACAGAATTCTGAACAATTTTATTAACCTTAATTTTTTATATACTTGTGCACCCATATAGTGAGATTATGGTCTCATCCAAAATAATTTATATAAATTGTAACTAATAGATCACATTTGTTTTAATTAACGTTAATTTTTTAAGAGTAACAGCAAGTAATATCAATTAGTTTAAAAACCAGTATGATATATATGCCATCCTAGGAAATTTTGAGAAAAGATGTGTCTGCTTTACCATAGGAAAATACCAAACCGATAATGGGAATTTAAATTTCCACTTTACTAAAACTAAAGAAAAAGTCTCGGAGTGCAGAAAATAATGCTTATCTGTAGACAAAATTTTATTAAACCATTGATTTTTGCTTATTTTATAGATGTAAGTTCAACTGTATCCTGTACGTGACGAAATATAAAAACGTATTTTTAATTATTAATATGTGTTTTATTTAATTTTTTTTTTGTCAGCATCAAGCTTGATTCTTATTTATAATTTGCTTTTTAAACGCTTTTTTCCATGTGTAAAAATTTCGCTTTAATTTTCACTCAAATCAAGAATTTCAAATGTTGGTTCCCACACGTGACGAACTGTATCAACTCTTTTTCTTCAATGTTTGATGAACTATTTAAAAAGTTTCTATGTAGGGTTAAAGGCTATTATGCAGTATATTAAGTAATAGAAAAAAGATTAGGTATCTGATTTATTAATTAAGATTTATATGTAATATATGCGCTAGAAATAGTTGAATTTATCTGTACGTGACAGTGGAATGCTCCAGCTAAAAAGGTTTTAGCGGAGCTCAACATAAATAAGACTTCGGGGCTGGATGGTGTTCAGTGTTTTTCGACGTTAGCACGCCTTTTTGGTAAAATTCTGGTGAATTTCCAAGTTGTTGAAAGTTTACCAATGTAACGCCAATTCCCAAAATGGGAGAGTATAGAAAACCTGAAAGTTACCGCCGAATCACGATTTGCTCTGTACTTTCCAAAGTGTTGAAAACTATGGTGAATTGCCATCTTGCAAAGCATTTGGAGTTCAACAGTTTATACAGCGATCGGTGGTAGTATGGCTTCCGTATAGGATGCTCTACGGTTGACTCACTGGCCTTCCTTTCGGAAACGTGATGCCACATCATTTCGATGAAAGTAAAGTGGTGGTTCTAGATATTTCTAAGGCGTTTGCGGCGCTTTTGTTAAAATTTGTTGCTTTTGGTGACGGTGCTGATTTATCTCGGTTTATATTGATCTTTCTCAGAGATCGTACTAGACAAGTTGTTATAGATGGGACCTTATCAAAAGGTTAATTCAGGGATATCGCCGGGCTCCGTTCTTTCTCCTACTCTATTTCTTATCTTTCCTCATGATATTCTCTGTCAAACTTTCAACGCTATCTAGTCTTTGATGCTGTCATTCATATAGACCAACCTTGTCGGGGATTGGGGCCCTGAGTCAAAACATAATTGATACATTTAATCGTGATCTTATAAAAATCTTCAAATGTAGTCAAACGAATATAGTTGATTTTAGTGCTCGCAAGACCGAATGTTGTATATTTACGAACAGGCGTATGACCGAATATGCTGCTTCATCTGTTGTTATGAAGGAAGTAAGTGTTAAGTAATCAGAAACTTTTGATGTTCTCGGCATGAAAATCCAATTTGATGTTCGATAGAATTATCACAATCGCAAGACTTAAAAGAAGCATTAAAGTGCCTCGGCTTTTTAAGACGGTGTAAGAGATACTTCACTTAATCTGATCTCCTTAATATTTGTACCATTAACATATACACGACGAAAATGTAATTCAAATCTCATGTATGGGCCGCTGCTTTAAAGTTTATTTTGAAGTTACTCGACCGCATACAGGAGAGGGCGTAGAACCTTACCCATGATGGCAGGGTAGCGAACACACTTGACTCACTGGAACATCGACGCAATGAGGGGCGTGTTTCGCTATTCTATTTCTACTATAATGAAATGTGTTCTAATGAAATCAGGGAACTTCTTCCCGAAACCCGATTATTTTTGCGTACAATACGTCCATCACTAAGAGCACATTAATTTATGGCCGATCTCCCAGTGAACCGCACTACGCGTTACAAAGGGAGTTCGTACTTTGGCCGAACAATTTGTATGTAGAGTAAACTCTTCGCAGAGGTCTTTCCAGTTACGTTGTGGGCAAACTCGAACGATTTATCGCATTCGAGATGATATGGCAAGATATTCAATCCACGTCTCCTTTTCAGGTAACAAAAATGAAACAAGAGGGCTGGTGTATCGGTAGATATCTGGGAACCCACGCATGATTATCTAACCTTGAGAATCAGAGTGAGTTAAAAAATAATAATTTCTAAGCTATTGACTTTATTATTGTATTTAAGAGAATTGATTAAAATATCTTGTGCCACAAAATCATTGTTTTCTTTTATAATCTTTCACTATGTGTCTTGTCATAATCAGATGATAAGATTGCTCTAAACTCTAAAACTTATTTCCAATACAATGGTGGAACTCTAAACTCACTTATTAAACTGAAAGTATTCCAAAATAAAGTTTCATGAATATAAACAGCAAATGTAGTTTAAATTGGGATTTTTATTATTGTTAAATCAATTAAAGGATTTAAAAGGAATACAGGCTGATACACAAAAAGAAATGAAGGATATAATTTTTGTGCCAACTTGATTTGACTTCCGCTTGCATAATTAAAATAAAGCGCAGTATTGTTTATATTGTCTAATCAAAATGAGATCTGATTTAATTTATACCAAAACTAAAAGCAAAGTCTCTCCGTGTAATTAATCTTTAAGGCCATTCGGTTATAATGGTAGACTCTACCATGTCAATTAGGAATTTAAAGCATTTTAATTAAGACACCCTGCACAAAACTCTAATTGCTTTTGTTTTATGAACAGAAAATCTAAGCGCTCTCATACAAACTTAATTTTACAAATCATAGACGAACACAGACAAATCACTTATGGGAGATTTTACAAATGCATTAAGAAATTTGACTTGTTGAATTTGTAGCACTGATAAATATTTCCTCCCACTGTCGAGTCCTTTGAAATGCAGTAATTGTTTTGCAACTCGTAGAACCTGCTGAATGGTTGTTGTTTGTGTGTTTGACACAATTCTTTACCGTAACAAAACATCAAACCCTTTGCATTCCTCATCTTTTCATTATTGCTGGTTACACTGGCCAACCACTTTGACATATTTTGGGCATTTCTAGTTAAACTCTGACAGGCAGTCAGAAGTTTCAATGAATATTTTATTATGGACTTGACAGTACGTTTTCTTCATCTTTGAATCATTATACAAAAAGCCAAGTTTATATGCCTGAGTTTAATTGTAGTTAGAGTACTCTTTTGTGTTAGAATTTGAGAATTTGTAAGAGTGTTCTGGCCTGATATCATTAAGAACTTAAGCGAAGAAATTTTATACTAAGTATGAGTTGTGACCCTATTGTTTAAAAGCCTTTACCGAACAATAGAGTTCGAAATTTTCCTTTAAGGTTTGTAAAAATCATGAAAATTTTAATAGATATTTCAATTTCTATAGCTAAAAGCCCTTAACTGACCTTTGCCAACTGGTTGGCAAAATAAATTAAATTCATGTGGCCTAAAGAAGAAACTTCCTTTCAAAGGCAACACTTGTGCCTTTTAAAACTAGAAATTCCTTGTTGATGTTAAATTTTTTTACTCATACCTGATATATAATTTTTTTTTAGCTTTAATGTACAACATAACTCACTTGGCCTGTTATTTTGCCACATGCGTTGTTGTCGTCGTCATGGTCGTTGTTGGTCTTCTTCACATCTTATTCTAATCAGTTGTGTTGGTGTTGCTGTGCCACTTTGCGGCTTGACACTTTGATATTCATTTAAATTTATTTTTGTTTGTTGTTGATTTTGAATTTTATTATTGCATATCAGTTTCATTAAGTTTAAATGTCTTTTAAATGCGTTTCATTTGTTTTAAGCCAATTGGATTTATTTCCCCATTTAAACTGTATTCAATTTGTTCAACACAATCACTTTGAATACCATAATTTTTTGCACGGTATTTGTATCTGGGAAAAATTAGATTAGAGTTAATTTAAAGACGGTTATTTATGTATTCAGAAGCAGTATTAAGTTTAGGTTTTCCATGGCCTGAGTGTCCCAGAGAAACTTCAATGGCTGGGTGAATACCTTTGCATGAAAGATCCCATTAAACTGAAATATCGGCAGGATACGCAAATAAACTCTTATCAGGATACCGAAATAGGTATTAATGTATAATAAAATTACACGAATATGGATGACTCCGCTTGTGATGGGACGGAAGAAGATACTATTTGCAGACTTTATCTGGAGAAAGTTAAAAATCCAAGCTGCTTAGTATTATACTGAAAAATAGCTATTATATATCACCTAAGCGAAAATTAAATACTATCGATTCTTAGTTTTGTAGAAAAATTTGGTTGAGGCAAACTCTAATTTATGTTGTATTGACAGGGGAACTCAATATGTTTTCGAAATTGCATATGAGTTGATAAAATAAATCTTTAGTTACAGTATAATATATCCCAAGGGAAAGTCTGCTGAGAGCGCGCTGTAGGATGAGGTTGGTTTTAAAGAGTGGGGGCTATATAAACGTTCTTGCAGATTGAGGGCGTCTTTATTAACTTTAGTACACAGGACATTAGGAAGTCGCCAGCGGTACTCAGCGTGCGAAACTTTCTAGTGTAGTGCACAGCAGTATAACTATCAAGTTGAGAATGGGAAGTAGAAGCCTGAGAAAAATGGTCCCTAGAAGCACGTTATAAGGAGAAGTGTAATTCTAAGACGTTTTGATAGTTGCGACCGGAAGACAGTCACTTACACAGATGACGTAGTGATTACTGATGTTACTAGTATTCATAATCGTAATCGTATCGCCGTATATTCGCCTATTTCATGACATTCGTATTCGCTAAATTGAAGCGAATATTTTGCGAATACGTTAAAAAAATACATAAAGTGTAAAAAAACATAAAGTTTCATTTTTAATAATTTTCATTGTTTTTCTTTAACCTTAACCACCGACTCTGAGGAAGCCCTCTGATTACATGTTACCTCATCTGGACTTCGATAGCACTTTTAAAGTCCTTATTCCATCCAGACGGGAGTGAAGGGAGGTAGCATAGGAAAACTCTTCAACTCCAGGGTGTATAATGATAGATCAAGAATTATCTGTGGTGTGGGCTCTGGAGTCTTCTCGAATAACCTTGAAGTAAGACTCCTTTTCCGACGAAGCCAATGTATTTTAGTCTGAAATATTTGCTATTGGGGAGAAATATTTGGAGTCGAGCAGGGTGTTAATTGACAGGAATGTTCAAGGGAGAGTCAGCATGTACGTCGGCAGCCAGATTGCACTTCTCTTTCTGAGGTCATACACTACTTCTTCTACTTTAGTTAGCAAGTGCAAGGATTAGGTGGCGATTAGGTGGTCAGACGGACATCACCCTCATCTGGGTCCCTGCACATAGTAACTTTCTTGGTAATGAATACGCGGATGAGCTGGCCAGGGCTGGCTCTTCTATGGACGCCTCCACTGCTGAACTGGTAGCCATACCGTTTGGTACTATTAGAAACCATATTTTCAAACATTATCGGCAGAAAGATGAAGACAGGTGGTGCAAATTGAGCACGTGTAAGGTGGCTAGGAGGATGTGGCCTTGCTACAACGATAAGCGCACAACACAACTAACCAACAGAACCCATAGGGATATTTCGAGGCTCGTCGCAGTAGCGACGGTGCGCTTGGCGATTTGCAGGCATGCTAGCAGGATAGGCCTTTCCTACAATGCATTCTACACTGAAAAGAAAAATCAATCCATCTGTACTTAAATTAATCCCAAGCGGTGTCAAAAGTACGGTAATCCCGGTTTTTCTGAAATCAAGTACAGAAAGATTGATTAAGTCGGAATACTCAAGTGGAAAATACTTAATTTTAGCCTGATAATGTAAAAAAAAATTCTTATTTTAAGTACGAATATAAACTTTATACACATTCGCAATCGTACTGTGTCAGTGTTTGTTTGGTTGATGATACCCTATGAGCAACTCAGTTAACTTTTAACGCACTTTAAGCTAAATATTTCTCAACTAATGGTGGTTGATGACTGAATTACTTTTAATGGCGTCAACAGACTATTTTAACATTGCGATGTCCTAGGCGGTAGTCAATTGTCCGACTCTGCATTACTTTCCAACTAACTTAAAGTTAGCTTTATTTAAGTCAAATGGTAGTTAGTGTGCAAAAAGATGATGCTGGGGTTCGAACTATGTATCACACGCTTTGTAGTCAACGTGCTGACCACCCAGCTAAGGTACAATTTAAAATAATGACAGCAATAAGTTAATATAGACTCGAAATTAGTTTCATAGTAGCTGAGAGAGTAAAATTGTTAGCTCTCACCAAATCCCATTATGCACTCAACTTAAGAATTGATTTTGGGTCAGTTCTGGATTACATTGTAGTTAGCTTTTAGTTAGTCTAAAATAGTTAACTATAAGTTGATTATTTTTGTAGTCGACTACAGATTTTCTTATACGGTAGCCACAAATCCCTGTTGTGCTCTTGTTGTTGTTTATTTTCATTGCTCGGGCATAGCCGATAAGTAGCTGACAAACGTCGTATTACATGAAGATTCAAGCCCTCTGTATAATTGAATCAATCCGTCGCGTACTTGACAATCCTAACTGTGTACTTTATAATCAATACCGCCAAGTACTTGAATCAAGCCTGAATCTGGCTAATTTTTACTTATTTAATCCTGAAATAGAACAGACTTCAGAATTTATATTTTTGCTAGTCATACAAATTTAATATTTTTGCTGACTTGTTTTAATTGAAAATTTATTTATGTTCATTCCTAGTATTGAACTTAGCTCATCATGTTTGTAAACCAACGCCTGAGACCGCTCAGCTAGCTTAGTATAGAAAGAACGACAGCTAAAATACAGTATGAGCCAGCAGCATGTAATACGACGTTTGTAGGCTATTAGGGGGCACTGAACAAACAAACAGAATAACCAACAACAAGACAACAACATAAGCACAACATGCGGCTGAAGCTATCAACAACCAAACAAATACCAACACATTACGACTGTGTAAAAAGTTTATACTAATAGCAGTACATAAAATAAGAATTTTTGTACATAATTTAAGAATACTCAAAGTAAGTAGAAAATACTTCAATATAGTACAGCTTCTTTTCTTTGTGTGTACCATAGTTTCCGGGATAAGTAAAGAAGAAACAGTTTTTCCCTTTCTTTGCGAGTTCCCGGTCTTGCACCACTTGAGACACAAATTCTTGGGCAGCAATATTTTAGACGACCTATCGGAGGTATCAGAGATTTGTCTACGTGACCTGATCAGGTATTTCAATGCGACGGATTAGATATATTACCTACTACCAAATCCGGGATCTGGGTTCAGAACTACATAGGTTGACACTGACGAGTGGAATGGTCTGTCAAAGTGTAATATTATTGATAATAAATAATTGAATTGTTGCATGCAGTAGGCAGCCACGTATACCAACCAATCAACCTTGAAATAATAATGGTTGGATATCAAATTTTTATTTTTATTTGTTTTGAATACATTTTTAAGAATATTTAAATAATTTCAGCTAGTCACGCTTATAGGTTAGTAAGGCTTGTAGGTCTAGTTGAGTATATCATTTTGTCATTTTAAAAAACGCCATAGATGCCAAAAATCGGAAGTTATCGATAAAAATGATTTTTTTTTTGTGAATTCACGTACATAAAACAAATTTCACTGTGTTGTTTCTGCGCCAACTTCCAATTCTTAAACGGTGTCGAAAAAGGAGGCCCTATGCTTTCCGCCTATATTTAAATGATTTTATTTTGACTTATATATCATGGAAATATCATAAAAAAAATTATTTAGTATGTTTTTCCTTTTTTTTAATTTTGCGCATTTTTGTGTAACACTTTGGTTGAAAAATACTCATGCTTTTATTTTCTTATAGCGATTACAACAAGTCCTAAATTATTAAGTCGGTTATAAATTGGAACAGTTACAATTCTTTCAAACAAAATTTTGAAGAAGATAAGGGGCTATACTTGCACAATATAGTTTGGGAAAATTTCCAGAGTATGTACTACCGATTCCACAGGCCGGCTAAAATTTAACGCATCGCACGTGAAATGCTTTAAAAGTCTTATAACCTTCGCAAATCTCAACCGATTGTAAAAGTGTTCATACGCTTTAGCTTTAGAAAAAAGCATTATATACTAACAACCTAATTCACAAAAAAATTGATTAATAAGAGACTTCTTAAACGAATTTTTGTATGAAAATTTGTTTTATTAATCTGTCATAAGTCAGAAAATGTTTTTATGAATTAAAGCATAAGAAAATTATATTCTACAAACGCAAAAAAAAATCATGGTGTTAAATAAGCAAAATAAATTTTTTTAAACATATAGCTCTTAAATTAGAAAAGGCAGCAGAATATAATTTTCAAGTGTTTTCTTCTTATTTTTGAGCTGAGCAAAAATATATAAAATGTTTTATTGCAATTTTTTTAAATGGCAAAATTATCTACTCAACTAGACCTATAAGCCTCACTAAGTCGTTTTTCACGAGTTAAAAAACTTGCAATTTTATAACAGGGTGTTCATATTTTATGTTCTTTCTATTTTTTCATTTAAAACGAACCATTTTGTACTTCAAAATTTATTTTTATCAAACACTATTTAATAATACACAACACTGTTAATACACTGTTCTAACATTAATATAAAAAAAACAATTCTTTCCGTTACTTATGTACATATGTTTCTCTCCACATCTTATCTAACGTTAAATTCGTTTCATTAGATTGTGCAGTACTACGTTAGCAAAAGTTTACATCATACGTCAATAATAATAACAAAAATATAAAAAAACACGAACGTGGAATGAGCAATTCAATTCAATTTCAATTCAATTTTATTTTCTTTCCATTATCTTAAACTATTTACATGGCTTTTCTTAACCTAATTCTTAAAATAACAAAATTTCCTTACATACTAATTATTTTTCTTAGGACTATTCTAATTATTTCATAAGGATATTTATAGCTTAACTATATAATATTTACATTTATTTATATATATGACTTAGGTGTAATTATTAATATATTCCCTAAAAAAGGAAAAAAAGGGAGGCACTTGTGAAATCCTTAAAGCTAAGTAACAAAACGTGGAATGAGCAATCTTTACTTAAAGGTCTATGAAATTGTGAGAAGCGCATAGTAAGCACCGCTAAACAAGAATACAGTGTAGCATTTGTTTTCACAAAAGTGTGGCAGTTAAAGATAATATTTAATATATATTATATATATATATATATATATATATATATATATATATATATATATATATATATATATATATATATATATATATATATATATATATATATATATATATATATATATATATATATATATATATATATATATATATATATATATATATATATATATATATATATATATATATATATATATATATATATATATATATATATATATATATATATATATATATATATATATATATATATATATATATATATATATATATATATATATATATATATATATAATATATATTATATATGACTAGAGAGGCAATAAAGTCTACTTTTTAAAAATATACAAACAATTTCGAAATCTTTTTCTGAGATTGTGTTTTTTTTTTCTTAAAGAAAAATACTAAATAAAATTTATATATATTACAAAATTTATTAACTCCATGCGATATATTCTCTGAACTAACGTTTTAAGATATTGATAACTGTAACAATTTTATAAAAATATATATACTTCATTTCATTTATTCATCAAAAACTTGAGTTTGTTCATTAAAAAAGTTAAGTTCTGTGTACAATTTTCCTTATTTTTATATGACACGACAGCAACGAAATTTCCTCTTAACAAGTGCTCACCAAGTTATCAATGTCATATCTTTGTCGAAACCCTATTCTTTGGCAACATAATTTATGTCAATTAATATAAGAATTTGATTCGCAAACACTTTCTCGGTATAGTTGAACTCGGTCTTAAAAAGTTTTTCCGTACAATATTAAAACCCACTGTGTTTTGTAGTTCTAACTCATCACTATATTGTATGTACATTAATTTTTAATGTCAAATTGTCCAGTAGAACTTGGAAAACCCCAATTAAATTTCATGGGTTATGATATCTTCATGCCAAATTTTCGTTATGATTATATTCCCAAGGCTCTAAGGGCTGATTGTGGTACAGGCCACCAAAAAAATATGCACATGTATCGGCGTTTTGAAAGCTTACATCTGGGATTAATTTTAGTGAAAGTTAAATTCCTCCTCTTTTGCTCATAGGATACCCACTCATACAACTATTTAAAGGAAGTAGGATAATCTATGTTAGTCAAAAAGAAGGTGGAAGGACACCTAAGGTCTCGTACAAGACCAATGTGAATAGAAAGCTAACCTCTAGGGTTTTACTTTCGAGGCTTAACCAATAACCGCAAACTGATATAACCAGCAGCCCCACAGATGACCTGCCTTCCAGAGGGCTAAAGAGATGATTCTCGCCATTCGCGACTTCGGACAACCAATGGAAAGCCTCTTTGTGGTATTGCTAAACAAGCAGTGGTTGCATCGGTAGTGCTTTGTGGTCGGGTGTTAGGAAAGCCAGCATAGCTGTCATCTGCCTTTATGGTGGACTTCTAACTTACTGGTTATTCCTTGGTTGTGCTCGAATACTTTAACAGGGTGTTTATGCATGGTGGGCGGCCATGCATGAGTAGTTCCTACCTGTGTGTTCTTTACATGTCATACAGGCGTACTTTTGAGGAGACTCGGCGGTGAACACTCAACTTCACACGGTGTTAAGAGGACACCGTCAGGTAAGGCCGTAGCGGCAGGTACTGACGTTAACCTTGAACACTTCTGACTCAGCATATGAAATCTTGTATGCCTGATGTTTAACGTATAATATGTGCTCAGCACTTTTATGAAAAACAGCTTTATTAACATTTTTGCAGAAGATTTTAAACCTCTACATCTTCGCAGTATGGATCTTTTTGGCCCCTAAATAAATAAGGGGCAAAAAACTTCCCTTCAGCGATATTATAGCTGGCTGTATTGTTCAACGCAAATGTTTCTCGTGATGTTTTACATATAACTGTTGAATGCATCTTATACCTTAAACGTGAGCATAGAATATGCGGAGTCCGTGTAAAACTATGGTGCGGGAGGGGGAATTACTCCCACTAAAATGAGCTTCACATGTAAACTTTCAAAACGCCAATACAATATGTATGTATTTTTTTGGTGACCTCTACCATAATCACTCGTATGAACCTGGTTATATAAAAATTTTTTTTGTTGTACAGTATAAATACTTCAAGTAACTTTCAGCCATTTTTAGTTTTTTTTATACATTTCTGAAAACAAAAATTTTCCAATTATGCACAAAAATATATATTTTTCATCATTGCGGTCTGAACAATTCCGAAGCCATTGAGTATAAATGATGAAATCGGTGTAGCAGCCTGTTGAAAAATCCAAATTTTAAGAAAAAATTTAAAAAACGTTTCAATAGAATTTAAAATTTCGACTTTTTTGTAACACACACAAAAAATATATTGTTGATCAAAGCACTATGCAACAAAAGTTTCATTTTGTTGCATAGTGCTTTCAATGTAAATGTTCATAAAATCATGTTTTCAAAAAAAAATTATTTCGCAAAAAAGAAGTGAGTGCTCCTTCCAAGAATATGATTCCAAACTTTCTTATATAAATATAAAAGAATTAGACATAAAATTGCGTGTGATCTTTTTTGCTGTTTTATTTAGACAGCTTGTTATTAAATTATTATTTATGCTTTTTATTAAAATGTTCTCAACTTCTTTGTTGAATGCAAAAAAAAAACAAATTATATATTAATTTATGCTGAAAATAAGCATTTAGTTCCGATGTTTATTGTGTCTGCAACAGCGCCATAAATCATCTTTAAACAATGCAATATTGCTCTAAATGTCAGAGTGTTTTTGCTAAATTATAGTTCTTTTACTTTTTAATAAAATGTACAATTTTTCTGTAAATTTAAATGCGGCAAAATAGTACATCACTGTAATAAGATTGCGTTAAGTTGCTAATAAATGTGTTTTAATTAAATATGAACGAGTTAATTACACAATTTCTTGGTAACTGGAAAATGCATTAATATTTATTAAAAACCTATTAATGCTTATAATAAACAAGAAAGACCAACAGCCACTTCATAACTATGAAATTTCGCAGAGCAGAGCTTTTTTTATTTTACATGGAAAAACAGAAAGAGTTAAAATAAATATATTAATTTCCTTCCCTTGTCTACTCAAGAGTATATGCTGCGATATTTTAAATCAAAATACCAGATACAGTTACCGAAAGTATGCTTTCCGCTTGTCAACAATTAGTATAGACTTACACCGAACACTCATAGTAAGAGCTCTAAGATATAGTAAGCGCTGGGAGATATAAGATTTTGTGAAAAATATTTTAAATGAGGTCCGAACCTTGCATAATTGTAGACATTGGATATTTTTAGTTTAATATTAGTGGGCTTTATCTGCTTTAAAAAAAAGCTATGTGTAATCTACACAGAGAAAAAAAATTGGTTGGAAAATGGTCAAAGCTATTATATATTAACTCTGCTAACATATTTTTCATTCTAATTAACAATTATTTTAAATTGCAATATATTTTCCATCCTTATAGCTGTAATTACATATTTATAATGAAGACACAGTTACCACACCTGTTGTATTAATCATCATAATCAATTTATAAGTTGCTAACACTAATATACAGATTCGGTGGTCAAAACCAAATTTATTCATGGGGACTTTCAACTAAAATATTTGTCATAGTATCCAATATTATTCATTTTACTATATTTTCAGTCTTAGGTGCCATATATTCATGTGTGTTTAAGGAATTAAAAGCTTAAATCCATATTTCCAACTGATAGACTACAGTGATAATCAGGGGCAGGGACTTCATGCACTAAAAAATGCACCTAAAATATGAGATAAAAAACGCGAAATATACACTAAAAACAATAAAATATGCTTACTTTTAAAATTTTATTCAAACAAAAACACAACATATTAATTCACTCTCATTATAGATATAAATTAAAAAATTTTCTTATTTATTTACATTAAAAATAATATTTGATTTATATTTTCAACTGTAGAGTTCAATCTATTTGGTCTTAAAAAGCTTTTATATACATTGAAAAAGACCTCTCAACATACACGGATGTGATCGGCGCATATTTAAATAATTCTAATTCTCCAATGGAATATATTTCTTTAACTGAATAATCACAAGGTATTGAAGCTAGTGCTAGTGCTTTTAGTATTATTTTTTGAAATCCAATTTTTTTTTAATAACGGCATCTAGTTTGCTCTGAATTTTTTCACTAATTTTGCCTTGAACCGCATTAATTGTATTTATTGCTTCGTCAATTATTTGGTTTTGGCTGCGTAATGAATTAAATTGTTGAAGCTTATCAATTGTATTAATGAGAAACGTATAATTTGCATTAACAAATACCAATTAATGTTTAATTGAATACAAATTTTAGATTTTTTAACTTTCTTTATTGCTATATAGTCTTCTTCATTTAAAGCTTCCACAACATCTTTAAATTGATCAAAGTAGTTTGCATAATAAGCGACAGCCTACCTATAGCCACGTTCCCCATCTTGTTATTACAGGTTGCGGTGGAAGATTTAGATATTTTTCTTTGATAAATATTTTTTTCCATAAGAAGTCAAAAGATCGATTTCTAATTTCTTCTGCAACTCTATGCATTGCATGGGACAGACATGTGACATGAAATTGGGTAAAATAAATTTAAATGTTAAAGGCTCTGGCAATCGTAGCATGATTCACTGTTTCTAATTCTCCCACATTAAGAAGGAATTTAAGTTTACCTTTCTCTTCGTCTGCATCCAATATACCAACAATTGCATTAGCAATAAATCGTGCTTTGATGTCTGTTGTCTCATCGATAGAGACCCATAAATAATTTTCTTTTAATAAATGTAAAATTTGGTGAAGTTTTGTATCATACACACTTACACTTTTCACTAATCTGTTTTTTTTAACGAAATAAATTTTCTATTGCTATTTTGAAGTGGTCGAGTATTGTGGTGTAGGGTTGCCTCTTTAAATATGGCCGCAATTATTTTAAATTGAAAAACTTGAATGCTAATTTACTTTCTGGAAGGCAAACATATCCTCGCAATATGTTATAGAAGCAAGCATTGTGATATGATGAGTGCACGAAATTGGGAAGGAAGCAACTTTCCAAAATGTTATCGCATAAGTATATTATATATTTGTATGTGTTCGATTATTGCATATTATATATATTAGAGGGCTGCAAAGTGTACTCAAATGTATTCGTAGAATGTACTCTTAAGAATTTCGTGTGTACATAGTTGTATGTTCTTATGTATATACTTATGTATATGTATACATGCATCTGTATGTGACCAAATTTGTTCTCACTGTGTATACAAAGTTTCATAAGAATTGGTAATATAGAAGTAGTAGAAAAACCTGTCGCGCTTATAAGCGGGAAAACAGCTTCAATTGAAAAAGAAAATCAAAAAAGGTCAAAAAGTTTTAGTATCTTAAGGAAAATTATTTTCAAAACCACATCTTTTCACATCCTAAATATTAAAATTTATTAGTAACCAATTACAATTTTAATATTTTTAATAAGCCTCCTGTCCAAATCTAAGCTCGAGTTTAAGTGAAATAAAATGTCATTACTCTCAGGCCATTAATCTTACACTTCTTTACATTCTTCACTAATGAAAATCAAATCCGAAATTAAAAATATCAAACATTATGTCGAAATATGTTGAAAAATAATAAAAAAATAATAATTTAAATTAAGATTGAAGCGAACATCTCTTAAAAACATTCTACCGCGTGACAAAATCAAAGTAGATTCAATTAAAACTTCCACAAATGTCGTAAACATGACTTTGATTCTGTATGTTTTTGCTATTCGATACTTAACCAGTAGAACGAATTGCAAAAAAGAAGAATTAAAAAGTCAACGACAGGAGTTTTTAAAGTACGATTCATGACCATTTAAATGTAAAAGTGTTTGTATCGGTGTGCTTGATTGGTGTTCTGTATGAGTTGTAGTTTTGATAGAGAAAATGTTTTATATATTTTTTCACTTCTTATCTGTTTTGCAATCCATTAAAATTGCACATCGTTTACACCAAAAATCAATTCGCGCAAGCATTTAACCATACAACTGCTGCCGCTTCTCCTGCTGCTGCTGCTAAAAACACTTTGTTGCCATCGTATGAATATGTCCAGTCCGCTCGCAAGTTTGTTCTTTTTACTGTGGAAAGCTCCCTTGATATGGTGTTTATTCAAAGATAATATGTGTGTATGGGGTTTTATGTTTTGATTTTTTTCTTTCTTTCTGGAAAGCTACTAAGGCAGCATTTTAGCTGCCTAATGACTGGCTGTTGTGATGGACTCAACGACTGGTCCATGGTTGGAGGCTGGTTGCTAAATGATTGTACTTTTTAAGTGTATGTGTATTATTGCTGTTGCTATTTGGTTGCAGTTTTTGGTACGAGTATCACATGACATGAAAGACAAGACTCCTCTTTTCTATGCTCTTTGCATTTCGCAATTTGTAAACATTTCAAATTCATCAATGATGGCCATAAATTTAATTTCAAATCCATATATGGTTGGATTTATTCCTTTTTTATTTTGTTCAATATTAACACTCGAGAAAATGTTGCAGTTAAAGAGAAAAGTAGAAGTCCAAACGACTGACACGATTTCATAAATATATTTAAATAAATGGAACTAGCTCATGCTGCAGTACCAGTAGTCGACGAAGTTTCTAATTGCAATGGTAGCATAGAGCAGACGTTGTTATTAAAAGTTTAACATAATTGTATGTGTCATGTACAACTTGATCAAACATTCCGTTTTAGACGGTATTATCAACCTTTTAAGAGTTCGATCCAACCTAAAATTTGTATCCCACTTTCTCCCGCTTTTTCGAGTTCTAAAATATATAATTATACATTTTTAATTATTGCCAAAAAATTTGGAAATTGTTTCTAAAAAATAAAAAAATATCTTTCTCCTTTTTCAGCCATTACAACTTGGTATGTGACGAAATTGAACTACACCTGGCTGAGTTTTTCCATATATTTTGAAATTAGAAATCATGCCAGAATATAGCCATGAGTATTTGCTACAATCTACAGTTTTTTTTCGGTTATATTTATCTATTATATCTTAAATAAAACTGAACTAACAAGTCCAGTCAATGCCAGAAAAAAATATTTGTTTCAGCGGTTGGTTCTGTGGTTGTCTACGTCTCTCGTCTCTCTCTCTCTCTCTCGGCTGAGAGCAAAAGTGTCCGTCCTTCTTAGCCGAGTGTGGCCTCTAAAGTTAATGATGTTTCGGGCTAGAGGATTTGGGTGCAACTCAAGTTTTTTATGTATCTAGTCACGTGCTGGAAAACACTGTCTTAACCAGCGGTATATCTAACTCTTTATGAATTCGCTTGTTTCTGACATACCATGGGGCTGCTGTAATCGTACGGAGTATTTTATTTTGTTTTTTTTCTACATTTGATGCCGAGGCAGTGCCTCATAACTGGATAAAGTGGGGCAATATTGGTTGTATAATAGAATTGTATAGAAGAAGTTGACAATCTAGGCTTAGAGTAGAGTTCCTTCAAATGAGCCAATTCATTTGAGCTGCTTTTAATTTCATTTGGGTCACTTTTGCATTTATGTGGGATTTTCATGTTAGACGCCGATCAAGATGAACACCGAGATATTTTATTCAGGGCCATTATTACAACTCAGCAGTAAAGTGGAAAATAGTTACTGGCATGATAAGCAGAAGTGACCGGTAAACTGACCTGCAACAATTTTTCATTATTACAACTTGCCTGTAAAATAAAAATTATCTTTTTCAAAGTATGGCTATACCAGAGCACAAGTGGCAACGTCATACATATGTATTTACAAAGGCACAGATAACAGGTACACACAAGTCTACAACAAGTATAAATTTGTTGTAGAAACTATACTACAATTGTCAAAAAGTGTTGAAAGATGGATGGAATTATCAGCGCAGGTAGCTCTATAATGAAATGTCCAATACCTTAAAGAAGGGAAGCTCCATATTGTGACGAAAATGTGATAATTTCATCATTCCACTAAGTTTGCCGGAGTAAGGTCATGTGTTCTAGTGAGTTCACCTGTTAGATACGTCTTGGTGTTTACTTGATAAAGAAGCAAGTATGGCAGCCTATGAAAATGTGTGCCGATAAAAGTTAGCGGAAGAATGAACTTCCCTGTAAGTTATCCCAAACTTTTAGGTTAAATTAAAGTTGTAATAATGAAAAACTGTTTATCCGTCCGATAAAATGCTAATTATAACTAAAGCCGAGTTGTAATAATGGCCCTCAGTGTGTTAAGATATAGTTTGGTTATTTATTTGTATAGGTGAGCAGGTTTCTCTGCACATTGTAAAAGTAGTTTGTAGACATTTTTGTTCGTTAATTTTTCTCCGCCATTGTTTTAGCCATTGTTCCAACTGGGGTATATACTCTTGCAGTTTGCAAGAAGATTCTTGATGGCTTTTGTGAACACATAGAAAAGCTGTATGTTACTGCTTACCGGCAAGTCAGAGACATATATCAGATATAATGCAGGACCGAGGATGCTACATTGAGGAGCTCCTGCTTCAATCGGTTGCGGAGGGCTTAGAAAATTACCTTCTTAGACAACGAATATTCGCTTAGTTAAGTAGCTTTCTAAAAGCTTAAGGACGTTTTCGGGTAGGTTTTGCTTTAGTTTATGTATTAAGCCTTCGTGCCATACTTTTTCAAATGCCTGAGAAACATCAATGAAGAGCGCAGAGCAATATTTCTCTTCTTCGAAGGCGTTTCTAACCACGTTCACGAGTCTATGTGTTTTTTCAATCGTGCTATGTTGTCTCCTAAAACCGAATTGGTGCTCTGGAATGCATCCAGTACGATTTAGTATGCGTATTAGCTTACTCATAAGTAGCTTTTAAAATAGTTGGACATGTTCATGTGATCTTTGATGGGCTTAGGTATCATGGTAATCAGCGAATTGAGGCGCAAAATACTCTTAAAAATAAATAGAATTATCCGTTTTGCAGTATAGGGTAGCTCTACGAGCACTTTAGCAGCACCTTAATATTTTTTTGAGCTCAAGCTTTCAATACAGTGCTCAATCTCACGAATTGATATTAATCTCAAGGTAGCATCTGGTATAGCGAGGACTGGTGGCAGCTCAACTATGGTATCAGACGTATTTGGAGTAAATACTTTCTGCAGATGGTTTACAAATAGAGTACCTTTTTCAGCGTCAGTTGTTGTCCAGTCTCCATTCGAAGCTCACAATGGAGGCTTATATATAAATGGTATTTTGATGCCTCGCGCTGCTCTCCATAGCGAATAGCGTTTTTAATGGAATATTTTCTGTGCGATGAGCACTCAAATATTTTTTGTATTTCAACCAATTAATACGTGTGGTTGTCATCGTTAAATCACAAATGGGTGAAGAAGTTGTATGTGAATATATAGTGACAATAGTTGTTGAGTGATCTGAAGATAAATCTAAAGATGCTTCAACTTGGATCATTTCCCTCGGCACACCCTTTACCACTCCAAAATCAATAATATCAGGTATTTTTCGGCCATCTGTTGGCCAGTAAGTTGTCTGCCCACATGATATAACATTCAAACGTGTTTTAGATATTGTATCAAACAAAACGCGACCCTTTGGTGTGATGAGGCGAGATCCCCAGAACGCGTGGGCCTAGTGAATTAAAAAATCTACTATATTGGTGTTCTGTAATAACGTACCTGGAAGGAGAATAAATTGATGAAATCACAAGGTTTTGATTTAAAGCTTCAATGCAGATGTTAGTTGCTTGAAGATAGTCTGCACAATGATCACTCATTAATTAGTATTTTAATATCCGTTGGTTTCAAAAAGCTTCCAGCCGCTAAATGCTTCTCAGAGATAAGTATAATATCAATTTGTTTATCCAACATGAAGTATTCTAGTTCGCTTTTATGTTGGCGGATGCTGTTTGCGTTCGTGAACGCATTTGCTTGTGAATCCAAAAGGATTATTAGGCTAAGGTTCGTAACATTTAATTCAGAAAGAATTGGGCTTGACTTATATTCCAAGGAACAAAGGAAAAATTAACATCAACCTAATTTTTCCTTGGAATATTAATCATGCCTAATTCTTTCTGAATCAAACGTTGTGAATCTTAGCCAAATACATTCGAAATAATCATATCAATAAACAATCAGCTATTGGCTTGAGTTTTTCACAAGTTTACATGTTCATATATACTTAAGTATAAAATCAAACCAAAAAAGTTTGTTTTGAATAGAACAAAAAATCAGAAAAATGGGAATGAAGAAAAATAAACTAATGGCAGCACTGGGAAAGCGCACTTCAATATCAACTTGAATGATCAAACAGAACTAAGTCTGCAACTTCAGGCAAAAACGCTGCCAAATAAACAGGTCCAAAACTAAATCGACGGCAGTAGCTTCGAAATTCTCTCATATTATTGTTTATTTTCTTTTCTTCTTATATTTCGTATGAAAAATGTATTAAATTTTATTAAAACACGGCAATATTGTTGAGAGAATGAGTGGCTAAGACTGAGAGCATGAAAAAAAACGTTCTCAAAATCAAATAGATTCTCATGACTGCTTTTTACGGTTTATGATAGCTGTCAATTTGTATGGAAAAACTTGTCTAGACCCAGTTCTGTTTCATCATTGAAAGTGATTTAATTCTCGCATCCAATTTCACAAAAAAGTTGTATTGTAATCACATTGAACAGAGCCATCTGACAAGTGGTGGTAACCAAAATAAACGTGAGCACTGATGATGGAAGTGTAGCGGCTTCCGAAAATGAAGCTACTCTGTTATGCAGTGTACGGTGAAACACTAAGTTGATGTTAGTTTTTCCCTTGTTGCTTGGAATAATAATCAAGCCCAATTCTTTCTAAATTAAACGTTACGAAAATTATCCTAATAATCAATTTGGATTCACTAATCCTTTTTTGTTTTATCACTGAGTGAATATAATACATTCTTTCGATGTACAGATTCTGTTGTATTGTGTTCTCTTTTCACTGCTTTTGACTCTAGAACTCATTGTACCACTTCCATTTGCACCAGTCATAGGAAAATACCGTTGACCACAATTGGTGAAAAAATTCATGCAGGGATAGTAAACTGGCCACGCAATTGCGCAATGCTTATAGAATTTTATACTAATATGTACAATATTTTAAAAATCTTTTAAATATATTTAAAGTGCGGTTTCCACAATACTCACTATACACTCGCCTAGCTGGAAAATTTGCATAGATATTACTCAAAAAGCTATGCTTTATTCTTATAAAATTTCTGCACTTATATATACTGCTTTTAGTTTTAGAGTGTATTGAAAATCTTGTATATTCAGTCAATCGTAGATGGATATTTTAAATAAAAAGCTTAAGTTTAAATCCATATGTTTGTATTTTTAATACTTGTTTTTTTTCTACTGATGTGGATGCCCACGTTGTTCCCCGCCAATCGAAATATGTAGTATGCATGAACATTTCATTTGGGTCTTAATGTTTGTCTGTTTGTTCTCTTATTTACTGAGATCAAAACTAATTCGTAGTTGTAGCTGAAAGGAGTTCTAAGGAATTGCAATATTGTTATCAAAAAGTCAGTGAGTAAATTAAAGCAATTTGCAACAATCAATTTAAAAAATTAAAAAAAACACATTTCTTTCGTTTCGATTTCTTTGTTTTGCCTTATGTAAGTTAGTGTCAAAAGTAACGAGTGATTCTAAAAGTGGTTCTAATATGAATATATTTAATATGTGGTTATATGCAGATAGCATAAATGTCGCGGTATTTTACTAAGGGAGCGAGCTTTTTTCTACCTTTCTAAATGTGATGGAAATCGATCGATTTCAAAGCAATCGTACTTCAATGGTATGAAAATAGATCTTATGTCAGTCTGAAGCTATTGACTTGGAAAAAACAGACAAAAAGATAAACTATATATAATACCAAAGATTTCAGAAAAGATATTAAAAATCAAAAAATTACATGGTGCTAACGACTGATTCTGGCAGAGGTATCAAAAAAATATATACGTGTGTCGGAGCTTAAAATGTTTCATTTGGGATTCGCTTGCACATAGATAGTGTGTTATAAAATAAACAATAGTATTTTTAAATTAAAACAATATCTTATCTTGTAACATATTGTTAGAAAAAAAATTAGTTTGGTACATTTGCCTCATACTTTCTCAAGTATTTTGTGTCATTTTATTTCTTTATTTTTATTAAGGCACATAAAAACTGTGAAAAGGGCCGTTAGAGTTTATTTATTAATAAAAAAATATATTTTTCTCAATAAATAAATTGTTCAAAGTTGTGGTTGAAGTCTACTGACGATTTGGTAAAAGCGCCAATGAAATGCATATATACAAATGCTTAATAACCATCAACAAATAAATTTCATTTAAGCCACTTTTAGTTATATTTAAACAAAACCCTTTTAATTTTTTTTGGTTTTTGTCCGTCTTACAATTTATTTATTAATTAAGAATATTTTCGTTCGTAGAAAATTATTTAAGCCAATGCATTGTTGCAATTTTGGTTATTTTGAAAAAAAAACTAGCGATCAAAGTCTGTCTCAATCAATGGTACATACAGGTGATGTACTAAAGAAGCGCTTCGCTTTTATAAAGTAATGGGGAGCCCTTCTGTTTGTTAGTTTACTACACTGTTTTATGACCAGGCACCCATGACTTAAAGCACTTTTATGTAAAACGCTACGAAAAACATTTTTGTAAAACATTTCAGCACTCTATATCGCCGCTGAAGGGTACTTTTTCCCTTTTCTTACGAAAGAGACAAACAGAGCTACGAAAAGTTAGAGGGTTAAAAAGTAAAAAATATGTTTAGTTCTGTTTTACATAAAAGTGCTGAGCACATCTTATAACTTCAATGTAAGGCTTACGAGATTTTCTATGCCGAGCTAAATGCAAAATGGGGAAAATTCAACTCCACCTAAAATGAATCCCAGATCTTAACATCCAGAGCGCCGATACACGTATATGTTTTTGTTGTGCTCTATCATAATCAATCTGTAAAACCATGTAGTTTTTTTGCAGTATTATTTATAAGTCCTCCTTCAGTTCGTACTTCAGAAAACTATCTCCTCATTCTGCTAGAATATTTATTCATGGATTCGTTTTTGATAAATTTGTAAAGTGCAAAAAAATAGCTGCGAGTAATTATATAAAAAAGAACAGAAACAATATTAATTTAAAATCATTAGCACATATTAAGAAACCTAACTTAATTATCTTTCCATTGATATATAATATGCCATATCGCGCATTTATGAATATATAACAATTTACATTTCAATGTGATCCCTCTTAATAAACTTCACATTTTCTGCATTGATGTAAAGCAGTGCTTACTATTCACTTCTCATAATTCCACAGACCCTGTAAAACAACTTCTTCGTTAATTTTCGTTGTTATTCGTGGATCATTCGCGTTTTGTTGTAAAATTATAAAGTTTTTACGCTTAAGTAAACTTTGCAAACGTAAAATTGCATTATTCAAAGTGACCAGAACCACGTTCGATTAAATGTGTGATTTGCGATCAGAGAAAAGTATTAAGGCAAACGCAGTGTTGCCGTTTTGATTATTTTCAAACAAAAAATTTTTTTACAATATTTTACTTTTTTGTAAGTCTAACAAGTTATTTATCAATTAAGAATATTTACGTCCACCGAAAAGTATTTAAGCAAACGAAGTGTTGCCGTTTTGATTATTTTCAATCAAAAACGTGTTCTTAAGATTTTGTTAGTTTTTTGTTATATATTGATTAAAAATTTGTTTGTTCACAGAAAAGTATTAAAGCCAACGCAGTGCTGCCGTTTTTGGTTATTTAAAAAAAACACCTTTTAAAGATTGTTTTAATTGTTGTCCGTCTTCCAATATATGTTTTTAATTAAGAATGCTTTCGTCTATAGAAAACTATTTAAGCCAATACAGTGCTACCATTTTTGTTATTTTGAAACAAAAACTCAATAGTGAAAAAGCTACTCAATAGCGACCAAAGTCTATGTCAATCCTGGGTACATTTAGGTGATATACTAAAGGAGCGCTTTGTATTTAATAAGTGATGTAGAGCCACTCTGTTGGTTAGTTTCCTACAATGTCTCATGACCAGGCACCCATAACATATTTGAGTAAACATGCGTGATCTAAACAATTCTGTCCATGAGTGTATTAGTGTTTTCATGAGACATTTCAAAGTTGTCGGGAATGAACGTGCGCGATCCAATATTATGTTTACATGTGGATAAGTAGTCGTGAGGGAAGAGGCAGTCATGCAGACGTACTATTTATAAACTAATATCCTAAAATAAATATAAAGTATTCTGAGGTTTTTATTTTTGAAAAATATGTTGAAATTGATTGAGAAGGTCTGATAACCTTTTCATCCTCACTAGATGAATGCTCAAGCCAAATCTTCAGGAAAGGTTTTCTAAAGACCAAGGACTAGAAGTTTGCAAAAAATCACAGAAAACTTGCAGAATAATTAATTTACAAAGCAAATAACTTGTAAAAAAATCATCTTCCGAGAAAATACGCATATATTAACATTTCTAGCAAAAAGTTGATACATTTGCTCAATGGCTAATATAAATAAAAGTCAAATCTTCAAAATAAAGGACAAAGAACTCAAATAGATTAACTGGATAAAAAATTTTTATTTATTTTTAAATTTCAATAAAATATTCGTCACATTTCAGGCTTTATTAATAAATCACTTAATTCTTTAATACAAATCTGTCTTCTAAGACTTAGAACTAGATTTGTTTTTATTTACCCAGTAAAATATGAGAAGATTCAATTGAATATTAAGAAAGTTGCATATGAGGCATAATTCTTCAAGCGGACAAACAAAAAAATTTGTTTACCGAAATTTTTTTATATATGGCATAACTATAGTTCTAGTAGGTATAATGTATGATGTTTATTTGTCGAGTTATGAGGGCGAAAGTGTTGCCGTTTTTGACAAAAAAAATTGTTATTATTTTGAACTAAAAGAAATAAAATAAAAAGATTAAGATAAATTATTGTTAAAGGAAATCGTCTGATATTTTCAAGAAAGATATTTAAAAAAATTTCTTGATCAAAACCGGAAATTTTTCTAACTTCTTATTTTTTTACCAAAATTATCCTAGGGTGTCCTCATTATACTATAAATGTTTAAAAGGGGCTCTCCATAAGTTTAGAAGTTATGCAAATTTCTTTACATGAACCACACGGTTTGGTCATTGTTGTAGAGAATAGTGAAGTGATTATATGTGTGTGTTTATATTTAAGTATTTGCTGAGCACTACTGCCGCATTAAAAAAATCTGAAAAACACTTGTTTGTAGTTAGTCAAAATTAATTCTAAAATTTATTTATAAAAGTACTTGCTTGTATACTAAAATATTCATTTGGTCAGCAATATTAGTTAATAATAACAATATATTCCCACGATTCATTTGCACAAATATATTTTCATTAAAAACATTAGTTTCTGCTGACCAATCATAAAGTGCATTGATTTACAAATGCATGTGAACTTATTTTAAAGAATAAAGTTACTTTAAATAAGGTTCTTAAATTACTACAGTGGTGAGCGTAAGTGTAGATGCATTATATATTACTAGCAGTGGTGAGCATAAGTGTGCACACACTACAATAGAAGCGAAATAAGATATCGTGTAAACGTTTCGTTTTAAGAATTACATGTGCTTAGCACGCTTATGTAAAACTCAACGGGAAATAATTTGACGGAATATTTTAACCCTGTAGCATTTCGCTGCATGGGTTTTTTGACCCTTTCTGAAAAAAGGGCAAAAAGCTCCCCTTCGGGGTCATGATAGCGGGCTGCAATATCCAACAAAAAATTTTTCTTATAAAATTTTATTATAGATCTTAGAAGACAATAAATTGCTAAGCTCAACTGGAATGACAGATATTATTTAGTTTAGCTACTTCTCATGCTGGATATTAGTCAGCAGGAGCATAAACTATTAAACCAATTTATTGAATATAAGAGCTATTTCTACTCCTACTTAAATTGATGTTGGCTACTAAGAAGTTCTCCATGTCTGATTATTAGCTCCAAATATTACTTGCTCTTTTTTAATTTTAACTTTAACCTTTGAACAAAAATATCAGAAATATTATAACTTTTATTTTTAACCAAATACATATCGGTCATATTTTAACTTTAATCGTCATATTTCACAAAAACTATTTTTGAAAAATTCTTAACAGTTACGGTCGCTGATTCAAAGCACAAAAAACTTATGAATTGAAGATAAACTTAGGTTTTCCTATAGAAAACTTTTACATAAAAAAGGTATTGATATTTCTGCACAAAATTTTCTTTTTCCCTTTATGAAGCAGCGTTGTGTTTCTGATGTTTTAAGCGAACTGTCGAATGAGAATGAGTTTTGAGTTGAACAGAGTTTTAAGCGGACGAAACAGCTTTACATCTAGTTAAATAGTAAAAATCCATAAAATAAAAATACTAAAGTCTGCAGATTCGGTTAGACTATTTTTAAAAGCTAAGCAGACGATTTTCTTTTTTTTACGATCTGGCACCCCGATTGTGGTATCTATATAACATGAACAAATACTAGAAAAGCACAGCTAATTACATTGTGCACATTGTGTAATGTATATACAAGGTGGATAAACGCTTTTGATGTACTGTATATGTTGATTTATTCTACAGCTTTGTTATTCTATAAAATGTGTACATGTTTTTGTTGTGATACTTCGAAGAAGTGTTCATGCATTGTCATTTCATGTGTTCTACACGTGTTCGAGTAACTCGCTGCAGAGCTCTAATGCGAAGTTTGTCAATGCAAGAATTGTCAATTCCTTATTGAAAACTAAATTCTCTTTTTAGGTTTATTTTTTATATGACGTTTGTCAATTGCCGCAATAAATACTGCCACGTGGAAACGTAGGGTAAACAACAACTAGTCATGCAACTAAGCAAAACAGTGCATTTTAGCAATGATTAAGCAAATAAACACGAATACACTTAAACAACAAATTACTTCTAATAAATTAAATATTATTTCCAATCAAAATTGTGACATGTTGATTTGACATTCGTATTTTTTTCAGTGTGTATAGAGTACACTTTACGTTTATCGACTACACGCGATTTATACACTTACACTGCACAGTGGCGATATTCGTGAACTTATTGGTATAAATCAGTAACTTCGAAACTAAATTTCTCACCTTTGAGTGTATTCTCAGCGAGGAATGCTGTTTTTAAATATAATATAATTTTTTACAAGAATATGTCGCAAAATTCCCGTCATAATGAAATTGTCAAAAATGTAAGTGTATCTTTATATACTAGAAACTTTTTGAATTAATTAACTTTTGGCATTGTTTGCAAAATCAGCGGTCAACAAATTGGATGACCTTTTTCTGTAACGCGTGCGGATGATGTTAATATTTTTCATATTTTTCTGTTTTAATTTTTTTTTTGTTCTTTTGTCTCCTGTTTTAATAAGAATTTCATTTATTAACATTCTTGAAAAAAAAAACTTATGAATAATGAAAATTTCACCAAATTGCAAAAGGTTATTATAATTATATATTTTTTTGAACAAGAGGAATGAATATAAATTTGTTAAAAATATATTATATTATATCATAATTATTTCATTTAAATATGCCTACAAATGTAGATACATATCCTTTTTTAAAGCCGTTATATGATGTAAATGTGTGTCACATAATTACGATGTGTAAAGGACTTATTTGAAATATATTAAAGCAATTAGGACAAGGAGGTAGCCGAAGTTAATAAATGTTTGGAAACGAATATATAGCTTTCCAAAATACATTCACACAATTTCATTTATTTGTAATTTGTGGTTTGTAGAGATAAAGTTAATATTTATCTGTGGTTTTCTTGAATAAGCGCGTATGTGTAAAGACCAAAATTTTTAAGGAAGCCGAAATACTTTTTTTATAGTCACTTAAATATATGTTGTAAGAAGAAAATGTCAGACAAAAAATCCTTAAGGGTAAGATCCTGGAGACTAATTAAAAAAGCAATGTTCTAAGTAAGGGCACTAAAAGTGTGTGCGGAAAAAAAGCTTATGGCGATAGCAATTGTTTACATTGAACTAACTCAAGCACACAAGCCAACTGATTGTACCACAGATATATTGTATTCGGCATATTTTCGTACGACTCGTGTATTTTACGAAAAATTTTGTGATGCGAAACTACGATGTAAATATTTCGTTACATATACGAAAGTTTTCATGATTATGTTATGTAACACTATTTCAGTGTATAGGCTGGTCCGTGTTCTGACGAACGCTTCGCACAAGAGGTACCAGATCTTTGCCATTCAGATTGCTGAGCAAATATTCGCCTGATACTTGCTAAGCACTTTGTAACGCGTCACTGAACGATTTAAAGAAAATTGTTGCTTAGTATTTTATATCCCCACAAGCACATAAATGTGACAACAAATATTCGCCCTTATTCCAATTGTCGTCGTGGACACAAAATGATGTTATCTTGCGTTCTCTGTTTCAAATTGCTATTCCAATTGTCGTTATCAACATTTATCGATGACTGTCAATATGTACTTGCTAGCCTATAAGAATATTTTACATTGATATTGTATTGAGACGACACAGAAGTATTTTGAAGTACGAAAAAAAGTATAAGATATAAATAGAATGGGGACCAGTTATAAAAGCTTGTAGAAGAATAGTTAAATATCATTCGCAAAATTATTATTATTTGCAAAAAAAAAACTAAATGCGAAAATCTATATCAAGACTTGAAATTAATTAAAAGTCGCTCAAATGCTAAAGAAACCAAAAACTTGTAAAAAAGAAGCACGCCTATTGCGCAAATATCAAAAATTTGCAAAAACTCTCAATATTAGAAAGAAGCCCTATAATGGATCAAAACTTGCGAAAACTGTAAGGAAACCAAGAATTGGAGAAAAGTTGTGAAAGTTATAAAAATTCAAAACATTTGCAAAAATTTTACGCTTACAAACATAAAAAGAATTTTGAAAATCTGTCCATAAATGCAGGGATTATACGATAATCAATCAATTATACGGTAATCATTGGCGTAGAATTACTGAAATATATATTAAAAATTATTAAACACTTCTCTAGGTTTGGTAAGAGATACAATATAGTATTCAAATCGTAAATGTATCCCGTTTACTTACAGAAATCATTACAATTTTTCCAATAATTGCCAAATTTTTGTTCATTACGTAAAAACCGTAAGCGAAAAAGTACGAGTGTGTTTATTTTATTCTGATGACATATTTTTGTATTTTCTCTAACAAAATATAAAAAGTAGTACATAAAAAATTTTAAAAACCTTTTGATACTGGGTCCAGTTGTGCATACAATTAGTCCAATAGCCCATCAATCAGCAACATGATTTTTAAAAGTTTTAGACCACCAAAAAACTTTCATATCGATGGTCATAAGTTGGCAACACGTAACTGGGTTTTACAAGTTTTCAGTAGGAGAAATTACGTTATAAATATGCTGAAAGTATTACTAGCATAGAAATAAAATAGCTGAAATTTATTTAGTACATACTCACAACTAATTTCTGTTATATTATTTTTAGAATGGGAATATTTTCTGCGTTTTGTGAAAAATAATAAAAATTCAGTTACAAGTTGTCAATGTATGACCATCGATATGATATCCAAAAGTTTATAACGACCCTTAACCGCAAGAAAATTGGAATCCACAATTTCAAAATTTTATACTAAATGCATACTTCTTTTATTTTAAAACGTAATATTTCTTTAATATTGAGTAAATTATACTATTTGCTCTGATGTATGTATATGAAATGCTTTAGGTTTTATTGAATTACATTTAAGACGATGTATGCTTGTTTGGATACGATTTTTTGCTTCATGACACATATTTTTCATAATGAAGTTAGTCAAGGTTAATTTCGCGACAAGTCAAAATTTTCACGACGATTGTTATCAATTTTAATTTTGCAGTTCTCTACTTGAAACAAAGAATTTTATATTTTGGTGTGATTATTTCGAACTAATTTGCCTTTGAGTCCAAACGATTTTATTGCGCAAAAGGCCGTAACGTGATATTCAGAAAGAATTAAACAGAATAATTATTCCAAGGAACCAGGGAAACATTTCCAAAAATAACGTTGTTCTGTTCTGCCGTGTATGTTGAGAATTTTCTTTTGAAGAATACCTACACAAAAAAAAATATGTAAAAAATAATTGAAATATAATTCTATGTAAAATACACAAAATCATTCAAACAGGTTGTCGATTTACAACAAAAAGGTTTAAATTTGCTAGTGCATTTTTTAGGGTAATTAGGAATGATAAGCCATTGTTCATATAACGGTACATTTGTGTTTTTGATGTACGAGTATGTGTATACATTTGCTTCTCTTTAAAGCACCATCCAAAGTCGATTATAAGATTCGTCTAAGGACGCCGGAACAAAGCCGATGAAACATTGGGAGCAAAAATGGAATAAATTGTTTTATTGGAATCTAAAGTAAAGAAAAAATCTGATCATAAATAGCGTAAATAATAAAACACAGAATATAAGTTTTTTGTTTTCATCAGACTTAGGTCCATTATGGCTTAAAATTTTTATAATCGCAAGGACTATTCAATGAAATTATAAAAATATAATTATTTTTTTATTATTTATGGTGTAAAACAGCTTCCGAAAAGGCACCAATTGGTGATGAACTTTAAAAATTTCATAGAATTTAAACTTGTATCCATTCTAACTTGGTCGCCTTTTATTCGATCGGAGCCACTATTCGACGCGTAATTTAGTCAAAGGCTTCAAATAATATACAATTCATTTTAAACGAACCAGCCTTTGATTGTGAATGACACTTTAACAAGAAGTATACACCGAAAAACGAAAATGAAACGTTATATTATGCACGAAATGAAATTTTTTATTCCTTTTTTGTGTTTAGCACATCATAATTATTTTAAAAAAAATGCTTTAGAAAATTAAAAACTTCAGAAAATAAAAGTTTGTAGAGCAGTGTTATTAAAAGCAATAGATTTTTTAGTGGTATTGTTAGTTAGGAAAATCCATAACCGGATTAAAAATTTCATCAAACAAATTTTCACCGTATTTTCGAAAAAAATTTATGGGACTATCCTTCAATCAAGCCCTCTCAAACAAAAAACAAATTCTAAACCGGTTCAAAAATGACAGAGTTATGCGTATACAAATATAAAAAACATACACACAAATTGATAACCTCTTTCTTTTTAGAAGTCTGTTAAAAAATGATTTTGTTCTACAGTGTAAATATTCGCAATTTTCGGAAAAACTAGGTGATTTCATTTTATTATGATTAAACCTAATATTTATCCATCAATTTTCGTGAAAAAGCTTATTTTATTTATAATTTGTTAATAAAAATGTTAAGTTTTAGCCTCTTTCGATTTTTCATATATTTAAAAAAAAATTGAAAATATCCAATCTTGCCTAAAAAAAAATCAATTTTTCATCTAAATAATTCCCAGACTATTGAGTTTGTAAAAAAATATAATTCCAGCAACTCAAAGGCAGTTTCTTTTCAAGTTTTTTGTGGTTTTTGTAATAAAATTGGATAACCCTTTTTTCCAAATTAGGATCAAATCAGTGAGCAGCGTGTCCAAAACTCGATTTTTTACACAAATCAGATAATTTTACTTTATTGTGAATAAAATTAATATTTATCCATTGGCTTTATGATCAAATTTTAAAAGATAAAAATATTTAATGTTAAATAAAAAAATATATTTTTCATAATTGCAGTCTGAATAATTCCGATAACATTGAGAATATAAAAAAAGAATCTTAGAGCAGCTTAAAGCTGTCTTACACTATCTCCCAAGCCGTTCGACTTCTGTACAAAACGCAACCCTGAAGAACAGCACATTATATCAGGGTTGCATTTGTGCAGAAGTCGAACAGCTTGTATAATAGTCTAAAAACAGCTTTAAAGATAATTTTATTTAAATTTTTTAAGTGTTTTCTAATAAATTTGGACAACACCTTTATAAGTGATGATAAAATCAGTAAAGCAGTCTCTTCAAAAATGCCAAATTCAAAAAAAAATTAATAAAAAAAATAGCAACTTATCCATAGAATTTAAAAAATCGACTGTTTTTGTAGTTAGGGCACCTATTCACACAGCAAAAAAAAAAAGATAGTGGTACTCCTTGGCATTTTTCTTGTTGCATAGTGTTATTATCCACTTGGTGGTGAAAGCAAGTTAGTTGCTCGAACTTATTCAAAATCTTTAGTGGAGTTACTGTAGACTTCACTTTTTTAATAATTATAAGCAACTTACATATTCAATATCTTCTCTATAAGAACTATACAATAAATGTCAGTAATAATAAGTGTTTGAAATGTTACTACCAAAATTCACAGTTGTCATGTATAAAAATCATATAGAATTAAAAATGATTTAAAGTTAAATTCTTCATGTAAGACATCATGGTTAAACTCTTTAAATTCTTGAAATTTATTATACAATTTATTTACAATAACAACTACATACACTCTGGAGATATTATCTTAAATGGGATAAAATCAGCAAATGTCAAATAATAAATTTTAAACGTTTTTTTTAACGAATGAATAGAAAAATGTTGTAAATACATTTAACCCACAATCTAGAAAACGCTCACACTCCTGACAGTTGAACCCGCATTTTTTATACAACATGAATAAAAACAGCAACAGGGAACAAGGTAACAACCCTACGCCCTAATCATATCTTATACATATATATGATAATGCTTTATTTTGTGCTCTATTAAAGTCATATAAAATCTATATGTATGCAGGTTTAAATAACTTTTTCATTTATTATAATTTTTCTCATTTTTAATATTTGAAGAAATGGATGTTGTTCTTTCTAGCAAAATTTGTTGTAACAAATGAAAAAGTGGAAAACAAGAAAAAATTAGATTTGACATGTTGCACATTAAAAGATAAGAAACCTTGCAATCACAAATATCAACAGGAAAAACAAGAAGGTTATTGTAGCTTCAACACTTTCTCACCCTTAGCTGAAATAGATTTTGTTTTCATTTTAATACAAAGCAAGGGAAACTTGTTGTGGAAGGGAATTTAAGAATTAAGTAGACCATTGAATACCTTATAAATAGTAAAGTTATTAATTTTTAAGGTTTTATGCGAACTACAACAAAAGTACCCACTAGAAAGTTTAAAATAAAATTCTGTCGTAAAATAGTCGCAGGCCATTAGGGAATAAGGCATTCGAAAAATGCAGCATAAGCAAAAATGTTTGTATTTTCCAACTTGTTGGACTTTTTCTTTCATTATTAAGTACCAGATCAGTAGGATAAAAAAATAGATTTTTTACTAGAGATGTGCGCGTGAGTGAGTTTTCACTCACGATTACGCACGATCGCGAAAAAAAATATTTTTGTCACGCACGCTCACGCACAGCAAATTTTAAGACGCTCACGATCGCTCACGATCAAATTTGATTTTATCTCGCGCGCTCACGCACGACAAAAGCTTAAGCTTTCACGATATTTATTTTTTTTATATCCCACAAAAACACAAATCGAACATTAAAGTTTTAATAATTTTTTAGTGTTCATATGAAAACGAGCTTTTGAAATAATATCCATGGGGATACTCATTGTGAGTGTACATTTTGGGTTTTTCATTTTCTTTTTTTAACTTTACCAATTTAATTAATAGAAATATGAGAAGGTGTTATAGTTTCCACCTCATTCAATGGATTCTAATATAAAATAAAATTTTTTTAAAATTTTTGTGGAATGAGCGTTACCTACATTTGCTTTCACGGTTGTTCTGGGAATGACTTTTTGAAAGCAAATCAGAAATTTCTGAACGGATAATGCTCTCCATATCGTTTCTGCCCTTCCGCTGCTGTTAACTTTTTTTACCACCCTAAAATTTATAGATAATTATACTTAAGAATTTTGTTAACGTAATGCTCAATATATTTTCATACGAATTTAATATTTTTTAGAACCCATTATATTTTGAATTTAAAATAATTCAGATGTATAATCTTCGATAAGTTTTAACATAAACTCCTTATTTACACACTAAAAATTGTCAATTAAATTAAAAAACTACAATACATTATTATTGATTGATGAAACTTTTTGCATTTTAAACTATTTAACAAGGAAGGGTAGTGCTATGCCGCACATCCACTTGGAGACCCAGTTGGATCCATTGTGATAACTATCTAACAAAGTTCGCAAAACTTTTAAATATTTGGAAGTGCACCACCCTACGCTGTTGTTTTATTAATTAAACTGAATATTGAAGCATGCTAAAAACGAGTAACGCTCAATACACACAACTGCAAACTACAACAATTGCTTAAAAAAAGTTATAATTCCTATTATTTTTCAAATATTTGATGCAAAACACCATACAATTCCGATACATCAGTTTGTATGAAGAGAGTATAAACAGTATTTTCGTGTTACATTAAAAAATCTTATGTACCTTTATTTATATATTAAATAATATATTAAATTATGTTGGAGTAGATTTCATTTTAAAATGGATGCGTTTATTGTATGAAATACTTTCAATATTTTCAAAGCCATTAACCCATTATAAGTGAAATGAAATTTTAAGCATTTTTCGCCTGGCTTTTTACGTAAAAACACCGATATTTTAAGGACTGGACAATATGGCGGTACTCAATATTTTATTTTATAGGGAACCTGCCAAGCTTTCATTTGGTGTATATTTGTAAGCTGTCATCTATTAAATATGAAAGTTATGTAACTTCTAATATTAGTTTATGTACCAGATTTGCAAAATATTTCGTAAAAACTCGTATCACACAGAATCTTTAGTAAGTGACGCCGTGGTGCGAAATATCATAGAAGACAAAATCTTTGTGTCCGCTGTTTCACTAAATAAGCGATATATCGTATTTCAAACGTTTTGACTTTTTGTGCGCTGGGTTGTCTTCAGCTTACAAACATATTTTTCCTGATGTCAGACATGTCGGCATAAAAGGTTCACTGGGTTTCTTTTGCTGTCGACACACCTAATTTCGGTCCGAAGTAAGGCAGAAAGTCTGCACAAGATGCCGAATTCGTATTCGAAGACGGTCCATATGCGTGGTTAACAAGAAAACGAACCTCTTTGTCTGAGAAAATTCTAAAAACTTTGCCGAAACTCTCTGTACGAATTCTGACGAATCTTTTAAGGAATTTTCGACATGTCGCAGAAAACTCGGATCTAAAATTAGAAACTTATCAGAAATGTCGTATAAAATTCGCAAATTAAATCAAAATATTGTAGGAGTAAAGAGGAAATTTTTTTCAGCAAGCTACGAAATGTAATTTCGTGAGTGCGTGAAAATTGCATTTTTAAAATCAAGCGCGGTATTTAATTTGTAAATACACACTCACGCACGATTGCGTGATTATTTTTTAATTTAATCACTATTACGCGTGAGTCACGCGTGAATCACGCCTGACACGAAAAATTCACGACATTTGCACATCTCTAGTTATTACCACTAACATTTCAATCTACAGCACAATATATGACTACTTGGTGGTCACCCTCAGTGACATCTGATATCACAAAAGAAAGCAGATACTGAAGAGCTAGTAAGGAAACCAGGCGAAGTCTGTCACTACTGTATCATTTATCTAAAATAAGGGCTTTTGCAGTAACGGAAGGTCGTTCATGCAATGTTTCCATTTTCTCGTTCGCTGCCGATATCGTCAACAATTTTACAGAATGCGACATACACTAGACTTTGGAGAGGTACGTGTTCGGTAAAACCTTTGCAACATATGCAACTTTTGATCACTCTACGCATATGTATAATAAAACTGTAATAATATCCTGTTCAGTCATGGATTTTTAATTGAGATAATTTAATTTTACTTGAGCAATTAAATTTACTATAAAATTGGCCAAATAATATAAACAGTTAAATTTAGTGTTCACACATAGTAAATTAAGCTTACTCAATTAGCACTTGACTTGCCAACGGTGTAATAAGCAATCATCTGACGTTATACTGCCATCTGTATACTACTGTTCAAAAGATACAGCTTAGTTTCAAAATTACTTTACCTGATAGAATACCTTTTCATTTTTAATTTATTTTTTATCATTCTTTACTATTGCCTTTAAATTTTGCTGTTGCTGTGAAAATTTTAAGAGTTTGCCTCTTACGGTTACATATATAGTCAAAATCACATTAACTGATAGAATACCCTTTAATTTTTATTTTGTTTAAATTTCAGTATTTATTGGTGTAGCCTATATAGAAAATCACTAGCTTTGAAAATGTCAAGTTCTATATATCAAGTGCCTGTATATTACATAAGTATTTCAACATATTTCGTTACCCGCTTTAGAAAACTTTTAATTTTTAACTTTTATAAATTTGTAGTATTTTTTGTTGTAGCGAACATAGTTACCTCCATAAATGCTGTGAAAATTTCAGATCCGTGTCTCTTACCTTTCTCGAAATAGAAGCCTGTGATAGACAGACGAACTGACAGACGGACAGACAGACGGATGGACGGACAGCGTAACGAAAACATTAGGTTCTTTCTCGCCTTTGATATACAGAAAAAACTTAATTAAATTTTCTGTAAAGGAATTCAGTGAAATAGTAAATATTTTGTCTAGGAACGGACCTACAAACAACTTTTGTAAGTATAGACAAAAATATCTCAACAATTTCATTGAAAAAAAGACATGTTTTATGTCAGTGAACAGATTGTTTAAGTCTATAAAACAATTTGTCTAAAAATATTTACAAATTGTAAACAAAACAATTTACTAAATCAAACAAAAAGATTTAGTGGATTTTCTGAAAAATATCAAACAGTATTTATTTCTGAATTTATAAAACAAATATTAAACAAAATAGTATACTTAATGAAACAAAAATATTTACTGGATTTTTATATCAAACAAAATTTTTGTCTGTGTCATCATCATCTATTAAACATTTATGAGAGATTTCACTTTGTTATATGTGTTCAAGTCTGAATGTTTATTTAAAGACACAAAAAAATGAATGAGAATTAATGCAACGGCATTAACGAATTGATTCACTCAAAAATCTTTAGTAAACAAAACTGGTACAATCGCATTCCTTTTGCTTTCATTGTTGTTGTGGTTGTTGTTATTTGTGTGTATGTCGCTATCGGGGTTGTTTTTTTCACGACACAGTTGTTCTTCTTTTGGTTTTGCGTCCTAAATAAAATTCAAACAAACAATTCATTGATTATATAAAGGACATTTACTGAAAATAAAATTTTAGTTTTAGACAAACTTTTGTTTGAAAATTTTTTGCTGATAATTTTTTCTGTGTATACGGAACCATAAAATCGTTTTTACGTTGAACTCCAAGCGAACGAAGAAGCAGGCATCGTGGAACTTAATATAGTGATTTCTCACATTGACCGAATATTTAATAACAGTTACGACAGTCGTCGCTGAAGTATTTAGCCAGTTAGTTTAAAGCAAGTAAAGATATAGAAGTCCAAGGTCAATAATGAACCGAACCAGTCACTAACAACATAATATTTTTTTTTTGTGTCAGTGCTAATGCACATCACAATGATCAGCTTCATCGGTACTTGTAACATTACCCTAAGTCTAGACGTGGCAATTTTTATGGCACTGGTCAGCCGTGAGTAAAAATTAGCCCATTTTTTCACAAAGGGCTAATTGGTATTGGTGCAATTTTACATCCTAGGCAGCGAAAAAAAATAGTCCAATACACATGAACGTAAGTGACAAAAATTAGGTCATGCAAGATCGTGAAAGTTTAAAAGATTTTTTTCGAGTCCGTACATGATAATGATTAGAAATATGGGCTGGTAACGCCACTAATAGCGTATTCAACTATACAGAAAAAAAATCCTCAAAAGCAGTTTCACTATGATAGTTTTAATTTAAGTCCATAGTATCAGATTATTTGAATGTAGGGTGCATTTTGATATTTCAAACGGCTTAGAGAAAAACCACTGACTGTTAATACTAAGATTTACTGCTGTTTTAAGTTGTACAATACTGTGTAATAAGAACATTTTATCATATTTTTAAGAAGAAAATAACTTTTTACAAATCAAACAGTAACAAATCCTAAACTAAAATTTTTCTTTAAATTGAAAGAAAGAAGAAAAAAAAACACAAGATAAATTGTTTTACTCCATGATTTAGAAACTTTTTTTTAGTGTTCTGTATCTTCCTAAACATTTATTTCTCAAACATCAAAAGTAATGAAAAAAGTGTAAGAATGTTTTTTTTTTTGGCAAAAAAAAATCATCAGTAGCAACATGTTGGTTATAATACAAAAATGTTTTGTTGTTAAAAGAAAAAAAGTAATGGCTGTTCTTTTGCCAACAAACATTAATATTAAATTTGATTTGTATTTCATTTGTTTAATAAAATATTTTGTTTTTCAATTTATTTGTTTTTCTGTTTGCTCGTAATCTTATCTTAAACTTTTTGTTGTCTGTTTGTGGGGTTGGAAGTTTTTTTTTTTGCCATTGCGTGTCAATTTTAATATAAATTATTTTCTTTTATATAATTTTATGATTTTATACGTGAATTTACTTTTGATTATGAAATATGAGTTGTTGGTGAAATTGATTTGAATTTATGTTTGTTTGTGTGTATAACTTTTAAGGGAGATGGTTTCCAAAAGTCCTTTAGCTAAGTGTCTTGATAACAGATGTTAAAACCGTACAACATTTTATATTAATGTATGCCTACAGCTTGAATTAAGTAAGAGTTCGGATGAGTGCTTAATGTCAAATACTGCGCTTTAAAACTAAACTTTTTGTTTGCTATTATCCTGACTTGCTAGTTCCTGACAGGGAACAATATATAGTACAATTTTCTCATTGAGGCTTTTATGGAGGTCTTTTTTTATATAACCCATGATATATTCAAAATTTTTACCTAAAAGTTTCATTTAGGTTGGCAGAGGGCTCTACACTCATTAATTTTATTTCCGAATTTTTAACGAAGAAGTGATAACATAGGTTAAAAACCGTTTGATCAAAATTAAGAATAAAAATTAAGTATATTAAGATTATCTTATTATTTTTTTCTCCATGTAAGGTAATTTTTAGGGTTCCGCACCTACAAAAAGTTTATTAACTTTTAAATGTTTAATATCTAGTGTACTTATTCTGATTCTTTTTTTGGTTTGGATCAATTTAACTGTCAAAAGACTAATTGCAATTTCCGTAAAAATAAAAGAGTTTTTCTGCTATTTTTACTGTTAAATAATTAATCCCAAGTACCATACAAATAAATAATTTTTGCCTCATTTTTAAATGATAAAGGCTTATTATTTTATATCTTAAATTATTATTTTATTAATTTTATATTTTTATTCATTGTTTGTTATTTTATTTTCCACTGGGAATCGAACAAAGCTCTCTCAGGTTTGAAATCCAATGCACCAACCAATCGGCTAAGGCATAGTATGTAAACCATTAGCACGAGTCTAACATAAATTTACTCATTTTCATACATTTAATATTAAAAATTAAAAAAACACACGGATGGTCTTGGCTGAAATTGGACATTGATTGACCTTATGGTCAATAGTCTAGCCAGCGTGACCGTTTTGCGACTAAAGTGACAATTTGCCAGTTTTTCAATTGCATTGCCACTTTTAGTGCCCCTTTTTTTAAATTACCTAAATCAGCCACCTTTTGTAACATTATGCCCCTTTCTGCCCCTTTTTTATGAAGTGATACTTTTTGTTTTAGTATCTTAACACAAAAATTTGTTTTTGAGTCTATTATTTATAAGCCTTATGAAAAAAAAACTATTTTGAAATAGTTTATAGATATTAATTATTGCACTAAAATTATTAGAAACTAGCACCCTGATCCACTAGCACGAACAAGAACGTGTTGATAAAAATTTTTATGCAAAGCATGCAGTCTTAAATATTTTTAAAGTGATTTTCATGCAAATTTTTGAGTGAACGTTAGATTTGTTTTTACTAAATCATCCCCTAAGACAAAAGTAATAATAAAGTTTTAAAATGAAATATGTGCGGATAGACGAATATTTATGATGAAACTAATAAGCCGTTTTTGCAAATAGTCACTCATGTTACAAAATTCATTCTTTGTAGGATAGCTAAGAAAGATTTTATTTAAACCCATGATCATTTTTTACTATCACACTAATATTAGTGCTAAAACTTAAAAAACACTAAAAAGTGTGTGACAGAGCAACATTTCTTATACATAAAAGCAAAAATATTTTTGACCGATACCAACAAAGGGAGAATACTATGAATTTCTTTATATTTGTTTATGTTTGCTCCCTCAGAACTCCGTCATTTATAGGATATATTGGTCCACTATTTAAAATTTTTATATTGGCTGACTTTATATTTATTTTGGATTCAGGTATAACCACGTGTGTATGCATGCGTTGTTTAAATAATTCGTTAAAAAGCGGCGTACTTCGTTGGTGCTGAAAATTCTTTCTTTTTTAGATTAAAAAAACCATTAAATTTGATTAATTTTATTTCAAAAGCATTATATGTCCTAGAAATTCATCAAATACTAGAATTTGGTTCAATTATTCCCTTTTTAAAAAAGTGGCCCCTTTTTTTCGCAGAATCCCCTTTTTGGTGCCACTTTTTTCCTCAAGATCCCCTTTTTGTGCAACTTTTTAAAAAATTTCAACGGTTACCCTGAGTCTAGCACACTATCCACTACACAGAAAGAAAAACGCCGTACTAAATTCAAGTCTTCTCTGCTTACTTTGTTTACGAGTCGGACCCAAAAATTTAAGTACGAATAACACCAAAATGTCCTTAAATCAGGAAAACACAAGATAATCATATAAAAAATCTTGAATGAATAATAAAATTCTTAAATTGTGTATAAAAATTCATATTTTAAGCACTATTATTTGTATAAACTTTTCACACAGTCGTAGTGTGTTTGTATTTGTTTGCTTGTTGATAGCAGCGTTTTCAATTCAGTGCTTTTCGCACCGTGTTTAGTGCTTTTTCAACTCTTCGACGCGAAAAATGTTGGACTTAGTGCTCGGTGCTTTTTTAATCTAATTTTTGGTGCTTTTATTTTGTGACGGTGGTACTAGACCCAAAACTCAAAACATAGTTTCTGTATCTAAAAATTTTTTTTCAAGTGTAAAATTCTTTGTTAATGCAACTATTTCCTGAACATAGTTTTTGCAGTCATGCAGAAAAATTAAAAAATTGCATTCGAGCAATTAGTGATGATTCATCTTATGCGCCAAACCCCGTAAAAACGAATTTTTGTAGATATTTCGTTTGCTTAGCACTTCAGATTTCAAAAACTCTCCGTTTTCAACGAAATTTGACGCATCAAGTGGCGTAAGAACTATTCCGATACTTTCTTTTTATAGCCGTCTAAACTTGATTATCTCAGCAATTTCTTGAGAAATGTTCGTCATATTCAAGATTGAATAACTTTAGAGCGCGTCATCTGACATTAATGAATTTGGTGTCATTCGAAAGGTTGCAGTCTCTTCTTAATAAGTAATTATTAAAAAGGACATAGCTTCCCGCTGGAAGATCCTCTAAAATGCCAAATTATCCTGAAAAAGGTATTTGTAGATTTCTGTATATTTTACAGAGTACAACTGACAGGTCTTTGTTTTACAAGGTCTTTAATTAGGGATGAAAACATATTCAAAAGTTACAGTTTTTTCTTTACAATAACCCGATAATTTCTATAAAAAACATGTAGCAATAACTATGATGAAATTTCTTATAATTTGACTTGATAAATTTTATTTTTTATTTATTTATTAATTTATTTATTTGTTTATTTATTTATTTATTGTTTGGTTTCCTGCACAACAATACAAGTCTTATAATTATAGTGCAGGAATATATAAATGTGTATGTTGGAGTATAATGATATAAAATTATATAATAAAATTAAATTAAAAAATGATAATAACATATAAAAATTTAAAAATTAAAAGAGGGAATTTGAAAAGATTAATTATCAAGAATTTTACTTAATGCAAAGATATAGGAGGCATTAGATGTTTTTAAAAATATCAAACAAAAGTTTTCTGAAATGCATAGCGTTGCTGTCAAGTTGTAGGGAGTGTTGAATTATGTTCCAAAGAAGTGTAGCATTTAACATTAACTGCCATTCAGACACTGGGCTATGATGCTTTGGTAAAATGAAGTTCCTTCCTCTAGAAGATCTTGCAAATTGAATGAGGTCAAACAAATATTTGGGTTGCTGTGTGTATATGATTTTATGTAGAAATATGAGAACTTTGGTTTTTAAGAAGTTTTCAATAGATACTCCAAGAATTAATTTAAAGTACGGCGTTATGTGATCATACCTTTTCAAACCGTAAACATATCTGGTGATATTATTAAACAGAACATTAAATTTTACACGGCATACAGGATCACAATTTGCAAAAAGTTCACAGACATACATATGTAAGTCCCGGAATCAGATACGTCTTAGCAAGTAAGGTTCTTATTTTTAGTGAAGTGTATAATTTGGTTATCCACAATGTTCGCAGTTTCAAATACGTCTGTGCAACTAGACCTTGGACATGGTTAGACCAGGTGAGAGCTGCTAAAAATCACACCAAGAACTAACGCAATTTTCTCATTGTTAATTTTAACTTCATTTGGAAAGTTGGACGTAAAAGATCTTTTATGTATAATTAGACATTTAGATTTTTGTGGACTCAAACAAAGACCGTTACTTAAGGCCCACGAATATATCTTATTTAGGTCATGATTTATTTATCAATATTTTCTTGAATGGAGTTTACCGTGCAACTATGATTCAACTGCACATTATCTGCATACATCTGACCTTTGCAGTGCGAGGGTTGCTGATGTAAATCATTTGCGTATAATGAAAACAGAAGTGGTCCTAGAATAGATCCTTGATGTACCCCCTTTAGAAGCGGCAACGAATTAGAACATACTCCATTAAGATAAACTGATTGTGTTCGACTCAATAAATATGACGAAAGCAGTTTTGTTGATGTAGACGTAAAGTTAAATAAGTGTTCCAGTTTGTAGCATAGCGTGTTATAGTTGACTGTATCGAACGCCTTTGAGTGATCAAGAAGAATGAGGAAATTTAGTTTTCCGGCATCAAGTTCGCGTCGTAAGTTTTCACCAACATCAATAAGAAAAGTAACGCAGCAGTGATATGGGCGGGAAACCAGATTGTTTTTCAAACAACAAAGTATTAAAGATTACAAAAAAAAAAAAAAACCAAAACCAAAAGTTTTTGCTGTGATGTTTGTCTGTCTATCTTTCTGGCAACCATAAAACTGCACCTTTAAAATTGATATATATATATCGTTATCCTGAAAAATTGTATTTAATTTAAAGTTTTAAAGTGGGCATGACAACGGATTTAAAGGTTATAGTTGTTTTTTTATTATAGTCCAATAATTTCTATAGGAAAGCAATAATTTTAAAATATTTGATGACGCTCTCTGAAGTTATTTAATCTTGACCAATTTTTTGCAAAAACTCCAGACATGTCCAACGTTAAACGGCTATTAAATAGAAACCATAACAAGTTTCAGACTAGTTATTACGTTATATTTCTAGTTCAAAGAAATTTTAAAAGTTTCTAACATTTTATTCAAAAAGAATTCAAGTCTTATTTATACAAACCAGTAATGAAGAAAGAGAACGTGAATTAATATTAATTCAAACACATACATATCCTCAAATGATTGAAATTTGAAAATTTGCCACTACTAATTTATGTTAAATTAACATTTTGCTGCGCGTTGGTTTTTTTATCTCAAGTGATATTATCTTCTTTCTTTTGTATTTTACTTAAAACAGTTACTTATGGTAAATGCTTGGTACCAATTGACACTGTTATGTCAACAACAGAATGTTTATTTCGCAATTATTTACTAAAACAACAAAACAACAATAGACGTTTCTTGTATAATACAATAAAAGCTTTTTACACTATTGTAGGCATACATGTAGCAATTATATTCACATGATCACCCAGCAGTTTTAGTGATGAGTTATATTAATTCAAAAATGGCATTCAGTCAATTGTCACGTTACTGCCTCTAAGTAATGTATATTGGGACAAGCTCAATTTACTTCTTGTATAATTGTGTTGATAAATTGTTATCAATAAAAGTACTAGGTACATTTTTTATCGTATCGTATATTAATAGGCCACACAATATTTTTTGGTACATTTTTAAGTATCTTATTGTTCACCAATATTGATGAAACATATAGAGCTTAAAAGGTATTTTCCTCCAGAAAAGCTAAAAAACCGGTTGCAAGCAAACCCGGTTATGTATGAAGTGGTCGAATTTCGACCACCGCGGGCAGGATCCTAGTAATAAATAATTCTGAAATAAAATAGACTTTAATAACGAAACTGACCGATTAAATAGCATAAAAATATTCTTCAGAGCTGAAGGGCAAAAGCATAAAATGTTTGACATATTATGAAGCTAATATTTACTCTTATAGAAATAACAATAACAGGACAACGAAAAAAACGAATAGTAAACAATAGAAGAATATTGCAAAAGAGCACAATTCATTTTGATAGACAATGAAAATACAGTCAGATATGACATGACTTGACTAAAAAATTGGCTTAGAAAATAAGCATTTTCAAAAAACATACAAACGTACATGTAAGAAAAAAAAACTCACACATGCATGTATGCGTGTGTGTGCAGTAGAGTGGTCGTAAAAAATTTAATTTTGGATTTCTTCAAGGCTCACACTCCGAATCGATGAGTATTTACAAAAACTACCCATAAATAAACTTCAGGACAATCAGTTGAGATTAAGGCGTGTCGCACGCCCACCAAAATTTGAGCAGCTGCATTTTTTTTTTGCTATCATGTCTCATAACTTTTAATAAATATAGTATTTGGAAAAAAATTACTTATAAAAAGTTGTTGTGTGTGAAGTTGTTTCCAAGAGCAAAATATCGCAAAGCACAATACTATTAAAATAAAAAATAAAAATATATAAATTTAAAATTTTGATAAACATTTTCGTTCCTTAAAACTTTAAGTTGCGTCTGTAGTTATTTTGGCCGCTCAATGCGAATCTGCACTCCAATTTTTTATCAGGTCTAGTTTTCGAATATACCGTTATGTCAAAAATAAAGTCACTTTCACGTAGAGTTTTACTTTTCCTGGAGTTTATCATTTCCCGGGAAATCGGGATATATTTTGAAATTTCCCGGGATCCCGGGATCTGGGGAATTCCCGCTCTGAACGAATTATTGTACTTTAGTAGATTGATTTTTGAAAAATTTACACTCAAAAAATCTATATAAAATAAAAACCAATACAAGATGACAGAAATACATTTTTCTTTAAATAAATATAAAAGTACGTAGCTCTATATGAAAATCAATATTAAAACCGATACGATTTAAAACCGAATATATTTCTGGTCTGCTCACAATTTTCGCTCTGGGTATACATACCCGACTAGAAATTTTCATGCAAACATATTTGGGATCTAACTGGGATCCCAATTCCGATGAAACGCAGAAACGTATTTGGGACTCGATTGGTTTGCTGTGGGGAAATATCAAAATCTGTCAAAAATTTGCTCAAATCGAGAAAATATCAAACTCTAATATTGAATTAAAATCTTTGAAGCTATCCAAGGCACAAAAGTTTGTAACAATCACCTCTGTTGAAGATTATCAAAATATACCATTAAAAATTTGTGTTGGATTTTCCCAACAAAATCCCAATAGTTTCCCACTTGGAAAGAACATATGTTTGTGTTTAATTTTTGTAGTATAAAAAAGAGATCATGTGAGAAATTTAAGCATAATAAAGTTCGGCAATCGGATTGTAGAAGTAAAATGTTAGAAAACGGAAATATGTACCTACGTATTTTCAACGCCTTCTTCAAAAAATAAAAATGCTAACTTTAAAAGGCCTTGAAAGCAAAGTCCTTGAATTTTTGAATGCTATTGCTATTCTTTTTTTATCAAGGAAACTAGACAACTAACTGTTTAGCTTGGAGCGGGCATAAAAGCTTTTTGTTTAGTTTTCCTTTCTATTCTTTGCATTCTGTGATTTTAACACGCGATTTGCTTTTAGTCCTTTGCTTAGATTTCTGGTTTGTTCTTGTATGTTGTTTATTGGAGAATAAATATCAAGTCAGACAAAAAGCTATAAAAATAAACAATAATATTTCTTGTATTTCACAGCAGAAATCTTACAAAATGAGAACAATAAATATGTGAACAAAAACTAAACAATTCGTACACGTCTGCGATTTGTTGATAGTAAATTTATGAACACAAACATTTTATAAATCTAAAGACCATGTTATAGTAGATAATATTAAGAATGTTAAGAACACAAATGATGATTGTCTTTTTGGTAAAACTATGAAATTTTAGTGTTTGTAAGTAAATAGATTGTGGAGAGAATGTGCACCTAGCACTATATTTACAATATAACAAATGTTAAATCGTAATGGCCGTAGATGTCGAAAATGCAAATCGCACTATCTAACAAAAAATTCAGTATCGAAAGTTCCAATCATTCTGATATATTTAGTCCAAATATATCACCATCAGCGTTGTTTTAAGTGCTTTTTCAACTTTTTGACGCGTAAAATTTTAAAATAAGTGCCCTGTGCTTTTTACTTTGAAAGTTCATAGCACCGCTCCTGAACAATTTGGATAGTTGGTGCTCAAAACATTAACGGGAATACTTCTTTGATATTCCCATGTGAAATTTAATCGAATAGGATTATCAATTTGTAAATGCCTGATTTATTTCACAAATATTTTCATTCTGCCCCATTCTACTTGTAATGTAAAGCATTCCAGTACAGAATGAGATTTATCTGTCAACTTAGTGAGCCTCAAAAATCTGCAAGAATAAGTAAGCGTCCAAATTTAAAAGGCTATTTTTGGCTTAGGTTTTAACAAATCTCCTGTAGAAAATAAATTTCAATGGCGAAGTGTCTAGTGGTACAGAAAATAAGTATTTTATTTAGCTTGTGTCTAATTTGAGCCCATAAACTCTGTCTTGGTAATGCGAAACAGACACAACAAGGAAAACTGTCAACTGTCTATTGGATTTCGTTTACCCATAATAATTTCTTTTATATATTTATTTTAAGCTTCAATAACATTCATAAAAATAGTAATCCGTAAACGTTACCTTTGAAATAGTTTTTTATTACAGCAAAAGTAATTAATAAAATAACACCTTGGTAATGGTTAGTTCTTTGAACAAAACAAAAATGCCAAACAAATTTCGCACACAGAACTGAAATGTTTCGTTTTATTTTTGCAAAACCAATTTTCATTATAATGTGTTGGGAGTGTTTATAAAGGATTTTAGGTAAATTGTAAAAAATAGTTTTATTTTATAAAAATATATCAGCACAAAAAAAAAGGAATTAAAATAAGGAGCACTAGCAAAGTGAGCAAAGACTTTCTTTTACAGGAATATGAAATAACACCCTTTACTGCTGAAAATATTTTACAGCACAGAAATGCCATTATTTAGTTGGGTTTTTATACTGAAAAAAAATTTCTAGTAAAAGTGGTAAATGGTAAAATAATCTGAGCAGCCATAATCATAACATAATATTTGAAAATGCCATATAGTCTTTCGACACTAAAAAATTATGAATGGAGAAAAAGTTCGCACTCGCTCAATTACCTTTTTTTTATTATTTACATCTATCCTTTCCTTTTGTTCAGTGTATTAAGTGCACCAAACATCCAACTCTTTCATACGACTTGAGAATACGAAGCCATTATTTTCAGATTTATCCAAGTGTTGCTAAAAAATCCTTTTCAAGCTTTTTGCTTTACTATTTTCTATGTTTTATTATAAGTAGAAGAAAAAAATGTAATTATTGAAAAATAGTTAATGACAACAACGTACAACAAATAATTTTTATGAAAAACTAACAGAGTACAAATGTATGTGTGTGTAAACGACAGTGTCAAAATTCAAAATATATTTGTTTGGAAAAGTATAATGTGTATCCTTAACAAGGACAACATGTAATTTTTAGCATAATAAAAGCAAAAAAAAAAATGAACTAAAATAGAAATTTATGAAATTTAAATGAAAAATTCACCCTAAAATGCTTCTAAGGTTGTACAATATTTACAATATGATTATAAAACTTTCATCTGCCAGTATGGATATATAAAATATTTTTACGTTCTGGCAACAAAAATTGCAATAGTTGATTTTTAATTTTGTGTTTTAAAACAATCAATAAATTCTAATCAGACGTAAGAAGAGCATCTGCAACTGTAGTGAACGGTATTTTCCAAGAATCGGCCATTCCTTAAACATATAGGAATAAATTAGATATATTTACATGAGAAGGGTTGAGGTAAACGAAGGTAAAATCATTATTTTATTAAAAAACAGTATATCGGGTATGTTCTGTGTTGCACAAAAAATAAAATAATGTGCATTTTTTTACATAATTTTATTTTATTTTTATTTTTTTTTTTTTTTTGAAACGCAGAACATGTCCGAAAATAAAGAAAACTGAAAATTAATCTTAAAGTTTATAATTTTAATATTGGTCTCATTGTTTGTATGTTTACCTTTCCGCTATCAAAAAATATGAGTTTACTGATTTCAGCCCGCTATTCGAAAATCGAGCTTTAATCATATTTCGATGTTTTAAGGTCCTAGGAAGCTATTTTGATTATTTTAGCGATGATGGCTGTATAAATGTGCGTATGTACTACGCACATACGTACACACATGTAAAATCGTCGAAAACCAGGTTAATTTAACATTTTTCGGTAGAGATTTTACTTCATAGGCGTTTCATTTTAATTCAACATGATTTACAATAATTTTGAAGGAAAATGTATCCATTTGAATTAACTATTTTTCATATTGATTTAACATTGCAGTACAGTTAAACCAAAATGAAGTTAAAACTGAAATTGAAAACTGAAGTTGAAACAACGTGAATTTGATGTTGGAACAACACGAACAATCATGTTGAATCAAAGTTATTTCAAGTTTAAACAGCGTGTATTGAATATTGAAATAATACTAAGAATCCTGTTGAATTATAGTTATATCAAGCTGAAACAACATTTAACAGTGAAAAATTTAAAATCAAAGAGATTTAAGGTTAGATTAATAATTTTTCATTTAAAATCAATATGAAACAATGGTAATTTTAAACCAACAGCAGTAAAGTTTCGCTGGTAATTCCTTTTTTGTCGTCTACATAGACGACACATGTAAGAATAAACAACAACAAGTCACACAACTAAGCACAACAGTGAACTGTAGCAATGAACAAAGCAAATAAACACTAACACACTTAAACGACAAATTATTTCATGTAAATTTAATATGATTTCAAATCACAATTGCGTCATGTTGATTTTACATTCTATTTTTTTCTGTGCGTACGAATGTGCTGCACTTTGATTTCATGTGAATATCGGCCGCTTAGTCACGATAGATTCCTTATAAGTTCGAAAAAATCTAAAAAAGGTTTTTTTTTAAATTATTATTTAAAGAAGTTAAGAGAATTATTTATATTCTTTGAATTGCATTGTACTGTCGCTATCGGAAAATTATACCAAAATTTCAGAATCTAGTAAAAATACATTAATAATAATCCACAAAAAACATATAGCTTAAGCTACTCGAAATATATTTCCGTGGTTTTCTTGAATAACAGCATAGATTGACTTGATTTTAAGTTACTAATGCTAAATACACTCTCAATCACTTTTGTTGAAAATTAGGTCGATAATAGTCGGCAGCACTTTACCGATTACTATCGACCTAAAATTACACACGCATTATTTTTGAACAAAATGTTGTTATTAAAAAAGCGATAGGGTGCATGCAGGTTTGAACCGCGACCTCCTGACTGATAGTCTGACGTATCTACCATTCAGCCATAGCCGTATTATACTTTATGTTAAATTTTTTGCACTTGGACAACAAAAAACAAGTTTGTGAGTGTTGGATTATTAATCAGTTAGGGAAATTTCGGCAAAGACCAAAATTGAGTCACAATAAAAAGAATGCATGGCACGGATTTAAATAAAATTCTGGTATTCTATTTGCTGGCAAAAATTAATTAAATAGCTGATGTTTCCTTGTAAAAAGCATCCACCTTCATAGGTGGTAAAAGTGAACAAGAACGCTGATGAGACGCTGTAGCGGACTGTCGAAATCAGTAGTACTGATCCGTTCTGCTAATCTGATTTGAATATTCCAACACTCCACTCTTAATAAAAATAATTTGAATTTATATTAATTCAAAAAATATTGAACTGAAAGCCGAAATAATAAAACTTTCAGACGTATACCAATTCAGTTCAAAAATAAAAAATTACGTAAAAATAATTAAATTTCTTTAATTTGAAAGGTTTTTTCTTTAATAAAATAACTAAAAAATCGATGTAATTTTAGACAAGAAGAAATTTTCAACACAAATTTATGATCCTAAATTTGAAGTAATGTTTTAGAGTGTAGCTCTTTCCATGAAAGCAAAAACTTTGAGAATATCATGGACCAGACTCAATATTTTTTGTGCAGATACAACAGATCTTCTATATATGTATCTGTGGTTTTCCTAAATAGCAGGGTAAGTCGTCTTAAGCTAATTTTGAGTTATTAATGCAAGAAACAAAGACGCTTGACACAGCATTGATGTGAAATTATATCAGCTTTATGATAATTTTTCTATCGATGTAGCAGAGAGTTATATATATCGTCCGGTTCAGCTGTAATATGGGGAAGTATTTTTGAAGCAGACAACCCAAACAAAAATTTTAATTTCAATTGGTCCTTTCCGGCCTTAAACATGAAAAAAAAATTTTCTTAATTAAATATTTTTTTTAAACGACGAGACAATTTCTCATAAGAGTCCCTTATAATCCTTTTTTTTGAATTTTTTCTAGCTGCCAAATATCAAGAAATTGCGGCAAAAAGAAATTTTTGGGCTGTCCACTTCAAAAAAAAAAATGCTCCAGATTTAGTACTGGACTGTGATATATTAGTATGGACTAGACTTTGTTTTAATAAAGTTATATTGTTTATATTACTCTATCATGTATATAATTACACTAAATACTTTCTTTGAACAGCTTATGTCTAAGGACATAAAACAAATTTTGTATTTTTTTCGAAAACTACTATAAAGCTGGTGTAATTCTGGTTGTCGCCGCGTAAAAAGGCGATCAATCATAGCGACAACAATGATTGATCACCTTTTCTCGCCTTTGGTTTTCTTTTAGTATTACTGCTCTCAAAAGGTTCCCCAACTATAAAGTGTTTCAAAGAATATTGAAACTACTTTTTTGAGCTTTAGGTCTTTTTTATTTGTTTTAACGTTATATATTTGTATTTTATCCGATATTTCGTTAACCTTCGGTTAACTTCTTCAGGAAATTTACCAAAAATATGTATTTTTCATCAGTTTAAACTGCTCTTACATAATTGTGTTGTGCACTTATCCATTTATTTCGTAGGGGTCACATACTTCTACCACTTCGAATATAAATCTCTCAAACGTTTTGGCAATATTTTGTTTTATAATCACACATCAAGCTACTAGTTGACACAGCTCACTCCTTTGAGTAAAACAAGGAGTGTTCTCCCTGTTTGTTATATTTGTTATGAGCTGATGTAATCTGCATTTAGATTATTTGTTGGGTTTGCTCCCAACTTTAAGCCCATCTCTCTTCTGTTCATGAACTATAGATATTCCAAGAGGATTGGGGTTTTTTCGTCTGTTTTATCATTTAATTATAGAGCATCCTCTTCATTTAATGAATTCGCCACTTTTTCTATCATCTTTTGGTTTTTAATCTTTTTATTTTGTCTCTGTTTTTTTGTTTTTGAAATTTAATTATTTATTGATATTAAATATTGTCTGAGCAAAATTAGATGCTACAAAAAACACACACACACACACTCACTCCCGTTCACTCCGAAATTTATATTAATTTTTTGACAGTATAGTGGTAATGGTATTAAGATAGTTTTAATTATATTTTGTGTTAATAAAAACAATATTAAATTTTTCTTTATTTGTCAATATACAAACACACATCCATAGATATTTTTAGTAATACTTACGTATATATTTTTAATCACTATTTAATAAATAAGTATGTTTGTGTGAGTGTTAATAATTTTTGATTTTGAAATTCATCAAATTTACACATTTTGAAGCTTTGAAAAAGGTTTTATTTTCGCAGTAAGTGTGACAAATATACATAAATTTATTGTGTCTTTGCTAAAAGGAGAGCTTTGGGACTTAAAATCTCTAAGGTAATTTTAGTTGTTGATATATTTTTTAGGTTTCATTGATTGAAATATAATTGCATTAGGAGATGTAATGCAAACTTTTAGTAAATTTAATAGAGTCTTACGGAACAAAATGTTTTTCTGTGAAATAAATTAAAAGCAAGTTGATTCAAATTTGTATATAAATATGTACATACATCACCAAGAGTAGATGTAATTGAAAGTGTTTTGTTGCTGATGCTATGAATTGCATCGAAGAAGAATATTGAAAAATTTAATACTAATAAAAATAAGAACTTATATATTTCATTGCCAATTTGAGTGTACATTTTTTATGAATTTTTTAATTTTTAGTTTAAAACTTTTATGATATTTCAGAAAATAATGGGCAGATTTAGAAACAATGTTCGCTCGGCTGAAAGACAATTTTGTTTGGAATTTGTTTTTTTCTTTTTACTGAATAAGGCAAGCACTTCTCCAGGGCGCTGCAAAATAAAGGCCTGGAAATAAGGCCGCAAAGTGTTAAATGAAATCTAGCCCAAAATTTGGTGTAAATTTTCATTATGAAAAATAGCTGCAATATTTTAACCGACTTAAAAAGAAGAAAGGCTATCAATTTTTCATGTATTTTTTATGTATGTTCCCTAAAAACTCCGCCATTTATTAACCGATTTCGGATTTTTTTTCTATTCAAAAGGATGTACTTCCAGATCAGTCCCGTTGAAAGAAGGGCGGGATCACTCCCATACAAAGTAAATATACATTTGTTTTCAACTACTTCTACTCAACCGATTCTTATGAAACTTTACACACACATTAAGCTTCTATTTGAATACTAAATTAGGATAAAAAAAGTGGGCTGTGCAACGCCCATACAAAGAAAATATTATTTTTTAACCACTTCTACTAAACCGAATTTTATGAAACTTTGCATACACATTTAGCTATCGTTACAATACAACATTAATGCTAGAAAATTGGGCAGTGCCACGCCCAAAAAAATAAATATTCATTTTAACTACTTTTACTTATCCGATTCTTATAAGACTTAGCTCTCGTAAAAGTACATGATGATTAGATATGGGGGTGGTGGCACGCCTATTTTGTAGTCGGTTTTTTTTTTTCAAGAATTATTTATTTGATATATTACCCCAAATTAATGAAAACTTGCCCCAAAACTGAAATGAAATATGGCATTAAATTTCTTACATTATTTCGCTATGAAAAATCACCCCAATTAATAAAATGAAATATGATCCCAAAAGTAACTTTTGCCACAAAAGAATAATCGTCCAAAGTTTGTTTGTCTAAACTTGAACCAAGACAACAAATTTTCCCAATTGGTGTCTCCAATAGCGCCTTCGCTGCAATAAGCTCCAGGTATGTCGGACTTCGGCCGGACTTAAGAGCTTTCTCCTCCATGTGTGTCGAATGGTAGCTTCGCTGAGTAAGTATCTCCACCTAGACGGCCTATTTGGCCGGGCTGAAGGATTTCTTCCTCTGGGTATGCCGAAGACCGTCTAGGCAGAAAAAATTTACTCAGCGAAGCCACTATTCAACATACATGGTGGAGAAAACCCTTAAACCCGGCCGAAGACCGACTGGACGAAAAATCTTTACTGAGCGAAGCCACTAATCGACATACACAGAAAAAATTATCACCATAAATTTTTCAAACAAAAGTTTGTTAAAAATAAATTTAATTTTCAGTAAATGTTCTGTATATAATCTATGAATTGTTTGTTTGACTTTTATTTAGAACGCGAACACCAAAAACAACAATAAAAACTGTATCGTAAAAAAACCACCCCGATGACGACATACACACAAATAACAACAAGAACAATCATAGCAGAGGAATGCAATTGTACCAAGTTTGCTTACAAAGATTTTTGAGTGAATCGATAGTTAATGTCGTTGCGTTAATTCTCATTCATTTGTTTAGAGTATTAAGATAAATAGTCAGACTTGAACACGTTTAACAAAGTGAAATCTCTTAAATGCTTAATGGATGATGATGATGATGACACAGACACAAATTTTGTTTGTATTTTTGTTTGATTGAGTAAATTATTTTGCTTACTAATTGTTAGCATTTTTATAATAATTGTTTATTAAATTCAGACAGAAATATTGTTTGATATTTTTCAGAAAATCCAGTAAATATTTTTGTTTGATTTAGTAAATTGTTTTGTCTACAATTAGTAAATATTTTTAGACAAATTGCTTTATAGATTTAAATAATTTGTTAACTCAAAAAAAAACATTTTTTCAATGAAATTGTTGAGGTATTTTTACTATTTCATTGAATTCCTTTACAGAAAATGAAATTTAGTTTTTTCTGTGTACTTGGAGGAGAAAATTGTTAAGCCCGGCTGAAAGTCTGCTAATCAGAAAGTGGATTGTTCATTGGGTCGTTATTCGTTCAGCCAGAAAAAAATATTTGAAGATCTTATGGCCTTTTCTATGCTACAACAATATATGGCATTTTTTTACTTTTTGTTAAAAAAATTGCAATTTAACATTCCTTTAAAGGAAAAGTTTCCTTTCGTAATGGATGATATAATAATTTCTAATAAATTCTCTTCTTCGAAACATGATTATATTGCAAATTTTCATTAAAAACGGTAAATAATGCAACACACATTTGTAGAAAAGAAAACGCTTTTAGTGCTGTAATCATGTAGACCACGCATAAGATATCGACATTTAATTAAAACTATATATTGCCGCAAAAGATTGTATTGTAAGTTTGGGGCATTTTGATTTTTTTAACTTTTGTAATATCTGAATAGTTATAGAATAAAAAGAGCCACATAGTTAGAAAATAGTAACTTTTTGTGGGGCTTTTGCATTTTTGTTTTTTGTGTCTAATATTCATTGTGGTATGACAATTATTGACCCAAATCTAGAAATGAAGAAAGGTCCCAAAAAATTAACAAAAACGCTCAAAAATGTCGTGTTTTTGTTTTCTGAGCAATTTTTGTGGCTAAATATCATTTTACACTATGGGCCCTTATATCCTGGGGCCTCATTTCGCAGCGCCATTCCTCAGTCGTGCAAAAGTCTTCATTTTTGACATAACGGTATATCTCGAAAATTAGAGCTGATAAAGAAAAATTGGAGTGCAGATTTGCGCTTAGCTTCCGAAATAACTAAAGAAACAACTTCAAGTTAAAGGTACCGAAAAACTTTACCAAAATTGGTAAATTTATGTGGTTTTTGTTCTTTTAATAGCTATGGGTTTTTTCGATATTTTGCTGTTTAGTTTGTTACTCCTGTATATGGGCATTTCCATGTCAGCGTACGTGACATTTGTACGCCTACAAAGTGCAATAGATTTTGCAAAAAAAGGAGTAACTAAAAAAATGTTGTCCTTATATTCAATTCAGAGGGCACTTTATGTGAAAAAAATGTATTACATTTGAAACACCGTTGTCGAAAATATCGAGGGATATAAGGTCATATCGTACGTGACATAAAACGGAAGTAATGTTAAGGTGCATGTAAAAATATGCGAAAATCTGCGAATTGTAAAGTTGTTTTCTCTTTTTTTTTTTTTTTTTGATTACTTAAACGAAGCCAAATATTTTGCATGATTTTAGAATGAGCAAAATTTAATCGCGTACGTGACATAGCGTACATGACAGTTTTTTCTCTTGTATTATTTATAAGTAATGATATATATGTTTTGTAAATATAACAAATAAAAATATGTATTTGCTGATAACAGCAATAAAAACAATCAAAATTCAAATTCATTTCATACTGCATACTATGTATATACTTGGGCGCTGAGTTTACGGCGCCAGCCCCGTTAGCCTACTACAGAGTGTAACATACTAATTAATTTGAAAATTTTCGCTTAATGAATACGCAGTTATAGAAAGATATATATTCCGACTATCATGATATAAAAACGTATAAAGTTTTTAATTTTTGAAATCTGTAGTACTACAGATTGTAGTACTACAATAGCGTACGTGACGAACTTTAAATGCTTATAAAATTTTTGTTACATCAAGATCGAGGGTGCTGTTGGCTGAGTAGTTAGCGCGTTTGACTGCAAACCTTGAGGTCTGGAGTTCAAGACTAGTTTCAGGCAAACCAACAACATCATGCATTTTTCTCATGTGCATTGGTGTATTATTGTGTTGGTTGTTGTTGGACTGTTAAAGTAGTGAAGGCATAGCACTGATCACTTTGGCAGTACCGGCAGCGAGTAGTACTAACATATCCTAATGCACTTCACAGCACCCTCCTTCGTCGGTATTGTAGCAGAACCGTCGGCGAAGTAAAAGGACTAATAAAATAGCTACACAGCTTAAGCAACTCAATGCCTCTACTTGATACCAGAGGGGCTTGCAACACTGCTCTACAAAAAAAAAATGCGCAAAGGCAGGGTTCAATTAAGCTTTCTATCTCTCTACCACTTCACAACCTATTCTCTCTACACTATCCTTTTCCCAAAGAAGGCATCACAATAATTAATTAACTGGTAGGCACTAATTGCCTGATTGTGTTACTTCTCTATACAAAAAAAAAATGAAACAATTTTCGATCAATATTTGCTTGCGACAAATAGCTTGCTTTAACCTTTTATTTTGAAATAGTTTCGACCAATCAAATTCAAATGACGTAGACAAATAATGTTTTTTCACTGCGTACGTGACATTAGAATGGCATCCAAAGAAAATAATATATATATATATATATATATATATATATATATATATATATATATATATATATATATATATATATATATATATATATATATATATATATATATATATATATATATATATATATATATATATATATATATATATATATATATATATATATATACAGCTAATCGAACTCTATATTTCATCTTTCCTTGCGAACCTTGTTTTTTATGTTGTAACATTAATTTTAAAGTATAATTGCAATGTTACAATTAACTTAATTTAATCGCTAGAAAAGGGAAAATAGTTTATTGTAATGTCTTAAAATTAGTCACAGAGATAGGCAGTTTAAGCTGTTATTTTTGATATCTAAAAATTGGTGGTAAGGTATAAATACCTCTGTTGAATAAAATTTGATTGTTTTTTTCCTCTTTACCTTAGAAAAAATTTTAAGGGTTTTAATAAATATGTGATTTAGATAAAATTTTGTACGGCAAAAGCTGTTGGAAACTTCACAGAAAACATCTTTTCAGAAGAAAATTTTTTATAATGTTATCATGTGGGTGGGTCGTGCCATTTGAGTGCAATTGAACAAAATGTCAACCGTAAGTCGACACGGGAAGACGTGGTCCCAGCGGCGTGAAAGTTTTTGAGAGTAATTTTTGCATCAAGCGTCAACTGTTTTAGGGGTGAGACAAAAAAGATTTCCCTTTTTAAGAAATAACGGACACCCTAGTGTAACAAACGGAAAAATCAACCGATATCGCCCCCATCCCCATCAATTTAATGAAAGTTCTAAAAAACCATAATTTCATTTTAATATTCCAAATGCTGAAATAATAATTTTGCTAAAATAAATATTTTTCTTTGTTTTTTCCATCTTTTTGTTCTATTATCACATTAATTTTAATTAGACCAGAGCGCAACCATTGAACATGAACAAAACGTTAAGACCCCAAGAAATAAAAACCATAAAATTGTTAAGAAAAGAAGAAAAGCCCTTAAAATGTAATAAAAATAATCACTTAAAAATTTTATGACATTGATGGTCTTAATCCAATTGTACTTTTTAAAATACATAAGAATAATAAATTATCTATAAAAATAGAAGATGCCCATGAAATAAAAATTAAAAGCAAAAAAAAACTATAGAAAACCGTTAATGCAATAAACATTAACGTCAAAATGCCAGGGCTTGTGTCAAAACATTTTGCAAATCTAATGAGCCTCAACGAGCATTAAGAAACGAAATATTACTTAAAGAAACAGAAAGCAGAAAGTTCGAAACATTGAGACTTACAAATTAAACAAAAGAAATGAATGTTATTACACTTAAAAAAACAAGCTGCCACAAAATGCAAGGATTTTGCCGAAATTCATGATCGCATAATTGCCCATTTTTAAAATTTAGATCTCGTCGACTCAAATGGCATTTTCTAAGATAACTTTTTGTCACCTTTAGTTGTCAGACTGTCTCCTGCATACAGATGATGTGCACTAGAAATCTTTCGCTAGTAATTTAAAGCACTCTCTGAATCGAATCTTTCTAGTCTTAATTGTCATTTGACTTTTCGTGAAGATATTTGATTTTTAATGTTTCTGATCTAGTAATTGAGTTATGAATTTTTAGTCGAGCTTTATCGTTTTTATCCAAATTAATTTAATAAGTTTGGCTTAAGTTCATTTTTAATTTAATCTTTCGATCAAATTATTTTTTTATTTCAGAGAGAAATTCTAAAGCATGTAAATATTGCACATTCAAAGAAAAATTTGGATGTACGGAAAGTTGAACAGACAGCTGTTTCGAGACTAACACGTCTACTCAGCAGAGCCCTTTATCTACACTACCAGCGACGGCAGCAACAGCACCGTAGCGAAAATCCTATTAATTTTAGTAAGCTCCATTAACAGACTGTCGCCACCTCGCGACGAGTCGCACTTATTAGTGAACTTTTTCTAAATGTTCGGAACTTCACTAACTGTCTTTTCTTAGCATGTTCAACTATTTTAAGCTTTTTTAATTTCGGTCTTGGAATATCATCGATATTTTCAGTGCTGGGATTTTTTTAATGTTTATTTTGTCCAAGTTTTTTGGAACAGTACATATTCATGTTTTAGCTAAGTGCCTTTAGAGTTTTAATAATTGAGTTATGAATTTTTAGTCGAACTGTATGGTTCTGATCTAGTTTACACTACCAAAATTGCATGAATTTTCTCCACAAAGATATATCGTCTCTACCATGTTCAACTATACAATATGCAAATTTGTACTTTTCATAAGAACGCAAAGACCCGTCAATTGTGAAGTCAAAGTCAGCATATTCCTAATAGCACACATTCTAAAATATCTAAGGATATCAAACAGATAGTTCTAAGGTCATCTTTTTACCTAGTTAGCTTAGAGATGGCCGGCGCATGAGTATTGCTTAAGCGGGCCACACGATTTCCTCACATTCGTATACACAGAAAAAATTAGCACCAAAAAATGTTCAAACAAAAGTTTGTCTAAAAATAAATTTAGTTTTCAGTAAATGTTCTGTCCATAACCAAGGTAGATTTACTTACCAGGTAATCTTGATTCCACAGCTGTTAACTCTTTTCGTTATTTGTGGCTGTAAATTTTGTATCAATATATAAAAGTTATGTTGTGTATATTTTTTAATAATTTGACATTTTGAAGGAACTGCGACTACCTGGTAAATAAATCTGCCTTGGTCCATAACCTATGAATTGTTTGTTTGACTTTTATTTAGAACGCAAACACCAAAAACAACAAAAAAAACTGTGTCGTAAAAAACTACCCCGATGACGACATGTACACAAATAGCAACAACAATAATCATAGCAAGAGGAATGCAATTGTACCAAGTTTGTTTACAAAAGATTTTTGAGTGAATCGATTAGTTAATGTCGTTGCATTAATTCTCATTCATTTTTTTTAGAGTATTTAGATAAACATACAGACTTGAACACATTTAACAAAGTGAAATCTCATTAATGTTTAATAGATGATGATGATGACACAGACAAAAATTTTGTTTGTATTTTTGTTTGATTAAGTAAATTATTTTGCTTAATAATTGTTAGCATTTTTAGACTAATTGCTTAGTAAATTCAGGCAGAAATATTTTTTGATATTTTTCAGAAAATCCAGTAAATATTTTTGTTTGATTTATTAAATTGTTTTGTCTACAATTTGTAAATATTTTTAGACAAATTATTTTATAGATTTAAGCAATTTGTTCACTAAAAAACAGGTTTTTTTTTTTCAATTAAATTGTTGGGGCATTTTTGTCTTTATTTACAAACTCGTTTGTAGGTCCGTTCATAGACAAAATATTTACTATTTCATTGAATTTCTTTACAGAAAATGAAATTTAGTTTTTTCTGTGTAGACACATTCTGAAGACATTACCAAAAGCGTTATAGTGCTTCTTGTAATCAAGTTTGCAAGCAGAAGTATTGATTTTCTCCTTACAAACCTATTTAAATGCAAGATCCATTTTTTACTTGATATAGTTATTGAAAGCAGCAATTGCCTACATATCTCAGATTAATGCCGAGCGGAGCTGCATAGTCTGAGAGAAGATGCTGAACTAACTCTTTCTCTTCTTCATCCAAACAGTTTCTATTGTATTATGCGCTGATCAATCTTGAGCTTCTACGGAAGGAAACTTTAAACGAAACATAGGCAGTCTATGAAATATGAAAGATCCCGTTGAGGAATGAAACAAATTTATATCTTCCCCAGAAGTGCTTGGGTTCGATTGGTACTGGTTGTACTTGAGATACCTCGTACTGCTCCTTATCGAAGTTTTCTACGTACTAGTTTACTCGACTTCGTTTTATAGTTGTTGCAACCGGAATACCTTATATGGCTGGTGTCCGATTCGGTAACGAAGAAGCAGTCATTTCGAAAGATGCTGGTGAAATAGTTACCTTAAAGACTACTAATTAGTGAACGGTCAACACTAAGCTTGCTGAAAAAAGAGTTACCTAGAATGCTACTAAGGCGACAGATGTGTCTAGGATTAACATCCACTACTCACCTTTTAGCCTACATCAAAGCAATTTCACTTCATAAAACCAATGGAACCATTCATTAGATTTTCTTCATTAATCCAATGACAATTTCACATATCTACTGAAAATTCGATTAATATTGTGAAAGAATTTCATTGATTGAAACAATTTTATTAGATTTTTTCGTTAATCCAATGACAATTTCACAAATCCAATGAAAATTTCATTAATATTTTAAAAGAACCCGACTAGAAATTTTCATGCAAACAAATTTGGGATCTAACTGGGATCCCAATTCCGATGTAACGCAGAAACGTATTTGGGACCCGATTGGTTTCCTCTGGGGATATATCAAAACCTTGCAAAAATTTGCTTAAATCGGGAAAATATCAAACTCTAATATTGAATTAAAATTGCTAAAGCTATCCAAGGGATAAAAGTATGTAGCAATCATCTCTTTTGAAGATGAGCAAAATATACGATTAAAGATTTGTGTTAGATTTTCCCAACAAGTTCCCAATAGTTTCCCATTTGGGAAGAACTTATGTTATGGCATTAATTTGTAGATGGACTGTCCCAACAAGTTCCCGATAAAATCACAAATGGGATGACCCTTTTGGGTGTGCCAAATGAATTCCCAATCGGACCCCAATATGAGTATTGGGAAAATTTCTAGTCGGGAACTTCGTTAGTTGAATTTTAATGAAACTTTTCATAAAAATTCAGCCATCGAAATTCCTTCACAATATTAATGAAATGTTCATTGGATTTATTAAATTGTCATTGGATTAATGAAAAAATCTAATAAAATTGTTTTGACCAATGAAATTCTTTTACAGTATTAATGAAATTTTCATTGGACTTGTGAATTTGTCATTGTATTAAAGAAAAAATCTTATGACATTGTTTCATTGGTTTTATGAAGCGAAATTCTTTAAGTGTAACCTGACAGTGCTATTAGCACTGTATGAAACTAAAAGCTTAGAACTGGCCATGGGTGATACTCGCGGGAATAAATATTTTGGAAATTCTTATACTTGGGCTTCCTAGCCATACATTTACACCATTTTGTACGGTTTGAACTATTCCAAACTCGTACTAAATCAGAAGCTTACGTAAGGCAGTATTACTAAAAAATAGCCAGCAAATTAGAACTTTACCAAAAAGGCAGCTGTAATGGCCTTCCCCAACACCCCAGTGTACTATTTGATGGAATTCATGTTGCAACAACAACACAAAAAAAACAATTGTTGGTTGTCTGAAGTCCAACTATTCACTAGACCTAGTTGAACATCAGCCATTTAACAAACATTATCTCTCAGCGATTTTGGTTTCAACCATAGCCACCAAGTGAATTCCCGAAGGAGACATCTCCTATGACTGGCTACAGAATAATCGCTTAACTTAAAGGTATGACGGAGTCCGCCAGCACAAACATGTTGGATTGGACTGTAATATACCTTAACAGCGGGCACCATCTCTTTAACCCTCTGTGAGGGCAGAAAATGGGTAGTGCAACCTTTTTAAGTGATTACAGTGTGATCAGTAGCAAGGCCTCGAAGAAAACCCCTTACGGTTTGGGTTTCTATCGCCTTTAGCTCTGAATGGAGAGCCTAGGAGCCTCTTTACCTATATGCACGCCTGTCGCTCTGTTATTTAAGAGGTTGTATAGAAACATATACATTTTTATAGGTAATCGGCAGAAGTTCAAGGTCTGGAGCAACCAAATTAACCTTTTCCTCAGAAAGTAAAGTAGCAAGATGTAGCCAGAAGAAACATTTCGCCCGGAAGCCACCGAGTAAAAATGTATCTAACAAGGCATGAAATCGACGTCTTCGAAAAGTCAATTGCTTTTATTACATATTTCGTATTACACACATAGTTTACCCTCCAAACGGTATACTGAAATTCATATAGTATGGAGTCATATGGTGCATATTAAACTAAGATAATCTACTTTTTTCTATTGATCCTGTTCTGTAAACCGAATCAAACTAAATTTCTCATTTTCTAAAAATTAATAATGCCTCCATTGATGTATTTTAAATCGTATATAGTAAATTAATTTCAGATATGATATTTTAAGTTCTAAAATATATGAAATTGCAAAAAAGTCTGACAAAAGTTTGCTATTAGTGGATTTAATTTCCCTAAGTGGAGCGTTTTCAAATCGTCTCGGCTTACAGAACAGGCAGGTATATTTAAATTTCCTAGTTTCTTATATATTAGCTAAGTACACATGTTATTCGCGAAGTGTTCACTCGTTAAATTTGTAAAATTTCCCACACATTTCATTGCTGTAAAAATTAGTTTTATAATTTTCAATAACAAAATGTAGGGGAAATTTTACCAATTTAAGGAGTATCAATTGCCCAATGAAGTGAGAACTAAGCTATTAATTTTTATATTTCTTTTCCTATTAATATGAAAACAGGAGTCAAAAGTTCAAAGAATGGGTAGAAGAAAATAACACCAATATTCTGCTAATGGATGTCACTGGCGTAAGTATTCTTTGCTAGAAATCGAAATGAATTGAATAACAAAATATTTTGCTTTTGCAGAATTTCCGTAAGTGTAAAACAATAAGATAAAATTTTAAAATAAGTTCTTTAAAAACATAATATATAACATTGACAAGCCACTCACTCACTCTGCTATGTAATAGAAATTTTTCTATGAATTTAAAAAATTTCTTCACTTTCTCCCATCCCTATAAAGCAAAGCTGAAATTCTTAAGTTTTAGGTCAAAATTCTAGACGAAAGAAATTAAAATGAAGCAACTAGAATAGACTCTAAATGGTTGTTGAAGTAATAAACGACCCTTCGTCATGGTGTGAAATTAGGAATTAAACGAACTTCATAAAAGGGACTAAAGAAGTAAAAAAAAATTTGCGAGAAATGAAAGAAAAAGGACTACAGAAAACAGGGAAACAACTACATTTGCTATTTAATACTAATATCTGGTGTATTACCCTTGTTTTGAAGAAATATTTCAAGAATTTGAATATCTATTTTTATTTTTGTTGCTGTTGCTGTTGAAATTCGCGAAGGGGGGTTGCTAAGGTCATGTTACAGATATTTGTTTGTAAGTTCTTGTTGTCTGTCTTATAACTCGATATACAATTTTTTTTGTTGTATCTGTTAATAATGCTAATGTTGTTTTTGTTGTTTATAACCACTATTTAGTCAGTGATTTCTGTTGTTAAGACCTTTATTTTTTTGTACAAACATCTTTTCTATCTTTTGTCTGTCATTGTACAATTGTCAACGCCATAGTCACTCACCATCGTCATCATCATCATCATTGTTGTTCTCATCTAACATTTCATTTAGCTCTGTTTTTTAGTTAATTTCCATGTAAATTAAGTAATAAAATGTTATTTAATGTTTCAATTAACGCTTTAGTTAGTTTTTGTTTTGTCGTTTTCCGGGTCTATACCTTTTGTTTGGGTGTTAATGTATGTGTGTGTGTGATCCTTTTTCTTTTTAATTTGTTTGTAATTTAAATGTGCTTTTTGTTGTTTTATGTACTATTTTATCAATTTGGCTTGTATTTGTCCTGTGATTTCTTGCTTCTTTCTATTTAATTTCTTGTGTTTTAATGTTCTTGTTGTTTTGTTCATTTGTTGCTTAATTTGCACAATTTTCATTAAGTTGTTTCTTTCATTTAGTAATATTATTTTATTAACTGCTGCTACAGTGTTTATGTGTCACACACAAAAATTTTGATTAAATCAAAAAGTGAGCTAATAAATTTTAATTGTTTTTGAGACAGAAACATTTTCATTTAAAAGGGAGAAAATAATAATAAAAAAAAATTAAGAAACACATTTTGTTTTATTGAAACTAGGAAATTTTTCAATTAATATTTTTTACTAGATTCCATAAAAATAAAAAAATATCTTTTATAATATTGGATTTTGTGTATCTTCAAAAAACTATTTTCAGATAGTCAGATCAATGTACAGATCTGACTTTGTGAAACAAAGTTTAATGTGCTGTTTCCACAATGCTAACAAGCGACTTGATTGAAAAATTTGTATAGAAACCGCTCAAAAAAGTGAGGACTTTTCATATAAATTTTAGACAAGCAATGCTTGTTTGCATTGTGGAAACAACACATAAATTTAAAAAAGCGATTAATTAAAAATTATTTATTCGTAGCCCCTCAAAAAACGATATGGCAATACAGTATGTCATATCGTAAAAATACTAAAAATGGCATCGCTGGTAGTTGGGGAACCATAACACAGCAAAAAAATATAGTGGTGATCAAAGGTCATGACAAAAGTTTCATTTTGTTGCACAGTGTTATTTGTTCAAATAGCCAGCTTATATCTGACTTACACATGTGTGGAACAGAAGATCGAGAATATTCTATGATAACGAAAATAAGAACGAAATTATGTTTATGCTTTTAACAACTCATAACAAAATTTAGTAAAGCTGATATTAATCATATGACAAGGTTGCTATGGAAATCATCAACTCATTGCATAAGTCACTATAGCCCAAGCTCAGTCTACTTGTATATCTCTCTTACAGTGTGAAATAGTGGTAGTAATAATATTTATGTTTTTTTATAAGTTCGGTTGCAAAAGTTGCCAATTTAACAGTGAAACCCAGTCCACTTGGGTCCTAGTTGGCTCCGTTGCGTTTATCTGAAACGCAGACGCGAAGAGAGATTATTTCTTCAAAATATCTCCTTTCGGTTCAGTGTTTAACCAACCCGATGACCAATAAACGAGTTTATTCGTCTAATATCGCAGCCCCATAACGCTGCTAGTTCCTGCAACAGCTAAATGTACAGTGGTGCCACCCTTTTGGCAAATATAGAGGGGATGCTTTACATTCTCTTTCTCCTCTTCATTATGACAACAAGTCAATATACGTAGATGCAATATCCTAGCATACGTCCCTGTAAAACAGTGTCCTGTAATTTCTACCGCAAGTGGTATACGTAGTTACCAATGAGGTATCCCTTTTAAGATTGGAGTTATACTACAATCATATTGGAGGCATATTAGCCTCGATGCCACTGCAAGCTAAGAAAAAACATGGTTGAGGCAACCATAATCGTAACATACTGTGGTTGGATTTATGGCTGGTAACAAATTTCTTCTAAATATAATAACCATACATATGGTTCAAAATAACAGTATATGGTTCAAAATAACAATATATATTTCAAAATAATCATATCTATTTCAAAATAATCATATATATGGTTAATTAACCGTATATCCGCACAAAAACATAAATGTGAAAATAAGGCCAAGTTCCTATTCACAAATTTCGGCCGTAAAGAATACTGAGATCAAAATAAAGACCAAGTTGTTGATAGGTACAATGTCATCTCATTGCTAGGCAATCTGTAAGCAACCTGGCTTTTAATTGATACCAGGAGCGGATAAAAGAGTAGAAAGGGAATTATCCCCCCCCCCCTCCAAACGATTGAATTTCTATAGAGTTTTTAAAAGAAGTTTGGAAAAATAGTTTGTTTTACTTAGAAGTCCCCCCCCCCAAAAGTTCGAGCTTGATCCGCGCCTGATTGATACCAATATTAGCTTAGTATATTTGGATTATTATTCATTGGGAAGTATCGCGATGCTGTGCAAATTAAATTTTTGAAAGTGCAATAAAGTCCATTAACTTTATTTCGTTTTCGAAAACGCAATAAAGTCAATTGACTTTATTTCTCTTTATGGTGGGAAATAAAGTCAGTTGACATTATTTCAAATAACCTTATTACCTGTCATACATATGGTGATACATATGGTGAGTAAACAAGAAGGACTTTAAATTTCTGCAGATGTAATTTATTCAATTAAGGCTTTAAGAAATGCTAAAAAAACCCTCAAAGCTAAAGAAAAAAGGCTAAACTGACAACGCGGATCGTAATGTTCGGCGCATAATGGCGTTATTTGAAACCTTTTACTTTCATACACACATACATCAGGAATTTCAAAATTGTCATGCTAAGAATTAGAATTGATTATGACTTCTGCACTAAACAATACTGTTGCCCGCCTCAAATCAATAGTGTTTTCACCACAAAAACTCAAACATCAACAGTTACACGAATATCACACCTTTGTTGGTGTGGCTTTGACAAAATAAATACAATTTAGTAAAATAATAAAAATAATGTTAAAGAAAATATTTTTATTTTGTCGGTTAAATATAATCACAAAAGTGAATGCATGAGTTTAAGGCAAACAATATAATTTTTTTAGAGCATATATTTGGGCATATATTTGGGCACAAATTGTGTTTGTTTCCTGTTTCCGATGGTTTGTGCTGATGTTGGTATTTTATTTTTTCAATATTTGTCGAATGAATACTGTGAGAATTTTTAACGCTTCAACACTTTTTTCAATAAAAGTTATTTGTTTTGTAAAAAATTTATATTTTTTGTTATTGTTTGAACGCGTGTCGCTGTGAAACGCAGTTTTTTCTTGGCAATTGTTTGTTATTTTTTATTTAAAAAATATACATATGTATATGTTTTTTAAACACACAAATCCACACAAATGTATTGAAAAAAAAAATATAATATATTAAAAAATAACATGTGTATGCGTAATGTCTACTTTCAACACATTCTTCCCAGCCTGTGGTAGCAGACATTAATTATATTGATGATGAGTAAAAATTAAAAACAACCCCCAGGATATGATGACATGTGACTAAGTATAAAGTAGACGATTGATATGTGTGTGCATGTATTTTTGTTTAAAAGCAAATTTTTTTCAAATTTTGTTTATTTTTCTCCAAACGCATTTCGCAATAAAAATAGTAGCGTCAATCCTGTTATTATGCTTTATTCTTTTGAAATAACTTAAAAATGTTAATTGATTTTGGTACGAATAAAATTCTTCACTTTTTGGTTTCTAGTCAACTGTCATTTATTACAAATGTTTGTTCTTCTTTTGTCAGCATAAAAAACATTGACTTTTTACCGCAATAATGTTTATGAAGTTTAATATTCAAATTTTAAAAATATTTCGATGATAAAAGACATGTTTGTTTAACAATAGAGAATCATGAAATAAGTATATTGTGTGTATGTGTTGGCGTATGCAAGGTTATAATCTAAGGTTACACCCAACAAACACAACATCAACAATTTCATTAATATGATTATTTCGAACGTATTTGCTTTGTGAATCCAAATTGATTATTAGGCTAAGGTTCGTAACGTTATATTCAGAAAGAATTGAGCATGATTAATATTCAAAGGAACAAGGGAAAAATTAACATCAACTTAATTTTACAACCTACACAGCAGAACAGAGTAGCGCCACTTTCGGAAGCCACTACACTTTCATTGTCAGTGCTCACGTGTATTTGCTTATCACCACTTGTCAGGTGGCTTTGTTGAATGTGATTTTAATTCTTATATATACAACTTTTTCGTGAAAATTGAATACGAGAATTAAATCACTCTCAAGCTGCACTTTCCCAGCATTGCCATCGGTTTATTTTTCTTCATTCTCATTTTTCTGATTTTTGTTCTACTCAAGACAAACTTTCATCAAACAATTTCATCATTTCATTTCAAACAATTTTCGCAATCATTTTTCAAGCCTGCTACATAATTTTGTATTAATAGATAATTTGCTCCCGCTTTTTACCTTATAATAACTAAAACCGTATGTTTGCTGTGTATGAATGACTATGTGTGAGTTCATATTATGTGAATAATCTTCTAAAATTAAATGAAAATGTTGTATCAAGCAAATGAATCCAATAAAAAAAATTTTACAAAAGAAATATTTAAATAGATGTCAAAGAGAAGCAAATTGTACTTGTATGAACAGTGGAACAGTCTCGCAGAATAATATTGTTAGGTTTTCGAAGCCGGTATGCCTTCCTTGATTTTGTGCTTACATTTTTCGCTTACAAAGAAGGGTTCAAAGAGGATGGCAGCGTTACAGATCCTCACAGCTAAAAATCAGGGTGAAAAAAACCACCCCTAACTAACTTTTTTTTAAGGAACCTTCTTTTGATACAAAATGTGAAAGACATGACATTTTAGTTTCCTTCAACATCAGGTTACTTTTATTGATTTTTTTTTAATATTTTACAATAACATTAACAAAACTTAACATTCTTCTTGAAATTTAGTAATAATAATATAATTTAAACACAAAAAAGATTCTCTAAATCATAGGAAAAAAACTGGCAAAGGGCCTATATTAGGAAAATTATTGGCAATCCTTACAGGTAGGCTTAGAGCATTGCAGGCATATTGGCTTATCACATGTCACACATGTATACGCTACCTTTCTGTGTTATGTTGGCGGACAAGAACGGCATATTTCACTCCCATTCTGCTTAGATTCTTGAGGTTGAAGTTCTCCTGTGGGTGTATCTTCACCCGAAATACGCTCTAAATTAATCCTTTAAATATGGACATGGGTTCTCATAGACCCCGTCAGAACTTTGAATAAATATAACATACCTAAAACAAATCAAACAAAGCAACTTTCTTTCAATACGGCCTCTTGACAACTAAATTCGAAGCTACAGAGAAGCTCGTATCTGTAGTAAAAGGGAATATAATAATAATTTGGAATTAAAAAACATGAAAAGTCTGTGAGACCCCATATGCATACTAGAAGGTTAACAATCATTTATGAACATGTCTGACAGAGTTTAACACATTTAACAAAGCCAAAATTTCATAATTGGTTAATGAATGATTATGTTATTATTTAAAACCTAAAAATATTAAAAAAAAGTTTTTTCTAACTAAGTCAAAAAGTGTGTTTAATATACATACACACATACATAATTTTACAAAAACCTCAGTAAATATTTTTGTTTGATTCAGTAAATTATTTTGTATAGAATTTGTAAAAATTTTTAGAGAATTTGTATTTTTAATTCCGACAAAAATATTGTTTGATTTATTGCAGAAAATGCAGTAAATATTTTTGTTTGATTCAGCAAATTATTTTGTTTAGAATTTGTAAATATTTTTAAATAAATTGTTTTGTTTATTGGATCAATTTGTTTACTGAAAAAATGTGCTTGTAGATCCGTTTCTAGATAAAATATGTAGTAATTCATTGAATTTCTTTACTGAAAAATTAAATTTTGTTTTTTTTTTTGTGCAGCGCCCTCCTTCGTGGATAATGTTAGCAAAATCCTCGTCGGAGTACAAAAATTATTAAAATGGCTACAAATAAAAGCTTAGGAAAGTTAATGCGTCTACTTAACACTACACGCGCTTCAATTGCTGCTGTAAAGTTAACGTACTGCGCAAGAGCAGAGTTGTAAAAGAATTACAGCCATATTCATAAATATTTAAAACAGGGTAATAAACTCCTTTTAAGCAAAATTTCATAAAATTGCATTCATAAATTTATATTACATGAAAATTTTAAAATAGGTTTAAAAATGATATGCACCTTCTATAAACCCTCAATAAATTAATATCATCGAAATATCAATTTTTAACTTCAAATATCTTTGCAAATTTAACACATGGGAATACATGATATGCTTTAAATTAAAGCTTGAAGTCTTGGCTATAAGCGTTTAAGTCTGTTTTTTTTAATTTGATAGAATATGCCACTAAATTATTTAAGTTAAACCAAATTCACTACAAAATTATCTAAAAAAAAAACACCATCAAAACACATAAAAGCAAAAGGAAATGTTAGTAATGTAGAAACAATCAACACAAATTAAAATAGGCTCGTTATTCGAGTACCTTTTTTATACATGATATAAAGAGTCGCGTGAATTCTTTTGTAATAATTTCACTTTTTTTGATTTTACTTCATAGAAAACTTGTATCAAATAAGTTGAGGAATATATTATAAAGAGAGTTCAAAAAACTTAACGTACACCAATACAATAAAAAACTAATCATTTATTTCAATATCCGAATGAAATCTTATTCTTTTTATTGCCAAACTAACTACAAAACATGGTTGTGTTGCCAGTATCGAAACCTAAAATTCCTTAAAACACACATTGTCTATTGTTGTGTTTATGAATACAATTTTATATTAAAGAGTCTTTAACGTGAAACTGTTCAATAACAATTGTGAGTTTTGAACATAAAATAAATTTATTTTATGAATGTAGCTTTATAGCTCTATCTCACTTTAGCATCTATTCTCTCTACTCTATCCCTTCCCAAAGAAATTGACACGTTAAATAATTAATTACACTCTAAAACACTTTTGTTGAAAATTAGGTCGATAATAGTCGGCAACACTTTACAGATTATTATCGACCTAAATTTACACACGCATTATTTTTTAACAAAATGATTTTACTAAAAAAAGGGATTGGCTGCGTGCAGGTTTGAATGGTGACCTCCTGACTGGTTGTCTGACGTATCTACCATTCAGCCATAGTCGTATTATACTTTATGTTAAATTTTTTCCACTTGGACTAATTATGTTTAATTTTAAAGGTTTTTTCTTTAATAAAAGAGAACTACAAAATCGATGTAATTTTAGACAAGGAGAAATTTTCAACACAAATTTAGACAATATATGATCGTAAATTTGAAGTAATGTTTTAGAGTGTATATACCAAATTTCAGCTCTCTACCCACAGCGAAAGTCGCTCATAATATTGATGAGGCAGTCAGTGGGCGAGTCAGTGAATATGTCTTAAAATATGCGCTTACATATTAAATTTATTATTTGAGATCTACCTCTGTAGAGAGACAACATTTGTTTTAAGTTTCATATTTTTATGATTGTGGTAAAGTTATGACGGGGGAGGGGGGGGGGAGGGTAAGAGCAGCGCGAATGGTTTCGTGTAATATACTGATTTTGTGTCTTGAACTTGAGCTAGCGCACAATCGTGCGCTAATATATCACACTTAGAAAAATTGGTAAAACAATGCCGGAAGTCTCGCATAGAATGCATAGCAGTTCAAATGTATTGCAATACATATCTATAGCTTATTAAGAGAAGCTCTACACTAAGCCTACATTGTAAACTTTTACTATACAACTCGGTCCTAAAATCAATATTGTGCATCGGCAACAAATGTAGAGAAAATTCAAAGGCGACAAAATAAAATCGTCCGTATTCTAACAGCAGCTCTCTGGAATGTCACAAACTCGTGCATTTCCACAGATATAGACGTCTTAATGAAAGCATGTATAAAGAAATTGAGTTGCACCCAAAACCACTAACCGGCAGCATTATAAATTACAGAGGAGGTACATGTTAGTTCTCAGCCAAATACGAAAAGGACAACCAAAAAGGCAACCTTTGAAGCTATTGTTTTAGAGTTAAGATTTGTGGAATTACTATTAGTTCAATTTTTAGTTGAAGATTAAATAAAATATAAACTTGAAAAAAGCGTTCGCTTAATAATTTCCTTGTTATCTTAGCCCTTGTTTATGCAGTTCCTTTGATATTGCAGAAAATTCTTTAATTGATAATCCTTGACAACATGGGTGCTGTCTTCTTCAACTCGCACTCTTCAGCTATAAGCGAGAGCTCAAGTATGGAAATATTTGAGTATGTAAAACGAGCAGATTTTTACGTATCAATCGTCCACTTAGTTTCCTCGGATACTCTTTTTATCTAAAACTTATACTAGTCTGATATAATTTAATTTGCAATGCTTTGCTGACGGCAATATTATCTATGTTAGTCATGACTTCTTAGATCAACCAATAGATTTTTTTGCAGCCACAGTTATGGCTTAAGAAATCCTAGGAAATACGCTAATCTTGAATAAGTAAGAGGATGTCAAATTAAAAAATTAAAAAAATGAACTTTCATTAAAAAGGATTAAAAGAATTATCTTACATTAAATATATATTAATTTAATATGTACATATGTATCTTGAAGGATATAAACTAAACATTTTTTCCATTTCACTTCACTGTGATCCCCCAAATAAAAGGACATTCATTCGCTTTTGCATTGGGCTGTATTTTCAAACATTCATACCCACATATGTTTAATGGCAATAAATTTTCGAATTATGTTCTTGCGTATGTGTGAATATGTGATTATTGGCAATATTTTAAGGATTTTAAGTATCAGATCATAAAATACTCTTAAGGGGATACACAAAAGCCCGTTTCAATATTTCTTTACAGTTGAAAGTGTCTTATTTTTTTATACAAAAAATGTAATGAATAGCAGAGTTAGAGAGCTACCGCACTTATCATCTTATGATTATGACTTGAAATAAAGGAAATCTATACATTCTTACTTTTGAACAGGATTTGGGTTTATTTCTTGTGTGCTGCAAAAATTATACTTATAAAAAAATATAATATAATAAAGATAGAAAAATATACAAAAGCCACATTAAACAAACGAACAATTTAAAACAGGATATGCCTCTTACGCACGCAATTCAAGTGAAAAGTATGACAGGGAAAATACTTTTACAGAAATATCTGATACCGTCATTTATTACAGGCATGGATTAAAAAAATAACATATAAAAAGAAACAAAACAAGGGAATGTACAAGAAATTTAAAGGTTTTACCGAACTGAAACTAATGATTAGCCAAAATATAAATAAATATGCAGCGGCAAAGAATACTTATTTTTTGTACTTTATTTAAATTTGGTTTTTAAATAGTGTGATTTATTTCAAAACTTCTTCTGCCTAAGTTAGAAATCTTATCATTTGCTATTCTGGAGTCCTTTTCAACTCTACCTCAGTTTGAAAATATAAATATACAATAATTTTCTGATGTTGAAACCCACAATTTCCCAAACCGCTGAACAGATTTCTTTGAAATCATTTCAACTTTCAAAATATGTTAAGTCCAAATCGTTAAATTTTTTCCCAATACCCCTTGAGTTCGTACACTAAAAAGAAAATTCAAGCAATCCGTACTTAAATCAAACCAAAGGAGTGTCAAAAGTACGGTAACGATGTACTTTCTTAAATCAATTATAGAACGCTTGATTCGACTAAGGATTCCTGACTTGATTCAAGCCAAAAAATATTAGCTACAGAGCGCGGCAGGCTTGCATTCATGATGGACGTCCATATATCATATCATCATGCATTTAATACAAATCTGTACCTTAACTGAGATTTTTTGGCTTGAATCAAGTCCGAATTTGGCTTATTTATACTTACTAAATTCTGAAACATATTTGAGTTAATATTTCTGGTACTTAATATTGTTGCTTACCTGTTCCAATTTAAAATTTATTTTTGTTCATTGCTGGTATTGAATATAGGCAACTTAATTCATCACATGTTTCAACGTCAATGTCTTAAAGCTCGCTTCCGCATTAGGGATGGGCAAGTGAAAAAAATATATCGATATATATCGATATCGATATATTTTTAAATATCGATCGGCATCGATATATATCGAATAAAAAAAACGATATATCGAAATATCAATATTTTTTCAACATTGATAATTCATACGCAGTCACCAATTTTTTTTTTAAACTAAAACAAAAAAAGTACCTTTCTTATAAATAACTAAGCTGGAAAGAGTTAATCTCCAAGATCCTTACTGTTCCATCAATATTTCATGGAACATACATTAACTAAATTACACTCAAAGAATGATAATTTTTCGAATAGACAAAATATTATAAATAAAAAAAAAGATTCTGTTAGTAATATTCTATTTGATGAAGACTGTGCCGAAATGTTTTTAAAAATTGCACTAAAAACAAAACCAAAGCTAAAAAATATCGAATCTGATACTGTCGATATATTTGAAAAAAATATCGATATATCGAAATTAAAAATATCGACGATATATATCGATATATTTTTAAGAAAATATTGATATATCGATATTTTTGCCCATTCCTATTCCATACATTAGCAAAGAAATAAGTTCGTTTGGGCGCTTAGTTACCATCTGACGAGTCTTAGGGATTATATTGTTTATATTGATTTTGTGCATAAAATCCATTGCAATTACCAGGCATTTTGATGTTGTCTTCATTCTAGGTTCTTAACAATTTTTCGCTGGTATGAAAAATTTATTTATCAAAGATCAATAAACGAAGCTAGAAAATATTTCTTAAGGGATTATGGTCTGTTACAGCGAAAAAACTAAATTTAATTTTCTGCAAAGGAATTCAATGAAATAGTATATATTTTGTCTACGAACGGACCTACAAAAAAAAATGTAAATATAAACAAAAATATCTCAACAATTTCATTAAAAAAAACGTGATTTTTTCAGTGAACAAATTGTTTAAATCTATAAAAAAAATTTCTAAAAATATTTACAAATTGTAAACAAAACAATTTACTAAATCAAACAAAAAGATTTACTGGATTTTCTAAAAAATATCGAATAATATTTTGGTTTCTGTATATAAAAAAATCTGTCTAAAAATACTAACAACAGTTAAACAAAATAGTTTACTTAATTAAACAAAAATACTTACTGAATTTTTTGTAATATATCAAACAAAATGTTTATCTGAGTCATTTATCATTATCATCATCCATTAAGCATTTATAAAACTTCACTTTGTTAAACGTGTTCAAGTCTGAATGTTTATCCAAAGACTCTAAAAAAAGCAATGAGAATTAACGCAACGACATTAGCAAAATGGTACACTCAAAACTCCGCAGTAAACAAATTTGGTACAATCGCGGACAAAAACATTAATAAGATATAAAAATAATTCCAAACAAGGGATTGGTAAAAAATATTTTTGGTATATTTTTTTGTGTGTAGTGAAATCACATATTTAACGCAAAATATCAACCTTTGAAACACTAAAATCGATCTAGTTCCTAAAGACGCAAACATAAATACATAAATAAAATAGATAAACAAACAAAGAAAAAATGCATACAAAAAGAAAACAGATTCGTTGAGCCAATCGAATTTGTTGCCAATCGAATTTTGGCAGTTGCAACAACTATCATAGAACTCTTATTGAAAAAGAAGTTACTTTACAATAATGAACAATTGCTAGTGCAAACCATTTAATTGGTTAGGTGTATTAATGATAATAAAATTAAACACCAGTAGTTGCAAAAACTGATAAAAAAATAAAGTAAATTTAGAAAGACATTGTTTTAGCAGCAGAAAAAAAATCACCTTTAAATAAAAAAATATGTAGAATATATAAAGCTTAATGCGCTAAATTCAAATTCGTTTTTAGTTTCTTTTCTATCACGTACACATTGTTTTTAACGGCCATGACTAATATTTCCCCGAAGTACATCAGTAAATTTTACGAGATTTGAAAAAACAAACCACACAGAAAAAATTATCACCAAAAAATTTTCAAGCAAAAGTTTGTCTAAAAATAAATTTAATTTTCAGTAAATGTTCTGTCCATAATCTATGAATTGCTTGTTTGACTTTTATTTAGAACGCAAACACCAAAAACAACAAGAAAAACTGTGCTTTAAAAAAAACAACCCCGATGGCGACATACACACAAATAACAACAGCAACAACATTGATAGCAAAAGTAATGCGATTGTGCTAAGTTTGTTTACTGAAGATTTTGGAGTGAATCAATTCGTTAATGTCGTTGAATTAATTCTCATTCATTCTTTTAGAGTCTTTAAATAAACATTCAGAGACACAAAGAGAAATTTTATAAATGCTTAATGCATGATGATGATGAGCCAGACAAAAATTTTGATTGATATATATTTAAAAAAGTCCACTAAATATTTTTTTTCTGATTAAGTAAACTATTTTGTTTAGTATTTTTAGACTAATTGTTTTATAAATTCAGACAAAAATATTGTTTGATATTTTTCAGAAAATCTAGTAAATCTTTTTGTTTGATTAAGTAATTATTTTGTTCACAATTTGTTAATATTTTTAGACAAACTGTTTTATAGATTTAAACAATTTTTTCACTGAAAAAAAAAACACTTTTTTAATGAAATTTTTGAGATATTTTTGTCTATATTTACAAATTTGTTTGTATGTCCGTTCCTAGATAAAATATTTACTATTGCATTGAATTCCATTGAAAATGAAATTTAGTTTTTTCTGTGCACCAAGAGATGTGAAATAAAACTACCTTTAAGTCGCTTATATATATTTATATAATATTTTTATATTTCCAACGTTTCGGAACTGGGTGGCCAAAAAAATTTTTTTTCATGAAAAACTAAGCTATTTTCGTTTTAAAAAACTTTTAAAAAAAGAAGAGGGCGTAAAAATTTACATTTATTAGAAAGTTAAAAATAAGCTATAAGTAATTAAAATCGATGGACAAATGCCGATTTTATTCGACATTAAATGAAAGAACTTAATTGACAAAAATTATCACACAACACACTTACACACACATTAAAAATTTTCTGTTTCTGTTGTATGGAAATTGTGATTTTTATCAATTGAGTTCCTTCATTAGATTGTGTATAAAATCGATTGTAATAATTTACGGCTTATATTATTCCTAACATACCTAGCTTTCTAATAAATGACAAAAATGTAAAATTTTTGCCTTCTTAATTTTTGTATGAGCTTTTGAAAACGAAAAAATATCTGTTATTTTGAATGACAGACATTATTTCGGCGCTAAATTCTGAATAACTCCTAAGCTTTTTTAAAATCTTTTAAAAATTACAGATAAAAAATATTTTCTAAGGTAAGATTAGCCTAAGCTAATCTTATCAAAAAATATTTATATGCGCACTTAAAATTTAAAAGTTTTCTACAAAAGATTGAGTTTAAGCTGACTAAAGAAAATGCGCATTTTGTATCGCCCTGCTTGAAAGGAAAGAATTAAAATAGGAATTTAATTTATTTTATTTTCGAGTTATTTAGTGTTCACCTATATAAACAAAAGCACAATTTTGGCCACTTTCTCGAAAAATATCCTTTTGTGCATCGTATGTACCATTAATTACTGTCGCTGTTTTAACTTGACATTTTCGGAGTAAAATAAAAGCGATTGAGCTGGATGCACCCATTGTTCTATGTACGATGATGAAACAAAACATTACGTTTCTGTAATCGTGGGCTATTGCGTACTTAGATCTAAAAAAAATCACATGTAGGCTTTTTCTTAAACAATTTCTTACACATCCAAATTTAATTATTTTGGCTTGAGTTCCGTTTTAATTAAATTTTTCAATTAAATTATATTTTTATTTAGAGATAAATGTGGAAAGCGATGACCGCGGGTTACATCTGCAATAGAGCTATAGGTACATCGTGGGGTATTAGACCTCGCAATGTGTGCTGGTTATTTGACACAGTCATTAGGCCAATACTCTTTAATGGCGCTGTGGTATGGTGGAAAGCCATGGAAACAGCGTCCAATCGCTATCGTTTTGAAAAAGTCATGCGCAGCATGGCAATCCTAATTACAGGGGCCTTACGCTCCACGCGTAATAAGGCTCTCTTCGCTATGATTAATTGGTTACCAGTAGATCTGCTAACCAAAAAGCTTGCCCTGAACACAACAGTACGTCTGCACGCTACAAATGCATGGAACCACAGACGTTGGAGTTATGCTAGCATCATCGATTCTTGTGATAACCTGCCTGAGTTAATTGAGTATACCTCCCCGAGACCATCATTCTCTAGGGGCTTCAGTCTCTCTATCTCGGAGAAAATGAGGTTCACTGAAGGGTCTCCTTCCCTCGTGCAGCACTTCGATGTCTACACGGATGGCTCCAAGAGGGGTGGCAGGATTGGTGGGGGGGTCTACTTTGAACACCTGGAAGCCAAAATTTCCTTTAGACTTCCAGACAAATGTAGTATACTACAGGCCGAGATATCGGCCATAAGGAAGGCGGCAAACTGGCTTCGGTATCATAGGATATTTATTAGAAATATCCGAATCTTCAATGACAGCAAAGCCGCAATCAGGTCCCTAACGGGTGTATACACTACATCTAACCTGGTCCAGGAATGCCGGGCATCTCTGAACGGGATGGCGAGACATTCAAATATAACACTTATATGGATGCATGGACACGGGACCAGCGCATGCAACTGCATCGCTGACGATCTTTCACTTGTCCTCTTTCTTTTCTCTCTCTTTTCCACTACTTACAGGTAAGACAAAGGGACCAACCATGGACCCAAGTGTGCGCAGCAGCCTGTACAGCCTAGCCTAACCTAGAGATAAATGCCAAGCATATAGACAAAGAAAATTTTTTACTGCATGGAGGGTTGAACTGACGTTTCGATAGCCCCCGCTAGTCTCTTCAGAATTCTTTTCCGCTTGACCACTCGACCAAAGTCGGTGGTTTGCAGTCAAGAGTTGAATATCATCTACTTTTAATCAATTCATACTGTCGCTCTTAGAGCTGTATTTCATTTGATAGTAATTGATATTCACTTTTTTCTTTGTCTTGTGTTAAGCTTCTATTTATTATTTCTCTATTCTTGTATGAATTATCATTGATAATTACAAGTAAACTAAAACCGAACTCAAGCCGCAATAATTAAATTTCTTTGGATATAAAGTCATACAGCTCGACTAAACTCATAACTTAATTTCTTCTACTATTTTTCCATCACTCTTAAATTTACAAAAAAATTGTACAGACCTAAATATTTTCCAATATATACTTTTATTACCACGTCTTCTTGGATTTGTACTTTTTTTTGCAATTTATTTCAAAGGAAACTTACATGCCCTGCCATTCTAGTGAGTCTTATCTTTATTGTGTCATGCTTCAATATTTTTTTATGTTTTTCAATTTTTGAATTATTGAAATTGTTTTTTACCAAAAAATCTAATAATAACTGTATAACAATTCAACACTCACCCACCCACACACCCACTCACCCACACACCCCTTCCTTTATCCATAATGCTATTATTAGGATTTGTTTAAAATCACATTTTTAAACATATGATTTGTCATGTATGTGCAAATGTGTACGTTATAATGTTACTTTTATTAAAAAAGAAAAAAATGCTTCTACTTTTTGCACCGATTATTATCTTTAATACCAGAAGTCATAATTTTTGAAAAAAAAAACTAATAAATATTGCTGATTTCTTTTTCATCCTTTACATTTTTTAGTATCACACATGATAAGCCTGCAAATTTATTGAAAAACTTAAGATTTTTATGAGTTTTAATTGAAGTTTTTTATTCCTTCAAAGGAAAGGTGGTTGTTTAAAAGAGGATGCGACTGCAAAAAATATATATATATATAACAAATAAGAAAGTTATGCATGTGTGTGTATGTGTTTCAATATGTTATATAATGGTGGCTGTAGCCACAATATGTGGTAACTTTAACTTCCTAGATTACTTTTTTTTTTATATATGATTTTTTTATATAAAATCATATTTAAATATTTGCAGAAGCGATTTATGACCAATTGCTTTGAACTTAAGAGTTTTTATGAGCGGCATTTCTTTTTTGTATTTAGGATAATTTGAGAAAAAATGTGAAAGTTTTTGAAAATTTTTGACTGCAATAAAATTTGATTATTTTTATCTTTGAGCTTAAAGTTGTTTAAATATTAATCTTAAGCTTAGTACTCAGGAGGAAACTGTTGAAACAACTTATTAAAGAAACGTGTTTTGTTTGTATGGGAACAAATTTCAATAACTTTTTAGAGGGGAGTAATATATGCTCAACGACAAAGATACAATATGCTTAAACTGTCGTAGTATCTTGTATATTTATGATTATTTTCTTTGAACTGGCTTAAGTTGGAAGTAAGAATTTTATATATACATCTTTTTATGTTATCCTTTTATTTCGAGGAGGAACATAGGACCGTAATTGAGCTCTATCTAAAGCTAACCATTTACTCTCGCTTGAACTTCTTCCGCTGTTTTTTACTTCGGCATCAATTTGTCTCTTCCAAGTATTTAGCGGGCGCGCAGATCTTCTACTGCCTTGTGTATTGAGTTCGAGGGCTTTCCTTGTGATGTCGTCTACTGCTTTTCCTAGCGTATGGGTACAAACCATCTAAATTTTCGGCACATGACAGCTCGTTATTGGCTATTTTTTCGGCCAAAAGTGGCAAAAAATGAGACGGAGACAGCAGTTTACAGAAACCTGAAGGCTTTGTGAGTCGGTAATGGAGAGGTTCCAACTTCCATATCCATAAAAAAGATTTGACTTTACGTTGGAGTTAAACAGTAGTATTTTTATGTTAAATGAAATATTCGCCGATCTCGAAAACTTATTGAGGGTCAAACGTCTGTTTTGCTTTGGTAAGTATGTGTTGTATATTTAGTTGGCTACCGATACGTAACCTCCCCGATAGCGAAAACTGTATGCCCCTTCTATGCTTGCGTCTTCAAAAACCAAACATAGCTGTTCAGGTGGCATCCTACATTGATAACATAGATAGCAATGTCTCTCTTAACACATACGAGTACTGTGAATTCAACTTACGTGAGCGAGAACATTTTTCTCATTTCAACACACTGAAAAGAGCATAAATTTTGCACTTGAATATCTTTTAATTTGCACTTTTTTCACACGCATAATCACTTTTTAGTTTCAATTATTTTTTTTTCACTATTTTACACAAATTTTGTGTTTCTATTTATTATATTTTGAAAATAATTGTTTAATTTTTTTGACATTTGTTTGTTGAATTGTAGTGATGAGTTGAATTATTTTTTTCATTAAACAGTTGCATTTTTGTTCCTATTTGGGATAATTATTTTTAGTACCAAATACAAAAATTGCAAAAAAAAATGTTTAGCAAATCAATATTTTTTCAACTCGAATGTACTAAAAAGCATTCTTAAATCATATTTTTTATTAATTACTACAACAATAATTGTATAAACTGCTAAAAATTCATGTATAAAAATATTAATGCTTTAGAATACTTTTTATTGCAACTAAGTGCGTTTTAGTGCTGTAGGGAATTTTTTATTTTAAACCAATACTGATACAAAAAAAAAATAATACATTCTTCTAATTAGGTTTTTGACAGCACACTTAGGTTTTCTGTTTGGCCTCTAATTGCCTTTTGGTATCCTACCCTATGGTATCCTAGCTTATCGATTTAGTTTGGCCGGTGTTTATCGAAATACCCGCTACATATGCATGCGATGCTATATTATGCAGCAACTCCTGCATATGGCATAAGCGAAACCGATGTGGCCTGAAGCCAACTTGCCGACTCCATATACGAGGCTCAACTGCGGCTGCTATGCGGTTGTGCAGAGTGTGAGCAATGTTTTTTTCATTGAGTTTAATAGAGGTATGCATATTCCATTAAAATGCCTGTCTGTCGATGGTTAAAAATAATAGCGTCTTTGATGCTGTTTGGTAGGACTTCATTTGTCTAGAAATATCTGATAATTGGTTGCAGGATCCACATATTCACGCCTTTTTTGTTGCCCTTGAGCATCTCAGGGGAAATATTGTTCAGCACAACGGCTTTTCTAAGTTTAAGCTGTTAAACTGCTGCTTCGATTTCATCAACATGCGTTGTCTGCACCTGAGGAAGGTCCTGACTGTGTCTACTTCACAACTCCTGTATTGCGGCAGTGGTTTTGCATGCCAGAAGTTTTCTATAAGGATCTTGCCAAAGCTTTAGTTGAGTGCACTTTTAGAGTTTTTGATGGGCATGGCGTGTGTACGAGCTGCGATAGTTTTGGGAATTTAGTATAGAAATCTCGGCCGATGGGTTCCGCTTGATCTTTCGACTTCTGTTGTAATATTATCGAACTAGGTTCTCTGGCGCTGTGTACTTTCTTTCTATAATCTTTTTCTTTTTCCTCTCTACAAGCTTTTATGAGATCCCAGGTGTGCTCAGGGATCCAGAAAATAATGTTGCCTTGTTCCGACACTGTTGTGTTAGTGAAAGCGGAATTTGCCTGCTTCCAATATGCAGTGGGGTCAAAATTTTCGCCTGGTGTGTGGTAGATGAGAAATTTGAGTACCTAGAAAGGACTGACATTGGTTCAGTGTTGATGGGTCGGCAAGTTTGGCAAGGTCATACTGTGGTCTTTTATTCATCGGTGTTCTGTTGACTTCGGTTAATTTTATTTGCAACTCAATAATTACACAGAAAAAATTAAGATAGTTTTTTTTAAACACACATGTTTTTGAAATTGACTTAAAATGTTTATTATTGTCTTTATTTGGTTTGATAATTAGTTTTGTTTGACTTATTATTTAATTTCATTCTTGCTATCATCAATGTTGCCAATCTGATAAAAATATCATATCGTTTGACTTGTTTTTTTGTAATTCTGCTAAACGGTTTTTTGATTGAAATAAACTATTCAGATCTGTTGTGTACACAGAAAAAAATAAGTTTTGTTTTTGATAACAAAAATCCCGGTATTCAATGATTTTTTTTCAAATTTCCTGTGATAAGCAATTACGCTATATTGGTAACAAAATTATTTCAAAAGAAAAAAATATATAAATTAAAAAAAAAATGTTGACATGCCTGGGATACGAACCCGGGCTTCCCGGACATAAAGCATGCTCTCTACAGCTGAGCCATGTCCCAGTTATTTTGTTAAGATATAAAACTTGTTTTAAGTACTTATGTATGAAAACAAAAAAGTAACCGGCATGGTTTTTTCAATAACATGGTATTATTGAACATAATTTTTATCTATTTTTTTTCTGTGTATTCCATTCAGAATGAAAATGTTCGGAATGGCTCCAAATTGTGTACGTTTTTTCATTCCTTTAGTCGTCACCATAGAGTTCCGTTGAATATTATTTCTTTCGGTTTCATTCGTTGGAGTGTTTTTGAATGTACTTTCTGATGATTGGCCTATACACCCAGAAAAAAACTGGTTGGAAAATGGTTAGGCCAATAAAATATTAGTTGAATAGACTATATTTCAACTCATGCTATGAATTTTCTATGAATCCAAAAAACAATCCATGTTCAATACCATAAGAGCATAATTGTAATATATATATATGATTCTGATAGTTCTTAAATTGATTAGATCAACTGATCGTATGCTTTTGTCATGACTAAGGGCCAGGTCGCACGAGCATTCATAAAACGCACGTTTCTGCTTTTTTATAAAATTTTAAATTTTCAATTTTTAAACTTTCAAATTTAATACAAAAAAAAACAGAAACGGTCGTTTAGAAATACCCGCGTGGGCCTAAGTAACGAATATAAGGAGCACAGTCCAATAAAATATTATGAATTGGATTTTAGTACCAATTATTAGCATTTACAACTTAAAAAAATTTTCTTTCTAAAATTTACTTTACTTTTTGTCGGTTATTGCAACTAACTAGTCGTTAATTTTGTGATCATTGATACAACTAACGGATTAAATGGTTGCCATTAGCAATTATTAATTAATGTAATGTAACTTCTTTTTCAATAAGACTGGAAAAATTCGATTGGCAAAAAATTCTGTGATGATACTGAGGCCGCTACAATATCTCATCCGTGTTCTGTGTTCAGTCTTACCACTCATCGAGGTGAACACCGGTAAGTTGTAATATCAACTATTTGTTAATTTCTATTTCAAAACATTTGCCTAATAAGCTCCTGTCTACTTTTGCTCTTACATTCTAAGAATATAGTTAAAATATTTTAAAATTTTTTTTTAATTTAAATTAATCTCCATCAAAAATAAAAATCTTAGCTAGTTTTTTTTTCTTTTGCAATATGTCTTGCACGGTTAACACAATTAGTATATAAGATCAACTGTAAATTTCTTGTAATGAACTGTTGGTCACAAGTGTAAATCCTATTACGACTTAAAACAAAAGTAATCAAATTCTATATTTCGCCCTTAAAAATTGTTGGAAAATAAACTGAAACCATAATAAAAATTATTTTGCTAAAAAAAATGGGAAATAAAACGAGCCATAACTAATTTGTTTAAATGTATTTAAAAGAATAAAACATAAGACAACAGCAGGTTGTCTTCGCTATTAAAAAACATAAAAATGAAATTAAGATGAAACAAGAACAAAACGCAGTCATCATCATCATCATCAGATTCATCCCTGCCAACGAAAAATTTGAATAAAACACCTTAACACAACTCCCTTACCTTTTTGAACTACTGCTTCTTCTCAGACTAATGACAGCTTATTAGCATTTTTTTAATACAAAATGTTGGTCCAAATGTTTAATAATGGCAGCTAAAGTATTCTGACGCTGCTGCTTTATGGCATTTTTCTCCATTTAGGGGTCGTTTAAATATTTCCATGGTCTACAATTGCAACAGTCTGGCTGGCCATGGTTTAACGCGTGTCTTTAAAAAAAAGTTGTGATGACTTAGCATGTTTTATGTGATTTTTTAATGATTTTAATTTTCTCTTCAAAATCCTCTTGCATAAAGCTAAATGACTGCTTAAATTCCATTTTGGCCAAAATAATTTTTTTTACCAGCAGACATATTTGAATTAAAATTCCAAATAGTTGTTTCTCTTAAAAGTGAAAAGATTTATATAAATGCAATTATGTTTGCATTAAATATATAAAATTTAAATAGATTTTGCAAAATGTTTTCTATCCATTCATACATGCATTACTGTTAATTCAATTAATATTCCCCTTAAACTATAAAATGTTTTGTACAATTTTAGACCTGAAATTAGTGTAAACAATTAAAAATGCTTGAATGCATTTAATTGGACTTAATTGAAAAACAAATACGCCAGTGTAAAATCCATTCATACACAACAACACAACGACTCTCACCTGGGCCGTAAGTAAATGCGTGCGAATATATTTCATGGGCTGTTTTTCAAAATATTGTCCTAATATTTTATGGAAAACAAACGTTACTAAACAAATTAAACATTTATAAAGTTAAAAGTTAATTAAAAGTATGCAAAATCAATAAATAATTATCACTAATATGTATGTATGCATGTTTACCTGCAGACCACCCAGTTGGCTACGTCTTTAAGACATCATCAATGACAGGTGCATGACAATGTTAAATCCTCGACGACAAATGTCGGACAGCCGGAACAAATCATCGATGAACTTTTCAAACAAGTGTCGCGAAAGTCGTGCACGATTTAATGAACGACAATGTCGCTCAGATTGTTGTCGTCAATGATTATATAAACAAAAAAAGTCGCCTATTATTTCGTCAATGATTACATAGGCTACAATGTCGTGTACCTTGTCGTTAACGATTGTATAGCGACAATGTCACCTACTTAATTATTGAATATTTTTGCTTATCTGTTTTTCCGTTTCATTTAAATTATTGACCGAACTAGCTGAGATTCGAACTGAGGCTGCATGTTTATAAGTTTTCGCGCTTACCACCTTGCTGCTGCACCACTTAACACATAGAGAACAAGAGGCCAATATATTCATTTGTTTGATTGAAGACAAAATGTAAGACATTGTCGCTCATATTGTCCTCAACAAAGTTGGATTGAGGATAAGAATTAAGACATTGTCACTCATCTTGTCCTCCGCAATGTTAATGAGCACAAAATGTAAGACATTGTCGCTCATATTGTCCTCAACAAAGGTGGATTGAGGAGAGCAATTAAGACATTGTCACTCATCTTGTCCTCCACAATGTTAATGGGGACAAAATGTAAGACATTGTCGCTCATATTGTTCTCAATAAAGTTAGATTGAGGACAAAACGAAAGACATTGTCGCTCATATTGTCATCAAAAGTGATTACAAGAGGACAACTTGCAGGAATTTATCGCTCAGATTGTCGTAAACGACGATTTCCTTTACAATGTTGAGTAGAAAATCAATCGACAGAGCAAAGTACGTACAAGACTCGTAGATGACAATGTCGTGTAATTCAATCTGGCTAACTGGGCAGGGGTGGCCACACATACACAATCTTGTTCTTTGTTTGTGTATGTGCTTCGCGGCTAAATAGATAGGTTGTGTGTGTCACACACAGTATACGTGTGTTGATGGTAAAAAACAGCCTATACTCGCGAGTATAGTAAATTGAGAGTCTGGCCACCATTGCTTTAGACTCATACACAGTCATGTACCCAGCAAAAACTTTGCTTACTGGTAGGCAAATAAGTATATGGGGATTTAAGTCGTAACTACTTACAATTTGACTCGATAACTACTTATTTTTGTTTGAAAAGTCGAAAAAAATAATGGGTACCCCTTACAAATGTATTTACATTGTCATAGTAATTAACTAGTTATTATTTGGATTACTTGAAGCTAAAAAATAAGTAGTCAAATAAACATATTAATATTAAAAACAAAATTTTAAACACATTATGTTTTATTTACATTTTTTCAATTTTATTTTATTGTTTTATTTTTAACCCAGCGGGGTTACAAACCTGTACTCGTTCAGATATGAAGACAAGCACTTCACCTACTCAGCTGTTCTTGACTTATAAGTTTAAGCGGCATATACACATCAATAAGCATATCAACATATACATATCAAAGCGATTAATGCATATCAACAAATTGTAACTACTTTGAGATAATGACAAAAATGCGTACTACTTTTATTAAAAACAAAGTAGTAGTTCTAATTTGAAGCATCTAGGGTAATTCATCTAGGGGCTATTGTATGGGACACTAATTATATCAAATAAAAGCTTAGAAAAAAGAACTGAGATCCGGACAAAACCATAAATATGAAAATAAGGCCAAGTTTCTATCCAAAAGTTTCGGCCGTAAAAAGTACTGAGGCCAAAATAAGGACTAAGATCTTGATAAAGATAAGCCATAAATCACAATATTCGCAGACCATAAACCACCATAAGCGATGCAATATATATCCGCACATAAACATAAATGTGAATATAAGGATCAAGCTCTTGATAGGTACAATAGCATCTCATTTCTAGTCAACTTATTATCTTGGGAATATTTTTTTGCCTTTCTAATATGGGAAAGAATTATGGAAAAAATGTTGCAAGGCTTACAGGTTGCCTAGAAATGAGATGGTGTTGTACCTATCAACAACTTGGTCCTTATTTTTACATTTATGTTTTTGTGCGGATATACTTACATCGCTTGTCGTCCTTTATGATTTGAGAATATTGTGATTATTAAAAAATATTAAAAAAAAATATTTTCAACAAATAATCTTTCATCCATATTGCAATTTTTAACGATGATTAACAACTTTTATTTTCTTATTGCATTCGGTTTTGTTCTAAAAGCTAGACGTACAAAGTTTTAGAAAAACTTTAACAAAAAATTGGGTATTAGGTTTGAAGGATCCCAGATGTTATAAGTGGCGCCCAGAATTGTTGGTTTAAAAAGTTATCGGAGGTAAAAATTAAGCCAGACTCAAGTCATAAAAACGATATACAATGCGATAAGATTGGACTGTAAATGGCGTCGCTACATATAAAAAAACAGAAAGTGCGGTATTTTAGGGCATGGCAAAAAAAATTTGTTCACAGTTCTAGGAACCTTATTGATATAAGTTTTATTATATGAGGGGATAGATCCGAAATTGCATATGTGATGAAAAGAATTTGGTGTCGAATTAAAAAGCCAGTAAAGGCAAAAATGAAGCCATAGGCAAGCCATGAATAACGATTTGTAATATTACATATGGCAATAGAGTGTACAAACTAAATGGCGGTATCCAGAGGCGTAGCAAAAAATTAAAAAAAAGTTGTTTAGAACTGTTTTCAACTAATCTTTAATCCTAGGGGGGGACTAGATCAAATTTTTTTCCAACCACCTTAATGTACACAGAGAGAATAGATTTGTCGAATATCTGTTACCATAGTGAATATATGATACTATGGACCGAAATGATATTATTAAAAGTTTGAATACACAATAGATTTTTTATTATCACTTTTAAAAATCTGTACCTATTCGTTATTAGAGAGTCTTAACATTATAAATTCAATTGTATCAGCCAAATTGACATTTATAAATAATTTTGGTAGGTGCAGCCAATCCAAGCCATCTTAAAAAGTTTTGATTTCTAATATATGGAATGTCGTAATCGAAAAATATTTGGTTTAATTTTTACATAAGGTTTAAAATACCACAATTAAATAACTGATTACAATGATAGCAAAATTCTATTGCGCCAAAAGAATAATACATATTTTGACAACATAAAAATTTAAATTAAAATTTCTAAAAAAATAAAGTTTTGGAAGAAATAAATTACAAAGGAGGGAAGTGATTCAGAGCAAACCTAAACATTGGAAAGGTATGGAGATGTAACTTTCTCTGAATTGTATTCTTAAAGTAAAATCCTACATTCAAATATATTCTTATTTTTAGAATCATTTTTTCTGAGCCGAAATCCATGGAGTGAATAAAACCTAAAGGTTCTTACCACAAGTGTGGTACTTTGGAATTTACCACATAGAGACGCAAAATATCTTCAAGATAACCAAAAAGAATAGGCTCAAGGATGTTAAGAAAAACATTAGATTTGTTGTATTGCAAAAGTGTTAAGTTTATTTGTATGCATGTTTCTCTGTATGTATGGATATATATATATATATATATATATATATATATATATATATATATATATATATATATATATATATATATATATATATATATATATATATATATATATATATATATATATATATATATATATATATATATATATATATATATATATATATATATATATATATATATATATATATATCATGTGATTTTTTATTGTAGACTTTGTTTGGTTTGTGCCTTTACTAAAATAAATTCACAATTAAGTATAATAATTTTGAATTTTATGCACAACAAGTAGAAAGAAATATTTTGTTTCAATCAGTACCATGAATCGAATTCTTTCAGTTACTGTTATAGAATTGTACGATAGTACACGGAACCGACAAAATTCGATTGGCATCAAATTCGGTTGCCACAACGAATCTGTTTTCTCTGTGTACATATCCCCGTAGGCGAAGTCTTTGAGACATCATCGATGCATGTACGAAACAAGTATCTATCACCGACGGCGGGTTGGCGGCAGTCCGAGCCAACTACTGACTAAATTTTGAACAAATGGCACAAATTCCCTTGGTGACCATTTTTGAATAATAATAAAATTTAAAAATGTAATAATGGAATCGAACCCACAACCTGCACACTGATCGGCTAGAGGACTGCTAAGAGTACTCAAATATATTTGTAGAACGTACCCATATGAATTTCGTGGGTGCATATATGTATGTTCGTATGTATGTACGGATATATACGTACATGTACATGAGTGTACGTGCATAGCCTACTGAGGCAATTAAAAAACCTTATATAAAAACACGTTTTGTGGGCAACTTAAACTCTTTAATGTACATAAATTGAAGCGCAAAAACTCCGATACAGCTGTCACTCTTCTTGTCGGCAATAAAACCGAACACACGACAACTTCGATGAAGTTGTTACTCTGGTTGTCGGCAATAAAACTAAACACAGGACAACTTTGATGCAGTTGTTACTCTTGCTGTCGGCAATGAAACTATACTCACGACAACTTCGATGCAGTTATTACTCTTGTTGCCGTCAATAAGGCTTTATAGCACAAATTTTCATAATCTTATCGGAACAGACTGTTTATACACGACAACGTATACCCCTTGTCGCCATACTTATGCAGCAGCAAAAATTGAGTTTATGTAAAAATTCTTAAAAGCGTATTTAAAATTTGAAACCTTTAAATATTTAAATATATTTCAAACCCATATTTTAACACCATGCCAACAAAAAAAAAAGTATTTTGTCAGTAAAAAATAATAAGACTGCGAATTTAAACTGGTTGACCAAAAAAATGGTGACAGGTTAATAAACACCAAAAAAAAAACATTTAAACATTTAAAACGTTGACCTTTAAAGGTGTCAAAACCACTTGTTTCACGCCTTACATACTAAAAAGCACACAAACACATACACACATACACATATATATGTGCATCAGTACTAATACATATATTACATATGCATACTATGTTAGTAACGGCATGCGTGTGGCAGAAAAAAAACAGGACAAAACAACACGTGGCTAACAGGAGTTTATTTCAGAATAAATACCAACAAAATATCCTTTGATGTAAAAATTTTAAAAGTTGTCAGAAGAAAAATATGTATTGAAATGAAACATTTAAAATACATACTCTCACCATTGTTGTTTTATTGAATTAAACTCAAAGAGTGAGGCTCTTTTTTCTGTTTCACATATTTTGTTTAATATTTCTATAAAGCTTTTTTCAATGTCTATTTTTAAGTATTTTATAAATACTTTTTAATTAAAAATTTTGGGGAATTCTTTTTTTTTATTATGTTTTTTCTGTAATTTTCACATGCTCTAACAAAAAAAAAGCGTAAATTCAACAACCCTTTTCTAGATTTTTTTCGCTCACACCATCATCAGCATCATCATTAAACGCTGTAAAAGGCCAAAATCTTTTGGTAATCAAATAATAATTTACAGTTACAAGAGCTTCATGTAGTGCACTATGGGCTCCATAACATTATTCAGTGTTGGCTCTTTTTTGAACAAACACTTTTTTTGAAATTTTTTTTATTATTTCGGCTTTCTAGTTCAATAATATATTAAAAAAGAATACTCATCAAAAGCGAAAAACAATAAGTGTGGTAGTGTTGGATTAAATCAGATAGGTGAAATTTCAAAGCTGACTAAATTTAGTTGAAATAAAAATGCAAGAATTTACCATGGAAAATAAGTCTTGTATTCTATTTACTGGCAAAAATTAGTTAAATAGCTGATGTTTCATTGAAAAAAAAGCATCCACCTTCATAAGTGGTAAAAGCGAACAAGAACGCTGATGATGACAAGCGTAGCGGCCGTCGAAATCAGTAGTACTGATCCGTTCTGCTAATCTGATTTGAATATTCCAGCACTCCACTCTTAATAAAAATAATTTGAATTTACATTAATTCAATTATTGAACTAGAAAGCCGAAATAATAAAAAAATTTTCAGACTTTACCTATTCAGTTCAAATAAAATAAAAATTACGTAAAACACTTTTTTTATTCTTCCCTTATCCCGATACATTTCCTTTCACGATTCGGCAACTTGCTTAATCCCTACGCAAAGTAAGATTTCGAAAAGCCTCAAAACATAATTTTATTACAGAGATCATGTTTGAATCTTTTCCGCTAAGGCATTTCTTTAAATTGAAGTACAGGAAATAGTTACTATGAGTCAAATCTGGAATATAATGTGGACTCGGTAGCAATACGAAGCTCAACTCGTTTATCTTTACCATCCAAACTGCTAGAATGTGTATCGGCATATTATTTTGAGATGAATACTCCAATAATTTAAGAAAAATGTGAGTCAAGCCAATCACATTAACATATCCAATTATTATATTGCTTTTAAAATTACTATCCCACTGTTATTTTTTAGTTAATGCCCCACACATACCGTCGCAACTGTAATGAAGACGCAACTACGATTTTCCGTTAAAACATTTACTGCACAGCAAGAAAAAGAACAAATAATTCAGAATGAATAAGAAAATCGTTAAAACAACAAAAATAAGACAAGCATAATAATCAGGGCTCGGACTTTCATGCAAATGCATGTTTTTTGTGGTGACTATCTATAAAGAGGTATTGACTAATTATCTATGCGATTCGTCAATCGAGTTTTAGTTGCATATTTTGGTGGAAAGTGCATATTTTTGCATATTTTGGCAATAAATGCATATTTTTGGAGCTATAAAAATTGTTTTAATGCATATTTCTCGATTTTTGACAAAAATATTAATAGGCCGATTATATATGACAACCGAGCGAGCCTCAGTTGGATGCCAATTGCTGAAAATGATACTACTGATGGCAGCTGGCAATTGAGAGCTGTCAACCTCAGATGCTATTTAGTGCCTTTTCGGCAATCATTAATTTTCAGTTACCGACTGGTAACGCAATTAAAGTTCGGTTGCATTAAATAATATACACAATTATGATTGTTTTATGTTTTTTCTCTAATAATAATAAAAGATTTAAAAAAATTATATGCATATTATTTTAGTTTTGATACTTTGTTCTTAGATATATGCTAATTTTTGTGGATATTTTTCATTTTTAGATTCATTTGCTAAGCGCTTAAAATCAATTTTTAGTTGCATGAAAGTCCGAGCCCTGCTAATAATAATAAACAAGACAAAACAACAATAAATCGGGAGAAAACAACAAGAAATGTTAAAAGAAAAATCACAGCAACACCAAATTGTATAAGCATACGCATACACATACACCAACATAAAAACTTGTAGCCATACACATACTTGCACAATATACATATAAATAAAGATATATGTACCGATAAAATTAAAAAGAAAATAAAAACAAACAAACAAACAAGCATACTTTTAGGCTGTACTCGCTTGAGGAGGAAATAGAGAAGGTGAGTTTTTATAAATGCAGGCAGCTAAATTAAAAAAACAGAAAAACATAACAACATGTAAATAAGAATTATGAAAATAATAATGGAAAAAGGATTAAGACACAAACACATCATTTACCCCTACCAACTCTAAAACATCTTTTTTATCATCGTCGACATCCTCATCATTACCATCAATGTAACATACAACTGAACTGAACTTGTACATTCATAAACAATTAAACCGGCAACAGACAAAATAATAAGAAAATTACTATGTTTCTTATGTTGTTTTTTATAACAGACTTCCAAGCAAACGATTGGGATATATGAAACCATTTCCAAGGTGGTTTGTGTGAAAGAAATTTTAAAAGTTAGAAGAGATAGTGTACTACACTCTCGGGCGAAACAAAAAAAAAATTCATTCAAAAGAACAGCGTAGAAAAATATAATTTTCCTGGAAGAAATTGCTGTAACCTCTCAAAGAATCTTTAATAGGAAAACACAATTTTACAGTGGTATATATAGATGAAAAAATATATATTTAAGCGAAAAGGCTAGCTTAGAGATAAATAACCGCTACAAGTTAAAATCTAATTCACTTTAACCTTTAGATGTCCTACATAGTCTGGCCAGACCATATTTGACTTTCATACGCAATATCTTTTTTCAAGTAAAATTAAAAAAAAACGAAGGACATGAATTCTATAAGTTAAATGTGCTGAATGAAAAAAATTTGGAGTCGATCGGGCAAATTAAGGGGGCGAAGTAAAATCGCTAATAGCACCTTATGATCTGGCTGGACCACAAAAGACTAAATGATACATTTGCTATCAGCGTCAATTAGAATAAAATAAGGATATTATTGAAGAATGAAATGTGCTGAATCGAATAAGACCAATTTCGAGTCCGTAAGTGCACATTAAGAGATGGAAATTCCAAAAAAAAAAAAACGAGCTAAGTGCACCTCTTGGTCTGTCTGCACCACGATATTATACGATACATTTGCAAGGACTGCCAAATTGAATAATATAATGATATAATGGAATAATAATACAAATTTACTTTATTAGGTTAAATAAGAATAAATAAATTTAAAAAATCTTTTTTAGTACTTTTATTGTTGGTTTTTTCAGGTATTCTTATCGTGGTCTGGCCAGACCATGTGGTGCACTTAGTGGCACTAAGGTTATAGAACATCAAAGGGTTAATAGTTGAAGTTAATTTATAAGGGCTAATAAATCACTGGAAGTCAATCTTTATTTTAGGTTTAAAATGTGTTTAGAGAAGCGAATCTATAAATCAGTAAGCATATGAATTATATGTTAAACGCATAAAATTGGGCGTTTGAACTATCAATACAACCCATATGATATTTTTGATATTTACATTAGTGCTGCCACACTATTATTGTTTAACCCTCGTCAGGCGAAACAATTTTACAACGCTAAAAGGCGTTATGAGTACAATTGTAACTTCATATAACTATTTTTGGATATCGCACCCGTTCAACAATACTGTATTAACTCAAAAACTTCAAAGTGTTCAGGAGAGACAAAAAACTGTTTTCTTAATGCTTAAGGAATTTTCCTTTAACAAAAGTTAGGCAATATTTAGAAACCCCCTCAATTATTGTATTGCACCACATAACCTTTTTATTTGTTTATTGTTTGGAGATAGAAACGCGATTTTTTTAGTTATTATCATTTTCTTGAATTATTTTTGTTAATAAGAAGTAAATATTTTGAGTTGTGTTTGTTTACATGAAATTTATTGCTGTATTTAATACATTTTTTAATAAAAGTGTTCAGCATGAAATGAGAAAAGACTAAACTAAACAAAGTTTTTGCTTAATAATGAATAGTGCTCTTCATTTGGACAACTCATTTTGTTAATTGAACTTATTACACCTTTTGATTTCAAGTATTGACTATTATGTTTAATAAACTTAATAATAAAATTTCTAGCTGATCAAAAATGCAATGCTATATTGCTGCAATGCAAAAAAAAATAAAGTGATAATATTACAAAGTGTCATCAAAACTATTTCATCAAAACAGTAATAACTCAACAAAAAACACAATAATTTCACGAAAACAGTAAGAACTCAAAGAAAAAGTTAAGCATTATTTCATGAAAACAATCATATTTCGAATTAAAACAAAAAAATTTACTTAGCCGGAATCAATTAAACAGTTGCAACTCAAAATACTACCTGACAAAAATAAACTTTTATTATTAGAATAACAACATAACTCAAAATACTACTCTTTATAGCAAAAAACAATCATTTGTTAAGGCCAATCACTTCAAATAACTCAAAATAATTTTGTTTTCTTGATTCACAGAAATAAACCATTCCACCAGCAAAAAGGTCACAACATGTAATTTTATTAAGAAAGAATAGTCAGAACTATGGGAATTTTTAACCATAGGTAGACATAAGTGTTATGTATTGTTTTTTGCCAAAAAGATAAAATAAAAAAATTTTTGAGTTAATACAGTATTGTTGAACGAGTGCGATATGTAAGTTTTTATATAAAAATGTGAATAACTTTCTTTCTAAATATATAATAAACAATGTATCAGTTGCAACAATTCTATTCCGACCAAAAAAGGGGTGTTATAAGTTTGTAGTGTGTGTCTGAGTATTTTTGTGTCTGGCTGTACAAGTCTACGTAGAGACCAAAAGGCTGGACCGATTTAGATTTAGTTTTTTCTGTTTGAAAGGTGACTTGATCGAGAGTGTTCTTAGCTCTGTTTGAAGAATATCGGTTCAGCCATTTAAAAGATATCACATCTTTTCTAGATGTATTCTGTTGAATCTGTGTGTCTTTGACGCCAAGGTGACTTGATTCAAAATCCTCTGTCCTATGCTTGAAGAAAATTGGTTCAGCCGTTCTGAAGTAATCATCTTTTTGTCTGCGAAATTTAAAATGTTTAATTTAAATGCTATTGTTTTGCATATATTTTATTAATTTTTAATTTTTGCATGAAACCGGTGTGTGATGCATAACTCCAAAAAGGAAACAACCTGTGTTTCCTGCCAACACACTGAATGAACTTACTTTATTTATTCCAAAAAAAAAACTTTTTTATATTCTCTTATGTACATTTTTATTTAGGTTCTATTCGTTTCAATAAAAGTTAGAATTTTTGGATTTTGTAACCATATTTTCTTGTTTATTTTTCATACAAAATCTGCTTATCTCTGAGGCGCATTTGACGGCTAGAAGCTTTTTTTAAAATCAACGGATATACTCTCTACGACACAAAGGACCCACAGGGTAGAGCTTGTGGTGGCTCGAGTATACTCATAAAATCGCGATTAAAACACTACTTAATGAGTGATCATTGTGAAGACTACATATCTTCATGTAACAATAACTGCATAGAAGCTTTTCATCAAAACCTGGTGATTTCATCAATTTACTCTCCTCGCAGGTCCTCTATTACATAAAATCAATATAATAGATTTTCTAATTCACACCAAAGGGTCGCATTTTGTTTGACACAATTTCTAAAATGCGTTTGAATGTTATACCACGTGGGCAGCCAACTTACTCACCAACAGATCGCCAAAAAATAACGGATGTTATTGATTTTTGAGAGGTAAAGGGTGTGCCTAGAGAAATGATCCAAGTTGAAGCATCTTTAGATTTGCCTTCAGATCACTCACACTATAAATTCACATACAACTTCTTCACCCACTTGTGATTTAACGATGGCAACAACACGTATAAATCGGTTGAAATACAAAAAGTATTTGAGTGCTCAGTGCAGAGAAAATATTTCATTAAAAACGCCTGCTGACATAGATGACTCTATTAGAATATTTGAGGCAAACCTTAAGCAAGCTGCTCTAAATGCTACTACTACTACAAATCTTCAGGTGAGATATAATAAAATTTATTCAGCAGATGTAGAAAGGATTTTATCCGAAACAAGAAGAGTTCGTAGAGAATGGCAACGCTATAGATCCCCTCAGCTAAAATCTAGGCTGATGGAATGTACTAAACAGCTGAAAACTCTACTAGAATATAAAAAAACCGCATCTTATCAAAAATTTCTGAATGGGCTCGACGCAACACCTCAAACAGACTATTCACTATGGAGTGCAGCCCGAGGCCTCAAAAGACCAGTGATATATAAGACTCCATTGCGAGCTTCAAATAGAGATTGGGCAAGAACTGTAGCTGAAAAAGGTAATCTGTTTGTAAACCACTTGCAGAAAGTATTTGCTCCACATACGTCTGATACTATAGTTGAGCTGCCACCAGTCCTCGCTGAACCAGATATTACCTTGTGGTTCAATATCCGTGAGATTGAACACTGTATTGCGGGCTTAAATTCGAAAAAAGCTCCAGGCGCTGATAAAATAAGCAACAAAAGGCTCTTAGAGCTACCCTATACTGCAAAAAGGATAATTTTATTTATTTTCAACGGTATTTTGCGTCTCCAATGCTATCTCGCAGAATGGAAAGTTTCGCTGATTGCCATGATACCTAAGCCAGGCAAAGATCATACGATGGTGGAATCTTATAGGCCTATAAGCCTATTGTCTAAGATGTCAAAACTATTTTAAAAGCTACTTATGAGTAAGCTAACACCCATACTAAATCTTACTGCATGCCACATACCAGACCACCAATTCGGTTTTAGGAGACAACATAGCACGATTGAACAAACACATAGACTCGTGAACGTGGTTAGAAAAGCCTTCGAAGAAAAGAGATATTGTTCTGCGCTCTTCATCGTTGTTTCTCAGGCATTTGATAAAGTATGGCACGAAGGTTTAGTACATAAACTAAAGCAAAACCTAACCGAAAGCATCCTTAAACTTTTAGAAAGCTACTTAATTGAGCGAAAATTTGTTATTAAAGAAGGTAATTTTCTAAGCCATCTGCAACCCATTAAAGCCGGAGTCCCTCAAGACAGCATCCTCGGTATTGTATTATATCTGATATATGTCTCTGACTTGCCGGTAAGCAGTAACATACACTGATGATACAGATTATATGCCACAGTTGGAACACTGGCTAAAACAATGGCGGATAAAAATTAACGAACAAAAATTTCTACACATTAATTTTACATTGTGCAGCGAAAGCTGCCCACCTATACAAATAAATAACCAAACTATACCTCAAAACACTGGAGTAAAATATATCGGTGTTCATCTTGATGTAACATGGAAGTCACACATAAATGCAAAGGTGACCCAAATGAAATTAAAAGCAGCTTAATTTACTTGGCTCATTGGAAGGAACTCTACTCTAAGCCTAGATTGTAAACTTCTTCTATACAACTCCATTCTAAAACCAATATGGTCCTACGGTATCCAGTTATGGGGCACTGCCTCGGCATCAAATGTAGAAAAAATTCAAAGGCGACAAAATAAAACACTCTGTATGATTACAGCATGCCCATGGTATATCAGAAACAAGCGAATTCGTAAAGATTTAGATGTGCCGCTGGTTAAGACAGTGTTTTCTAAGCACGTGACAAGATACATCAAAAACTTGAGTTGCACCCAAATCCCCTAGCCCGAAACATCATTAACTTTAAAGGCCACACTCGGCTAAGAACCAACCGCTGAAACAAATATTTTTGTCTGGCATTGGCTTAACTTAAAAAATTAAAATTTTAGAGTTAAGATTTGATTACCTACACAGCACAACAGTGGTTTTGTTGTTTACATACCAATAGGTGATCCTTATGTATTTTTATCTGCTGATTGCGATGGCGTTATTAATTTTTCCCTAACAGCTCTAGTTTTAAATATGTAGTGACATTTAGCATTTGCATAATTTACACCAATTTTTTCTATTACTCTCTTAAATTTCACGACTTGTCTTTCAAACTTTAAAACACTTTCTGGATTATTAATCTACACAAAATTGTGTTTTATTTGGGTAGAGTCTCATTGATGAGTATATCAGGATATCTTACTTATTGTAAGGATGTTAAAAATCGTGTGTTCTTGGTTTAGTGCTTAGAAATTGTTTTTATTTTGACCTTTTGAAATTAAAATAACAGATGCTTATTTATTTTCGTCTGCTGATTACGAAAATAGCTCTATTATATTTCTAGCACCTCTAGCTTCCGAGATATTGTGCATTATATTAAAAAATATAATTTACATTTTTCTTTTCTCAGGTCATCCAAAAAAAAAATTTTGTTTATATCGCATTTGCCAATTTACAAGCCATTATCACAATTGTCAAGTATAAAAGATACTGTATGAACAGTCCAGAAAATGTTTGTGCAAGTTGTGTTGATTATATCGTCTATTTGAAATTTGCAGATTTTACGATGTAAAAAAACTATTTTAAAGAAAAATTCTAATTTTTAATGTAAAATTATTAGAATATAAGCACAACGTGTCAAAAATATAGGCCTGATTTAAAGTCAGCGATCTCATGTTATAAAAAACAATTTTTTTTGGATGGCCTGAGAAAAGAAAAATGCAATTTATTTTTTTTATATAATGCACAATATCTCTGAAACTAGAGATGCTAGGAAAATAATACAGCCATTTTCGTAATCAGTGGATGAAAATACATAAGAATCAGTTATTTTAATTTCAAAAATTTGAAATAAAAAAAGTTTTAAGGACTAGGCCAAAAACACACGATTTTTAACAGCCTTGCAATAACAGTAATATATCCTGGTATACTCATCAATGTGAGTCTACCCAAATGAAAGAGAATTTTGTGGAGATTGATAATCCAGAATGTATTTTAAAGTTTGGAGGACGAGTCGTGAAATATTAAGCGAATAATACAAAAAGTGGTGTAAATTATGCAAATGTTAAATGCCACTATATTTTTAAAACTGGAGCTGCTAGGGAAAAAGTAATGACGCCATCATAATCAGAAGATAAAACAACAGAAGAATTGGCTATTTTTATTCAAATAACACCCAAAAGCCTCCATTTTGTTGTGCTGATTATTGTTAGTTCAATTTTATTGAAGATACAATAAATAAATATAACCGGAAAAAAATATCGGATTTTGAAGGTGTTTACAAAACAAAGCTCTACAATTGGAGGAAGGCCGTTACTTTTTTATGTTTAATACTTGAAAACTAACCATTATTATTAGATTTAAGATGTCAAGAGATTTCAGATATCTAGTGTTATATCAAAAAAAAAGTTATAGCAAGGCATAGTTAAACTAGGTAAAATACATTGGGAAGTGATTTATTGTTGTTAAGTTTAAAACAACTAAATTTTAGTTTAGTTTAACTAAAATAGCGTTTAAACATTCACTCATTTATTAGCCATTAGTCTGTTTAATAAATTGTAAATGTATGTAACAACCATTAAAAATACAAATCTTAGAAAAGAATTTAAAAAAAGTTATACATAGAATTTAAAATTTCGATTGTTCGATAAATAGGGACCATAACATATCAAAAAAATATAGTGCTACTTCTTTCCATTTTTCTTCACAATTGGGGTGTACATTGCGTTTAATGTGTGTCAAAACATATCCGAAAATGAACGAAATCGAAAAGACTATGGGCAAGAATTGTCCCATTTGGTACCGAATGCCCCACTACATTTTTAATTAAAAATTTTACTTAACTATAACCACAGTACCTTGTAGAATTTCCATTTTTTCCAAGTTATTACTGGTATGAAAATATGTTTAAGGGGTTGTATGCATATTGCCAGTTACCACATCCTATAGAATTCTGCTTAAAAGAAATTGTAAAAACACACGACTTAAAGTCTTGACGATATACAGTCGTGTATAATTAAGAAATTCTGGTGATGATGCTAGTTTTTAAGATTTAATTACAATTTTTATTCTATACTGTCTCTACACATACACACGTTACAAGCAACCCCCCTCAAAACTGTATGAAAATTACTTCATATGTAATATAAGAAATAACAACAAGAACAACAAAATGACAATAAAATTAACATTATGTGGCAAATATAAGTAGGAAAATGAAAAAGTAAATGAAACTTTTGAAAATTAAAATACCATCGAAAAAGTTAACAAGGCGTCATCAGGGTTTTACCCCCCGCCTAACAAAAAATCCACACCAACAGCACCTTTAATAAAATTCAAATTGTCTTCGTACGTTAAGATTTATCACCTTGTTAGATTATTTTTTAATTTTTTTATTTTCTTTTACCTTATTTAATATAATGTTTAGTTAAAAATAATTTTGTTAATACCTTGAGAGATAAATAATATGTCTTTCGTTGAACTTCCCCATCATTTTCACAAGTTTTTCATTTGGAACCATATTTCATCTCTGGAGACTTTATTGTCTTTTATAACAAAAAACTGGATTTTTTTTTAGAAAGTTTTATTTCAATTTGTAGCTGTTAACAATTGTAAACGAGACATTTGTTTTTGTGTTTTGCAATTAAGCAATTATTTCATTCTGTTGTTTGCTGGTTGATGCTTTGTTTCCCATTTGTGTTGTTTCTACAAAGAAAAAAATATATAATAATTTATTACTTTAAATGTTTTTATTTATTTTTATTGCTTTTGAAATAATTTTGTTCATTTGAGCGTTACGTTTATGAAATTCTATTAGAATTTTGTAAATTGTTTTTAACACCCTACTTTCTGACAGCTGTACTTAGACGTTTTTTAAGAGTTAAAAAAAATTTTTAATAAAAAAGTGATTCTTAAAACCATTAAAGCTTTTGGGATAATATTTAAAAACAAGTAACTTTATGCAACTACACGTGGAGAACTGAATAACATCTTGTTTTTTGGAAATCACTACATCACCTCATCAAAGATGTGAAAGGGGAATAGGGGTAGACAACCTCACCTACTGCCCTGCAAAAATGGGCGCTCACTGTACCCTGCACTTTGAGAGAATTTCGGTTCAGAAATCCAAGAAAACAATTTCGTTGGATTTTGCTTACAAATCTAATGAAATATTTCACAATTCTAATGAAATTTCACGAATATTGTAAAAGAATTTTATTGGAATTGCTTCATAAACTTTCATAGTTTCATTAGAAATTTTAATTAAATTTATGACATCGCCATTTTGCCGTTTTATGGAAAACCATTTAAGTTTGTAAAAAATATTTTAATTGATACTTAAAATTCTTTAAATATATACTATAAAAAATTATAAAAATAATAAAAATTGTATGTTTAAGAATGTCATAATTTCAATGAAATGTATTTCATCGATTAGATGAAAAGTTTCATTGAAATTATGAACTAATTAAAACACATACTTATTTTTATGAACACAACTTTATTTAATTTAACAGTTGGCAGCCAAAAGCAAACAACGAAAACAGTTTTATATGTTTGCTATTATTGTTGTTGTTGACATCATTTTACGTTCTTATTTGCAAAAAACCAATGCTTATAAACGAGGTAATAGGTAATAAAAAAGATAAGTTAATGATGCTACTAAGTAATGTAAAATTTCATTAAAATAATGAAATCATATTATTAAAATAATGACAGAATATTATGAAAATAATGACAGAGTTTTATTAAAATAATGAAATAATTTCATTAAAATAATGAAATTGTTTCATCAAAATAATGAAATAGTTTCACTGATATAATGAAATATGTTCATTAGGTGAGTAAATATATTAAATTGGAATAATGAAATTATTTCATATATATAATGAAATTTTAATTAAAATAATTTTGACGAAACTTGTTTCATTAATCCAACGAAACATGACGTTGGTCGAAATTCTCACAATTTATGAATAAAATTCTTTGAGTGATGTAGGAAAGGCACGGGCGGTATAACGCCAACAACAGTACAAATACTTTGTTCTGTAGCAAGTCTGGATACACACCCGACCGCCCAGGCATCATAATCGAAGGCAGCTGACCAGACGCTCATCAATCAAAGCGAAATAAACGGAACGATAAATTGATGACGAGTATCAGCATGAATCAAGAATATAATTTATCTATAAATTTTAGGACGTTAAAACAAGTTGACAGCAGCTGAAGGTTAAAACGTTATAAAGAACATTATCAGTTCACAAATTTCTGCTTTTCTTTGAAAAAATTTTGCTTCTACCTAACTGTGGATAATATAGCAATTCGCAGTATGTACTAGGAAGGTCGTATTTTGCTACAAAAAACTTATTTGAAATTCACGTAACTTTTGACATTGACGGTCGACCTTATAAAAATAAGTCTTATTTGAAAGAAGAGTTAGCTTGCTTTTTGCATATGTATAATAATTGGTAAAGACTTATTTTAAAAGATGAATTTGTTTAATTTTCCATCTGAAAACAAGTCATAATTGAAGAAGTGATCATAACTTTTAATTTCGTCCTGCGATTGTTATACTTTTTTGCTTTTAGAGAGTTAATGTATAGTGCTTTCAAACCCTTATTTTTGTGGTGTATGTTTTTCGCAAAAATCATTCCCGGAACAACCACGAAAACTTATGTAACGTTTAATACACAATAATGTATAAAAATTTAAAAATGTAATTTTATTTCAGTCCATTGAATGAGGGGAAAACTATAAGATGAGTCCAACCTTCTCATATTTCATTTAGTTACATTATTAAACAAAAAAACAAAAAACAAAATGTACGTTTAGAATGAGAATCAGCCACTATCAGTCCTATTCTGAAAAACATATGATTTTAAATCACATGCCGTTTTGAATTCACACATGTCACTTCTTCCTCTTTTATAATTTACAAGATTGGGTGTGACTTAAAATTTTTTAATTCCCAAGAAAACATTTGATTTCATTGTATTACTCATTTTGTCTCAAATAGTTTTCTAAAAAAAGTTACAATTAATTAGTTTTATAAAAAAACTTGCACAATGTGTTGCAAAAACTCGCAAAAAGTTGCTAAAATCAGGGGAAAAATTAAAAATTGGTTACAAAGTGCCAAAACTGCAAAAATTTCAAAAAACATAAATAAATTATTTTATTTGTAATGTGGCTAAATGTTCGCAAGAATTGCTAAAACTAAAAAAAAATCAACGTTGGCTTAAAATTATTGAAACTGTAAAAATGCTTAAAATTGGAAGGCGTAGCTTTCATCTAGAAAGATTTCCAATATAAGCAAAAATAGTTAAGGTTATCATAAAAATTAACATTATATGCAAAAATCATAGAAGAAGACCTTATCTATAAGAATGTTAAAATTTGGACCACCCTGTTGAAACACACGGTGAGCTACAGGGTGTCAAATTTGACTACCTTGGGCATGAAAAACCTTGTTAGCATCATAAGTTTTACAAATATTATCCGATTTTATTGAATTTATTAAACTTGTTGCAAAGCTTGTAAATAGATCACGAAACTACATTTTATTCCATTAAGATATCTCTAATGTTTTCAGAGTTATTTGGCTTTGAATTTTAAAATTTCGATTTTTACTCCGACTTTGTTCCCGCTTTCGTAAATATCTCGGTGGTAGCAAAACCAAAATTTTCAACAAAAAAATTTATGGTTTTTAGCAAAATCCTTGATAATATTCGAAAAAAAATTTTTTAATTATCTTTATTCATTTAGCCGTGCAAAAAGCAAAGTCAAGACTTTCAAATGCGGGTGAAAAATTTCAAAATTTTGGCAAAAATAGAGCTTAATTGTTGAACGCTTTGCTCAAAAGTTTTTCTCAATTAAACATTTTCTTTTTCCATATGTCAAAAGAATAGCCTAAAAAATTACAGCAGTTGAAATTCTAAATCGATTAAAGCATGCATGCTTCATCCAGCATTTGATGAATTTTTCTATGAATTTCTAAATTAATCGCTTAAGAAAAAACACGCCCATCGACCTTCTCAAATTTCTTTACGAATTATATAAGATATATTTAATATTATTAATGTGGCCTTTAATTGTTCCCCGCCCACTCAAAAATGTGCCCAGGAGAGCAGATTTTCTAAAATTAGTTAAATTTCAGAAGCATTTTACTTACCAGCATGAAAATTGTACAACACTACATTTTTAATTTTTATTTCTTTACTATTTATTAGAAAAACATAACAGTTTTTTTAAGTTTAAAATTTGTTACGGGAATTTTATATGTACATTTAATTCAAAAAAAAAAAATATGTGAAGAAAATAGAAATAGGCCAAATTTTAGAGCAAAAAAAAAATTACGTTTTTAGTACATTCATTCGAAAATAATAGAGTAATCCCTTGATTTACGTCGCATGTTGGGAAAGACATAGTAAAAACGCTCGCATCGCATATTTTACTTGATAGCGCCTTTGTTATAAGCGATAGGTATATATATAACGATAGGTATATTATAACTTTTCAGAGAATTATATGCTATAAAAAAGTTTATGTAATAGCATTAGACGTTAGTACCGTACACTCGGAAGTCAAGCTTTTAAACAATTGCACCACATGAAAAATTAAGATATATTAAAAATTTTTGCAATTGATTCTCGTAAAAAATAGAAAATAAAGATACACGTGTATTACCGATTTTGAAAATTTTATATGTAAAACCTTTTTTTTTGGTGAAATTAACAAGAAAACGATCATATGACATTTTCGTTGTTTGTAAATGAACTATAAGTTTTATTAATTAAAAATTTGGTCACTCGCAACATAATTTTTAGGAAAGTAGTCTGGTGTATAAATTTTTATAATTTTTGTTTGCCCTACACTAATACCCTGCAGATGGTAGGAAATATGTTTTTAAAATTATAATACTAATATGGGAATTTTACACAAAATGTAATAGTTTCTATTACTAATTTTTAAATAGTAATACCAGCATAGCTATAAATTATATACGCATAAATTATATATTATGGATCATATGCTACTAGAAATTTGGTAAAAAATATTTGTCAAATTCGACAATAGCGAATTTTTTCTTGCGTACTGGCTTCTACATATATGCCTTGATATCCTTATTGCAATGCTCCTGCACTTCTTCTGATACCATATGAAGGAAGTAAGTAACTTTTAGACACATACATACGTATTATATAGAAACTAAACACTGTGGTTTGAATTATCATTAAAAGTTTTGTAATACAATGTAAAGGGAAAATTGCATATTTTATCATGTCAGAGCACTTTGTGCATAGTTAGCGACATGAAGAACCATCTATATTTTTCAGTAAGAATCACCGCAGTTTCCTTAGTGAATTAATCAAATGTTTCCGCTTCTATATCCCGTCTATATTACCCATTTAACTCATTATAAGTGAAGAAAATTTATTTTTTGCTCCTTTTTACTTTTTTGAAAAAGGACATTTTTGAGGTAGGCGTATGCTTGCACTAAATTGAACGAAATTTTAAAAAAGTATCAAATATGTAAAAACTCTTGTATGTACAAAATTTCATTAACTTGCAATTATTTTTCTGTCCGTTATCGTAATTTTTTATTTCAGGATATATGGGAAGGACACATATCCTTGAATTTTAAATGGCACAAATTTTAGCTGCGATTGTATTTTATCAATTAAAATATATCTGCCAAATTTTATTACATTACGATAACTGCTTTATTTTTGGCCACTCTTTATATGAACTCACGACACAGTGCGGCCCAGTTTTGCAAACCACTTAGCATTTTATGTTAGAAGCATAATTTAAAAAAGATTTGACGTTTCATGTTAGTCTGCTCTATGTATTAGCTCTACGATATTTACTTTATTTAGTGGGTACCAAAAATTCCAAAAGGCATAACAACACAATAAAAACGAAAAATCCGGAAAAGGCGCTGGAAGGCGCAGGAAAAATTGGTTAAGCATTCAGCATTATCACTGCGTAGAAATATGGTGGATCCACTTGGGTCCATGAAAGTTTTTTTCCAATGAAAATGCAAAAAAAAATTTGAAATATCGGTAAAAATAATACATTTTTCAAATGTTAATATCTTTGGATATATAAACAGTAGAAACAAAATTTTAACTCTGCATAATGGTATTTTTGTGGTTACTATAAATGGTAAAACACATTGTATTTGGCAAATAAATGCAGATAAATGCAACAATAAAAAATAGTTTATAAATAATATTTAAAAAAATTATTTTCGAGTGTCACGTTTGCGAGGCTGTAGATCAGACGGAAAGGGGTGATTTGACTTAAATAATACGTTTTTCATATAGTCAGTATATCTAGATTACAAAAAATTATGAAGAAGAGAAAAGTCCATAGCTTTTGGTTTAGCTCCAATGAGGGGAGTTTTAATATGTTTTTCCCAACGGGCGTCGCCTTAATTTACATTGTTTCGGTTAACGTCGTCAAATTTTTGTAGCTATCAAATTTAATTTCCGCCTCAATTTGCGTCATTAAATTTTTGGTTCCTTCCAAATTCGATTTGCGTCGCCATTCAATTTATGTCGTCGCGTCAGTTGGTTACAAGTTATTAGCGAAACCCGGAGAATCCCAGAATTAAGTTAAAATATTTGTTTTTTCGGTTGTTTTATGCTGTCGGCGAAAATTTTTTTCACTCCCATTTCCATTTGCGTCTTCATTTCGATTTAGGTCGCCTGAATTATAAAAAGAAAAAATACATGAAATCCAATTTTTATTATACATAATAAAACTTGGATTTCCATGCACATGAAACAATATGAAATTCGATTTACGTTGTTTCGAACCACGTACCCATTTTCCGGAACCAATCGCGATGTAAATCGAGGGATTACTGTATATAGTCTTTAAATTGACTATTGAATTATTTGTTTGCTAGTTTAGGACTAATCCATAAACATTGGCCGCTTAAAGTAGCAAAAAAAATGAAAAAAGGAAATTGAAAGAGTAAATACAGATATTTAATTTAATTCAATATCTAATCTCGTATCCACAAAGTGGCCTTAAAACGTTTGTCTCGTATGGTATCCAGTGTGACTTCTGTTGTTGATTGCTTTTACGAAATATAAGAGGTTATTAGAATCAAATTACGATTTATAAGAGGTTAAAATGATCTCGTATTGAGGAAAATTATTTATACTTTATAGGGGCACTAATTATCTAGATTCTACTGTATTATGCTGTTCAATCAATTCTGATTTACTTATAATTAATTTCTTGTACTTAATTTTCATTCAAAACATATGTCGGGAGTTCCTGGGTTTCCGGGAACGCAACAAAATTTTTTCCGATTGCCGGGATTCAAAAAAGGTCGGGAATTTGGAAACCCTAGTTGGAGTCTATAATTAGCTGACACGGAACTTGCGCTATATCCGAAAATTTATAACAATTTGCAAACTTTTTTCGAAATCACACACTTGTCATCGGAAAAATATCTTAACTACATCTTTGGCTTTGTCTTTTTCACAACAACTCTTATGCTAAAATTCATAGTCTTTAGTTAACTAATTATGGTAGTTTAGCCAATGATATTTATATGAAAAGCTATTATTAGTTAAACCTCTACAGTAAGCTAAAAACAGGCTGTGAATTTCGCCCTTAATATGCACAACAAAGTTTCTGTAAAGTCCAAAAATTTTAGATAATTAAAGCTTTTGTAAAACAATATAACAAAAATATTTATTCAGCAATTATAGTAGAGATATTAATAGTCGTTATGAGTAATTCATAAAACTTTATTGCTGCTGCTCTTTTATATTTTTGCAACTTTTAAGATTCATAAAAACATTTCTTGTTATATTTTTGTTTTAATTAAAAAGTTTTTCGCAAACGAAATTTAATACATACAGTTATTACAGTTTGAGTTTCCATGGCAAGAAATATACTTTTTTTACATTACTTTGCATATGTGGATTTTAGTTGAAATAATTTAGTAAGAATCTTCAAGCATTCTTATTTTTTTGGTGGAAATTTTGTTTTCTTCAGTCTAAAAAAAAACAATGAGCAATGTTGAAATTATAAAAAAAAGAAATAAGTTAATTGTGAAATCAGCAAATGTAAGGTTTTTCATGTTAAATTGTTTCGAAACCCATTGGAAAGTTGGAGCTTGATTTTCTTTTTTTGTAATAAAAGTGAAGAATCACAGAAAATCCGCAAACTGTTTTCAAAATGCCATTTAGTGCTCCAAGTAAAGCAATGAAGTCTTTGGTCTATAAGTCTTCAAAAATTATGATGAACACATCTTTAAAGTGATTGGTGGCTCAAACCCGATCAACTTCAAAGAAGCTACTGTTGGCTGAGATGGTTATCGTGTTGACAACAAACCCTGAGGTCTTGAATTGAAGAACATCGGGAATTTTTCTGATGTGCCTTGGTGCGTCATTGTGTTGATTGTAGTTCGGCTGTTAATGTGATGAAGGCATAGCACTGATCATTTTAGCAGTACGGGCAGTGATTAAACTGACATATTCTAATGCACACCGCAGCACCCTGCTTCATCGGTATTATAGCATAATCGTCGGCGAAGTAAAAGAAGTAATAAAGGCTACACAATTTAAAAATATTAATGCCTCTACTTGATAGCAGAGGGGCTCTGCTCTACAATGGCAGAGTTTTAACCCTTTGACGACCATACACAAGTATGTTTGCCGAGCGGTTTTTGGTTTCTATAAATTTGCGAGCAAGGGATAGAGCAAATATATTCAATAAAGGTTTTTAAAGTAGAGTAGGGCTACAAAAATATTGAAGGTACCAAGTTCCTATCTGGTCCCAGTTGATACTTAAGATGTGCTAGGTTTATTCAAATAGTGACCTTTGTTCTAGACGCTACCCCTGGGCGCAAAAAGAACGCAATAGACTGAGACTCAGCTATGTTCAGAGAGCATGCCTTACCTACCAAAAATATAAAATGCAAGGTTATCTAAGTATCAGCCGGGCCACAGGGATCCAAATTATGTTTGGCAAGTATATTTGCCTATGGGTTGAAACAAAAATCATTACATCAAACAAAAATAAAAATTTTCTTTGACTTTTATCACAGTGTTTGGATTTTGTCAGCACTTGTTTAGTTTCATGCTCATTCATGTAAATTTTTTGTATTATTGTTCCAAGCTGAAAGCTTTATTTGGGTTTTGTTTCTTTGTTTACGTAAGCTTTCTATTTGCATTTAGCAAAAAAAAATTATTTTGTGCGTTACGATTTCGATGGCTATTTTTATTAAGTTGTGCATATTTACTAAGATAAAAATAAACGAGAGTTATGAGTAGATCGACACCTTTTGCAGTAGTGAAAGAGCCAATTGCATCGCGCTCAAACGATGTACGAAAATTAGAAAAAAATAGTTCTGTTTAATCCTTCAGAGAATAATTTTCATTTTCTACAAACTCTCCTATGAAAAACCATTTTTCCTGAACACTATTGGTCATATACATGAGGAAATGGCGTCAGCATACGAAGAGTCCGATAGTGTTAACAATTTTGTAGATAAGCAATATATCAGAATTCAATTTTGAAACATTTTTTGCGGGCCTCATCTTGATTCACACTGCAAAAAAATTACATCATGACATCATGACTATTCGAAGTAACAAGGAGCACATGCCAAAGTGATTTCTAGCAGATAAAGAAACAGCGCAGTTCCGATAGAACTTGAGCTGTTATATAATTTGGGTGTTTAGTTTGCCTGCAACTTTATCAGATTTTATCAACTCGACATGCTGTCAAGATTGTAATAGATTGCCTCTGGTAAATTCACTATTACAACAAGGGAATGGGAGCTGTCGATCTTGTTGATAAATAGAGGTACAATATGAGTACAATCGTAGAAAAAAATTACATTTCTATATCCGTCTATTCTTTTATCTTTTCGAATTATGCGTCGTGAGTAACAATATAGTATATAACAAACTAATGCTTGCAAATGGCTTCACGGCCAAGGTTACTTCAATATAATTTTGACTAGATTTGTCAATGGAATTGAAAACTAACATTAGCTCAAAGGCGCGCGTATCTCAGATGAAAACTGTACTGAAATTCACTCAGATCTCTCCGCAAAATGAATAACCACGCCAACTGGAATGTGTTTATTGCGCCTCTGATGAAAGATATAACCGCACAAATATATTTGGCAACCAATGCAACGTGTTCTTCTGCTTTGCTACATCTAGTGACAGCTTTGGTATCTACCACAAATGTCCGTAGCTATGCTACCATTATATAAATTAGTTGTATTTAAGTTTAAATAAAAAAATTATTAGATTTTTTTTATTTTTCATATAAATTTGCCGTGGTGAAAAGTTTCCTCTCAGCCCAAAGACAAATATATTTGCCAAGCAAAATGAGGAACAAAGAGTGGACCTAGACCCACCAATTTTTTTTACAGAACTAATATTGGGCCATACAAAATAACAATAAAAAAATATTCAAAATTCCTATGGCCAAAAATGTATGGTCCTCTTCCACTTTACCCCCTATTTTCACTACACTATCCCTTTACCAATGAAAGTAACACTTGAATTAATTAACTGGTAGGCATTAATTGCCTGATTGTGTTAGTTCTTTAAAAACGAAAAAAGATTTAATTCAATTATCAGACCATGTATGGTCAATCAACACCAGACATATACTTTATACTACATATAAAACAAAGCACACTTCTTGAATACTAAAAAATGTTTCATAGCTTTTTTTATATTAAGAACATGTTTTGCCAATATATGTCTAATATCAGAAAAATCTGAGAACTTACCAGACCGAGTTGTCTAGAATTCCCTCAGACATTTCTGACATTATTTAGATATGTCGAAAATTTCTTTAGATTTTCCCTAGAGAATTCGTCCGAATTCGTACACAATTCTCTCAGACATTTCCGCACAGTTTTAAAAATTTCCTCGAACAAAGCGGTTCGGTATCTTGTCAACCACTCATATGATTTTCGGTACGTTTTCTAACCGACTTCAGATACGAATTCTATCTACATTTGTCTTTCAACAGTCTCGAATAAACTTTTAAGCTCTCGTCACTGCTTGCTAAGAGTACTATTTTCGCTATTTTGTATTTCTAGCTGGTGCTTGTTTATTTATAAGGTTGGCAACGCGATGATTTTGACAATCATAGTCAGTGCTCCATTTTTGCTCGTAACATTTGCGTCTCCATTTTCATTTCGTAGCAGTGTGAACTTTGTGATCAAAGCAAATGTTGTTACCGGACTTTATAATTCAGTTATATAAGTATTTAATTTTTACTGAAAAATTTGTTTTAACTCCCAAAATTCTAAGTTTTATATTGAATAATTTTAAGAATTTTTGTGCTTTAAAACCAGTTGTTAAGTAATAATTCTTGAAGAAAAAAAAAACCGACTACAAAATAGGCTTTGCACCGCCTCCATATTTTATCATCGTGTACTTTTACGAGAACTAATTGTGTGTGCGAAGTCTCATAAGAATCGGATAAATATAAGTAGTTAAAATGAATATTTACTTTTCGTGGGCGTGGCACTGCCCACTTTTCCCACCACAATGTTGTATTGTAACGATAATTAAATGTGCATGCAAATTTTCATAAGAATCGGCTAAGTAGAAGTAGTTAAATTGCTTATTTACTTTTCACGGGCGTGGCACTGCCCACTTTTCAAAACATAATATTGTATTCTAATTATAATTAAAGGTGTATGCAAAGTTTCATAAGAATCGGTTTGGTAGAAGTTGTTGAACAATAATATTTACTTTGCATGGGCGTAGAATTTAAATTGATGTAGAATTTAAATTGAAGCTTAATGTGTGTGTAAAGTTTCATAAGACTCGGTTGAGCACCAGTAGTTGAAAACGAATGTATATTTACTTTGTATGGGCATGACCCCGCCCATTTTTCAACGGGACCAATCTGGAAGTAGATCCTTTTGAATAGAGAAAAAAATCTAAAATCGGTTCATAGATGGCGGAGTTTTGAGGGAACGTACATAAAAAATACATGACGAATTGGTAACCTTTCGCCTTTTTTTGAAGTCGGTTAAAAAGCAAATACTTTTTTTTTATTCGTACTACCTACACATTGTCTCACATTTCACATAATTAATACCATATTTATTTTGGCCAGCATAAATGTTTCTGAAAATAAAAAGAATGGTGAATATGCTATTCACCATTCTAGTAAAAATTTTAAACAAAGTGCTCGAAATTCAATTTCTGTAATTAAAATATACAATGACTGTAGTTAAGGTATTACAGCGACATAAGCTGATATGTAATTATAAAGGAGCAAATAGCTAATGGTAAGAAATTAATGGTAGTTGTCTTTGTTCTTATAGATCCAAGCATTTACGAAAGAAATTGTGGAGCTTCCTCTTAAATCACTTTATCCAAACCATTACTTGACTGTTCCTCAGGGAATACCTGCACATTGCGATATGGTTCCGAATACGCAGTTTTTCAGAACGGATGCTAACCAATAGTTCAGACAACTTTCTTCCAAAAGACGGAGCATCCTTTTTCTTGCTGAGAGTAATCGTGGACCAACGTCTTGTCACTGTTTAAACATGTGTAATCGTCATTTTCAGCCATAGTTAGCCATGCGTTTGGTATTATAAAACTATGTATTTGTAAGAAATAAATGTGCAAATTTTTTCCATCATTAAGTCCCTTTTCGGCCACGACCCTATGGCAAATGTTGATTATTTCATCAAACGAAGTGTATTTAAATATGCAAAATTTGAAAAACTACTGCGCATACAACTACTTCTCATAATAGACTATTTGATCTGTCAATTCATACACACAGCACTTCTACTGGTTATTTAAAGTAAGTAACTAACTGGCAATTTATGATTGTTATACTTTTTGTTTAAATGCATAATTATCCTTTACTTTACCTATCCTACCTTAAAAATATTGTTTCAGTTCTGTTTACTTTATTCCATAGCTGCTACTGAAAACTCCAGCTCATGTTTAATCATTCCCTAGAATATTCAACCATCCGTCCGTCATACATCCACATGCATTTGTCAAAAGAACTTGTATACTTTAGACAGATATCAAATGCAATTTGAATGATATGAAACGAAATGCATTCAAATGAAATGAACATTTAAAAATATCGTATGTTTGTCATCACAGCACTGCAAATGTGATTGCCGAGTTGGCAGGGTTTTCAGACTATTTTCAGACTGTGTGGGCATTTGGCCACAAAATCCAAAACTAACTGGCCACAAATGTCAAACCACAAAATAATAACACATAATTTTCCATAAACACATACTACATTTGTATGAGCAGGACAATATTTGGATAAATGCATAAAATAACATTGACATTGAAATGATGAAATATGGAAAAATTTATGTATGAAGAGAAATGCCATAATTTGACGTAGGCTGTGCTCAAAATAAATTATATTCTTTAGCAGGGCTCGGACTTTCATTCAGCTAAAAATTGATTTTAAGCGCTTTACAAATGCAGCTAAAAATGAAAAATATGCACAAAAAATATGCACGAAAAAAGTACCAAAACTAAAATAATATGAAAATATTTTGTTTTAATTTTTTATTATTATTAAAGAAAACAACACAAAACAAACATAATTCGGCACATTATTTAATGCAACCGAACTTTAGTTGCGTTGCCAAGCGGCAACTGAATATTAAAGGCACTAAATACCAACTGCAATTCCCACCTCTCAGTTGCCATCAGTAGTATCATTTTCATCAACTGGCAGCGCCACTGAGGCTCGGTTGCCGTAAATAATCGGCCTATTAATATTTTTTTTTTGCAAAAAAATAAGAAATATGCATTACACAAGTTTTTATAACTTTAAAAATATGCATTTATTGCCAAAATATGCAAAAATATGCACTTACCCTTAAAATATGCAAAAATATGCAACTACATATCGATGTCAAACTACTTAAAATATGATGATTCACATAGATAATTAGCCAATACCTCTTTATCTACCACCACAAAAAACATGCATATGAATGAAAGTCCGAGCCCTGTTCATTAGTGTTGTTTTAGAGTGTTGCTAAAATTTAATTTTAAATTTATTGTCGCACTTTTTTCCAAAAGTAATGATTTATATATTATTAATTGTTATACTATTAATATATACTATTAATTGTTATCGACTCTGCGTTTGGCTCTGCATGGCGCTTGAACGAGAAGTATACATCGAAAAGCATAAATGTAACGTTATCTAGTAAATGTGACGTGCTGTGATTCATATCAATATCTTTCCCTGTTACTCTTATGACAATAAAAAAAATGATTACAGTTTGACAAAAAAAAAACTTACAAAAATATTATTTCGCAGGCCTGTGTAATTGTAATGAAGATATGATTCTGCCAATTCTTAAATTGATTATATCAACCGATCGTATGCTTTTGTTATGACTAAATAACGTATATGATGAGCACAACGCATTAAAATATTATGAATAGAATTTTATAAACAATTATTTTTGTATTTGCAACTAAAAAAGTTCTCTTTCTAAATTTAATTTACTTTCTATCGGTTGTTGCAAATAACTAGTAGATAATTTTATTACCACTGATACACCTAACCAATTAAACGGTTCGCATTAGCAATTATTTATTATTGTAAAACAACTTCTTTGTTAATAAGGATTCTATTATAGTTAGTGAAACTACCATAATTCGATTAGCAACAAATTTAGTTATCTCAATGAGTCTGTTTTCTCTGTTGTGTTTTTGTTGTAAATAGCCGACAAACTTCGCATTACGAGCGAAAATTTTCTGCTGCTGATTTAAAATTACCACTGTTTCTTATTAATCTTAAACGCAAAATTATTAATCTAACCTTAAATCTCCTGGTTTTAATATTCTTCACTATTAAAATGACATTTTAATGTAAATTTAATTTCAAATAAATTTTATGTTAAATCATCAACTAAATCATGTTGAAATAAGACGAAACTCTTTTTACTTATGATGGTATTTATTTAGTGAAACATTATGTAAGTGAAATAATTAATAAAATAGCTTGAAAAAAACTTTAATTCAACATGATTCTCTATGTTGTTTCAATATTAAATTCACGTTCTTTTAACTTGAAATCACTTTGATTCAACATGATTCTTTGTGTTAATTCAGTATCAAATTCGTGTTGTTTCAACTTAAAATAGTGTTGATTCAACACGATTCTTCTTATTTAGCCATGTCACAGAATACCATTCCGCTCGGAAGTGGTTTCAATTCCGTAAGTTGCTTCTTTAGAAAACGAAAAACGAAAATTTTCTTCGTAATCAAACCACTTTTAAATTTCAAAGTGGAATTGAAAATCACTTTTCTACAGACTTCATTTGCAATAAATATTAAAAAACGTGCATACTTTTGGGAGCGTCAAATAAATATTTGGTCATGAGCTTTCCATGTTAATAAAAAGCTTAATGTGAGCTTTTCATCTAAAAACAAGAGTAAACAAACGCCTCAAGGTATAAGAACTTTATCATTATGAAAACGAAATAAAAAATAAACCTATGCATAATAAACCTATGCACCAAAAATTTTCTTTTTCGGAATGACAACTACGGAATCAAAACCAATCCGAATGGAATCTGTGACATGGCTGATTATTTCAGTTTTAATTTAATTTTGATTTAACTGTACTGGAATATATTTTTTAACAAACACATCACGGGAAGCGACTAGCTTGTCTGCGGAGAACATCCAGGGTCTCTGGCGCAAATCGAACACACGACCTCTGGACTGACAGACTAGCATCTCTATTAATCAGCAATAGGGGCACTCAAGGATAATTGGCTACATTCCTACATGCCTCGCTATCGAAATGGCAGTAGGGCACTTGACAAATTCAACTTTTTTCTCTTCTTCAAATAATCAATTTCCTGAAATATCTGACGATACATCCTGCGCGATATCAAGCATGCGAAATGGGAAAGCGCAAAAACACGCGAAAGATCTGCAGTTGGTGTAAGAAACCGGTGTGTGATGCACATTCCACGACTTACATATTCGGAAAATCCTGCTCAACAAAAATAATTAAGCTTTTACAATAGTTTTGTTCAACTTTTCATAAAAACAAAATCAAAATAAAATAATATAACCATTTTTTTCTTGTACAAATCAACATGAAATATTGTTAATTCAAAAGGAAAATTCTTCTTTGAAGGCTATTGTAAGATCATGTTGAATTAACATGAAACACCTATGAAGCAAAATCACTATCGAAAATTTTAATTTTAGTATGAAATTTTCTGTGTGTACATATATAGATATTAAATTACATTCTTGCTCTAAATTTTTACACTGCAAATGCTTTAACTTAAAGGATGACCCTCATAGATTTGTTGGCTACAAAACATGAGTCCAACATACATGATATATTCAATTGCCAAGTAAACGAAATGTAATATAATGCACTTTTCAATATGTTACCTAACCTCTTGCCATCCTTTAAGTATGCAATACAATGTTTATTTTTCTCTTAAGAGAATTTTGCCTTAACGAACTGGTTTGAGTTACTTTCACTCAGGGGGGTTAGTGTATATACTTATATTTATCTATTGAGACACTTAATTAAATTCAATTTTACTTTAGTGTTTATTAACTGTCCCTGGAAAAAGATAAACTGACCATTTTATAGGTTTATTATGCACACGCACACTTACGCTCAACATGCAACCAACCAGTCGACGAAGTAGGAGAAGTTGGCTTTTGTGTTTGATTGAAATTTTACCATTTGATTGTTCATTTTGTGTGTTGGCAGTAAATTTTATTTTTTGTTTGTGGGTTTAATGCCACATCTAGTGTCTCTGTTAATGTTTGTTTAATTACGTATTGATGCTTATTTATGATTTAATTAAATGCTCTGTGATTTCAATAACATGCTCATCATGCAAGTAAAATAAACTTCAATATCATCTATTAAGTGTTTATTTTACATTACGCATTGTAGGGATGTATGCAGCAGTCTTTATTGATATTGCTCTTGAAGTTTAAAGGGGTTTATCGAATGTTGAACTTTATTAAGGATTTTATTAAAAGAAGAACAAATGTTATATAAATAAAAAATGACAAAAATAAATTAATTGGACTTTGAAAGTCAAACTTTTACTTAAATTGGATTGTTAGAATCAGCATGTCATGAAATAGGTTCAAGGCTAAAGTTTCCTCTATTCCATTGGAGAAGATTTTTATGGGCTGGAGTGCAGAAAGGGCAGAGGTACTATCAGGCGCGGATCCAGGGGAGGGGAAAAATGGATATTTCCCTTACCAAATGGTATGTTTCATTTAAAAGTTCCCCTCCCAAAACCTTAAGCTGGATCCGCGCCTGGGTACTATCTATTAGTTACAATTAATTTCAGTAGAGTTAGTTTTAGCTTATATTTCAGAGGACAGTGGATGCTAGCACATATCTCTCTAATTTTTGTTGGATGCAAAGGCTAATGTGCCATATTATTATCCCTAGAATACTAAGGTTATTTAATACTTCATTAATATTAATGCCACGTACTAAAGCGCTACAATTAATTTGGCTATTTCTGTAATTTTTTTATTTTATTAGTTGTTGTTTATTAAGTAATAAAAATTAACTTATAATTCATATTAAGGGAAACAAAAAAAATTTTAAAAGCAAAATAAAAAACCATGTTTGAGTTGAAATCATAGCTGCAAAAAATAAAAGCTCATTTGTACGTAAATTTTACGTATAGGCTTTTATGTTTACGTTTTTAGTGCTGTTTAATAACTAGATATGCTTTGTTTATGTATTTGCTCTTGTTTAAAAACTATTGAAAAGCACTTGGTACCGTTAGGCCACTGGATGCTTGTACAGCAATAATAATAAAAAAACTACACGTAAAATTTACGTGGATTAGTATTCCAGGGCTAATGTTGCCTTGAGATCAACTAATGGTCTACATAAAGACTCATACAACGAAAAGTTAGATGGCTAAATACCAGAGTACGAAAAAACGCAGCGCAGCTCCGCTCTTTTTTGCGCTTTACGCAAAGAGCGGAGCCAATTTATTATTGCACTTGCGCCGCGCCAATATATTCGCACTGCGCATTAAAGAAGCAAGCGCAAAAAGGGGAATTTTACTTTGCGCTTTTTCTGCGCTGCGCTTTCAATTTGCGCAATTCGCAAAAAAGCACGAAATGCTCAAGGCAAATATACAGTAGTAAAAATTAAAAAAAAAGCAGCGGGCTTTATTTCCATGGATGTTATTAGATGCTACCGTAGTTTTTTTTAAAACAATTATTTAAACACACCGTATGGTATCTCAGAACGGATATAGCAACAGTGGGATGCCAGTACTGGTTCCGAACTGAAAATGAGTCGATAGTACGGTTCATATATCCCGTTCCGGTCTGTACCGGAAGTTGGTCGATAGTGCAGTTCACACTTCCCGTTTAATGGCTGGACCGGAAGCTGGGTCGGTAGTACGGTTCATATATATTTGTTCCGTTCTGTACCGGAAGTTGGGTAAGTAGTGCAGTTCCCAATTCCAGTTTTTAAGCTGGACCGGAAGTTGGATCAGTAGTACGGTTCATATTTCCGGTTCCGTTCTGGACCGTAAGTTGAGTCGATAGTGCAATTCGCTCTTCCGTTTTAGAGGCCATACCGGAAGTCAAGCTAGTGGAGTGGTTCATATTTCCGGTTCCAGTTAGGAAGTTTGACCCGTCTAGGGGCATCATATTTGTATGGGATCAAAATAAAAAATAATAAAGAACGATAACTACGAATAAACTCACTGAATAAACACAAACTAACCACTATTGTTATAAAAAAGAGCATGCGCAATGAGTCACTAAATATGCGCAATGCGCAGAGCAAAGCACCAGACAAAAAAGATAAAATGCGCATTGCTCAAAGAGCAGAGCTAATAAAACGAAAGCGCTTGCGCTACGCATACCAATTGCTCTTTTTCCCCTTCGCTTGTGCGCATTTTTAATATGCTTATAAGAAGTGCGCAATGAGCAAAAATAGTACGCAAATCCGAACTCTGCTAAATACCATTGCAGATCTTATCCACACAGCTAGTAAAAGAGAAGAGTTTGCTAAAAAATAAGTATGTAGAATAAATTAATATTACCTAGAAAACTTTAACAATTGTGATAGTCTTGAACTATTTCTGCTTTACTACGTTTTAGGCTGATTGAAATTTAATTCTCTTTTTAATACTGTTAAGGACTTTTTGCTTTGAAAAAGTTAGCATCGCTGACCTTTCAATTGACTTGGCATTTTTATACACAAGGAAAAAAATAATGTTATCAAAATAATCAATTTCAATGATATCACAAAAATCTAAAAAATGCGCGAACTAAAGTCACGTAATACAATATGAAACAATCATCCTAATAATATGCAATTGTTTTATAATTTTTTTCAGCGCCCAAGAGTATGCAACAAATAGAACATGTGGAACTGTAAACCATTACATACATATTAGCATACGTAAAGCCAAACAAGCATCACGTAGATGTTTAAGTAAATAATTATAATAAATGACATAACAAACAGCTTTTTAAGAATACTTATTGCATGTTGTTTGTTATTCTTTATTATGTAATTTACTTAAAATACCCCAAACATAAGTGTACTTTCCTTACAACCAACGAAATAAAAGGAGAACCAAGAAATAAAGAGAGATGAAAGATAAATGATTGCAAATTTTATTGTTTCCGACTCATGTTGCTTAATTTTTTTCTGTTTTTATTTTTTATTATTCAACAAAAACCCACAATTTGTATCTATTTTTTTAAGGAAAGACAAAATCTTGCACATTTTTTTTTGTTTTGGTTTATATTTATCATATTTTTCTGCCCAACTACAGACAACAAATTTACATTAAATATAATAAACCGTGAAAATATACACGTTTTACCATAATTTTCCATTTCTTATTTTTTTATTTCATGAATGCATTATATTTTCCTTTTCGAAGTTGGAAAAAAGCAAAGAACCAACTTGAAACGTTAATGTTTCCTTTCATGGCAGCATCTGTGTTTTTATTTTTATAAAAAAATGATAATTTATCTATTTTTATTTAGAAAGAAAAAAATATTTCTTTGTTAAAATTTTTATTTGAGTATTTTTCTTAGTCATTTAAAAATTAAAAATTTCGTCAGCAGGTTTTAAATAAGAAACTAGACAGAAGAGATCTCGAGAATTTATTTTATCATGTATACTATGCAGGAAAAAAGGAAAAATTACCACTGCTTATATTCTCCTGATTTGTAGATTATAACTCTTGCCTGAAATACCACACAGTGGTTCCAATTCTTTGAATCTTGCGATTCGATTACAAAACGATGTATTGCGTGCAGTAGGCAGCCACGTATACCAACCAACCATATAAAACCATAGAAAAACACCTGAGCTTTCAGAATGCTGAAACTTGGACCACCCTGTTGTCGGCCTCATAACGTTTACTAATATTATCCGATTTTGACAAATTTAAGCACTGCAATCTTTCTATGTTCAAACATTTTAACGATATATCAAACGGTCATTTTTTATAAATTTTTAATTAAAAAATGTATGTGAAAAATGCTGATATACAATATATTAAATTTAGCGCTTATGAGTAATATGATGTTACCGTCATATTACTCATACGTTACCTTTTACGCCAAAAATATTAGATATTCGCATTTTCTTTCAATATTTTGTAGTAAACATAAATTTACACTTGGCGTCAAAGGTACGGGTACGCTCAAATTCAATGTCTATGAGAGACAGTGATATAAAAATAAATTTTTTGAAATCAGCTTCACAGCAAAGCACAAGTGCCAACAATATGAGCCGATATATAGCCGCAAAATAAAAAACGAAAGAAAGTGGCCGCCTAGAAAATGATACATAAAAGCTAATAATCCAAATGGGTATTGATCGTTACTTTGAAGTTCCTAATAATAAAAGAAAAAGAAGTCCAAGATCGAAAAACCTAGCTCCAGTGGCGAAAATGCCCAAAGATGGAAAATCTGATCAGGCGCCTTCTGAAAATCGCTTTTCAATTCTAAAAACGATGAAGATGAAATCATCACTGTCAGTTCAAGCAAGCCGCCACCAATTTACTTAGGGGAGAAAAACTCAAATGAGCTAATTAAAAGGCTAGTACAATTCATCAGTAAAGAGGCGTTTTACGTAATCCCTTATTGAGATAACTCAAATTCAAAGTACCGTTATATAGTTACATGTAGCAAATTGGATAATTTTTTAAAATTTTCCTGCTCAATAGAATGTTGTCTTTTATATTTAAATAGTATATATGCTAAAAGTTGTATTGACAAAAAGACTTTTGTTCAGATAGACTAGAAAAATCTTACACTGTGCATTGTTTCTCAATCTGCTCATTAGTTTCAGATATATTGTAAAAATTTAAGCCTAAAAATTTTAAGTTTTATAAAAAAAATTACAACGTTATTTCACAAAATTGTGAACAAAATCCAAAGTTGTGCACGAATTTTAACAAAAAGGAACTAATTTTCTTTAGAACATATTAAACCAGATGATACTGAATAACAATTTTTTATTTATTTATGAAATTTTTAATTTTTAGGCTCAAACATTTAACATAGCTCTGAAACAATTTCGCTCGGCTTAAAGCTAATTTTGTTGTAAACTCTGATTTTTCTTTTTCACTGAACAGGGCAAACGCTTTTAGAGTTATGCTAATATGTGCCGTGCAAGTGCCTTCATTTTTGACATAACGGTATATCTCGAAAACTAGATCCGGCTGAAATAACTAAAGAAATAACCTCAATTCTTAGGGAATAAAAAAGTTTACGAAAAGTTTTAGTTATTTTAATAGCTGTGGGCTATTAAATTTTTTGCTCTTTACCATGTTAAATATGCAATTTAGATAAAACAAAGTCAGGCAGAAGCTGTTGGAAACCTTACAGACAACAAGTTTTTAGAAGAAAGTGTTTTTGTAGATACTGAATTTATTAAATTATGAAGCTTAAAAAGAGAAAAAGAGAATTTGCTCAAATATTAGTGTCGACTGATTGACCTAAATTTTGTTTCAGTTTAGTTTTTTATAAATACCCATTGACTTGGAGTAATAGACTTGAAGAAAGCAAAATTTTACTTTTTTACGACCACTCTAGTGAATATATTTTATGGAATCGCAAATTAATATTGTAGAAATTGCAAACGCAATAACAAACCTACATATATATATATATATATATATATATATATATATATATATATATATATATATATATATATATATATATATATATATATATATATATATATATATATATATATATATATATATATATATATATATATATATATATATATATATATATATATATATATATATATATATATATATATATATATATATATATATATATATATATATATATATATATATATATATATATATATATATATATATATATAATGATTATTAGGCTAATGTTCGTTACGTTATGTTCAGAAAGAATTGGGCATGATTAATATTCCAAGGAACAAGGGAAAAATTAACATCAACTTAATTTTTAAACGTACACAGCACAACAGAGTAGCGCCACATTCGGCAGCCGCTACACTTCCATCGTCAGTGCTCACGTGTATTTGCTTATCACCACTTGTCAGGTGGCTCTGTTGAATGTGATTTTATTTCTTATATATAACACTTTTTCGTCAAAATTGAATACGAGAATTAAATCACTCTCAAGGTGATATGAAAGTGCACATTCCCAGCGTTGCCATCGGTTTATTTTTCTTTATTCCCAGTGGCGCTACTATGTTCTGCTGTGTACGTTTAAAAATTAAGTTGATGTTAATTTTTCCCTTGTTCCTTGGAATATTAATCATGCCCAATTCTTTCTGAATATAACGTTACGAACATTAGCCTAATAATCAATTTAGATTCACAAAGCAAAAACGTTCGAAATAATCATATTAATATATATATAGTTTCCATTTTTGTTGAAGGGTATAAAAAGGGATACAAACTGTGTTCATAATGCAGATGAAACGTTTAAAAAAATAAAAATTCCAAAAAAATATTTTTGAAAAAAGAAAACTTCATCTTATCCCTCATAATTTATCAAAAAAAATTATGTTTAAACCCTTTTTTTATCCTACATCCTAATCACCTGCTTTTGCTCAACACATTATTATCATCAATCATAAAAAAATTAAAAAAATGGTCAATGGAAAAATAGAATTAAAAACAATATTTATTTAATGAAAATATATTTAAAATTGTTTCCAAACCTTCACCACCACTTCCGTGTAGAATAGCGGAAGTTTTACAAACACTCTCCCATACATCCTTTTCGTCTTTTTTTTGCCATTTCAAATTTAATAAACTCGAAATTTTTTTTAGGTTTTTTTTATAATTGAATTCTTTCTTCACAATTTGATGAATTCATATCGATAAAAGGACATTATAAATTTTTTTTCATTTTTTCGGTCTGTTAGTTTGCTAATAGACCTTCTTTCTGTTTTATCTTAAACATTTTGCGAAATCAATCAATTTTATATTTCAAGTATCTCTGTACATGTCTGACTGACTTTCTATCTCATATAGAAGTGTTTAGTATGAATTGAAAGGGTTCTTTTTGTTTTATTGAATTTGGACGATTTGTTGTTTTTGTGCACTTGTCCTTACAATTTCAAATGTTAGATTAACGCAAAATGCTTCAGGACTGGTATTCTTATATAAACAATTCTAGAGTTGGCTCAATAATCAATTGGGAAGAGCAAATGTTTATGCAACTGCATGCAAATGCATAATTGAATTGTTCCTTACATAGAAGTTTTCTATTTCAATAACTTCTGAGCTAAAAATATGAAGGGTGTGGAAAATTAATATTTGTTGCTTTAAGTAAATGAAATGCTTTTGCATTTAATAAATAATAAAATAAATTAAACTGTTAGAAATACTTTGGCTTGATTTTAATATTTGAGTAAGACTTATTAATACTCTACTGGTAACACTCTACTATTTATATTTGGCGTTATAAAATATTTTTTAAACTAAAATATATTTAAGAAATCTATTATTTGACATGTTGCCATAATTTCATTTTAAATGAAATTTATTTGTTGGTTGTTAAGCATTGTCTAAATGCATTTCATTGGTACCTTACCAAATCGTCAGTGGACTTCATCCACACTTTTGAACACCACAGTTACAAACCCCTAATTTTATGTACAGACTTTCAAAAAGTATTTGAGCTCTTACAAATGATTTTCAAAAATAAGAATAGTATGTTTTGAAACTTATACAAAACCCAACAAATAATTTGTATTCAATATGCCTCTATTTTATTTTTCTACACCTTTAACCACCAACAAATAAATTTCATTTAAAATAAAATTATGACAATCAAATAACAGATTTCTTAGGGCTAGGTGCGAGGAGAGGGGTACTACCACACAAAGTAATCAATAATTACCTAGTAACTGGAAAGATATAAAAATAATAGTCTTCAAATTTGGTGTGAACTAATTTGAATACAAGATACGAAGTTGGGTAAAAACTGATACCCACACCCCCATATCTTTGCAGTTGATTGATCTGTTGGACTACTCTCATAGCAAAATCGCATTGATGAAACCCTAACATTAGAATTCTGATATCAACGCTATGACAAATATCATCAATGAAACGAAAAGACATCAATCTGATGCCATTAAATTTTATAGTTTTAGTGTCATCATTGCTATGACTGGTATGACATCAATACGATGCCACTTATTATATATTATTAAAGTGTAAAATATGTATAAAAGAAATAAGAAAACAATGTTATAATATTTGTAATTTGTATTTTAATATAAATTTCATTATATTATTTTTTGGTTTTGTGTTTAAAAGCATTTTTAAAAAGTTAAAAACGTGACATCGCATTGATGTACACTTATCATCATTACTGTGACATATCTAGTAATAAAATATGCAAGTCTTTTTAAAAAGTAAGCCAGCACAGCATATATGCACAGAAAAACTATTATAGCAAATAATGTTATCACAACTTTTCATCCCGAAATGGTAGAGGCGTTAGTTTATAAATGTGCGATGAATTGAGGAGCCTGGGATCAAGACCAACATTAGAAGAAAAATTAAAATATCAAAAATTAAAACTATAATAGAAACAACTAAAAGTAAGAATATATATATATATATATATAATTGTTTCAATCATTCCATTGATGACGGTTGATGTAAAGGTTGACATCACTATGATGAAAAGTATCATTGGGTCAAAAACGAACACACTGGACATAGCATTGATATTAAATTGCATCAGCATTATGACGGTTTTTCTATCAGCGACATCATATTCATAATATTTTTGCATTAAATTGATGTCAATTAGTCATTTCCCTGATGTCGATATGTTCTTACATTGATGATAGATTTGTCATCGTTGGCATTGATGACCACCTGATTAAAGGTTAACATCACAATGATGAGAAGTGTCATGGGGTCAAAAACAAACATACTTGACATAGCATTGATGACAAATTACATCAGTGTTATAACGGTTTCTCTATCAATGTACTGTTTTAGAAATTAGCTATCCTGAATTGGTACCAGAAAATTATCCTAGCTATTATTAATATGGTTTATTTATCTACATATCGCTCCTTTATACTATAAAGTTTATATTAACGTAGTCATATCGTGTTATAACCACCAAAAAAGCTTAAGCGCCATAAAGTTAATTTTACACGAGAAGTATTTTTTAGTTATCCTTGGTTTAAATCGAAGTAGAGCCCTTATATTGGCTATATAGGATTGTAGTGGACTGTTATATGTAATGTTAATAATTTTAATAAATTTCCTATAAGACAACGCATGTTTGTCGGGGTTAAGATATTTTAAGACACTATTGATTTCATGAAAAATCAATTAATTTAATCAAATTATTTTAAAACTAGTAATTTTTATCCTTTTCAAGCTGTTCTTTTACCGTTTCATTGATATCCTTGCAGTTTTTGACACTACTTTTGTTCTACTTGCAAAAGAGAATTTTAGCTTAAGCGACACATTGCAGTTACAAAAAAAATGTAAGCAAATTAAAATTTTAAAGGGAAAATGCACTTAAGCTAAAATTTATTTTGCTGTATTTCCGTAACGGTACATGGCAGGACTTTGAAACTTTGACAGATAGTCCGATTTATCGTAAATAATCGATTTTCGTCGAAAAACGATTTTCGAAAAGCATGTCGCTTGACCTTTTTTGGCGGTTGTTTATTTATTTATTTATTTATTTATTTATTTATAAGGTAATTCCAATACAACAAGAACTTGTCTTATATTATAGTATTGGTTAGTATTTGGCATATGTATGTAACATGTTCACAAATTTTATTTAAAAAATAAAAAAAAAAAATAAAAAAGAACAATATTTAGAATAAATTACATGAACAAATAAGAAATAGTTTTTACAAATAAATAATAATAAACGTTATGACTCGATATATAACAAAATTGAATAAAGTTGGCACAACGTGTTCAAAGTTTTAAAAATATTAGCAAGTATATGACCGGTATTAGTTTTCAGTGATTATAAGTTAGCTTTGCATTAAGATATGTTTCTAAAAATTGTTTTATATATGAGCTGTTTAAAAGCAAAGGGGTACAAGTGGAAAAAATAAAATTCTGAGAAATTAAGGTTCAAAGTTTTCTATTCCCATGCATTTCATACATATTTTTTTGTTTTCTAATACATAAAATCTTTTTAAGTTATCGTACAAGTCTGAATTTTTGTAGAGTGAGAGATATTGGTATTAAGGGTTGATTCCTGCATATAACTCAATTTTTTAGTTTTGGCAATTGTATCCCTTTGCTTTTCACGCCCTCATATAAAAAAGAAACTTCAGTAACTTAAAAATCTTGCTTTTTTAAGATATGGTTACGTGGCAATAAAGGAACGATAGGACAACTTTTTAAATAAAAGTTTTTAAAAAAATGCAACTTAAGAACTTGAGAACTTCAAGCCAAACAACTGCTGATCAAAATCTAATAATATTAAAAACTGCTAAGAATTTAAGGAGTTATCTGTCCTTTGAAAATAAAATTACTAAAATATCTCAACCGATTAAATTGTGAGCCACTGAGCGGCATTGAACAATACGTGCAAGTAATAGACTTCATAGCGGTTGTCATCAAAAAGGATTTTGCGTTTGACCTAGTCGTCATTGCTAATAAATTTGTATGGTGGTAAGCTATCACTGGTAACCATCTTGCATTGTAACCTACAACAAATTTAGAGAGTCTCGCTATGGTGGTTGTCCAGATAATTACAAAATAATGTGTGAGTGGGGTACAGGACCCCCTCTCATACGTACAAGCTTTTGTCTCAAAACGAATATAATTCTCAGAGCAGCTAGCTTTAAATTTAGAGGGTCTCAGTATTATTGCTGTACAGATATAGGATAATTTATGATTATTTTATATGGGGAGTATCCGCCTCCTCCTCCTAATATCTAGAGACTCTTGTCTAAACGCACTATTTGTTTAATGTACATCAAATTTAAAGAATTTGCTGTGGTGGATCTTCAGATATAGTACAATAAGAAATTTCTCAGCATTGGTGTACCCGTCTCCTCTTCCTATACCACCAGGCTTTTGTTTAAAAGTTCAATTTGTTCTCAGCTTAACTTACCTCATATCATAGTTAGAGAATTTTGTTTTCGCTAGAGTGGCTCTCTAGATATAAGAGGAAGAGGAAACCGCCTCCTCCCTCCTATAGGCCCAGCCTCTTGCCTGAAACGTACTTAATTCGCAGAGGAACCGACATCAAATTTATAGAGTCTCACTATTGTTATTGTGCAGATATAGAAAAATTAATAAAAAAAATGTGTCTTAGGAGTAACCTTTTGCCTCTCCTATACTTACAGGCATTTGCCTGAAAATGCACTTCATTCACAGATTTTCACTATTCTTCTAGTGCAGATGTAGGAAAATGATTAATTAATTTGTATAGTGGTTGCCCGTCTTCCCCGCCTATGCCACCAAGATTTTTACGGAAATTGAATTTTTTGTATAAAAGTAACATATATAAAATTTAGAGAGTTTCCCTATTGTTGTTGTGCTGTATATGAAAACTAAAAATTGCTTTGTATAGTGATTACCCTTTCTCCCACATAGTTAAAAAAAATGCCTATTTGAATTTCTGATTATCAGTAACACAGTTCTTAAATTTAAAAACTCTCTTGCCGTTTAGCTTCATATAAGCCACACAACAAATTTGAAGAAACTCGCTAACGTGGCTCTCCATATATAGGATAATTACAAATTACTTTCTGTGCGGAGTACCCGTCCCCATCTCCTACATATCCCGTCTTTTTATTTAAATCGAGCTTAATTCGCAGAGTACATTGCATCACATTTAGAGAGTCTTACTATGGTTATTGTGCAGATATAGGAAAACAAATAATTACTTTATATGGGTAGTATCCGTTTCTCCTTCTATTCCAACAGGCTTTGGATTAAAAACGGTCTTAATTATCAAAGTAACCCATAGCAAAATATAGAGAGCCTCACTATTGTATCTGTACAACTAAAAGAAAATTAATAATTACTTTGTATTGGGAGTACTCCCTCCTGCATCTAAAGGCTTTTGTTTGAAAACACACTTAATTCTTAGAGTAAACCACATAAAATTTAGAGACTCTCACTAATATTGTTCAGCAGCTATAGGAAAATGAATTATTACTTTGTATTGGGAGTACCCGTTGCCCTCTCCTATACTTAAAGGCATTTACCTGACATTGCACTTAATTCGCAAAGTATTCCACATCAAATATAGAGAGTATCACTATTGTTTTAGTGCAGATATAGAAAAATTGTTAACCAAGATTTTTCCGAAAGTTGAATTATATTATAAGAGCAACTCAAATTAAATTTAGAGAGTTCTAGTATTGCAGTTGTGCAAATATGGCGAAATAAAAATTTTTTGTATGGTGAGTACTAGGGTATTCTTCGGTTAACCGTTAATCGGTTAACCGGCTAATTACTACCCGATTAACTGATCGGTTAATTTAAAATTGGCTATATTCGATTAACGATTAAACCGATTAAATTCAGTCTATTAACCGATTAACAGACGTAACAAAATTTTTCATTTTTTGTATTATAAAATATTTTTTGTGTGTTTAATTATTTGTTTCGTCTCATATACAAAACGAATATGTTTAGAAATTATTTTTCATACAAACAAAAGAAGTGTTCAGTGATCTTATCTTAAGTAAAACTATAAAACCTTTGGAAGTGGCTATAAAAGAGCTTAGTAAAGACTCTGCTACTCTAATTTAACTTGAGAGAAGTACTAAGTATTTGTTTAATAGTTTAATAAGAGCCAATAATACTATTGCCCTAAGGATTAGATTTAATAAGAGACGAATTAAATTAGCTTATACCGCCGCTCAGGAATATTTCCTTCTAGTAACAGTGTTCTAAAATACAGTACAAAAACTGAAACTAAGGAATTCGGAAATGAACTCTTTTAGAAAAGTTTCGATGCTGAGCTTTGCCAGTATGAGTCAAATGATCGATCAGCTGACAACAGACGATTGTAATACGTAATACAAGAAATCTTTTAACAGAATTAACCAAAACAATTAGAAGTGTTAAGAAATTAAAAAAAAAATAAAACGGGATGTAATGGAAGATTATATGTGTTTAGAAAAAACCAGGAAAAGGACTGAGAAACTAGATATTATGGACTGCTTTCGATTTCTTCAACTTCTGTAATAAGTGAAAGGATTTTTTCAACTCAAGCTTATCAAAGTTTATCGAGTAACCCAATAATACCGAAACTAACCTATTATTAACCGATTAAGCCAAAACCACGATTAATTAGTCGAGCGATTAAAGCAAAAGCCCGATTAAATGAATACTGAGGATAATTAAAAATGTAATTTGCTTATTTAAACTTCCGAGTATCAGTAATACAGTTCCAAAATTTCAAGTCTTGCTGTTTAGCATCCTACAAGGAACACAACAAAACATACTTTAAACAACCACAAAACAACACATCTTCTTCCAAATACAATCACACAAAGAAAAAATTAATAAAATCAAATATAAATATTTTTCATTACAGAAAATGAAAACAAGTTCAAGCTACTTAAATATGCAATTGTAACAAAATAAATTGTCAAATATAATGTACTTACTAACGACAAGCACTCGCTTATGGGTAACATCATCTTGTAAGACATTTTCTTCCACTAAATGAAAAGAGAAGAACATGTGCAGCCGCTTCACACTACCAAACCAAATGACAAAAACAGCGACAAACAATCCCGCTGGGGAATTGAAATAAGAACATAAACTTGGGCAACGAAAAGCACAGCAGGGATCAGTTAAAAGCTTCTTTTCGTAAAATTTCCATACACTATTGTAAACTTTTTCTTATAGACATCGAATCAAATACTTATATTGAAGTCTCAGATGCAAATTGTATTGTTGCGAGCAGTAATAAACATAATAATTTCAATTTCAACCTGTTCATTTTAAGTCGTAATAAAAATTAAATACATTTACAAAATAAGATTTTTGGAAACTTTCATTTTCATCATTTTTGACAAAGACAGAGTACAGAGTTGTAAAGGATTGAAATCTATAAACTTGAGAAATGTTAATTGTGAAGGCGGTTTATTATATAGGAAATTTTTTTGGAAAACAAGGAAGTCAGTTGCATACTGAAGTCATTCTTGTGGAATGTGCTATATTTCTTCTCTGCCATAATATATCAAAATTATGTGGGTATGATACGTAAACAAGCTTTATTTTACTTTAGGCCATTTAATTAATTAATTTTTAAAAATAATTTTTATGAATATCCTCCTCAGTCCCGAAGTAAGAACTCGCAAAACCTTATTTTCCTGAATTGGTGGCGGGGCGTTGAACTAAGAAAAAACTGGCTAATTTTGTCATTTTAAAGTACAGGATTTCAGAGATATGGCGCATGCGCCGGATAGACATTTTATTATTTATAGGCAATTTATTTATTATATATTGACCTTTCTTTGCATCTAATTGATTGCCTTTAAGTGAAGATTCAACCCACAAATCTATTTAGTCAGATGAAAAGAATGCAGGTTAAAAATCAGGTTGAAACCGTAAAACAAATTAAATTTTTTTTACAAGATAGTGCGTAGAAACCATATTTCGAATCAGCTGATGAGAAACTTTAAATATGCGCTTGTGATGGTGACATATACGTAAAAAAATGATTAATAATTAATAATGCAAAAATAGTTTTAAAAATCTTTTAAAACTGTAAAAAAAATCAGGCTTAAAAATGTCCAGCAGGTTGCATCCCAGGACCGAGAAGGATATACAGAAGTTCTTGCTTTTTAGGATTCCGTACAGCAAATGTGAAAAAGAGTCTACTATTTTCGCCGTGAGAGGTACAGCCTTCAACATTTTCAAAGAATATGTATTACTTTGGCCGCCACTACAATAATAAAAATAGAGTGTTGATAAGTATGGAATTGCTAAACTACTGAATGCATTTGTCTAAAAATTGATACGGTTGTAGAGAACCAGTCGAGCTTTCACAATCGTATCTTTTGAACTCTTTAGCTGCACAAAGAACGGAGCTACAATGGGTAAAATTTGGATACATCGGGTGTGAAAAACATTGTGCAGCTTATTATTTTCGTAAATAGTGTCCGATAAGTAAAATTTTTGAGCGCGGTGGACGAGATAAAGAAAAAATGAGTTATCATTGCTTTTGTATAGTTTAAGAGATATTTCACTTCGAAATTAAAATTTTTAATCTTTTGCCTCGACTTTTTTTTAATTTTTTTGCTTTTGTTTTAACTTTTTAACTAATCATCTGATTATAATTTAAAGCACACCAATAAATTGCTGATAAAATTCTACGTAAACACCGAAAGTCATCGATTTTCAAAATAATTTTTGAGTTTAGCGGCCTGTAAAGAAATGTATTTGCACATGGTGCCTTAAAAATCCATAAATGACGTTTTATTGGATGGATAGTAAGCATTGATCTTGCTTTAAATGAAGACATCGTGGCTATAAATGTAGCTGCTAAGGCAAAATTAGTTTAAGAAAACTCAAATTTACGAAGAAAATTTGTTTAAAATATGTATTTTTTTTTCTGAAATTTATACTGTGAGCCGTAAATGCACTATTTAACTACGTGTTAAAAATTATTCATGTGCATTTTACCGATGTCGAGATATAGAAGTTGTAATGTAATTAGCGGAGAAAACAAAAATAGCAGGAAAATCATGATTTTCAAGCAAAAACACAATATATTACAAAAACAAAGTGGGCTGCTTATTTGACCAAACCCACCTACCTACATGTATTTCTACGCGCTAAATCGGAATCTAAGATACGATACCGAAACCTTGACTCCTTCTCTACAACCATTTCAATGTTTAGGCAAATCCATCTAGTAGCTTAGAAGTTCCATACTTATTACCACTTTGTTTTAGTTTACACCACTGTGCAACGACAAATACGAAAATTTTATGAAAGGTAAAAATTAAAGGGTGTCCTAAAACGAGCAAAGAAACATTTTGAAATCTTAAAACTTGCTTACAGTTAGTGTATCAATATACGGACTACACTATTAAATTATGAAATTTAAACAAATTAAAAAGTAGAGGGTATTCTATTAGATAATGTAATTCCGACTATGTAATTTTGCCAATTAGCTGCATCTTGGAAACCGAAAGAAGCAAATTCTTACAATTTTCATAACTAGTGCAGGATTTTAAAGACAACCGTAACGAATACTGCAAAGCAATCAAACTAAAAATTAAAGGGTATTCTATCAAGAAATGTAATTTTTAAATCTAACTGTATCTCATGAAAAGTAATAATTACTCAGTTGCAAAAAAAAACAAAATTATAAAATTAAAGTAAATTAAGGTAAATTAAAGTAAATTAAGGTAAATTAAAGTAAATGCAAGGAACAAACCGAAAAGTAAATCGCCAAAACGAAAAATAAATCACCAAAACGAAACAAGGCCAAAAAACAAAAAAGCCAAACCAAACCAAAACTTAATAAATTGCGAAAACAGAACCAAAATTGCCAATATAAAAAAAGCTGAAACGAAAAAAAGAATTGACACAAAAAATCTTTTAAAATAAACAAATCGCCAAAAAATGCTAAATGTGTCAAAACAGAACAAAATTTCCAAAAAACTAAAAAATCGCCAAAAACAAAAAAATAACCAAAAATAAGGACAAAGCTTACAAACCATAAAATTAAAAAATAGCCAAAATAAAAAAATCGCCAAAATGAAAAAAGCACTAAAACGAAAAAAGCGCCAAAACGGAAAAAATTCCCAAAACAAAAAAGATTTACAAAAAAAGGTTATTATGTGGTGAAACAAGAAACCCCTTAAACGACAAAACCAAAATGTTCCAAGAAACAAATAAAAATTTCCAAAACGAAAAAAGGGATATATCGTCGCTCGCATGACCAACTAACGGAACTGACATTTTTTCCGAAACTGAGTTAGGACCACTATGGGACTTCTTTAGGCATGTCGCATCTTGTGTGTAAATTATGTGATTGGATATAGTACCGTTATCTCAGAAAACGCCATAACATTTTCAACGTATCTGCAGATTTTGGAATCAAAAAATCGCATTAAAATCCAATATAATACCATTTTGCCATAATAATATTGAAGAGTAGACGTCAGAGTAAATGTCAGTTCCGTTAGTTGGTCATGCGAGCGACGATATGTACAAATATGATATTCGCACGGAACACTTCGCATGCGCGTCCAAGTCGCACTTTACTGAATTTATTTCATATAATGACCAGATCCTGTACAAATTTCGCGATGCAGTGTTATGGACTCCCGTAGCTTCCAACAAACATACACTCATTTTGTGCAGAACTAATATAGAAAAACAGACTATTCCAATGAATTTGTTCAATAGCTTGCTTTAAATTTAAATTGAGCTTAACTTAATAAACAACCATCCCTAATAATGAATCAATTCCTTCTTAGTACTTCTAAGCATTGTCATCATAATCATGGATGGAGTGTAGACATTTGACAAGTACTTAAATTTATACCGGGAATAATATTTAATTGTAAAAATTTTCAAAGACATTGTCGCCAGTGTTACAACAAGAACATTAAGTAGAAAAGTTATTTTAATGTAAAAGAGTATGAGTGTGGAAGAAATAAAAAAGGTTACAATAATGCCACAAGTGTGGCATTTTGCGTTTTGAGTGTATAAATGTCCTTAACTTGCCATTTACCAAGTGGCAAGACAAAGTACTCGTAATATGTACGAATGTTCATGAATAAGTGACATACATATAAAAGAATAAATTTGGCGAACAAATATGTATGAGTGCATGGGTGAGTCAGCGAGTGACTGACTGAAGGAGTGTGTGTTTGTGAGAAGGTAATTTTATAAAAAGGTTCTTTTCATAATCATCAGTCGAATAAATTATGCACAAAATCATTTTCTATTGTCATAAAAGAAATACTTGCTTTTTGTAAGTTTTGTAACAATAATTTTTTTAAGCATAAAGTGGCTCTAAGAAGTATTTAGACAATGGAAAATTGTATCAGAACAAACAGAAAATGCAAAGCTTTTTTGGCTAGTCTGGAAAAAAATCAAGGGCGTTAGGAGTAATGAAGCCCCCGACCATTGCCCAATAATCAAGTCTATGCAACACGACAGCCGTTTATTGTATACCATCGTTAAGATGTCAAACTTCATGCACAAAAACCTAAGCAAAATTTTTTTTATATATAGAGTTTGTTTGGCATCTTGACGATGATGGCATTTTTTTGTAGAGATGCATAGACCTAATTATTGCGCCATTCCCCCTACCTAGAGGCCCTTAAATATTAATTCGCATAAATTTTTAGATATGTTCTTTATGGCAACAAAACTACACTCTAACTGTTTTAAAATTGTTTGTAAAAAATTTAAAGTATACTTCAGGGATGTTTATTTTTTCGACCAATATCTACTAACTCCGATAGGTGGTCTAGAATATGATTGCCCGGAAATGTGTGCCTCGTAAGATTTAAAGCCGAGCACTCACAGAAGATAGACAGCTGTCTCTTTCCTACACTCTAAAACATTACTTCAAATTTACGATCATATTTTGTCTAAATTTGTGTTGAAAATTTCTCCTTGCTAAAATTACATCGATTTAGTCCAAGTGAAAAAATGTAACATAAAATATAATACGGCTATGGCTGAATGGTAGATACGCCAGACTATCAGTCAGGAGGTCGCGGTTCAAACCTACATGCACCCAATCGCTTTTTTTTTAGTAAAAACATTTTGTTCAAAAATAATGCGTGTGTAATTTTAGGTCGATAATAATCGGTAAAGTGCTGCCGGCTATTATCGACATAATTTTCAACAAAAGTGTTTTAGAGTGTATGTAGCTATAGATAATCTCCCATACTCATAAACGATTATTAATGTTATTGAATTTTTATTGGGAAACCCGCATACAAAAACTTTATCAATCGCTTATAAATATGGCTGTATATATTTTTATGTCAGAACACTTTCTTGGCAAACTGCACATACTTTTGATGCATGCATTTATGTATGTGGACTAAGTTTACGATTTTGTACATTTTTCTGTCACTGTTGACATCAAAATCATCATTTCACATGATGTTCCCGAAACTACTCACACAAACATACAAAAATACTTACATGCATCTTTTCATATTTACGTTCCAAAATTAGATCTCATTACATTTGCTCCTTCCACAGCTCTACTTTTCAAGTCCTTTTTTCTGATTGTTGCTGTCATTGTTGTTGTTAGCTGTTTCATGTATTGTCAACACAGTGGTACTTGAATTTTTAATAAATTCCTTTCAACGCTTCTTTTGTTTCATTATTATTCACTTTATTGTACATATATGTGTCTGTATGTGTTTTGTCCTGGTTGTCTATAAAATTCATAATTTTATTACATCATGATGCATGCTCTCCAACTTAACTCTCATACTCTTCTATGTAATAGTATATACTTGCTGTACTACGAATATTGTATGTACTCACATACTGATATTCTATTATTCTTACTTTATGTTACGCATATTAAAATTACTCAGTGTACATTATGCCGTTAGACATGTGTCTAGCTGTCTGTCTGTGTATGTTTAACAAGTGTATGTATTTTTCCCTGGTGAAAGTGTGCTTATATATTCATGTATTTTTTATTTTTATTATTTTTGAATATACATACACCTGAGATTTTTATATGTTTTACAGAAATTAAAATTTTCATAATATATTAGCATAATTCTTGAAAGTAATTACATTACATTTTTGAAAGAAACTAAATGGATAAAAACTCTTGATTTAAATTATATTGTTTTGCAATCCTAAAAGTAGGCAATACCCCAAAACAAATATACAATATAACACATTCTACTCGTTCTTGTCTTCTCCTAAATAATTCGGGGACTCATCGAATATACATGTATTAATGTATCTGACGCACAGTGGGTTCTTAAGAGCATAACTTAAATTGTACCCAAACAAATGTTGTGAAGTAAAAGTCCAGGATTTCGTGCCCCACATATTAGTGCTCATATGTACCCTGCAGATAAAGTAACTAGTATGTAGTTAGAGCTATGCTAGTTGCTCTTAACTTCAGACTAGTTGTCCATCTGTCCTTTTTTCATATATCGAACTATCGATTTTAACATTAGGTTGTCATAGGCGCCCAACTAGTTCATTTGTATACAGTTGTATTTCAGTTGGAATCCTAGTTGTTGTAAACTAGTGCTCTTACCAGTTTGTTTATTTAGATTTTGTAACTCTTAAAAAAACTTTGGCTCAACCGGGGTACGAACACACATTCCTCATATTTCAAGGCAAGTACTCTACCCACTGAGCCATTTTCTACTTATTTTTTTAAGAGCTAAAAATATGTTTTATATACAAGTCGTATTCCTGAAAAGTTTGTTCTTTTTTAGGGTTCCGATACACCAAAAGTGTAAAGGAAATTTGGAATTCAATTCGAACGTTATTTCATACTAATCAAAGAATTAAGTAAGTTATGCAGTAACAATAACAGGGAGAAAGGAACAGACTTAAAATATCTTGTAAAAAAGTATCTAGCAATAATTTTTTGAAGTAAAGAAGAAATTTCGAGAGTAAATAGCTACCTAGATTTTTCGTATTAAAATATTGAATGTAATCTAACGGCGGCATTCAATGAAAAATTAAAAGTATTCACAAAATCAAAGACTAAAAAAATTACTTTTATCATATAAAATATTACTTTATACATCTCGAAAAAACTGGAAACGCTTTTAAGTTACTCTACTCAATTTCTCCAGCGTCGACGATTAGTGAAAGAAATATCATTTTTAATAATGTGAGAAATTTTCAATCCAAATATATATCTATGAAATAAAGAAAATACATTATATTTTAGGACTAAAAGTGTTGATTTTGTTCGATTATTTAATGGATTTTCCTGTTCTGTTCTCCATGGGAAAATAAAATATCCGGAGTTGTAAAAGCTTTACTGTTACAAGTTAATATTTACATATAACAATAATGTTATGATAATTCCGATTATTTTTACTTCGCATTGAATATTTTTCTGAAAGCGAAACATTTGAATAGTGATAAAAACTATTTTAAATTATGTATCAGCTTATGATCTAATATATGTAATGTTATATTTTCTTTGTTTTTATTATTAAAATACATAAAACGCGATTAATCTTGATTTTTTTTAGTTTTGTCCAAAAAATGTACAAAAAACCGAGTAAATTTAAAAATTTTCCGATTAACTCGACTAATTTTTAGCAGTAGAATTTACTCAAATAACTCGAAGGAAATAAAAGTTTTACTCGATTGTTCGAGTAATCTAAGAACCTCAATTTCGATTAACTGATTAATCGAACAAATGAGAAGTCGATTAAAATGAATACCCTAGTTACTAGTCTTGCTACAACTAGGAATATGACTGTCCTTTTTTGACCAGTAACATTACAACTAGTAATGTGACTGTCCCAAAGCGTATCTAGTTGTAAATTTAGCTGCTGGGTATATCCACTTATCACCACTTGTTAGGTGGCTCGGTTGAATGTAATCGCAATTCTTATTCATACAAATCGTAAGAGTAATATTCATACGAGAATTGCATCTAACTTAAATTGAGGTTAATCACAACAAATCCCATTGTTACAAGTAATATAATCATTATGTATTATATGGCACACGACAGCGAATCTCCGATCGCCACAAGAAGCCGCAGAAATTTGCCCGTAATGTTTGAAGCTTGCGATAAAGCTCTGACACAACACAAGAGCTGAGTCTTTATTTGATTTTAATTAATGTAATAATCTAGACATTTCATAAGACAGACGCCCATTTTCATTGTCTCAAATAGGAATAATAGTTAGTTCTATGCATTCGAATTTGGTTAGGGAATGGAGAATCTCACATGATTGTTCTTTCTCTGATCACAGATATTTAGAGTTCAAATAATGGATTCTGGCAGATAGGACTATACCCTTAAGAAAGAGGAGGAAATCGAACTGGGAAGAACAAAGGCTTATGTATCTTGGCGACTAAAAAACACGTTGGTGCTGTACTTCCTGGCGAAAAGTATAATTGATTTTTCCAGACATTACCTTTAGCCCAAAAAACTTTTGCGTTACTACCCAATCTCTGAAATCACATACTAAGGGGCGAGTCTGGTAGAAGGTGGAAATACACCTAAGCCAAGACCAAAGTCGATAGAAAGTTAACCTCTAGGTGCTTTATTTCGAGGCTCAACCAGTAACCTAACACTGGTCCCCTATGGGATTAAAGAAAGAATGCCCCTAGAGGATTAAAAAGAGAATGCTAGTCATTAAGCCAATTCTGTTCCATGGGAATGGATGTTTTTTTTAACGGTTACATTTATTCATTGTATCTTCAATAAAATTGAACTAACAATAAGTAATCAGACTTTTTTTATTTTTATTTTATAAAGAGAAGTAACACAATCAGGCAATTAATGCCTACCAGTTAATTAATTAATGTACTACCTTCTTTGGGAAAGGGATAGTGTAGAGAGGACAGCTAGTGAAGTAGGAGAGAGATAGAAAGCTTAATTCGTTTATAACTCTGCAATTGCGCGTTTTTATTGTAGAGCAGTGTTGCAAGACCCTCTGGTGTAAAGTAGAGGCAATGAGTTGTTTAAGCTTAACTCTGAAAATGGGAATGGATGTGCTGGGCGATATTATCTTATATGAAGTTCGCAAGGGGCATTATATATTCCTATAGGAATGATTGTGCTTGAAAACTTCGTATTATCCCCAACATGTAGGTTCATTCTGTGACCGATTATTGGTGACCGATCGGGTGCTGGCAAGGCCAATATAGTTGTCGGCTGCCTTCATGCTAGATTCTTAGCTTAGTGGCTATACTTAGGTTGAACTCGGCTGCATCGCATTAGTAGCTGATGAACTAGGAATTTAGATAGCTCAAACACTCCTTGGTGACTCGGGGGTGGTGGTGAGCACTCAACTTCACATGGTGTTAAGAGCATCGTCAGATTAGGCTGCAATGCAGGTACTTACATTAATCTTGATCACACTCTGTACCCAGCTTTAACGAGAAACCATGTAACAGTTAGACTACTAGTGGACATGTGTCCCTACAAGTGCTGATGGACACGCACTTTCCCGGTTGCATTCCCTATATAGGAGAACATGTGACTATACAACAATTAAGTTTTACCACGAGCACAATTACCCTGAACAGAGAAAATGAACGAATGAATGAATTAAGTTAAACGAGAAACACAAGACGCTGCGACCGAAATAGATCTGTTGTATCCCTTGCCAGGTGCTAGAACACCTCATCTAGACCTAATCTCCTGAGGAATCTCAAGATTGCCAGTGGGTCTAGTGTTGGCAGTTCCCAATCCTCCAATTGGTGCTTGTCCAATTGGTTATATCTTCTGTGGTATAACACTTCACAGTCCTTCAAAATATGCTCTGGAGCTTCATCGTCATAATCACAAAATCTGCACAGGCTGTTACTGTCAATGCACAAGTCTGTTGAGGTGTTTTCTCAGTGTGCAATGACCTGTAGGGCAGCCTGTGGGCATTCTTAGTTTGGTTTACTCAGGGAAATGAGAGTTATGAAACGATTTTGGTTATACGTTCCAATCATTAGCTTTGCATGCCTCATTCCAGAGAGATTGAACCAGAGGTGTTCCCTAGTACTCTTGGTCTCCGTCGATATATCTTCACGGATTTTGTCCAATCCAAGTCCTCAAAGCGGTTGTGGTCCGACCATGGGTGTACTAGCCCTCTTCTGGCCATTTTTTGCATTTTCATTTCCTACCGAACCGGCGTGTCCAGGAACCCAGTAGAGTGTGACCTTATTAATGCTGCTTAGCTGATTTATCTTAATGTGGCATTCCCAAGCTAAGTTAGAGGTAAACTCATATGAGCTGAGTGCTTTGACGGCAGCCTGACTATCCGACGGTAGCCCCTGTCAAAATTTAATTGTGCGCATCTTTCAATCGCATAATCTTTCGATTGAAAAATGGTAAGAGATTTTCCCAAGCTCTCGTGGTAGTTAGTCCTTGGCCCTACGACTCCCCCACCAGAGCCTGCCGACATTTTGGAGCCATCAGTATACCACCTGATGGTGCCAGCTCCAAAGGAATATCGCGGTGCCATTTCCCTCCATTCCCTTCTATTGGCCAGAACAGTTTCAAACTTCTTGTCGAAGTCATACACTTTATTCATCACATCAGAGGGTTGCGCAAGTAGGAGAAATCGTCTTGCCAGGGATTATTGCTCCCATTGGCTAATTAGAGAGTCCCTATCTGTGATTTTCCCCGCGATGCTGATAACTTTTTGCCTGGCAGCAGTCTCTATCATAATCGTCAGAGGTGCGAGTTCAATGAGGACTTCCATAGCTGCCGTAGGACAGGTCCTAATAGCCCCTATTATATAGAGTCATGCCAGCCTCTGTAATTCCTCTAACCCTTCTCTAGTCGTAGCCAGCCTGACCCTATCCGACCAGGCAACAGCACCATAACTGATGATAGGTCTCACTATCATGGTGTATATCCATGAGTGTTGTGTTTTTCTGTATATATCCATCTTAAGATTTTGGGTGTGCAACGCAATGTTTTTCCTGCAACAGATCTACAAACCATTAGTGCTTTTTGTGCCTTGTCAACAGTCGCCTCTAAATGCTGTCTCCATAATAGATTTGAGTCTAATATCACTCCCAGATACTTGACCTCCGGTGAGCTTCTATATGGACGCATCTATTTGGACGGATGTTTTGCCAGCGTGGAAGTGTTCTCCTCCTTGTGAAAGGAGCAATGGTATGCTTTGCCGGGTTGATATTCAGCCCTACAGATAGGCACCATTCCTTCACTATGTTCAGCCCGTTCTGTATTATATCACAAAACCTTTCTTGAAAATTTTCCTCTTGCAATGATAACGATGTCATCGGCATATGCTTGACATTCTATACCGTTGCTCGTTAGTATGTGCAAGAGTCTCTTAACTACGAAACAGAAAAAATATTGTGTGCTTCGTTAACAGTGTTGATCCGTTCAAATAACAGGGTTGCCACGGAATTAAATCATATGATTTACAGCAGATTTCGGAGATAAATACTTCATGGGTTATCCCGAGAGGCTCGGTCAGTCTAAATTGGTCATATATTTCAGTGGCGTGGATCTGGGGGTAAAACTACTCTTTATTCCGTACTTCCAGCATAGGATACACTTTAGGCTACCTAATCGGCTGAAATATCGGCAATCAAATTGGCAGGATATCCGAATATATATCGATAATAAGGGTGGTTCCTCCTTGCAAGAAAGGGACATTGACTGATTGGTAGTTTCCCACTGAAAAGCTAGAAATCCAGTAGCAACTATTTACTAGAGCTTTCTTGTCAACAGCTAAGCATACTCATAGCGGCTACCATGGAGCACTGTTTTGTCAGTGCCCATGCTAGTAGACTAAATCTTCGTTACTATGACTTCTGCAAGAGCTATCACAATGAGGAGGAGGAGGAGGAGGAAATAGTCAAATACCTCCTCTGCCTGTGTCCACCTCTCTCTAGAAATTTGACGTTAAGCTTGAGAAACTCAATATTTCCCAAATTTGTTGACCTTAGGGAATACGATGTAAAGGGAATCAATTCATTTATTCGGCACTAGGGTTGGTCTAAATTATACTAACTTTCTGAAATCTTTTCATAATCCGTTTTAGGCGTCGCAAAGGGATCAAGCATTCAAAAAACCTTATTTTTATCTTATAAAATAAAATCTTAATTAAAAATAAATATATATCTTATGCTTTCTATCGCTTTATTTTAATCATAATACTAAAACAATTCACCATATCATTTCCATTTTCATCCATTTAGTAGATTTACAAAAAAAAGCACACGTTCCAGATTATCGAGATGAAATTTAAATCTTTTACTTAACACTAGTTTATGGTTTCAATTGTCTTTTATTTATTCGTTTGCCTTTTCATTTCAACAATTTTATTTGAAACATCAACTGGATTTAATATCAAGGCAATAAGGAAAACAAACTACATAAATCGGCTTATCGCTGTTTAAACGTATTTGCACAGGCGATTGCCAAAAACCAATAAGCGTAAAATTAAAAGAAACCCAGTCAGAAAATATTTAAACATGAAAGCTGTAGTTATAAAATATAAAGGTAACAACAGCCGAAAAAATCAAATACAACAATACAAGGACCATAAGCAAGGATGCACAATTTTATATCCAGATAAACAAGGATAATAAGGAGGACATAACAAATTTTTATTTAAGTTGAAACAATAACTTTTACTTCGCTTTGGATTCGGTAAACGAAAAAAAAAACAAGTGCAGATGGTATGAAAATTTTATGTAAATAAAATTGGAAATTATTTAAGGTAGAGAGAGAGAGAGAGAGAGAGAGAGGGTAGTCAAATCTTATCCTGTCATATTGAACATCGATGACAATAAAAATGTAAGAAAAAAAGTTTTCTTTCAACAATGTAAACGACAAGGAAACAATAATTGTTGTTGGTTTTCCAAAAGAATAAAAATACACCATCATCAAAACGCATTAAAAATATGCAAAAATCACATTAAGCAAAAGAATAAGTTTTCAACTATTACATACTATAACGACTTTTTGATTTGAAGGAAATGTCACGATTTTCCCTTAACAGACATGATGAGATTTGATGATACTTTATTTATTTAGTTTTCATTCCCAACATTTAAGATTTCATATCGAATTTTTTTAAGTACCAGCAGCAAAGCCAGAAGTAACTGAAGAATAAAATTAAAGTTGGAGGAGGGTTGAATTGTTATCCATAGTGGTGTTACGGTTGCTTAAAAAGTTAAACGTATACGTCACTACATACATATGGGTTAGAATCTTAATATTATTATTTTTTTTTTTTAGACAAATGGTAAACGCACTTAAAATGCAAATTTTTAGAGTTTTAAATTTGTTCAAACAAATTCGCAAACAATATAGACGCAATAAAAAAGCGAAACCGCGACATTAAGCATGAAATTTGTTTTCGTTTCATAATTCACAATTCAGGCCGACGAGACAACTTTGACACGATTGACACACGCATTAGCATGCAAGTAAATCGAATTTAGCTAATCTTTTTTTTCCAGTTTTTAATGTAAATATTACAACAAGTGGAAAATTCATCAAATAATATGCGTTTGGGGAATTTTAAATTTTTCCGGCTTCATCTTTTGGAATAATAATTGTATTGGGAAAAAGAGGGTGTATGTACTTTTAACGCAAAATTAAACAAAAAAATAAACATGCAAATAAGATTTTGCAGTTAATAAAATTTACCAAAAATAGGGAAAATAAATCTTTAAAAGATTGTTCAACATTTTTTTCTTAGATATTAAATGAGAAGATACAATGGCACAGAAAGTTTTATTAGAGTCTAGAGGGAGATATTTAAAGAATTGAGCTAATAAATGTTGCGATTACTTCAGATTGTTTCTACAAGCTAGAAGTACTCGTTTTGATGTTTTTCTCTTCGCCTAAAGGAGACGACCATTTCAAAATCGCAGGTTTCTGTGTGAGTTTTTTTTATCTTACTAATTTTTTTGGAGTATTATTTTTAGTAAGACCAGGGATCAAGTTAATCGTCGCTTTCGATAACGAGTTGATTCGAACGGAATTTTTCTTAATTATAGCATTCGCTATCGAATAATGTGTTTATATGGTCCGATAGCGAGAGCCATAACATCAAACCAAGTCAACGTTCAGACGATGCAAGTCTTATTAATCAGTTTCTGATTTTGTAGGCGAGAGAGGCAAGAGGAAAGAAACGGGTACATAATCTCAAGTACTCATGAAATTCGTTTTGCTTTCTCATTCATTTACATTGTGTATATATTCAAACAATTAAGCGATAAGACTTTCATCGTCTGAACGTCAAAGAAAGTTCAAAGAAAAAACTAAGAAGCTGATCAATAAGACTTGCATCGGATGAACGTTGACTAACAAAACAAGATCGCTTCAAAAGCGACGATTAGACCCCAGAAGTAGGGATGTAAAGTAGTTAATGGCAAATCGATTTTGATTCCTATCGAAAATAGATTTTTTGGTATAAAAAATCGACCCATCGCAATTAATGTTGCGTCAGCGGCTTTATACAGAAATCGATAAATGGGCTTTTAAAGTCGATCATATTAAAATAATAGCAATTTTATATGTTGATGTGTTTTTAATGAGTTTTATCAGTTTTAAACAGCATTACTGAAAATTTTTGGTGATAATTTTTTCTGTGTAACTAAGTGAAATGTGAGAAAATATGATTTATATTATATTTTGCACTTCATTCAATGGATCCTGAAATAAAATTATATATTTCGATTTTTTAACATTTTTCTGTATGGATCGTTACATTTGCTTTTGCGGTTTATGATTTTTGCGAAAAAATACACCACTAAAAACGAGTTTAGGCTTAAATAGCAATATACATCTATCCTCTAAAAACAAAAAATTATAATAAGAGCAGGACGAAATTAAAAGTTATGAGCACTTTTTCAATTTTGACTTCGGCTCACATAGATAAATAAAAAAGTTTTTTCTATCAAAGTAACTCTTTACAAACATTTGTATGCACATAAGTAAAAAGTAGGCTAACTCTTCTTGCATATAAGTACTAATTTTAATAAAATCCAATAACAATGTTAAAAGTTACGTCAATTTGAAATAATTATTCGTAGCAAAATACGACCTATCTAATGCATTTTTCGACAATAAAACAGCACAGACTACGGTAAAAACAAAACTTTTTTAAAGGAAATCCGAAATTTTTAACCAGATAATGTTCTTTATATCGTTTCTACCCATTAGATGCTGTTGACTTTTTTATCGTCCTAAAATTTATAGATAAAGTAAATTTAAAAAATTGTTTACGTAACGCTCAATACATTTTTAACACATTCACTATTTTCTTCAAAACACACACTATTTTTGGAATTAAAAAAATCAGATGCATTGTAGTTAGTCACTAAAAAAATTTTAATTATATTTAAAAAAATATGGAAAACAGATGAGCTTGTTACACAGAAAAAACTATTTGTTCACTTCAAATACCAAATTCCCTGAATCAAATGTAAATTTGGTCAAATACAAAAATTTGTAATAATTTGTTTGAAAAAAATTCTAATTCTTTCAATAAAAAAATTGTTTCAATAAAAAAAATGTTTTAGAGAAATATAAAAAATAAATCAAAGAATTTCATAATTTTATCAGGTTGCCAACATTGGCGGTAGGTGAATGAAATTAAATAATAAGTCAAACAAAATTATTTATCAAACTAAATAGAGACAATAATAAAGACTTAAAATAAGTTTCAAAAACATGTTTGTTTAAAAAAAAAGCTATCATAATTTTTTCTGTGTTAACTATCCAGATTTTATTGTTTTGGCGATCTTTTTAATTTTTAGCGATTCCTTAGGTTTGGCGATTTTATTTCATTTTGAAGACTTTTAATTTTGCCGATTTTTTTAGTCTTGGAAGTTTTTTTATTTTGGTCCTTGTTTTGTTTTAGCGATTTTTTCATTATGGCGATTTTTTAAAAAAACAAAAATAGGGGTTCTTTCACTTTTGGTGTATGGACACTTAAAAAGAGCGGTCATTTTATAAACAAAGCACCTTCCAATGAGTAAAATCACTTCCCTTTTGTTCCTATGCCATTACTAAAATTCTCCCACATCAAACCATACATAGAAACAAACGTCTTAGTGTTGTTACTTTCTTTGCAAACTTTAAATGCTTATAGCTCCAAAAATACTGAACCGATTTTAACAAAATATGAATAGTACGCCTCTCTGGTAAAAAATATGCTTAAAATGGTATAAGTTTTATCAAAATCGGCTATATGACGTGGGCTTAAACCCCTTCACAATGAATCGGTTTGCCTATTATGTATTACGATTTCTGCAATATGAATTTATTCGTTCACCCAAAGCTTATTTCAATAAATCTATTTTGGGACGCGCAGTGTGACATGATGTACAGTCGTTTTACAGCCACAATAGGGGCAACTGTGGAAAAAAAGTAGGTGATCATAGCCCTACGGCGCTCACTGTAACAGTCTCGCTGGCGTAATTAGTTGAAGAAACACAGGCCAATGATTGCACCGACGTACAGACCAATGATTGTTCCTGTAGACCTGGGGAGTTGCAGCAAAGATTCTTCAAATTAAATTTTAATAATTTTGTTAGAAGAGCTCAAACTGATGTGAGTATAAGTGCAATGAACTGAATTTCAGAAAGTGATCATACACGGTAAGTCACAATTCATACCCAGCCTCGACAATTATAGGTAGAAGCTCATAATATGTGTAACGAGTTGAAAACTGCAGCAGAAGTTAAGCGGTAAGTAAAGACATCATTATGTGCGTAACAATATATTCGCTTGAATGATATTGAACTACTTATTTATTTCTAGTAGAGTCAAAATCAGCTTTAGCATCACGAAAATGCACTCATGCTTATATCAGACTTATAAAACGTTAAAGTTCCTTGTTTAAGGCAAAATGGTTAAAGGCAGCAAAATAGTAGACTGACTTGCAAAGGAGGTATATGTTATAATTTTATACAGATCAGAACAAGGACAATGCGCTGGATATGTAATGGCTAAGCACAAGGACATCTATTGTATCCCTAAGAAGCCCCTAGGCTGAACAGCAAAACATTACTTAGATAGAAGGGAAATACTCTCACGTGGATGAAAGCTTTAGTGACAGGACGTAAAACCATTAGATATCATCGAATAGATTAAAGTAACACGTTGCATGTAAATGACCAGCACTGGGTAAAATTAGACCTAAGAATGCATGCCGTCATATAATAAATGTTTAAAAAAACAATCGATAGCCAGAAATCACTAAAGACTTTACTATCGCTGGCAAAAAGATACTCAATGATCTTAGGTTGACTGGGGCAGTAATAACTTTACTTTTTAACAGAGTATATTATATACATATGTACACAGAATATAGTAAAAAATAGTTTTAATTACTAATATGGTTGAAACAATAACAAACATTTTTTAATTTCGCACCTATCACTAAAATAATGATGCCAATTATTGGTATTGTACAAATTTTACAAAAGAGGAATTTTTTCTAATTAATGGTAGTTTTAGCGTTGATTAAGTAAATAATTAAAACAAAATGTAAAACTAAATGAAGTGTTTAATTAAATTAATCAAAAAACTAATTAACTAAATACTAACATATTAACTAATTCAATTACCTTACTTATTATAATAATTGAATTAATTATTAGAGTAGTTGGATTAAACAACTCAATAATAGAACTCAATTTTTATTTTAATAAACATTTTTATCCAATAAATTAACCGGGATAATTGAAATCGTTGTCTGCTATTTTCAACTTTTTTTTTCTTTAAGTACTCAGAACGATTATTTGAGGAAAGCTAGTATTTATAGAAAAGTTCTTTAGCAAACAGAGCAGTGATATTTGGGAATAGAATGAGTACATAAAACCAAATTTTAGTATCGGCTGGCTTACGTGGTTACCGACTTCAAAAGGAAATAAATCTTAGTACAATGAGTTATCATTTCTGCCACTGCATCTTTTCACTTCAACATTCAATAGTTAAATAAAATTAGTTAGTTACAACATTTTAGGCAGTAAAGTAAATTGATACATAAAGTTTTTATTGTTGCTTTATATTAGGGATGTAACGATACGCCGTTTTGCCGATCCGATACCGATACCGATATTTAAAAATAAATATCGCCGATACCGATTCCGATACCGATACGAATATTGAAATTGAGTTCAAGTTTAGATCAACAAAACTCAAGTGCAATTTTTTTATTATACAAAATTACATTGTAAGAGAGAATATTTAAAATTGATTTTAACCCAGTATAAAAAATTGAAAGTAATTTTTAAGGAGCTACATTTTCTTTACTTCCAAAAAATCTATATTAAAAATATGCAGATAATTAGTAGAAAAGCAAGAAAAAATTTTTAATTCCTTTGTAATTTTAAAAAATACTCGCCATGCTTTTTAAAAAATCGATATTTTAAAGAACATTTATCAACTAATATTCTTCTAAATAACTTAATAGCTTAATTATTAAAAGTCTTCTAAAAGTTTATATTTGTTCACTTAAATTTCCATGAAAATAAAGTTTTGAGTTTAAATTCGCATAAAAAAATTGTGAAAATGGGTCATTTTTTATCCTTTTTCCTTGAGGAAAAACCATTATAGAACACCGAAAAAGAAATTTGTCCTATCATCGCTTCCAATTCGGTGATTGGTAATCGAAAAACAGAACTTCTTGCAATGGCAAGGATATGTAAAACTAATTAGAAATTATCCAAATTTGCAATACTTCCGGATCGCGAATTCTACATTTTCATGACTTCTTTGGAGTGTCTTTTTTTGTTGGAATAAGATTTAAAAAACAACGACTTGAATTTGAATTCATAGTAAAATTAACAAAAAAAAAATTATTTTTTTACAAAATAACAGCATAAAATACTATTAATTTTTAAAATTGATATTAATAAGATTTAAAAAATAACGAAGTGAATTTAATTCATGGCAAAATTGAACAAAAATAAATAATTTGTTAAAAAAAACTCTGAAAAAATTTTAAAAGTATCGTCGTATCGACAGTAAAATATCGCCGATACCGATGTATCGGAAAATCTGAAGTATCGCCGATATATCGGTATCGGTATCGGTATTCGTTACATCCCTACTTTATATATTCCATTTTTTTAATAATCACTTAAAATTAGAATAAATGACGCAGGCAACAAACTTTTAATAGTTTTTTTTTTGCCATACAAATAAACAGTCGAACATAAGTTGCTTTTGGTCAGCAGCAAATGTAGCAAAAGATAATATCATTTTTAATTCTCACCAAAGAGTACAACAATTCAATAGAAGGGAAAAGGTAGTGATTTTTTGCCAACATCTTAATGTGTTTTTTTTTTATATGTGGAAGATACTCACATTACAATATTTAATAAAGTAATTGATTGAAACAATCAAATAGTTGATTAAATTAATTAATATTTTAATAAAATATTAATTAAAAATCTATTAATAATTTAATTGGAAAGCTTTTATGGTTTGGCTAATTGTTAATTAAGAAAATAATTGCATCAATTAATAACTTAATTCAATTTCGATACTATATCTAACAGTACCTTTAATTATTGAAAAAATTATGTTAACTTTTTCTGTGTATGTAACTAATACAAAGCAAATTTACTTTCACAAAATATTTGTGAAATCTGCACAACTAAAAAAAAGCAAATTTCTTAAATTCTTCATTATTCAAAAGCATGTTTCATTTGGCAAGTGAAATTGTGGCGTTTAATATTCATAGATCTAAGTCTCAATCAAAAAGGGGGATAAACCGACAAATGCACACCCGTTCCCTTATTACAGACAAGTACATATAAGATAAAAAATAGGAAAATAAGATACTAAAAAACATACAAAAGATTTATCAATGTTACGTTTGTATACTGGGTCTGGCTGACTAACTGACTGCATCATTTATGTTAAAGATTTTTTTAAGCTACTTTTTCCTTCTATTATTGGCTTTTGTACGGACATCATTCGATTGATTTTGTTCCAATGATGATTTTTGTTTGTTGTTCATCTTGTGTTATTGATATAAAAGCTTTATCAGTAGAGTTTATTCCTTTATGGTTTTATTGTTTCCATACATACTTTCCCTTATTGTGGGTGGATTAGCTGGATATAATTTTTTATCTCTGAACACAGGGATATATATATATTTTTTTTTGTTGTTCTATAAAAATTCTTTGTTGTAAATGGTAGAAAACATTAAAATATCTTTAATGGGGGGTAGAGAGCCAGAGATTGCATTTTATTCTTTCATGGTATTATAGAGCAGGAAAAAAAATATTATTTTATTGTTTTATTGATATGAAATTATTATGTATTTATACCAGGGATTATTGAAGAATTTAAGGTATTTATAACGAACGAAAAATGGAAGGATACAAATATCTATAAAGACCTTTATTAAATTTTTAAAAATTGTGTGAAAGGAACTTTTTGATGTTTGTTTTTTTTTTTTAGTTTTAATATTTTAATTTATTTTTACTCTTAATAAATGATTTATGCAATAAACGTGTATTTTTATTAGCTTCTTAAAAATGTTTGAATTTAAAACAGTAAACCTTTGAGTTTTAACATTACACAGGCCGACATAAAAAGAAATTTCTTGCACAACTTGTTAAATTATATTAACCCATTAATGCCCACAGCGATCTAGACTAGATAGAGCTGTGAAATTTTTAACAGTAAGTTAACTTTGATATATAAACGTAATGAAATTGAAAAATGTTTTGGATATGGCGTAGTATGGTTTTTAGAAACCGTTACATATACGTAACAGTGGACGGTACCCACAATATTTTGGCCTTTAATTTTTCAAAATAAAACTCATTTATTTTATAAACCAAACTTAAGAAAAACTTCAATTTATTACACTAAAGGTATCAGGAAACGACTTTTTAGTTAAAAGTGTACGAGACAGTTTCAAACACAACAAAAACTAAAAAGAATAAAAAATAAACAAATAAAGTTATTTATAAATATATCCTGAATGTTGATTACATTGCTTGGAAATAGTGGTATTTTTCAAAGCATTTGATGCATAAACCTACATCACATTTTTTGCACATGGAAGTTGGATGCGAACGGCAGCTCAAACCTGCACAGTGACGTCTTTTCTTGTCCTTTGTTTCGACTACAAAGTGCTTTACCCCATCATATCTAGCTAAGAAATCTTGTTCATTAGTAGCTAAACAACGATAACTCTGAGGTGGTCTTATACTGCCATAAGATTTACAATATCGAGTAGCTATTGCTCGACGAAAGCTTAACTGGGACATACTTCCTCCTGACTTGCGATGTATAAAACAACATTTTTTTCCACGCGCTCCAATTCTATATGCATTTACATTTTGGTCCATTCTATCAGTTCCACCAATATTTTTATTATGTTTGCAAATAGCGTGCGGTAAGGGAACCATAATTCTTTTCTCTTGCGTTCGGGAATATCTGCCTATTTTGGTGATAGGTAACTTACCATGAATAGTAGACGCTACAGTTACAACTGCATTGTCAACCCATTTGGTAATTTTTTATAGAAGGATGAACCATTTTTATGCTTTCAATATGACCACGTTGTTGTTTTGTTTAGTACATCTTTTGAAGGTAAAGGACATGATTTGTGTATGGAATTTTCTCGCATTGTCCCAGTTCCATGGTAACCACGTTGCTGCAGACCAACCAAGGATGCAGGTGTCGTGAATAAGTTGTCGAAAAGAATTGAAAATTGAAGTTGCTTAACGTTTTCGTCAAATTCATCCAGCATACAAAACAGTGGAGTTATATTTTCCCATACATGGTTTAATATTCAGGTTTCAAACGGGGATTTGATCCTTGATACATTTCAAAATTTATACAATACCCTAGCGAAGTATTTATACTCCACATTTTGTATCCAAAGCGGGGGGGTTTTCCCCCTTATGAATTGTTTGCAGCCATGACGGTCATAATATTCAATCATTGATTCATCATAAGATAGACATTGTTCAGGGTGGAAATGCTGCAAAAACGTCTTTTTTAAAGCATCTGTATATGGTCGTAGTTTCCAGATTTTATCATCAACTTGTTGTTTAGCATTATCAATAAAATGTAAATGGTGAAATATTGTATCAAAACGATTTCTACGCATAAAATCGGCAAATAATTCATTTTTAAGATCGCTTTTATTTGACCAATAATCTATCTTTGAAGGAACTGAAGCATATCCTGTTATAATTAGGATACCAAGAAAAACTAGCATTTCATTAATTGTTATATTTGGGTTGTCTTGTCCGCTATAAACCGCATAGTTATTACTTTCATCACATAGCATTTGTACCAAATCATGGTCAAAAAACTTCTCAAATTGCATGTAGGGCAACAAATCTGTGCAATCAGAAAATTCGGGTTTAGGGAATAAATATTGACACCATATACAAAATCACCTCATAAATTACAAAATATTAAAGGAGAAAAAAAGCTACAACTCTCACCATATGTAACGGCAACATTTATCATCATCTTCCTTCCACTGACTCCATTCACTTGTTAATGATATGGCGTTCTTTGTTTTTCTACGTTTTTATGCTTTTGCTCTATTTTTAGAGCCTGAGGCCAAATTTAACTGCTGAGCACGAGAAATCTTAGAAGGGGTCATTACCTTAATTTCCACTGCTTTCCTCTTAGGAGATTTTACGGGCGATTGCACACTACACGGTGTGGTAGCAATAAATGTAATGCAGTCAATTACTCTAAATTAGCAGAAGAATTATTCAGAACATCTTGCAATGCTCGTTCTAGCATTACTTCAACGTATTCTGCATTTTGGAGCTCATCATCTTCACATGATCCAGACGTGCGAACTGAAATTTCGCAAGGTTGTATAACTAGAGCTTTTGGCGAATTTTGCGAAAGCCCACTACAATCTTCATCTCCAGAGTCCTCATCATATGGCAAATAGTCAGCACTGTGTGGCTCTATTGAATTTATCTGGCTCTCATCTGACAGAGTTCTTCTGACAGAGCTTCTTCAAGATATTGTGTGGCTTCTTCTAATGTTAAGTACCCGTATCTGTAAAAAAAAATTTGTCTAAATATATATCTAATGCAAAATATGTTGATAACTGGGTTCTGCCCAGTGTTACAAATACGTAACACCTGCTTTCTTCACTTTCTACCGTCAACAATATACCACGAATGTACATATGTATGTGTATATACATACAAGATAAATATATATATATACATATGGTTGAACAAAGCTGTTATATTCATTTGAGTCTTAAAAAAAATCAAAAAATATATAAAAATTATTTCAAAATTGACAAATTGTTTCAAATTGTAAATAAAAATTAATGGAAATATATAAATTTTATTGAAATAAATATGTATATACATTCATATAATATTAGCACATTTATTTAAGGAGACCAATTTCATGCAAGTGCAATTTTTGAAAGAATATCGAACTGAACACGTAAATCTGTCATTTTCAATAATTTATTTAAATAATAACTATATCAAATTTGAAGGATAATAACCAAATTAAATTGTGAAGAAAGATTCTGATTATCGGGTGTGGAGATAAATTTTCAATTTGAACTGTAAGTATATAAGATTGAGTGATATTAGCAAGTATATGGTCCCTACCATGTCTAAGTTTCGAATATGCAAATCGATACTTTTCAGAAGGGCACAAAAACGCGTCAGTTGTAAACTCAAAATATGCGATTTTCTAAGATCGCAATTTTTTAAATCCAAAGGTATTTCTTATTGAGATGTCTATACTCTATGTGATTCTATACTCTATGAATTCAAGGTGTTGCAAGGAGGCTTGTCGTACCCAATGGAGCAAGAAGACAACGAATCTAAAAATTCATTTCGCACATTCGATAGTTCGACATGCTAGGGACGTTACGTACATACTATGTAATTATATATGACTATTAATATACATATTGCACTAGCTCCAACGCAAAATCTTGCAGTTTTCACTTTTTGCCAGAAATCGATATACAGTGGTCAGTCACATCGACGCACTGTACAAAGCTTACATAATTTTCTCTGCTCTTTTGCCAAAACATGCGGTATTCCCTCTTTGTGATAAAGTAGTAGAGTAAAATAAAAACAGGGGGTTATTATGTAGAGTAAAACGCAGCGCCAGAGAAGACAAGAGAAGGTGGTTAGATAATCTTACTGCAGAAGCCCAAAGAGCCAGCGAAACGCACCGGCAGAAAGATCTATACCGTATCGTCAAAACTATTGCTGGACGCGCTCACGCCAACACCGTGCCCATCAAAAATTGCAATGGCGAAATAGTGCACTCAACCGAAGAACAATTAAAGGTGTGGGAAGATCACTATAGGAAACTCCTGGCGTGCAACAACACTACCCCAGTACAGGAATTGTACAGAAGACATAGCCAGCACGTTCCTCGGAATGACGTCGACTCAAACATACCCTGTATTGCTGAAGTCGAAGCAGCAGTTGAACAGCTCAAACTGAAAAAATAACCGCGGGGCCAGACAATATTGCCACTGAGTTGCTCAAAGCCGACAAAAGCCTGACTGCTCGGATCCTGCAACCAATTATCGGCTATTTTTGGGAAAACTAAACCCTACCAAACAGCATAAAGGGCGGTATTATTATTAAACTTCCAAAGAAAGGCAATTTAATGGAATGCGCAAATTGGAGAGGCATAACTCTATTAAATGCAGTAAATAAAGTCATTGATCAGATTCTGCATAACCGAATAGCTGCCGCAGGTGAGCCTGGTTTACGAAGTGAGCAAGCTGGCTTCAGGCCACATCGGTCTTGCATCGACCATATCAGCAGCCTCCCAATTATCGTTGAGCAATCAAGCTAATGGCGATTTCCCCTCTACCTGATCTTTGCCGATTTCAAACGCGCCTCTGACACTCTCCTCCACCCTGCCATTTGGAACAGCTTAGAATGTAAGGGTATTCCAAGAAAACTTATAAACTTGGTGAAGCAGTTATACTCCGACACGCACTGCTCTGCGCTGCACGGGGGCTGCACCAGTGGGCAAATTAAAATCAAGTCGGGCGTTCGACAAGGCTGCATCCTATCGCCATTGCTTTTTAATATAGTCCTTGATGTAGTTATGTCTGAATCCGTAAGTGCAGAACAAGGCATCACATTTGGTCTGCAAAACAAGCTTAGTGATCTTGATTATGCGGACGACATTTGCCTGTTATCGCATACCTTCTCCCAGATGCAAGAATCGCTGCCTAATATCGCATCGCACGCTCGTGAAGCGGGTCTCTCGATAAACATCGATAAAACCAAATCTATGCGCCTGAACACCACCTGACTACTAATTTTTCATTAGAAGACGCCAGCATAGAAGAAGTTCAAAGCTTTTGCTATCTGGGTAGTTACATATCAAATAACGGCGGTAGCCATCAAGATGTAACTACAACACAGACTTACCAAAGCAAAACAAGCATTTGGCACACTCAACAAAATTTGGAGATCGGCGAATATTTCACTTCGAACGAAAATGCGCCTGTTTAACTCCAATGTAAAGTCAACTCTGCTGTATGGCTGTGAAAGTTGGAACCTTTCCACTAGCGACTCACAAAGGCTTCAGATTTTCGTAAACCGCTGTATCCGGCGCATTCTTCGCGTATTTTGGCCAGAAACAATATGTTATTAGCGACCTGTGGTTCCGAGCCGCACAGCCGCCTATAGCCGCAGACATCATGTGCCGGAAATATAGATGGTTTGGCCACACGTTAAGAAAGCCAGCAGACGACATCACAAGGAAAGTCGTCGACTTCAACCCACAAGGCAGTAGAAGATCTGGACGACCACGCAACACTTGGAAGAGGCAGATTATTGCCGAGCTAAGAAGCTCCGGAAGAAGTTGGAGCGAATGTAAACGTCTAGATTTAGATAGAGCTCAATGGAATTTGTGTATTACGGCCCTATGCTCCTCCTAGGAATTAAAGGATTAAATATATATTACGTATTTCGATACGAAAGGAAAATCATTCGTATTTGTATACCTTATACATTGTGTTTCGAAAATGTTTTCTTTCGAATCGAAATACATAATAACCCCCCAGTATTTTGCCTCTACAGACAATTTTAAACATTTTGAGTTGACCCCTTATGAGGAACTAGTGCGATATGTATATCCAATATATGTAGTATGTAAGTAAGTGTGCATATTGTTGTTTTTTTAAAGATGATGGGCTTGCAGAATATTGGAGTGCTAGACGGCGCAATTGATGCAAGGTGTTCGAATTTAGAATTACATATTGTGTCTTATATGTATATAATGTAAACTATTTATAAATTTTTAAAAAACTTTATTTTTCAAATAAAAGAATGTATAAATTAGCTAACGTGTTTTAAATAAGTACAAAAAGAGTATTATATATGAAAAATATATCGCTATATATGGTTATATACGATCATATATGTCCATTAGGGGTACAACTTTTTGAATTTTTTGAAGAAAAAAAAATTTACATGGCATAACACGATGAGGAATAGTAAAAAAATGATAACTGCGTTTTTAGTTTTTCGATTTATTTCAAAAATTTCACGCAGAATTTAAATTGAAAATTCGTATGCAAATTTCATACATATGCCAAGAAAAAACACCATATGAGATTATGTTCTTTTCTTTGTGTCTGTTTTGTTTTGCTCTTCTTCTGTTATTTATCGTATTTTTGCATATGACAAAAGTACATAACGGTAAATTTGAGTAAATGCTTTATGAATGATTGAAACTTCGTATAAGCGTCGCGCCAGTTGCTTTTATTTAGCTGTCGATCTCTCAGTCAGTGCGTGGCGGCTTGAGTGAAAGTGTCTTTTTTAATTAACAATGTCTTTTAAAAAAAGTGGTGCTGAAGTTTTAAAAAATTCAAAAAAATGGGAAAACAATTTAATAACATTTGAAAAATCTAAGAATAAGAGAAGAGAAATCAATAACATTGAAAACCCCTTGAGTGAATTGTGTAAGATTCCAAAAAAGACCGTGATTATAGGAAGGTATAATGAATTAGCAAAAACGGAGAAATTTAAAAAGAAAAGATGCCAGATTATTACAAACGAAATGATTGTATTGTGGTCGAAACTAAACTTTCCGAGCATAACACGTATAGCTGCAGAACAGAAGATAACAAAAGTTTTAAATGATTATTCAACATTTTTAAAATTCCCGGATGGCAGAAATGTTACAATGACGTTGAACAAGTTATGTGATATAACTGATTTAAATGGTGTCTGGCTAGGAACTGAGGACAAAAAGTTGTATGAACTCCAAACAACTACAAATGGAGAAGTTGGGTACACGACAGCTAAAGCAGTTAATGTGCATCCCTCCAAAGCTGCCCTTTCAAGAAAAAATGTTCAAAGCACCTCGTGTTTAAATAAAGTGGCGCTCAACACGTCAACATCATCAGCTGAATCTGTCGAGCAATCACATTCTCCACCTGTTGGCGAATATAAAGCTCCTCTTCCAAGAAAAAGAAATGCGAAGTGTTCAACAAAAGCAGCAGTGACAATGGTAACAACAGCCCATGTAAGCACCAAAAATGCCGCTAAAATATGCAAAGAATTGTCCAAAGAAGGAATAAATATAGCAACACCAACACAAGCAGGTATTCACAAAGCGATGATTAAAGCAGCGCTGAACTTGGAAAAAAATTATAAGAATTCCTTAAGAGATGACATTTGGTGTATTCATTTCGACGGCAAGAAATTTGGGAAGAAAGAAGTGCAGGCCGTGGTGTTAACAAATGAAACTAAGGAAGTAAGAGTAGCGGCAATGGTTCTTGAAAACGGAAAAGTTTGTCAATTTTTGAAGGTTTCTATTTAATAATATATTTTTAGAGCATTAATTAACTTTCTATAACTTTTTTAAGGAATAAAGAATGTCTTGGATAAATTTAACCTTTGGAATTCCATAAAAATGATTGTTAGTGACACAACAAACGTTAATACAGGGGTTAAAAGTGGAGTTGTTCGTTTACTGCAGAATTGTTTTAAGGAAAAACATTTGTCCCCACCGCAGTATATTGGATGCCAACATCATGTATTAGATTTAATTTTGAAGCATGTGATGAATGAGTTACTAAGTGGAAAGTCGACATCGCCAAACATCAGTTATGACATATTTACCGAATTGATTATGAACTACGAAAACCTAAAACAAAACTACAAACAAAACGAAGAAAAGTTGACCTTAAGATCTATTAAATGGCGTGATGACATGCAATTTTTATATGAACTAGGGCAATATTTTAAATATTATGAAGTAAGCAACAAGTTCCCATACATAAAATTTAGAGTTTTACCAGCGCTCAGCAACGCTCGATGGAATTCTAGAGCTATTCTAGCGATTTTAACGTTCATACTAATACCGGAACACAGAATACAACTTTTGCCAATTTGCCAATTCATATGCAGCGCATGGTATGATGTTTGGTTCTCGGATCACCGTTTTCATAACAATGATTTTGAAATATTGGAAAAATCCGTCAAGCAATTCGAAACTGCGCATAAGTGTTTTCTAAAACACTGGGTAAAGGAAGATTCTGCCATTCTGAATTTAAAAAGATCTAATATTTGCGCTGAAAGAGCCATCAAAGTTATTCAGGAAATTTACCCTTTTTGTAAATCTGAATATAGTTTAAATCTTAAGTTTATCTCAAATAATATAAAAATGAATTAAATAATGAACTAAAACGTATATTTACTATAAAAATGTATTTGTCTTGTACTTAAATTAGTTTTATTGCTTCTAAATCAAAATTTGTCTTCTTCTTCTTCGCATATAACATGAATTTTTTCAATTTAAATTCTGCGTGAAGTTTTTGAAATAAATCGAAAAACTAAAAACGCAGTTTTCATTTTTTTACTATTCCTCATCGTGTTATGCCATGTAAAGTAGGTGTTACAAAAATAGACTACCCCTAATGTCCATATACCATCAATTTTCGGATCCAAATCATATATGCGCGTTCATGTATGGATCATATATGACTTTTTTAGCTGGGTAACTAAATTATATAAAGGGTCCGCCATCTAACGTTTTTTTTCAACTAGTGCTTATTTCGTGAATGGTAACACTTAGCTCATGTCTGATTTGTTTTATCCTTCCGCTGAACGAATATGGTTGTGTATACGCTTGAACAACGCTGGGAAATATTGCGACATTACTTTGAAAAGCATGGTAATGTTGCAGAATGTGTGCGATTTTTGCGTACGGATTTTGGAAGAAGAGAAGCACCGTCAGCTCCGTATGTTTGTTATCTCGTGAAAAAAAGTGAAAGAAACTGGCATTCTCATCCATAAACCAAAGCGTGAAAAGCCAAAAACAGTGCGCACACCCGAGAATATTGCTGCTGTGGCATAAAGTGTGCGTGAAGCGCCATCAACATCAATTCACCGTCGTTCTTAACAATTGAAAATTTCGGAGACATCATTGAGACGAATTTCATAAAGACCTTGGTATGACGCCCTACAAAGTCCAATTCAGGAGTTGAAGCCAACTGACCATCCAATGCGTTTTCGCTTCGCTAAGTGGGCCTGCGATCGACTTACAAAAGATGCCGATTTTGCCACAAAAAAAATCATCTTTTTTTCAGATGAAGCTCATTTTGATCTTGGCGGGTATGTAAACAAGCAAAATTGTCGCATTTGGGGCACTGAAAACCCGCACGCATACATTGAAAAGCCGACGCACCCAAAACGAGTCACTGTTTGGTGCGGATTTTGGTCCAGAGGCATAATTGGGCCATTTTTCTTCGAAAATGAGCAAGGAGTGGCCGTTACAGTCAATGGCGATCGTTATCGGGCCATGTTGAATGAATTTTTGTTTACAAAAATTTAAAAGGAGGATATTGGCAACATTTGGTTTCAACAGGACGGCGCTATGTGCCACACAGCCGAAGCTACACTCGATGTTTTGCGCCCTGTTTTCGAAGATCGAATTATCAGCCGCAGAGCTGATGTCGGAGCTGCGATTTGACACCGTTGGACTATTATTTGTGGGGTGCCGTCAAAGATAAGTGTTACACCGACAAGCCAGAGATAATTGACGCTTTAAAGGACAATATTCGTGAAGCTATTGGTGAAATACAGCTGCACACAATCGATAATGTGCTTAAAAATTGGACCGATCGTGTAGGCTACTGCATTGCCAGCCGAGGCAGCCATTTGAATGAAATTATTTTTCATTATTAACCGGAAGGATTGTACTTTCAAATAAGAAAAGAAATTTGAGAAAATATTCAGTAGTTTTTTTTATAGCATTTTCAAAAAAAAGAAGTTATCTGGCCGACCCTTTATTATGCATGGCAGTGGCAAATTTCCCCCCTCCGATTTTCCAAAAAAAAATTATAGGACCAAACTGAAGGCAAACCCTTTCAGAAAAAAAAAATATTTTGAAAATCGGTTGATAAATAACAGAGTTATGCCTGTGCAAACATAAAAATATACGCACGAATTGATAACTTCATTCTTTTTTGAAGTCGGCTAAAAAGATGGTATTGGCTGCCTTGTATACGTAAACAGGGCTACCAACTGTCATATCTGTTTAAAATTTTTTTCCTTCCAATCTATTTCGAATTGAACCCCATAAAAAATTTGAAGTCTAAAGTTGAAAATTTTACTTTTTGCTGAAAAATTTGGAAATTCAGCCATAGAGGTATGGTTGAAAAGAATCAGTCCAGTCGTGTTAAAATTATTACCCATTTATTACTTTAATTTAATGATCTTATTAAAAATCTTTAACTTAGGAAAATTTAAAGGACTTAGTAGCAATGAAAAGTATATGAAGGTGTATGTTCAAACGGTGCTTTCAATACCCCAGATTGTCCTTTAAATGACTACTATTTCTGTATTTAAACTCGCTTTTTTACATTTAAATTTTTTTTAATTTTTCTCAATTTTTCTTCATAGAAGAAACTCAAATATTATAAAAAAATATGTAACATTTTTTCCTCTCCAAAGGTGTAAACTTAAATTTATAAACGGTTTACAACTATTTTGTGTTCAAATGCAGACAAATGTTAAATGATTTTTGTACCCTTTTATCCTCCATTTATAATAATGCCAATTGTTGTGGAACAGAAAAAAAAGTAAATTCTTGTACTTTTTAGTTGTTCCCTTTGTTTTTTTTTCTCTGTTCTTTTTTTGCTTTCTTTTTAAACAACCTAAAACAAAAGTTCTTTTGAACACAAATCAGCTTAAGGATGACAAAATACAAAATCACCCCATAAATGACAAAATATTAAAGGAGAAAAAAAGCTATAACTCCCACCATATGTAACAGCAACATTTATTCTTTCACTGCAAACATTTAGTCACCCACTTGCACAATTCGTCCTTAATTCCCAGAGTGTTAAACTATGGCTTTACAACAAGTAGCAGCTTACACTTCCCCTAATATTCCTGTTTGTTTAACTTTTTGTGTTTTAAGGATTTAGATTTTCCGGTTGAAATTTTTTGGTTTTGACTTTTTGGTTATTTCTTTTTATTGTTTAGTTCCCCCTGCTTTGTGGGACTTATATTTTTTTCGTTATTTTTGTTGTTGTTTTTCTTAGCAATTTTCCCATATTATTTTGTTCCTTAAAACAGTTGACAATTTTTGTTTTTTTTCATTCAATTGAAATCCTTTTATTTTTCTATTTGTTTATTATTTTTTTCAAGTCGAGTGTTATGCTAAACAACAAAACTTGTTGCTGAAAAATACTTTAAAGGGTATTTGTCATTTTGTAGTTTCTCTTACAAATTGCTAAAAAGAAACTTATTTTGTTAACTGTGACTTTACTTACATGTTCGTAAAAATTTATAATTTACAATTTAAATTATGAACATGAAGCGCACTGAGAGAGATAAATTACCCTGTTCTGTAAGAGAACTTTCATATATTACTATTGAGTCGTCAAAGCCCCTTAGGGATATTCTAAGAATCTATATTATTTGGCATGGAGTAACTGATACTAAATTGTTGGTCTCTAGCTAGGACTATAATGTCTAATAAACTATCATATTAGTGGAATAAGGAGCTTCCCAAAGATGTAGTCTTCTTGTTAAAATATTCACTTGAAATACAAAAGAATATTCCTGGTTCTGTGAAAATATGTCGGTCTGCGCTCTTTTTTGACTAAGCCATCAATCCGTTGGCTTCTCCCCAGGCCTTCACGACCTATTATAGACACCGAATTCATTAAGATATATAACACAATTCATAGAAATTCCTGACTTTATCTGACGGCGTCATTAATGTGTGCCTACTGGACAAACTGCTTTCCTTCAACATTTTCAACACAAAAGATAACAACGCAGCCTCAAATTGCATGTTCCTGCAACGAGGTCTCTTTTAAACCAATTGTCTCTGAATGGTTACACTGCGTGACAGCATTTTTTTTAGCAGAAACGCCACTATACATAGAAAAAACTATAATCCGTATTCTATTACTAAATTCATAAATTTAAATATTTATTTTACGGAAATGGGACCTATCACAAAATTCGTAAAATTAAACACGAAAATTCGTAAATATTTAATAAGAAAAAAATCGATTTTTTTTCTATCAAAATTTTGTATTGGAATATTTAAAAACCAAAGAAAAAAATAATAAAATTTAAAAATTAATTCAAACACACGTGTGTTAAAATAAAAACCTATGATAATTTTTTCTTTGTTTATGCATTAATCTAGAGACAAAACATAGTCAAACTGCGTACTTGGTTTTTCGTTTCCTCATTTTTTTCCTTTTTAAGAGACTTAACATTTTTCAAGAATGCTTATTTTAAATAATTTTTTTTAATATCAGTATCTAATATATTTTAGCAAACTCGGTACCAAATAAAAGGGAAGGCTCTGTAGAATTTTATAAAAAATATTTAATTCAGTTACGCGGAATAAATATATAAAAAATGTCCTTTTAAAAATATATCCTTCCATATCCTTGAAAGTTTTCATTAAACAATTTTTAAAAATTATATGATGTAGCCTTAAGTTAATTGTATAAGACGTTGAAATTTTATGATTTTATTTATCTTAGCTCAAAAGCTGTAATTGTTTTTTTTTTCGAGACACAAAACCAATTTCTATAGAAATTGTATGTAGAAAATTAATTTATAAAAAACAACCATTAATTTTGACCCGAGAGCGATAAAATCGTAAAATGTGTGTGCAATTTAGAGTTTATTTAATATTGAAATTGTGTGTATTTAGTCGAACTATATGGGTTTTATCCAAAGAAATTTATTATTGAGGCTTAAGTTCGTTCAATTTAATTTTAACAATTAAATCATTTTTATTGAGAAATAATTTTTCAAAGCATGTGACAATTGAAAAGAACAAAGACCAATTTCTTGACTTTTGCAAGGGTCGAACTGAGCATCGATGTTTTCGGGATTAATCACAATCCCATCGTCAGAGCTCTCTATACTCTAGGCTACTTCAGCCTCCAAAGTCAAGCGGTAAATATCTGGCATTAAACCAGTTGCATTAAAGCTCTATGTTTCCTGGATTTAAGCTTATTCCATGGTGGCTTAGAAATTTACCATACTTGGCACTTATCCTAATCAACAACCACACTTGTGCTTTTTGTTTATACTTCTCACCCAAGATTGAGAAAGCTCCTACATCATATAATTTAAAAAAAAATTGTTTAATGAAAACTTTCGAGGATATGGAAGGATATATTTTTAAAAGGACATTTTTTTATATTTTTCTTCAGGGTAACTGAAGTAAATATTTTTATAGAATTCTACAGAGCCTTCCCTTTTATTTGGTACCAAGTTTGCTAAAAAAAATATTAGATACTGATATTAAAAGAAAATTATTTAAAATAAGCATTCTTGAAAAATTTTAAGTCCTTTAAAAAAGACAAGAGATGAGGAGCTGAAAAACAAAGTACGTAGTTTGACTATGATTAATGGGTATATAGTGGTGTTTCTGCCAAATACAAAAAATTGAAACTTGTCACGCAGTGTTATCTATCCTTTCGCATTATTATTTATATTATGTATAGGGCCGCGACCCAAAGGATATTTTGTGCTGCATAAATATTCACTGAAACATGTAAGGCTACGCATAAAGCAAGTTATACTACATGGTGAGAGATTGTATAATTCACCTGGAGTCATTAGTATACCTCAAAATAACTTCAATCTTCTCGCCATTACCCCGGAACAATCACAGCGTCTCTTCTTGCCGCTGATAAATTGGCTTCGTCTGAGACCGCAGTATCCGGTAAACTACCCCGTTAGTAATCTACGATAATTTTTTCGACTAGCAGGAAATGTTGGGATTTGTTTTGGGATAATATAATGAACCGTTCTACTTGTCTAAGATCAAGAAGGGTTTGCCAATAGCGAGCAAATTCCAGATACCAGAAGCCATTATTTTCGTTGGCATATCCTTTAAACTTAAGTTGAGCTTCTCTGTTAGCTAGACAGTCAACCCATTTTTTTCTAAAAAGAGAAGTAACGCAATCAGGCATTTAATGCCTACCAGTTAATTAATTAATGCGTTACCTTCTTTGGGAAAGGGTTAGTTTTTTAAAGCTGGCAGTCACTGCTCGCAATGTTCGACCCTTGATATCAATATCGTCGGCATATGCGAGTAGCATGTGTTGTTTTGTGTATAGTGTGCCAGTTCTATTCACATCTGCGTCTCGTATAACCTTTTCCAGCAGGATATTAAAGAGATCACACGAGAAACTATCTCCTTGTCTGAAACCTCGCTTAGTACTGAATGGCTCGGAGAGGTTTTTTCCTATTTTGACTGAAGATCGCGTATCAGTAAGGCTCATTCTGCAAAGTCGTATAAGTTTTGCCGGAATACCAAACTCAGACATGGCCTGAAATACCTTTGATCGTATGGGGCTATCGAAGGCGGCTTTGTAGTCGACAAAAAGGTGGAAGGTGTCGATTTGTTTCTCTTGGGTCTTTTCCAGGATTTGGCGTAGTGTGAATATCTGGTCGATGGTGGATTTGCCAGGTCTAAAGCCGCATTGATATGGCCCAATTATCTCTCCAACTTTAGATTTAAGTCTGTCACACAATACGCTCGAAATTATTTTATATGCAATGGGCAGGAGACTTATTCCTCTGTAATTGCCACATATTGTCTTGTCTCCTTTTATGTGCACGGGACACAGTATGCTGAGGTTCCAATCATCGGGCATGCGTTCTTCTTGCCAAATAGAACAAACAAGCTGATGCATGCGCCTTATCAGCATGTCACCTCCTGTTTTAAACAGCTCAGCTGGTAATCCATCGGCTCCTGCTGCCTTATTGTTCTTTAGCCGAGATACTGCTGCTTTCACCTCATTTTGGCAAGGCGGTATACACTCAATACCGTCATCATTGATTGGCTCTGAAGTATCTTCGTCGCCGCTACAACCAGATACCAGCAGTTCGGAAAAGTGATCTTTCCACATCCTCAGCAGACTTTCTGTTTCAGTCACCAGATTACCTTCTTTATCTCTGCAGGAGAATGTGCCTGTACCAAAGCCTTCGGTTTGATGTTTAACTCTTTGGTAAAATTTTCGGACTTCATTTTGACTCCTGTACATCTCAATTTGCTCACGCTCTCGCCTTTCCATTTCTCTCTTCTTCTTTCGGAAAATGCGTTTCTCCTCTCTCCTTTTCTCCCGATACCTCTCCTTCGCATTACGTGTTGCTACCGACTGCAACGTTGCCATATATGCCCAAGTACCCAAGTACGGATTTTGCTGCATTTTCCATGGAGTGGGCAATGATTTGCCGTTGTGCTGTTACATTATCGGGACGAGGAGTGCTTTCTTCTAGCAGTTGGGTCAGTCGAGTGGAGTATGCCGTAGCTGTCTGTTGTGTCTGCAGCTTTCCGACGTCCAGCTTCCTTGCTGCGTCAGATCGTACGTTTCTCGATACACTTAGACGGGTGCGAACCTTTGCTGCTACCAGGTAGTGATCCGAATCTATGTCGGCACCTCGGATCGTTCGTACGTCCAACACACTGGATGAATGCCTTCCATCAATCACAACATGATCAATTTGGTTTCTCGTTGCTTGATCAGGGGACAACCACGTGGCCTTATGTATGTCGAGATGTTTAAAGTAGGGATGTAACGAATACCGATACCGATACCGATATATCGGCGATACTTCAGATTTTCCGATACATCGGTATCGGCGATATTTTACTGTCGATACGACGATACTTTAAAAAATTTTTTCAGAGCTTTTTTTTTACAAATAATTTATTTTTGTCCGATTTTACCATGAATTAAATTCACTTCGTTATTTTTTAAATCTTATTAATGTCAATTTTAAAAACTAATAATATTTTATGCTGTTATTTTGTAAAAAAATTATTTATTTTTTGTTAATTTTACCATGAATTCAAGTCCAAGTCGTTTTATAAATCTTATTCCAGCAAAAAAAAAAAGAAAAAGATACTCCAAAGAAGTCATGAAAATGTAGAATTCGGAATCTGGAAGTATTGCAAATTTGGATAATTTCTAATTAGTTTTACAAATCCTTGCCATTGCAAGAAGTTCTGTTTTTCGATTACCAATTCGGTGGAAGCGATGCTAGGACAAATTTCTTTTTCGGTATTCTATAATGATTTTTCCTCAAGGAAAAAGGATAAAAAATTACCCATTTTCACAATTTTTTATGCGAATTTAAACTCAGAACTGTATTTTCATTTTAATTTAAGTGAATAAATATAAACTTAGAAGTCTTTTAATAATTAAGCTATAAAGTTATTTAGAAGAATATTAGTTGATAAATGTCTTTTAAAAAATCGATTTTTTAAAAAGCATGGCGAGTATTTTTTAAAATTATAAAGGAATTAAACATATTTTCTTGCTTTTCTACTAATTATTTGCATATTTTTAATATAGATTTTTTGGAAGCAAAGAAAATATAGCTCCTTAAAAATTACTTCCAATGTTTTATCAATTTTAAATATTCTCTCTTAAAATGTAATTTTGTATAGTAAAAAAATTGCGCTTGAGTTTTGTTAATCTAAACTTGAACTCAATTTCAATATTCGTATCGGTATCGGAATCGGTATCGGCGATATTTATTTTTAAATATCGGTATCGGTATCGGATCGGCAAAACGGCGTATCGTTACATCCCTAGTTTAAAGCTGGTGCTGCTAACTACCATATTTTTTGCCGCTGCGAAGTCTATTAACCTCATTCCGTTATCGGAAGTTTCTTCGTGAAGGCTAAATTTTCCGACTGTTGGACCAAAGATATTCTCCCTTCCTATTTTAGCATTAAAATCCCCTAGTACTATTTTAATGTCATGGTCGGGGCAGCGGTCATATTCTCTCTCTAGGCGCTCATAGAATGTATCTTTGATCAGTTCGTCCTTTTCTTCGGTCGGGGCATGGGCACAAATTAGACTGATGTTAAAGAATTTGGCTTTTATTCGAATTGTGGCCAGTCTCTCATCCACCGGAGTGAATCTAGATACTAGGTGTTTTAATCTCCGGCTTACGACAAATCCACAGCCAAACTCATGTCTAGTTTTATGGCAGCTATAGTACAGTGCGTCGCCTTTTGGTGTTGTTGTTACGCCTGTCCCATTCCATCGCACTTCCTGTAAGGCGGTAATATCGGCTTTGTACTTTTCAAGTACGTCCCCCAGTGCGTACACTGCACCGTCTCTATAGAGAGTTCTTACATTCCAGGTGCATATACGCAGATCGTGGTCCTTTAAACGTTTGCGGGGGTCGTCATCATTAGAGGAGTTCATTAATTTTCTTCTTCGTTTTTTTTTCATAGTAATAATGTTTTTTACAAGGGTGGGCTTCTAACCCGACGCCTCAACCTACTTTTTATCGTTCTTTAGGATGAACGCGCGGCACATTTTTGCTCACTACCCTTATCGGATGGTAAAGGTAGCTACCCCAGGAGGCACCACGAGGAGGTTTGTGTCCACAATTGGGATGAAGGAGTAACCGAGATAGGCCTGGATTTTGCCATGTTAAAACCACTCAGAGCCGTTACTCGGTGTCCGACTTCCCCTACGCCTCCTTCAGGTGTTGTTATACCTGAAATTATATCATAAGGGCTTGAGTATTGTCTGCCTATCTAATATCACGTAGATGCGAATGACCTTACATTTCATCTCAGGTATTCTCTAGTACAAATTAGTATGGCATAGACTTCCGCTTGGGAAATCGTAGGGTATTTACCAATGAAAAAAGTTTTTTTGAAGTAAGGGTCAAATATCCCCGCTCCATATCACCATTTTCCTCTTTGAAGCCGTTAGTGAACCAACTCTGATCAGTTTTCAGTTCCGTAGTGATCGAAATACATATTAGCACTACTTAGCAAGTGCAGCTTAGTAGGAAGCCCAGCAGCCTATTGTTTAGGTTTAGTTCTCTTGCCTCCGTTCTCAGAGTTTAAATTATGATTCTATCAGGGATTAATAAACAAGTCCCAAACCGTTGGACCAAAGGCCTCATAATAGCTCTACAGGAGCAATGAGAACTTCGAGAATGTAAAAGCTAGCGGGGCATAACCCTTCTAAGCACCATACAAAAAACCATTGCAATAATTATAATGCTTTACGATATGTTAAGGCAAGAACAGGCAGGCTTTCTGAAGGTAGATCATGCGTAGACCACGTGTCAACATTGCGAAATATACTTGAACAAGCAAATGAGCACAACTCGCCCTCGCGAGTAATCCAACTCCCAAAACCAGGTTCTATACAAAAGCCAAACGTCTGAACCATTTACTGACGATGTCGGGGTACGCCAGGGTTGTGTTCTGTCGCCACTTCTTTTTCTGCTTGTTCCAGATGATGCCATGTCGATAACAAACATTGAACCACCAGACGGCATTCAGTAGACGCCCTTCTCAAAACTAAACGATCTTGACTCTGCTGATGGTTTACAACAAACAAAAAGCTCTCCGCTGTCCAAGTTGACTTGCGAATAAATGGAAAACCAAACTATTGAGAACAAACACCACCAATCTAGCCAGTCTACCTCTCAACAATAACACCATAGAAGATGAACTATTACACGCCTCATAAGCGAAGCGTTGAGGTGGGTACTACTCTCACTTCACTACTAATTGTTCAAAATTTAAATGGCTCTAATATTATTATAATTAATTTCACGGTTTAAATAAGATTATGATGCACTTTTGGATTTTCCAAACTATCTTTCTCTTACCTAGGCTGTACAATTATAATAAGCAGCGGGGCAAACTAAGACGTTTCTGCGCGAATCACCAAGGCCCGTCATGCCATGCATTGTTCAAAATAAGTATGGACATCATCTGATATATCAACATTGATGAAGACCACAGTATTTAACACATGTGTGAAACCCATACTCCTATACGGATGTGAAACTTGCAAGTTTCACTAACCGTTGCCTACGAAGGATTATTCTATGTTTTTGGTCCAACACAATAACTAACGCTAAGCTGCTCCGAAGCACGAACCAACAACCACTTCAATACGTCATCCTGAAAAGGAAAGCGTCATATACTGAGATCCAAAACGAGAAAGCAATGCACCACTGCAGTACAACCCCCAAGGCTCCTACGGACGTCCAAAAACAAATTGGTGCACTGCAACCGCCTGCGAGCTGACTACTGCAGGGTTTTCATTTAACGAAGCAATAAGTACAGCCCACAACAGAGTACGTTGGAAGTCATTAATTGAGACCGTTTGATACGCTTCTATAGGATAGCTTTAGGCTTCCTACATTATTAAATTATTGCAATTTCTATGGTGGCAATGGCAATGGACCCCTAAGAATGTATGGCCTTTCTACGTTAATAGCTTCCTTTAATTTAAAACCACAGGCTTAGATACCTAGCAATCGTTTCTTCCAGAACATGGGCAATGAGGCAAAACTGACTTGACTTTGTGAAAAGTTTCAACGTTGGTTCTCAGGAGCTGCATGTTCAAGGGATTCAAAGGAATGTTTAATCATAGTCCGAACTACTAATTTAGTCCCGCCAGAAAGGGGCTAAAAGGACAATTGCTGAGCTTTCTTTACAAACAGCATTACACCATCAACATTTCATTCATTAATTTCTTTCAAGACAAACTCAGGACAGTGAAATGCTTTAATAAATGAATACGCTATCGCTGACCGGCACCAAATGCCAATAGTGCCCTGCTATAAATATCATTCTCCTGGCATGGTAAAATAGACATACATACTACATAAATAAATACATATTTGTTTGTGCAAATAATATTTTTTAATTTCAATTGTCTGTTGCCTTTCTTGTTTATTTAGTCTTCGACATAAAACGCAAAAAACATGTTGAATTCAATTTGCATTTGTTAGTAATTTCTTTCCATATTTGCAACAAAACAAACGAAAATTTACATTTTTTCATAAAAAATAAAACAACCAATTTATATTTCGCTTATCAGACATAAATGCTAAAAATTTAAATTTAAAAAACTGTTTATGACAGCGAAAATGTAAATTTCTATTTATTTTGTAACAATCATACGTGGGTTGTTTTGTTTTCGTTACAACTCCTCTATTTCATATTCATCATCATCGTCACACCATTAAACACATACATGCTTACGCGACCAGAGGTCCCTTTTTTCGCTGTTGTGACCACTTGTTTATTTAAGTGTATGCGTGCGTGTTAGTATATGTTTTGTGTGTGTGTGTGTGCATTTAACTAAAGGGTCTGTTTTTATTTTCGCAATCAATAGAAGGGTGTCGAATTCATTTCACGCATCAACATTATTGCAAAAATAAAATCCAAAAGCAAAAAAAATATACAGTTTAAAGAAAACACTTGAACACACAAGTGGAATCATTCTTACTTCGGCACTTTAAAACTGAAGTGTAATTTTAAAATAAAAATATAAATAAACGTTTTTTGCAGGTTTTTGTAATTTGATAGATGCATGAAGAAAAAGGTCGTCCGTCCCTCGCTTGTGGATGAGTGTTTGTTATTTGCGATAGAATAACAATATTTTAAAGGAGATAGAATGTTATTGGCAGTTGGGTACACCAATTGGTCAATTTAAAAAAATTTAGAGGGAAAATACTTATTAAGGGCTATACTTCATTGACATATGAGAACAATTTTATTTTTTATGAAATATGTACATTCATATGTATAATTTATTTAATATAGTTCCCAGTAAAAAACGTTGCTTGCTGGTAGACAAAAAAATTATGTTAGGACTTAAATAGTAACTATGCTATTGTTGACTTAGCTATTGTTGACTTATAATATTAAGTGCCAAAAATTAATTTTCATATACAAACACATGTTAATTTAAAAAGTATTTATCGACATATTTTATTAAAACAAAACAACACATTATAATAAATTTGAAGTAATGAATAGTAAATATTTTTCAAAACGTTAAATGCATTTTTTTACGTAAAGCCATCTAAAATCAAAAAAATTGCATTTAAGATTTTGGAAAATATTTACTATTCAAAATATAGGACAGTTTTTAGTCTTAAGTAAAGCAATGTTTACATGTATTTCTGGTATGTATATCGTCAACTGAGAACTGTTTTCCTCTATAAACGTAAAAAACACGTGGACGGTGGAGCAAAACAATTCTCAGTTGACGATATACATACCAGAAATACATTAGCAATACATATCATGTAAACACTCCTTAAGAACATCCACTTGAGCAGCTTGTGTTGCGTTGCGCATTAATTGTGCTAAATAAATAGTTTTGAAGTTATATTTTTAGCAGAAAAGGTGAGAAATTACTCTTTTTACTTTACTTAAAAAGAAATATAAAAAATATTTGTTTATATTAGAAGATTCTAATGAATTTGAACGACAACAAAAACTTTGCGGCGCAGTGCCTTCAATGCACTGATAATGCTTCTTTTGGTATCGAAGCTGATGTTGGAGTTATTGACTGGTGCTTTAATAGTGATTCGGAAAGTTCTTTTGACATGCTGGTAAGAACCAAAAGGCGAATGAAAAGAAAACAAGTGGAAAATGATTCTTGGCTTGCCGCAAAAAATATAAAGCGACGAGAATGTGGTAAAAGGTATTACGGGAAGCGAAATAAAGGTGATGTCTGGAATTATACAATAGTTAAGGAACCGCGAGCAATGAAGGCAAGGTGTAAATATACAGAAAAAACTGGTACTTCTACTATGAAATGCGCACAGGTGACCGATGTCCAAAGACTGCAAATATTTAAAAACTTTTGGCAGATGAACTAGAACCAAAAAAAATATATATGTCAATACTTTAGTGCTCACGACTAAGCCTGCCCAGACTAGAAATCGCACCAATCCAAGCGTATCCAGAAGAGCCCAAAATTTAACATACCACTTGAAAGTAGACCACCAAAATTTACGGATATGCAGAACATTGTTCTTAAACACATTGAACGTAGGTAGACGTTCTGTGCTTATTTGGCTTAGGAAGCCTTTAGGTGCTCACAATAATGCCAAAAAGAGAGTTCAACCAAACTGGTCCAAGGACAAAAAAGCCATCCATTTATTTTTTGATTCTTTACCAGTTATGCAGTCTCATTACTGCCGAGCTGTAACGCAAAAAATATATATTTTGCCAGAATGGCGTTCGAAAAAAATGATGTTTGACTTTTATTCGAAAGATTAGTGCCCAACTCAAAACGTCCAACCACTATCGTTATGTTCGTTTTATTCGATATTTGAGAAAAGAAATCTGGCCCTGTTTGCACCAAAAAGAGATCAGTGCGAGATATGTGCACGTTACTCTGTCGGCACTCTCCCAATTGAAGACTACAATCTTCATCAAAACAAAAAGGAAGAAGCAAGACAGGAGAAACATAAAGATAGATCTGAAGAATCAATTCTATTTACAGTTTACAAGTTAGCAGCTTGTACTATAAAACTAAATTGCAGGTACACAATTTAGTGTTTTACAACCTTATAAACAAAAAAGGGTACTGCTTTTTATGGAACGAAACTGAAGGCGGTGTTAATGCAGAAGAGTTCGCTAGTATTTGAGTTCACTTTATTGAAAAAAAAATTCTTCCAAGCCTTAGCGACAACGAGGAGACAATTAAAATAATTTTTTATAGTGATGGATGTGGATATCAAAACCGCAATAGCCTAATGAGTAACACCCTTCTTAATATAGTTTTAAAACACAATATTACCATCGAACAAAAAATACTGGAGACGGGTCATACGCAAATGGAGGCCCACAGCGTTCACTCTGCTATAGAGCGAGCTTTGAAAAACAGATTAGTTGACGTTCCAGCTGAATACATTAACATATGCAGAGCAGCTAGAAAAAAACCTGAGCCATTCAACGTCACTTAGTTGACGCATGACTTCTTTAAAAAATTTAATAAAATAGAATACTATATACGTGGTAAAGGTGATGCTAAAGTGTCAGATATTCGTGCATTACAATATAAACCAAGTGGAGAAATATGGTTCAAATTAAGATTTACCAATTCATGGGAAATATTACCCCAACGAATTGATAAGAACATAGTTGCTCTAAATTGGTGTGATTTGGAACAGCTGTACCAAAGAAGAAAACCAATGACTCGTAGAAAATTCGAAGACTTGCAATCGTTAAAAGGGACTTTGCCTAAAGAATTTTATGATGATTTACCTTATGAATAATTTAATGTTTTTATTTTTACAATTTAATGTTTTTATTATACCCTCACATTTGAAAAAGGAAAAAGAGGGTATATAATATCAGTCGGTTTATACCGACTGCAATTTTTTACTTGTTTTTACATTACTTGATAGCAGCAACGAAGTAAGACTGCAAAACTATTATTTGTGATAAAGTGTGAACAATTTTAAGTTTTTTCTCATTTAATTTCTTATATTCACAGCAACGAAATAAGACTGTATTTTTATAACAATAAAAAAGTTCCTATCTATTGTTGAAATTATTGAGTTATTTTTATTTTCATGACTGTAGAGTAATATTTTAAGTAAAAAAGTCCGGAAAAAAAATTAATTTAACAGAAGAAAAAGTGATATGTCAAAGAACACTGTCTAAAAAGACAGTGTAAGTTATTTTTTATATATTTTCATTCTTCTTTATTTAACAGGCATACAATTAAGAAAACTACATTAACAGTTAAAAAAAAAGGTTTACTACAAAAGTTATTGAGTTTTTTTGTCTCTCCTGTAAAATTTGAAAAACTTGACTTAGCACTTTTACACATGAAGCTAACGATATGTAAGTAGTTCTAATTTGGAGTATAGTAATAAGATAATAATAGGGACAGCTATTTTTTCATTATTTTTCCTATGTATATGTGAGAATAAAATGCAAGGTTGTAGTGCTATTCGAAATTGAAATTCGAAAAAAAGTTTCTGTCGATCCACCCTAATGATCAAGCCTTGGGCTGACGGGATATTATAAAATAGTATGTTACAGTTAGAGCTATTAACATTACATACCCAGCGGGAAAAGTAGTCTTTGATTACATATATAATGAAAGATATAATGTATTATTTTAAAAAGCAAGACAATGCATTCCCTTGTAAGCGAGAAGGTAATTTGATTAGACATAAAAATTGCACATTCCTTACCACGAACTATATAACATCTTACAAAGAAGGCATGTATTGCTTCGGCTCGTAACAACGGTTTGTATTTTCCTCGTTTGTACTTACATACATATTTGTATATTACACAGTGCAGCACTAAAATCTTGAACCAATTGAGACCCCAAAAATCTGAAAGCTTATGATAGTAGAAGAAAACCCCTAGCTGGGTTTTGAATTATTAGCTAAGGCTTTTTTTTATTCATTTTTGAAGTTTTCACTGGGGGTGGATTTTAGTACAATTTTCAAAAAACATGTACTGATTCTTAAGTCTATATCTCGTGAACTATTCAAAATATTGCTTGTCTCTCTTCGGCAAATTTTTACCTCTTAATTAGGACTAAAAATTTTGTCTTCAAAACAACAAAACTGTCAAAAACGTAAAGTTTCGTCATCGATTTCTATTGTTGATATATAAGGACACTTCAAATATTTTAAAATAGATACTTAGAAAAATTGATGATTTTGAACATTAGGAATGAAAAATAAGGACACTTAAAATCTTTTTAAACATATATTAAACTTTAGTCGTCGCTTTCGGAGCTAGTCTCATCGTCTGAAAACATGTTTCCGACCGTTTCGCTAGATTTATTTTCGTATGAAAATACTTTATGGCTAGACCAGCAAACTTCCCCAAGCATCGCATCTATTTTTCCGCTTTGAACCGCTTTTCCATCGGGATGGTTACTTGGTGGAAGCGCTCACCTTTCTCATCAGATTCTGTTGGCAATTGTTTTTCGAACTCTGCCAAATGATTATTTAAAAAGTGAAGTTTTAATGTCATGGTCACACCGATTGCTTGGAATGATTTAAGCATATTTTTTACTAAAACTTTTTATTCGTCGTCCCGATTTTTTCCTAAGACTCTGTCTATAAGTGCCTTAAGTGCGTCCCAAGCAATTAAGTCGTTTCCGTGCAAAGCCATCTTGAAATCTTCACTTTTTAGCAGTTTTCGAATGTCTGGTCCATTAAGTACACCTGTTTTAAGCAAAAAAATGGACGACAAATCAAGGCATATTCATTACTGGTACCACCGTAACTAAATCAAATACAACACCAAGAAACACATGTATTTTCTTGGTAGAATTACCCCAGAAATATGCCAAATCCATTATCTGTGAGTCGCACACATGTACTTTGTTGATAGAAACTCACCAGAAATATATCAAAATATATTGTCCGTGTGACGCACACATTCTCAAATTTACTAAGTCAGCTGATCTTCTGTTGGTACCTGTTTAATCTACCTTGCAACAAATAAATAAAAATTTGAAGATAATAGTTAAGAAGTACATTACCGGCTTCAATTTTTTGATCACTGAGTCTTGGAAACATTTTCTTAAGGCAGTGAAATACGCTGTCCTCGTTTTTCGTTACCGTCTCTATAAACTTCTTCGTTATGCCCAACTTAATATGCAGCGGTGGCAACAATATGTCACTTATATTTTTTATTAGTGGCTCTGCTGTCATCTCTAAAGTGGCATCTTTTATTCCCGACTTCCGTTTTTCCCAAGTGTGCGTGCCGTTATTTTGCATCAAACAATCATTCAAACGGACGGTGTTTACATGCTACAGATTTCTCTGCGACATGTGGACGGTGTTTACTCGATACATATGTCTCTGCGACATTTCTTCAAAAAAAACTCAAAATGCACCAAACATTTTCAGTATTTATTTCTATTTTGTAGCTATTTCATTTAAAAAAGCATAGCATTTTTAATTTCGATAAACATACAATTGAAAGTGATTTCTTGGCACTTTATTGAATTTTTGATGACTTTATGGGGCTATAACTAACTATGTTAAGGAGTCATCAAATGAAATCAGCTAGTTAAAAAGAGTTGTTTGTTTTGCTTTTGGCTATATTTTTGTCACATATTGTCTGGTCAAGTTCGTAGCAATTTCTGAAATAAGTGTGAAAAACCATAGACAAATATGACGGAATTTTACGTTTTTTTGACAGTTTTGCTGTTTTGAGTGTTCTGATTTTATATCAAGATAAAATTTAGACATAATTAAGAGGTAAAAATTTGCTGAAGAGAGAAAAGCAATATTTTGAATAGTTCACGAGATATAGACTTAAGAGTCAGTACATGTTCTTTGAAGAATGTACTAAAATCCTCCTCCCAGTCGAAAATTTAAAAAAATGAATTTAAAAAAAACCTTAGCTAATAATGCAAAACCCAGCTAGGGTTTTTCTTCTACTATCATAAGCTTTTAGATTTTGAGGGTTTCAATTTGTTCAAGATTTTGAAGTTGAAAAATGTGCTACTGTGTTATTACAGTGAACCAAAAAAAAAAACTTGTACACTTTCTTCATTGAAATAATTCTATTTCTTATATATGAAATAAAGCCCGACAAATTATATACCAAATTAAAGGGTAGACTGTATAGACTTTGAAGCCACACACAACTTTTTGAACACTCTCTTGGAATTGTTTTAGTAATTCACAGAAACAAAAAACATCACTTTCTACTGCCAAATCGAAGAAAAACTTGTATACGGAAGCAAAAATTTTAATTACTTTATTTATGCCATTTTGTTTCCCTTACGTCCCTTTGTTGATTCGAAAAAAAAATTTGCAAATTTTCCTGTGTAATTTGTCATTATTTTATGCAAAGTGGCCCATAGTACACCTCAAAGATTTTCTCTTCCCTTAATTCAAAAATTTATTAATCTGGAGACCGATATTATTCAATGATGTTGCCGATGAGGCTTAAATAGATGAGATGGCGAACGTACCAATTTGACATTATATTGTCCCATGTCCTTAGCATTTCGGACTATATGCTCCATAGTGATCCAACCCAATAGCGCAATCTTAGACCATTTATATGATTAAATTGTCCGATTTTTTTGTGAAAAATTATAAAATAGTCTATTAACTTTACGTTAACCATACAAAATTGCTATTTATCTACCTGATTTCCTCTTATTGTAGGCTAACATCATAATATTGCCTTTACATATCGAGGATCTAACAAATTTTCCTAATTTTTCCTTCGATATTGAAAAAATTATTGATATTACATTATCCAAAAACAATTATTTTTCATCAGTCGGTCGCTATCGAAAATAAATTTAATAACTTTTATCAATATCGGAGGAGAGAGCAGGACAATTTGTTAATGCCACGAAATAAAAATGTTACATCCTCTAAATGTAAAGGCAATATTATGATATTAGCCTACAATAAGATAAAATGAGGTAGATAGATAGCTACTTTTAGGTGGAACGTGAAGTTAATAGAATATTTCACAATTTTACACAGAAATTCGGACAATTTTGCTATCTATATAGCCAATAGATTACGCTATTGATTTGGATATTTATGACAGGATACAGCATACAGTCCCAAATGCTAGTCAAATTGGTAGGTTTCGCCACCTAGTAAGCTTCTATTTAAGCCTCATCGGCAACAGTTAGGACAATATGGACCTCCATATTAATAAGTTTTTGAATTAAAGGAAATGAAATTCTTTGAGGTGCACTATGTTGTATTTTGCATAAAATTATGACAATATACACAGGAAAATTGGCAAATTTTATTCCGAATAGACTGAGGGACATAAGAGAAGAAAAATGGCACATATAAAGTAATTAATATTTTTGCTTCTGTATACAACTTTTTCTTTAATTTGAAGTGTACAAGTTTTTTTTTTGCATTAGAAATAGATTTTTTTTGTTGCTGTGAATTACTAAAACCTTTCCAAGAGAGTGTTCAAAATATTGTTTGTGGTTTGAAAATCTATAGAGTCTTCCCTTTAATTTGACATATTGTTTGTCCGGATTTATTTCATAATGATTGTATAAGAAATCAAATTATTTCAATGAAGAATTTGTAAAAGTTTGTTTTGGTTTACTGTATATTAAAAATAAAAAATAAATTATAGAATTCATTCGCTGCACACAATTAAATAATTCATAACTTTCCTAGGACATGTCCTGTGTTAACAATAATGACTTCTGGTTGAAAAATTTTGCTTGTTCACGTATCCATTCAACCAATGTTGCGATAAAAAATTGGATCCAACTTTCCCAGCGCCCATTCACCAAAAGTTAGCCGTTGTAGTTTCATTTCTTAAATTATAAATAAAACTGAACATTTTTAACAGTAACATGCTACACGAAAACAGCTGAGGTGCCAAAAACAGTGTGACCAAAAAATCACCCTTTATTATACATTCCCTGCTTGGTTTTCTCCTTTACTATTCTTTACCCTATACCGCTGGGTATATATGGTAGTCCAAAAAAATCCTATATGAAAGCTCTACTTCAATTTAAAGTAAAGATAATTAAATTTTACCTTTTTCACAGTTTTGTTGCGGTTAACGACCGCAGTCACGAATTGGAGCCCACTTGAGGGTCAAATAAAAAGAGAAATAGAAAATAAAAGGACCAGTCATTAATACTTTCATGCATTTCTTCCAGCGATATTCACAAGCTTCAATGCCTGTGCATTAGACCCCAGCAAAAAAATTCGGAGCTAGTTCCAAAGATTTACCATTTGCATTGCACAGCAATCACTAATATTCTAAGGCTGTTGTTTATTTAAAAATTGTTCTAGACAACCTTTTAAGAGCATACCATTCAGTTCTTTGGATCACTTCTATCCTATGACAACGACATATTAAATTCATTGATGTTTCACCAGAAATAGACCAATTTGACTTGAGCTCATCAATGATGTAACTAATGATTTGTATGTTCATTTTTTGCTGGGACAAGTTACAATAACATTCTGCGATTTCTTTTGGGTTAGCAAAACAATTTTCGTGCAGAAAATCTAATCGAACTATGCATCTATTTGCAGCCTCTGCAAGTAAATTTGAAAATACTTCGAATACATTAAAGTTAAATGAAGTCTTACAAAATAACTTAACTAAATATTATTGAGTCAATTATAAAATATAATAGTTTTTATTAATCTCAGTGTGTTAAATAACTAAAATTAATTAGAAGAAAACTTCGGAATGAAAACGTATACTTTTACTTAAAACGAATTTCACAATTAAAATAAATCTTTGCTATTAATAACTCATATTACACGTATCCTTAGATACAAAGTTCTACACTAAACATAAAATCTCCAATTACAAAATGATAAATGAAAGTCATTCAATTAAGGATTATGTTGAATAATAAACCCTGTTAAATATATTTCGAACACAAATCATATCGCAGTCCATTAATGAGGGAGGATGATGATTTAAAACATCGAGATTTTTTATGTTTCAACAAATCCTGTTCAACAGAATTGAGGAAACGGAAACAACCCTTTTTTGCGAATAAAATCAAAGTCTATGACACGTGATAAATGACCGGTGTTAGCCAAATTAATTGATCAAATCCGTATGTCTGTCACATTTCGTAACACCAGTAATAAATGGCAACAAAATGTTGGCCAGATTAAAAAAGCAAAGGTGGAAAATTAAAACATTGATACTCGTATGAAAAACACAACGGTTGCCATTACAAAATCCTCATTGGGAATACATAAAATCGAAATTTCAAACAACAATATTTTAAAATACGACCAAAGAAAAAAAATTTCGAATATTATAGCTGTAAGGCAGCACAGAAAAGAATGATTGAAATTGTGTTTGGTTTTGCAGCAGGAAGTGGGTGAATGAACATTTGCATATGTCATGCAAGTGTCCAAATGGATGTTTTATTGACTCTGATATTTTATTTTAATTTTTTTAGAAGCAAAAGGACAAGGACTTGTTTTTATAAATATTTGAACACCAATCGTATCTGTGTCATCCGTTATAGCTTAAGGATAAATGAAATTGATAGACAAGCAGCATATGGATGAATGGACGGACAACAGCAGAAGCTTATAGATTAGGTAACAGTACTTGTATTGATTTCCTAGTAGTATGTCTATGCAACATACGGTCATATATACACACAAACTTTTGCAAGTACAATATGAAAGTACAATCACACAGAAAAAAATAGACAAGAATTATATTCAATAAGACCATGTTATTAAAAAAAATATGAATTTCAATAACATTTATCTTTAACATAATAAAATATTTCGTTGTAAGTATTTCTTTTCCATGCCGGTTATTTCTTTTCTTTTTATACATAAGTACTTAAAACAAGTTGTATCCCATAAAAAAATAAATGGGATATGGCTCAGTTAAAGAGTGTATGCTTTACGTCCGGAAAGCCCGGGTTCGTATTCCAGCCATGTCAACATTTTTTTAATTTATATATATATATTTTTATTTTGAAATAATTTTGTTATCAATATAGGGGAATTCTTTATCACAGGAAATTTGAAAAAAAATTATTGAATACCGGGACTTTTGTTATCAAAAACGAAACTTATTTTTTTCTGTGCACAAACGGAAATAGGAAACCACACTAATTTTGCTTAGCCTTGTTATACAGTGTTGAACAATATAAGTAATAAATAGAAAGAATGTTTTAAAATTATAGTAGCACATGTTTACAAATTTGTTTCTTTAATTATTTGGGATGCTGAACGCGTATCTGCACTCCGATATTTTTATCAGCTCTAGTTTTCGCGATATAGTGTTATATCAAAAATAAAGGAACTTGCACGACATATATTAGCATATCTTGTAAAAGTTAAAGCCAACAAATTAAATTTTATAATTTTTTTACATTTTTGTTCTTAAAACTTTATAAGAAATAAATAAATTCAGTAAAGTGAGAGTTTGGCTCGCACACGAAGGTTTCCGTACAAATACACATATATTCCTTTTCGTTTTTGTGCTTTTTTCTCATTTTGAAAATTTTTTCGTTTTGCATTTTCGATAAATTTTTTAGTTTTTAGTTTTTTTTTAATTTTTAAGTTTTTTTATTGACTTAGCGATTTTTTTGTTTTGGCGCTTATTTCATTTTGGTGATTTTTTTTTGGCGATTTTTCGTTTTTTGCAATTTTTTGCTTTTTGCGATTTTTTAGTTTTGGCGATTTTTTGTTTTTAGCGTTTTTTTTTTGTTTAACACTTTTTTTCGTTTTTTAACGATATTTTTAATTTTAACGATTTATTGTAGTGTTGGCGCTTTTTCGGTTTTGGGGACTTTTTCGATTTTTTATCATTTTTTTAGTTTTATCGATTTTTTCGGTCTTGACACTTTTTTCGTTTTGGGGATTTTTTCAGTTTTTTCGATTTTTTAGTTTTGGCGCTAATTTTTGCGCTTTTTTCTGTGCTTTTTTGTTTTGGTAACTTTTTCTACTTATGGCGATTTTTTTTCGTTTTTTACGGTATTTTTAGTTATAGCGATTTTTTAGGTCTCACTGCTTTTTTCGTTTTGACACCTTATTTCGGTTTCTTGCGATTTTATCCAGTTTTTTGGCAATCTTTTTAGTTTTGGTGATTTTTTGCGTTTTGGCGCTTTTTAATTTTTGTGCTTTTTTCCTTTAAGTGCTATTTTCATTTTAGCGATTTTTCGTTTTGACATTTTTTTAATTTTGGAATTTTCAAGTTCTAGCGATTTTTAAAGTTTCCAGGGTTTTGCCCCTTACGGTTTCCCAGATACAGCAAATTGTCTAAATTACATAGTCAAAATTACATTAACTGATAGAACACCCTTTAATTTTAATGGTTTTAAATATCACTAGTTAATACTAACTTTGAAAGTTAATTAAAAGTTAATACTAACTTTGAAAATTTAAAGTGTCTATATATAAGTGTCTATATATAAGTATTTCAATATTTTTCGCTGTTCGCCTTAGAACACCCTTTAGTTTTAGCTGTCATATATTTGTTGTTGTTTTACGTACTCTGTGAAAATTTTAGGTCCGTAACTCTTACAGTTCGCGAGAAAACAGGCTGTGACAGACAGACAGACGCACAGCCTGGCGAAAACAATAAGATTCCTTTACACTTTTGGTATACAAAACCCTAAAAAATACAACAATGAGCAAGTTTTTTGCACAGTAGCATGTAGCTTAATATATTACTAAAGAAATGAGCCCTTGTTTATTGAAAATGGTGCACAACTTTAGATTTGACTCACAACTTAGTGAGAGAACTGAATTGATAATATATTAAATTTTCATATAACAGCAATTTTTTACATTTGGTTTGTGTTTCCTACTGATGTATGGAAATTAAAATTTTTATCAATTCATATCTCCCACTAAAGCCTAGTACGCAGCTCCGCCTGAATTTCATGTTTGAAATTTTGTATTTATTTCTACATGGAAAATTGTTGCGTACACAAATTAATTTTTATTCATGCAAATTCACATATTTCTATAAATTACAGCATACAAAATATGAAAAATTATTTGAAAGACGACAAAAGCACAAAATATCAAAAATTCCTTGAGCAAACAATTGCCTGAGCATTATGTTTTGTGTTAGTTGACGGAAAAAGTATCCAGTAATGGATACGCTATCCCTGTATTAAACAAAATTGTGTAGATTTTTGTTTATATCTGCGTACTACCAAACGGAACGTTGTCCGAAATATATTCGAACTGAATTTCAGTTTGTTTTTTTACACGTACTTCTTATGCATACCAGGCTTAACTTGTGAATAAAATGAAAAGTTCTGCTCCAATTTCAATATGGTTGTGTTAAATCAAAAACTTTCATGATTTAATAACATTTTTGGAAAAGAAGTGTAATATTCGAATTCACATAAAATTAAAACGGACACAGATATTGTAATAAAAATTTGAGCTTGTATAGACGAAATAGTATACTAATATGTAGATAAAAATATAGTAATTACTACTTTTGCAATTTAAATACCGGATTTCCTAAAACAGGGAAAATATGTTTCAAAATATTAGTTTTTTTACTAAAATGGTCAGCCTGTCGTTATTTACCGTGTGATATCTAAATTACTTTTGGTAAATTTAGGCAACACCTAAGGCCTTAGAAAATTTGTAGTCTTGTGGCGATCGTTGCTTTGCACTCTCTGGAATTTTCAAGTAAACTATAAATTTTCTTTCAAAGTCGGTAAAATTTAGATAGGGCTTAAGGGACCCGATTTTTCTTCCTCACTCAGTTTTTATAGATTTTCTTTAAAAAACTGGCAAAACTTTTGTATGTTTCAGAGGAAATTTATTTTATATGGCCGAAAAAACAATATCATCTTTTTGCAAAAAAAAAACTCCAAAAATCTAAATTTTTTTACATGTTTCTTGATCGAATGCGTGTAATTTTTTAACAAAAAAAAAAGCATTCGGCATGAAATCGTTTGCGTTTTGTTCCAAATTGTATCATCAATATTGCTGTTATTTTTGAAATACTATCAGGCATTAGGTTAGTAGTCCACCATATCAAAAAAAACTTAACTAAGGTTGCCCGAAAATAAAAATAAAAACATTTCGAACGCAATTATCTTTGAAACTAAAAGAGATATACAACACATCCAAAAATATTTTTTGTAGACATTCTCAAGGACTATCTAAACGAGACTAAACGAGGTAGCCAATTTTTGGACTTTGCCCACGAGCCCCCTTAACGTAAAGAAGCCGTGCCCTCGTATATAAACTTAGAAACACCCCAGTTATGTGTGTGTAAAATTTCATAACGATATCTTGAACGGTTCACGAGTTACCGAATTATTTCCACACAAAAAAGCTTTTAAACCAGGTAGTGCTATACCGCACAATCACTCGGAGACCCAATTGGAAACATTGTGTTTCCCTTCTATTCGTACCCGTTATGAAAAACACCTCCCGTAAATATATAACCTAAATCTGTTGCGAAAATGTGTATAGGAGCTACACTGTAACTTCTTACATTCATAGAGATTTCCAATATTTCTTATATTCTTATTTATATACCTGTTAAAAAGTTTTCATTCCTAAAAAAGTTTCCACCATAAGTCAAGTCTCCAGCGATTGTACATATCATAAATTCACAGTACAATGAAGGATACAGTTTTGCGCTTCAGTGTACAGGCGTAACAGTAAATGTGGGTGTTGAGATGGCAGAAGGTAATTGTCAATATAAAGATGATAGCTGAGTTGGGGGGAAATGCTTGAAACCAGCAGGATGTGATTGTGGTTTTTACAGGATTTCTGGTATTTTCTAGATAGAGGAAATGCCAGAAATTATAAAATTGAAATCGGAATTGCAAATTAACACGAATGTGTTATACCTTGGCACAAACATATGTACATATATATGAGTACATCAACGTTATTTCTGAAAAACATATTGAACAAACAATTCAATAACACTATGCAACAAAAAAAAATTGCAAGGAGTACAACTATAATTTGTTGATGTCTTATGGTCCCCTAACTATAAAAACAGTCATAATTTTTAATTCTATGGAACTTTTTGTTTGATTTTTTTTTCTAAAATTTGGGAATTTTAAAGAACCTGCTACTGATTTTGTTATAATTTGGAAGCCGGTTGTCAAATTTTATTTAAAAATAAACACTGAAAAACTGGTAATAAATTACTGGGACCGCAATGATGGAAAATATATTTTTTTATGCAATATTTAAAAATTATTTTTTTTTTAATATATAAAAAGTCGAAAATGGCACAATATTACAATATTTATTCTTTGAGAAATGAAATAAGATTTATTTTATGAAAATCGATGTCTAAATATTAATTTTATTCGCACTAAACGGAAATTACCTGATGTATGCAAAAAATCTAGTTTTGAGGAGACTGCTCTGCTCCACCGATTTTATTATAACTTGGGAAAGTGTTATCAAATTTTATTACAAACAACACTAAAAATTTTTAAACAAAACTACCTTCAAGCTGCTTGAATATTATTGAATAAAAAAACTTGATATATATTTTTAGGCAATATAAAAATTTTTAATTTTTTTTATAAAATATCAATAATGGCAAAAAATTACCATTTCTATTAACTAATCATAAAGTCACATATACTTAAAATAAAATAAGCTTTGTTTGATGAAAATCAATGGATAAATATTTACACTGTGTAAGAATATCAATTTTTTTTAATAACAAGCTTCTAACGGCTGATGCTGGTAAAGGCCATAAAAAAAATATATACATGTGTCGACGTTTTGAAAGTTTACATACGCCTAGTTAAGTTTCCCCCCGTTTTGCACATCGTTATACTGACTAGGCATAGGATACCTTGTAAGCCTTACGTTTAACGTATAATATGTGCTCATCACTTTTATGTGACACACCATGCTTAACATTCTTGTTAAACACATGAATCCTTTAGCTCTTCGCACTATGGGTACTTTTTACTTTAAATAAATAATGCAGAAAAAATTTTTTACTTCAAACACCAAATTCCCTGAATCAATTGTAAATTTGTTCAATTTAGGTCCTATAAAGAATTTTTTTTTTAATTCAAATGCAAAAATTTGTAATAATTTGTTTGAAAAAAAATCTGATTTTTTCCATAAACAAATTGTTTCAATCAAAAAATGTTTTACAGAAATTTCAGAAATAAATCAAAGAAATTCATAATTTCATCAGGCTGACAACATTGGTGGTAGCAAAATGAATTTAAATAATAGTTCAAAAAAAATTATTTAACAAACAAAACAGAGATTTAAAATCAATTTCAAAAACAGATTTGTTGAAAAAAAAGCTATAATATTTTTTGAATCCAAATTTATTATTAGGCTAAGGTTCGTAACGTTATATTCAGAAATAGTTGGGCATGATTAATATTCCAAGGAACAAGGAAAAAATTAACATCAACTTAATTTTTTCAACGTACACAGCAGAACAGAGTAGCGCCACTTTCGGAAGCCGCTACACTTCCATCGTCAGTGCTAACGTGTATTTGCTTATCGCCACTTGTCAGGTGGCTCTGTTGAATGTGATTTTTAATTCTTATATATACAACTTTTTCGTGAAAATTGAATTGAATTTTAATAATATTTGTCATTAACTTAATACAATGTTTCGTTGTATGTATTTCTTTCCATGCCGGTTATTTATTTTTTTTTTCATACATAAGTACTTAAAACAAGTTGTAGCTCATAAAAAAAAATAACTGGGATATGGCTCAGCTATAGAGAGAATGCTTTACGTCCGGGAAGTCCGGGCTCGTATCCCAGCCATGTAAAATTTTTTTTCTTTATATATTTTTTCCTTTTGAATGCTTTATCACAGGAAATTTGAAAAAAAAATTATTGAATAGCGGGATTTTTGTTATCAAACACGAAACATATTTTTTTCTGTGCAATTTTATAGGAAAGATAACTTAGGACTTTTTCACTTACTGGCTTAAAATTTTCTAATTGTTGTTGGGTCTAAACTAGAGATGGGCGTGTGTCGAAATTTTCTAACACGACACGACCCGAACACGAACGCCAGATGTCCAACACGTACGAAACACGCACGCCCAAAATTTTCAAAACACGAACACGACACAACACGCATGAAATCAAATCCAAAAACATAAATAAAAATTTTTTTATATTCAAAGACATATTTTTCTTCTATTTTAACGTTTCATGTTCTAGTTGTATATTTATTTACATATTTCTGTTGAAAAACAGTAACTTATCAAGATTTTCGCTCAATAGTCTTGTGCGGCAATCTTCTACGTGCATACATATTTTAATCAAGTTTTCTCAACACGACACGATCCGAACACGCACGAAATCAGATTTTCTGTCACGAACACTTCGTGTTAAATCGTGCGTGTTCGTGACACGAAAAAAAACACGACACGCGCCCATCTCTAGTCTAAACGACTTTATGTTACATGTATTCTTCAACCTTAAAGCAATTTACAATATTTTTGTTTCATATTTTAAAAATACAAAAATTTATTAGTTGTGGATTAGTTTATCAATATGCCTGCATTTGGTTGTGTGCTAATTCCAACTCACCAGTAGCTTTTTGTTTCATCGTAACGAAGAAATTATAAAAATTCACGTTTTTATGATCTTCCTAACTACAGTAAGGGAAAAACGGCAATTTAAAAATAAGAACGCATCATATTAATTTAATAATTTTCAATTCAAAAGAAAAACTTTATTGAAACATACTAAATCAATAACTTCCAACTTTGAACAAATATCGTTCAATATTGAAATACAAATTCTCAACGTGACTAGACTTTCGTTAATGTTTCTTATTGAATTAATATGGTTTTTATTGATTTTTTCTCTGGGTGTACATATCGTTAGCTGAAATGAAAAATCACATATCTACATTTTTAAATTTTATAGGAGAGAAAATTAAATAAAATATGTATGCACTTCAAGTTCGTGAAGCTTAGTTTCTTATTTCGTTTTTAATTTGGTTGATTTTTATGATAATGGTTTGAAAATTTGTACGGACATGCGCCTCAATTTAATACGCAATAATTAAATAACAATGCCATTTTGAGCTATTTATTATTTAATGGTTTTGCATTTCAAGTAACGATATGGAACTGTATAATTGCATATATTTAAAATAAATCATCTGTATACTCGCATTATCATAGAAATGGAATGTTCTTACATCATCCCGCTTTCCACAAGAAATTTTATAAAATCCCGCTTTTTGGTCGTATTTTTCTTCAGAATCCCGCTTTTCAATCGTTCTTGTCCCGCTTTTTGAAAAAACCTTATGGTCACGTTAAGTATAACTATGTGCACAAGAGGGGGAAATTTAACTCCTTCTAAAATAAATCCCAGATGTAAGCTTACAAAACGCCGATAAATGTATGTATATATATATATTTTGGTGGTCTATACAAGAATCAGTCGTTAGAGTCTTGTTATTTAAAAAAAAACTTATTTTGCTGTACAGTGTACATATTCTCAATTTTTGCAAAAAATGAGATGACTTCAATTTATTATAAATAAAATCAACATTGATCTATGGATTTTCTTGAAATAAAGCTTTTTTTTAATTGCATTATAAGTAGTTTCATGTCCTGTTAATAAAAATGGTAAGTTTTAGCTATTTTTATTTTTTATAAATTTTTGAAATGTAAAAATTTTCCACTTTTGCATAAGAGAATATATTTTTCATTATTGCAGTCTGAATAATTCCGAAACCATTGAGAATATAAAAAAAAGTTTAAACGTCTTAAAGGAAATTTTATTCCAAGGCTTTTAGGTTCTTGGTAACTAAAGGAGACTACTCCTTCCCAAGTTATGATGAAAGCGGTGTAGCAGCTTCTCAAAAAATCACAAATTCAAAACAAATTTTTATATTTACCATAGAATTTTTAATTTTTACTGTTTTTGCAGTTAGGGGACCACAACACATAAAAAAATTTAATGGTGATCAAAGGTTATTTTGTTGCATAGTGTTATTTAAAAAATTAAAATGAATTGCTTACGAAAATATATCCCTTACAATTGCTTTATATTAAACTAGTACTACCTACCAGCTGTACTACCAATGTCTATTATTTGTAAGAAAAAAATTCTGTAGTTTAATGTAAAAGAACATGTATGTATGTTTGTTTGCATATGAGAATTAACTGATTTTTATCACAAATTCATCTATTACTACTAAACGAACAATGTGTTTGTTCTGACAGTCACTTGAGTTGGATTAATTGCATACGCAACAAATGATTAATTTTCAAACATTTTCAATTTGAGGATTAAAATTTTTGTTTGATGAGATGCAGATACAACTGCAAAAATAAACGTGTATACTCGTAGCATGTCGATAGAGAAGTGTTTAATAATGGTATCTCAATTACTTGATTGTGTTGCACACGAATAAATGTAAATGTGCCATGGAAATTACAAGAGATATTTCGATTCATACGAAAACATTTAAATTTATATGTGTGCTGCCATAAGCCTTTACAATACACATATATGTATATTGATTGTTATTGGGCAGATAATATGATTTCTTTTTTTAAAAGGATTTGTGGTTATTAGATATTGAATTTGATTTGAAATGCAAAATAAATTGAAAATCAATTAAAATGGGATCTAATTGCATTAAACATAATTCTATAAATGAATAAAAAAAAATATATATTGGTTTTATAAAAATTGTTTTTGTATATTCCATAGATAAATTCAACTTGTTTTCACATCTTTCCTCACAGGTAAAATGGTCTTCTATAAGTTTCATATTAATTTTGTAATTCTGATTGTCAGGCGGCAGATATACAGGGAGGTACTTTGTAGTACAGCTATTTACTAAAGACAATTATTCTCATCTTGTTATTTTTTTAGCGTTCCCTACACCAAAAGTGGATGGCACCCTAAAATTTTTGCTACGCTGTCCGTCCGTTTGTATGTCAATTGCAGGTTTTATCTCGAAAACTGAAAGAGGTAATAACCGGAAATTTTTCCAGAATATGTTTAAATATTCACAGAAAAAACTGTAATTCGTATTCTATTACTAAATTCATAAATTTAAATATTTTTTTTTACGGAAATGGGTGGGACATACCACAAAATTCGTAAAATTAAAAACCAAAATTCGTAAATATTTAACAAGAAAGAATCGCACTTTTTCTATAAAAATTTTGTATTGGAATATTTAGAAATCAAACAAAAAAATAATAAAATTTAAAAACAAATTCAAACACATGTGTGTTAAAATAAAAAACCTATGATAATTTTTTTCTGTGTTGTCGCTACAGCTACAAATATTAAAATTTAAGAAAGCTAAAAATAAACTCAGGTCTAAAGCCATCAACGGAACATGTTGAATTTCTACTATATATACCCTGCGGGAAATTTTTGTCAATTGTTCCAAATGTACCTGTCCCATGACATTTGAATATAGTACCAGGAAGATAGGAAGGTACTGTGACCGGTTGCAGAAACTATTACTTAACCGGTATAAATGTTCGAAAAAAGTTTTTATTAGATCACACGACCATTCAGTTCTACAAACAATTTCATAGGGACTAGGATCCAGACCAGTATTGGAGAAACTTTAACCGGCAGTATTCTTTCGATCAGTTTAGTGACCCATCACAAAGTGTCGAAAAGGTATTAATTGCTCCCTCCTATGACAAAGCCATATTAAAGTGATAGGTTCCCTTCATGCAAAGTGTTAGAACTCGAACCGGTCCCTATCCCCAAAGGGCTAGTCACGTGACATATTCTGCGTCAGTTCCTTTCCCCCTAGGGCATTATAACAAGTGACACCCCGGCAAAAACTTTGCTTACTGGTAGGCAAAAAAGTATATGAGGATTTAAGTCGTAACTACTTAAAATTTTACTCGATAACGACTTATTTTTGTTTGAGAAGTCCAAAAAATAAGGGGTACCCCTTACAAAATTTATTTACATTGTCACAGGTAACTAGTTCTTAACTAGTAATTATTTGGCTTACGTGAAGCTTAAAAATAAGTAGTCAAATAAACAAAAGAAAATAAAAAAATTATACACATTATAATTTATTAATATTTTCTCAATTTTATTTTAATTTAAAAATTCGGTTAATTTTTGTCTATAACTGTGGAAATAAAAATTTTATCACTTTGGGCCTAAGTTGTCTATGTAGACATGAAAATAAACAAAAACTTATACTTTTTGGAAAATTATAAAACTGTCCTTCGATTTTAATTATGAAAATTCTGTTAATTTTTTTAATTTTTATCTATAACTTTGGATGTAACAATTTCACCACTTTGCACTAAGAGCTTTATGTAGACATAAAAGTGAGCAGAAAACATATACTTATTTGAAAATTTATAAATTGGCGATTTTTAAGATATAGCAATTTTAATTTTCAGATATATATAGAATTTTGTTCAAATTTTTCATATGGTCCGAGAAAAACTTTTATTGTTTCATTATGAAGAAAGTCGTATTACCTTTCAAACAATATATTACTCACCTCTGTAAGTCAAACGTTTCTTGAGATAAATGAAATTTATTTGCTGGTGTTTAAGCATTGTCTATATGCAGCATTTCATTGGTGCTTTACCAAACAGCTATGACCATTTGCCTATTTTTGAATTGGGCTCCCATGGAAAAATCAAAATTTTTTTTCATTTAAAATAAATTTTTACAAAGATATGTTCATGAGTAAAAAGCAGGCGAATTTTTCTTTCAAATAAAAATAATTTCAAGAAAATCCACTGACAATGTTCCAGTTTATGTCAATTTCAAATAATTAAAATTAAAAAATGCGACCTAACTCGGAATCGGTATGAATTTCGTGTAGACTAAAAGGTGTATCGAAGCTTCAATATTAAATTTTTTTTCTCAACTCATATCTGGGAAGATACCTTTAGACCTATATGTCATAATATACATACATATATTTTTTTCTTCAGATTCTAAATATTTAATTGAAAAGATTTAAAGTACAAAGTAAATTATTCAATGCAATTGTTAGTTTTTCAATTGACTCTATTAAACGCCCTGCGTTGAAATAGCTCAGTTGTATTCTAAAAATAAGTTGTAAAAAGAATATGTTTTCCTCTCACTGCAAATAACCTGCAACATCTGACTAAACATCATAAACAATAAATGGAAATCATAACATTTAACTTCATACCTTAATGAAATGTAATCAAATAATTTCAATAAAAACAATTTGCTATTTAACAGCAATTGCTTTTATGTGTCTATTTCATAAAATAAATTTAATGACTGCAATTGCAATAATGGTAGAGTAGGATTTACGGAAAACAAAGTGCAACTGCAATTTAATTGAGTGCAAGCCTAAACGTAGACTATAAAATATGTTATTATAACTGAATGTTAACATATGCAATGACTTTTGTGCAACAAACGCAACACAATCGTACAAATAGAAATTGTGATACACAGAGACGCACAAAAAATAATATACATTTTCAAGTGCATAAAAATAGAGGCTCATGTTTTTAGATTATGGGCAATGCACGATGATATTTTTTGTGGTATTTTAATTTAAAGAACAAATAGAAATTCATGAATATTTCAACAATTCGGTAAATGGTTTTGCAGTTAAAAGAATAATAAAGGATAGAGCATTTTTGCACTGAAAGAAATTAAATGTGTTTATCTATTTGTTAATTTTAGAAGTTTGAATAAAATTAGCTACATACTTCCTTACACATTCGGATTTTTTTAGTCGATTCTTCTTCGGTATTGGAGCATAACCGTCGGTGAAGTAAAAGATCTAATAAAATGGTTAAACAGCTTAAACAACTCGATGCCTCTACTTGACACCAGAGGAGCTCGCAACAAGGTAACACATTAATTAACTAACTGGTACGCATTAATAGCCTGATTGTGTTACTTCTCTTTTCAAAAAATAAAAATATTATGTATTTTGATTATGTCTTAACGCACAGAAAAAACTATAACTCGTATTCTATTACTAAACTCATAAATTCAAATATTTATTTTACGGAAATGGGACCTATCACAAAAATCGTAAAATAAAACACTAAAATTCGTAAATATTTAATAAGAAAAATTTTGTATTGGAATATTTAAAAACCAAAGAAAAAAATAATAAAATTTGAAAACAGTTTCAAACACATGTCTGTTAAAATAAAAACCTGTGATAATTTTTTCTGTGCGGAATATACTATAATCTATAGATGACGTAATGAGTGCGAATACAGTTAAGAGTGATTCACAGTGAATGTTTTGCTAGCAGATAAATGAGCTAAAGTTATATTGACTGCACAAAGACATAAATGTGAAAATAAGGCCAAGTTCATATCTAAAAATTACGGCCGTAAAAAGTACTGAGATCAAAATAAGGGCCACGTTCTTGATAGATACAATATCATCTCATTTCTAGGATCCTAGACAAGGAGCAATGTTTTACAAAAAGGATCTAGATAGTTTGTTTTTTAGTGCAAACATTTTTTATAACGATATCATCTGTATTAAAACTTTAAGATTTTTGACTTTGATTTCTTATGAATTTTTTCGTGTTTTATTTTTACTTCAAAATATGTGGAAATCTTTAATTTTTGCCACAATTTGGCATCAAATCTTGGCTGTTTATTGCTATAGAAGTGTCTATTATCACATTTTTTTTTATTTTGGTTATTTTTTTATCAATTATGTAACATGTTTTGCTCTGTCGATTTTGGCGTATACAGAGACTACTTCTTAAGGTGTGGTTTTCACAAGCCTGACGGTTGAGTCGTCTAGAAAATTGTTATGAAAGGTATAATTTTTTCAATTATTTCTATACAAACTGTCTAGGCGAAGCGACTGTTCGGACTTGGGAAACCGCGTTGGAGAATTTGGGTTTCAACAAAACCTAAAAATTGTCTCTTTGAAGAACACTGACGAATATTCTCATTGTATAGTTAGCTATAACCAGTAAACAAAATCTGCTCCTATTCTGCCAATAAAAGGCAGCAAAATCTAATGCAAGATATTTTCTTGTGTATGGCCCACCGAACTGAATTGTAATGCTGCAGCCAGCAACACAGACCACAAAAATAATCATAATAGATTTATGTCCTTTGAACTAGTGCTTGTAATAATAATAATTGCGAAACAAAAAGTCTCACGGAAGGACCTCAATTTCCTGAAAATAAAAAGAAAATGAAAATGTGCCTGACAACATAGTTGGCACTGAACTGGTCAAAGTAGTTTTCTCTTTGCAAGTTATCCTGGAGAGACAATATCCCGACGAGAGCAAATAAAGCTTTAACGGTAATCTATGTTTGCAGAAATGCCGTTGGTTCTACAAGCGGAATAGACCCTAAGGGTGTTAATTGGATACTAAAGCCAGTCACCAAAACGATACTATTTCGCATTATATCAGACTGATGAAAAGCACTAAAATCTGCGAACAAACGCTCCTGTATAGAGAGATTATTTAGCATAATCGAAATTATGATAGCCAGTGCCCTAAGATCTACGCCAACGAAGGTGCTCTTTGCTATGCTGCTCTCGTTTCCTTGCCAGCAGATATACTAGCGCTATGTATAGCAGTTAGGCTTAAGCCACCAAGCATTTTAGACACCATCTGAACTATTTCTGATCACATTGCTTATTGCACTCAAGTCCCTCCTTTGATATAGAACTTCAATAGCTTTTAAAGGAGGATATTTTCCCACCACACGGAGAACAGCATGTTTGCATGCACATTCCACATGAGGAACGACAGTTCTCTATGTTGTATACTTCCAGATGAAAATATCTTTCAGACTCTTGAACGAATGTAGCATTCTACTAGCATAAATACCTGACATCAAAAGAAAAATTAATACGCTAAGGTTTCATCCGATATCAAAGGGAGTTATCCAAACTGTAACCGATGGTAAATCTACACTCAGATCCCTAACAGCTGTGTACACCACCTCAAACCTAGTTCCATAATGTCTTCCATCCCTAAACGTGATGACGAACTATTCAAGTAACACTCCCAAATGGGGAGTGGTGATCTGGCAAACAGGGGAGGTCTAGTTTGGAATTTAGATATTGACAATATCTGCTGCCTCCAACTCTCATCTTGCTGCAGACGAATAAATGCTGCCCTTCTGCGGTTGCCTTAAACTAGATGGTGCACGGACTCGTCAAGCTTAATAGCGAGAACCCTCTGACCTCGCCTCGGCATCAATAGGACTAAGCAATTCTTAAACAATTTAAAGTGCCATTTGCGGAACGTCATAGCCACTGTTTTCGGTCGCTACACTTTTGTAGACCACGCTAAACTTTTGGCTCTCCTCTACAACGACTATTATATTAGCTCTCATAACGAGGAGGTAATTCGTTTTTTGTCGTCTACATAGCCGACAAATGTAAGAATAAACAACAACAAGTCACAGAACCAAGCAGAACTGTGAATTGTATAAATGAACAAAGCAAATAAATTTTAGCACACTTAAACGACAAATTATTTCTTTTAAATTCAATATGATTTGCAATCAAAATTGCGTCATGTTGATTTTACATAAATTTGTTTCTATGTGTAGTGTGTTAATGTTTGCTTGTTCAGTTTATTTCAACATGTAAATTCTTATGCTAGGTGCCTTTAGAGTTTAACAATAAAGTTATGAGTTTTAGTCGAACTGTATGGGTTTATATACAATTCTTTTTTTCTTTTTTTTTTTGGAAAGGGCTTGCTGTATTTTGGCCCCATATCTTTTTTTAAATCGGTTGTGCATTTGGCGCCCCACGCATAACTCTATCGGTTGTAAACCGATATAAATTTTTGTTTAAAGGATTTGCTTGTGGTTAATTTGGTAGGGAAATTCGCTCCCCTCACGAGAACTCTGGCATTTGTTAACCGTTTTTCGCAACTCTTCTTTTTTTTTTTTGAGTGGAAGTGTTTGCTTGCAGTTTAGTCATATAACTTTTTTTTCGAAAATCAGTGGGGCATTAAGTCCCACAATTTTTTTCCGAAAGTCCGACAGGACCTTTCCCCCTTTTTGGACGGATTATCAAAATTTGTATATGAATGGGCATGAAAGGTTTGGTTCTTTGTATTGAAGTCGGTTTTTTTTTGCCAGAATTATTATACACAGAGAAAAGAGATTCATTGCGTCTACGGAATTTGTAGCCAATCGAATTTTGTCGGTTCCATGCACTATCTTACAATTCAGTTGTATGCACTGAACGAATTCGTTTCGAAGAACTGAGTATACCAGAATGTCTATTGAAATAAAAGAATATTGTGAATAAATTTTTAAATTTTATTTATTTTCTCTCAATGTGTCTGAGACAACACACAAATTGATACAAATTTAATATTCGTTTAAAAAAAAAAGATGTATATTTACAAAAATAAATTTTGAGCCGTAGTGGTACATACTGCAATGCCATTAAGAATATATTCTTGTTCTCCGTTTCATAAGCAAAAATGTTCACGTTTAGCACTTGGCAGGGGATACAATAGATCTACCTCTTTCGCAGTGTCCTGTTTCCCGTTTAGCTTAATTCATTCATTCATAGGACTTACTTTTTAGGCAGAGTATCTTGCATACCAGATATTTTTAGCCAATAAAATGTAGTTATTGGTATCGTCAGATAGATCCAACAGACCATATAGAAGTTCGGATAATAACGGTGATTCAAAACGTTGTTAGCAGAATTTCTAGAAAAGAAGAAAATATATAACTGCATTAGGAAAATTACTCTCCAATCATATCTGCGTAAAACTTACCCATTAAAAATAGTGTAAACTGAGCCCGAGAAAGACTGCGCGATTTTTAGTGAATAAATTAAATTTCTAATATTATACATAAGCTTTTATTTTGTGTTTGATTTTAATTGTTTGTTTTCCAATATTAATTATTTTTAAATGTCAAGTAATTTTACTTCTTTATTGATTATCTTAAACTTTTAATCGGTTGGAAACGCTAAATCACTGCTTTGGAAATCGCAACCGAATTTTTGTAGCACTAATTGGTTATTGTAACTGAAATTATTGCTGAGGTATATAATTTTAGATATAAAAACAGAAATATTATTGCTCTTATCAAAATTCAGAACTTTTAATAATATATTAGTTACGTTAGTGATATTTTCATTGTTGTAACTGTTTTCCAACAAATCTGTTTTCTCTGTGTATTTTTTATCAAAATTGCCAGCTAAATAGAGACTTTTATTCGAGTCTTTTAAATTGTGTTCCCACAATTTTTATAACTTTTTCTTTTTCTTTCCTGTTTTGTAACATTAATAAAAGTCTGATTATCATTGTCATCAACATCATCATCGGTATCGTTAGTATGACCAATGCCCTCCACTTCGACAGGCAAATATTGTGGCACCTTCAACGAATGCAAACAACAATGGTTATTGAATGCTGCTGCATAATGGCTTATTGCATATGCCACTTGCTCCTGCAGTTAAATACATCTACAACCATATACGAATATACATATATTCTGTGGCATTTAATTAATTGTTCAATAAAATTAATAAACATTTAACCAGAGTGCAATGAAAAAGACAAGCTGTAAGTAAAACTAACATAAAATTTTCCAGAGAAAACCTCTCAATGAAAAAATAAAATAAAAAGTTAAACAAAAGATGACGTTGGTGATGATGATGCCAACCGTAACCAAAAAAGAGCCATAAATGTAATATGAAAAAAATTTGAATGAGAAATATAACATACACTTGATACGATGCATACAACATTTTACATACAACTCAGGCCACACATTTGGACGATGAAATGCAATTGTGCAACATTTATGGGTTGTAAAATGTAACGACATTCTCATTTTTTTCTCATGTCTTTCTTTTTTTTCAAAGTGAGCTATCCTTTTTTCTGCTGCCGATGGTTTTTACATCCAGAGACCATAACATAAAATTCAAATTATATTTTTCATTAACTACCAACCAACTCATATATGTGATTACCAAACTGCACCAAGAGCACAATCAACATGCTTGGAAGGCCTTTATCATCTCTAGGCACAATACACCTTCTTCTATGAATACGTTTTTAGTTAGTTCATATTTTAATAGGTTGCCTCGTTTACATTGCAACAAAACCAGCCGTTGCAGTCCACACATTATTATATGCAATTGCACTTTTTACCCCAAACCACCAAACTCTGTCTTCCAGAGTAGCAAAATTTGCATACAAAAAAAGCAAGAAAAAATTATAATATTAAAAAGCAAAGGAAAAAGTGGACAAAAACAAATTGTTTGTATTGCCACAAATTGTGTACATGGTTGTTGGGTAGAAAAACATTTCATAAATGACTTCATAAATAACAATTTGAAATTAATAATTGTTGTAAACAGATTTTGCATATTTTTAGGCATTTCGAAGCACATACTACTTTTATGCTGACGTTGAGGTATGAAGGCAAAAATTGCAATTGCCTTTTACATTTAAATATTTCGAAAATAGAAGAACATTGTATAATGGCCTCGTTAAAATTTAAATGTTAATAAAAAATGTCAATATGAAATAATAACAATTTGTTTGTTGTGGAAAAAGCAATTTTAGGGTCAATATAGAAAATTTGATTCAGAACTCAAATTGCCTAAAAATATGCCGAATATTGTAAAAGGCTCCAAAGAAATTAATTAAAAAACTATTAAAAATTATTTAAACAATTTTGCATAGTTGCGGGACACTGATGCGAGAGTTGATTTGATTCCATAAGCTGCTTTTTTCATTAAAACTTACCCCATCGGAATCAATAGATTAAGCAATCGATTCCTAAATTAAATAGACGTACAATTGATTTTGCTAATTCTTGCTGCATTTTCACAATTTCGGCTTGATTTTTGCAATTAATAGAATAAATTTATTTACGCATTAATGGATTATTTGTTGCAGTTTTTCTAAATAATCGTTTAGAAGACTGAATATACGAATCGTATACATAGAATCTAAAAAAAAATGTATCATAATTTATTTATTTTATTATTAATCATGTAAATTTTCTAACAATTAATCGAATAAATTTTTAGCTGTTTTCAAAAACTAGCATTTCGTAAAAATTTCGATACATTTTCTTAACTTTCACTTGACTTTTGCGATTAATCGAATAAATTTATTACCGATTGTTCAAATATTTATAGTCATTTTGCCAAATATTCGGTTAGAAAAGTCAATATATGAGACACATATAAATAAAATTTAAATTTAAAAAAATTAAAATAATGTATTTTTTATTAGTAATCATCAAAATTTTCTAACGATTAATCGAATTTATTTTTACCTTGTTTCTGAATAATCAATTTCAAAAATGAGCATACGAACAATTGATTTTATAAAAATCTTCATAGGTTTTTATAACTGCTACTTGACTTTTGCGATTAACCGAAGAAATTTCTGACGATTAATCGATTAAAAAGCTCAACATACGCATTTTTTTTTTTGTAAAAATCTTCACGTGTTTTCTAAACTTCTACTTAACCTTCTTGATTAAACGAAGAAACTTATTAATGATTAATCGATTAATTATTCGTTTCCAAAATTGAAAAGACGTACAATTGATTTCGCAAAAACCTTCCAACATTTTCATAGTTTCGACTTAATTTCTTAATTTCGACTTAATAAATTTATTATTCGAATATCTTTTGCAGTTTTTCTAAATAATCGCTTAGAAGAATGACTATACGAACCGTATAAACAGATAAAAAAAATTTTACATAATATATTTTTTATTTTATTATTATTCGACTAACTTTTCTAACGATTAATCGAATAAATTTTTACCTTTACTTATTTTTATATATTTACATGCATGTTTGAAAATTTTTGAATTATTACTTTAATTGTTCTTAAATGTAAATTTTATGAAACTGTTCAGGATCATAACCCTAGAGGGAACAGAATCTGGGACAAGCAACGGTATTATCGGAGTTTGTATACCCCCCTTGGAACGTTACGTAATATGTGAATAACCCCCAAGACGAGTCAAGTGCGTGGTTCTTTCTCATGGACTAGCAGCCAGTTCTTGAACAGTTTGAGGTCTTGAACATTATATAAGAAGGACCTCTACATTTTTTTCATTTGGAAACAAATTGCTTGAACCGTGAGGGTATTTTATAAACATTTTTGTTTTAGTTAAAATTTTTGTTTTAGTTAAGTGATATTCTGCCACACATATTTCTACCAGTCATAGGACAAGTACGTTAAAGACAATTAGTACAAAATTTTCCTCAGAGAAATAAAAAAAAGGAAGAAAATATTAATTCCACTATGTTTTTGTTAAAATACTAAATCCTAAAGATGTAATTTAGATTTTACTAATAAACACTTTATTTCTGTGCTTTACTCTTTAATTTATTTAAAAATTTTTAAATTTAATCTGAGAAAGAATTTATACCCAACAATAAAGAAATCGTTTAAATTTTGTTATTAATGAATGCTCGAAATGTTGATTTCTTTTTTTCAAGTTTCATTCAAGTGTTTAAATATTAAAATTGAAAATTGTAATTGTTTTCATTTATGGCTGACAGCATTGTCAAATCTTATAATATTTTTCATTTATCTGTGTGTGAGTGTAACTGTGTATGTATGTACGACTGTATATGAAATTATCAAAAATGCCTTGTAGGCTAATTTTAATCTAATACTCTAATACTTACAAGACAGTCAGCCTAAAAGGCCACAAACATGTTTCTCTCTGTTTTTTTTTTGTTTTATTATTAAAATATTCAAATACATATAAAATATTTTCATCTGTCATCTTTGAACGGGCCAAAAGGAAAGCAAAACAGCACAAATTTAAAATGAAAAGAAACAACAAAATATATATCCTTTCGAGGAATTGTAGTTACAACACAAGCACATAGTAGTTGAGTATTATGCCGAACATACAAGTAGAAAAACAAACGTTTGTATTTATTATGAATTGTGCAGAAGTTTTGTTTTTTCATCAGAGAGGGTGTTGCAAATGACACTTGACACAAACGTTTTCAAAGTAAATATAATTCGTCATCAAGGCGTCATATCATGCCAGAGGCAATAAACGACAAAAGGATAATAATATTAATAACAAAATGTGGGGTTGTTTGTATTTAGTTGAGTCGAATATATTGTATACCCTGCATATTCAAGAGATGTCGTAAAGTTTGTATTGCAATTGCTTAAGGTTGAATGTTACGTACAGCGTTGCCAGAATTATGAGTTTACCATATATTTGATGATCTTTCCCAAAAGATTTTTTCCCCCAAATGATGATTTTTTATACTTGCTTGAATATATTTTAAATAGTTATTGAAGACTTTAAATCAATTAATATAATTGTCCATAGTTTTTAACATAAAAGTTTAGTAGTAGTGCATTGTTCCTTACATTGAATTAACTATGTGAACTTTGTCTGACTAAGGTATTTTGAATTTTCGAATTTTGTAGTTATTTTATTATAGAAAAAACCTTTTAAATTAAACATATTTAGTACAAGTGGAAAAAATTTAACATAAAGTATAATACGGCTATGGCTGAATGGTAGATACGTCAGACTATTAGTCAGTAGGTCGCGGTTCAAACCTGCGCGCAGTCAATCGCTTTTTTTTTTGTAAAAACATTTTGTTCAAAAATTATGCGTGTGTAATTTTAGGTCGATAATAATCTGTAAAGTGATGCCGCCTTTTATCGGCCTAATTTTCAACAAAAGTGTTTTAGAGTGTAAGATGCTTTTGTTTTAACATCATGCATAACACATCACTGTTGGGTGGTAAAATTGTACCAAATGAGCATCAATTGTACCAAAATTTCACAATCTAGTAAAAACATATCGATTCATAACAAAAATAGCTTGAGCTACTTGAAAGGTATTTAACGGCAGGAGCTTATTTAAACTCAGTGAAAAAGGAGCTTCTAAAGAAACCAATCGTATGTGTTGTAGCTTCCAAGGCGAATTCAATATAGGTGAACTTGTAAGCACAGCAGTTGATTGTTTTTTTTAGCATTTTCATTATGGTCGGATGTCAAAATACACTATTTGCTTTGTGAACTCAACTACATACAATGATTTTACTAAAACAAAATGCTTGTGGTTTGGTGAAATTGCCTGTTAGGCGAACCATTCCATAAATATTCTTGTGATTTCGGATGCCAAAAGTTATGCTACACCTTTTTAAGTTAAAATTAGGGATGTTCCGATACTTAAAAATAAATATCGCCGATACCGATTTCGATACCGATACGAATATTGAAAATGAGTTCAAGTTTAGATTAACAAAACTCAAGAAGGGCAATTTTTTTATTATGCAACATTACAGTGTAAGAGATTATTAATATTTAAAATAGATATTAATACATTATATAAAATTGGAAGTAATTTTTAAGGAACTACATTTTCATTGCTTTCAAAGAATCTATATTAAAAATATGCAGATAATTAGTAGAAAAGCCAGTACAAATTTGTAATTACTTTATAATTTTAAAAAATACTCGCCATGCTTTGTAAAAAATCGATTTTTCTAAAGGACATTTATCAACTAATATTCTTCTAAATAACTTATTTGCTTAATTATTAAAAGTCTGCTAAAAGTTTATATTTATTCACTTAAATTTACATGAAAACACAGTTTTGGGTTTAAATTCGCATAAAAAGAAACAAGTTCTGAAAATGGGTAATTTTTCATCCTTTTTTAACCGACTTCCAAAAAGAAGAAGGTTATCAATTCGTGTGTATGTTTTTTTTTACTTTTTTAAAAATTCTCTTTTTGCTGGAAAGGGTTTGCCTGCAGTTTGGTCCCATAATTTTTTTTTTTGAAAATCGGAGGGGGAAATTCGCTCCCCCCATGCTGTCATTTGTGAACCGATTTTCAAAATTCTTGTTTTGTATGAAAGAGTTTGACAAAAACTGGTCCCAATTTTTTTTTTGTCGAAAATCGGAGAAGCAAGTTTGCTCCCCCTCCCCCCCAATCCATAACTATGTCATTTGTAAACAGCTTTTCAAAATTCTTGTGTTGTTTGCAAGGGTTTGCTAGTAGTTTGGCCCCATAATTCTTTTCGAAAATGGGAGGGGGAACCATGTACAACTTTGTCATTGGGAACCGACTATCAAAATTTTATTCTTTTTTTTTTAAGGGTTTGACTACAATTTTTTTTTCGAAAATCAGTTGTGAAATTTGCTGCAAACCCCCCTTCAGGTTGGTACCATAATTGTTCTCCAAAATCTGTGCGGGATTTCCCCTTCCCCCAGAAATATTGATTATCGCATAGCTCCTCCATTTATGGGCCGAATTCCAAAATTTATTTTTTATTTGGAATGGTTTGCCTAGAGTTTGGTCGCATAGTTTTCTACGAAAATCTGTGGGGCAAGTATTCCACGCCTCCACCCGATTTTCAAAATTGTTTATATGGAATGCCATCAAGTATATTACTCTTTATACTGAAGTCGGCTTTTTTTCCAGAATTATTTGAGGAATCATTATAGAACACCGAAAAAGAAATTTGTCCTAACATCACTTCAAATTCAGTGATTGGTAATGGAAAAAGAGAACTTCTTGCAATGACAAGCAAATGTGAAACTAGTTAGAAATTATCCAAATTCGCAATATTTCCGGATCGCGACTGCTACATTTTCATGATTTCTTTATAATGTCTTTTTTTGCTGGGAATAAGATTTAAAAAACAACGAATTGAATTTGAGTTCATGGTAAAATTAACAATAAATAAATTATTGTTTTTGCAAAATAACAGCGTAAAATATTATAAATTTTTAAAATTGATATTAATAAGATTTAAAAAATAACGAAATGAATTTAGTTCTTGGTAAAATTAACAAAAAAATAAATAATTTGTTTAAAAAAACTGAAAAATTTTTTTTAAAGTATCGTCGTATCGACAGTAAAATATCGCCGATACCGATGTATCGGAAAATCTGAAGTATCGCCGATATATCGGTATTCGTTACTCCCTAGTTAAAATTGAGAAAACATTAATTAATAACATGCCTTCTAGTATCCGAAGTCAGAAGTCGTTATCACTTTTGAACAAACAAATTCTTATTATTTTCAGTTGAAAACAGTCAGGTGAATGCAAAACGAAACGAGAACATCAAAAAAATGTTAAATCGAATCGCCAGTTTTCACATTTGTTCTTCCAAATTCGGATGCTGTATTTTCTTAATTTCAACTTAAAAAGTTGTATCATGTGAATGAGCATCAGAGTTCACATGAACAATTGTGAAAACGTTTCGGAAGCTAGAAAACATATGAATAAGATCTTGAATTTGTGGTCCGGAAATGGTGCAAATCCGGATAATTTCTAATGATTGTTACATGGGGTTTTCATTGCAAGCATTTATCTTTTTTGATTCATATTCAATAGATTTGAATTGATCTTCGCAATGTAGAAAAAATGATTTTCAAAAGCTGTTACAAATTTAATTTGTTCAATAGTACATTCTTCGTTGTAGTAATAAATGTCGAATGGCACGAGTAGTGCTCGAACTAAGGAATTTTATTTCATGATTTGTTTAAAAGTCAGTGCGTTTACTACCGCAGCCACATCATCTATAAAAGCAACGGCACGCAGCTAACATATACGATACATCTGTACATAAAATAACTGTGAGACTAGCATTGAAGATTGCGGATGTGGTTAATAAAAACTTCCTGTGAAGTCGAAAAGTAATTCCTTAAAAACAACTTCCAATATTTTTCATAAAAAGCAATTTTAGCTCATTAAAATTTTAATAAAAATAGAAGATATTTAGCCGGATTATGTATGTCGAAGTCGAATTTGTGACTACGACAATTTGTTATGTATTAAAGAAAAGTTTTCTTTATTCTAGGACATAAGCCGGGTGGTTGTCTAAACGAACAATATTTAACGTGTAAAAGAAACAAATTTGACCAAAAGTTTTTATTTGAAAAGTAGAAAATTGTACCAGAAATATTTTGAGTGTACCAACGTACTACTCAACTTTCGATTGTACCAAAATTGATACAATCGTACCACAAATCCCAACAGTGTCACACACCCTAATCTTGTTACATACGAAAGACAACTTTCTATTTCATAGCATCATATAAATTGTTTTAAAAAATAATTTTCCGGGCTTATGCGAAAATTTGAGCAAACTGTCATTCTTGTTCGATAGTGTATACCCTGGCTAAATATTTTTTGTAATTTTCTTTATATTTCATTAGTTTATTTAGGCTTTGGGTGACTCCAAAATAGCAAATCACATTAGGCAATTAATGCCTACCAGTTATTTAATTAATGTGTTATTTTGTTTGGGAAAGGGATAGTGTAGAGAGAACAGGTGGTGAAGTGGGAGAGAGACAGAAAGCTTAATTAATTTACAACTCTGCTATTGCGCGTATTTTTTGTAGAGAAGTGTTGCAAGTTCCTCTGGTGTCAAGTAGAGGCATTGAGTTGTTTAAGCTGTGTAGCCATTTTATTAGTTCTTTTACTTCGCCGTCGGTTCTGTTACAATACCGACGAAGGAGGATGCTGTGAAGTGCATTAGGCTATGCTAGTATTAATCGCTGCCGGTACTAGCAAAGTGATCAGTGCTATGCCTTCATCACTTTAACAGTCCAACAACAACCAACACAATAACACACCAATGCACATGAGAAAAATGCATGATGTTGTTGGCTTGCCTGAAAGTAGTCTTCAACTCAAGTGCTCAGGGTTTGTAGTAAAACGCGCTAACTACTTAGTCAACAGCACCCTCAAAAGAAAAACTTTATATATTTTATACATATTTTTGGACAATACCTATTTATAAAATTAGACTTTTCCGAGATTAAGGAAATTTGTCTATCTTTAAAGTTTTTAGGAAACTCGTGAAAATATATTTGTTGTAACTTTTAGTGATTTAAAAAAAGGTTTACCGTACCGAAAGTATCCTAAAGGTACATATTGGTTTTAGTGATATCGAATCAATTCAAAGCTTTTTCTACTGTTAACTTGTTTTATCGAATTTTCGATATTTACTCGAGTTGTGTTTTTCGAGTTTTTCCTACGTTCTTTATAATTTTGGAAATTTGCTCGTAAATTTTCAAGGTGGAAGTGATTCTGCCGCGTTTATATACATTCTTACAGTCATGGTGATTTTTAATATACACAATTTTATATATTTTTTTTGTGGTATTGCTCCCGAATTTAATTCCTTTTCCACAAATTTTTAAAAATATAAGAATCTTATTAACTCCGCCAACCTAAAAAAGGAAATGTAAGGAAATCGTGCAAACTTATAAGAACGCGTTTTGGTTTTAGTTTCATATAAAAGTTTCATTGTTCAGCTTCGGTTTGAATAATATTTTGGAATAAAAAATTGATGATTTTTTTATATCAAAATATGATTTTTTATTTCGTCAAATGATGATTTTCTTCGAAAATCTTCTGGCAACGCTGGTTACGTACAAACTGCAAGTTATATTTTCCGATTGTTTATATCGCTGAAATTCTTTCTCATCATATTGACATTAGCGTCCCTGGATGGAAGATAACAAGTCACAAAACTAGTCATATGAGAAATTTTGTGTGAAAGCGACCGATGCTAAAACTTTTTGTGAACGGGACTTCTCAACTTTTTATAGCTTTGTCATTGGAGCGGGTCAATTGACAAAATTAATATACTATATGACAGGTCTAATCTTAATGTGCTTATTTAGCGGAAGTTATTACTATTTTCGTAATTTGAAATTATTTTTGATTCATCAAATCCTGTTCATTTAACATGAAAAGGATTTTATTGTTAAAAAAAGACACATTTTTAGATGCAAAAAAGTTTTACTAATTCAACTTTTCTTATAACTATTTCGTTTTCTTAAGTTTTCGTTGCGATTACACTTTTTGCACTCACCTGAGTAAAAAGTTACTAACGATCAAATCAGTACTACTACGAGCTAGTCTACTGTTAGGCAATTTTTCTTTTATAAGGGGCAAATCTAAAAAGCTTTTAGAATATATGATTTTGAGCAATTTCTCGTTACAGTAACCTGATGCATGTATAATGATGAACTAAATATAACTAACTTTGCTTGATAGCTTTAGTAATACAGACAGTGATATAAACATTTTGAATTTCCATTTAGTTTTATATAATTTTAAAAATAATAAATTGTTTAAAAGTGCATAAAATCGTTCTTTTTAGAGAGAGAAAAAAAACAATTTTTTATTTACAGCGTTTTTTATTTTTTTATTAACTTAATTTAATTTTTTCCTTTTTACATTTCACTAACTTTTTCCTTTTATTGTACTACTTACATGCGGCATAGAGTTGTTGTTTTGAACTGAACGAAAAGAAGAAAAAAAAACACATGACTAAATTGAAAAGTTCAAATTGAATTTGAATTCAATTTGTACGAATACTTTTGCTGTACGAGTCCTTTTATGTAAGTGGTGTTTCATATTTCTAGCACAAGTTTAGTTGATGAAAAAAAAATTTATTAAAAATAAGTTAAAATGCTTTTGTGCATGAGTTTAGAAATGGGTTGTTGAGTTCTAGATATTTTTTTTAATCCCTCAAATGCGTTAATATTATAAACATTTTATGTTCATATTTCATACATGTATCACACACAACAACAAAAAAAGTAGACATACAAAAAAGTACTAAAGTACTTTCGAGTAAATTTAATTTGTAATACATTTTTTTATTTTATATAAATAGAAAAAATAAGAGCTTTTAAAACCATTATGAATTATAAAATTCAATAAAGCAAAGTCTAAGGCATACCTTTAGACAGCAAAATAAATGTAAAAATAAGCATTCTTTAAGGATGAAAAAAAGAATTTGTTTCACATATTGTAAAGGGGAAATGTAATAACTTGTGGAGCAAAGTTATTCCCATATTATGTATTTTAATGGTTAATATATTTAAGCAAGGTTTTCCGTTTTGTTATTATTTATTTCGAACCTGCCACCATTTAATTTACATTTAAGTTCGGATATTAGATTGATGTGCGCTCGCTGTCTTAATGTCAGAAAAATCCGTATATTTTCAAATTTCAGGAAAACTAGTGCCAAAAGCAAGTTCATGCCTCTAAAAGATGCAATTTTCGGTGATATTTCAACCATAATCGTGTAAGTTTGAGCCATTTTCGCCTGCTTTTAAATGTTTTTGTTATTTTCCCACATTTTCAATATTTTTCCGTTCTTTCTGTCGTTTATTGAAATTTCGTGCTCTCAAGCGCCCTACAAGATATGTATGACCGAAACTAATACCCACACAATATTTGTACTAATACATATCCATACATAAATTTTGTCATTGATGATGGAGATAACAAATCATCGTTGACGAATGTATTTGTTTCTAGGTCCGTTTCTAGATAAAATATTTACTATTTCATTGAATTCCTTTACTGAAAATGAAAGCTAGTTTTTTTCTGTGCAGTAACTAACCAAAAGATATTTTTTCGAGCCTGGAAATAAAACAGTTTTAGCAGATATTTACAGAAATAGGGAACGGAATTCTATACTGCACAGAAAAAACTAAATTTCACTTCAGTAAAGAAATTCAATGAATTAGTAAATATTTTGTCTAGCAACGGACTAACAATAAAATTTGTAAATACACACAAAAATATTTCAACAATTTTATTGAAAAAAAAACAGTTTTTAGTAAAAAAATTTACAAAAATATTTACAAATTCTAAACAAAGTAATTTACTGAAACAAACAAAAATATGTACTGCATATTCTGTAATATATCAAACAATATTTTTGTCTAAGCTTATAAAACCATTTTTGAAAACCTACTTACAAATACTAAACAAAATAGTTTACTGAATCAAGCAAAAAAATTACTGGATTTGTTGTAATATATCAAACAAACTTTTTGTCTGAGTTATCCGTTAAACATTTATTTAATTTCACTTTGTTAAATGAGTTCAACTCGAAATGTTTATCTAAAGACTCTAAAGAAATTAATGAGAATTAACGCGACAACATTAACGAATTGATTTACTCAAAAATTTTCAGTAAACAAACTTGGTACAATCGCATTCTTTTTGCTATCATTGTTGTTGTTGTCACTTATGTGTATGTCGTCAGTGGCGATTTTGTTTTTGTTTGTATTGTGTTTGCGTCCTAAATCAAAGTCAAACAAAAAATTAACTGATTCAGTAAAGAACATTAATTGAAAAAAAAATTGTGCTTTAGACAAACATTTGTTTGCAATTTTTTTGGTTAAATCATACTAACCCTGAGCAAGAGTAGTGGTTACATGTTTTTTGGCAAATATTTGTCAAGTGTATCCGTACCTTAAGACTTTCAAAATTTATTATGCCAAGTAGTAATTATGAATAAGTATAAAGTTAATCCTTAAACATAGTTTAAGTTTTCAATGATTTCTGGTGTGTACAACTTGAGCATGGTGCTTGGTTACCTTTGAAGATATATGGTGAAATTGTATGGGCAATATTTTTGTAGAACATTTTATTCCCGCATTCCCCATTTTAGGGGTGTTTTTGCGCTTTGTTAGAAAAGAGCCTAATGTGACCGTTATGTGGGGGAGTCAGAGGGTTAATATGTTCGACAGTAATCACACATACATATGTTTATGCAAGTAGTTTTAGTTAGTGTAAAATATGAAATTTATTTTAAAATTTTATTTTTCATTTCGCTCTTCATACTTTCATAGCCACTAGTCCAACTGGTCGTAATCATAAAACACAAAACTATAACAACATGAAACTTTATTAGTTAAAAGAATCGAAAAAAGTTGTTATAACACATTTTTCATTTCAAGTACCAGGTACGAGCACGAACTTTCTTTCTGTTCAGCCAAAATTTTCATGTGTGATTTTTTTCAACATCATGTTGTTATTTTTCTCTGTATCTTTGCAGTTGATATAAAGTAATTTTCATTTATGCGTTTAACAAACATATCTTTTTATATTTGTTTAACAATGTGGAACATGGTCGTGGACTTGGATGTGGATTGTTGATTATGATGAAAGAACACTTGTACATCCATCCAATGAATATTTTTTACCAAAACGACGCTCTTTCGATTCTGTCACATTAAAACAAAAGTGTTGATGTATTAAAAGTCTCAATATTATGATGATGATGCTGATGTTTTTACATGTTTCATGTTGTTTATTGTTTCTATATGTTTTTTGGGAAACTGCCTTAATAAACATTTTGCCATCGTAGATGGTAATCACGCTGATTATGATGTTATTTTTGTTGTTGTGAACAGTCAAATATGGATGGCTTTTGATGTCCATATTCCAGGATATTGCCAACGTCAACAACATTTAACATAAAACGCGTTTTATAATGAAACTTGAGTTTCTTTTTTTTTTGTTATTAAGAGTATGGATGATGGTCGAGCATGTAAATGATTGTAATGAAAAAATATTAAACATTTAAGATTGCAATTGGCATAAGGGCTTGCAACATACTAAGAACATTGACATAGCAAGTAATTTTTTCTATTGGGGGGAGTAAAATTGTATACTGTAGTTCCACCACTAAAAAATTTAATAGGGAATTCCAAAAGTGTTTTTAAATAAAAACAGCAAATGCCTTTCTAATGGAGGTAATGTCACACTTAGAATGTCTATTCTGCATATCTTTGAGAAAAAACCATTGATTTGCTTTTAAAGAAAATTTATCCAATTGACGAAACCTGTGAACGAATAATGTCAATTTAATTCTAGAGCAATTAGTAGTGATAAATATTCCTTAAAACTTAATTTTTAGCATGTAATAGTAATATATACTAGTGGGAAAAACTAAAAAATAGCAATAATATTCCCAAATAAAACTCAATATAAAAAATCCATTGCATACTTTTGGAACAAACTCAACCAATAAGACTACAGCATACCTAAAGGTGTCTCGATATTTTATTCTTTGTAAATTAAACTCAAAATCAAGAGAAACAAAAAAGACAAAAAACACCTGTGGGGCTTAAAGATTGCCAATAAAAAGCCAGTAGTCGCAAGATAAAACAAAAAAAAAACAAAGAAATAAAGAATATTCCTTAAAACACGCAAAACAATTATTCTTAACGTACTATCTCAGAGGAAACATTAAAAACCAATTCCAGTTGATGACACAAAAAAACCGCTGTGACACAATAGAGACAACAAGCTTTAAAATATAGACTGGCAAAAGCGATTGTAGCAGCGAAAACAAAAGAAAAGAACACCCTCAAGAGTTGAGTCAGATAGTAGGAGGAGTGAGCAAATAAATAAATGGAATTGTAACTTACACCTGGCCTAAGGTTATAAAAATATAAGACAATTTGAATTTTGTGTTTTTTCTCCTTCTGTTTAAATAACAAAAACAACATCACAAAGTGTATATATCAACGACATACAAGTCAGAACAAAACCCACTTGAAAGACAATCAACTAAATAAACAATTGTTCACGCAAATACTAGGTAAGTGAAGAAAAAAATATTAAAATTAAGCAGCAGAGAAGTTCGCGGACATGAGAAATGAAAACGTAGCGAAATGAACAAATATAAAACCATTGACATGAAAAATAATGTCATCCTTTTGGAGCTACTGAAGAAAGTTTGTAAATGTTGACTGCACCCTACAATGAGTGTATGATACTCATATTGTTGGAGCATAAAACCACAGCAAAATAAATGGTAATAAATCTGGAACTTATAAGCTGCTGATTGGATTTATCTGAAACTTCAAACATCTTTAGAGGAGGAGTCAGGCTTCATAACGCGTGTGCTGGTGGCCTTTTGCCATAAGCATGTGAGGAGTTACAGTGGGTCAATTTTGACTACATTGGACTCGAAAAATATATTGAGGGTTGTAACTTTTTTAAATGTTATCCGATTTTAAAAATTTAAGGCTCTTTGAGTTAAAAATCCCAGCATTGAAAATATCGCTTATATATTACGCTGGTAAGACAGAAATCAAAAAGCTTAAAAATAGTTGAACATGCTAAAGAAATGATAGTTAGTGAAGTTCCGAACATTTAGAAAAAAGTTCATTAATAATAGATACGACTCGCCGCGAGGTGGCGACAAAATCTGTTAATTGAGCTTACTAAAATAAGTAGGATTTTCGCTAGGATGTTGTTGCTGCCGTCCCTGGTAGTGTAGATAAAAAGCTCTGGTCTCGAAACATCTGATGTCAATTCAACTTTCCGTACATCCAAATTTTTCTTTGAATGTTCAATATTTACATGCTTTAGAATTTCTTTCTTAAATAAAAAAAATTATTTGATCGAAAGATTAAATTGAAAACGAACTTAAGCCGAACTAATTAAATAGATTTGAATACTTTTTTTTAAAACCGGCTTTTTAGGTCAATTTAAAAATTTTGAATTTTAAACTTTTTTTTCGGCTTCAATTTAAGCAGTTTTAAGATAATTTAAGCAAGTAACGAAAGGAAATTTCTTAGGTCAAGCCCTACTCGTATCAGATGACATAATATTAATAAAATGATTTAAATTATGTGAATAAAAATCAAATATAATATGGATGGACGCTTTTCACATACTATACATTACAATGAAGAACATAATATGAAAAAAAACATTCGTAGTGGTTCCAAAAAATATGGTTTTCTCAGCATTACGAACATGACTTCACCATTATGAACATGACTTGAATTCTTTCCGAGCGAAACTAAATTTGGTACAGGTAAGCAGAAAGATTAGTTAGAAAGGCTTCGGCAATAATGTATGTGAGTGAAGAAATTCAGTCCACACACTACAAGCTTGGTCGGCTATTTATATTATTATATTGCATTAGTACTTGGCATAGGAAATCTTGTAAGTCTTACTTTTAAGGTATAAGATGTGTTGAACTGTTTTATGTAAAACACTACGAGAAACATTTTTTTTAAATATTAGACCCCTCTAACTCTCCGTTGTATGGTTCTTTTTGTACATTTCTTTCAAAAAAAAAAAAAAAAGGAGCGAAAACTCCCCTTTCAGCGCGTTGTCTTTAAAGACCTGTAGTAGAATTTTATGTCCAGCATTTTTGTAGAGTATTTTATGCCCGACCCTTTTAAGAGTGTTTTTACGGTTTTTTGATGGGAGCCAAAAATTACCGTTATGTGTGGGAGTTAGAGGGTTAATATGTTCCACAAAAATATTTGATTTAATATTTTCTACAAAAATACTGAACATACTCTACACCTCAGATGTAAACAGCACATAGTTTTATATACCGATACACTGCACAAACATGCCAAATGGGCCAAACTTTAACCCCTCTAAAACAAAATTCCAATGTGATCTTTCAAAACGCTGGCATACAAATATTTTTTTTCTCCTCTACATTATTCCATAATTCCTTCCCATATTAGAAAGGCAAAAAAAAAATCTCGCCAAGCTTACAGGTTTCCTAGAAATGAGATGGTATTGTACCTATCAAGAACTTGGTCCTTATTTTGATCTCAGTAGTTTTTACGGCCGAAATTTTCGGATAGGAACTTGGCCTTATTTTCACATTTATGCTTTTTTGCGAATCTCAGTTCTTTTTTCTAAGCTTTTGTTTGATACAATAAGTGCGGCTAGATGTGTATAAAAGCAGACAAACAGCTACTATTATCTCTACTGAAAGTTCTTCTTGGTAAAATTATGTTACTTTTCATCAGGAGCACTAGATACATATGTAGATAAAATTAAGAATTAATATTATTGTTTAATTTCAAAAGGTACACAAAATACTATAAGTCGTTGAGATCTAAATATAAAAGGGTTATTTGGGATATACTTCTTGCTAAAAACTATGATATCTTTATTTCTGTCGTTCCCATGTAGCCCAACAAACAACGCCGTAGTTATTTCTAAATTATAGCAGCAAATCCTTTGTAAGACAGTCGGTCTCCTGAATATTCAAGAAAACACTGACGGCACATTGTCAACCCAATTTGTCGTGGGATGACGGAAAATCGTTCCAAATTCAAACAAACCCCGTTGGAAAAAAACGCAACATTCAAAGTAATAATTTCTACATTCATTAGCGCTCCAAACTGTTTATAGATTCAATATATTTATTTTGATTAGGAAGCATTTTTAATATTAATAGACTTATTAAACCAAAATAACATTTCATTATTAAAAGCAACTTTTGCTTTTAATACTTCCCATAATTTGAAGTAAATAGGGAAAATTTTGAAATAGTGCTAAATTAGCCATTGGGGTGCATTGTACTTTTAACTTGGAAATAGTGCTAAGAAAAAAGTACAATTGTGCCAACTTTTGTATCCCTGTTCTACAGACACGGGAACATTCAGTAGTACTCACACTTCGCAAGATAATTATGTTTGGCTTCTATATTTTTTATTGAAGGATATTCATGACAAGACTTCAGAGCTACACACACGTAGTTCTGGACAGCTCACGACACCTCACGACAGCTCTGGAGTGTCGTAGTTCGTAGAAGAAACTTCTGAGGAAGAATATAATATCTCAATTAGAAAGACATATACAGGTTATGCCTATGCAAAATCTTTCAAAATTACATTAAGGGCCATTATTACAACTTGGCAATAGTTAAAGGCTGGATTTTGTCGGACGGATAAACAGGGAGAACGAACTTGCCTTTAACTTATCGCTCACTTTCAGTTAAAATAAAGCTGTAATAAAGATAAACTGTTTATCCATCCGACAAAATCCTGCCTTTAACTATTGTCAAGTTGTAATAATGGCCTTAAGAGATACAACTTTATAAATGTAACATTCATTCTTGTTTCAAGTTAAATATCTCAATTATAAAGAAGTCTATTCATAGATTTTGCTTAAATTAAAATAGAGTGTTATATACGCTGCCGAACTTAGTAAATTCTTCGTTGTGTTTACAGCGGCAGTGTTTGTAGCATACATATTGGCAAATGACAGCAAATGGTATGCGCGGTTATGTTCAAAGCACTTCTTTACAACTTTCAAGGCAAAAAGTTTTTTATTTCCACGTTTGTTTTTCTACTTAAGAAAATTCTTAAAAATTTCCTAAAGTTTTTTTTTCTTGCAATATGTCAACACAGCATGTTGCTTAATTTTTTATTTTTTTTCTTATCAATGTTCAGCCTTAAAGAATGTTACAACAAGGGGGCCTAAAAGTATGTTATGAAATCATGTTGACATTATTTTAAAACATTTATTATTTTGATCTTGGAATAAGAAACACAACAACAATTTGGTTTTTTATCATTCTTAGTGTAAATGGTTTTGTATAATTTTCATTTAATTTTTTCCTTTTTGTTTTGTGTGTTTTTTCATGATTTTTTTGTTTATTGTGTGCCTTAGGGCATAATTTTTAATACAGGTTTTTTTTTGTAGATTTTTTATTATTTCAAGCTAAATTGTCACCAAGGGTGTTCCCATGTTGTTAGATTGTTTTGTGATTTTTGTTGTTTTTTTTTCATAACTGTTTGTTTTGGAATAAAGTTTTTATCGTGTTGGTAAATTTTATTTTTTGTATCAAATTGGTCAATTATATTTTGCTTTTGGGGTTTTAAGTTGGCTTGTGTTCATTGCTAAAGTGTCAATTAATTGCATTTATTACACTTTTATTGGCCAATTGGCTAAAAATAATTTCAAAAGAGAATTTAAATTTTTAAGTTTGTTTTAAAGCTGTTAAATTTAGCGTTTAAATTAAAACGAATTTTCTTTAATATTTTTTTTTTGCTATTAAAAGCTGTAAAAAAAATTGCATGTGTTTTTCATAAAACATCCATCCGAGCCATATAAATATAATATTTCACTTTTATGTTGCCATTATGAGTACATAATTCAATTAAAATAAATTACAAATCAATGCAGCTCTTATAAACGCCTCACATACTTTTATGATAAAAACAAGTAAAAGCAAATATTATTTAATTTTATAAATTGCTAAAATGCAATTTATTGATAGTGCAATTCGATTAATTTCTTCAACATGTGTGCGTTCTCGTGAATTATATAAATTGGCAGTTTTTTTCTATAAATTACATTAACACATATTTATAAAAATGTATACACATAAAAATTATATTTAAAAGGCGTAGAAAAAAACTACATAATATGGAAAATGTATAAATAAAAAAGACGAGGCAGTAAAAATTGCAAGTTTTCGCAACGACACAAACTTTCAAAAAAAGAAAGAAAAAACTTTAAAGTAAATAATGACAATAACAGAGAAAATGGCACGTAATAAAAATAATTATATAAATACGTGGATTTTACTAAAGAATAATACTTATCAGATGACCAAGTTAGCTAAAAGCGCTCTTGCAACAATTTTGAAAGAAATAATTTATCAGGACCACTTCTTTTCAAAAATCAACCTCACAATCTGTCCAACTAGACTTGGTGTCCCCTGATAAGCTAACGATGCTCTGAGTACCGACCGCTGGCGGAATAGCCTGATTCCTTGAATTGGCTAAAAACCAGTACAATACCTCCATGCCTGGTTTCCGCCCCAACACAATTCTCTACACACAGAAAACTTTCAATGTAAAATCTTCGAAAATCAGGTCAATTTAACATTTTTCGGTAGTGATTTTGGTTCATAGGTGTTTCATATTAATTCAACATGATTTACAATAATCTTGAAAGAATATTTATCCTTTTGAGTTAACTATATCTCATACTGATTTAATATTGCAGTACTTGCAGTACAGTTAATTCAGAATGAAGTTGATACTGAAATAATACGAAAACTCATGTTGAATCAACGTTATTTCGAGTTGAAACAACGTGAATTTGATATCGGAAAAATACGAAGAATCATGCTGAGTCTAAGTTATTTTAAGTTAAAACAGCGTTTAGTTGATATTGAAACAACATGAAGAATCGTATTGATTTAAAGTTATATCAAGCTGAAACAACATGACTTTAAGGTAGCTATTTTATTAATTATTTTACTTACATGATGTGTATTAACATAAGCATCAGAAAGTTTTGTGTTGTAGTTGGCTGCCCCAGCCAAGATTGATACTCATGCCACTGGCATGATAGTCTACGCGCTAACACTGCAGCCACAACATTTTCAAACTTTACTGTAGCTATGATTTAAATGATTATTTAATATAAAACTGATTTGAAATTAAAGTTACAGTCACGTTGATATAAAATGAAATATAACGTTTATAACAAAGTTGTTTTAACAGTGAAAATTTTTAAATCAAGGAGAATTAAGGTTAGATTAATAATTTACCGTTTAAAATTAATATGAAACAATAGTAATTTTAAATAAATTTTCGCTGGTAATTCGATTTTTGTCGTCTACATAGCCGACACATGTAAGAATAAACAACAACAAATCACACAACTAAGCACAGCAGTGAACTGTAGCAATGAACAAAGCAAATAAACACTAACCCACTTAAACGACAAATTATTTCTTGTAAATTTAATATGATTTTCAATCAAAATTGCGTCATGTTGATTTTACATTCCTTTTTTTCTGTATGTAACGCTATGGTCTGATCAATCATACTCCTTAAATGCCCCTATTGCTGAAACCAGACCAAGTGAACTAATATTAAGCACAGAACAGAGTTGGAACATGAAACGCTCGAACGCTCGAACATCACGGTTAGCACAGTTAAGCCCCATTCCCCACATGACAGTAACTGTCGTGACAGTACTTCCTTGGCAATTCATTTCTATGAGAAATTTTGACAGTAATTGCCAATGTCACACTATCAAGCCGAATGGGGCTGGGACTTCATGCGAAGAATTCGCAACCCTGATGGAAAGTTTATACAAATAATCTTCAACGTACTTGTCCTATGACCATGAGCGGTAATAAAAATAAAGTCAATAGACGTCATAGCGTTTTTAAAAGTGAAATATAGTCAACATAAATTTGGAAATAACGTCACCAATTCCTGAAGTTATCGATTCAAAGATATATTTTGATGTACTTGGATATTCAAATAAAAATAAAATTAGGTATTTAGTCGAACTATATGGGCTTTAATAAAAATAAATTTTACTATTCAGGCTTTAGTTCGTTCAATTTAATTTTACAATTAAATTATTTTTATTGATAAAGGATTTTTCAACGGCAAAGACAAATTTATGACTTTGTATAAGGATGAACTTAATACAATGACATTCTCTGTATCAACCACGATCCCATCGTCAGAGTTCTTCTTATACTGTAGGCTACTACAGCCCCCAAAGTCAAACAGATAAATATCTAACTTTAAACCAATTTACGTTAAGATCTTTACAAGTGTGGAAAGCCAAAGGCCTTCAAATTAGGTATGGTAAAAATGCAAAAGCAAAAGTTCAGCTAAGAGAACCAAATATGGAGCGATTTCTAAGCTACCAAAAAAGAGCTTAAGTAAGTTTTGAAAAATATGCACACTAACTTATTGGTATGTATATACTTATTATAGTTTTCGGCAATAAAACTGCAATTTTTTTAAAAATACCTAACTTTAGACGCAAATATTAATTATTTCGTAAAAATAAATAGCCACAAATTCATTCATCCCCTAAAGTATAGCCTTAATTGCATTATATCTGTTTAGCCTTAAAATATGCTTTACATATTTTAATTATTTTATTGTGGTATATTTATATTAGAACTTAAATTTCACATTAAATAAATTTGTTTATAATTATCAAAGAAATTGAATATTTTTCCCTATTACAGTTAAACTTCGATATAACGAATGAAAAACTCAATATAAAGAAAATCTTTCTGAGTCCCGTGAAAAAACTCTTGAATGCAAAGTTTTTTATACAAAAATGCACTATAGCCATAACGAAAAAATTTTGAGCTTTAAAGACTCTATATAGCGAAATATTCATTCAAAAGGGTCTATGCAACGAAGTCAGAATAAAGCAAAATTAAATTTTAACAAAATGCTAAAGTACCGTTGGCAAAAACTACACAGAAAATATTATCACCAAAAATTGTTCAAACAAACGTTTGTCTAAAAATAAATTGAATTTTCAGTAAATGTTCGGTATGTAATCTATGAATTGGTTATTTGACTCTTATTTAGGACGTAAACACAAAAAACAACAGGAATAAGTGTCTCGTAAAAAACAACCCCGATGACGACATACACATAAATACCAACAACAACAATGATAGCAAAAGGGATGAGATTGTACCAAGTTTGTTTACTGAAGATTTTTGAGTGAAACAATTCGTTAATGTCGTTGCATTAATTCTCATTAATTTCTTTAAAGTCTTTGGATAAACATTCAGACTTAAACACATTTAACAAAGTAAAATTTCATAAATGCCTAATGCATGATGATGATAATGACCCAGACGAAATTTTTGTTTGATATATTACAAAAAATCCAGTAAATATTTTTGTTTGATTAAGTAAACTATTTTGTTTAATATTTGTTAGTATTTTTAGACTAATTGTTTTATAAATTGAGACAAAAATAATGTTTGATATTTTTCAGAAAATCCAGTATATCTTTTTGTTTGATTTAGTAAATTGTTTTGCTTACAATTTGTAAATATTTTTAGACAAATTGTTTTATAGACTTAAACAATTTGTTCACTGAAAAAACATGTGGTTTTCAATGAAATTGTTGAGATATTTTTGTCTATAATAAGAAATTTGTTTGTAAGTTCATTCCTAGACAAAATATTTACTATTTCATTGAATTCCTTTACAGAAAATGAAATTTAGTGTTTTCTGTGTATAGTTATAACGAATTGTTTTCGTATTTTTTCAAACTTTGTTCTAATAAGGTTTCACTGGTGCATACGTACAATGAATCAGTACCCTACGGTAAATGGAACTGACACAAAACAAGTTACGAGACCTGTCTCCAGGTGGTAGGGACCAGTCCAAATTCTAACACTTCCTATGAAGCGGACCAGCTACTTTTACATGGGGATTGCCTAGGATGGGGTTAATTGATACTTTGTATGCACCTTGTAACTTGTCTCTGAACTATCTTTTGGAGTCCTAATCGGTGTAGAATATATAAATATTATTTCAAAATTCAGCTGTAATTATCGATTAATCTATTTTTTATTGTTACAAATCCAAGTAGAACTTGTATTTTATTGTTAAGCGGTGTCTTTGATAGTATTCGAACCGACAACCTTCGGCATGACAGGCTAGTACATTACCCACTCGACCACAGGGGAATTTATATCTCAATGTTATAAATACCAGTTAAGCTGGAGTTAATATCTGAATATAATTACGCAACAGGTTTGGTAGTGGCATGGTAGTCTCATTGAATGGAGACAATTAATATTATAAAGATACTATGTGATAAGCCTTAGATCCAGGTGCATCGAATTTGTTCGGTGCCGTTTACTACAATACTAGCCGGAGTACCAACTAAATTGACTATAATATGTGACTGACCATTTACACAATATGTCGTTTTTCACCATTCACTACTCCTTATTTTTGGTGCCAGTCTCATTTTCTCAAGTCATAGGACGAGTACTATTGGATCATTTGTCGCCAAAATTTCCGTAGGGTAGCTATAACGAAATATTGTTCGTTACTCATTAGATTCGTTATAGCGAAGTTTTACTGTATCTGTAATAAAATTAATGTTAATTTATATTTTTTTCGGTTTTCTTTATTGTAAAAATTTAAAATCAATTTATATGCAAATGTGGCAACACACAATTCATCAATTGAAGTTGCCAAAAAGTTGTGTAATTTATTTTATCTCTATTTGGTGGTTACATTTGGTTTAAAGACCAAACTGTCTCCACATACACAAGCCATCATCAAGCCACAAATAAAAAATATTTATTAACCCTTTTTGTTACAGTTGTTGCAATACAACGTTGGTAAAATAAATTCGTTTCATGTTGTTGTTTTTAATATTCAAATTTAAATGGAAAAATGAAAAGATCATATTTGCAGCTTCAACAAGTTGCAACAAAATTTCAATATCAAAGCAATTTTTTTTTGAAGACTAAAAACTCATTTAAATTCAAATTAATAAAGTTTGTTCGAAATAAATGTTGAAAAAATTAAAATATTTTACAATGTCCTGCTGGTAAATAAATAATATATATTTTTTAATTTCCGTTTTATATTTGGAGATTTAACATTCAGTCATAGACTAAGTTTACACGATGACCACTTTCAGGAAATTTGTTTTATGAGTTAGTTTTAATTTGAAGTTAGAGTTACGTTGAAATATTTTAATTACACTGTGACACACTAAAATTATTCAGGGGTTCTCATGCATCAATTCTGATTTGTGGGAGCCCATAGAAAAAGAAAGTGACTTAGTTCTTCTACGTCACTTCGAAAAGTGATGTTTTTACGGTAAATGTAGTGAAAAAACAGCTTTCTTAAAGTTTGAACTTTAAGCAGTCATTATTTCTTTGTTTCACAACGGATTTCTACAATCTTTTTCAAATTTGAAAGATATTATTGTTATCTTTCAAATAAAGCATGTTTTTTAAAAATCAGTTAGTAAATGGTTAATTTTCCGCCGGCTTTAAGTTGCTTATGAGATACAAAAACACTATGCAAATTAACTTTTGTGAATAGCCTAGACAAACTGAAGATATTTTCTTTCTCCATGGGCTCCAAAAAAAAACAGAATTGGTGCATGAGAGCTCCTGAATAATTTTTCCTTAAATTTTTATTTAAATTAATACTATTGAAGGAAACCTGTCTATTGAATGAATTATCATGGAATGTTTTGTTGTTATTATTTGTCTATCAAAAGGAAAAAAGTTGCACAAACCTATATGGCTGATTCTCATTCTAAACGTACATTTTGTGTTTTTTAGAAATGTAACTAAATCAAATATGAGAAGGTAGGATTCATATTATAGTTTTCGCCTACAATAAAACTATATTTTTGGATTTGTTAACATTTTTGTGTGCCTTACGAAGCATTCCCTGCTTTCCGTCTTCATGAATAACTTTTAGTTTGACGTCATCTGCGGACTTAAATCTTGAAAATGCAATATGCAATTGACCATGACTAAAGACCAGCTTAGGCAAATATATTCCCACCTTTTCTAACGTCTGACCCTGCTCTTAATTTACAATAATCGTTTCAATTTTTCACCAAAAACACTTTTGACAATGGAATCTTGCGCCAGCATATCATTTGATATTTGAATAACATTTTCTCCCTACTCTGTGCTTAGCGTCCCATTGCCCATCTTTAATAGCCAATCTCTGTATGATGAGTCCACTGCTCGAATGTTTAATGTTAAAGGTAAAATTTGAGACCGTGACCAGAGAGCTGAAGATTTTAACGATGTTTGCATAATAGCCGCTCTGTGAGCATGGAGAACTACAGGTAAGCATTTTCAAAAGTCTCCTCCTAGCATTAATACCTTATCTCCAAATGCGTTATCATTTTGCAATAAAGTTTTTAATAATTTATCAACAGCACTAAGAGCATGACTTGATGCCATTGTTGTCTCGTCCCAAATAATGAGTTTTGCTTCTTTAATCAGATTTGCATCAATTGAGTTTGGCCGCATACTCGAGGTAGAAGTTTCGGTTAAAGGCACCGGATGTTTAAAGTGAGAGTGATAAGTACGACCGCCTTCCCAGCAAAAATAAATTTTGTACAAGGATGCAGTAAGATTAAATAGAAGGGCTTTGGAGGTCCGCAAAAGTACACAGTGCTTCCCCTCTGCCTTACGAGGTGGCGATATCGTAAGCGAATGAAGAAATTTAACGCACACACGGGGAAGGTGGTCGGCTATTTATGTTTTTTCATGTTTTTTAAACCCGAAGTTTTTTTTCAGCTCAAACTTTTTTATAGTGCATCCTCTCTCGCTTACGTGGATATAAATATGGATGCGAGTGTTATTTTTAATTCGTAATTTGATTTTTTTGTTCTTCCATTGAATTATGTGTGAAAACAAATGTGCCTCGGTAGCCTAGTGGTTAGTGTTCTAGCCTATTATGCGGAGATCGTGGGATCGATTGCTGATTCAATACGCGAGCAAAAAGTATTTAATAAAAGTAAATTGTAGTGCAATATAGTTTCCAATTGTGTTTGTACCACTTAATACAAAATAAATATAAAAAAATTATAAAATAATTTCAAATAAAAAATTTATCCAAGTGTAGGTGAAATTGTGATATAAAGAGCAAAAATATTTTTAATTATATACATATAAAAAAGACATGAGGTTAATGCATCTAAGATGCGCAGAGAGAAGCTCATACCTCCAGACCCACCATACAAAAATCCTGTAATACCGAAGCGGTAAGGGAGAGTACCGAAATCTCTCCCTTACAAACCTGCTTCCGGTAGAGTGATATTTTTGCTGGGTTTTAACAGATTTGCTGCAATCCCTGTAGAATAGGACTGCCAGAAGTCTGAACCAGTCGACCATCACAACGAATAAACAACAAAATCAATAAATTTAATCAATCCAAATATCGCAATGAAGAAAAAAATCACCACTATTTTTGATATTATTAGAAATTTCAGAATTTTATAAATCATTTGTTTTTTGTTATGCATTTATGTTTATAAACCTCATGAAATTACTGGCGATTGCTATTTTTTTTTGTTTTCTTATTAATAAAAATTAATAAAACCACGAAAAATGCTTAACTTTATTTATGCCAATTTTCTTGCCGATTTTTCGAATTGAAGTGCCGAAAATGCCGATTTTTTTCACGATAAGTGCGGATTTTTGACCAAAATCATTTGGCAGCCCAGGTCCAGGCAACAAATCGTCAGCTTTTTCCTATGTTTATGGGTCAAACCAATAATAAGGTGACGACATGCTGGTAAAATTGCTTCATGTAAACAGCGTTATAACAGAAAGCTTAACCTCTGTTCATAACAAAAATCAGCAGAAATTAAATTTTTGTCTGCATTGACCTGTAACAGAAAACCAGGACAATTTAAGAGTGGAACAGGACACCAGGACAATTTGTCTAAAACCAGGACAATCCTGGAACACCGGAACGTATTACCGCTCTACTGTAGATGTAAAAAATATCACCCTTCCCTCTGATAACACTTAGGAAGGTTTTGTATAAATAGGTTTTTCCATTTCCACCCGGTCCATCGAGGAAAAAACAGTTTGACAGTTGTACTTGGACGCAATATATGTACGTTTCCCATATATATTGCGTGCATAACTCTTGTAAATATTTTTTTCTGTTAAATATTGAGCGATAATTCAAGCTTATATCCCTCGGCTCTCTCGTTTGCAATATTAAAAACATTTTGCTGATCTTTAAGGAGTTCTTTAGGAGGAGTTTTTAGACCGAAATTAGAACAGGTTTTTCCATGTAAAATAAGAATATCTTTTACTTGATATAGAGGAAATTTTTCGCATGTTTTACAGCCAAGTTCATGGCTTTTGTGCTCACGTGCAAATCCGTCTACGAAATATTCCAAGAACTTTTTCCACAGTTGCTGAGTGTCCACCGCACAGATATAAGCGTCTAAAAACACAGATATAAGCGAAAACTTGCCGAAGTGTTTGAGGCATACTGAACGCTACTGCCTCTTCGAGGGTGAACTCCCATACTGAGTCGTCCTTTACAAGGCCGAAGGCTTTTGCAGCTTCCTTGAAGGTGGGGTGTGTTGTGCAATTTATTGTTTTTAAATAATTTCCGGTACGGCCGATTTAGTTCTACTGTTTGAACAATACATCTCTTACTGTTAGTACTAAACAAATCTCTACTATAATAATCTCTTCTATAAGAAAAGTTCATGATTAACTTATAATTTCTTTGAACTGTTTTGACAGATTGCGACTGTTCACTACCGCACTGCTTTAATGTGGTATTGGCTTTACATGTTCTAAGTGATTGATTGACCGGGTATCAAAAATTCTGTACGGTACACCGCTACACCGCGGTGTAGTAGCCTGTCGACATCAGTAGTACTGATCCGTTCTGCTAATCTGATTCGAATACTCGAACACTCCACTCTTAATAAATAATTGGAATTTACATTAATGCAAATGTTGAACTAAAAGCCGAAATAATAAATTTCATAATTTTTGGTATTTTTAAATAATTGAACGTATAAAATAAGAGAACCAAATGCAAATATTCTAAAACCGTTATAAAATTAATCTCGTTTTTTGAAATATTTATACTCTCTTTATGCGGAGTATCAACACCATGCATTACGAGCGTAAAAACAGTATTTTCTTACTTCGATTTTAACACATAATGGACAGACTTACACCAAAGAAAACTTATTTACATTTATTTATAATCTATAAAATCATGCTAAAGCAGTTTTCATTTTAAAATGTATGCGTTTAATTTATAAAATATTTTACTATACTTTCAACTTTCACGAGCAAGGCATTTGAAATGAGAATTAGCCATATCACAAAAGCATCATCTAGGTCCAAAGGAAAAACTGTAAGCAATCTATATACTCATAAAAAATTATCCTTCCAAATTTTTAGATCAATCGGTTGATGGTAAATTGATAAAAGTAATGATTTTCAACCAAAGTAAAATGTTAATTGGTGTGCGTATGTGAAGGCAAGTGAAAAAATATATTTTTAAATATTGATCGGCATCGATATATATCGAATAAAACATATCGATATTTCGATATATATCGATATATTTTCAAGCATGTTTATTCATATATAATCCCAAAAGTTTTTAAAAATGAAACACGAAAAGTACTTTTCTTATAAACAATTAAGCTGAAAAGAGTTGATTTCCGAAATTTTTACTGCTTCACCAATATTTCATGGAACGTAAATAACAAAAATTGTACTCTAAGAAAGATAATTTTTTTAATACACAAAATTTTAAAAAAGATTAATAAAGATTGAGTCCAATTTTTTTTAAAAACTGCACGAGAAACAAAACCAAAGCTAAAAAAATATTGAATTTGATACTATCAATATATTGCAAGTGAAAATATCGACGATATATACCGTTATATTTTTAAGAAAATATAGATATATCGATATTTTTGGCCCGTCCCTAATGTGAAGTCGCAATTTTTGAACGCATTCAGCACCCCAAATTATATAAAAATTATAATTTTCAATCGATCCAATTTAATCCCTTGGGTGAGACTGGAAAAAATCTAACTTTTTAATATTAAGAGCTACTCTAATGTACATATATGTATATGAATATCATATATATGTATGTATATACAATCACCTTTATATGTTCACTGTAATTACTTATATGTTTCTACTTTTAGAAGTATATGAATAAGCATTTTATTTCGTAAGTAGATTTAAACTTAAAATTAATGTTTTTAACACCTTTTGAAAATTTAATGAGCTTCTTTCACATTCATACAGATGAAAGACTGCACGTTGGATACGAATACTCCCCAATAGCATCCCCTGACATCGTAAATGTTCCATGTAACATTTTAATGCTCATTTAAATAAACATTTTTCATTGCTTTTCACGGAACTCAAATTCATATGTGTTCACATGTATCTCTGCTGAAATACGTATTGTCTTGTCGAAATGTTCATGTGTGTGAGCAGGTCCTTTTGTTTATTTGAAATATTTATTAAAGAAAAATCTCATAAGTTCGTTCTTAATCTCTAATGCTTTTCATAGACTCATATAACCGTGTAAATGTGTAAATTTTTTACTAATTTAATCTTAATTAAAAACCAGTTTTTGTAGCCCAAATTCATCAAATATAGACAAAAAGTTTAAACAACTCACCACTTTGTGCAATTACATGCTTCCGCTTCCTTTCTTAGATCGTTATTATTTCTATGAGTATGTTTTTATGTGTAAGTAAGTGTGTCATATTTAACCTACTTTTTTCTATTAGCAATTCTATTTTAAAGTCCTTTTTCTTTACACTTATGAATATTCATATTAAAATTTCTTTGGAAAAAAACTCATTATGAAAACTAAGAAACCCTTTCGAGGTTCATTCATTTCATGGCTCATGTTTGTTTCTTGTCCTCAGATTTATGAGTTTACAAGTAGTTTTATTTTCATATGCAATTATATTTTATTAGATTTAATAATAATTTCAACCCTTTTTAGGTTTAGTCAGGGGTAGTCAGAGGTCTCATAAGTTCCCTGGAGTAAATAAATATGTATTGTATACATGTGATTGCAGTATGTGTTTTGGTGTGTTGTATTCTATTCTTTAGTTGTATTTTCTCCACTAAATCAACACGATTACACACTCAAACACATAGTCATTCGTATATAAAGCAATTTTCCACGGATTTGTGATTTCATATTCAGAATTTTCATTGCTTCTGTGTTGTTTTGTGTGTATGTGTGTGTGTGTGTGTGTTTTAAAAAATAACCATGAAGCCTATTTCATGCATCATTTTACACCTTAAGGGAATTTGTGATTTGTTTGTTTATGTATATAAAAAATCTATTTGTGCAAGAAATATTAAATATATTATTGGAAATAATTGATTACTTAAAACACACAAACAAATGAGAAAATTGTGTCAAATAAGGAGTAAACCGATGGGCGCAGAGTTAGCCAATAATTTTTATATATTGAACTATCTTTAAAAACGGGCACAGGCTTGGGTGGCCTTTCAGAGTTTTTAATTCTAAAAGTTTCAGAGGGAATTTTATTTTCTTTTGGATCAACATATCAAAAGATTTTGGAAAGAAATATATCCCACTCAAAATTAAAAATCTACTTATGACGACAGTATGGCAGATTTCGTCAACCGGTTTGTATATTTTAAGACAATTTGTTTTTTTAGTTTGCTCTAACGAACTCTTGTTTGTGTATTTAAAGTAACCCATAAAAAAAATAATTTCGTGTAAGCAGTCAAAAATTACATGCATTCAGAAGCGTTTCTAAATTTAATGTTAAGCGCATAGCTTTCTAATATCACATTGCTTGAAAGACAGAGTTTCATAATATTACAAATGATTTAATTTTTTTATTATAACGATTGGATGACACAATAAGACAGGGGTTCTCACCGCTTCCTTACTCGCGAACCCTTTATAAATTTTTTGCTTCCTCGCGGACAGCAGAAATAGGATAATCCTGTTTTTGCATGCACAAATTTATATTGAGCCCTAAGCCACGAAAAAAACGTAACCTACAGAAAACAAATTTTTTAGTAGAAGGTGTTTTACTTATTTTTCTGATCTGTAAAGAATTTTGCAAGAAAATTTAAATAATATCATATAGCCTAAATGTGATCGTATGCAAGTTATAGAGAGCTTTAACGTTAGTTCTCCGTAATGTTTTTCTCTGAGACTCATCCGACGTCTAGAAGCTCATTGAAAGTTCACGAATATACTTTATACGACACCAAGGACCCTCGTGGAAAAGTTTGTGGTGGCTCGGCAATACTAATTAAATCTCGACTAAAAGACTACGTACTAAGTGACCTTTGTGAAGCAACAAATATCTGCGTTGAAAATATTCATCAAAAGCTGGTGTTCTCATCGATTTATTCTCCTCCAAGATTTTCAATTACGGAAACTCACTATAGTAAGTTTTTTAGATCATTAGACCAACGTTTTTTTTTTTGCAGCTCGCAACTACAATTCTAAACATTCGTTATGGGGATCCCGTCTCATAACACCAAAGGGTCGTGTTTTGTTTGAAAGAATTTCTAAACCGAGTTTGAATGATAGTTTAAATGGACTGCTAACTTACTAGCCAACAGATCGCCGAAAAATACCTAATGTTATTGATTTTGGAGTGGTAAAGGGTGTAGCCAGCGAAAAGATCCAAGTTGAAGCATCTTTTGATTTGTCTTCAGAACACTTACCTACACGCAAAGAAAAAACATGATTGTGGCAACCATAATCGAAGAGCAGCATACTATGGTTGAATATATGGTTGAATATATGATTATAAATAATCTGTTTTACATATAATATGGCTATATATATGGTTCAAATATGGTTATATATACACACAGAAAAATTTCCATGTAAAATCGTCGAAAACCAGGTTAACTTAACATTTTTCGGTAGTGATTTTGCTTCATAGGTGTTTCATGTTAAATCAACACGACTTACAATAATCTTGAAGGAAAATGTTTCCTTTTGAATTAACTATATTTCATGTTGATTTAATATTCCAGTACAGTTAAATCAAAATGAAGTTGATACTGAAATAATACGAAAAATCATATTGAATCAAAGTAATTTCGAGTTGAAACAACGTGAATTTGATATTGGAACAACACGAAGAATCATGTTGAATCAAAGTTATTTCAAGTTGAAACAACGTGAATTTGATATTGGAACAACGCGAGGAATCATGTTGAATTATAGTTATATCAAGCTGAAACAACATGACTTTAATGTAGCTATTTTATTAATTATTTTACTTACGTGACAGTCATCAGAAAAGAAAACTTTTCGTTGTAGCTGACTGCCCCACCCAATATTTGAACTCGTGCCACCTGCATGATAGTCCACGCGCTAACCACTTCAGCCACAACAGCTTCAAACTTTTCTTTACTTATACACTAAATAAATACCATCGTATTTAAAATGCATTTCATTTTAATTCAACATGATTTAAATGATTATTTAACATAAAACTTATTTGAAATTAAAGTTATAGTCATGTCGATTAAAAATGAAACTCAACGTTTATAACAAAATTGTTTTAACGGTGATTTAAGGTTAGATTAATTATTTTCCGTTTAAAATTAATATGAAACAATGATAATTTAAAACCGGCAGCAGTAAATATTCGCTGGTAATTCGTTCTTTTTTCGTATACATAGACGACACATGAAAGAATAAACAACAAGTCACACAACTAAGCAGAACAGTGAATTGTAGCAATGAACAAAGCAAGTAAACACTATTACACTCAAACGACAAATTATTTCTAGAAAATTTAATATGATTTGCAATCAAAATTGCGGCATGTGGATTTTACATTCCTTTTTTTTCTGTGTGTATATGGTTCAAAATAACCATATATATGGTTCAAAATTGCAATATATGGTTTGAAATAACTATACTATGGTTCAAAACAAAAATATACATGGTTCAAAACAACTAGATATATGTATATGGTTAAAATTTAATTATATTTTTTAACTGGTCAGTGTGTGAAATCTGAAATAAAAAGTATTATCTATTGTAACATAGATACATATATACATACACATTTGCTGACACATGTTTTATTTAAAATCGTCCACGTTCTGAAAACCATTTCGTTTCGAAATACTGCAGCTTTTCAGTTAATTTTTTTGTTTCAGATGTTTGAATGCACTAAATTGTCCGTTTAAAAGAACACTGTTTTTCCTTTTCAAATGGTTTTTAAAACATGGCCGAATATTAATTGCTAGCATTTATCAGTTTTTGTTATTTGTAAATTATTTTTTTATACATTTTTTATTTATTTTTTTCAAACCAAGCGACACATAAAAACAAACCAACAGCTCTCAAGTAAAACAAAAAACTGAAAAAAGGCAATCAACCAAGGGCTAGAACCAAAACTTTTTTGGAAGCAGAGAGCCATGTCCCTTTTATAACCAAAGCTTCATTGCAAGTAAACCGTTTTAAAATAGTATGGACAAGAACCATATTTTTTGTTATAGAACCATACTGCTGTTGAAATTTTAAATATACCATGACTGTAACTCGAATTTTTTAAATAATAATATTGTTAAATTCAACCATGTTGCTATTAATATGACTGCTAATAATGTTATGATTAAATGTAAGCATTAGTTTTTTGTAATAAACTAATTAAGGTCCACAATTGTTTAAAAAAATAATAACTTATTTGCTACAACCATAAGCTATAGCGGGAAATATGACATTGTTGACGCAACCATGCCACTACCATATATTTTCTTTGCGTGTACTTATGTCACTATATACTCACATAAAATTCCATCACCCTCTTGTGACTTAACGATGACAACCGCTCCTATTAATTGGTTGAAATACAAAAAATATTTAGGTGCTCGTTGCTAGTTGTGCAGATTGCTTTGCATGGCATTGTCATCCACGATGCTTCGATCCTCTATCGAATTGGTTTTCTAATCGACAATTTAAAGGAAATCGTCGTTCATGACAATCTCAGCGACAAGCTCTTGCATGTTGTGCTTCATCAATCACTTTTGACGACAAGATGAGCGACAATGTCTTATGTTTTGTCTTCAGTAAATTTGTGTGGCACAATTTGAGCGACAAAATCTTACACTTGACCTCCATCCATCTTTCTTGAGGACAATATAAGCGACAGTATCTTACATTTTGTTCTTAGTAACATTGTTGGGAACAATATGAGCGACAATGTGTTATATTTTCTACTCAATCCAACTATGTTGAGGACAATATCAGCGACAATGTCTTATATTTTGTCCTGAATCCAACTTTTTTGAGGGCAATATGAGCGACAATGTCTTACATTTGTCCTCCATACAACTTTGTTGAGGACAATATAAGTGACAATGTCTTACATTTTGTCCTCAGAAACATTGTGTTTGACAATATGAGCGACAAAGTCTTATATTTTGATTACAAAATCCAACTTGGTTGAGGACAATATAAGAGACAGTGTCTTACATTTTGTCTTCCATAACATTATCGAGGACAATATCAGCGACAATATCTTATATTTTGTCCTCAATCCAACTATGTTAAGGACAATATAAAAGACAATGTCTTACATGTTGTCCTCAATCGAATTTTTTAATGACAAGATGATCATCAACGTTTTAAGTTTAGTCTTCAATCCATTATATGAATATGTTGGCCTCTTGTTGTTAATATTTTATAAAGATGCAGAACTTTATTCGAATCCCAGTAAGGTTAATCAATAATTTAAAAGAAACGAAAAAAATAAGTAACCAAAAATTTAACTTGTGTGTTAGAAATATTAATTAAAGTCCGCTCTAATATTTATATATGAGTAATTCCATTTAGCCGGGTGTGACCATTCTACACATATTTTTTGTTATAAATCAAGAATATAAAATTGTTTACTTAAAAAAACGCTGCGGTTCGCAAGGACATTAAGCTTAAAGTCGTTGAATAACGAGTAGACACTGATAGAACACGATTGCTGCTCAGAATGGTTATCAGAAAGCTGCCACGGGTGTGACCTTACAAATCTGAGTTTTAAGCATTCAGTATTCTGTAAAATTTTGATGTCTGTTCAAAGTGTTTTTAGCTGTATTACGCATTAACTTTTTGACAAAAAATCAGTTTTCTTAACAAAAAAACTATTTTTAAAATGTGACGGGCGTGACCGACGGGTGTGACATAGTAGGCAAATTTAGCAAATTCGAAGAAATGAAGCTTTTTATTGATTTCATTAATATAAATAATATAAAAAAATAAATCATAAGAACATAATAACAAATTAAATTATTTGCTATCCGTTCTATTATAGACAGCAGAATACTCTAGCTGAATATATTTTTAATTTCAATAAAAAGCGAAAAAAAAGTATATTCTTTTCAGAGATAACGATTTTTATTAATAATGAGAAAGGGAATAAAAGAAAATCTGAAATAAATATTAAACATAGAAAGAGGGAGAGCAAAATGTTTCTTGCACAATCAATTAAAAGTGCCTCAAATTGATTAAAAAATATTAAATAGTGTATTTTTTTATATTTTTTCTATAATTATCATTCTCTAAAAAACATCAAGAGAGATTTTTATTAAAAATGAGAAAATTATTTTTTCCTTGCATAGGGCCGGGCCGTTTTACGTGGAATCACTCATATGTGATATTTTCGCTATGTTATCGTTAGCGACAAGGTAAAGGATATTGTAGCCTATGGAATCATTGACGACATAATAGGCGACATTTTTGCTTATGTAATCATTGACGACACAATAGGCAACATTGTCCTTAATTTAATCATTGACGTCGAGGTAGGCGATATTGTCGCTTACATAACAATTGACGACAAAATAAAATCTGAAAATCTAACCACTATTGTCGCTCGTTGAAACGTACTCAATTTTTGCGATACTTGATCGGAAACGTCCTTGATGCTTTGTTCCGGCTGTTCGACATTTGTCATCCAGGATGTAAAAGACGTGGTCAACTGGGCTCATTACTACATATAAGAATGTATTTTATATTAATTTTCTTTATACATATTTAGCATTCATAAAAATTCAATTAAAGTACTTTAAAGTTATGCTCAGTCTTAACTTCTTATAGTAAGTTCTTAACCCATAAAAATTGTATAGCTGTTTTAGATATTGCACACTTTAAGACCTTAACATATTATAAGCACATGTATATATTTTATGGCGCATTTATAACATTTCATATTAAAAGAATATATTCTTTCATATAATTAGAATACTCAGAAATAAATAATACTGAAACAAAGAAAATTAACAAAAGGAAAACCCAAATTTGAAACCATAATAATTTTAATGGAAAGTTTGTTACACTTTATTGATTGTTTGGTTTAAAATAACCATCCACAGAAAATGAGCAACAAGAAAAAAACTGAAAATTAAACAAGACCCCAAAAAAATTAATGAGGTTTTCAGTATCATATTCATTGGAAATAATTAACCCGTAGTGGGTCTAAGATGTGTATAAAATTATAGTGATGTTTTCTGAAACAAAAGTAAAAATCGGAAACAGATTAAGCTTCCAGAAAACTGAAAAGTTTTGCGCTTTCAATTCCACTCTATAATGGAAAAGCGGAAAATATAGTTTAAAAATATTTAAATGGAAGATATTTTCTTTTCCATTTATTATTTATTATATCTTCAATGTAAATTGGAATTAAAAATCTTAGCTCAAAATTATAAATTACACTATGCAGCAAAAAAAAGCAAGATAATTACTATATATTCTTGATGTGTGTTATGTTCTGCCAACTACAAAAAAGTCTAAATGTAAAATTCTATGCACAATTTTTTTATGTCTGAAAAAAGCCGATATATAGTAAAATTTCAGACGGATACCTATTCAGTTCAAAATAAAAATTACGTAAAAATTTTTTAGCCGAACTGTATGGTTTTTATTCAAAGTTATTTATTTAGTTTGGCTTAAGTTCATTTTTAAGTAAATCTTTCGATCAAATTGTTATTTATTTAAGAAAGAAATTCTAAGGCAAGTGAATATTGACATTCGAAGAAAAATTTGGATGTTTACTCGTCAGAGTCCTTTACCTACACTACCACTGACAGTGGCAACAACTCTCTAGCGAAAATCCTACTAACTTTAGTAAGCTTAATTAACAGACTGGCGCCATCTTGTGGCCAGGTGCTAAAGCACCTCATCTAGATCCACTCTCCTGAGGAATCTCACGATTGCCAGTGGTTCTAGTGTTGCCAGTACTTTATCATCCAATAGGTGCTTCCCCTTCAGGATATGTTCTGGAGTTTCATCTTCGTAATCACAGAATCTTCATAGGCTATTACTCTCAATGCCCAATCTGCGGACGTGTCTTCTCAGTCTGAAATGGCCTGTGAGGAAACCTGTGAGCTTTCTCAGATTGTTTTTATTTAAGGCTGTTTCAGACTATAATACAAGTATTAATGCTTTTAACGAAAATGATTCCCTGAATTAATTTCTGTTTGAAAAATTCCAAAAAAACAATAACAATTTATCATGTCAGAGTTTCATTTTCCTCAAAAGTATTAATACCTGTATTATAGTCTGGAACGGCCTGTAGGGAAATGAGAGCTATGAAACTATTTTGGCTATACGTTCCAATCATTAGATTTGCATGCCTCAATCCAGGGAGATCGAACCAGAGGTGTTCCCTTTTACTATATATCTTCCCGGATTTTATCCAATCCTATTCCGCAAAACGGTTCTGGTCCGACCATGGTTGTACTAGCCCCCCTTCTGCCCATTTTGTCTGCATTTTCATTTTCTACCACCGCAAGGTATCCAGGAACCCAGCAGAGTATGACCTTGTTCATGCTGCTTAGCTGATTTAGCCAACTTAGAGGTAAACTCATATGAGTTGAGTGCTTTGATGGCAGCCTGACTATCCGTGCAGATGGCTATTTCTCTCCCTCGATAGCCCCTGTCAAGATTGAATTGTGCACATCTCTCAATGGCATAAACTTCCGATTGAAAAAATGGTAGGAGCTTTTCCCAAGGACTCGTGGTAGTTGGTCCGCAATCCTGCGACACCCACAACAGAGACTGCCGGCTTTCTGGAGACATCAGTGTACCACCTGATGGTACCAGTTCCAAAGCAGTAAAGGGGTGCCATCTTCCCATTCCCTTCTGTTGCTTAGAACAATTTCAAACCTCTTGTCAAAGGCATACACTTTATTCATCACATCAGAGGGTAGCGCATGCAGGCGAAATTTTCCTGCCAGGGATGACTGCTCCCATTGGCTAATTCGACAGTCCCTGCCTGTGCTTTTCCCCGCGATGCTGATTACCTTTTGCCTGGTGGCAGTCTCTATCACAATCGTCAGAGGTGTGCGCTCGATGAGGACTTCCATAGCTGCCGTAGGCCTCATAGCCCCTGTTATACAGAGGCATGCTAGCCTCTGTAATTTCTCTAACTGATCTCTGGCCATAACTAGCCTAACCCTGTCCGCCCAAGCAACAGCACCATAAGTGATGATAGGTCTCACTACAAAAAGAACATGCTAAATATTACCTTTAAGTATGTGAAGTTTTTATGAAGTTTTAAGGGCATATATAAAACCTAAAGAAACAAAATGAAACACTTTCGTGGAAATTCCGTAACAAATTCCCGTTCATTAGACTAAAATTTAGTCCGTAATTTCACACTAATCTAACTTTTCAAAAATAGAAAAAATGATATTAGAAAATGCCCACACCAGACGGGGCTTAAAATTTTTTGGGTGTAAATTTTCAAAAAAAAATCGAAGGATAAATAAAAAACATTTGGTAATTTTTTTTCAATTTTTCTAATCTAATTTAGAATATTATTAAGAAAGTTAAGAGCAAAAAACTAAACAAAAAATTTTTTTTGTAAAATCTTTCAAAGAATGATCAAAAAAAACTCAAAATTTATCACGAAGGCTCTTTTTAGGAGTACTAAATATATCACTAAATTGGGGAAATAAAAAAATTTTTCAAACCGTCCGATTTAGCGTAAAATACAACATCTTTCGGTAGGGATTTTGCTTCATAGGTGTTTCATGTCAAATCAACATGATTTACAATAATCTTGAAAGTAAATTTTTCCTTTTGAATTAACTATATTTCATGTTGATTTAATATTCCAGCGCAGTTAAATCAAAATGAAGTTGATACTGAAATAATACGAAAAATCACATTGAATCAAAGTAATTTCTTGTTGAAACAACGTGAATTTGATATTGGAACAACACGAAGAATTATGTTGAATCAAAATTATTTCAAGTTGAAACAACGTGAATTTGGTATTGAAACAACACGAAGAATCATGTTGAATTAAAGTCATATCCAGCTGAAACAACATAAATTTAATGTACCTATTTTATTAATCATTTTACTTACATGATAGTGATCAGAAAACTTTGCCTTGTAGCTGACTGCCCCAGCCAAGATTTGAACTCGTGCCACCTGCATGATAGTTCACGCGCTTACCACTGCAGCCACAACAGCTTCAAACTTTTGTTTACTTATACACTAAATAAATACCACTAAATAAATACCATCGTATGTAAAATGCATTGTAATTTAACATGATTTAAATGATTATTTAACATAAAACTTATTTGAAATTAAAGTTATAGTCATGTCGATTGAAAATGAAACTTAACGTTTATAACAAAATTGTTTTAACGGTGATTTAATGTTAGATTAATAATTTTCCGTCTGAAATGGGTCAACTAATCGGCATAACTTGCTGATTAGGATTCACTAATTGAGTGATCCTTTATTGGACACCTCAACAGGTGTGAGTAATCTAAAGACTTTATACCAATCTCGACGTTAGATGTTCTAAGATCTAGAAACATATTGAGCTCTAGCTTTAAATATTAGATATTAATGTCTTAAACAAGGTTTAAAAAATATTTAAGCTTCCCATAATGGATTAATTTAGCACACTCATACATACACTCGTTGAAACTGAAAAATAGAATGGTACGACTCCAACCACACAGACAGAGAGCCATGCAAAACAATATTGAATAAGAAAAGACGACACTGTAGTTATAGTAGACACTTTTAAAATTATGTTTGAACAATGTCAAAAATAATTACAAGGTCTTAAATGGTGAAAATTATGATTTTAATTATTACTTTGTACAAAAAATAATAAAATCCCAATAGAAACAAAAGACCAAAACAGAAATAAATCGACAATATGAAGATAACAAAAAATATTTGAAAGGAAAAATATTAAGGGTGGTTTTGTTGTCTTTTATTTATTGGATTGTACTGTTTCATGCATATATTAAAGTTGCCCATGGTATTAAAGATTTCCTATGCACAGACACACTAATACCAACAACCATGCTGCAGAGATGGAAAATCAATATCGAAAATGCTTGTGTGTGTTTGCGCGCTGGTAAATTTTTGCCAATCATAGCAAAATGTAGAAAAATAACAATAAAAATTTCGCTAATAAATCTTAAATATTTTTTGTGACTTTATGAAGTTCATAAAACTCATGCAAGTGCATAAAACTAAATTACTGACTTGAAATTGAGAACATCGTTTTCGATATTATCGTCATGGTCTTTGTCGTGTGTTGATTTTAGTAAGCAATCATAAATTATATCAAAAGTAATAAACACAATCAAATCATCTACATTTATATGAATGTGTAAAATTTTATTTTTATTATTTGATAAACATTACTAAAATAATGGGAATTAAATAAAATGATTACTGCTGGACATTCGAGGCATATTGATAAGTTTGTATGATGTGCCTTACTTTTGAGCACTACACATGCAAGCTCACGAACAAAGATTTTTAATTATGAATTTTTGGTAACAATCAAAAACTGCACATAGAAAATATGTTAACCAAAATATTTCAAACAATCGTTTTTTGTGAAGAGTTACATTATTATCATCCCGATAAATAAACTGCCTAACAGTGTTAAAGCAAAATTTGTCGAAATCGACTTAAGAACTTATTTCATATTGCTACAGAAATGTCTCATGTAATTTAGTTATATTTTTGAATTTATTGCCGAGAGATGATGTACTTTGTTCAATGCACTGCAGCGAACGCATATCCAATTTATATGAATGGAATCGATATTTATTTGACCCATTCAAGTTGTCGATAATTTTCTTACAATAATTAGACAATTGCTTCAATTGATTGTAGATCTAGGAACGCTCAACATCAACTTGAGGTGGTTTCATACATATATGGTTTTTGAGACGGCACTATACTTCCTTATAATTCTTCCTTTTGCGTAGCTATAAATTCGAGTTCTTGCTGTAAAAATTGCTGATCCTATTTCACCTTTTCTACTGCATCACATATTAAAGCCAAAAATTGTTTGATAATTACACTGGAATTTCGAAAAAGTTAACTCGTGTAAAAGTTAATTCGTCAGCTAAGTAAACCGAATTACAGCATTTACGTGCCGCTCTAAAAAGCTAAATAACAATTTCATTTAGTACTTTCTTTTAGCAACAACCTTTATCTCCGAGAAAATTTTCTAAATTGGTTTTAGATTTTCGAGAAGTAGACTACTTTATTGCCTTTCTAGTCATATATAATACATATTAGTTTGGTTTTCTGAACACATTAAAATATTACCTTTAACTGCCACACTCGTGTGAAAACAAATGATACGCTGTATTCTTGTTTAGCGATGCTTGCTATGCACTTCTCATAATTTCGCAGACCCTTAAGATATGTTTGCTTACACTTTTTTCTGGTTATATTTATTTATTGTATCTTCAATAAAATTGAACTAACAATAAGTAATCAAATCTTAACTCTAAAATTTTAATTTTTTAAGTCCAGCCAATGCCAGATAAAAATATTTATTTCAGCGGTTGGTTATGTGGCTGTCTACGTCTCTTGTGTTCGGGTGAGAGCAAGAGTGTCCCTCCTTCTCAGCCGAGTGTGGCCTCTAAAGTTAATGATGTTTCGGGCTAGGGGATTTGGGTGCAACTCAAGTTTTTTTATGTATCTTGTCACGTGCTTAGAAAGCACTGTATTAAATCTTTATGAATTCCTTTGTTTCTAACATACCATGGCGCGGCTGTAGTCGTACGGAGTATTTTATTTTGTCGCCTTTGAAGTTTTTCTACATTTGATGCTGAGGCAATGTATTGTATTCTAGATATTGAGAGTATTATATCTCCTGTGGTAAAATAGCAGGTATGCACCTTGATAGAGAAGACCAGCTTCCCCAAGGTCTAATAAATCCACTGGTGAGAAGTATCTAGAGCGTCGAAGAGCCTCCAGACTAGCCACCCCATCAAAAGAACGCCTAGTCAAAGTGTTTTCCAAGGCCCGCGCACCCTCAAGAAACCAGATGGCCGGCCCTTCCTACCATGAAGGAATCTATGCTCCAAAAGTTCAAAAAGTTCACCGACATGCAGATAGATCTACACGATGGCCAAACCCAGGCAGGCTAATAGGACCAACCTCTCCCATCTTCTAAGCCTTTCCATCTGGGATGATGAAATCCTAAACCAGGCTGGGAAGGCGTAGAAGATATGAGTTCGAATTACCTGCCAATACAATAACAACCGTAACCTTCAGTCCAGGCCCTCATTGCTTTGCCTGAAACTAGTCTTGAACTCAAGACCTCAGGGTTTGTACTGAAACGCGCTAACCATCTCAGCCAACAGCAAATAGTTTTTCAGTCGTTCATTTGTCGTGTTGGCCCAGAGAACAGTGGAAGCCGACAGAATATCGTCAGCGTATATCAAAAGAATATCCCCTGCACGGAGCTGCGGTATGTCAGATACAAAAATATTGTAAAGTACGGTTCCCAGCAGTGAACCCTGCGGCACTTCAGCAGTAATAAGTCGCATGTCCGAAACAGAGTTCCCAGCACGCACCCTAAATGACCGTTTCTCAAGGAAACTGCAAACTGTTCGACTTATGTTCATTCTAAATCCCATTCCCATCAGCTTATAAACAAGCCCGTCATGTCAAACCGTGTCGAAAGCCTTTGCAAAGTCAAGACTCGCGGTCATCGGTCACGGTAGGGTATCTATTATCTAGCCCCTTTGCAACATGATCCGTGAAGACCATCAGAGCATGGGATGTGGAAAGACCCCTTCGAAACCCAAATTGGGGATCTTTGAACACGTTTTTGGCTTCAATAACATCGTTGATCTTCATCAGAACAATATACTCAAATAAGTTACCAAAAGCCAACAGCAGCGAAATCGGTCTATAATGTCCAGCTTCCCCCGGGGTCAGTCCCTGGTTTCAAAATTGTCACCACTATTGCCGTCCTTCATGCCTTGTTTAGGCAATGGTTGAATATTATTGTAATAAACTTCCATGCCACAACATCGGTCTTCCTCAGTACAAAGTCCGGCACTCCGTTTACACCACTAGATGTCTCATTGGATCTCCTTCTTAAAGCCTCGCCAACAGCTGCAGGACGAACAAAGCCAAGTTCGCCAAAGTTTTGGTCAGTCACAGCCATCCCATCTGCAGTAATAAGAATAAAATGTAAGAAACTTATATTTCCTACACAATAGCAGATATGCAATACTAAAAACTGCAGGAAACTTGTCTAGCATATATCGTTGTTGCTGTGAAAATCATCGAAAGATTTTTTTATTGCACCAATCTAAACATATATTAGTCATACATCTACCCGCCAAAGGGTTTAAGGATATCTTTACTAGATCCTGTGGGACAAAACAGTTATATGCCCAAAAATATTCTAATAAATAATTTTCGTGGAATTGCTCTAACAAAATGAGTTATGTGTAGTTCTTTGAGCAATTTGATTATAGTCCGCGAATATCCAATTATGTATCTTGTATTTTGCGACAAAATTATAGTGATGCGAATATTGTTTCATTAAATTGTTTAACGTAACATAAATATCCCATTCTTAGGACATGAAACTGTTTTTGGGCTCTCCTGAAAACCTAGTAAAAACACATAGTAAAAAATACCCATTATGTAATCTTGATGTGAGCAATACTTAGTAGCTGCTAGTTTATTTTCTCACTTAGATTTAACATAAACGTGTCATATGCTGTTTAATCGGTGCGCTCTCGCTTACAGAGAAAGCTACGATGTCAGTACCTGTCGCTACTATGCGTTTACATAATAAGTGGAACTGTAAACGAGCTTGTCGCTGAAATATAGCCCAAAATTAGGCCACAATTTTTTACTTTGAACATATAAGGGATAAATTCTATAAAATACAACGAAATACTCACATATGTATGTGTATGCAAAAGAATCGAAGCTATTATTAGTAAATGACATATTAGATTACACGACATTACAATCTAAGTACTAAGATGCTCGCTTAGAACGTCATCCTGACATCATTGATTATTATCGAAGCTCTTCGTTTCATTTACGCCTGGGTAGCTTCGATTATTTTGCATTGTGTATGTGAGTATTTCGTTGTATTTCATACAATTTATCCCTTATATGTTCAAAGTAAAAAATTGTGGCCTACTTTTGGGGCATATTGCAACAACAAGGTAGCTTACAGTTTTACTTATTATGTAAACGCACAGTAACGACACGTACTGACATCGTAGCTTACTTTTTAAGCGAAGGCGCTTATGTTAAATTTAAGTGTGCAAGTAAACCAAAGCGTCATAATTTGCTGCTACTATATTGCTTACATCAGCGATTACGTAATGGGTAGTTTTACCACTAAGTACCCAGTTGCGAATTGGAATGCATAAATATGACTTAACATTGAAATTGATTATTGTGGAGTATAGCTGGATTTTGGAAATAGTGCGATTATAAATTTTTAAAAATTTATTTTAGCAATTCCCAAAAATCACTAATAAAATTATTTCCAATACATTTGAAAAACTATATCTTACAAATTTAATAACGAATGTAATTCATCATCGATTTTCCTCAAGTCCTTAAAGCATTTCATAATATCTACAATAACAACCAATCTTAACTTTACTTTCGAACTTAGATTGTGTAGAGAGAAAAAACTTCCCATTTCTCCGCCAGCAAGTTGGTTCAACAAGAGCTTTTTCAAATCTAAAAATTCGGCGGCCTTCCTTGTACTTTTTTCATGTCAACCATAATGTATGTTATAAGCTTTTTTCATATTTCCTATCCTTTAATTCTCTTTTTTATTTCCATTCTTTTCAGGTAATAATATATGATTATTTGTCTACTACGTACTACGTACACTCACAAAGGAAATAAACTTCCAACATTCTCAACTCAATCTCAATTACATTCATTAACATTTAATACAACCAACTTTTAATTTAACTTTGTCCATCATCATTGTCATCAAGAGCTTTAGCATCAACAGCATCAGCATCATTAAGATTATTGCAATTATAACATGTCAACGAAATTATCAAGAGCATGCCATGCCACACGAAATAGCCACAAATAGAAAAAAAGGTCATATTTTTCTTCCAAAAATAAAAGAAAAAAAAAACAGTGAAAGAAGAAAAAAAAAGGTCAACGGAAATAATAAATGTTACAAACATTAGGAAAATTATTATGATTATGAGAAAACATTAATAAACAAAAGTGTGTGCATGCATATATGAATGGGTGTGCGTGAGTTGGTGTGCCTAAAGGATACATTACGTTTCCTTTTTTTTTAACAGAATTTTGGGTCTATATAAATTATGACTTTGAATGTGCTCAATGTCTGACCATATCTATGAGTCTACAAGTACGAGTATCATAAATGAAAACTCTTGTAAACATTAAACGCTTGTCACACTCGAAATAAAGAAAATTTATTTTATTTACAAAAGAAAAGTTCTATACGATCAATTGGAAGAAGTTAAATGAAAGCAGGAAGGAAGAAAGTGGTCATTGCAAATAAATTGTCCATGAAGTGTAATCTTCAAGTGTTATCTGCTTGGAAACAGACACTTGTAGAAGAACAAATTTTGGCAAAGAAAAGTGTTTAAATGTTTAAGTTAAAGACTAAATAAATTATATCTCTTGTAATTTTATTTTGCTAAATTAAGTAAAAACAATTTTTTCCAAACATGTTATAAAGTTAATTTGGCCTATTGAGTGACCTGCCAGCCAGCCTATGAAGCCAGGAGGAAATTCTTAGTCACTACAGTCACTAGCACATAAACGAACGTATTTTTCAATTATGTTTGTCTTTAGTATTTTATCTGATAATATAAAATGTCCAGGAATCGTAAACTTTTTAATCTTGATGTTTGTTTTTGAAACATTTTCACCGAACAAATCATGCGGAAAATGAGCCAATTGCAACATGCTTGCATTTATGTAATAGCTTTACCGCACCTTTAAATTTGTATGTAAGTTGTGATATTTCTAAGTTATTGTTATTTAAATATTGAGCCAATCTAAACTGAATATCATATTAATTATATCGTAAAATCATAAAAATTTTCAATACAATGAAAAGCTTTTGCTTCATAAATCCAATGAAACAATTTAATTAGATTTTTTCAAAGATTCAATGACAGTTTCACAAATCCAATGAAATTTTTACGAATAATACGTATGAATTTCTTTGAAATGCCTTCATTAGCTTTCATAGTTTCGTTCAAATTTTCATTGGATTAATGACAACAACATTTTGTCATTTTATGGAAACTTCTTTCAGTTTTGACAAAATATCTTAATGGTTACTTAAAACTCTTAAAATATAGGGTCGGAAGAATTAAAAAATAAATACAAATTGTAGGTTTTTGGATATCATTTCAATGAAACGTAATTCATAGTTCTGATGAAAAATTTCATTGGATTTATGAAATACCATTGAAAAACACATACTGATTTATTTCAACTGCTGTCGACCAAAAGTGTACAACAAAAATAGTTTTTTTATTATTTTTCTTGTTGTTGTACTCTTATTATTATTATATAATTGTTAATGTTGGCTAGTTGGTAGTTAAAACTTTTCCTATAAAGCAAGTGATGAAAATCTCGAGGTCTGACTTCGATACTATAAGTGGCCATAAAAATTTAAAGTTCCTCTGATCCCCGTTAATGTCTACCGTACGTATTTGTAGCATTGAATTGCCAATAAATTTAAATTGCTAATAAAACAGCTTAAGCTAATATGAATAATTTCATTAAAATAATGAAATAGCTTCATTCAAATGATGAATAAATGTTGTTAATATAATGAAATATCTTCATCAGTTTAGCTAAATAATTTCATAGGATCAATGAAATTATTTCATATATTCGTTGAAACTTTTATTAAAATGATTTTAACAAAACTTGTTTCATTAATCCAACCAAACAGTAATGTTGGTTGAATTTTAATGAAGTTTTTCATTGGATTGATGTCAAAATTCACAGAATTTATGAAGAAAATTGTTTCAGTATATATTTCAATTTTAAAACTTAAATTATATATTTTTTAAACTGTAAACAACAAAGTGTATGAAAAATTGTTATGATTTTACAAAATAAACAATATGACATTATATTTAATTTAGCTCATTATAATTAAATATGTATATGGGTGATTCTCATTTCAAATGCATTTTTCGTCTCCGTTGAAAGTATAGTAAAATATTTCATTAACAAAACTTTAAAATTTTAGAATAAAAACTGCTTCAGATTTAATTTATTGTAATTAAATGTACATATAAATAAATGTAGATAAGTTTTTTTTATGTGTTAAAAATGAAGAACGAAAATTTTGTTTATAGTCTCTTCATACAAAATGTCGTATCCGTAATGCATGCTGTTGATTTTCCACATTTAAAAAGTATGAATTATTCCAAAAACGAGACTAAACTTATAACAGTTCTAAAATTTTTGCATTTGTTTCACATAAATTTTTTTAAAAATATGGGAAATTAAAACTTTCTTTACATTTTTGTTGTCCGCTCTATCTCAATATCTAATATCTCAAAAAATATTTATCTAAGCAGTTTGGTCTATATACCATTTTTGTACGAAATTACCTTTCCACTAAATCTTGCATGCACACAAAAAAAAAAGATTTGTAAATACAATTAATTTTTTTGTTATATCAATTAAATAATTAATTGATTTTGAACCTACAACGAGCTTTGTAAATACATTTACGAAGTTCTAAGTTAAAGGAAAATCAGAAAAATATTTTAAATTAAATGTATCAACAAAAAGAATTTGTTGACAGCAAATTTGAATTATCAGAATTGTTGTATTAACAATATTTATTTATACACAATCACAACCCTCGAAGTGACTTTTTGCTTATCTGCGAAAAACCTTACATGGCCTTGGGCGGAATCGAACCGGCAACTTCTGCACTAATAGACTAACGTTCTTACCTCTCAGCTACAGAGCAGTTCGATATTAAATACGCAAATAATGAATACACACAAAATTTAATTTGCTTTGTTTCATTTGCGTGTGTACATTCCGTTATGATATAATTTAACAAATTATTTTGTTGAGTAAATTAATTGACTAGAAAAATTTAAATTTGTTATATCAACAATGATGGTTGCTAATTTCTTCACAAGTTTCAACAAAAACTTTAGTTGGCATTTTTAATCAAAAATATATTAAAATATTTTTGAATTTTTGCGCCATATATAACAAAAAAAAATTGGTTAGTTCAGTTTGTTGAAAAAATTTCTTTGTTTGTCGTATTAACAACTTAATTTGTTAATATTAACTAAATATATTTTTGAATTTAAATTACATATTTACAATTCGAATTGTTACTTGCAGTGTGATAATATTATTAGGGCTCCGTACACCAAAATTGTAAGGAACCCGTATTGTTTTCGCTACGCTGTCCGTCTGTCTGTCTATCAGTCTGTTACAGGCTGTTGTTTCAGGACCGTAAGAGCTACGGACCTGAAATTTCGACAGAATATGTAAAACTTTGACCGCTACAACAACAGATATATGAAAGTAACAAATTAAAGGGTTTTCTAAAGCGAGCAACGAAACATGTTGAAGTACTAATGTAATATGCAGACACCTTCATATAGACACTTTAAATTTTTAAAGTTCGTGTTAATTGGTGTAGTCTATAGAATAGATTACACCGATTAGCACTGATAAAAATTAAAGGATGTTCTATCAGTTAATGTAATTTTGACTACGCAATTTAAAAAATGTCCTATATCTTGGAAACCGTAAGAGGCAAACTCTTGAAATTTTAGAAGCCGCTAAAATTAAAAAAATCCAAAATGAAAAACATGTCAAAACGAAATAGAACCAAATTAAAATAGCGCTTGAAGGAAAAAAAGCACCAAAACTAAAAAAAAAAAAAAAACAAAAAAAGCCAGAACCAAAAAATCGCCAAAACTAAATACATCGGTTAATAGTTCTGGCAAAAAAACCGACTTTAGTACATAGAGCAATATACTTGATATAAACAATTTCGAAAATCGGTATGCAAATGGAGCAATTCGGCAATAATAAATATTATGGGTGGAGGCGTGGCACCGATTTTCGTAGAAGAATTATGCGACCAAACTCTAAGCAAACCATTCCAAACAAAGAAAGAATTTTGGAAGTTGGCCCATAAATGGAGCATCTATGCGATAATCAATTTTCCCCTCCCATTTTTAAGAAGGATTTTTGGGCCAAACTGCTAGCAAACCCTTTCAAACAAAAAATAATGTTGAAAATCGGTTCACAAATGACAGAGTTATGGATTGGGGGTACCAAAACTCACCCTCCGATTTTCGACAAATAAATTTTGGGACCAACTTTTGTCAAACCCTTTCAAACAAAACAAAAATTTTGAAGATCCGTTCAAAAATAACAGAGTTATGCATAGGGGGCAGTAAATTTCCCCCTTCCGATTTTTGACAAAAAAATTTTGGGACCAATTTTTATCAAACCCTTTCAAATAAAACAAGAATTTTGAGAATCGGTTCACAAATGACAGAGTTATGCATGGGGGGAACGAATTTCCCCCCTCCAATTTTTGAAAAAAAAATATGGGATCAAACTGCAGGCAAACCATTTCCAACAAAAAAAAAAGAATTTTGAAAATTGGTTCACAAATGACAGAGTTATGCGTGTACAAACATAAAAATAAAAAAAGTAAAAAAAAAGAATATACACACAAATTGATAACCTCCTTCTTTTTTGAAGTCGGTTAAAAATATTGCAAAAAACGAAAAATCGCAACAAAAAAACGAAACAATCACCAAAATGAAAGAAGCGTCAAAACCAAAAAAAAAAAATGGCCAAAAAAAAACGAGAAAACCTGAATGGAAAACTATAATTAAACAAAAAATCAACACGAAAAAATTGCCAAAATGAAAAAGGGCAAAAACGAAAAGAGATATATGTATGTATATTCGTAAGGAACCCTTCGTGTGAGAGCCGAAGTCGCACTTTGCTGAATTTATTTTCAGTATATACACTCTAAAACACTTTTGTTGAAAATTAGGTCGATAATAGTCGACAACACTTTACCGATTATTATCGATCTAAAATTACACACGCATTATTTTTGAACAAAATATTTTTAATAAAAAAAGCGATTGGCTGCGTGCAGGTTTGAACCGCGACCTCCTGACTGATAGTCTGACGTATCTACTATTCAGACATAGCCGTATTATACTTTATGCTAAATTTTTTCCACTTGGAATAAATATGTTTAATTTAAAAGGTTTTTTCTTTAATAAAATAACTACAGAATCGATGTAATTGTAGACAAGGAGAAATTTTCAACACAAATTTAGACAATATATGATCGTAAATTTGATGTAATGTTTTAGAGTGTATGTATATGCACGTGCTTGTATGCATACACAACACTAAAAGATTATTTCTAGCAGCGCAAGATACTGATATACACTCTAAATCACTTTTATTGAAAATTAGGTCGATAGTAGTAGGCAACACTTTATAAATTATTATCGACCTAAAATTACACACGCATTATATTTCAACAAAAAGTTTTTACTAAAAAAGCGATTGGCTGCGTGCAGGTTTGAACCGCTACCTACTGCCTGATAGTCTAATGTATCTACCATTCAGCCACAGCCGTATTATACTTTATGATAAATTTTTTCCACTTGGACTATATATGTTTAATTTGAAAGGTTTTTTCTTTAATAAAATAACTACAAAATCGATGTAATTTTAGACAAGGAGAAATTTTCAACACAAATTTAGACAATATATGATCGTAAATTTGAAGTAATCTTTTAGAGTGTACTAATTGTTTTACAGGGGATATGCTCCTATTTTCAAGAGATCAAAAACTAATTTTCTCGGTATGAAATATTTCGAACTTTTCTTTTAAGAATTTCGTAAATATAAGCCATGTACAAATCATACATAAAAATGACGTAAGAATGAGATACTTGCAAAAATGCATAAAACAGCTTACATGTGTCGACATGAGATATTTATTACGTAAAAAAGAGAAAAACAATTTCAAAATATATTCAGATAACCACAGCGTATATTTGTTATGTGTTTAAATAATTCATTACGCCCGAATATGTCAATCGTTATTGCTGAAAATGAATGGAACAAATACAAAAACTATGCTGCTTTGCACAAAAAGAACGCGACTGGTCCATGATACCGCGAAAGTGTTTACTCTAATGGACAGAACATTTATAATAGATCTATTTAACATTAATAGCTCAAAATCAGCGTAAGACGTCTTATGATATTATAAAGAACTATGGAATAACAATTTTATTCATACTGATTTCCTAAGGCTCCTCTACATCTTATCAAAACATTATTCAACTTGATTAAGTCCTACTCAAGCTAATATTTTGGAAGGCCTTTATTTACTCCCTTTTCAAGGAGCCATTTCTTCATCTTTGTTGGAAACAAAAAAAAAAAGACGCTTAAACTCACCCTACAAAAAACAAACATTCATCGAAACAAATAAGCATTCATATCTAACATGAAAGTATGCATTAAAATATATTTCAACTTTTGTATGATTTTTTCTTTTTATATGTAATTTTCTAAATTCCTTTAATTTCATGCTAAATTAAAAATTGTAAAAATATGAACAACAAACATAAAAAATAAATACAAATAAAGTAATCGAATATCCACATATCTTGCACAAAGAGCAAAAGCAAGAGAAATAAAAACAAATAGAAAATTTGTCTAAAGAAAAAAATCAAAGAATAAGCTTATAGAAAAATGTAAAAAGAACAAAATTTCCAACTCATTGGTTTTCACATTTTTAAGCTCTATGACGATTATACACATTAAAGACCTTAAGGAGAGGGTAGGCAAAAAAGCACATACAGGAGGCGGATTGCGGAAAAAAACAGGAAAATAATTTCTGCATTTGAGTGTCTACAGGAGATATTGAAAATAATAACAAAAAACAATAAAGAAGTGCAGTATATCTAAACATAGTAGCTACAAAAAAATATAGCTCGCCTGAGGCTATGCTACAAATATTAAAATAAATAAACGCCTGAATGAATGCTACATATTTTATAAAATGAAAATAATACAATAGCTCTAAAAAAATAACAACGGAAGTATACTTTAAGGCGCGTTGTTCAATTTTTTTATTTGTTATTCAAATAGCTACTTTCTGCGCTTCATGAAAATATAACACAAAAATACAAACAACATTCATAAACAAATGAGCATCATAATCTTTCCCTTCCTAACATTCTACTACACAAAGTTCACTTCTCCTTCCCAAATACTTTACAGATTTTGCTGGTATGATATCCATTGTATGAAAGATATAGAACGATTCTGTTTAGGGGAAACTTTGAAAGAAAGTGGCACATAGAAATCAACAAATAGCTACAAAACCAAAATCGCTTAATGTTTATTGAAAAAACATAAAATTCGTTCTACCAGAATGAAAATATGCTTTTGATACAAACAAATATTTTTTTGTTGTTTTCAAGCACACTACGAAAATGTTTTTTTAACTTGGCAAAGATTTAAAATAAAAAATTTTATCCTGACAAACGGCGATTAACATCCCCCTGATTGATTCTCTTGCACATACGCACACATTGGCACACATACTTAATATGTCATCCCCTTAAAATATACTACATAATATGTTATATTTCTTTTTTAATTCTAATTTATATTTAAGTTCTCATACATACTTAAATGCATTGTCGCTTTTTTAATGGGATCTGTGTGAGTGTGTGTAAGTTCATATGTTGATATGCCTGTCTTTTGTTCCCTTTGTGCCACATATCCTTAACACGGAAATAATTTCATGGCTGTGTGATATGCGGCAACATAAATGTTTTCATTTAACTTTATTATTAGCATATGCGTAACCTTCAAAATTGTAGTGTGTATGTATGTTGAATTGTTTATGCGAGTGTGTGTGTAATTCTAGTTTTATCTCTTCCCAACAAGGATGACACCAATTTCCAGATGTTTTTCTTTTTTATTTGAAATTTTAAGGAATGTGGTGTATATCTTTGATACGTTTCTTATAATTCTGCTAAGAAAGCTTTGCTATTCACTGGTTTCGTTTATATTCTTTGAATTATAAAAGTACTTAGGGAGCAGTCAATATGTCAGCTCAAAGAAATAATATTTTTATAATCTTATTTTTATTTTATATTTTCATAATCTTATTTTTTAGCAATTCCTTCTATCCTCAACCATTACATATTCGAAATTTTTCGCCAAAAACAGTACCAACACTCTATTATATATGGCTGATTCTCATGAAAAATGTACACTTTGTGTTTATTTTACCAGTGAGTAATTCCATTTAGCCGGATGTGACCACTTTACACATCATTTTTGTTATAAATAAAGAATATAAAATTTTTTACTTAAAAAAAGATTGCGACTCGCAAGGCCATCAAGCTTAAGTCGTTGAATAACGGGTATAAAACTGAAAGAACACGATTCCTGCTCAGAATGGTCGTCAGAAAGCTGCGACGGGTGTGACCTTACAAATCTTAGCTTTAAAGAATTATGATTTTCAGCATAAATCCTGTAAAATTTTTACTATAATGTACACAATAATTTTGGCATAGCTGCCTATACAAAGTGTTTTTAGCTGTATTCCGTATAAGCTGTTTGACAAAAAATCAGTTTTCTTAAAAAAATGCTCTTTTTAAAAATGTGACGGGTGTGACCGATGGGTATGACTGATGGGTGTGACCGATGGGTGTGACCTGATACGAAAATTTAAAAAATTTGAAGAAATAAAACTTTTTATTGATTTCATTAATATAAATAATATAAAAATAAATCATAAGAAAATAATAACACATTAAATTATTAGCTATCCGTTGTATTATAGACAGCAGAATACTCTTGCTGAGTATTTTTTTTTAATTCAATAAAAAGCGAAAAAAATATATTCTTTTCAGAGATAAGGGTTTTTATTACTAATGAGAAAGGAAAGAAAAGAAAATCTGAAATAAATATTAAACATACAAAAATGGAGAGCAAAATGTTTCGTGGATAATCATTTAAAAGTGCCTCAAATTGCTTAAAAAATATTATATAATGAATTTTTTATTTTTTCTATAATTCTCATGCTCTAAAAAACATCAATTGAGAGATTTTTATTCAAAATAAAAAAATTATTTTTTCCTTGCTTAGGGCCGTTTTACGTGGAATCACTCCAATGTAACTAATAGAAATATGAGAAGGTAGGAAGGATTCATATTATAGTTTTCGCATCATTTAATGGATCCTGAAATAAAATTTTATATGTCGATTTTTTGGAACTATTGTGTATTGAGCGTTACGTAAATTTTTTTAATACTATAAAATTGTTGATTATTGATATATTCGAATGAAATTTTGCAGTTATATAGAAATAAATAGCATGCAAGAAAAGAAACTGAGATTTGTTTATTGGAATCTCAGAATTCTTAAGAAAGTTCCAAGAACTCCAAAAAATGCAATAGATGACAAATAAAATATCACAAAACTCCTAGATGACGCTTGTCATTATATTGATATCAGTTTTCGCTCTATGTACAATAACACCATGTAAATATTGTAATAATAGGGTGGCAGTAGTTCGAATATAAATTGTTCTTTAAGTTTTTATCACAAATCATTTCTAATAATATTTTCTTAATTCTTATTTAATAAAACGATTCCCTAAAGTCTGGTATAATATTTCTAAAGATTTTAACACTTTGTACAATTAGCAATTGCATTCCTTACATTCCATTTACTTAAATACCCGAATGAATACTTGAAACTAACATTTTCATTACCTTAAAAACCCAATTGTTAAAACTAACAAAATAATTACAGTATTTCAGCACATTCGAAAAAAAATTGATGAATGAATTTATTATTAGTGCCATTATTTTAAATTAAATTGTTAAGTCATGTTTAGCAAATGGCAGAGAAGGAACAAAAGACAGCAACAAGCAGCAGGACTAAAAAAATACCAATTTATTTAATTATAACTTCAATACAAATGTAAAGCGAACTCATACATATGGATAATAACAATTTAACTTTCAGTCAAAACTTTTCAGCCACTGCTGGCTTTTGATAAATTAGCTTGTTTGACATGTCATATCTGACAGTTTCGAAATGTAGAAGAAAAAAATATATAAAAGTTGAAAATTCTTGTTTATATTGTATTTAATTGAAATGTTGGCCATTTATAGTTTAGGCAGCAAAAAAAAATAGCACTTCATCATTTTAAAATTTTATACTTTAATATGCCAAGTCATCTTTTAGCAATTGAAACGAAAATAGATTGAAATAAACTTTTGCTGTGTTATAAGCAAGAAGGGGTTGTTATAAATACTGACAGCAACTAAACAACTGTATAAATTTGTTTATTTTTTTAAGTCTAAGAGATTAAAAAAAAAAGAACTAGATAACTTACTTGTTGTTTGTTACCCCCAACTTGTAATTGTATTGTATATTCCAGTAGTTTGGGTTGTCTGTGGCCTGTCGTACAGTTTGTGGTTTCATCAATTGGTGTAATTGAATTCAGCTGCTGTTCATTTGACCGCAAAAATTGAGAAAAAATAACAATTTCCATTTGAATCTGTCTTCTTCTGTCTGCGGCTTCTTTTTTTTCGATTTGCTAGTAATCATATGTTAAGAGAAATTATTTGTGTGGCTGCAGGCATTTCATAATGTGCTTCTGGGCATTTTGATATTGAAATTTAAATGTAATTGATGAAATTTTCTTTCCAGCTAACCTTCTGTGTAATTCCATATGATTCGAAATTGAATTTCTTTTTTATGTTTTATCTTGTTTTAGTATTTATTTAGATTGCAGTATTTGATGGATTAACAATTTACAGATATTTATGGACAAATATTTAATTTTTCTATATCAATCGCTTAAGGCTAATTTCAAATGCGTATTTTTATTATTAGTCGAAATTGAAATTTTAGAACTTTTATATAAAAATTTGAAAATAAATACATATGGGCGACAAAACTTTTCATGTGGTATTTTTCAAAAACTATATGCTCACAAGCCACAACTTGAGTTTCTTGAGCCATCGTGTCCATCCATTTATAAATCTACTTGCTATTAATCTTCTTTATTTTTTCTTGTAACATTTTTAAGATGGCTATTATCTGTGAAAATATTAAAGAAAAATAAACTGACGCCTTATTGGAAGCGGTTTTTTATGACTTTAAACTGCTCTCGCAAAAAAAATTGGAACAAATTAAGCGGCTATTAATTGTGACCACAGAAATGTTTAGTGATTAAAATTATATTCATTTTGAAAAATATTTTCTCTTGGCCAAGCATTCACTCAAATTAGTACACGTGCAGCGCGCGCTAAAGTCCTTGCTGCCCCTAGGGGTGGCAAGAGCTTTTGGTCATTCGTTAAAAGAGTAAAGGATAATGCTAGTTCCTCAATTCCGACTCTTTGAAAGGGTGACCAAATATTCACTGACCTGGCTGATAAAGCTAACCTTCTGGCTGAATTATTTGGAAGTAATTCACACTTGCCGGAAAGCAATCAGCCACTGCCCGTGCTTGATAGAGTACCTGTAACTATGCCAAAGATATTCTTTCGACCGCGTACAGTTTAAAAGGTTTCAGCGGATCCTAACATAAATAGGTCTCCTGGACCGGATGGTATTCCAGCACTGGTCTTGAACCAGTGCTCTTCGACGCTAGCACGTCCGTTGGCAACCCTCTTCAGCAATTTGTACCATGCTGGTGAGTTCCCACCGTGATGGAAGGTTGCCAATGTAACGCCAATCCCTAAAAAAGGAGAGGCTAGTAACCCTGAAAATTACCGCCCAATCGCAATATGTTCTGCACTTTCCAAAGTGATGGAAAGTATGGTTAATTTTCACCTTGTGAGGTATTTGGAGTCCAACAGTTTACTCAGCGACCGACAGTATGGCTTTCGTAGAGGACGCTCTACGGGTGACTTACTGGCATTCCTTTCGGAAAAATGGTGTCACTCTATAAAAAATTTCGGCGAGAGTAAGGTGGTGGCTCTGGATATCTCTAAGGCGTTTGATAGAGTGTGGCATGGTGAACTTTTATCGAAACTTTTGGTGTCGGTAAAGACTTCTCTCGATTTACTATATCGAGCTTTCTCAGGGATCGCACTATACGAGTTGTTATAGATGGGATCTCATCAAACGTGTTCAAGATTAATTCAGGGGTACCACAAGGCTCCGTTCTTTCTCCTACCCTATTGCTACTCTCACTTCACGCGAAACTAATGATTATTCAAACTTAAAATGGCTCTATTATTATCATATATTGCACTTGTAAAAAATATATATACACACACATATTAAGAAAAAATATTATTTTTATCACTCATGACATTGTTAATATAATTTTTATTATTTAAACTAATTAAAAAAACTGTTTAAAAAAGTTATGTCTTGGACGTCCGTTTGTCTGTATGTACGGATCCTGTATGTGGTCACGATAGCGACCGAAAGACTTCACTAATCGAGTCCTTTGTTTCTTTTACGCTTTAGTATAATTAGAAATAGAAGCCTATTTAATTTCACGGTCTAAATAAGATTATGAGGCGTGCACTTTTGGATTTTCCAAACTATTTCTTATTTTTCTTAATGACCTTCTATGTCAAACTTTCAATCCTATCTACTCTTTTGCAGATGATATCAGTATTTGCCATTCATTGTCATTCACTGCTAGGCCAAGCCTGTCGGAGATTGGGGCCATGAGGCAAGCTATGAATGTTACACTTAATAACGATCTAGTAAAAATCTCTGAATGGGGTCGTGCAAATAGGGTCGATTTCAATGCTCGTAAGACCCAGTGCTGTATGCTCACGCACAGACGCATGACCGAACTTGCTGCTCCATCTGTTATTATGAATGGTGTAAGTATTGAGGAATCAGATGCTCTTGATGTTATTGGCATGAAAATTCAGTGTGCCGTTCGATGGACTGATCACATTTTTCAAGTCTCAAAAGAAGCATTCAAGTGCCTCGGTTTTTTAAGACGGTGTAAAAGGTACTTCACTCCATCTGATCTCCTTAATATTTATACCACCTACATCCAACCGAAAATGGAATAAAACTCTCATGTATGGGCCGGTGCTTCGAAGTCTATTTTGAGGTTACTCGACCGCGTACAGGAGAGGGCGAAGAACCTCATCGGCGACAGTAGGGTAGCCAACTCTATTGACTCGCTGGAGCATCGACGCAATGTGGGGTGTATTTCGTTGTTTTATCGCTACTATAATGGAATGTGCTCTGATGAAATCAGGGAACTTGTTCCCGAAACCCGCTCTTTTTGAGAACAACGCGTTCTTCATTAAGAGCACATCCCTTTGTGGTCGATACACAAATAAATCGCACTACGCATTACAAAGAGAATTAGTTTTCTGGGCGAGCGGTTCGTATGCGGAATAAGCTTCCTGCAGAGGTCTTTCCCGCCACGTTCAATGTTATAAAGTTCAAATCGAATGTGCATAAACGCTACTCCCTCTGTACTCCTTCCCACAACCAATTTTCCTAATTCCGGCACAATGCATTGCATGAGTAGGGGTCACCCCCTGAGTGCTGGTCTTATAAAAAAATAAATAAAAATTAGTATCTAAAAAAGTGTTATTTTTCTTACGAGTTTTAAAAAGAGTTAATTTTGCATGATACTAAATTTTTGATACAAATTTCTGAATAACTCTGAAAGAGCTTATCAAATCAAAAAAAAACTATATTACGATGGCTTGAAGGTAATACCATTCTCGAGTTAGAATGAAATATATTGCTGTACACACAGACAAAAATAATGTAAATTGAACCTGACGCAATTGTGATTTGAAATCATATTAAATTTACAACAAATAATTTGTCGTTTATGTAGGTTAATGTTTATTTGCTTTGTTCATTGCTACAGTTCACTGTTGTGCCTAGTTGTGTGACTTGTTGTTGTTTATTCTTGCATGTGTCGGTTATGTAGACGACAAAACACGAATTACCAGCGAAAATTTACTGCTGCTGGCTTAAAATTGCCATTGCTTCATATTAATTGTAAGTAAATGAAAAATTATTAATCTAACCTTTAAACTCTTTGACTTAGAATTGTTCACTGTTAAAACAACTTTGCTGTAAACGTTCCAATTTATTTTAAATCAACATGACTATAACTTTAATTCCAAATAAGTTGTATGTTAAATAATCATTTAAATCATGTTGAATTTAAATGAAAATGTGGAATTAATATGAAATTCGTTTTACATACGATGGGTATTTATTTAGTGAATAGTTAAGGCAAAGTTTGAAGCTGTTGTGGCTGCAGTGGTTAGCGCGTGGACCATCACGCAAGTGGCAGGAGTTCAAATTTTGGTTGGGGCAGCCAACTACAACACAAAGTTTTCTGTTGTCTATGCTAATAATCATCACGCAAATAACATAATTAATAAAATAGCTACATTAAAGTCATGTTGTTTCAGCTTGATATAACTATAATTCAACATGGTTCTTAGTGTTGTTTCAATATCAAATTCACGTTGTTTCAACTTAAATTTATTTTGATTCAACATGATTCTTCGCATTGTTCCAATATCAAATTCACATTGTTTCCGTATTATTTCAGTACCAACTTCATTTTAATTTAACTGTACTGCAATATTAAATCAAAATGAAATATATTTAATTCAAAAGGATAAATGTTATAAATCATGTCGAATTAACACGAAACGCCTATGTACCAAAATCACTACTGAAAATTTTTAGATTAACCTGGTTTTTGGACGATTTTACGTTGAAATTTTTCTGTGTGCTTTCGCAAAAGAAATTAGAACGACTTAAGCGATTATTGCTTGTGACCACAGAAAGGTTTAGTGGTTAAAATTATATCCATATTGGAAGATATTTTCTTTGGCCAAGAACGAATGAAAACATGCCTTCACTCAGATTAGTATTTAAAAAAGTGTTATTTTTTTAGTACTAGTAATTATCAATGATAGTTCATACTAGAATAGAGAAATAATAAAAAGAAGCTTAACACAAGACAAAAGAAAAAGTGAATATCAATTATGTACTCTCAAATGAAATACAGCTCTAAGACTGACAGTACGAATTGATTAAAAGTTGATGATATTCAACTCTTTACTGCAAACCACCGACTTTGGTCGAGTGGTCTAAGCGGTAAAGAAATCTGATGAGATTAGCGGGAGCTATCGAAACGTCAGTTCAACCTTCCGCGCAGTCAAAACTTTCTTTATCTACATTCTCCACATTTATCTGTAAATAAAAATATAATATAATTGAAAAATTACTTTAAAAGCGAAATCAAGCCAATAATAACTAAATTTCTTTGGATACAAAAACTAGTTCTAAAACTTTGTCTTCGTTTCAAATGTAACTGTAAGAAAGAAAGAATTTCTTTGACACCGATAAAATGGCAGTAAAATGTCAATACAATTTTTTTTCATACAAAATAAAAAAGGTACATTATACGGAAATTTCATAAAACTTGCATTAAATTAAAGTCATAACATTTCTTCTAAGCCGAGAAAAACTATTACTTGATTCGAAAAGTACATGCAAGATGAATTTAGTAATAAATGTCATTTAATCACTATAACCGAACAAAGTGGAATACTTTGTACAAGTATCAATGATTACAGCGCTCTCTAATCATTTCCTAAAGTAAATAATTCGATATTAAACGAACTTTGAGTGATTTTCCGCAGAATTAGTGAACAAATTTGGAAAGGGTAGTGAAAACTTTAAGCGCATATAAGTTGTAAAATCTTTCAGTTGACACTACTTAAATTTATTATAAGTCGACGCAATTATTGAAACACTGAAGGAGATGTTTTAAGATAAATACAATGAAAAATCAAACACATTTAGACAGACTGTGACTCAGGATATGTAAAATTCGGCTCAGCTGAGTATATTACTGTAATTTGCTTGTACTTAACGATAAAAATCGTCCTGGAAATTTTTCAAGAAAAAAAAGAAATAAGAAAAATAAGTTGGAGGCCTTAACCCTCTGCAACTAAGATGTGGTCTGACAGACCCCGCAAAGAGAACAATCGTGCGTAACTTTGTAAAATTCCAAGTTACGATCTCTACTCTTTCGTTACCTTTTCAATTCATGCTTATACGTCGCTCAGTGTGAAAAGAGCAATCTTGGGCAACGCACGAGCTTAACTGCGCAGTAAATGGTCTATTATACCTGCACATCAGCATTAGTGTAAGTAGCCAGCAGACCACCACGTCAGTGTTATTGTGAAATTCAATATGGTCGTGCAGACCTCACATCAGTAATATCGTAAAATTACATATTGTCTCTCAGACCTCACGGCAGTAAAATTGTATTTTGACTATTATCACTTATTTTTTTGCAGGCAGTAAGCTCAGAGGAAATGACTTCCCATAAAAGAACATCAGCTGGAACTTTTAAAAGCAGCGAACAGCAAATAACTGAGTGGCTCGAAGAAATTGATGAAGAGGGCGAAGATTTCAGCGGCGACGATGCTGTAAATGATCCAGATTTTGAAGAACAAAATATATTTGAGGACGACGAAATTTCTCTGGAAGCAGGGTTTCAAGAGGAAGGTAATAGCTTTGTGGAAGTTCAAACGGAATCCATAAGTGAGAATTTTTACAGATGTAAAAATGGCTTTGTGTGGTCTGATCAGGAAGGTCCAAGACATTCTAGAGTTCCAGCTCATAATATTCTAAGGCTACCAAACATTATAACTTTCACAAAATTTGAAAGTTATGTTGGCCTTTGGACAAAATTTTTTGATCAGTCTACGCTCTCAAACTTGATAGTAAATACAAACCAAAAGCTTAAGATGTTTAGGAGCTAGTTCAAAAATAACAGCCGACCAGAACTTATGGACACGAATGAGATTGAAATGAGAGCATTCATAGGGTTCTTATATTATTCGTCGCTGTTTAAATGCAACGACTCCGATCTCAATACAGTATTTTCTACTGATGGCACAGGCCGTGAAATATTTCGCTGCGTTATGTCTAAGTATAGATTTTCATGTTTAGTCAACTGTTTGAGGTTTCATGATTCTATGACCAGACAAGAACGTTTAAAAGAGGATCCGCTGGCTCCTATATCAAATTTATTTAACAAGTTTATCTTAAATTCTCAAGCTCAGTACTCCCCTGGCTCCTATATGTGCATTGACGAGATGCTGGTTCCACTTAGAGGTCGTTGCAAATTTGTAATCTACATGCCACAAAAACCTGCTAAATATGGGCCAAAGATCATGATTTTATGTGACGCACGAACTTTTTACACCTAAAATGCTTATATCTACTGTGGTAAAAATTCTGATGGAATAGGACTAAATGAAGAAGAAAAGAAGTTATCGGTGCCATCGCAATCAGTCTTACGTCTTGTGAAAGCTGTTGAAGTCTCAAACCGTAACATTACAGCGGACAACTGGTTTAGTTCCATTCCGCTAATGGAAGCTTTGCTAAAAAAGAAACTAACCTATCTTGGAACACTGAAAAAAAAATAAGAGGGAGATCCCTGCATGTTTTTTGCCAAACAAAGAAAGAGAAGTTTCGAGTTCACTTTACGCTTTCACCAAGGACTTTACATTATTATCCTTTGTTCCAAAAAATATATAAAGCAGTCTTTTTAGTTTCATCCACACACCACATCCAGGAATCCGACATTGCGTCAGGCAAACCACTAATGATTGTAGATTACAATCAAACAAAAGGAGGCGTTGATGAGATCGACAAAAAGTGCTCGATATATTCCTGCAGTCGCAAAACTCGTCGTTGGCCGATGGAAATTTTTTATAGAATACTGGATATGATAGGTGTCAACTGTTTCGTTGCGTACCAAGCATGTGAAAATATGGACCCAAAATTGAGAAGAGGCCAATTTTTGTTAAATATTGCTCGTGAAATGGTGCTAGATCACATTAAAGCACGTGCATATAATGAAAGATTACCACGAGAATTGCGCATGACCATCAGTCGAGTTCTGGGAAAAGATTTTCCACCTCCACCCCCAAAAATTCAGCTTGAGACAGGCAGTGGAAGAAAACTGTGTCATATATATCCATCTAAATTACACAGAAAAACAAATTACGACTGCTGTTCTTGTTTAAAACTTCTTTGCTTGCAGTGTTCCAATCCTCTCTGCGAAAACTGCAAAGAAATATTTAATTTTTAAGACTAAATTTTTAAAACTGAACATGTACTGATCTAACCGTACGATTTCACCAAAACTTATTTGATAAGTATTTTTTAAAGTAAAAAAAGAAGTTCCTAAATATTTGTAAGAATTATTTTTTTTTGTTATTATAGAACTAAATGAAATAAACCATACTTTGAAAAAACTGCCTTTTATATGAAATTTTTAACCTATGTTAGATTGAAAACTATTTACTGTTGTACATAAATAAGACCAAGAAGGCGCCAGTCAAAAACTTCAACATGGGAAATCGGTTTAAAAATGAGGTCTTAAAATAAAATGTTTAACTAATTGCGATATAGTCGTCAATTAGTATTTATAGCATCTCCTAATGTGTAATAACTATAAACTCTATTGGCTTGAATTCACTTAAAAATTCTTAAAAATTTGTTTTAGAATTGCTTTCATATTAACTTTTATTTAAAAATAATGCTTACATTAATGAAACAATTTTCATTTTATATAATAATTTAATTCAGAAAATTAACTCTTCCCGGCAATCCCGGGAATTCCCGGGAACGCGATTTTTTTTTCTCCCGTTTCCAGGGAAGTGCAAAACTCCGGGATAAACCTAGCTCTAGTTGCCTCTCATTTTCCGGTCATGTATTAGGGTCGCCACATTTTAATAAAAAAGAAAAAATATTTAAAAAACTGCATAACTGCCACAGAGTCACTCCTAGAGGAGTAACATGTAGGACTGATCCCTGATCCCCCCCAAAGATTGGTTATCACACAACTCCTTCATTTAAGGACCGATTTTCAAAATTCTTTTTTTGTTCGGAAGGCTTTGCTTGCAGTTTGGTCCCACAATTTTTGTTTTTCGAAAATCGAGGGGAAATTTCCCCCCCCCCCCCCCTCCTTCTCCCCATAAATATTGACTATAGCATAACACCGCCATTTATGGACCGATTTTCAAAACTCTTTTTATGTTTGAAAAGCTTTGCTAGCAGTTTAGTCCCATACTTTTTTTCGAAAATCGCACGGGCCATTGCCAGCCTCCACCCCCATTCTCACACATATATTGATTATCGCATAGCTTCTACATTAATGAACCGATTTTTAAAATATTATTTTGTTTCAAAAGGTGTGCTTGCAGTTTGGTCGCATAATTTCGGTGTGGCGATTTGACACCCCCAAAATATTTATTATCGCATAGCTCTGCCATTTATGGACCAAATTTGAACATTTTTTATATTAAATGGCGTAAAAGATTTGGCTCTTTGTATTGAAGTCGGGTTATTTTGCCAGAATTATTTCTTCCTAACATTTCCTTAAAACATATTTGCACCATATCTCCCGATGACAATTTAGACAGAAAAGACGTTGCTATAAAATACTCATTTTTAAGAAAATTGCAGATAGCACTATTTGAATATAAGCTCTCGATATTTAAAAACTCCGAATTAAAGAATACATTAAATTAAAATTGCAGTAATAGATACCACTAACTCTCCATTTCCATGTCTAAGTAGTTTTCCTCTTATTGTTCGCCTCATGAAGATATGTTGGCACAGAAACTATGTTAGTACAAACAACAACGCTGAGAACAAAAACATTTAATTAACTCAATGACTGGGAATAGAAGGAATCGTTTAGGTCATAGATCGGACTGATAAAGGGCAAGAGCTACATTTAAACAACCGGTTATCACAGATTAACTATAATGCATTTTTATTGGTATAACATCACCTTTACGATTTTCAATTATGTCCGTTGGTTGGAAAACAATGACGAAAATTATATACATGAAGGTTTTCCTTTCAGTGTAATTATTAATTTTTCTAACTAAAAATTTAATACTAATATTACATACTTTACGTTTAAAAAGGGCATATTGAAGAAATGCAAACCAAATGACAAACTATTTATTAGTCACACTTTCCCTCTATGGCGGCGGATAATGAAATAATTGCTAACTATTTCCTTAATATTTTATAAAGGAATAATTCGATAATATGCAAACGTATGTAAGTATGAATTAAGTCAATAAATCAAAAGAGAAATGAACTCATAGAATAAATAAAAAACATATAACATCGCTGAACAACAATCCCTTTGCTATTCAAAATTATTATGTAAAATGACTATGAGCAAAAAGCGCTACACGAAAGTATAATGAAAAAAATCCAAATAATGAAAAAATAATGCAAACAAACCTGTACATGAATGAATATATTGACTTTATTTCACTACATATTTACATATGCATTTAATCGAAGGTGGAGGATAAAAACGTTGAATAAATTAACACGACCCTTCAAAAACCTTGCACTTAAAAATTGATTGGTGGACAGAACTATAAACAAATACACACGCATACATATAAACAAAAGAAGGAAAATGAATTTTTAATACAAACAAAATCTGAGTACAAAAACATTTAAACGTCATTTAGTTAGTTAAAATTCGCTTGCCTTATTCATCCGATAGGTTACCGGCAAACAATAACAGAAACTTTAGTTAAAACAAACATTTTTTTTTTTTGCTTTATTGTAATAAAATAACTATTTCACTGTTATTCTACAAGGGCATTAACACTGCACAAAACACTATTACAGCAAATTATAGCCATTCCTGTAGTGAATTTGTATTGTTTATTTGTTTATTCCGATAAAACTATTCCAATAATTATTGATATAAGAGCTATTCGAACGAATTTATTCGATTAGCTGTTATTCGAATAATATTTCACCTAATACACTAGAGGAAACTTTTCCCTTTTTCTGGCCAAAACTAAAAAAATTATAATATTGAAATTTTTGCAATTATTTTTGCATTTATATGTCTAAAACATAAGAAATTAAACGTGTCTGCTTACTTTTTTCCGCCACGTTGCTTTACCATTACGTTATAATATGTTTTCCACGCGATTTCTAAATGAGTTAATAAGTAGGGACTGTATGCAGCGAATAAAGTGTAAATTTCAGGTCAAGGTGTCAGCAATAAGAATTTATAAATTCGAAAATTTAATAAATGGAAGATAATGTGGAAAGTGCGGACTTTTTTGATGTAAATAGAATTTTGATGAATTAAAAAAACTATTGGAATTCAGGTAAAAGCTATACACAGAAAATATTATGACCAAAAAATTTTCAAAGAAAAGTTTGTCTAAAAATAAATTAAATTTTCAGTAAATGTTCTGTCCATAATCTATGAATTGTTTGTTTGACTTTTATTTAGAACGCAAACACCAAAAACAACAATGAAAAATGTGTCGTAAAACACCACCCCGATGACGACATACACACAAATAACAACAATAACAACAATCATAGCAAGAGGAATGCAATTGTATCCAGTTTGTTTACAAAAGATTTTTGAGGGAATCGATTAGTTAATGTCGTTGCATTAGTTCTCATTCATTTTTTACACTCTTTAGGGTTATTTAGGTTTATCAGGCTTGAACACATTTAACAAAGTGAAATGTCATAAATGCTTAATAGATGATTATGATGACACAGAAAAAAATTTTGTTTGATTAAGTAAATTATTTTGCGTAATAATTGTTAGCATTTTTACACTAATTGTTAATTAAATTCAGACAGAAATATGGTTTGATATTTTTCAGAAAATCCAGTAAATATTTTTGTTTGATTTAGTAAATTGATTTGTCTACAATTTGTAAATATTTTTAGACAAATTGTTTTATAGATTTAAACAATTTATTCACTGAAAAAACACGTTTTTTCAATGAAATCGTTGAGGTATTTTGTCTATATTTACAAATTCGTTTGTAGGTCCGCTCATAGATAAAATATTTACTATTTCATTGAATTCCTTTACAGAAAATGAAATTTAGTTTTTTCTGTGTAGCTTTGTAAATGATATTCAAAGTTAACGTGGACTTTAACGACAAGTTTTGTAAGACGAAGTTGCCGTTAAAGATCGCGTTAAGTTTTAATCGGACATTGTATTTCAACATATTTTTCTACCAAATTGAAAATGATTGAGTTAATTGTAGCTTTTCCCTGACTGTACTTAAAAATATTTTTATTTATCAACAATTTCATTCCATAGAATTGATGTGCCGTTCATTTTATTTTATTTTGTCAATAAAGCAAAACCCTTGATTTTCATTAAATGGCAAACTGCGCTGCTGAACTAAAATACACATTCATTGTCATCTATCAGAACGAGCGCGGTCACCAAATATTCAAATGAAAAAGAAACTTTTCAGGTTTCCAAAAGACTTTAGGTGAAAAATTATTCAAAAGCCAAAAAATATATTTGCCTGGTTAGGATTTAGAAGTTTGAACAAAAACTGAAACATTTCATATCAGTGCCAGAAAATATGAGGACAGTCTTCCAAGTCTTAGTACTATACATAAGAGCGACTCTCATTGGATGAAGACGAAAAATGTTTCTGTTAACTTACTCAAATTAATAAAAATCAATAAATTTTTTTTAAAAAAATTACATTAAGAAAATACAAATTAATAGCATACGATTTTCAAGAATTTGCAAATGGACGATTTAAAATTGTCTTGATATTCTCGTTTTCACTTTTGATCCCACAAGACAAAACGAAACGAGAAGATCAAAAAAAAATTTAGATCGTCCGTTTTCACATTTGTTCTTGTGATTTCGATTGGTACAACACATGCTATTAATTTATATTTTCTTAATTTCTACTTAAAAAGATGTATCACCTTCTGATTATTTATTCCAATTTTTCCAACTCTTACTTTTATTTTTGGTTTTGCTTGTACGTAAGCTCCGCCTACTATAATTTCGGCTCACCATATTGATAAAAGGAATAAGATACTCTATTCTTTTTTTTATTTCTATTCTATTTCTATTCTATTTCTATTCTATTTCTATTCTAATTCCTCAGAAAATTTTTATAAATAGCTGATGTTTCATTAATACTAGTATCCACGAACAAAACGTGGTAAAAGCGAATAAAGGACGCTGATGAGGACAGCGTAGCAGCTGTCGAAATTAGTAGTACTAATCTGTTCTGCTAGTCTGATTAGATATTATAATATTCCACTGTTAAAAATAATTTGAATTTACATTAATTCAATTATTGAACTTAAGCCGAGTAATAATAACTTCCGGCTTAATAAATTATTTTACTGGTTTTTTACTCAAATCGGACAAAATTTTCTCGAGAGAGCGTGGCCGCCCTATTTTGGAATTATTATTATCATGACCATTCATTTTTTTGCTTACCAATCTAACCCGAAAACTCTGAAAACGGCCAAAGGTATGGAACACTTCGAGTATAGCTAGAGAGCTGAAAGTTTGGACTACAGATAGATATTGGTGGGTAAATAATCAGAAATTTCTTAGAAAGAAACTTTTTATTTATGGTATGGTTCAAGAACAAAAAAAAAATAATAACTTGGAAGGTTTCCGTACGAGTACGTTTCGGCGATTTTATTTATTTATTTATTTATTTATTTATTTATTTGGGGACTTTCTAAATTTAAAATCATTTTTCTTTTGTTTTGGCGAACTTCCCGTTTATGGGGAATTTTGTTAGTTTTACCGTTTTTTGTTCGTTTTGCCATATTTTACGAGATTTTTAGTTTTGGGGTTTTTTTAAAAATGGCGATTTTTTTCGGTTTGACTACTTTTTTCCTTTTGACGATTTTTTTTTTGTTTTTAAGGATTTTTTTTGCGATATTTTAGTATTGGTGATTTTGTTTCGTTTTAGAATTTTTTCGGCTTTTGACGATATTTCTAGTTTTTTTATCTATATTTTTATTTGTGGATTTTTAAGTTTTGGCGATTATTTACATTCCAGCGATTTTTTATTTTTTGTGCTTCTTTCCTTTAAGCACTTTTTCCATTTTGGCAATTTAATTTTTTCTGACCAATCTAATCCGAAAACTCTGAAAACGGTATTTTCGGACAAAGGTATGGAACACTTCGAGTATAGCTACAGAGAGAGCTGAAAGTTTGGACTACAGATAGATATTGGTGAGTAAATAATCAGAAATTTTTTAGAAAGAAACTTTTTATTTTTTGTATGGTTCAAGAACAAAAAAAAATAAAAATAATAACTTTGAAGGTTTCCGCACGAGTACGTTTAGGCGAGTTTTTGGGGACTTTCTAATTTTTAAATCATGTTTCTTTTGTTTTGGCGAACTTCTCCGTTTGTGGCGAATTTTGTTAGTTTTACCGTTTTTTGTTAGTTTTTGCCATATTTTACGAGATTTTTAGTTTTGGCGTTTTTTTAAAGTTGGCGATTTTTTTCGTTTAGACTACTTTTTTCCTTTTTGGTGACTTTTTTTTTATTTTTAGGAATTTTTTATTTTTTGGGTTTTTTAGTTTTGGCGATTTTTTTCGTTTGTTCGGTATTTGGCGATTTTTTTTTTGTTTTGTCAAATTTTTTCGGTTTTTGATAATATTTTTAGTTTTGTCGATTCTTTTAGTTTTGGTGATTTTTTCGTGCTTTGGCGATTAGTTGCATTCCAGCGATTTTTTATTTTTTGTGCTTCTTTCCTTTAAGCACATTTTCCATTTTGGCGATTTCTTCATTTTGCCATTTTTTGAATTTTGGGATTTTTTCAGTTTCAGCGTTTTTTTTGTCTTGGCGATTTTTCTTTCGTTTTGACGATTTACTTGCATTACTTATTGTGATACCCTTTAACATTTAATTTACCTATTAATTATTGATTTTGTTTGTTTCAAGTGTTTAATTATTGTGGTTAAGAAGATACAGCTAAATTTCAAAACTACACAACCTGATATAATACCCTTTCATTTTTACTTATTTTGTTTGTTTAGCATGTGCTACTGTTGCTTTAAAATGCTAATAGTCAACATTACAGAACACCCTTTAATTTTTAACTTTAATGTTGTAGCGGCCATAGTTATACATATTCACTGAAAATTTCAGCTCCTTACCTCTTATGGTGCTCGAGAAAACTGCCTGTGACAGATAGACAGACGGACGGACAGCGTAGCGAAAACAATGGGGTTCCTTTTCACTTTTGGTGTACGAACCTAAATAAATTAAGTAAAGTGCGACTTTAGCTCGCACTCGAAGGGCTTCGTACGAACACACATATGTATATCCCTTTTTGTTTTTGCCCCGTTTGTCATTTTGGCAGTTTTTTCGTTGTGCTTTCTTGTTTAATTTCAGTTTCTTATTTTTTAAGTATTTTTCATTGTTTTTTGGTTATTTTTATTTTGGCGCTTTTCGTGATTTTTTTAAATTTTTTCTGGCGATTTTTCGTTTTTTGCAATTTTTTTTGTTTTTTGCCGATTTGTTTAGTTTTGGCGATTTTTTGGTTATGGCATTTACTTAACGTTTTCACTTTCTGACGATATTTTTAGTTTTAGCGATTTATTTTAGTTGTGGCGATTTTTTCAGTTTTTGGCGCTTTTTTCGTTTTTGGGGATTTTTCGGTTTTTTGTGGTTTTTTAGTTTTAGCGATTTTTTTTGTTTTGACACTTTTTTCGTTTTGGCGATTTTTTTGGTTTTTGAAGTTTTTTTAGTTTTGGCGCTTTTTTTTTGGTTTTTGCGTTTTTTCGATTTTGTAATTTTTTTCATTTTTTGGCGATTTTTTAATTTTCTGATGATATATTTAGTTTTAGCGATTTTTCGTTTTGAAGACTTTTTCGATTTTTTAGTTTTTTTGGCGATCTTTTTAATTTTGGTGATATATTGCGTTTTAGCGATTTTTTTAAACTTTAGCGCTTTTTTCCTTTAAGCGCTTTTTTCATTTTGGCGTTTTTTTCGTTTTGAAATTTTTTGAATTTTGAATTTTTTTAGTTTTAGCGTGTTTTAAAATTTCAAGATTTTACATCTTACGCTTTCCAAGATGCAGCATATTGTCTCAATTACATAGTCAAAATTACAATAACTAATAGAATACACTTTAATTTTTATTGTTTTAAATATTGGTGTTAATTGGTGTAGTCTATTCTACAGACTACACCAATTAGCACTTACTTTGAAAATTTAAAGTGTCTATATATAAGTGTCTGTATATTACATTAGTATTTCAACATGTTGCGTTGCTCGCTTTAGAACACCTTTAATTTTTAACTGTCATATATATTTGTTGTTGTAGCGGCCGAAGTTTTACATATTCTGTGAAAATTTCAGGTCCGCAGCTCTTACGGTTCCCGATAAAACATTACATTAGTATTTCAACATTTTTCGTTGCTCGCTTTAGAACACCCTTTAATTTTTAACTGTCATATATTTGTTGTTGTAGCGGCAAAAGCTCTACATATTTCAGGTCGGTAGCTCTAACGGTTCCCGAGAAAACAGCCTGTGACAAACAGACGGACAGACGGACGGACAGCGCAGCGAAAACAATAGGGTTCCTTTACACTTTTGGTGTATCGGAACCCTAAAAAGGAGTCAGATACATGCACACAAAAGCTTAATCGCGAATATAAGGCCAACTTCCTATTCAAATATGTTTGCCGTTAAAGGTGCTGAGATCAAAATGAGGATCAATCTCTTGATAGGTAAAATACCATATCATATTTAGGCAACCTGCTAACTTTGAAAAATCCTTAATAAGTGGCCCTCGTCTTCGCCCAAGTCTTCTTTTTATTTGCTTGGAAGGTATGTAAATGTTTGTTTAATAACAAATTATACAATAAAGTTAAGTCAGTCGACAGTCACTCAAACCGCCAGTCAAACATACATTCAGTCACTTAATTTGTTTTTGCTACAAACATGTTACCACATCTACACACACACGTGCATTATAGTGTATATGTGTGGTATGTTAAATAAACATAGATTTTCGTAGGCGTTTATTATTTGGAGGCGCGGTCATGCCTAAGGATGTGTTTATTTCAAAGTTAATGGGTGTATGTGTGTGTGTGTGTGTGTGCCTGCAAAAATATACTTTTAATATGATTGTATGTGCGACTGACCGATGATTGTATGTTTATTTTTCCTGTATTTCGATTTTGATTGTGTTTTATATGCAAATGCAGTTTGTCCATCACCAATATTTCACTATGGTTCAGCCGACCACTTTCTTTGGCCAAAACTATAGTTTGCGGTGTTCTCTTTGTTATTGCAATCTATTAGGTCATACTTCAGACTATACAAAAAATGCGCTCGGCTATCGCAAATTGCATACATGTTTTACTTTCTGATGTCTGGTTGTATTCTGAAATAAATGCAACCAAATAAAAAGACTAAAGGTGTGGCCACACTTGGCAAATATTTGTCAAAAAAACGTAACCACTACTTTTGCCCAGGGTTAGTGTGATTTAAATTGGTTTTTATATCACATAATAAAGTCAGTTATGCCCGAAAATGCTATTTTTATATTATTTTTAATAAATGCGCAAACATATTTAAAAAAATATTGGAATTAAAAAATATTTTCCAAGTGTGACGTACCTTAAGAAACCAGTTTAATGTGTAGCTATAAAAATAGCGTGAGTGTGGTGTATAAAAGCTGCCCATCAAGCACCAACAAAAATAATAAGAGCTTTAAGTGTTTGAATAAATAATCAGATGGGGAATTTAATACTGACCAAAGGTAAATTGGCAAAAATTATTACTTCTTGTATTCTATTTCGTTAAACGAATTTGTTAAATAGTTGATGCTCCAATTTGAATTTCCATTAATTTAAATAATGACCCAGTAAAAAATTTTCATGTTTTTTTAAGTACTAACGCAATAAAGCGCATAATATAACGCTTTCAAATAAGAACTCATTGCAGAGTACTGAACGTATATGAAAGAAACTATACAAAAAAAAAAGCTGATTTTTCACTCCTGATATAATGCATGTTTTTAAGCGAGAAAGTTCTATATACTTACAGTTTTAGTGCTGAAAATTGTGAGGACTTTCAGCTCTTCAAAAAGCGCTTTTTGTCCCAAAAATGTAGTACTCCAAAGCGGGAACTCGCCATACAAAAATCAGCAGCGATATCGGCCGGTTTGTAAGCTAATACTCTTATTCTCTTACAGTAAAAACCTGCTTTTTGAAGCAATTTTTTTACTGGGGAACTTAAGCCGAAATAATAACTTTCAAATCTTAAAAATTCATTTTGCTTTTGCTAACATTAATTAACCGTTTAATTATAAATCATCAAAGTTTTACTTTTTCTAATAAAATATATAATTGCGATTGGGAAATAAGATTTTTATGAATTTTTTACATGCAGTTAGTTCTTAGCTAAACAAGTACACAAATTAAAAAAATTAATATTATGAAAACGAAAGGTAACGACGTTTAGATTAATGTAAAAAATTTGTTTGGCATAACCAATAAAATCGTTAGTTTTGTGGATTCCCCATAAGCTTTTAAGAAAGTATTCACCACTTTTCAGCATTTTAATTAAGTTTTCGTCTCCTGCGATTTTTGGGAAAATACCGCCTTTTTAAAAATAGTCATTCGGCTAAAAGTTTTCAGATATATTTTTGAAAGAGCAGTTAAAACATTGAAATATAAACGTTTAGAGTAGTGCATTAAAACTATCGAGGAATGTTGCTTATGAGTAATTCCATTTAGCCGAGTGTGACCACTTTACACACATTTTTTGTTATAAATAAAGAATATAAAATTTTTTACTTAAAAAAAGGTTGCGACACGCAAGGCCATTAAGCTTAAAGTCGTTGAATAACGGGTAGACACTGAAAGAACACGATTCCTGCTCAGAATGGTCGTCAGAAAGCTGCAACGGGTGTGACCTTACAAGTCTTAGTTTTAACGAATTTTGACTTTCAGCATACATTCTGAAAAAATTTTTACTATAACTTACACAATATTTTTGGTATTGCTGTCTGTTCAAAGTGTTTTTATCTGTATTGCGTATTTACTGTTTAACAAAAAATCAGTCCTCTTAACAAAAAACTCATTTTAATATGTGACGGATGTGACCGACTGGTGTGACTTAATACGAAAATTTTAACAATTCGAACAAATACAACTTTTTATAGATTTCATTAATATAAATAATATAAAAATACATCAAAAGAAAATTATAGTACATTAAATTATATGCTATCCGTTCTATTATAGATACAGAATACTCTAGCTGAGTTTTTTTTAATTCAATAATAGCGAAAAAAGAAAAGAAAAGAAGATCTGAAATAAATATTAAACATACAAAGAGGGAGAGCAAAATGTTTCGTGGATGATCATTTAAAAGTGCCTCAAATATTAAATAATGTATATTTTTATTTTTTCTATAATTGTCATGCTCTAAAAAAACATCAATTGAGAGATTCTTATTAAAAATAAGAAAATAATTTTTTTCCTTGCATAGGGCCGTTTTACGTGGAATCACTCTTATATAATATACACAATAAAATAAGTTTCGTTTTTGATAACAAAAATCCCAGTATTCTATTTTTTTCAAATTTCCTGTGATTAAAAATTCCACTATATTGATAACTAAGGCCCTAATTGTGTAAATCACATCACCGAAGTGAAATTTATATTAAAACAAAAACAAATTTGAAAAATTTTTTTTTGTTTTTCATACAAATTCTTCACCAAACAAAAGCATAGAAATTCAAGCGTTGCTTTGCCTATCAAAAATTGTGAAATTTGTATGAAAAATAAAGCAAATTTATAAAATATTTGAAACTTTGTTTTTGTTCTCTATATAAATTTCACTTTGGTGACGTGATTTACATAATTAGGGCCGAAATAATTTCAAAAAAAATAATAATAATAATAATATATATATATATATATATATATATATATATATATATATATATATATATATATATATATATATATATATATATATATATATATATATATATATATATATATATATATATATATATATATATATATATATATATATATATATATATATATATATATATATATATATATATATATATATATATATATATATACATATATATATATATATATATATATATATATATATATATATATATATATATATATATATATATATATATATATTATATATATATATATATATATATATATATATATATATATATATATATATATATATATATATATATATATATATATATATATATATATATATATATATATATATATATATATATATATATATATATATATATATATATATATATATATATATATATATATATATATATATATATATATATATATATATATATATATATATATATATATATATATATATATATATATATATATATATATATATATACAGTACAACTTCGACAGTCCGGACACATATAGTTTTAGGCTCGTTTGGATTATCGAGTTGTCCGGACTATAGTATGTAGTGAAATTTGTTAAAATAACTAAGTGAATTATATACATACATACATATTTATATACATACATACTATTATTTATTAAAAAAACGAAGTTATTTTGTGTTGACTAACTTTGTTGAGGTGGTTGATTTGTGCTTTTTGCTCTAGCCTCTTCAACAATAGAATATCTTGCATATCCAAATTATTCTCCTCAGCCCACTGAATGCAAACTGAAAATGATTTCTTTGCATCTGCATTAGAGATCTTTGTTTTTGCATCCATGTTTACAAAGTCGTCTTCAGAGTCCGTAAGCAGCACTGACGATTCATCTTGTTTAGAGTGTTGTATTATTTCTTCATCGGAAAAATCCAATGAAAATTAATTTGCACCAGTTGCCCAATCATTGATATCTTCTTCAGTTACTATATCATTACTACAGAAATTCATAGCTCCAATCATATTTTGGATGGATTTTATGTCATCATACATGCTATCAGACTGCAGTTCATGACGCAGAACCTGAAGCGGTATCATATCTTCATCATCCCAGCTCGATGCAGTTCTTGGTCACAATGCAGACCAGCTTTTCTGAATATTTTTTTCACTAATGCTTTGCCATGCTAAGTCCAAGAAATAAACAGCATCTTTAAGGTTAAACATTTTTAAAACTTTAACCACGTCGACACCATCATCATCATTTTCTGATAAAATATGGCGCAGTAATTGTTTTCTGTAAGTAACCTTTATATTTTGTATTAGATTTTAATCCATAGGCTGTAATATTGCCGTACAATTTGGTGGTAAAAAAAGAACTTTGAAATTTGGGTCAAAATTAATTTCATCCGTTTTAGGATGTGATGGAGCATCATCTAGTATCAATAATGCTTTGAGTGGTCTGTTAACCTGTGTTAGAAACCCTTTTACTTCTGGAATAAAATGGTTTTTGAACCAGTCGAAGAAAAGGGACGTTGACATCCATCCTTTATTAGTTGCTTTATATACCACTGGAATCTTATAGCCTTTAAAGGCTCTTGGATTAGCAGATTTGCCAATGACCAAAAGAGGCAGTTTATGCGTTCCTGCAGCATTTGAGCATGGCATAAATGTCACACGATCTTTGGAAATTTTTCTCCCTGGGGCTGATTTTTCCTTTGTATGTACCCATGTGTTACCAGGCAACACTCTCCAGAAAGCAGCAGATTCGTCTGCATTATAAACTTGCTCTTCACTCAAATCCATCTAAGCAACAATGTCGGCAAACTTTTTTTTAAAAGGCTCTACGGCGCTTTCATCGCTGGAAACTTTTTCACCACAAATTTTTAGATAACGAATACCATGCCGTAACTTAAATTTATCTAACCAGCCTGAGCTCGCTGAAAAATCGTCCTTCCCCGTCATCTTTTCATAAAAGAATTTGGCCTTTGCTTTTAAAATTTCTGATGAAACCGGGATATGATTGTTTCTTTGCTGCAAAAACCATGTGTAAAGCGCTTCCTCTAACTCTGGATTTTCTGCCTTTTTCATAACTTTTCGATTTCCTAAAAAAAAATGGTTTCTTACATGATGAAAATGGTTTCTTACATGATTGTGGTTAAAATGTTACCGGGGCCATTATAGGTATTCGAAATAAATTGTTTTATCTTCTCCTTTTTTTTTTTTAATGTCGCAAATCGTTGATTTAGGAACATGGAATTTTTCGGCAACCTGCCTAATAGTTTTTTCCTCATCAAGACTTTGTAAAATATCACACTTTTCCTTTAAAGTTAGTGTTTTATGTTTGCGTTTATTATTTAAAGACATGGCACTTGGTATGAAATTAGACAAACACGCTTGCGAAAGAATGAACCGAAACTGAAGTAATGATAGTGCAAAATGTAAATCGAAGTATGAATAACAAAACATGAGAGTTAAACACGGGAAACCCCGGGATTTAATTTTTGTTCTTGCATAAAAAAAAATTTGTCCGGATTGTAGAGGTAAAAATTTTAACTTGTCCGATATGTAGAAGCGTCCGAATTATTGGAGTGTCCGGACTAGCGCATGTCCGGATTGTCGAAGTTGTACTATATGTATATATATATATATATATATATATATATATATATATATATATATATATATATATATATATATATATATATATATATATATATATATATATATATATATATATATATATATATATATATATATATATATATATATATATATATATATATATATATATATATATATATATATATATATATATATATATATATATATATATATATATATATATATATATATATATATATATATATATATATATTAAAAAAATGTTGACATGGCTGGCATACGAACCCCGGCTTCCCGGACGTAAATAAAGCATGCTCTCTACAGCCGAGCCATATCCCAGTTATTTTTTTATGAGACAAAACTTGTTTTAAGTACTTATGTATGAAAAGAGAAGAAGTATCCGGCATGAGAAAGAAAACCAATGAAATATTGTATTAAGTTAATAACAAATCTTTAAGAATTATTCGACATATTGTCATAATTTTATTTTAAGTGAAATTTACTTGCTGGTGTTTAAGCATTGTCTATATGCAACATTTCATTTGTGCTTTACCAAATCGTCAGTAGACTTCAACCACAATTTTGAACAGTTCAAAGGGTTTGAACTGTTCAAAATTGTGTTTGAATTCTACTGACGAATTAGTAAAGCACCAATGAAATGTTAATAACAAATGTTATTGAAATTCATATTTTTTTTCAATAAATGGTTTTATTTTGTGTGTAGCCAGGATCAGTTCCAGGCGAGGGAAAATACTTTTCTAGCCATAATATTGCATTTTCAGCGAAACTATATGTCTGTGCAAAGTTTCACAAGATTTGGCTGAAAAGAAGTAGTGGATAAATAATATTTCCCTTTAATGGGCGTGGAATTGCCCAATTTTCCAGTCATAATATTGTGTGCAAGTTTCTTAAGCTTCGGTTAAACTGAAGTAGTTTAAAAATGGTATTAACTTTGAATGGGGGTGGCATTGCCCACTTTCCTATTCATAATATTGTATTGTCACAGGAAGAGAATGTTTCTACAAAGTTTCATAAGAATTGATAAGGAACTTCATTCGAAAATAGTTTTGCTCAAAGAAAGTGGTCGTCTGAACCATAGTGCATTGTCGACATCATCATCATCGCACCGAAATAACCATTCATTGGTTATTTGTTTCATTTTCCGTTTGTTAGTGTATGTACATAAGTGTCTGTGCGTGTTTTCCAATGTGTGCATTTGTTTGTATTGGCGTTAAATGAAATTTCCATCAAACAATATTAAAACGTCAAATGGGTGGTCAATTTTCGTTTCGGGGTTTATTTACCTAGAACAAAAACCAACATCAAATGTTACGAAATTATTTAAGTGTGAACATTACAATTGTAATTAAAAAAGGATGTAGATATATATAAAATGTTAATTTTCTCCTACATACATACGTAGTGGTCATTAAAAAATAGATTTTTATAAACAAATATATTGGCACATACACATACGTTGTTTACATTTATCATTCATATTAAATTTCCGGACATGGATTTTATTTATCGATGTTTTATACAAAAAAGTTGTAATAGTATCATTAGAATATTAGAACTAGGGACGTAACGATACGCCGTTTTGCCGATCCGATACCGATACCGATATTTAAAAATAAATATCGCCGATACCGATTCCGATACCGATACGAATATTGAAATTGAGTTCAAGTTTAGATCAACAAAATTCAAGTGCAAATTTTTTATTATACAAAATTACATTTTAAGAGAGAATATTTAAAATTGATTTTAACCCAGTATAAAAAATTGGAAGTAATTTTTAAGGAGCTACATTTTCTTCGCTTCAAAAAAATCTATATTAAAAATATGCAAATAATTAGTAGAAAAGCAAGAAATGAGTTTAAATTCGCATAAAAAAAAATTGTGAAAATTGGTAATTTTTTATCCTTTTTCCTTGAGGAAAAACCATTATAGAACACCGAAAAAGAAATTTGTCCTAGCATCGCTTCCAATTCGGTGATTGGTAATCGAAAAACAGAACTTCTTGCAATGGCAAGGATATGTAAAACTAATTAGAAATTATCCAAATTTGCAATACTTCCGGATCACGAATTCTACATTTGCAGGACTTCTTTGGAGTGTCTTTTTTTGCTGGAATAAGATTTAAAAAACAACGACTTGAACTTGAATTCATGGTAAAATTAACAAAAAAATAATAATTTTTTTACAAAATAACAGCATAAAATATTATTAATTTTTAAAATTGATATTAATAAGATTTAAAAAATAAGGAAGTGAATTTAATTCATGGCAAAATTTAACAAAAATAAATTATTTGGTAAAAAAAACTCTGAAAAAAAATTTTAAAGTATCGTCGTATCGACAGTAAAATATCGCCGATACCGATGTATCGGAAAATCTGAAGTATCGCCGATATATCGGTATCGGTATCGGTATTCGTTACATCCCTAATTAGAACCAGTGTTTAAAAAACTGCCATAATTTTAATTTCATTTGATTTTGCTTCTGCTTTTGCTTTTGAAAAATACAACAGTTTCAGTCAACGCAAAATCACAAAACGATTTATGAAAAATTTTTTGCACAGCACTTTCAACAGTCGAAGATTAGAAAAGCTTGAATTTGATTTGCTTTTGATTTTGGTTAGTATTGCAAGTAAAAGCAGAAGCAGTCTATATGCTTTTGCAAGTCACAAACAGTCACAGTCGAAGAAGCAAAAACTCTTGCTTTTAGAGGTTGTAAGCAAACGCAGTTAAGTGCTTTTTGTTTTTGCTTCTTGTCTTACGTGCAAAAACAACAACAAGAACGCGACAAACACCCCAAAATAGTTGACTGAGCCTGCAGAAAACTTCTGAAAGCAAAAGTTTTGGCTTCTTCGACTGTAACTATTGGCGACTTGCAAAAGCATACAGACTGCTTCTGCTTTTACTTGCGAAACTAACCAAAGGCAACAGCAAATCAAATTCAAACTTTTCAAATCGTCGAATGTTGAAAGTGCTGCGTAATTGTTCACAAATCAGTTTCTGCTTCGACTGCGACTGCGACTGCAACTGTTGTTTTTTTTCATAAGCAGAAGCATTGCTTCATTTTAAACAGTTGTCAAAAGCCAAGTCAGTGAAAAGTAAAAACTTTACGGCTTTTGCTTCTTCGACTTAAGTTATTTCAACACTTATTAAAACCTAGTTTGTTGGCATATCTTATACCAAAGCCTTGGCTTAAGCTGCATTAAAAGAGAGGTTGATACCGAACTAAGACTAAGCGGCTCACAGTGGTTCCATTTTAAAAACCAAATGGCACAAAATTGCCTCTGTGGTTTGTTTCTGTGGCGATCCGAAAGAGGACAATGGCGCTACAGAGGCAGGAATTTTTTTTTTGTATTGGGTACGATGAAGAAGAAAAGTCAGTGTTATGAGAACTTATCTGATATTTGGTAGCCAGACATCACTCATGAGGTAAGATCATGAGTTGCTATAGACTGTCTTACGTATCTCGATAAAGTTGCACATTTAATACGATAACGTTATGTTGGATACCTCTTCATGAGGGCCATGAAGGATACGAAAAGGCTGATTTTTTAGCCAACAGAGAAGCTCGATGCTGTTTCAATGGGCCGAGGCTTGGCGTTAGTATCTCACGTGAATATACCAAGCAATAAAGATATATATTTAGCTGACTCGGAACAGATTGTAAAATCTATTGCCGCAAGATGTTTTGTTTGAGGCCACACCTTTTTGTATTAATAACAATGAGAAAAAACAATGCAGATAATATAAATTTAATGGTGTCACAAAGAGCAGGTGTTTTTTCGACTGTCCAGCTACAATGCCTCGTAGAACCTTGCAGTCGCTTTAATGACTCCTGCTCGGCTTTAATATGCCTCAACACTCTTGATGAAACCTAAGACAAGTAACGAAACAATCACAAGGCTAATTCCCTGTTTTTAATTCATTGTTAAACTGTCCCAGCCGAAAAAGAACACATCTATACTTCACCCCCATATTAATTAGGTGTGTATCATCTCAAAAGCCTTTGTAATCTTTTCCTTTTCCAAACAAATGTCCCTCAAAGAAATATTCTTTTAAATACGTATCATAAGTACATATTACCAAAGAAAACCACACAAAAATCTTTTAATTACATAAATTTTTAATAACTCTTTGCTACCGTTTTTTTGCAATTAAATAGCTAAATACCACGTAATTTTTTTCAAAATATACAAGGAAATATAAAAACACACAAAATTAATAATATAAAGCAGCTAATTAAGTTAAGAAATGAGTTTAAAAAAAACTTTTATTTAATCCCTTAAAAAAACAACAAAACATAAAAACAAATAGACGCATTTTGAAGTTAAAAATTCAAATTTTACACGCAAAAATAGCATCAGAAAAAAATACATAAAAAAATAATCTCCAAGGACATAAAATAATACGGTTTTAATTTCGTTCCTTCTCTTTATAAATACAAAAAAATATCAAAGCTATCCTTTTTTCAAGCTTCTTGAGATCTTTTGAAACTTAATTGCCAAAGTAAATCTATCAACCCTTTTTACAGATATTTTCTCAAATGTTGCAAAAGGGACATTTGAGGAAAAAGATACATATTTGATTTCATTGAAGTTGAGTTTTTGTTTTGCATACAAAATAATGGTGTTTTATTTTAATTTTATTTTATGATTTAACTTTACACCTGCTCTAAAAGGCTCAACTTCAATTAAATCCTTTTTTCTTCCACATTTTCATTTATTAGTTGAGTTACTTGAAATTTTGTTTTTGCTTTTTTGAAATATGTATGTGCTATTTCTTTTTGGTTAAGTTTATATTTCTATATTTTGTTACAAAACAAATTTTTAAGTTAAGTGTTGCACGATTGGATTTTCCGGAAGAGCAAAAAAAAAGATAAAAACGTTAATTTCAGGGGCGACCAACTATTTACCCATGAGTTCTTTTTATAAAAGGTAATTTTCTAAATGGTACTTTTTATAAAAGCTACTTTTTATAAAAGATAATTTTTATAAAAGCTACTTTTTATGAAATCTACTTTTTATAAAAGTTACTTTTTATAAAAGCTACTTTTTATAAAAGCTACTTTTATAAAAGGTACTTTTTATAAAAAGTATTTTTATCAAAACTACTTTTTAAAAAAGGTACTTTTTATAAAAGGTACTTTTTATAAAAGGTACTTTTTACAAAAGGTACTTTTTACAAAAGGTACTTTTTACAAAAGGTACTTTTTACAAAAGGTACTTTTTACAAAAGGTACTTTTTACAAAAGGTACTTTTTACAAAAGGTACTTTTTACAAAAGGTACTTTTTACAAAAGGTACTCTTTACAAAAGGTACTTTTTACAAAAGGTACTTTTTACAAAAGGTACTTTTTACAAAAGGTACTTTTTACAAAAGGTACTTTTTATAAAAAAAGTACTTTTATAAAAAGGTACTTATTATAAAAGGTACTTTTTATAAAAGGTACTTGTTATAAAAGGTACTTTTTATAAAAGCTACTTTTTATAAAAGGTATCTACTTTTTATAAAAGGTACTTTTTATAAAAGGTAATTTTTATAAAAGGTACTTTTTATAAAAGGTACTTTTTATAAAAGGTACTTTTTATAAAAGGTACTTTTTGTAAAAGGTACTTTTTATAAAAGGTACTTTTTATAAAAGGTACTTATAATAAAAGGTACTTTTTATAAAAGGTACTTTTCATAAAAGGTACTTTTTTATATAAGGTACTTTTTATAAAAGGTACTTGTTATAAAAGGTACTTTTTATAAAAGGTACTTTTTATAAAAGGCACTTTTTATAAAAGGTACTTTTTATAAAAGGTACTTTTTATAAAAGGAACTTTTTATAAAAGGTACTTTTTATAAAAGGTACTTTTTATAAAAGATACTTTTTATAAAAGGTACTTTTTATAAAAGGTACTTTTTATAAAAGGTACTTTTTATAAAAGGTACTTTTTATAAAAGGTACTTTTTATAAAAGGTACTTTTTATAAAAGGTATTTTTTATAAAAGGTACTTTTTATAAAAGGTACTTTTTATAAAAGGTACTTTTTATAAAAGGTACTTTTTATAAAAGGTACTTTTTATAAAAGGTACTTTTTATAAAAGGTACTTTTTATAAAAGGTACTTTTTATAAAAGGTACTTTTTATAAAAGGTACTTTTTATAAAAGGTACTTTTTATAAAAGGTACTTTTTATAAAAGGTACTTTTTATAAAAGGTACTTTTTATAAAAGGCACTTTTTTGTAAAAGGTACTTTTTATAAAAAGTACTTTTTATAAAAGGTACTTTTTATAAAAGGTACTTTTTATAAAAGGTACTTTTTATAAAAGGTACTTTTTATAAAAGGTACTTTTTATAAAAGGTACTTTTTATAAAAGGTACTTTTTATAAAAGGTACTTTTTATAAAAGGTATTTTTTATAAAAGGCACTTTTTTGTAAAAGGTACTTTTATAAAAGGTACTTTTTATAAAAAAAAGTACTTTTATAAAAAGGTACTTTTAATAAAAGATACTTTTTATAAAAGGTACTTTTCATAAAAGGTACTTTTTTTATATAAGGTACTTTTTATAAAAGGTACTTTTTATAAAAGGTACTTTTTATAAAAGGTACTTTTTATAAAAGGTACTTTTTATAAAAGGTACTTTTTATAAAAGGTACTTTTTATAAAAGGCACTTTTTTGTAAAAGGTACTTTTTTAAAAAGTACTTTTTATAAAAGGTACTTTTTATTAAAGGCACTTTTTTGTAAAAGGTACTTTTTATAAAAGGTACTTTTTATAAAAGGTACGTTTTATAAAAGGTACTTTTTATAAAAGGTACTTTTTTTTATAAAAGGTACTTTTTATAAAAGGTACTTTTTATAAAAGGTACTTTTTATAAAAGGTACTTTTTATAAAAGGTACTTTTTATAAAAGGTACTTTTTATAAAAGGTACTTTTTATAAAAGGTACTTTTTATAAAAGGTACTTTTTATAAAAGGTACTTTTTATAAAAGGTACTTTTTATAAAAGGTACTTTTTATAAAAGGTAATTTTTTATAAAAGGCACTTTTTATAAAAGGCACTTTTTTGTAAAAGGTACTTTTTATAAAAGGTAATTTTTATAAAAGGTACTTTTTATAAAAGGTACTTTTTATAAAAGGTACTTTTTATAAAAGGTACTTTTTATAAAAGGTACTTTTTATAAAAGGTACTTTTTATAAAAGGTACTTTTTATAAAAGGTACTTTTTATAAAAGGTACTTTTTATAAAAGGTTCTTTTTATAAAAGGTACTTTTTATAAAAGGTACTTTTTATAAAGGTACTTTTTATAAAAGGTACTTTTTATAAAAGGTACTTTTTATAAAAGGCACTTTTTTGTAAAAGGTACTTTTTATAAAAGGTACTTTTTATAAAAGGTACTTTTTATAAAAGGTACTTTTTATAAAAGGTACTTTTTATAAAAGGTACCTTTTATAAAAGGTACTTTTTATAAAAGGTACTTTTTATAAAAGGTACTTTTTATAAAAGGTACTTTTTATAAAAGGTACTTTTTATAAAAGGTACTTTTTATAAAAGGTACTTTTTATAAAAGGTACTTTTTATAAAAGGTACTTTTTATAAAAGGTACTTTTTATAAAAGGTACTTTTTATAAAAGGTACTTTTTATAAAAGGTACTTTTTATAAAAGGTACTTTTTATAAAAGGTACTTTTTATAAAAGGTACTTTTTATAAAAGGTACTTTTTATAAAAGGTACTTTTTATAAAAGGTACTTTTTATAAAAGGTACTTTTTATAAAAGGTACTTTTTATAAAAGGTACTTTTTATAAAAGGTACTGTTTATAAAAGGTACTTTTTATAAAAGGTACTTTTTATAAAAGGTACTTTTTATAAAAGGTACTTTTTATAAAAGGTACTTTTTATAAAAGGTACTTTTTATAAAAGGTACTTTTTATAAAAGGTACTTTTTATAAAAGGTACTTTTTATAAAAGGTACTTTTTATAAAAGGTACTTTTTATAAAAGGTACTTTTTATAAAAGGTACTTTTTATAAAAGGTACTTTTTATAAAAGGTACTTTTTATAAAAGGTACTTTTTATAAAAGGTACTTTTTATAAAAGGTACTTTTTATAAAAGGTACTTTTTATAAAAGGTACTTTTTATAAAAGGTACTTTTTATAAAAGGTACTTTTTATAAAAGGTACTTTTTATAAAAGGTACTTTTTATAAAAGGTACTTTTTATAAAAGGTACTTTTTATAAAAGGTACTTTTTATAAAAGGTACATTTTATAAAAGGTACTTTTTATAAAAGGCACTTTTTTGTAAAAGGTACTTTTTATAAAAGGTACTTTTTATAAAAGGTACTTTATAAAAGGTACTTTTTATAAAAGGTACTTTTTATAAAAGGTACTTTTTAAAAAGGTACTTTTTATAAAAGGTACTTTTTATAAAAGGTACTTTTTATAAAAGGTACTTTTTATAAAAGATACTTTTTATAAAATGTACTTTTTATAAAAGGTACTTTTTTAAAAGGTACTTTTTTAAAAGGTAGTTTTTATAAAATGTACTTTTTATAAAAGGTACTTTTTTAAAAGGTAGTTTTTATAAAATGTACTTTTTATAAAAGGTACAGCTCGAAAAGAGTTAGTACAGACCAGCCCACAAATGTGCACACCATTTCTCTTCATTTAACCTTCATTGGGAAATCTTTGTCTGTAATCGGATAAGGTAATTGGAGGCTTTTGTCTAGACATTAAATGGACAAATTACTATTGTATTGTAAAGTAGTTAACCAATAAGAGGTTTGGTAACAGGTGGATATTTCCAACATTTCAATAAATTCAATATACAAGCAAAACTTTTGTTTGTTTTCTCAAAAATACACTTTTATTTAACATATGGATGCGGTTACATAGAAACCCGGTTGGCCAGCTCGTCGTAGAGGACATTTTCATCAACGACTACTTAAGGAAATTTCGAAACCGTACTGAAAGAATGGGTAAAAGATAAACTACTCAAGTGGCCATGCCAAGTAGCTAAATGAACTTCTTGTTGACATTGTCGCTCAGTCTGTCACCAGTTTGAATCATTTTGAAAAAGTTCTTTTACAATGTCTATTAAATACTCTCTGAGTGACAAATTCCTCAAATTATTAATATAGAACACGTGTAAAAAGAAACGAACGAAAGAATGTAATGGGGACATTTCTGAGGATGGTGTCATTAACATGGTCATTAATGAAAAGATTGGTGACAGTTCGCTCTTGTTGCCATCTATGAACATAGCGGCCATTTCTTCGAAAATATCCTCACTGATATGTTTGATCCATCACTAACAGGTCATCGACGCTTTAACTTTGTCATGCATCGGTCTTGCAAGATGTCTGAAAGACATGGCCAACCGGAAATCGATTTAAATTTCAAAACATACACAAACATAAGTATACCCAAAAAGAAAATGTACTGCATACATTCAGGTACTCTCCCCTTACTACAACAAATCAAATGTACACCACCAAGAACTTTAGACCCTTATGTACTACTCTTTCTTAAAACTTTCATTTTCGGAAGTTCTTGTAATCCAAAACTTAAAATGCAAAACATAATAAAGAAATGAAATATGAAACAGCAAAAACAAGAAAGAAAAAAACTTTTACTCAATCTTCTCAATTCAAAACTTGGCAAAGTTTTTTAATGTCTAGGGAAAGAGTGAACAAAGGTTAGATAGGTAGTAGATCGGGTTGTTGGAAATAAAAATATTGTGTAGCTAGTTAGTTGAATCTAAATTATTATTGGTAAGAAAATCCTTAACCGACCGCATATTGCTCTTTAATAACCATAAGTCATCAATGTTTTAGTAGCTTCAGCCATACATTCAGATGTATTGTTTTTACTGTGGAGAATTTCACATATTGAGTTTATTAGGCAGGAAACGGAAAAGATTTGAGTTTATGGTAAAGTGTATGTATTATTAACATTTTTACACTTAAGAAGAAATATCCGTATAGAAATAAGAATATAGGTTTAGCATATAATTTTAGTTTTGCGACTTCCGGAAAGAATATTGTTATGTTCTACTGAGTAGGCTGTGGAATTAACTAATGCTAATTTTTCCCTTCATAGTTGGAATATTGCCTATGTGCACTTCTTCCTACCTACATATGATACGAACTTTAGCCGAATAATGAAACCCAATTTTGCTCAAAAAATAATAACATTAAATAAAATTAAAAACTCATCAAAATTATTTATCAAGCTTGAGGCCATTTATTTATTTCTTTATCCACTGTATTTGATCTATCTTCCAATATTTCAATATCCATCGGATATCACTTTCAAGGACTATAAAAAACAAGAAAATATTTTATAAAATTACAAAAACACTGCTGAAATAAAAACAAAGTATATGCTCTATATAAGTATACATGAATAACATTAGCTAAAAACTCACATTGAGTAACAACGGCACAAATTAAGAAGTCACTGCCTTCAGATTAAACATTTTACTAATTAGACAATTATTTTTTCATTTTGCTTACAATGTGCCTCAGGGATGCAAAAGTTGGTATTTTTTCTACCTTTTGTACCTTTTTTAGTACTATTTGAAAGTCAAAAGTACAGAATAACGGGCTTATTTTGAATTTGGAACGATTTTTCGTCATCCCACGTTAAAATTGGTTGATAAACAGATTGGTTTCATCTGTGTCCCATTTTCAGTGTTCTCTTGAATATTCAAGAAGAAGGAAAATCGTTCAGAACTACTCGACCCTGTAAATTTCTCGTTTTCCAAAGAAAATAACAAGTGGCTAATGAGCGTTTTGGCTGAACGTGCGTCTGTTACCTATTGTCGGTAAGTATCGTCTTAACGGGGATAGCAAATAAGATTTTAAAATTGTACCAATTGTTCCCTAAAATTGTACTTTTTTGGGCATAACTCTACCAAAACAGATTTTTGAAACCAGAAACATTTTTTAAGTACAGAAATACATCACTTTTCTGTACATATATCTGTGGCAAAAGGGAAACTGTGATTAAGTCGGAATAAGCTATTGCATTTTCTAATCTAAAATAGCTCAAATTTTAACTTTACTACAATTCAAATAAATTTATAACATTTTCTTTTTCCAGATTCTAATATGTATCATGATCAGTAAGCGCTTGAAATTATAGAGATGTTTTATGAGCTAACCTTATTTGAGCACTTTTAAGACGAACTTTGTTTTCAATACTTCGCAAAATTTAAATTTAATTTAGATAAAAGTGGCATATATAAGAGCGGACGAAAAGGATAAAATATTTTATCACAATAATAGAACTGCAATAAGTAGGTTTAAAAAAAAATTGAAAAATTATTAATTGTACTAAATAAGCCATTGGTGTACCATTGTACCTTTAAAATCCGAATTGTACCATAAATGGTACACTTGATAGGGACCAGTCCGAGTACTAACACTTCCTATAAAGCGGACCAGCCACTCTTACATGGGGATGGCCTAGGATGGGGTTAATTGACACTGTGTATACACCTTGTAACTTGTCTCTGAACTATCTTATGGAGTCCTAATCGGTGTAGAATAATATAGATTATATATAAATATTATTCCAAAATTCATCTGTATTTTATTTGTAAGCGGTGTCTTTGATAGGATTCGAGCCGACAGCCTCCGGCATGACAGGCTAGTACACTACCCACTACACCACAGTGAAACTTATATTTCAATGTTATAAATACCAGTTAAGCTGGAGTTAATATCTGGATTTAGTTACGTAACAGATTCCTGAGTGGCATGGCAGTCTCATTGAAGGAAGACAATTAATATTATATAGATACTATGTGATAGACCTTAGATCCAGGTACATCGAATTTGTTCAGTGCCGTTTACACAATATCTCTTTTTCACCATGCTCTACTCCTTATTTTTGGTACCAGTCTCATTTTCTCAAGTCATAGGACGAGTACTTTTGGATCATTTGTCGCCAAATTTTCAGCAGGGATTTGACGAAAAAAAACGTGACCAACAGATCAACTAAAATTTTATTTCCTTTAATTTCAATTTTTTTTTTAATATGGGTTCGCATTTATATAAAAATAGCTTTATGCAGCATGTTTTATTTTATTTTTTAATATAAAAACGAAGTTAGATCACACTAACCCTGAGCAAAACTAGTGGTTACGATTATTTCTTCAAATATTTGCCAAGTGTGACCCTAGCTTGAGTATCTTCCAAGTGGTAATTGGTGTAGCTGCTGATGACTTTTGAAAGTTTCTTCTTCTTATCATTTGGAAGTTCAAATTATTATCTTTTTACTGGTTGGTGCTATTAAAATAAATGGAATCTATTTTTTAATAATATTTTCGGCGGGAGACATGGTTCCTCCGGGTTCGGTGTCAAAGCGGAAAATTTCGAAGAGGGAAAACGACGCTGAAACGTTGGATATGTCGATCCCTGAGGCTATGGGGCCGCCTAAGAAAACCTGCTGCCATTGAGAAAGTTAGGCATTTTTTGGGCCTGCTGTTATTGGTTTGGCTGGTACGTTGGTATGTGCTGCTGGTAAGTCGGCTGGTGTCTGTCCGGCTGATAATGGTATGGATAAGGTGGTGGGGATGTTTAATGGCACTGATGCTACTGACAGCGCTGTGGCTTTGCGTAGTTGGAATAACCGGCAGAAAACTTGTTATGTATTGAAAATGATTACTGGTTCACTAATAGAGGTGTTGCTGACTGATAAAGTGCCGGCTCGTAAGATGACTGCTATTTTGGTATAGTATGCCCCTGTGGTTGAGTAGTAGCGATGCTAGCCTGTCGTGGTTTCGATTCCCGCCATAGTGCCTGGGTGTTTTCCGCAGACAAGCTAATCGCTTCGCGGGTTGTGTTTGTTAAAAAAAAATTAGCGTTTAAGGGGACGGCTCGAGACCGGCAGTCCACCAGCAAGGTTGATGTCGGCTTCTGCGGCTGATTTTGATATCTGTAGGGCTCAAAATACTAGTACAGTAGAGACCTCTGCAGTTGCCGAGGTAGTTGCTCCAAAACTGATTGAGACTTGGTCAGTGGTGGTTAAGGGGAAGTGTGGTAATACTACACCTGAGGATGTATACGAGCATCCCGTCTAATGTACCCCTACTTTAAATGGAGCTGACACAAAACAGGTCACGTGAAAGTCCTCTAGGTGGTAGGGACAAGTCCGAGTTCTAACACTTCCTATGAAGCGGACCAGTCACCTTTATATGGGGATAGCCTAGGATAGGGTTAATTGATACTTTATATGCACCTTGTGACTTGTCACCGAACTATCTTATGAAGACCTAATCGGTGTAGAATAATATATATTTTCCGCCAAATATCTGTAATAATTGATTTGTAATTGAAAGTTTATTTATTTTTTTATTATTACAAATTCAAGTAGAAATTTTATTTTATTTTTATGCGGAATCTTTGATGGGACTCGAACCAATAACCTCCTGCATGGCAGGCTAGCACACTATCCACTCGACCACAGGTGAACATATATTTCAAAATAATAAATACCAGTTAAGCTGGTGTTAATATCTAAATATAGTAACGGAACTCTTTCCTGAGTGACATGGTGGTTTCATTTGAGAGAGACAACTAACATCTTTAAGATAGTATGTCTTAGTAGGTCTTAGATCCAGCCGCATCGAATTTGTTCAGTGCCGTGTACTAAAATAATTTGGTACCGGTCCCATTTTCTCAAGTCAAAGGGCGAGTACTTGTGGATCATTTGTCACCAAATTTCCAGCAGGGGAATGTTATGTCATGCTCTATCATGTTATGTCCAGTCATAACCTGTCATGTCTTGTGGTGTCATGTCATGTCTTGTCATATATGTCATGTTATGTAAACATCACATAATATTAACATAGAGTTTTATTTTTTATTCCTTTAGGTAAATAAAACGTAAGAAGCTTCGTTTCTACCCAGTGTTCCACGACACCATGCGTACTTTTTGACTACAATTTTTCGATTAATCAAGCAAAATTTATTATTCTAGATATCAGACAAACAACAGCAACAAGATCCGAGTCTAACACCTAAGAGTTAAGAGTTAAAGTGGACTTTAACGGCAAGTTTTGTATGGTGAAGTTTCCGTTAAAGTCAATGTTAACTCTTAATCGTACATTATGAAAACGGCCGTAAGAAGTAGAGGTGCCTAGGGCTTCGCGTGCTTAAAGCTCATTTTATGGCTATAAGGTGTTCGTATAATGTAATGTTATAAAGCTCTTTACGTATTATATAAAGTTCCCGATATACAAAATTAAGAAAGTTAAAAAAAACCCCTTTATAGTGTCCGGTAAGATTTATATTAGTAAAATTGTGTATTTTCGTCTTTTATCTAATTTAACTTGGAAATGACACTTTTTATTACAATGAAAAGTATTGTAAGCTTAAGGCGCAAGACCAAAGTCTTGGTTGTTGCGTGATGCGTGTTCGGGCAGACAGATGGACAGACAAAAATTCCAAAAGTTTCAGTTTTGTGTTCTACATCGATTACTGTTTATGCCACTATAAAAATTTTCAAGAAAATATGTTATGAGAAGACACGCCCATTTTACAGTTTTATTAAATGTAAAATTTATAAATGTGTAACTTTGTATAAAACGTGAACCGCTTTTGTGACTATGAAAATCCTCCAACCAGGGCCATATTTTGAAATTAGAGATTTTTTAAGGATGTTTTTCTAACCAAACAATATTTTGAGTGTGAAACTATAAAATTGCACATTTCATTGTAGAATTATTAAAAGAAGATGTTGTTTGATTACACAGTATGAGTTCACGAAATAGGTCTTCTTTCTTTTTTTGGGAGGCGCCAAGTGTTGCAAATAGTTTTCATATGCAAATAACCATTTAACCTTAAAGTATTTATGCAACTACCAATCTTATAGCTTTTTCTCTCTACTGTTATTGTTATTTTCCTTTTTAGCCAGTTTTACTAGACACTTCATGCCATGTTACTACACATGTTGTTAAGAGTATAGAAGTTTTTTTATTCTATTTCTTAATGGCAACAGTAGTTAGTCCTGGCTGTTGCATACCATATTTTGTTGTTTGTAAATCTATATGTATGTACATTTTTCTTCTAGTTTGAATTTCATAATTAATGCAAAGCTTGGAATGTATGCAACACCTGTGGTTTGTATTAAACGACCTCAAGTATTAAACCACAAATATTTGGCCAAAAATACATTAAAGTCGAAATGAATGAAGGTGCATGTGCAAATATGTATATTAGGATGTTAAAATTCTGTAACAATAATTTATTAATTTTTAATAGTCTTTCAAAGAAAATTACACTAGAGTTAAAAAAGAAAATTATATGGAAACTTTTGGGGAAATGAGAATAGTTGGCAAGAAATACTATTTCCACAAAATAGTTTAATAAATTTTTAATTCAACATAATTTAAATTTAGTTAAACCAGCTATTACTCATATAGATATTTTTAAACTTTATAGATAAAGCTAAAAAGTACTCTTTATTTCCCATTTTTTAGGTTTTACAATACACAGTGGGGACTTTTGCAAAATAAATGGTAATAAATCTGGAACTTCCGTACAGCTGATTGAATTTATCTGAAACTTCGAACATATTTAGAGAAGAAGTCAGGCTTTACAACGCGTGCCTTGGTGGCATTAATGCAAACACTAATTATTGGAGACAAAAGTAGCTTTTATTTAAGCGTTAAATGTTAGTGAATCTCACTACAGATGTATAATATTTGATAGGTTTTAATATTAACTCCTTAATTATGCACTAAAAATTTTCACTTAGAATAAAAAAATCATCAGAGAAGGTAATTTTTTCTAAGCGCACTTCAGATGATTCAAGCTGGAGATCCTCAAGGTAGCATTTTGGGTCCAAAAAATTGCCGGAATATATACTGCATCAGGAAAAATGGTTAAAGCCGTAGAGAATAAACATAAACGAGGAAAATTTTTTACATGTTGTTGAAAAAATTATGGTACCAATCTGCAAGAAGGGCCTGCAGCAAATGTTCCAACTGATTTTCGAAAAAAAACTATGAAACAAAACTGTACTCAAACCCTTTCAAACAAAAAAAAAGTTTAGAAAATCGGTTCGCAAATGATAAAGTTATGCATGGGGGTAGTAAGTTTCCCCATCCCATTTTCGAAAAGAATTGTGAGGCCAAACTACTAGCGAACCCTTGCAAAGAACACAATAATTTTGAAATTCGGTTCACAAATGACATAGTTATGGATTTCGAAAAGAGTTATTGGGCCAAAGTGCTAGCAAATCCTTTCAAACAAAAAAACTATTTTGAAAATCTGTTCACAAATGACAAAGTTGTGCAATGGGGGGAGGGGGGAGTATGTTTCCCCTTCCCATTTTCAAGAAGTATTATTAAGCCAAACTGCTAGCAAACCCTTTCAAACAAAAAAGAATTTTGAAAATCGGTTCACAAATGACAGAGTTATGGATTTGGGGGGGGGGGCGAATTTCCCCTCTGATTTTCGACAAACAAATGTTGGGACCAAGTTTTTTCAAACCCTTTCAAACAAAAGAAGAATTTTGAAAATCGGTTCACAAATGACATAGTTATGGATTGTGGGAAGGGGAGGCGGAGGGGGGGAGCAAATTATCCCTACCATTTTCAAGAAGAATTATTGGGCCAAACTGCTAGCAAATCCTTTCAAACAAAAAAGAATTTTAAAAATCGATTCACAAATGACAGAGTTATGGATTGGGGGGGGGGAGCAAATTTCACCCTCCGATTTTCGACAAACAAATTTTGGGACCAAGTTTTGTCAAACCCTTTCAAATGAAACAAGAATTTTGAAAATCGGTTCACAAATGACAGAGTTATGCATGGGGGAAGGGGGGGGGGGGCGGAATTTCCGCCTTCGATTTTGGGACCGATTTTTCTCAAACTTTTTCAAATAAAACAAGAATTTTGAAAATCGGTTCACAACTGACAGAGTTATGCGTTGGGGGAGCGAATTTCCCTCCTCCGATTTTTGAAAAAAAATTATGGGACCAAGCTGCAGGCAAACCCTTTCCAACAAAAATAATTTTAAAAATCGGTTCACAAATGACGGAGTTATGCGTCTACAAACATAAAAAAAAGTTTAAAAAAAGAACATACACACGTATTGATAACCTCCTTCTTTTTTGAAGTCGGTTAAAAAATCACAGCATTTGAAAATATCGATGATATTCCATGCTGGTAAAACAGAAATAAAAAAGCTAAAAAAAAGTTGAATATGATAAGAAAACACTTAGTGAAGTTCCGAACCTTTGTTTCTGAATATAGTCTCGAGAGGGTGACACATCTGTTAAATGCTACAAATTAATAGGACTTTCGCTCGTTGGTTGTTGCTGCCTTCGCTGGCAGTGTCGTCTAGGTGGAAAAGAGCTCTGATGAGAAGTCTTGGTAGTCTCGAAACATCTGATGTCAGTTCAACCTTCCGTACAGCCAAATTTTTCTTTCATTGTTCAATATTTAAATGCTTTAGAATTTCTTTCTAAAATAAAAAAAAATTTAATCGAAAGATTAAATTGAAAACGAACTAAAGCCAAACTAATTAAATAACTTTGGATGAAAAACCATACAGTTCGACCAACTGCACAGAATACAGAGATCTGCTTGCATCGGGATTACAGGTTGTTTACGTACTAGTCGTTCAGATGCTCTAAATGCTAAACTAAACGTAATTCCGATTGATATTCATGTATTGGCAGCATCCTTGAGCAGTGCAGCAAGACTAGCGGCATCTGGGAGGTGGAAATCAAGAATCGTAGATCAATTACCATCGACACTGAGAAAGCCCTCTGACTACATGATACCTTATCTGGATTTTGATAGCACCTTCAAAGTCCTTATTCCATCCAGACGGGAGTGGAAAGGAGGTAACATAGAAAAAGACTTCAACTTTAGGATGTATACTTATGGATCAAGAATGATCTGCGATGGAGACTTGGGAGTCTTCTCGAATGACCTTGGCGTAAGACTACCCTTCCGACTTCCCAATGAAGCCAGTGTATTTGAGGCTGAAATTCTGGCTATAATGGAGGCGGGCAAAGTGTTAATGGACAGGAGTGTTCAGGGGAGAGTCGGCAACTTCGTCGACAGTCAGGCGGCACTTCTGTTCCTAAGGTCACACACTTACTTACACACTACTTCTTCTACTTTAGTTAGTAAGTGCAAGGACATGCTATCCAGATTAGGTGGTCAGGCAGATGTCACCCTCATCTGGGTTCCTACACATGGTAAATTTCTTGGTAATGAACAGGAGGATGAGCTGGCCAGGCTTGGGGTTGCTATGGACGGCTCCACTGCTGAATCGGTAGCCATTGGCACTATTAGAAATCATATTTTCAAACATTATCGGCAGAAAGCTGAAGACAGGTGGCGCAAGTTGATCACGTGTAAGGTGGCTAGGAAGATGTGACCTTGCTACAACGATAAGCGCACAACACAAGCCATAGGGACACCTCAAGGCTCATCACAGTAGTGACGGGGCACTGGGTGAGCGGCAGACATGCTAGCAGGTTAGGCCTTTCCTACAACTCGTTCTGCCATAGCTGCCGGGATCAAAGTAAAGAAGAAAAAGTTTTTCACTTTCTTTGCGAGTGCCCGGCCTTGCACCTCTCGAGACACAAATTCTTGGGTAGCTATAATTGGGCTAGGTGACCCGATTAGGTATCTCAATGTGACGGGTTGGATCTAGTACCTACAACCGGATCCGAGATCTGGGTTCGAACCTACATGGGTTGACACTGACGAGTGGAGTGGTCTATCAAAACGGAATCTTATTGATTCTACTTTATTCCTTGCGTGCAGTAGGCAGCCACGTATACCAACCAACCAACCAACCAACCATACAGTTCGACTAAAATTCATAACTTAATTCTAACAAATTTAAAAGTAAAAAAAGAGATTAAAAAAATATGGATAACACTTAATACATTTTTTTGGATACAAAACAGGATTGATTAATGAAATGTTTTGCATTATAAAATATTTAGTAAAGTTCATAAAACTTTTAAATATTTATAAGCACAAAGTTACGCTGTTATTTTAGTGCATGTTGTTAATGCAATTTCAATAATTCAACTAAGTAATGAAGCGTACTAAAGAAGCGTAACGCTCAATACACAAAACTGCGAACAACAAAAATTTATTTAAAAAAAAATTATAGTTTTTATTAAATTTATTATTTGAGATATTCTTCCAATTTTATTTTATGTAAGGATTTATTTGTTGGGTGTTAACCAAAGTCTGTGCATAAAATAAGAGGTTTGAACTTTTCACACGTGTGGTTGAAGTCCTACTGACGATTTGGTGAACCATCAATGAAATGCATATAGACATTGATTAATCCACAACAAAAAATAATTCCTTATTTAAAATTATAATTTCAAGCACACTATTCGCTTTGGAGAGCAGCCAGAGGCCTCAAAAGACCAGTGTTATATAAGCCTCCATTGCGAGCTTCAAGTGGAGACTGGGCAAGAACTGACGCTAAAAAAAGTACTCTGTTTGTAAGCCACTTGCAGAAAGTATTTACTCCAAATACGTCTTATACTATAGTTGAGCTGCCACCAGTCCTCGCTATACCAGATGTTACCTTGAGGTTCAATATTCATGAGATTGAACACTGTATTGCGGCCTTAAATTCAAAAAAAGCTCCAGGCGCTGATAAAATAAGCAATAAAATGCTCTTAGAGCTACCCTATACTGCAAAATGGATAATTCTATTTATATTTAACAGTATTTTGCGCCTCAAATGCTATTCCGCAGAATAGAAGGTTTCGCTGATTACCATGATACCTCAACCAGGAAAAGATCATGCGAAGGTGGAATCCTATAGGCCTATAAGCCTATTGTCTAACATGTCAAAAGTATTTGAAAAGCTACTTATGAGTAAGCTAACACGCATTTTGAATGATACTGGTTGCATTCCAGACCACGAATTCGGTTTTAGGAGACAGCATAGCACGATTGAACAAACACATGGACTCGTGAACGTGGCTAGAAAAACCTTCGAAGAAAAGAAATATTGCTCAGCGCTCTTCATCGAAGGTTTAATACATAAACTAAAACAAAACCTACGCGAAAACACCCTTCAGCTTTTAGAAAGCTACTTGACTGAGCGAAAATTCATTGTTAAAGAAGGTAATTTTCTAAGCCCTCCGCAGCCGATTGAAGCAGGAGTTCCTGAAGGCAGCATCCTCGGTCCTGTATTATATCTGATATATGCCTCTGACTTGCCGGTAAGCAGTAACATACACATATCAACATTCGCTGATGATACAGCTTTTCTAAGTGTTCACAAAAGTCATCAAGAAGCTTCCCGCAAACTGCAAGATTATATACCCCAGTTGGAACAATGGCGAAATGTCTACACATTACATTGCAGAGAAACCTGCCCACCTATACAAATAAGTAACCAAATTATAACTCAACACACTGAAGTAAAATATCTCGGTGTTCATAATGATCGTCATCTAAGATGGAAGTTCCATATAAATGCAAAGGTGACCCAAATGAAATTAAAAGCACCTCAAATGAATTGGCGCATTGGTAGGAACTCTACTTTAAGCTTAGTTTTAAACTTCTTCTATACAACTACATTCTAAAACCAATATGGTCCTACGGTATTCAGTTATGAGGCATCAAATGTAGAAAAACTTCAAAGGCGACAATATAAAATACTCCGTACGATTACAGCAGCACCATGGTATGTCAGAAACAAGCGAATTCATAAAGATTTAGATGTGCCGCTGGTTAAGACAGTGTTTTCTAAGCACGTGACAAGATACATAAAAAAACTTGAGTTGCACCCAAATCCCCTAGCCCGAAACATCATTAACTTTAGAGGCCACACCCGGCTGAGAAGGAGGGACACTCTTGCGCCCAGCCGAACACGAGAGACGTAGACAACCACAGAACCAACCGCTGAAACAAATATTTTTGTCTGGCATTGGCTGGACTAAAAAAATTAAAATTTTAGAGTTAAGATTTGATTACTTGTTGTTAGTTCAATTTTATTGAAGTTACAATAAATAAATATAACCGAAAGAAAAAAAATTATTTTTGAAAGATTTTATGTGTGAAATAAGAGAAGCAAATGAAAATATTTGGAAAAGTTCGGTAGTGCCCCTGCGGAAAATTTGGTGACAAATGATCCAAAAGTACTCGTCCTATGACTTGAGAAAATGAGACTGGTACCAAAAATAAGGAGTAGTGAATGGTGAAAAATACATATTGTGTAAATGGTGACATATTAACCATTTTCAGTCAATTTATTTGGGACTCCGGCTAGTATTGTAGTAAACGGCACTGAACAAATTCGATGCACCTAGATCTAAGGCCTATCACATAGTATCTATATAATATTAATTATATCCCTTCAATGAGAGCTTAATTGGTATTTATAACATTGAAATATAAGTTCCCCTGTGGTCGAGTGGGTATTGTACTAACCTGTCATGCCGGAGGTTGCCGGCTCGAATCCTATCAAAGACACCGCTTAAAAATAAAATACAATTTCTACTTGGATTTGTAACAATAAAAAATAAATTTATCGATAATTACATCTGAATTTTGGAATAATATTTATATATAATCTATATTATTCTACACCGATTGGGACTCTACAAGATAGTTCAGAGACAAGTTACAAGGTGCATACAGAGTATCAATTAACCCCATCCTAGGCCATCCCCATGTAAAAGTGGCTGGTCCGCTTCATAGGAAGTGTTAGAACTCGGACTGGTCCCTACCACCTGGGGAACGGTCACGTGACTTGTTTTGTGTCAGTTCCATTTACAGTAGGGGCGTTAGGGCAAGTTCCGGCCACACAGTGTGTGTATTACACGAAACCATTCGAGCTGTTTTTACCCCCTCATAACTTTGCTCCACTTAATCATAAAATAATGAAACTTAAAAGAAAATAATGTAAAAGCTTGCCGAAATATGAAGGTATAAAAAGTGCATATTTTAGTACCTATTCACTGACTCACTCGCTCATTAATATTATTGGGCACTTCCACTATAGCTAGAAAGCTGAAATTTCGTATACCAGTAGGTTTTGGTGGGCAATTAACTAGAAAAATCTGAAAACTGCCACTTTTCATTTGGGGGGACTACGATGCCCCTTCTCTGTATGAGGCACTTTCAGTATAGCTAGAAAGCTGAAATTTGGTGCACATGTGCTACCGATGAGAAAATAGTCAGATTAATCTAAAAACGGGCACTTTTCACCTGAAGGCATTAGGGTGCCCCTTATTCGTATGGAACACTTTCACTATAGCTACAATGCTGAAATTTGGCATACAGGCAGGTCTTGGTGAGAAAGTATTAAGAAATATATGAAAATCGACATATTTCATCTAGGGAGACTATTGTGCCCCTTATTTGTATGGGACACTTCCACTATAGGTAGAAAGCTGAAATTCAATACAAAGGTAGGTCTTGGTGGGAAAGTACTTAAAAAAATTTTGAAAATGAAAATGTTTCATCTAGGGTGGGCTACCGTGCGCCCTATTTGTATGGGGCACTTATTGTACAAATCAGAACTTAGAAAAAATAAGTAAGATACGCACAAAAACACAAATGTGAATATGTATAAGGCCATATTGCTATCCAAAAATTTCGTTCGTAAAAAGTATAGAGATTAAAAGAAGGACCAAGTTCTTGATAGGTACAATACCATCTCATTTCTAGGCAATCTATTAGCTTGACAATATTTTTTTTAACGTTCTAATATGGGAAAGAATTATTGGAAAAATGTTGCCAAGCTTACAAGTTGAATAGAAATGAGATGCTATTATACCTATCAAGAATTTGGTCCTTCTTTTGATCTCAGTACTTTTTACGAACGAAATTTTTGGATAGGAACTTGGCCTTAATTTCACATTTATGCTTTTGTGCAGATTTAACTAAACTTTCAAGGGACACGAAAAAATCATTTGAAATGAGAAGCACCTAAATATACCTATGTTTTGAAAAAGTGTTTTAAAAACTCTGTCTTTACCATCAGAACTTCTAGATCTTTGTGAATTCGCAAATTTATAACATACCAGGGAGTGGCCTTTAAATTTTTCTTAAATTGGATGCCGAGGTATTAACTGAATCCTATAGCAGCGACTTTGAACCAAAATAAGAAACAAGATTTAAATTTTAGAAATGATCCCATTTCTTATTTAGAAATTATATGATACGAATAAATAGTAGTAGTAGCTACAAAATATTTATTAACATGCTAATAACTTCATTTCAAAAGCCACCATTAATAAAATAAATGGAATTTCTATCAGACGACAAAAACAGCGCAAATTTTGTCCTTTTTATCAAAATATTTTTTCCTGCACGCGTATGTGTGCATGTGTTTTGTAAAAGCGTCAAATTATTAAAATCATGTCGATGACTAGAGAAAAATTATGCAAAAGGGTTGTAATTATATTTATGAACAGCCAAGAGTGGAATAAAATGGGAAAAATCCTTCAAAGGTTATAAAGTACGCGTTATTCATATAAAAGAGGAGAGGAAGTATAAAATGTTACATTCTAATTATTAAGTTTAGTGTCGTTTTTTTCTCTCTCTCTCACTCTATTTTCAGTTTTTGTAATGAAAATATTTAATATAAACCTGTATGTGGCATTTGTTGAAAGGAGCAAGTAAAACGTGTAACAACAATTCTGTAAAAGAAAGATTGTTTATTTTTTGATATGAATATATAACCTGGTATTTTAGGAAAATTTTTAAATTGTTTACGACATTTACAACGGTTTCATTTATTCATTTAGTTCGGTTTCCTTATTTTCACTGCCATGAATTTTCACATTCACATATACAACGTCACCGCGGAATTTCAATATGAGTTATTAACGTTTAAACATTTATTATGTAAATTTTTGTCTTAGACTCTTGCATTTATATTTTATTTAACATTTTCTCGCTTTGTATCTTTTTATGTGATAATAACATCATCCATCTATGCATCCATCAATCCATTGTATGTTTGAGGGCTGAGTTTTACTGTATCAGTTTATTTGTTTTTCTATTTGGTGAATTGTGTACTTTTTCATTAACCCCTTATTGCTTTTCTATCTATGACTGGAAGTGTATGTTAGTATTATTCGTATTTGATGAATAATAAGAATTGTAATCATAGAAATCTCTAGTTGAAAATCTTTATCAAATCTCAGGCATCATGTCATTTATTATTTTGCCTGAGAAGTTCTTTAATTTTAAGCAAACTCACGCCTCAATAATAGTATTAGAGTAAAAAAATATTGTTATATTTTGTGTTGCTAATAGAGCGTTTTTAGTAAAAAAAAGTATACTGCACTTTGGTTACTCCATATGTGACAATAATAATATTTACTTTGAATGGGAGTGGCACTGCCCATTTTTCTGCGTATAATACTTTATTTTCAACGGAGGTTAATGTGTATGCCAAGTTTCATAAGATTCGGTTAAGTAGAAGTAGTGGAAAAAGAACATTTACTTTGAGTGGACGTGGCAATACTTTAGCTGCATTTATGATTAGAATGCACTAAAAATTAATAAATATTTCTAAATCAACGCATTTTAGCACTGTTGTAAGGTTTTTTCATTTCGTGCAAGAGCATGACTCTATCTCCCATATATCCTTTTCACAGGAAAAAATAAATAAATTTTAGCTGAATTTATGACTACACCGAAAAAAGCTAAATTTAATTTTCTGTAAAGGAATTCAATGAAATAGTAAATATTTTGTCAAGGAACGGACCTACAAACAAATTTTGTAAATGTACAAAAAATATGTCAAAAATTTCATTGAAAAAAAAGTGTTTTTTGTCAGTGAACAAATTGCTTAAATCTATAAAACAATTTGTCTAAAAATATTTACAAACTGTAAACAAAACAATTTACTAAATCAAACAAAAAGATTTACTGGATTTTCTGAAAAATATTAAACAATATTTTTGTCCGAATTTATAAAACAATTAGTTTAAAAATACTAACAAATATTAAACAAAATAGTTTACTTAATCAAACAAAAATATTTACTGGATTTTTTGTAATATATTAAACAAAATTTTTGGCTATAACTTTCATTTAAAATAAGTGCTATGTTAAATAATCATTTAAGTCATGTTGAATTAACATGAAATTCATTTTACATACGATGGGTATTTATTTCGTGTATAGCTAAAATAAAGTTTGAAGCTGTTGTGGCTGCAGTGGACTATCATGCAAGTAGCACGAGTTCAAATCTTGGCTGGGGCAGCCAACTACAACACAAAGTTTTCTGATGTCTATGTTAATAGCCATCACTTAAGTAAAATAATTAATAAAATAGCTGCATAAAAGTCATGTTGATGTAACTATTATTCAACATAGTTCTTAGTGTTGTTTCAATATCAAAATCACGTTGTTTCAACTTTAAATAACTTTGATTCAACATGATTCTTCGTGTTGTTCAAATATCAAATTCACGTTGCTTCAACTAGAAATAACTTTGATTCAACATGATTTTTCGTATTATTTCAATACCCACTACATTTTGATTTAACTGTTCTGCAATATTGAATCAACATGAAATATAGTTAATTCAAAAGGATAAATGTTCTATCAAGATTATTGTAAATCCTGTTGAATTAACATGAAACTTCTAAGAAGCAAAATGACTACCCAAAAATGTTTAATTAACCTGGTTTTCGACGATTTTACATTGAATTTTTTTTCTGTGTGTACATTTCTGTAAATTTAATTCCACCATTTTGTGTTTTCATCATACAAAAAAGTTGTTAGTAAGTGATTTTCATCTTTCCTACAGTTGACAACACTTTACAGCCGCTTGGCAATGCCACACTATTTCCTTCCTTAATAAATTCCTGTTAAAAACAGAAGACAAAGTTACACGCTCACACAAACAAACATTTATTGTTTTAAATAATTTCCACAAGATACGAAGTAAAAGAAATGTGATGATGATGATGATGAACTTACAGGAGTGAATATTGTACAGGGTTAAAACTAATGTTTGTCTTAATCTTTGATTTGTTTTTCAAATGTAAACGACAGGAATTAATTTAGATAAATGATTTTTGAAGAGGTTTTCATACTTCTTTGGCAACACTTGTGTTTCTTGCGTGTGTCTGCCCGAATCAACATCAGTCAAGAAGAGTACAGAAGCGTTTAGGCATGCTATTAAAATCGTCTTACTTAAAAACATTCAATTCAATTCTAAACACTGTAGAAATCATTATAAATTGTTTTAAGCCAAAAAAACAAAAATAATTTCGTATTGAAATTTGATTTATTTGTTAATTTGTTTGTAATGAATTTTCTCAAACTCCAGTGCCAATTTCTCCCCTTCTCCTTCCTGATCCTGGGTTGTTAAAGTATTTTTGTAATTTTAAGTATTTAATTGGCTGCATTTCTCAGCCAATTTTTCTTTGTATTAAAGGTTGAAAAATAAATGATTTTGAATAGCAGAGAAGAGAGCACGCAAGTTGTTGAGTTGTGGCGAAATGTTTTCTTTTGCACTTCATTTCACTGGGTAATTTTCTTTTAAAATTTAATTTAATTTGTTAAATAAAGAAAAAAAAACAGCAACTGGTATTCTCTGGTATCTATGCTGCTTTATTTGTTTTACTTAAAATTTTAAAGTGGTTATAGAGGAATGGGGGAGAACCTTTAGCCTCTTAGCTGTTCTTTGAATTGTAAAAAAAGTTGTTTTAGCAAGAAACAATTGAATAATCATCATCATCATCTTTTTTGTAGTCTTTGAAGTATTTAATAAGTTTGAATTTATAATTAATTTCTAATTACTTTTCGAATTTACAAATAATTACTTTTTCATTAAGCTTTCGAATGATAGAGAGTTATTGAATATGTTTTATAATTACACTATGAAACAAGAAAAATACCATGGAGTTACACTATATTTTTTTTGTGTGTTATGGTCCTCTATTAACAAAAATGTTTTAAATTTTAAATTCTATGGATAAAATTTAAAAATTAAATTGTTTAAATCTAAATTGATTATTAGGCTAAGGTTCGTAACGTTATATTCAGAAAGAATTGGGCATGATTAATATTCCAAGGAACAAGGGAAAAATTAACATCAAATTAATTTTTCAACATACACAGCAGAACAGAGTAGCGCCAATTTCGGAAGCCGCTACACTTCCATCGTCAGTGCTCACGTGTATTTGCGTATCACCACTTCTAAGGTGGCTCTGTTGAATGTGATTTTAATTCTTATATATACAACTTTTTCGTGAAAATTTAATACGAGAAATAAATCACTCTCAAGCTGATATTAAAGTGCACTATCCCAGCGTTGCCATCGGTTTATTTTTCTTCATTCCCATTTTTCTAAGGCACTGCTTTTCATTAAACAAAGCTTACTTTATTTGTACTATATCTGGCTCTATGAATAGCGAATTTTTTTATAATTTTTTTAAAAATAAAAATTTTCCAATTTTGAATAAAAAAAAATATATTATTCGTCATTCGATCTGATTAATTCCGAAACCATTGAATATAAAAAAACAATGTTGGAAAGGCTTAAAGGTAATTTTATTTTAAGTTTTTTGGACAATCCTTTTTGAAGTTATGATAAAATCAGTGAAACAAAAATACCCAATTTTAGAAAAAAAAATTTTTTAAAAAGTTATTTATAGAATTGAAAATTTCTACTGTTTTCGTAGTTAATGAACTATAAAACATCAGAAAAATAAAGTTGTTGTTGCATAGTGTTATCAGAAGTTTGTGCTATAACAAAAAAAAATTAATTTATTAAAGAATATTTTGAGGAAATATACAAGATAATTGAGAAGCATCGAGGGCAATAATACTTAACAATTTGACCACACCAAAGTGGTTCAGAATATCTGGGAAATAAATCAGCCTAGTTTGATTGATAAACAATTTGAAACAGGCTAATTGAGAAGAAGTGTTTAATTTTAAGCTTTGAAGACAAGATTCCCACCGTAATTTCACTTATATCGAAGAGGCCTCAACCACATCGCAATGATTATGTATAGAACATTTTGAAAATCACTATAAAAGAAAGAAACAAGCAGACTTTCCTTCGAAAAAAATCTACATGAATATGAAAGGCCCAAATTATGTCGTGCTCTAAAAACTTTCTTACGATCTGGGAGGTTACTCTGTAATGTGATGCGAAAGGAAAACTCTTCGCATTTGTATGTTATTTACTTTGCAATGCGAAAGTATTTCTTTCGTTTCGAATTCCAGAGTAATTCCCCTGCACTAATTTGGCTGTCAAATAATTACTAGACTAACTTCACTTTACAAGATCATTGAACAAATAAAATCTGAAAATAAGAAACATTTCAATAAGCATAAAAACTGTATTATTTGTTGCACATTTTATTTTGGCAATAAAACAATTAATTTTCAAACAAATTCTCATCATTTAAAGGTTGGCCGGTCTGTTCAGTAATTTAAACATTTGGCTTGAATAATTTTGTAAAATTTTTCACATCACATAATACTTCAGAGATCAGTGACCTACAAAAATGAAAATAAAGTAAAAATTATAATTTTCATATTTATGAAAATAATTTGCACGCAAATTTGTCTCTGGCTAACAACAAACAATATGAATGAATATTTGAAAATAAATTCAAGTTCAAGTTCAAAAAAAAATTTTTAAAGATTTTAAGTTGATATGGATGCATAAATATTGTACTTAAATAATAAAAACTTATTGCGTTGTTGGAATTGTGAATGAAATACATATTTCTTAAGTTGTAGCAGAATTGTTTCAAAAACTATTTTAGTATTTGTTTAAAAAAGAAAATGTAAAAATTTACAAAAAGAGAAGTAAATCAATGTAGAGCATGAACCATCATAAATTTTTAGATTATGAATAAGTGCTTGAAAAAAATGTACGATCGTGCATAAGCACTCTCTTGTTACTTCTAATCTTGCAAGATCGAGGATGAAGAGCTACCCACAATTTCATTTCTAATTTCAATCTCCAGGAAAAACTGAATGAAAATAATACAGTATTCCACGGGTAATTACCTCATCAAAAATGTCAATATTTGTGGGTAATTATGCAGGGAAAGCATTTATACGAATACGCTTAACTACGTCATTGAGGTTGTTAAACGAATACGTTGAAATACTCAGTGATCACCTCGAGGTAATTAAGCCAATATGTATGTATATGTGTTGTCTTTATTCCAAATAATTAATACAAACACAAGCACAAATATAAAAGAAATGACATTAAAAAGTAATGGATTTTACGGTCTTAAATTTTATGTGGAACGCATACACACCCTGTCGGGAAGTCACTAGTCGACTACAAAAATAATCAACTTGTAGTTAACTTTTCTTAGACTAAATAAAAGCTAACTACAATGTAATCCAGAATGAAATCCAGAAAATTAATTCTCCAGTTGAGTACACAATCGGATTTTGTGAGAGCCAACAACTTTATTCTCAGCTATTTTGAAACTCATTTCTAGTTTATATTAACTTTTTGCTGTTATTATTCTAAATGGTACCTTAGCTGGGTGGTCAGCGGGTTGACTATAAAACGTGTGATATATAGTTGGAACCCCAGCAACATCTTTTTCCAATTATACTAACTACCAGGTGACTTAAGTAAAGTCAACTTTAAGCTAGTTGAAAAGTAGTGCAGAGTGGGACAATTGACTACCGCCTAGGACATCGCAATGTTATAATAGTTAGTTGTTTCCATGTGAAAGTAATCCAAGTGTCAGACAGAACTAGTTGCGAAATAGTTAGCTTAAAGTTAATTTAAAGCTACACAGAAAAAAATAAGTTTCGTTTTTGATAACAAAAATCCCGGTATTCAATAATTTTTTTTTCAAATTTCCTGTGATAAAGAATTCCCCTATATTGATAACAAAATTATTTCAAAATAAAAATATATATACAAATTAAAAAAATGTTGACATGGCTGGAATACGATCCCGGGCTTTCCGGACGTAAAGCATACACTCTCTAGCTGAGCCATATCCCATTTATTTTTTTATGGGATACAACTTGTTTTAAGTACTTATGTATAAAAAGAAAAGAAATAACTGGCATGGAAAAGAAATACTTACAACGAAATATTTTATTATGTTAAAGATAAATGTTATTGAAATTGATATTTTTTTAATAACATGGTTTTATTGAATATAATTCTTGTCTATTTTTTCTGTGTAACTACGTTTCCGACAAGACACATGCACAGAAAAAAATATCATCAAACTTCAACTAACAATTTCAATTGTTAATATGTAATTTAATTCCAAACATTTATTTTTGTTATTGATACGACAAACACAGAAATTTTGTTCAACAAACTGAACAAAATTTTTTGTTATGTATTGTAAAAAAATGCACAATCATCATTGTTGATATAACAAATGAATGCACACACGTAAATGAAACAAAACAAATCAAGAAATTTTTTTCAACAAACTGAACTGACCAAATTTTTTGTTATGTATTGTGAAAAAATTAACAATCACCATTGTTGATATAACAAATGAATGTACACACGTAGATGAAATAAAGCAAATTACGTTTTGTGTGTATTCATTACTTAATAACGAATTGCTCTGTAGCTGAGAGGTAAGAACGTTAGTCTATTAGTCCAGAGGTTGCCGGTTCGATTCCACCCAAAGACATTTAGTGTTTTTCGCAGACAAGCAAAACGTCGCTTCGGGATTGTGATTGTATAAAAAAATATTGTTAATACAACAAATTATGTTAGTTGAAATTTGTTCGGAAAATCAACAATTCACATTGTTGATATAACAATAATCTTAATTGAAATAAATTTGAAATCAACAAAAAAAAAGTTGTTAAAAAAATTTTACTGAGTTTCTTTAACTTACAATTTCATAATTGTATTTACAAAAATCGTTGTTGGTTCAGAATCAATTAATTATTTAATTTATATAACAAAAAAATTAATTGTATTTACAAAATTTTTTTCTGTGTACTTGTGATTAACATGTAAACTTGGTTGCATTACTTGCAGTGTTGTTGTCAAATAATACTGAGGCAATTAAACGAATAAGATTTAGGGGACATTTCATTTGAGGGTTTAATTTTAAAGGCAAATACCTAAATTGGGTAATTAACAGCATGGTAATTAAACGTGGACTTTTGTTTGAAAAATGGAAGAAAAAAGGTGGATTTTAAAGTGAAGGTAAATAAGCGTAAACGGCATTTAAGCGTGGGGTAATTAACCGTGGAATACTGTATACATCAATATATCAGTACCTCGTTGTACTCTTCATAATGTATTAATGACGTCACAACTAAAAGTAGCTGAAAAAGTATAGCACCGGTCGAAACATAATTAGAATTTGTAAAAATGAAGCTCAAAACGTGTTTGACAATATTAAACGTTCGTCCTGAAATGTTAACTAGAATGACATACCTCCGAGGTATTGATATTAGTAGTGCTCGGACTTTCATGCAACTAAAAATGGATTTTTTAGCGCATATGAAATGCATTTAAAAATGGAAAATGTAAGCGAAAATATATTTTTTAAGAGAAGTAACACAATCAGGCAATTAATGCCTACCAGCTAATTAATTAAAGTGTTACCTTCTTTGGGAAAGGGCTAGCGTAGAGAGAACAGGTGGTGAAGTGGGAGAGAGATTGAGAGATTAATTCATTTACAACCCTGATATTGCGCGCTTTTGTGTAGACCAGTGTTGCAAGCCCCTCTGGTGTCAAGTAGAGGCAGGGAGTTGCTTAAGCTGTGCAGCCATTTTATTAGTTATTTTACTTCCCCGACGGTTCTGCTACAATACCGTCGAAGGAGGGTGCTGTGAGGTGCATTAGGAGATGTTAGTATTAATCGCTGCCGGTACAGTCCAACAACAACCAACACAATAACACACCAATGTACATGAGAAAAATTCATGATGTTGGTGGCTTGCCTGAAACTAGTCTTGAACTCAAGACCTCAGGTTTTGTTGTCAAACGCGCTAGCTACTCAGCCAATAGCACCCTCATTATTATTGAAAGAAAAAAAAAAAAAATATATATATATATATATATATATATATATATATATATATATATATATATATATATATATATATATATATATATATATATATATATATATATATATATATATATATATATATATATATATATATATATATATATATATATATATATATATATATATATATATATATATATATATATATATATATATATATATATATATATATATATATATATATATATATGTATATATATATATATATATATATATATATATATATATATATATATATATATATATATATATATATATATATATATATATATATATATATATATATATATATATATATGTATATATATATATATATATATATATATATATATATATATATATATATATATATATATATATATATATATATATATATATATATATATATATATATATATATATATAACAAACATAATAATTGTTGTAATAAAACTTTAAAACTATTTCAAACAAAAATCAATAAAGTTTTAAAAAAAATCAACCTGTTCATTGTAGGCTGCAGTTTGTTAATCTAACCAATTTAAATTGTTAACTTGTTGTTAATGCAAATTGTTGTTGCAATTTTTATGAGTAAAACATTGTTATTTTTTGTGTTGCCGTTATTTAAAAAGATGACTTGGCTGAGATGGTAAGGCCGTCGGTTTATAAAGATGTGAAGAATTGTGGCAACTTAATAAAGCTACATTCACACATGCTGTTTGAACAAAATTTTTGTCCGGACAAATTTTTTATATATTGCCTAACGTTCTTTTCTTGAAAAAGACGTGAAACTATGTATCTATAAGACTTGGGTCCAACTCGTTCGAACTCGTTCAGCAGATTGTTTTAGACACAAACCTATGATTAGACTCATGTATTTTAAATGGGTTTGATCATAGGTTTGTGTCTACAACGAGCTGCTGAGCGAGTTCGAACAAGTTGGATCCAAGTCTAGTATATATAAAATAAATTTTATTCGGACAAAAATTTAGTTCGAACGCAATGGGTCAATTCGGCTTAGGCTGAACCCACACCAAGTGAGACAAACCCGTTTTTTGTGACTTATACGACAATTGATCATTGGTTCTTATGAGACAACCCATACCAAACAAAACAACCGCAATATTGTGTCTTTGACTTACTGCGCAAAAGCACTGGTTGCAGAAAATACATGTGGTTTGATACAACATACCCACACAGAGTAAGACAAAACTAGTAGACTTCAGTCCAACTCGTTCGAACTCGTTCAGCAGATCGTTCCAGACACAAACTTATGATTAAACCCATGTATTTTAAATGGGTTTGATCATAGGTTTTTGTCTAAAACGACCTGCTGAGCGAGTTCGAACGAGTTGGACCCAAGTCTAAGAACTAGACAAAAGTCTAAAAACTATAGACTTGGGTCCAACTCGTTCTAACTCGCTCAGCAGCTCGTTTTAGACACAAACCTATGATCATACCCATTTAAAATACATGGGTTAATCAACGGGTTGTGTCTAAAAAGATCTGCTGAACGAGTTCGAACGAATTGGACCCAAGTCTAGACAAAAGATACTGAAACGAGCCTCGTTGCACACAATTGCGTGCTTTATTATGCCGTAACCGATAACAATTAAGACAAGTAAAAAAAACGAAAAAATAAAAAAAACATAGTCGCATTGCTGTCTGATTACCAGTTGTCTTTTAAGACAAAAACTTGATAAGACGTATTTTTTTGGTGTGAATTAGCATCAAACAAGTGTATTTCACTTGAAAGACAAAAACGTTTTGTCTTTTGTTGGTGTTAGCTCAGCCTTAATTTCAAGAGCAAAAAATTTAATTTTTTTAAACAAACACACTTATTGCTTAAGCCTTGGCAAGAATCGAACCTGCAACCTCCCGGTTAATAATTTTAAGCACACTACATTTACAATTTCGTTGGTTGATTTTATTGAAGTGTATACAAATAATTTTTATATAATTAGGATACTCTGGGATAGGTTGTATATCCAAACTTAAGGTACTTGTCCTGTGTAAGATGCAATCTTTTTACCGCTTACGAATCGGGATAAGTACGTTAAAGACAATTGGTACAAAATTTACTCCAGGGATGTTTAAGATCTTTTATATTAAATTTATGACCGAAACTATAAAACTAAATTGATATTTTTTTTTATTCTGAATATAGCTCGATGTTGCAGATATGTTATTAGTTTTCCAAGAATCTTAAATAGAACCAAATAATATTATACAACAAAATCAAAATATTTTTAAAATAATAAGGTTCTAATGACTGATCCTGGTAAAGGGCACTGAAACATAATACACGTGTTTAGGTGTTTTGAAAGCTTACACCTTGGACTCATATAAGGGGAAGTTAAAGTGCAAAAGTGTAATTAGGATCAAAAAATATTTATTCCTGAGTTGACCCAATAAAAACATATATTGTATGTAATGAAATATTGCGTACAGCGAACAACTTCTGCTATCGATGTTATCATTTAACTGAATAGTTTGCCCATATTCTGAACAATTTTATAAACCAGTTTACGGCTTTGATACACTTTTTCAGAAATTTCTAGTTTTTGTCAGGCTTTTCCTTGACATTATTACGACAGGCTGCAAAAAATATTAGGAAAGTCTGAACATTTTCTGAAGTTTTGTTTGTAGTCTCTAGGACAAATTGCAATAGTTCTAGGAATTTCCTCAGACAAAGTGGTCCGCTTTTGTACCAATTACTTTTATGACTTTTGTACGTTGTCTGACCGACTTCAGAATAACTCTGGCCGAATTCGACAGAAAGTCGTTTATACAAAAACTTATTGACAGCCGAAACTCAAAACTAAAAACTGTCAGCTGTGGAACTAATTTTAACTGTTAAATAAACACACCTTCATCGAGCTATTAAGCTCTAATTTAAACAAATACGAATTTAATATTATAGTTTCGGTAGTAAATTTTAATACAAAAGATGTTTAACATTCGTGGTGGGTATTTTGCATCAATTTTCTTCAACGTACTTATTCTATGACTCGAGGAAATTCGAGTGGTAGAATATGTCCCCGATTCGGAAGCATTGAAAAGAGAGCACATCACTTAACTAGAACAAAAATGTTAACAAAATACTCACACTGTACAGCAGATTTTTTTCAAATCAGAAACATTTATTTAAACCACAGTAATTTGACTAATATTAGAAAAATCACCATAGTACGTACAAGTACTTTAAGTTTGGATCTGCGTATCTTAATTATGTAAAATGGCCGCCTCCAATGACAATGCCATGTACAAGTGACTGGTTTCACTTTTATAAAGTTCTAGAGCTCGAACCGGTTGCTAATCCTGGAGATCCAGTCACGTGACTTTCTTGTGACAGGATCTCTTCCCTCTAGGACTTATAACAGAAACTCTAGAATAAATTTTTAAAATAACTGTGATAGCAAATATTTTACTAAAAACAATTGAATGATATTTATAATGAATTCGGCAATAGTACTGTTAGTGAAGATAAATAATTAAAGTATTGTGTATTCTTATTGCTACTCTAAGAATACACAATTGTACTCTGCGAGTATAATTTATTTTTAAGCCATTTAAAGAGGCTATAGAAAATAAAAAATTTTTTAAAAAAAGTTAAGCCTAACAATATTATTACCTACACTGATAATATTATTGCAGTAACGGAATGTACTTTATTTAAGAAGTATTCCGTGCAGTCATTTTTAAATGAATAATCATTAAAATTTCAAGCAATCTTATTTTTAACAGATTCTAGGATTCCATAAAAAAACTAAATACACGTTAATACGGATTTTCGGTTGCTTTCAATATTGTCCGTTGTATATGTTATAAGTACCAAAAAATAACACACACACAAACACTGCAAATATTCTCTAAGTTAAATTAGCTGAAATTGTGACTACACATTTAAAATCAGTAGTGAAATGAATGTTAGGTTAGATTAGGAAGGGTACTGCTATACCGCACATCCACTCGGAGACCCAATTGGATCCATTGTGATTCCTTTCTATTTGTACCCGTTATGAAAAAAGCCTCCACTACCCAGAAAACAACCCTGTTATCTGCCATTAAGCCACCTTATTCCCATGATGGAGCCCCTGATATTTTCAAGTTTGCACTTCGCGATATCACTTATGCTCTCATGAAAACGTATGCCGAGCCACCTAAACCTGTGTCGTTGCAGCCTCGAGCAATGGCAGACAACATGCTCATAGGTTTATGGTTCCTCCTCATCCTCGCACATCCTACAAAAATCTGGATTGCCAATCTCCCAAATGCTTGTCCTCGCCCTAACCGAGCAATGACCAGTCAATGCGCCTATTAAAACCCCTATCACCTTCCTATTCATACACAGCAGTAGTTCGGATCTACCTAAGTCGAATTTTGGCCACATGGCCCTCGAGTCTCTACAATCCTCCCTACTCTCCCATGAACGCTTGGCCCTGCTCGACACCCAGTCACTGAGCTCCCTATAGTAATGATCTGTCACACAAATCCTCATCTAACGCTGGCCCTAATCTTGCCAGCTCATCACCAGTCTCATTTCCCTCAACATTGCAGTGGCCAGGAACCCAACATAGTCTGACACTATATTTGTCCATAAGCGAGTTGAGGGCTCTCCTGCAGTCAGTGTAATGGATAGTACGTCAAACTATCAATTTCAGCAAAGACCATGCGTATTTTTTTAATTTTTAATTTTAAATGGATAAAAATTAGAAGGTTTATGTTAACTTAACAAAAATATAAAATTAATAATATAATAATTAAATATACGAAATAATAAGCCTTTAACGTTTAACAATAAAGAAAAATCATTTATTTTTATGGAACTTGCAGTTGATTGTTTAACAGTAAAAATAGCAGAAATATGGTAAGCATATTTTATTTTTACGGAAGCTGTGATTAGTTCTTGTGGCAGTTAAATTGATCCAAACAAAGAAAGAATCATTAAGTTTTTGCGGTTTAAAGTCAGCTAAATTTTGAACATTTAAAATTTAATAAACTTTTTGTTAAATTTAAATGAAAAATACGTAAACCGGTTTTATTTATTTTATAACACAATTTCACTTAATTTTACGTACAGAATATTTTGAGTGTATTTCTATTATTATGTTAACAACAATTAATTTAATCTGCATTTAATTTTTTGCATTATATAAAATAATAAAGTTTTTATCAATTTGCTACGTAATAATTTTTTCTTAGAACCACAAGTTTATTAAAAAAATTTATTTATGAAAATATTATCATATTACAAATCTATACATATACACGCTGAAAAATTTCATATTAAATTTCATTTGAATATTAATATTACATTTCATATTAATTTCATATTAAATCGTCGAAAACAAAATTAATCTAAAATTTTTCGCCAGTAATTTTGCTTCAGAGCTCTTTCATGTTAAATCAACATGATTTTAGAATAACCCTCAAAGAATATTTTTTTCCTTTTATATGTTAATTAATATTTTCGACCTTAAAATTTTTATATATTTTTTTTCTTTAGGCTAAATGCTATGTGACACTGAAAAGAATAAATATTTACATTTTTCTTTTTGAAATAACTATATTTCATGTGAATTTATTATTCCAGTACAGTTAAATCAAATGTGAAGAATCATGTTGAATTAAAGTTATTTCCAGTTGAAAGAACGTGAAATAATACGCAGAATTATGTTGAATCAAAGTTATTTTAAGTTGCAACTATGTGAATTTGATATTGAAACAACACAAACAATCATGTTGAATCAAAGTTATTTTAAGTTGAAACAACATGAATTTAATGTAGCTCTTTTATTAATTATTTTACTTACGTGATATGAGTAGCCCACTTGCAAGGTCCGTTATATTAATAGAACGAAATTTTTAATAAAATGATTAAAACTTCAAACAACAAATAAAATGGCGGGTTTTTTTACATAGCGGAGTTTGCAAGTGAACTGACTATTTATACATCGTATAATGTTTCAAAGTACCTCAACAAAAACATTTAAAGCTAAAACGCAGATGTGTTAATAATATTGTATAGTTTTGTGAATCCAAATTCATTCGAAATAATCATATTAATAATTGTATAGTTTCTTTTATTATTATTATTATTTAAAGTGATGTTTATACAATCCAAACGATCAACTCGTCTACAAAATTCTTAGAGAAATTATTTTAAAAAATGAGATCTTCCATAAAAAGCATTTAAATATGTAATCATGGAAATCATAATCGAAACATCAAAAGCTTATCAATAACAAACACGATGAGAATTTCTCTCATTTTCTTTCAACTCGAAATTTTTAGTTTCGAATTGAATATTAAGTAATGAATTCTTATGAGCAGGGCAACCAAAAATATGATATATCATATTTTTTGCTGGATGTCTTACAAACATATAAGGTAGTTATTTATCCGTTTCAGAATTTTTTAAGAATTTTGGCATCGATTTGTTAAAGCATATTTGTGCATAGTTTGCCCGTAAGGGTATATTTTACTTTTAAGAGCATATTTTACTTTTAAGAGCATTTTTTGTAAAATTTTTTTCTTTACTATTACACGTTAAAAATAGCTAGAATTATTTTTAACGTGTAATTGAAAATTTTACAACCAGATGGCGTACAGCGTATCGACTACGGCGAACTGAATTCTCCTCTAACATAACCAAGGCGAACTCACATCAAATGATCCTGCAAGCGAATTTACTATGGTGAACTGAATTTGCCACTAAAGTAACTAAGGCGAATTTAAAACCATGTGGCGTTACTACGGCAACAAAGCAGATTCATAAGAGGTAGGCTCGCCTTGATTCGTTTTGGAAATAACCATTTTGTTTGTAAAAAAAGCACTGAAAAAAATGGCAATAAAGCATTTGACATCCAAACTAGATCAAAAATACAAGCGGAGAATATGAGCAAAAAAAATCACCTTATCGGTCGCGGCCACCTGCTATAATTCGCCGTGGCATCTGATGTACATCGAGGCGAATTGATGTACGTATGAATGTGAAGGCAAATACATGTGACCTCTACATATTAGGTGATTATTTTTATTATTTTCGCCGCTTGTATTTTTGATCTAGTTCGCATGTCAATGCTCTCTTGACATTTTTTCAGTACGTTTTTTGACACACAAGGAGGATATTTCGAAACCGCATTCAGGAGAGTCTACCTGTTATGAATTTGCCTTGTATGAATGCATGCTTTTTCTCAAGACGAATTCATACCAGGTGAGCGCACTAAAGGCACTGATTCACTATCCTACACGATCACACGATTCATTCACAGGAAAATTTTACAGAAGTCTGACAGACTTTAAAAAATCGCATCAAAATGGCGTTGTAGGTGCCACACTATTATACAATAAATTCAGTAAAGTGCGACTTTGGCACACGAAAGGGTTCCGTACGAATACACATATGTATAGCACTTTCCGGTTTTGCCCCTTTTTTCATTTCGGCAGTTTTATCGTTGCGCTTTTTTGTTTAGTTTTTTTTTATTTATTAAGTTTTTTTTCGTTGTTTTGGCGATTTTTTTGATTTTGGCGCTTTTTGTAATTGCACACGATAGGGTGTTTAAAACAAACCACCTTATTGATATGGCAGAATAGGATGAGGGATAATAGGGGCCAATCTATAATTAGGTTGTTGATTATAATTACTCAGAGGGAGAGTAATTACAATTAGGGATTATGAAATATAAAAGCAAAAACAGGCATTAGAGTGGGTTTCTTTTATTCTTGACAGGTAAGTATATGAGAGCCTCACCTCTCTGTAGGGTATCCAATGGAAACGACAAATGTATATTTTTCAATTGTAGCTTCTCTTATTTTATTTTGAGTACAATGATTCCAATGGGTAAGTGATTATTGACAATTGTAATTTTATATCCAAATTTTCTAATTTTAATATTTAAATAGATATAAGTTTAAATTCACAAATAATGGTAAGTAATACAAGTGTACTGCTCGATAGTTGAATAGAAAGTGAGTATTAATTTTCGATTAACAATTCAAGGGACGTCGGTTAAATTAACCGATTCACAAAAACGACAATAATACAGGGTTTACTATTAATTTTATATTTACGATATTACAATTAGTGCTGGTAAGTTCAGTAAATGTAATATTTTCCGTTAATGGAAGATGATTAAAACAAACAAATTCAAATAGTTACGTATTTTGATTATTGTCCAAAAGTAGTTTGGACAGTAATATTGGTTTTTTTCTTGCGATTTTTCGTTTTTTGCTATTTTTTTTTTTTGCCGATATTTTTAATTTTGGCATTTTTTGGTCTTGGCGTTCTAGCGATTTATTTTAGTTTTGGCGCTTTTTCAGCCTTGGCGCTTTATTCGGTCTTAGGGAAGAAATGTAGCAAACGTTATAGTTGTAATATGGAGTTCTAATGAAAAAACTAGAAAAAAAAGTTTTTGTTAAACTCTGTAACCATAAATAAAACTAATCATTCGACAATCGCAAAACTTTTTGATGATTCTATTAAAATCTTGGATGTTAACTTTAATAATGAATTGGTTTTACTTTTTGTAACAGACGCTGCTCCATACATGGTGAAAGCTGCCAAATCCATTAAAACATTTCACCCAAAAATGACACATATAACATGTTTAGCCCATGGTCTTCATAGAGTTTGTGAAACTATATATTATTAAATATATATTATTTAAATGTGAACAAAATAATTTCTAATGTTAAAAAGATTTTTCTAAAAGCACCATGCAGAATAGAAGTATTTAAAGATATGTATCCGGAACTTCCTCTCCCTCCTGAACCAATAACAACCCACATGGATTGAGGCTGTAAATTATTATGCTACCAACAACGAAAAAGTTTAGAAAATTTTATGTTGTTTGAAGGATGATGCTCAATCCACTAAAATTGCGAAAGAAGCAGAAACAAAAACAGATTTAGTTTTCATTGCATCGAATTATGGATTTATTGCTAACAATATCAAAATATTGCAAACTGTTGGTATTTCCCTAAATGAGCAAATAAAAATACTGAGCGACACCATCGTTGTCAGATATGGCGATTTCTCGCCAAACGTGGCGATTTTTCAACTTGTTTAGCGGCAAAATTTTTTACTTGGCGACATGGTGATTTTTCTGACGATATATAAATTTGTTGGCGATTTTTATGGTTATTTTTCAACAAAACTGAACTTAAAATTTTTTATAATTCAGGAAAATTACTTTGTTGAAAAAGTATAGTCGAAAATAAATCCCACCAAAACTTGTCTGGAAGAAATTAAAACAATGTGATTTTGAAGCTTTTTCATATTTAATTACAGTCGTTAATGGATTTCGAATTTGGATAAGAAAAATTGACATGAAATAGTTTTTGGCGATTTTATTTCTGCTTTTGACGATTTTCCGCTACATTTTTATACGAATATTTTATAAAAACTTATATTAAAAAAACTATTATGTAAAACCAAATTTACTATAAAATATGTATTAAGAAAAAATACATCAAGCAGATTGTGGCGACTTTTGGCGATTTTCAAAATCGATTTGGCGAAATAGGTCAGAAAAATTCTGACAACCCTGAACGACACAGTTAAAAAGATCGACAATGTGCCTGACTCCGATTCTAAGCATATTGTTCAAAATACAAAATATTTATAGTCAGCTCAATGGTTCTAAAGTGAGCCCAACTTCAGAATATAATGCGGGCGAAGTTTTGTCTTTTAAATATACTCCAATGAATTCAGCGGATGTAGAAAGAAGTTTCTCTGTTTATAAAACTATTTTTAGAAGCAACAGGCAGAACTTTCTTTTTGAGAGTTTAAGACAACACGTCGTAATTTATTGCAATTCCAACATGAATATTTCACAGACTTATACTTGTACAAATTTTCTTACTAAGAAAGTTTAGTTTATATTTTATCTTACATAAACTAGTATTATGGGCTATATGTTGTATTACACATGTAATGTTCCTAAATTAACAAGTTATATTAATGAATTCGATAACGTGTTTATTTTTTAATTTATTTTTCATTATCTTTTAAATAAAATTTTATAATTTTTAAGAAAAACAAAACTTTTTCAGAGCATATTTTTTAAATTTTAAGAGCATTTTTTCTGTTTTTTACAGCATTTTTTATGCGCATAAAATCCTTTTTTTAGAGCATATTTTTGGTTGCCCTGCTTATGAATAATTAATAAAATAAAAACAAATCTCGCATGTATGACTTTTTTTGTACACTATTAATATGGTGACAAAAAGAGAGAATGTAATTACCTTCTATTATTGTATCATGAGTAGTGAATAGTTGCATATATAAAGCTAAACATTTACTAATAAATGACTCAGTTTATACAAAAACGCTGAATGAAAACAATTGGAAAACTCAAGAAAAAAAAAATCTAAATTACTAAATAAGCTCTTGTACTCAACTAAATGAATCGTCCTTGCTTATATCATAAGGCCAATGAAGTGCAGAGATATGATGCGGAGCAAATCATTAAGGAGTACTCCCACAAAGTACAGTGGCGTTTGGATGGCTATGACACTTTATTGGATGTTGGTACCGGCTCTGGAGATGTTTTAATGGATTTCATTTATACCATAATGCCGCCAAAGTTTAAAAGAGTTGTGGGCTCGGATATTTCGCCTAAAATGGTTAATTACGCTAAAGATTTTTATAGTTCATATGAAAAATGTGATTTTAAAGTATTAGATATTGGCACAGAAAAGGATTTGCCAAAGGATATGAAAGAGCAATTTGATCATGTAACTTCGTTCTATTGCTTGCACTGGATACAAAATAAAAGGTGAATAAATAATAAGGAAAAAAACAAAACATTATTGCCAAAAGAAAATTTATATTTTATAGACAAGCGGTGCGAAATATTTTCAATCTCTTAAAAGCCGAAGGTGGCGATTGTCTTTTAGTTTTTTTGGCCTCCAATCCAATATATGATGTTTACAAGTCGCTAAGCAAATCTAAGAAATGGTCTTCTTACATGAAGGATGTTGATATGTTCATTAATCCTTTGCATTATTCAAGTAATCCGGATTTGGAGTTTTTTGCCATGCTAAAGGAGGGGCAGTTTTCAGATATTCAGTTAGAGCTTAAAAACAAAGTTTATGCATATGAAGGTGTAGAAAACTTTAAAGGTAGGAAGAAAGAAATATGTTCAATATATTATTTATGTATATGTTCACATGTTTTTATATTCTCTTTGATTTGAAAATTCTATCAGAAAATGTCAGGGCTATCAACCCATTTTTGGATCGCATACCGCTTTCTTTGCATGACAACTTTTTCGAGGATTTTATGGACATCGTTACCAATTTTAATTTACGACAAAATCATCCATCGAAAAAATCTGACTATGTTTTTAATTTGCCTTACAAATTAATTGTTGCCTATGCCCAGAAGTTACCGAATATGGCCCGGGGCTAAAAGGATGAGTATTTATTTTCCAAGTTATTCTTTGCGTATTGAAATGTTATTGAAATTTATATTTTAGCTGATAAATAAACTCTTTTTTATACCAAAGGAATGTTAGTAAAATAAAGTTTATTTTAAGCTCTAATTTTATGTAAAGTATAACTCTCATTGAGTTTGTCTAAGAAAATTTGGCAAAAAAATTGGTTTATAATTTTCCGAATAAAACATATATTAAATGCACTAACAGCACTACATTCGGCCAGAATCTTATATACTCTTTGCCTAAAAAAATTTTATTGGCAGCTTTTTTGCAATATCTGCTTTCAGGATTTGCTCAAATTTGTAGATAAAAAGTTATGGATTATGGGAAGGGCAATAAGGCTGAAAAATGCAGAAGGGTTAACTAAATTTGATTCAATCCCAATATAAGATTGTGCCAGTCATCCCCTAGAATAAAAGATAGAGTCAATAAAGTTGCTAAAACAGGCAAAAAAATTTGTCTACGCTCAAAAAAAGCGCCGATTTCATCATGTCGCATATCCTTCTTTATATTATACTTCGAACTCCTGATCAAATAGTAATTTTGTAATTGAATTTGTATGTAATCGCAACTACACACAAAAGAATTGACAAGAAATATGTTCAATAAAACCATGCTATTGAAAAAAGTATGAATTTCTATAGCATTTGTCATTAACTCAAAACAACATTTCGTTGTATGTATTTCTTTCCCATGCCGGTTATTTCTTTTCATACATAAGTACTTAAAATAAGTTTTATCTTATAAAAAAAATAACTGGGATATGGCTCAGCTGCAGAGAGCATGCTTTGCGTCCACGAAGCCCGGGTTCGTATCTCAACCATGTCAAAATTTTTTTTATTTATATATTTTTTTATTTTGAAATAATTTTGTTAACAATATAGCGGAAATCTTTATCACAAGAAATTGAAAAAAAAATATTGAATACTGGGATTTTTGTTATCAAAAACGAAACTTATTTTTTGTGTGTATGCAATAGCTGATACAGGAGTGAGGAAAATTAGGACATTATATTTGTATATAGGTATAAAGAGAATACAGCACTTTTATGTAAAATGCGAGGAATATGTTTGTGGACAATTTTAACTAGGGAACCATCCGATACCGATATATTGGCATTATTTCGGACTTGCCGATATATTAGTAGCGGCGATATTTTTTTTTTTGCTGACAGTGGTACTTTTTAAGCTTATTTCATTAATAGGCGCTAACAGTAGTCGGTTTTTTTTTAATGCTTATTTTTTTGACAGAACATACAACTGAAAAATGGATAATGTTGGAAGACGTGCAGAAAATTGGACGTTACTTCGAAAAGGCTACAAAGTCAAGCTATTGCTTCGTTGTCCTTTAGTTAACAATTTAAAAAAAATTTAGAAAATATGACAAATCCACGATTAAGAATGTATAATATATCGGAGTCGCAAAATTTTGTGCAGACTTTTTTGGTATTGGTTCTTAATGAAAGATTTGATGGCTTTGGAGAATAATGATATAATTGTGTATGCAAAATGCTTGGTCCTCGATAAAAACACAGAAAAAATTCATAAATGGTTTTAATTACCAAAATTATTCAAACAATCAAAAAATTCTTTAAATTTTGCAGCTATCACTAAAATTATGATACGAATTATCAGAATTGCAAACATTGAAACAGAGGAACTTCTTTCTCTAATTACAGGATTTTTTTTTATTAAGAAAATAATTAAACAAGGGTTTAATTATGGGCACTCCAGGATTTTGCAACAGCAACAAGGAATCGGCGGCATGAAATAAGGCCCAATGAAATACGGCCTAATTATTTCGGCCTTCTTTAATTTTTCTGCGCTTTATTTCATTTTGAAATTGGATGTTATTTCATAATGAAATAAGACCCAAAAGAAGAAAGTGCAAAAAATAATAATTAATTGGACTTTATTTTATATAAAATAATTGTTAGCCTTATATAATTTTATTTGGGCTTTGTTTCTTTTTCTTAAAAACTAAATATGTATTCATTTTGAAAAATTTTCTAAAAAATAATATAGTAACACAAATCACCTCCATGCAGTAAGTTTTTAATAAGGAGCACCATTTTTGGAAATTTATCAAAAATTTTAAGAGTCAAGAGTTCCGGCATAGCCGGCCGTCGCCCGGGATTGAAGATTTTCTCCTCTATGTAGTTATTTCGAAAAGTGGCTTCGCTGAGTAAAGATTTTCTGCATAGCCGGCCTTCATCCGGTCTTACCGATTTTCTCCTCTAGGTATGTCGAAGAGTGGCTTCGCTGAGTAAAGATGTTCTGCATAGCCGGCCTTTGGCCGGGCTTACCGATTTTCTCCTTTGGGTATGTTGAAAAGTAGCTTCGCTGAGTAAAGATCTTTCTGCATTGCCGGCATCCGGCCGATCTTAAATATTATCTCTTCTGGGTATATCGAATAATGGCTTCGCTGAGTAAAGATTTCCTGGCTAGCTGAATGAAGTGTTTTTTCCTCGGACTGGAGTGAAAAATTTTTGCATTACATATATGCTAAATTCAGGCCAGGCCAGTCTCTCGACCTAGCCTAGGAATTCTTAAAGTCCAGCCGATGACCATCAATGCAAAAAACTTTTTACTCAGTGAAGGCACTATTGGACGTACCCAGATGGAAAAACTCTTTATGGCCGTTTCAGACTATAAAACAAGTATTAATACTTGTAAGGAAAATCAAGACCTGACATGATAAATTGTTATTGTTTTTTGAACATTTTCAAACAACAATTAGATTAAGGAGGCATATTCTTCAAAAGTATTAATACTTTTATTGCAATGCAGAAGCCATTTTTCCACATACCAAGAGTAGAAAATCTTTAAAGCCAGCCAGAGTCCGGCTACGCAGTTAACCAATACTCAGCGAACCCCAGAGGAAAAAACCCTTAAGTCCGGCCGTAGGCCGGTTATGCAAGAAATATTTACTCAGTGAAGCCACTGTTTGATATATCCAGAGGAAAAATTATTTTAGGCGTTTTTGTTTCGATCGATTTTTCATGCAGCCGAAAACTTCAGAAGAACATAAAAAATTGTTACCAGCTTGTAATACATTTTGGGTGTTATTTAATTTTTTTGCGAGTTATTACATTGCGCTTTATTTCATAATTTCCTTTGAAATTTTTTTTTATGAAATAAAGCCCAAGAATTGGGCTTTATTATTTTTTTTCATTGGGCGTTATTTCATTTTATTTGGGCTTTATTTCATTGGGCCTTAGTTCATTTTCTTAATTGGGCCTTATTTCATGCCGCCCAAGGAAACCACAACAATATTGACTATTGCACACCGAAGCCTTACTTTGATGGGATATTTCTCTCACTAGTTCCCAGCAGGAAACAGTATTTTTCATCGCTTAGCCCTGATGGAGCGATCAAAGTTTTCACGGATGGATCCTTAAGGGGTAACAGAAATGGCGGAGGTTCCTGTGTGGAAAACTTCAATGTAAGAGTTCTATTCAGGCTTCAGGATGGCTTGAGCGTCTGGCAAGCAGAAATCTCCGCTATCACTAGGGCGGCAAGATGGCTTAGGTACTATAGGATATCGAAAGATATCTATATATTTACTGACAACAAAGCGGCCATAAATGATGTATACACTACTTCCTTGGAGATTGTCGAATGCTGGATATCTCTAAATGAGATAGCGAGTCATTCGAGAGTAGTACTTGGTTGGGTTCCGGAACACTCGGATTTCCCCGTAGACAATAATGCGGACGGAATTGCCAAACAGGGTGTGACATTGAGCAACTCAATGATCTGCCACTTCGTTGGCATGCCTCTATAGCACTGTAAACTGCTGATACAGCTTGAATCATACAGGCTGGCACAACACAGGTGGGAACGCGAAGGCAGCTGGCGCGTGGCCAAGTCAAAGTGTCCCCACTATGACCTCAACAGGACACATGATCTGGTCAGGCTCGGTAAAGGTCGAACGAAATTATTAGTCACAGTGCTCACAGAGCACTGGAATATTGGGAACCATGCCAGAAGGATGGGTCTATATTGCAACAACCTTTGCAGGAGTTGTAATGATGAAGAAGAGAAGGAAACGCTTCTTCATTTTCTATGTCAATGTCCTGCTCTAGCCAGCTTAAGGACAAGAGCATTGCTTGCTAACCTATTTCCAGACATAGATAGTCTGGCAAGTGTATGGCTAGTCAGGCTATCCTTGTACTTAGTTCAATCGGGATGGTTTGACTCGACGCCACGACAATTGTAATTAACGATTAATTACTCCCTGTCTTCTCTGGAGTATCACAAAGGGACCGAATTAATCGAATTAGCGGACCCTAGTGTGTCACTTCTTGTGTCGTGACAGCCCTCGGAACCTAACTTACCCTAATTTTTCAAATCACGAACATATTTCCAAACACTGATTCAGTAAAAATAATAACAACATAACCTCTCTCACTAGTTTTTCCAATTCTTTTTTTTTTTTTTTTGTAAATAGTTTTGTTGATTATGGGGTCTTAGCTACCTTTTTTATTTATGTTTCAAGCCCAAATCGTATTAAATAGAGAAATGATCCACCTTAATTTCCCTGAGCACGGCCGGTATTCAAGGTAGCACTCTCTATTTCACGTGACCCTTTGATGGTTGGTTCGTTACAATACATACAGATGAAGCTAATAAAAGCGTAATAAAAAATACGTAAACTATTCGCTTAAATGTATTACTTGCGAGAATTTCTGTAATATTACAAATAATATATTAATTCCAAATAATTCAATTAAGTACACACAGAAAAAAGAAAGGAATGTAAAATCCACATGCCGCAATTTTGATTGCAAATCATATTAAATTTACAAGAAATAATTTTTGTTTGAGTGTGTTAGTGTTTACTTGCTTTGTTCATTGCTACAATCCACTGTTCAGCTTAGTTGTGTGACTTGTTGTTGTTTATTCTTACATGTGTCGTCTATGTATACGACAAAAAACGAATTACCAGCGAATATTTACTGCTGCTGGTTTAAAATTACCATTGTTTCATATTAATTTTAAACGGAAAATTATTAATCTAACATTAAATCACCGTTAAAATAATTTTGTTATAAACGTTAAGTTTCATTTTCAATCGACATGACTATAACTTTAATTTCAAATAAGTTTTATGTTAAATAATCATTTAAATCATGTTGAATTAAAATGAAATGCATTTTACATACGATGGTATTTATTTAGTGTATAAGTAAAGAAAGTTTGAAGCTGTTGTGGGTGCAGTGGTTAGCGCGTGGACTATCATGCAGGTGGCACTAGTTAAAATCTTGGCTGGGGCAGTCAGCTACAGCGAAAAGTTTTCTGGTGACTATCACGTAAGTAAAATAATTAATAAAGTAGCTACATTAAAGTCATGTTGTTTCAGCTTGATGTAACTTTAATTCAACATGATTCTTCGTGTTGTTCCAATATCAAATTCACGTTGTTTCAACTTGAATTAACTTTGATTCAACATGATTCTTCGTGTTGCTCCAATATCAAATTCACGTTGTTTCATCTCGAAATTACTTTGATTCAATATGATTTTTCGTATTATTTCAGTATCAACTTCATTTTGATTTAACTGTACTGGAATAATAAATCAACATGAAATATAGTTAATTCAAAAGGAAAAATTTTCTTTCAAGACTATTGTAAATCATGTTGATTTAACATGAAACACCTATGCAGCAAAATCACTACCGAAAAATTTTAAGTTAACCTGGTTTTCGTCGATTTTACATGGAAATTTTTCTGTGTGTTGTTACTTTGCCATATTGCATATAACTACTATCTTATACATAATGTCAAACTCTAAACAAACTTTCGAAAAAATTTGTTCATGACAACTACCTCGAAGTTCAATATAATACAAGATTAAAGGCAGTAATAAATTGAATAAAATTATCAGCATAGAAGCAATACTTAGAACTTATTCTATCCAATTGGTTATTAGTATTTCAGCATCTAATCGGAAAATCGTAGAAAAAACTTATAATAAATAAAACAAGGTGATTTGATAAGCTGGGAACTCATTCAACTTCATTTATGTTAATATATTATTGTTTACAAATTGTTTAAACATAAATTAAATTACAAAAATATTGCAAAAATTACACTTATCAACATTATAAAAATATTATACAAGATACGATACATCAGAAAAATATTACTTTCTTTTATATATTGCCAATTTTTCGTTCTCTTTCTTGATGTTCGCTACACACATTAGGAATAATTGTGGGGCTTAAAAGCAAAGGGGTACAAGTACAAGAAATAAAATGCTGAGCAATTAAGCTTCAAAGTTTGTTGCTCCTCCCATGCATTTCACACATAATATTTTGAGGTCATCATACAGGTCTCAATTTTTGTAGAGTGATAGACATTGGCATTAAGTGTTGATTTCTGCATATAACGCAATTTTTATAGCTTTGGCGCTTGTACCCCTTTTCCTTTTTACACCCTCAATTATCAACAGCTTAAACGTTAGCATCATGTTTGAAAAGTCTAAACATTAACATCATGTTTGAAGATTTTCAAACATTGGCACTAGCGCCCAACAAGGTGCAGCCATATATAGTAGCTAACCCACAGCAAATAAATATATTTGAAGCATAAATTCTTGAGAATATCTCGAATAAATTTATAAATTTTGTGTATAATTATATGTCCATTTTTTTGTTGACCAGTGTGTTTAATTGCATATAAAGCTGCGAATTGATAATTGTTAGTTTAGTTTCTTTAAAGAGTTCTAAAACAAAACAATAAAAAACAACTTCAAAATTGCCTAATGAAATGTACCAACCAAGTTTGTATCAAAGAGCCAATAATGTACAGAGGCACGATGCTGAGGAGGTGATTAAGGCGTATTCAGACAAACTACAGTGGCGCTTGGATGGCCATGATGCTTTATTGGATGTTGGTTCTGGCTGTGGGGATGTTGTAATGGATTTCCTTTATACCATCATGCCAAAAAGATTTGAGAGAATAGTGATGTCAGATATTTCTCCTAAAATGATAAATTATGCTAAAGATTTTTATAACTCGTATGACAAATGTGATTTTAAAGTATTGGATATTGCCACAGAAAAGGATTTTCCAAAGGAGCTAAAAGAACAATTCGATCATGTTACTTCGTTCTATTGCCTGCATTGGATAGTAAATAAAAGGTGAATTTATTAACATTTTTAAAACGAAAACAAATAGTTTAATACTGTATTTTGTAGGCAAGCTGTGCGAAATATGTTTAATCTTTTAAGAGCCGAAGGTGGAGATTGTTTGCTAATGTTTTTGGCCTCAAGTCCAATATATGATGCTTACGAGTTGCTTGGCCAGTCTAATGAGTGGTCTTCTTACATGAAAGATGTTGATCGATATACAATTCCTTTACACTATTCAACTGATCCGAGATTGGAATTTTCTACCCAGTTAAAGGAGGAGGGATTTTCGGATATACAAATAGAGATGAAACATAAAGTTTATGTCTATGAAGGCTTGGAAAACTTTAGAGGTGTGCTATTAATAATTCAATATGTCTGTAACAAAGAGAAAAAACTGCTTAAGTTGACTTAAGCGACTTAAATTTTGTTATCATTAAATTGAATATGTTAGATGCTGAAAGGTAGAATGCAATATTTCCAACTAATATGTTATATTAAGGTACTCTACTATAAATGACAAAATCAGATATAAGCAGTTTTTCCTTATACTTACAGACTTACTAATACCGTCTTTAAATTCTTTTAGACAATTTCAAGGCCATTAATCCATTTTTGAATCGAATACCACTATCTTTGCATGACAGATATATGGATGATATAATAGAGGCCGTTAGCAGTTTGGGCTTAAGGCAAAAGCATCCTTCAAAAGAATCAGACTATATATTTAATATACCTTACAAATTAATTGTTGCCTATGCCAAGAAATTTCCCAATTAAGCCACAGGATAATTGCATCAAATGTATTATAAATAACTAAAATTATTTTAAAAATAAATTAAATTAAATAGTTTTTAATGGAAAAGATTTATATAGCCTATACATTGTTTAAAAAATAGGACCCCGAGGGGAGGTAGGGGGATATTTCATCTTCTTTGAAACTATCTATCCGTTTTTGATGAATGTCAAAACATAGACAGATCTGAGTCTAAAAGAACACATATATGATGAAATTCAAAACTTGGATAGATCTGGGTCTAAAAAAAGACATAGGCTGTAAATTTTTCCAAAAATAGGACCACGAGGGTAGGTAGGGGGAAATTTCGTCCTCTTTGAAACTATCTATCTGATTTTGATGAAATTCAAAATATAGATAGATCTGAGTCTGACATAAGACATAGGCTATAAACTGTTTTTTAAAAAATAGGACTACGAGAGGATGTAGGGGGAAATTTCTTCCTCCTGGGAACTATCTATCCGATTTTGATAATATTTAAAACATAGATAGAAAAGCACATATGGTATACATTAGAGGGCTGCAAGGTGTATTTAAATGTATTCGTAGAATGTACTCGTATGAATCTCTTGTGTCCACAGATGAATGTTCTTATGTATATACTTATGTATACATGCATGTATATGTGTGTACATAAATAGCCACGACGAAATATACATATATAGATACATATATACACACATATATAAGAAAAAACTTACATGCATACACACACAAACATACATACGAGTACTTTCGAGTAATTTCGTGCAGCCCTCTAGTATACATGTTTTCAAAAATAGGAGCATGAAATTCAAAGCATAGATATATCTGATTTTAAAAAAGGCATATGCTTTACTTTTTTTCAAAAATAGGACAACGAGGTGAGGTAGGGGGATATATCGTCCTCTTTGAAACTGTTTATCCGATTTCGATGAAATTCTAAGCATAGATAGAGCCGAACCTAAAAGAAGAAATAGGCTATAAATTTTCTCAAAAATAGGACAACCAGGGATGGTAGAGAAAATTTCTTTCTTTTTGAAACTATAAATCTTTAAAAAAAAATAGAACCCCAAGGGGAGCTAGGGGCAAATTTCTTCCTCTTTGAAACTATCTATCCGATTTTGATACAATTCAAAACTTAGATAGATTTGAACCTAGAAAAGCATATAGGCCATACATTATTTATTCTTAAATAGGAGCATGAGGAGTGGTAGGGGGCAATTTCTGCCTCTTCGAAACTATCTGACTGATTTTGATGAAATTCAAAACATAGATAGATCGGAGCCTAAAAGATGAAATGGCTATAATTTTTTTAAATAGGACCACGAGGCTAGGTAGGAAGAAATTTCATCTTCTTTGGCATTAACATTATTGAACCTATCACGCTCCTAAAACAGACATGCATACTTACTTGCCACGTTTGAAAGAGAATTTGTCATCTCGACATAAATAATTCCCACCGTTCAGAGATAATGAAAATACAATTTCTAAAGTAAGTGAAACGTAAGGAAATACGTTCCTATCCGGTGTCCTTTTTTCATTTTGGTAATTTTTTTCTTTTGTTTGGGCGATTTTTCTTTTTTTCCAATTTTTTTTTTTTGTTTTTTTTTTTCAATTTTTTAGTTTTGCGAATTTTTTGGTTTTAGCTTTTTTTTTATTTAACGTTTTTCGAGTTTTAACGATAGTTTTAGTTTTAGTGATTTATTTTTGGTTTGGGGATTATTTTAGTTTTAGGTATTTTTTGGCACTGTTTTCGTTTTGCCGATTTTTTCGGTTTTTTGTCTATTGTCGCTTTTTAGCTTTTTTCGTTTTGATTATTTGTTCTCATTTTAATTTATAATTTAATTTAATTTATTTATTTCGCCATAAGAACATTAAGAATATAATTCTTTTATAGTTCAATAACATATTATATAAAAAGAAACAATATCATAAACGGTATATTTTTTAATAAAAAAAAATAATAATAATTCTAAGACTAGAACGAAGGTCCTAAATCAAAGTGCCGAGCGCCGCATCGGTAGCATGGCACGTGTCCACCGTAAAAGCAAACTAAGTTTACTTAGAATGCACCACAGACACGCGCTCCGACTCCAACACGATGTCAAGCGCCATGATCCAGGTTGGGCTGTAATTGTTACAAATCATATACACCCACTGCACACGATCACACAAGTTGCACAAGAATGCATGCCGGAGCTAATGATGTTTGGTTTTTTTTCGTTTTGTGACGATATTTTTAGATTCAGCGACTTTTTAAGTTTTAGTGCTCTTTTCGTTTTGACGACTTTTTGGGGTTTTTGGCTTTTTTTAGTTTTTTGGCGATCTTTTTAGTTTTGATGAGTGTGATTATGGTGATATTTTGCGTTTTAGAGATTTTTCTTTTGGTAATTCTTTCCTTAAGCGCTTTTTCATTTTGCCGATTTTTCGCTTTGACATTTTTAGTTTTGTAATTTTTTAGTTTAGCGTTTTTTTTTAATTCCAAGAATTCGTTTTAAATATCAGTGTTAATTGGTGTAGTTTGTACAATAGACTAACTACACCAATTAACACTTCGAAAACTTGATGTGTCTGTATATAAGTGTCTTTATTAGGGATGGGATATATAGTCGATATTGACAGTATCAAATTCAATATTTTTTAGCTTTGGTTTTGTTTTTTATAAAAATGTCGACAAAATATTCATCAAGTGAAATACTAGTATTAAGGTACGTTCACACTTGGCAAATATTTGTCCAAAAAAACGTAACCACTACTTCTGCTAAGGGTTAGTGTGATTTAACTTGGTTTTTATATAACAAAATAAATTTAATTATATAATATTATTTTTAATAAATACGAACCTATATTTAAAAAATATTGGAACTAAAGGAATTTTTAGGTTATCTGTTGGTCACGTTTTTTTCGGCAAATATTTGCCAAGTGTGACAACAAAACCTTTTGTTTAGTTTATAAAATTTTGCGTATTAAAAAATTATATATCTTTGAGTATAATTTTATTGATGTACGTTCCATGAAATATTTGTAAATCAGTAAATATTAGGGTATTCATTCGGTTAACCATAAATCGGTATGATGCCAGAGAGGGGAAAGTGACTTAATCGAGAGTGTTCTTAGCTACGTTTGAAGAAAATCGGTCCAGCCATTTAGAAGATATCACATCTTTTCTAGATGCATTCTAGCTCCAAAACGGGTCAATCGATTTTAATTTAGTAAGTTTTGTTTGAAATGTGACTATTTCTTCAAAGGTTTTTTTAAATTTTTAATTTAATGTTATTTTATGTTTTTTTGTATTATCAAACTAAAAAAGCAAAAAAAAATTAAAAAATTAGAATCTTGTTTTCGTGCTTTAAAATTCACTTGATCGAATTGATGTTTAATAATATTTCAGCATCTTATCACTAAAATGGTAAAAGAAAGCAATATTCGTTATTTTTTTTAACAATGCATCACGACATTGTGATGTATTTAATACGATTTGAATAGATACTAGGGTATTCAATTAACCAGACGTTTACTTTAATCGATTAATCGCTCGATTATTTAATCGAGGTTTTAGCTTAATCGGTTAACTTCGGTATTAATCGTTTAACCGATTAAGAAAGTTTTTTCTTAAATCAAGTAATTTCAACAACCAAAAATGCATAAACTATTTATTATTTTGAGGTTATTAGTAAAAAAACAACATAACAAGCATGACAATTCTTGAACTTAATCAAGCAAAAAATATTAATAAATATGTATGTATTAATTAAAACATTAACAAGTTTGTGAGATCATTTTATTACCCAGTAAAAACTTTGCTTTCTGGTAGGCAAAAAAGTATATGAGGATTTAAGTCGTAACTATTTACATTTTGACTCGATAACTCACTATTTTTGTTTGAGAAGTCCAAAAAATAAGGGGTACCCCTTACAAATGCATATACATTGTCACAGCAATTAACTAGTTATTATTTGGCTTACTTGAAGCTTAAAAATAAGTAGTCAAATAAACAAATTAAAATAAAAAAATAATTTTATACACTTTGTTTTATTTAAATTTTTTCAATATTATTTGAGTTTTTTCTTTTAATTTTTTTTACCCAGCTTGGATAAGAACTTGTGCTCGTTCAGATATGAAGACAAGAACTTTAACGACTCATCTATTATTTACTTATAAGTTTAAGCGACAAAAATTAGTTTTCATATACAAATACATATTGATTTAAAAAGTGGTTGTCTACTTATTTTATTAACAAATAGCAACAAATTGTAACTACTTTGAGATATTAAGAAAAATACGTACTAATTTTATTAAAAACTAAGTAACAGTTATAATTTGAAGCATAGTAATAAGATATATAAATACCACTCATTACTTTGTAACCCATTAATAAAGTACTACCGATTACAAAAATTACAAAAGTTTTTGGTGGGTAGTTGTTTCAATAGTTTGAGCAGATCTTCTAAAAAATCTTTCAGACAAATAATTTGATTTAAATGTTGAGGATTTAAGCGATTCTTTTCTTTAGTTTTGATAAAACTTGCTTTGAAAAAACTCTTCCGCTTATCGTAGATCTTGAAGAAATTGGAAGCAATCCATAATACAGAATATCTAATTTCTCAGTCCTTTTCCTGGATTTCTCTAAACATATAAAATCTTCCAATATGCCCTGTTTTAATTTTTTCAACTTCTTAACACTTCTTTCTAATTGTTTCGAGTAATTCTGTTAAAAGATTTCTTGTATTATTATTTATCGATAGTTTATTCTGTTATAAGGTGATCATCTGACTCATACTCAGCACCGAACATTCTACAAAAAATTTTATTTTCGAATTTCTTAGTTTCCATTTTTGTACTGTATTTTAAAACACTGTTGTTACTAGAAGGATATACTCCACAGTAGAGGTATAAATTAATTGAATTCGCTTCTCATTAAATTTAATTTTTAATTAAATCGTTGGCAATAGTATTATTGGCTTTTATTAAACAAAAACTTAATACTTTTCCCTCAAGTTCAACTAGAGTAGCAGAGTCTTTACTAAGCTATTTTATAGCCACATCCAAAGGTTTGAAAGTTTTACTTAAGTTAAGATCACTGAACACACTTATTTGTTTGTATCGAAAAATAATTTCTAAACACCTACCTTTTGTATATGAGACGAAACAAATAATTAAACACACGAAAAAATATGTTATAATACAACACAAAAAATAAAAATTTTGTTACGTCGGTTAATCGGTTAATCGACTGAAATTAAACGCTTTAATCTTTAATCAAAAATAGCCAATTTTGAATTAACCGATCAGTTACTCGGGTAGTAATTAACCGGTTGACCGGTTAACATTTAACCAAATGAATACCCTAATAGATACAAAATACTAAATCTTTGATAAGAAACTATTCAGTTTCTGTCAACAGTTTGAAAAGGAAAGGCGTTTTAAACAAATTTTGAAAATTAATCAACAAAATAAGCAATCAGTGTTTATATCAGACAGCCATCAATCAATAGGTCATCGGAAACGTATTATTAAGGCTAAAACTAACACATGCTGGATGTGGAGCTGCCAGGGCGCTTTCAAGAGGGCTGGTGAATATTTCCTTTGCACCAGATCGGTTATCGTCAGAGTGGACAACGTACTGTTGAGGTCCGCAAGACGCATCAATATCCCATTACTGCCTCTTACTTTTGAGACAAAAGCTTAGTTGGATAAAAAAAAACCAAATACTATTAGAAAATCTACCACGTTAATTGTAGTGCATTTTAAAATATTATTCAAATGGAACTTTAAGTATACAAAACTAAATAAATAAACAAAACGTTAAAAAGGCAACACTAACCCAACATTGCAGGAAAATAAATCTATAATTTAACAAAATCCTCATGCTCTTATTACACACTCACTTTGTTGTATATCTATCGTAAATGAAGGGATATCGTTTATAGCTTGGAAACAAAGTGATTTTTAATGGATTCACACATACTCACTTCTACGGCTACGAACTTTTCAAGAATGTGTACTTATATAAAATTACTTGTAGACTACACAGTTAATTTAAGCAAGGGTTTGCCATATAAAGCACATTATTCGTGGAGCGGACAACTGAAAAATAATTTTTTTTTTTTTTTTGTGAAAATCCTTGATAAAAAATGTTCCCTGTGGTCTTGTACATAAAAAAAATTAACACATCTTATATCTTCAACGTAAGGCTTGCAAGATTTTCTATGAAAAGTACAAATTGTGCATAAGCACATCTTAAGTTTTCAATGATTTCTAGCGTCCGAGTGAAGTCTGGAGCTTGGGTCTCTTTAAAGACGAATTTTATGGCGAATACTTTTGTAGAACCTTTAAGACCCCTATATCGCCGCTGAAGGGGAGTTTTTGCCCATTTTTCAGAAATGTGCAAAAAGACATATAAAGCGAAGAGTTAGAGGATTAAAATAGGATTGAAATGTTCAAGCAAAACTTTTTCTCGTGGCGTTTTACATAAAAGTGCTGAACACATTTTACACCTTAAACGTAAGACTTACAAAATTTTCTATGCCAGGTACTAACTGTGATAAGTATGAAGTTAGCCCTTAAACATAGTTTAACTTTTCAATGATTTCTGGTGTACAAGTTGAGTCTGGAGCTTGGTTGTCTTTGAAGATTTATAATAAAATTTTATGGCCAACATTTTAGTAAAACATTTTATCCCGGCAGTCCCGCTTTTTTAGGGTTTTTTTTACGAATTTTTAGAAAAGGGCCAAAACTGACCGTTATTTGGTGGAATCAAATGGTTAATATGCTCCACAAAAATATTTGCCGTAATATTTTCTACAAAGTTCCTGAATATAAATTGCACCTCAGATGTACCGATATGCTGCACAATCAGGCCAAAAGGTGGAAAATCGTTTTTTGTTAAACTAAAATATGCTTATGAAGCAATATGAATTTGAATTGCATATTTATCTTATTTTACCTGATATTTTATATGTACATGGAACCAATTCCCTTATTTTATATGCATACTCTCTATCTTTTTTTTTTGCGCGCGTTTTCTAAGAGCTATCCATATCTAATTTTGAGAGCCTCACTATTGTAGTCCCGCATATAAAGGAAAATTAATAGTTACTGTGTATGGGAGGTACCCCTCTCATCCCTCCTATACCTCCCAAGCTTTGTTGGAACTTTCACTTTTTTCTAAGAGTTATGCACATCAACTTTAGAGAGCCTCACTATTGTAGTTCTCCAGATGTAGAATATTAATTATTACTTTGTATGGGAGGTACCCCTCTCCACACTTCTATACCTCCAAGATTTTGTTGGACCTTTCATTTTATTCTAAGAGTTGTCCACATCACATTTAAAAGCCTCACTATTTTAGTTCTGACGATATAGGAAGGTAAATAATTACATTGTATGGAGAGTACCACCTTCTGTGCCTCCAAAATTTTTTTGGAACTTTTACTTTGCTCAGATCTAATTTAGTGAGCCGCACTATCGCATAAAAAAAGAATTCAGTGTATTCTAAAGCAGTTATAAATTTTGTCTCGTTTTTGGAAAAATTCATACTCTCATAATATGGAAAACCAACAGCATGCATTACGGACACGCCATTTTGATGAAGAGAGTATAAACAATATTTTCGTTCTTCGTTTTTAACACATAATGGACAGTATTACACAAAAAAGTGTATGTACATTTATTTATAACCAGCCCCACCCGATATGCTTCGCTACCCCATTGTTGTGAAAATATAAGAATACTAATACATAATTATTTTGTACCCCATTGTCCTCCCTCCTATGCTACCAGGTTTTGGTTTCAAAGTGCAATTTGTTCTCAGTGTAACCTAAATCAAATATAGAGAGTCTCGCTTGGGGGTTCTCCAGACATAGGCTGATTACAAGTTACTCTGTATGGTGGCTATAAATCTCCACATCATCCTCTGCCACCAGGTTTTTGTTGAAAATCGCAATTTGTTCTCAGTTTAAGCTACAACCAATTTAGAAGCTCTCACTTTGGTGGTTCTTCAGATATTAGAAATTTAGAGAGCCTCATTATTGTAGATACGGCTCCCCCTCCTATACCTCTAAGTTTTTGTTGGAACCTTCATTTTATTCAAGAGTTGTCCACATCAACTTTAAAGAGCATCACTATATTAGTTCTAGGAGCTATCAATATCTAATTAGGAGAGCCTCACTATTGTAGTCCTGCAGATATAGGAAAATGAATAGTTACTCTGTATGGGAGGTACCCCTCTCATCCCTCCTATACCTCCTAGACTTTGTTGGAACTCTCACTTTTTTCTAAGAGTTATGCACATCATATTTAGAGAGCATCACTATTGTAGCTCTCCAGATATAGAATATTAATTAATACTTTGTATGGGAGGTACCCCTTTCCTCTCTTCTATACCTCCAAGATTTTATTGGACCTTTCATTTCGTTCTAATTATTAATTGCTTTGTATGGGAGGTATCCCTCTCCTCCCTCCTATACCTCCAATATTTTGTTGGAAATTTCACTTTTTTCTAAGAGTAATATACATATAATTTAGAGAGCTCCACTATTGTAGCTCTGCAGATATAGGAAAATTATTAATTACTTTGTATGGGAGGTACCCCTCTCCTCCCTCCAATACCTCCAACATTTTATTGGAACTCTCAATTTTCCTAAGAGTTATATACATCAAATTTAGAGAGCCTCACTATTTTAGTTCTAACGATATAGAAAATTAATTATTACTTTGTATGGGAGGTACACCTCTCTACCCTCCTATACCTCCGAGATTTTGCTAGACTTTTCGTTTTGTTCTAAGAGTCATCCACATCAAATTTAAAGGGACTCAATATTTTAGTTCTGCCGATATTGGGAAATTTGTAATTACTTTGAATGGGGAGTACCCTTTACCTCCTCCTATACCACTAAGCTTTTGGTGGAGCTTTCACCTTATTCTAAGAGTTATCCACAGCAAATTTAAAGAGCCTCATTATTGTAATACTATTAACTTTGTATGGGGGTACCCTTCGCCTACCCCTATACCTCTAAGATTTTGTTGCATTTTGCATTTTATTTTAAGAGTGACCCCTGGCAAATTTAAAGAGACTCACTGATCTCATTGTGCAGATGTATGGAAATTAAAAATTGATTTGTATGGGGCGTACCCTTTCCTCCAAAAAATTAAAAAAAATCTATTTTTGTAAATTACATCATGCTAAAGCAGTTTCATTTTCAAATGTATGCGTTTATTTTATGAAATATTTTAGTATACTTTCAACGGACACGAAAAAAGCATTTGCAATAAGAATCACCCATATATTTGTTCATCATTGCGTTCTGAATAATTCTGAAACCATTTCGTATATATAAAAATTGTTTTGAACGCCTTAAAGATAATTTTATTTTAAGTTTTTTAGTGCTTTTTGTAATAAAATTGCAGTATACCTTTCCAAGTTATGACGAAATCGCTGGAGCAGCCTCTTGGAAAATCCCAAAGCTTGGAAAAAAAGTAAAACAAAAATGTATGCATTAACACATGAAAAAAATATAGTGGTGGTATAATGTTGGCAAATTCTCCTACAAAGTTTAAGCTCTATTAGAAGAGTTTCTTCCGAGGGATTGTTGCTGCTTATTATTACTCGCCAAAAATGGAATTTTTGTTCCATATTGCCTTGAAAAAAATAAAAACAAATTTTCCCATTAACACTTAGAATAAAAAACCATAATTTCAGAAACCCTTTTCAATAACTCACACATACTTAAGCAGACACTTGAAAATTATTTAAAGTTTATCTATTTACTTTATTGTTGTTTGCTTTTTTAAAGAAAATTTTGCATATGTTTAAATAAAATTGAATTTGAATTGTAAATAACAACTAAAACAAAAACCGACACACGAAAAAGGGTAATAAAATCTTAAAAAACTTTCAGTCCCAACTAACAAGCTAAATGGCAAATGAACAACAAGTTGTTAAGACAATGACGGAATATACTCAACTGAAAACGCAGGAATACTTATTTGCCCAACAAAAATGTGTGTGCATGAACTTGGGAGCACAGAAAAGTGGAAATGAGTTTTTAATGTCCCAAAAGGGAATAACTAAGTAAGTACAAGTGTATTTTAAAATCAACAAAAGAAAAAGGATACAAACAATACATTGTATTGTTACACACAATATGCATAGCATACATTTAGGCATTCGAGGAAGGGCTTTAATTGTAGGATTTAAAATACAAAGTAAACCAATGATTTGTTGTTATTGATTAAAGCGGACATATATTCTTAGTTGAAAATATAATGCTACAACTGCTGCCAATATAACACGGTAATACGGACTTTACCATATGTGTTTGAAAGAGTGTTTATTATGAGTATGAGTAAACATCAGCTAATCGTTAAAAACTTCTACATGTGTGTTTATCTATTTATTTGCAAGTATATATGTATGAGTGCCCTTCTTTGGGTAAATGTTCTTGTAATGAGATTTTTCTTTTCAAAACTCTCTTTCTATCTAAGATATGAGGAGAAGCTAAGGCAAATCTTATTCTTAAGTAAATATCCACCGTTAGAAAAACAATACCAAAAATATCCTTCCTTATCCTGTTTTTAATTCAATTTCAATATCTTCTGCTACATCCGTTGGTGAGGACTTCGTTGGTGATGAGTATTTAAAAGTTTTCTTTTGTGTTTGATGAATATTTAATTAAGCGTAAGAAGACTTGCACTTCTTTTGCTTGTTATTGTTATTTTATCGGTTAAATTGCAATATAAACAAAAAAGTATTAGGGGTTTTATTATAGGAAAAACTTTAAATCTGGCTAGGATAAATATTTGTCTAATGGAAAAATAAATAAAACCTTAAAAAGAAACTAATGGGCCTATTACAATAGTAATTGTTTTAAATGGTAAATTAAATTTAAAAAAAGTATGTAAAAGCAACGCCAAATTAATAATAGATATTTTCATCATATTGGAAGAGGGAAATATAATTTTTCCCCTCCAGATTACCACCTACATACTAAGAGCCCAGTGAAATTTTTAAATGGTACTTTTAAATGTATTTTTTTAAAAACATAATTTTTAAAAAGTAATTTTAAAGAGGTATTTGAAAATAAATTCAAGATACGTTTTTGAAATACATATACTATTTGCAAATGTACATTTTTTATAAGGTGCCTTGTTTAAGATGTATTTTTTTAAAATGCATTTTAATGTGTTTTTTAGCTGGTGCTTTGCTTAAAGGTACTCTTTTTAAAAGTGATCTTTTGAATAAGTACTTTACTTAAAAGGAAGAGGAGGAGACAGTTCTTCATCTTCCATGTCTGTGTCCGGCTCTAGCAAGCTTAAGGACGATAATCTTGGGCGCTAATATATTTCCAGACCTAGACAGTCTGGCTAATGTAGGGCTAGTCAAGCTATTCTCGTATTTAGTTCAAACGGGTTGGGTTGACATGGCGGCAGGATAATCGTTATTAACGATTTTTATGCTCTGTCTGCTCTATGGTACCAAAAAGGAACCGAATTAACGGACCCAAGTGAGTCACTTCTTCAGTCGTTACTGCACTCCTAGCCTAACCTAACCTATCATTGCTCTCGGAATAATTCTGAAACCATAGAGTATATAAAAAATAATGTTCAAACGGCTTAAAGGTAATTTTATATTAAGTCCAATAGTTGAAGGAGATCTTCTAAAACAATCTTTCAGAAAAATGAAATTTTTGAGTAATGGCTCTCTGACAATTTTCATTAGCCCTAATGAAATGCGCATAGGAACTAGATAATATCCCTCCATAATCAATTTCAATGTATTTTAACAAAACTTAACTTTAATATTTGACTTAAAAAGTAAAATATTATTGTTGTTTTTTTTTTTTTTTTGTTAAAGAACAAACACAACCCGCGAAGTAATCAGCTTGTCTGCGGAAAAACACCCCGGGTCTATGGCGGGAATCGACCCCACGACCTATGGACTGACAGGCTAGCGTCGCTACCTCTCAGCCATGGGGGTACCCTTAACGTTACCAGCGTTGTAAACTCGATGCTTTTCTCACCGTTTTTAGTGCTTTTTCAACTCCTCGACGCGAAAAATGTTAAAGTTAGTGCTCGGTGCTTTTTTAGTATAAATTTTTGGTACTTTTTTATGACGGTGGCACTAAACTCAAAATTCAAAAACGAATTCCTTTATCAAAAAACTTTTTTCAAGTGTAAAATTCCTTGTTAGCTTTCAGCGCAAGAGGCCATCTTGCCACTACAGCTCGTACGGTATGGTAACTTGCTCCCCCATTGTATGCAAATCTTGAACACTTATCCAATATATGTTATTGGTCGAATGAGAATTAACAACGATTAGTACACACCAATGTTACTCTTTACACATAAATCTAATGTATCCTACATAGAATTGCATTAAATTCTAAAACACTTTTGTTGAAAATTAGGTCGATAATAGTCGGCAGCACTTTACCGATTATTATCGACCTAAAATTACACACGCATTATTTTTGGAACAAAATGTTTTACCAAAAGAAGCGATTAGCTGCGTGCAGGTTTGAACCGCGACCTCCTGATTGATAGTCTGACGTATCTACTATTCAGCCAAAGCCGTATTATACTTGGACTAAATGGCCCATAGTCATAGTCAAACAATAAAGTTGGTTTGTTTTAGAAATAACTTAATATTTAAAACATTTTATTATTTCTTTATCCATTATAGTCAAAAGCAAAGTGTGTTTTAAATTGAACCAGCTTTAAATGGGTGACAAGTCAAATGCGGAAAATGTTTGCATACAAAATGTTGAAATATAAGGCAAGTGGCATCTCTGATTAGCTGACTTTGTACTAACGCGCACAGAGTTGATAAAAACTGCTGATGATCATTTTCTCTAATGATTTTACCTATTAGCCTGCCTTGTTTTGTACATAAGAGAAAGAATAGAACACAAAACAAAAAAACGAACAAAAAATGGTAAAATAACTTGTGTGTATTGTTAAACAGACATGTTTAGTCCTTAAAATAAGAATAAAAATTTTTGAAAGAGAATTTTCATTTATTTAGACAACAATTACACTGGAAATTGCTCATAGAAGAAAAAAAATATTATTTAATGTGGTGTTAAGCTAGTTAAAAGCAATTTCAGCTATTTTTAAGTTTGAAACAGAGTTTTGCAGAGCTTTTGTAAAGTGTACTTTTTATTGTCTGTAATAAACTAAAAGCATATATTTAACAAAAGTATACTTTAGAACTCTTAAAGTATACTTTCTTTATGACTATGATTATGGGCCAATATGTTTAATTTGAAAGGTTTTTTCTTTAATAAAATAACTACAAAATCGATGTAATTTTAGACAATGAGAAATTTTTAACACAAATTTAGACAGTATATGATCGTAAATTTGAAGTAATGTTTTAGAGTGTAGCTTTTAGTCATTCTGTATGTAACCATATGTTAATTTCTTTGGTATTTTAGTAACGTCGCGTTACAATGTGCATGTGACATTTTATACTGATCAGATTATCCATTCATAAATGGCTGACTTATTTCCCAAATATTTTTTGTTTAAGAGAAGTAACACAATCAGGCAATTAATGCCTACCAGTTAACTAATTAATGTGTTACCTTCTTTGGGAAAGGGATAGTGTAGAGAGAACACGTGGTGAAGTGGGAGATATATAGAAAGCAGTGTTGCAACCCCTCTGGTGTCAAGTAGAGGTATTAATTTGTTTAAGCTGTGTAGCTATTTATTAGCTCTTTTACTTCGCCGGCGGTTCTGCTACGATACCGACAAAGCAGGGTGCTGTGAACTGCATTAGCATATGTTAGTATTAATCGCCGCTGGTACTGCCAAAGTGATCAGTGCTATTCCTATCACTTTAACAGTCCAACAACAACAAACACAATAACACACCAATGCACATCAGAAAAATTCATGATGTTGTTGGCTTGCCTGAAACTAGTCTTGAACTCAAGATCTTAGGGTTTGTAGTCAAACGCGCTAGCCATTCAGACAACAGCACCCCCATTTAGATTCTGCCTCACTGTGCACTGGATTTAAATCAAAGTTGTTCATTTCACCAAGCAATTGTTTATACTCTCTATTACATTTCCTTTTATACTCTTTATTTAGTCGTTAATGCGAGAGCGACGAGTGTACATGTATAGCAGCTGCGTTGGTATTTTTCCATATATAGTGTGTAAAATAAATGAAGATGGAAAAGAAAGTGCGATTGTGGCAAAATGTATTTAAAATGTCTGTACTTTACCAAGTAAAGAAGTAGTAAATTCAGTGTGAACCTCATTATTATATATTTTTACGACCAACATAATTTCTTGTGATAAAATTTTAATGCAAATCTTTGCGTTTACTTTATCGTGTTACTGTACTCTTAGCAATACAGCTGCAAAGTATTTTTGGGCAGCCTTGATTTAAATACAAAGATCTTCTGATTCCCTAGTAAAATAGATCTTTTAGTTGCGGTTGGAGGCGGTTGAAATTAGTTCGATGACAATCAAGGCAGATAAATAAAAGATTTACATGCATTGGCGAATTCAAGCTGCCAACCGGACTATCCGTTTAGAAATTACTAATTTTTGCTGTACCATGCATTGATTTCTTCGAAACTCCATTACACTTAGCCTTCTTTGTAAAAAGTTCTCCTTATAACAATCTTTCAATGAAATGTTTTCAGCTCACTTTCCCAAGGTTGTTTTTGCGGTTTAATAAGAAACTTGAAAAAAGCTAAATGTAAAAAAGATAAGACTTGCCAAAGAAAACAAGTTCCTTTTCAAATAAACCAAAATCAATTAATGAGTTTTAAGATGGTGCCTGTTTTCTTGCCTTCAAAATCATATTGAATGGGCCAAAAAACAATAGAAGAATGCGGGAATTGCACCTGATAAACAAAACCACCTTCATCCCTTTTCTTAAGAATTTTATTTTAAAGAAATAAAAAAAAGTAATTATCAAAGCAAACGTTATATAAAAATATGTTTGTGCTTTTCTTCCAACTTTTTACCAAAAGCAGAAAAATAAGTTATTTTTTTTTACCCAAGGAAACTTAAATATCTAGGAAATTATAAAATAATATTTCGCTTGCTGCAATATCCTCCATAAAACCAAAACCCAACGCACCAGCAACTCCCTCGTCAACTTTTTTCCATTTCGCTCACCATATTTTCCCGTATTCTTTTTAGTTGGTTGGTAATTCTTTTTTGTTGTGTGTTAAAAAATTAATTAAAAATATTTTTTTGTGCACTTGTTTTTTACTCTTAATTCTTTTTCTGTTGCTGTTGTTGTTTTGTTCATTATTTATAAAGGTGGATAATGAGCCCCTAAGCTGATTTTCGCTTATAAATATTCGTTAAAATAATGAATAAAAGAGCGAAAGAAATTTTCTTCAAACAGTGTTTTGCTCGTGTATTGGCTTTCGTAACCACACACAACCAGCGTTTTTTTCCAATCAATTATTTTCAAAATGAAAACAAAGCAAGAAAAAATTTATTAAATTAAAAGTACACACACAAAGTTAAAAAGATTTTTTTGTTTGTAATTTAATTTAATCGAAAAACAAAGGTGGGTAACACAGAGCAACAATGAATTTTTTCGCACAAGAGTTATTACACACTAAAACACTTTTGTTGAAAACTAGATCGATTATAGTCGGCAACACTTGACTGATCATTATAGCCCTAAAATTAGACAAGCATTCTCTTTGTTGATTTTTGAACAAAACATGTTTAATACAAAAAAAAATTAAATAAAAACGTCTGCGAAGTGATTGGCTGTGTGCAGTTTCGAACCGTGACCTCCTGCCTGATAGTCTCCCTGCAGAAAAAATGACTAGTATATGTTTAGAAATGTACTAGTTGCTTTTTAACTCAGACTAGTTACCTATCTGTCTTTTTTCATATATCGAACTATCGATTTTAACATTAGGTTGTCATCATAGGAGCACAACTAGTTCATTTATATACAGTTATAACCCAGTTGGAATACCAGTTGTTGTAAAGTAGTGCTCTTACTAGTTTTTTATTTATCGTTTTGTATTTCTTAAAAAAACTTTGGCTCGACCGGGGTACGAACACACATTCCTCATATTTCAAGGCAAGTTCTCTACCCGCTGACCCACTTTCTACTTATATTTTTAAGAGCTAAAAATATGTTTTATGTATAAGTCGTATACCTGAAGTTGTGTCCTTTTTTGATTAGTATCGTTACTAGTCTCTATACAACAAGTAATATAATTGTCCTTTTTTACTATTATCGTTTCTAGTCTTGTTACAACTAGTAATATGACTGTCGTTGTTTGACTAGTATCATTACAACTAGTATATGACTGTTCCAAAGCGCATCTAGTTGTAAATTTAGCTGCTGGTCTATCGTAGCTACCATTCAGCCGTAGGCGTATTATAATTTATGTTGAACTTTTTTCACTTGGACTAAATAAATTTAATTTGAAGTTTTTTCTTTAATAAAAATTTATGAAGTACATTTTCTTAATTCATTATATTTATTAAAATAAGAAAATGTCTTAGAATTTTGTTTATAAGTTAACAATATTTACTTACCAATCCTTACAAAATTTATATTTAAAAACCTTTAAATACCAGAAATTAAACTTTGATGACCGAAGAAAAATATGGCGTGCTTCTATTGTTTAAACATTTTTCTGACGTACGTCAGTTCAACCCTACGTGCAGTCAAAAATTGTCTTTGTCTATATACTTCACATTTATCTCTAAATAAAAATATATTTTAATTGAAAAATTAAAATAGACCCGAACTCAAGCCCAAAATAATTTAATTTCTTTGGATATAAACTCATACAATTCGACTAAACTCATAACTTAATTGTTAAACTCTGAAGGCACCTAGCAAGAGGATGTACACGTTCAAATAAAATGAACAAGCAAACATTCACACACTCTAGTACTTGTAATTCAATAATAATTCATAGTCCCCTTTCGCATTATCAAAGTTTACTTTGACAGAGTTTATTTCAATTTTCCTTTAAACTTTCTTTCACTTCTGCACACGCAAAGTTTACTTCGCAAAGTTTGTGTTCTTTTGTTGTTTATACGACTATGTATAGAATATCAAAGTCTGTACTTACCCTCATTCTTCTTTCCCTTCTCTCCTACATACTCAAGACTCTGCAAAGTAAACTTTGCTAGTGCGAAAGGGCACATACTAAAATAGAGAAATAATAAAAGAAGCTTAGCACAAGACAAAGAAGATAGTGAATATCAATAACTATAAAATGAAATACGGCTCTAAGAGTGACAGTATGAATTGATTAAAAGTAGATGATATTCAACTCTTGACTGCAACCAACAACTTTGGTCGAGCGGTCAAGCAGAAAAGAATTCTAAAGAGATTATCAGGAGCTATCGAAACGTCAGTTCAACTCTCCATACAGCCAAAAACTTTCTTTGTCTATATGCTTCACATTCATCTCTAAATAAAAATATAATTTAATTGAAAAATTAAATTAAAACCGATCTCAAGCCAAAATAATTTAATTTCTTTGGATATAAGCTCATACAGTTCGACTAAACTCATAACTTAATAAATAAATTTTGCATTAAATAAATATATTTTTTATCATTGCGGTATGAATAATTTCGAAACCGTTTAGAATATAAAAAAATAATGTTAGAATGGCTTAAAAGTAATGTTATTTGAAGTTTTTTAGTGGTTTTAGTAATAAAATTGGACAACTCCTTTATAAGTTATGATGATATAATCAGTGGAGCAGTCTCTTCAAAAATCTCAAATTATAGGAAAAAAATAATATGAAAAAAATGTATCCATAGAATTCAAAATTTCGCCTTTTTTCGTAGTTATGGGACCATAACACATAAAAAAAATTTTGTGGTACACCTTGGCATTTTTCTTGTGGCATGGTGTTACTTGCTCATAGTGGTAGTGTCCTATACAAATATGGGTGACCCTAGTGCCCCTAGATAAAGATTTTGCTGATTACACCTTTATATCTCGGGAAGCTTTTATGCTAAAACATTCAAACTTGACCTACAAGGTGACCTTTATGAAGTATTCTTATTTTTCAAGTTTCGAATAAAGGGTTCGTGAAATATACACATTGCGTGCATAGGGCCTTGCGCACTACCGCGCGCCTTAATAAGCCAGGTAATTCTTCATAGCGGGTATACTATTTATACGTGAGTGACATCCCACTTGAAACAAGTTTCGTAAACTACATTTTAACTTCAAATGCAATTAAAAACTATTTGAATTTAAACAAAAACTTTTAAGACAATCGAGTAATAAAACGTGATGAAGCATAAGCAGAAAGAAGTTAGTTAAAACTTCCCTTCTTTCTTTGACAGAAAAACTAAAATGAAATTAATCGTTGTATAGACAACATAAAATCAGCTAAATTTCTTCAGAAACCAAAACATACGCTAAGAAAACAAAAACTTCTATGTGATGGATGCTTTTTCAGGGGCGGAGAACTTAAAATTAAAATAAAGGTAAGAAAAAGTTGTGCACTCAAAATAAAAAGCTAGTTAAATTTAACCAATATAAATAGCTAACCTACTGTTAATGTAAATTATTGTTGCAATTTTTATGAAATAACAATTTTCATTGGTTAAAATAACTTTTTAAAGTTGTAAGTCATTTCATGTCTATGGTTACTTTGTGCTATCGTTATTCAACAAGACGACTTAGCTGAGATGGTAAAGGCGTCCGGTTCATAAGCATGAGAACATAAGTTCAAGACCGAAATATTACATTTTACTGAATTGTAATGTATATATTTGGGAAAAACGAGTTTTTAAAAATAAAATTATTTTTGATGGTTAAAACTATTAATTTAATTTTTAACAATTTTTGTGGTTAAAATTACCAATTTTAATGGTAAAAATTACCAATTTAAAATAATAATAGCGAAAATAGTTATTTCACAAAAATTACTGCATTTAAATCAAAGAAGTCACCACATGTCTATGTATACTTTGTGCTATCCTTACTTAATAAGATGACTTAGCTGATATGGTAAAGGCGTCCGGTTTATAAACATGAGAACCTAAGTTCAAGCCCAAAAAGTTACAAGCACGCTAAAAAAACTTTTTTTTAACAAACACACTTACTGCTTAAGCCTTGGCAAGCATCGAACCTGCGACCTTCCGGTTAGTAGTTTTATACACTATCAACTAACCTACAATTCCATTGGTTGATTTTTACTGTATTTTATGGGTTGGCTCAATTCTAACCTGTGAAATTGGTTAGATTTACCAATATTTTATTTTGAGTGTGTTTAATCAGAAGTGATTATATAATATATAGAATCTATATGCGAATATTCGTAAGTTTATATTCAGAAAAAATTATTATTTTGGTTTTCATAAATAATCGTATATGTTTATTGATGACAAATGAAAAAAGTTATCTGCACACATATACGATTATTGATGAGAACCACAGTATTATGCGCGTATTTTAATACAAACGTAATAAAAAGATTCTGCCTACTCATAAGTACTTTAAGTTTATGACTGTAAAGCAGTGTCCACCAAGAACCTAGCCTGGAGGCCGTACAGCATGTTTTTACACATCTTACACTTAGACGCATATTTAGGGCATTTTTTTATTCTTTGTGGCATATTTGGCAGTTTTCCAGCATATTTTGATTTCAAATTTACTCTAATATATATTTGTTCCCAGTTTCTTACAAATTTTCCTCATTCCACAGGTTTATTTACACTTTTTTTTGAGGATTGTTTGAGAAATTTCAATTTTATCGAGATTGTTGGCTTATTTGTACTTCATAGAAAAAAATAGAGAATAGTCGGGTTTGCGAATATTCAAGCTATTTATGCGATTTGGGTGATTTGTTCCTAATAGGAACCACAAAATATATCTTGGTTCCCAACATTTTATATTCGAGGAGGTGAAAGGCTAGGCTTGCAGTGTTAAATCGACTCCCGTACCCATAAGGAACCAGAATATATAGATGGCATGCAATATTATCCAATGAAATAGTGTCCATGGACGTTATTTCAACATTTAAAAGGAAATAATGACCACAAAAAATTCGAATAAAGTTCATGCAATAGTACTGCAGAGTGAAGTTTGACTGCATAGCCGGGCTTTGGACGGTATTAATTGTTTTCTTCTCTGGGTATGTCGAATAGTGCCTTCGCAGAGTTTAGATTTTTGACTAGGCAGAACACCTGTTTACTCTGCGAAGCCACTATTCACCATTCCCATATGCATTATTTCTTTTTTCAAGTGAAAATAATGTCCATGGACGTTATCTTCTTGGACATTATTGCATGCCACCAATATTTGTACATAATTCGTGGTATCAGAAATGAACGACATATAAATTATGAACGAAGATCATATTTTTTTACATTTTTGGGAGAAACCGCAAATATGGCCTAAAAATTCATTTTATGCGCATTAAATATGCCCTAAAAACTTGAAAATATAAGTTTTTAGGGCATATTTAATGCGCATAAAATGCATTTTTAGGCCATATTTGCGGTTTCCCAGGTAATAATTAACAAAAGAAAACAAAACTGTAAACATCCTTCAACACAACATACATACTCCTACATGGCTGATTCTCATTATAAACGTACATTTTGTGTTTTTTTTACCACACTCTAAAACATTACTTCAAATTTAGGATCATATATTGTCTAAATTTGTGTTGAAAATTTCTTCTTGTCTAAAATTACATCGATTTTGTAGTTATTTTCTTAAAGAAAAAACCTTTCAAATTAAACATATTTAGTCCAAGGGGAAAAAATTTACCATAAAGTATAATACGGCTATGGCTGAATGGTAGATACGTCAGACTATCAGTCAGGAGGTCGCGGTTCAAACCTGCACGCAGCCAATAGCTTTTTTTAGTAAAAACATTTTGTTCAAGAATAATGCGTGTGTAATTTTAGGTTGATAATAATCGGTAAAGTGTTGCCGACTATTATCGACTTAGTTTTCAACAAAACTGTTTTAGAGTGTACATGTAATATGAGAAGGTAGGATTCAAATTATAGTTTTGGCCTCAATCAATGGATCTGAAATAAACTTATAAATTTCGATTTTTTACATTTTTATGTATAGAGCGTTACATTTGCTTTCGGGGTTGTTCTGGGAACTATTTTCAGGAAAAATATACACCGCAAAAAATGAGTATAGTGTTAGAAAGCCCTATACATCTACTCTATAGAAACAAAAAATTATAATAATCGCAGGACGAAATTAAGAGTTATGACCACTTTTTCAATTTTGACATCGGTTCACATGGAAATATAAGAAATTTGTATTTTTTAATATAATGCTTTACAAACATTTGCACATAAGCAAAAAGAAGGCTAACTCTTCTTTCAAATAAGACTATTTTTACAAAAAAAATTTGTAACAAAATACGACCTACCTAATACATTCTTCGAAAATATAACAACCCACAGTGCAGTTGAAGCAAATTTTTTTTCAAAGAAAACCAGAAATTTGTAAATATAAATTATTCTTTATATTGTTTCTACCCTTTAGCTGATATGTTAACTTTTTTAACGTCCTAAAATTTACAGATAAATTATAGTTTAAAAAAAAAGTTTTATATAACGCTCAATACATTTTTATACGAATTTTATGTTTTTTTTCAGAATATACACTTATTTTGAATTCAATACAATTCTGATGTATAATCTTCGATATATGTTAACATAAGCGCCTTAGCTATTCTCTAAAAAATTTCAATTCAATTTAAAAAAACCGATAACAGTCAATAAATTTTTTGGATACAAACAGTGACTGATTGATGCAAGGTTTTGCAATATAATACTATAGCCCAATTCACGATCTTGTGCAAATGGTCTTGCATCATAGTATTTGCAAATTGGTATAGTATATTTATACTCACCACTTAAGAATTGTTAGTGGTGAATATCAATATTTTTATACCATTTTGCAAATGTATCGATGCAAGACCATTTGCACAAGATTGTGAATTGGGCTTATGTATTATGTATACTGTAGTATGTAACGATCGTGGTGTTTGGGTATTATACGTTTTTACGAACTGAAAGTAGCACACTGAAAGGAAAACGGTTCGTAATGGGAATGAAGTCATTACGTTAACCCCTTACATTAATACAACGCAAAATGTCATTAACCCAACGAAAAATTACATAAACGGTATGAAACTTTTTTCAGGCACATTTTATACATTTTTTGTTGTCATTAATAATATGAAATTCTTTCATTCGGGAATTGAAAAAGTAAAAAATAAAATTACGACAAGTTCAAATACAGATATTGGAAATGAGTTTTTTTTCATCGTATAATTTTCTTTTTCTTTTATATTGATTTTGAAATATTGATTTTCAATGGTGACATGGCTGAAGCAGTAAAGGTGTTGGCTAACAAACGTGAGATCAAGGGCTCAAGACTAACATTTACAAATTCATTTATAGGAAGTAAAATTAAAGTAAGTAATTTTCAAGTGTTAAAAATATTAAATTAAGTCTCTGACAGGACTAAATAAATATAAAAAGCCGCCTGGTTGTGTGAACGAAAAGTTTAATTTTAATTATGAAATTTTTATAATTAATGAAGCAATTTTCATAACAGGAATGAAACGTTACGTTGGTTGAAAAACAATGACAAAATCATTGCTGTAACGTAAAAAATCATTATATACATGAAGGTTTTCCTTTCAGTGCAGTAGCATGCATTTAACATCCAGCTCCTGTCTCATCGGCTAGTGGGTGAGTTCATGGCTCCTCTAGTCGATACAAAAGATTATCCAGTCTACAGGAAATATAACTTTAATATGCATGCTCTCACGAAGTGGGTTTAACAGAGAAGAAGTACAAACCTACGCTGTTAATTTAGTGTATGTTATTAATGCAATTTGAATAATTAAACTGACTAATGAAGCGTACTAAACAAAGCGTATTGCTCATTACACAAAACTGCGGCCAACAACACTTTAAAAAAATATATATTTATATAATAGCTGTTGTTTTAAGTAACCTTCCTGTTAACTCCTCATATTTTGTACGATTCTCTTTTCTCCGTTCCTTCCAAAGGAGGCATTAGCATCCCAGCGGGAAAAGGTAATGAATAGTAAACGGGAAAGTCATGCAGAAAATGTATAATATTTTATACTATAATTCATTACTGTTAACACAGAACATGTCCTAGGAAAGTAATGAATTATTTTAATGTGTCCGGTGAATGAATTCTAAAATTAATTTTTTTAATTCATAATATAATAATATTCAAATATGTATGTAAGTACAAACGAGGAAAACACGAACAGTTGTTACGAGCAGAAACAATACATTCCTTCGTCGTAAGATGTGGCAAAATACGTGGTAATGAATGTGTAATTTTTTTGTGTGATCAAATTACATTCTCGCTTCCAAAGGAATGCATTGTTTCGCTTTTTAAAATAATACATTATATCTTTCATTATATATGTAATCAATGACTACTTTTCCCGCTGGGATACGCTTTTGAAAGATCATATTCCATTTTTACATTTTTTACGTTTTTGCTTTAAAAATTAAAAACGGTGAACCTTTCTAGATATCGCTTGAAACTCTCAATAATTTCTATCTTAAAATGCTCGATTACATAATGCAACCAAAAAAATTATCCTAAAAAAGAGGTGTTTTTATGTTAATTTTGGGTTACTGAACACGAATATGAAATTAATTTATTTGTCTTAAGAAGCGTTTTCAAGATATTTGCGAAAAAGGTGTTTTTACAGTTTTTTAATCATTTTTCAAAAATCTTGAAAGCTATTTTTTGGAATTATACAAATTTTGCACATTTGTATAGATATTTTTTTCCTCTTTCAGCCAATACACATATATTGTAATGATCGCATCAAAAATCATTGAGTCACAGGCGTTAAGATTTGAAAAAAATTAATTCTTTATGTTTTTTTCAAAATTTACTATTTTAAATCGCTAAAATAAGGCAAACAAATATAAAATTTTTTTTACCCATCTCTTAAGGAAACTTTTGCTCCCAACGTATTAGGATTTACCTACTTATACATATGTATAACATTGGGCAAAAAGTTAGAAAGTTACAATATATTTAGTGAAAACATCCGAATTTTAATTTTATAAAAAATTTTTTTGGGAAAATGAGAATTTCTTTACAATTTGGTCTTATAAATTAATTTAAGCCTTTTTATTTCAAATTTCAATATAAAAAATATCTAAAATATCAATTTCTTATCAGAACAATAAAAATAATTTTTATTTTTATTAAAAAAAAGACTTAACTTTGATATAAATAATCATAAAAGTCCACACATAAATATGTACATAAATAAATATGCATGGAAGTGCAAATAATAAACAGTAGTCGCCATAAAAAGTCAAACACAAGAAAAACATCTCAAAGTTAAGTAAATAGAAACATTATTTTTATTGAATTATAATGCATATCGAATGTCAAACACAAACATTATTATACAATAACAACTCACACAAAATGTTGTTTTCAATCAGTGGCATAAAGGGGTTAAAATAATATTGTTCAACTTCTTGATCAACACCCAGCAAAAATCGACTTACTGCTAGGCAAAAATTTATATACGTATTTAACTCGTAATTTTGTTTGAAAAGTTCAAAATGCAAGGCTTATCTCTTACAAATGTACTTACAATGACACAGCAATTAACTAGTTATTATATGACTTCATTGAAGCTAAAAAATATATGGTTAAATAAACTAAATAAAAGAAAAAAATTTTAGACACTGAATAGTATAAATAAAAAAGTATTTGCTTTTTATTTAAAAATTTGTTTTAAAACACAAAATTGTGGAAATTATAGAATATAAAACTAATAATTTTGTATTTTAAAACAAGTTTTTAAGTAAAAAGCAAATTTTTTTTATTCATACTACCAGTGTTGCCAAAACCTGATGAGGAAAAAATGCTACAATTTCATTAAAAAAATGCTAAAATATGCTAAAAATATGCTGAAAAAAATGCTAAAAAAATTTTCATCAAAATTGCAAAGAAAAATTATTTATTAATATGATTATTTCGAACGTATTTGCTTTGTGAATCCAAATTGATTACTAGGAAGAATTGGGCATGATTAATATTCCAAGGAACAAAGGAAAAATTAACATCAACTTAATTTTTCAACGCACACAGCAGAACAGAGTAGCGTCACTTTCAGAAGTCGCTCCCACTTCCATCGCTAGTGCGCACACGTGTATTATGCTTATTACCACTTGTCAGTTGGCTCTGTTGAATGTGATTTTAATTCTTATATATTTAACTTTTTCGTAAAAATATAATACGAGAATTAACTCACTCTCAAACTGATATTAAACTGCACTTTCCCAGCGTTTCCGTTGGTTTATTTTTCTTCCTTCCCATTTTTCTGATTTTTGTTCTACTCAAGATAAACTTTTTTAATTTATTTCATCAAAATCAAAAAGGTTTCAAAAGTCAATTTAAAAAACTGGTTGCTTAGGGCCAAGCCCTAAATAGTTAAAAAAAGCAGAAACGGGCGTTTTAAAAACGCCAGTGTGTCCTGGCCCTTAGTTAATAAGAAATAACTCATTTTTTCTTTAAAAGGTTCTGTGAAAGTTTGCACAAAGTCCAGGGTTTTCATGTTTACAATTTTCATGCAAAATACAAGAAATAACGAAATTCTAGATATATCAAAATATCCAGTCGTCTTCAAATTCATTTTCCTTATTATTTGTAAAAGTGGTACCATTTCTACCACAGTTAATACAAGACGATACTGTTGCATTTTTGGAAATATATACAATGTTGTTATCTCGCGTTTTTGTATCGAAAATGAAACATTATTATATGTGGTGTTCTACAGAAAAAGGGCCCTTATCTTCCCAGACCAAATTTCACAGGTAGACTAAAAACAGAATTTAAGGTTAAACTGCTAAGACATATACTGAGCATTCTACAATCGATTTAAACTCGATTGTTAAATGGGAATTATAAAAAACACGGCAAACTGTGAATGATATTTTAGGAAAAGTTCGAACTGTATAAACTTTGAACCTCAAATTTCCATAGCTTGAGATTTCCATACTAGAACTTCAAATGCTATAACTAAGCAATATTTTGGAATTTTTTGGTTATTTACATGCATTTTTGTTAGCAATAATGTGTACTTTTAGAAAATACCTAAAATGGATATAGATTTTGGGAAGATAAGGTCCCTTTTCCTGTGGAATATCACATTTAGATATTTGTACATCCGATAATAAGCTACAAATTAAAGTAAAACATAAAAATCAAAAATATGCTAAAAAAATGCCAAATAGTTTCGAAATATGCTAAAAAAAATATGATATATGCTAAAAGATTTTTTCATGCTTGATGAGTTCAAAAAATGCTAGATCTAGCATTAAATAGGCTAAGCTGGCAACGCTGCATACTACACAGAAAAAAATTTTTTTAAATACAACTAATATTTTTGTTACATCAATTAAATATAATAACGTAAAAAGTAAATACAATTACGATATTGTAAGTTAAGGGAAAATCAAAAAAAAATTTGTTTGCCATTTTTTTTTTTTTTGTTGATTTCAAATTTATTTCAATTAAGATTATTGTTAATCAACAATTTTAACTATCATAATTGTTGTATTAACAATATTTTTTTATAGAATCACAATGCTCGAAGCAACTTTTTGCTTGTCTGCGAAAAAAACTCTGGACTAATAGACTAACGTTCTTACCTCTCAGCTACAGAGCAATTCGTTATTAAATACACAAATAATGGGTTCACACAAAACGTAATTTGCTTTGTTTCGTCTACGTGTGTGCATTCATTTATTATTATTTTTTTTCACAATACATAACAAAAAATTTGGTTAGTTTAGTTTGTTGAAAAAATTCTTGATTTGCTTTGTTTCATTTACGTGTGTGCACTCATTTGTTATATCAACAATAGTGATTGTTAATTTTTTCCACAATGCAGTTTGTTGAAAAAAATGTCTCTGTTTGTGGTATCAACAACTCAATTTGTTATATTAACTAAATATATGTTTGAATTTAAATTACATATTAACAATTCAAATTGTTAGTTGCAGTTTGATGATATTTTTTTCTGTGTAGCCACTATTATTTATTTATATTTTTTATACCTTGTTTGTTTTTGCATAGCTGGGATACGAACTTGTGCTCCTTCAGATTCTAAGACAACTACTTTACTCACTCGGCCATTGTTGACTTATAAGTTTAAGCGCCAATAATTTGTTTTCATATGCAAACACATGTTAACCTAAAAACTGCCTGTCTGTCTACTTATTTTATTAATACATAAGAACAAACTACTCCTATTTTCAGATAATGAGATAAATAGGTAATTATATTACTAATAACCAGGGCTCGGACTTCCATGCAACTAAAAATTGAATTTAAGCGCTTAACAAATGCACCTAAAAATGAGAAATATGCGAAAAAATATGAATTTACCTACGAACAAAGTACCAAAACTAAAATAATATGATAATATTTTTTTTATTATTACAAGAGAAAAACATAAAACATACATAATTCGGTCTATCATTTAATGCAACCGGACTTTAGTTGCGTTGTCAGTCGGTAATAGGTGAACTAAAATTTACAGCTCTCAGTTGCCAGTTGCCATTTGTGTATCATTTTCAGCAACTGGCAACCCAACTGAGGCTCACTCAGTTGCCATCCACAATCGGCCTATTAATATTTTTTCCAAAAATTGAGAAATATGCATTAAAAATATTGTATTACTCCAAAAATATGCATTTATTGCCAAAATATGCAATAATATGCACTTACCCTTAAAATATGCAAAAATATGAAACTGCAAATCGATGCCAAACTACTTAAAATTTGATGGTTCGCTTAGATAATTAGTCAATACCTCTTTATCTATCAGCACAAAAAACATGCATTTGCATGAAAGTCCGAGCCCTGCTAATAACTAAGTAGTAGTTTTAATTTTAAGCATAGTAATAAGATAAATAAGTACAACTCATTACTTTGTAACCAATTAAAAATGTACTAAAGATTAAAAATCTGCCAAAAGTTGTTACTGGGTAGGTGTTCGAACGAATTCGATTTCCAAACTTAACGTGTCTTTCATGTACATAAATATACAAAAGTGAAAAAGCTCGTTATTTAAACATAAAAGCCGCAGTTATATACTCACCTAAATAGAAGTATATTATTAATATTTTGAACATACTTATAAAAAAATATTTATGTTTGGATATGAAAATGTAATAGAAATATTGATGTGACATATATATTTATGTTCTTATACAAGGTGTATGTAGTTTGGCCCCGCCTGGTGGGATTGATTTTTATTTAGCTACAAATTTTTAATACATTTGAATCACCATGAAGATAAACCATAAAAATCCCTTTTGGCTTTTTAAATAAAATTATGATACGCGAAACAAATGCAACACTAAAGGCCATGTCAGATAAAACTTTTGCTTCGCGTTGCGTTACAGATTCGCTTTGACATCTAAGATGAAATGTACATACTTATACGAAACATGCCACATAAAGCACTTTTAACGCAGCGTGAAGCGAAAAGTTCGGCAACTCTCATCTTTTTGCTTGCTTTGACAATCAGCTGGAATAATTTTCTTTTATTATATTGCCAAACGAAACATATTGCGCGTTTGAATCTGTTTTAATAAGAGGTAAATATGTATGTGGCATTTATTTATTTATAATAAATCGTAAAATAACATAATTGACTTTTATTTTTATAAAAAATATATATATAAATAGCAAAATTATCAACTACTTTTTTGGTAAACGATCAATGCGCGAGCAGAGGGCGAAGCCGATGTAAAATGGTGATCGGCGCCGGCTAAGAACAAATATAGTCGGCGGCGGCTATTAGCCGGCTAAGAGCCGAAAATTGTTCGCCGGCGGCGGCTACCCAAATTTATCGGCTAACGGTCGGCTAACAGAGTATTTCTTGCTTACTTACATACAAGGTATATTTACAACAGGTATACTCGGCCCAATTATAAATAAACTTGCCTTTCTAGACGATTTACTGCCTTATTTATAAAAATAATTTTCATAATAAATTTTTTTCATATGTTCCAAAACCGAATTAAATATTTTTAAATGCGCATGTTAGTAAATATCCACTTTTTATTATAAAAAATCGGCTTAGCCGCTAGCCGATATTAGCCGCAATAATCGGCGGCGGCTAAGTGATTGTGAAAATCACCGGCTGCGGCTAATAGCCGGCTATTAGCCGACCGGCTTCGTGCTCTGTGCGCGAGTGCTGTCAAAGTTTTCATTGTGTCATACTCCTTTTGCTTTACACTTTTCTATCAAAGTTAGAAACGTCACGCAAAGCGACAAAGTTTTATCTGACACGGCCTTAAGTACTTGCATACACACCCATACGTAGCCACCTTGCACAGTGGTGCAATATAAATGACAATACAATATATTTAAAACAGAACTCGGCGAAGGGAGAACTTAATACATGAGAAATGATTTGTGTGTAAGTGTATTGGTGGTTAATTGCTTTGTTGATAGGCACAACGCACTGTTGTGCTCTTGTTGCTGTTAATTTCGATTGTTCGTGTTGTTTAAATTTAAATAGCCGTGACCCATGACCAACAATCGCCTGCTTCTGATTTATAGCAATAAGAAACCCCTGCTGCATGTCACACATTCCAATCGGGATGGTTATTACTTCGTGGAGCCCGACAATTTTTGTTTTATCTTCTTCAGATTCGGTTTATTTTCATGTTTTAATTCGGAACTTAAATTTCATTTACACTTTTAACAAACGTAAGGATTTTTATTAATATCACAGCACACATTTTTTGCCGATTTCGATCCGAAACAGGTCAGAAAATCTGCACAATATGACGAGTTCGTATCCAAAGTCGATCAGAAATGTACCGAAAATCATGAGGAAGTTCTAAGTCCTTTTCTAAAATGTCTCAGAGAACTCTGTACGAATTCTGAAGAATTTTCGAAGGAAATTCTAAGAGAATTTTCGACATGTCTGAGTAATGACAGAAAAATATTAGAAAAAACATCGCAAAAATTTCCCATTTTTCTTGTACTTCTTACGTCCCATCCTGTATTAATGTCGGAGAAAAGTCTCAGCTAAAATTATAAATTTATCAGAAATATCGTATAAAATTCGCTCATAGAATCAAGGTGTTGTAAGACTTCTTTGACTCTTCTTGTGCCATGCATTTTTCTGCTGATTATGACAGCGCATCAGAAAACATTTACCTATATTTTATAAGTTTAAATAAGTTTAATATTTTCATCCGATATAATATACTGCAAGTTTTTAATTATGTACATTAAACTGACTCACCGCAAAAAAAAATTTTTGTTACCCCTCTCATATTAAAGATCCGTTTTTTTAATGATGCTTCCCAACACATTTGCGGGGTCTAGCGATGACCGCCCGTGAGCTGGGCCGTGCCTAAAAGAGGTCTATTTTTGTAGTTTTTGCATGTTTTTGTATTTTCTCCCAAAACAACATATGAAAAGAAATACATGGTTTGAAAGATCTTCTCAAGCTGCATCCAATGGTGCATTAAACTTTATCATTTAGCAATGCGTTATTCCATACACAGAAAAAAATTAGTTTCGTTTTTGATAACAAAAATCCCGGTATTCAATAATTTTTTTTTAATTTCCTGTGATAAAGAATTCCCCTATATTGATAACAAAATTATTTCAAAATAAAAATATATATATAAATTAAAAAAATGTGGACATGGCTGGAATACGAGCCCGGGCTTTCCGGACGTAAAGCATACTCTCTATAGCTGAGCCATATCCCATTTATTTTTTTATGGGATACAACTTGTTTTAAGTACTTATGTATAAAAAGAAAAGAAATAACCGGCATGGAAAAGAAATACTTACAACGAAATATTTTATTATGTTAAAGGTAAATGTTATTGAAATTCATATGTTCTTTTAATAACATGGTTTTATTAAATATAATTCTTGTCTATTTTTTTCTGTGTAGAAACCACGATTTTTAAGCGTTTTTATTACAGGTGCTACTTATATTAAAATAAATTTTACTTGTTTTTAGTATTATATAATTTGAGGCATTGCTAATTTATTTGTTTTTCTAGTTATTGCAAAAGTTCGCAAGTTTCTAAGCACAGAAACAAAAAACAAATGCCTCAAATCAAATAATTCCTAAAAAAAAGTAAAATTCATTTTAATATAAGTAGCACCTGAGTAATTCCATTTAGCCGGGTGTGACCACTTTACACATATTTTTTGTTATAAATAAAGAATATAAAATTTTTTTCTTAAAAAAAGGTTGCGACTCGCAAGGCCATTAAGCTTAAAGTCGTTGAATAACGGGTAGATACTGACAGCACACGACTCCTGCTCAGAATGCTTAGTTTTAAAGAATTATGACTTTCAGCATAAATTCTGTAAAATTTTTACTATAACGTACACAATATTTTTGGTATAGCTGTCTGTTCAATGTGTTTTTAGCTGTATTACGTATTTACTGTTTGACAAAAGATCAGTTTTCTTAGCAAAAAACTATTTTTAAAATGTGACGGGTGTGACCGACGGGTGTTACCTAATACGAAAATTTAAAAAAATTCGAAGAAATAAAACTTTTTATTAATTTCATTAATATAAATAATATAAAAATAAATCATAAGAAAATAATAACACATTAAATTATTTGCTATCCGTTCTATTATAGACAGCAGAATACTCTAGCTGAGTATTTATTTTAAATTCAATAAAAAGCGAAAAAAAATATATTATTTTCAGAGATAAGGGCTTTTATTACTAATGAGAAAGGAAAGAAAAGAAAATCTGAAATAAATATTAAACATACAAAGAGGGAGAGCAAAATGTTTCGTGGATGAATATTAAATAATGTATTCTTTTATATTTGATGTAATTGTCATGCTCTAAAAAACATCAATTGAGAGATTTTTATTAGAAATAAGAAAATAATTTTTTCCTTGCATAGGGCCGTTTTACGTGGAATTACTCACCTGCAATAAAAACGCTTAAAAATCGTGATTTTTATGGAATACTGCATTGCTGATGGTATGAATGGTAAAGTTTAATGCACCATTGCTTGCAGCTTGAAAAGATCTTTCAAACGATGTAATTTTTTTTTATATGTTGTTTTGGGAGAAAATACGAAAATATACAAAAATATACCTTTTTTAGACACTGTCCAGCTCATCGCTAGACCCCTCAAATGTTTTAGGAATCCTATTTAAAAAGACCGGTCTTTCATTTGAGAGGGATAACAAAAACACATTTTTCATCTTCATAAAAGTCGAGTCGGTTTAATGAAAAAACTTTATATAAAATTAAAACTTTTTGGCATCTCAAAAAACTTAGAAAAAAGGGAAAACTTCACAAATGGCAACGCTGACTACGTAACAGCTGATTCAAATGAAATTGAAACCAATTCAACTTATTTGGCTAAATAGGTGAAATTCTACGTTTAGCCTAGATTCTAAACTTTTTGTATACAACTCCATATTAAGACCAATATGGTGCTATGGCATTCCCTTATGAGGCACTGCCTCGGCATCAAATATAGAGAAACTGCAAAGCAGACAAAATAAAGCCCTTCGTTTGATTACATCAGTTCCATGGTATGCCAGAATCCAGCGCATTCACAAAGATCTAAATGTTCCGTTGGTAAAGACTTTGTTTTCAAAACATGTGGCAACATATAAATATAAAAAAAAATCTCCTAGCCTGCAACATCTTTGACGTCAAACAACCAAAGAAGCAACCGTTGAATCTAATATTTTGTCTAGCATTGGCTGAATTTATTATTAACAATTTTAGTTTTAAGATTTGAATGCTTACTGTTAGTTCAATTTACAATTAAAGACTTACTGCCAGGCCCACTATGTCGACACGATTCTTTCTTTCGCACAATTACATTTAAAAGAAAAACAAATTGGTAAGTAACCCCGTAGTGCAGTGGATAGTATGCTAGATCATTAGACGGGGGCAGGTTCGATTCCTGCCAAAACCCTGGGTGTGTCTGGAGAAAAGCCGAAAAAGGCTTAAACAGTATGTGTGTTTGTTAAAAAAAATAAAAATTTGTTTTTGTTTTAAATGTAATTCTACGAAAGAAAGAATCGTGCCGACGTAGTGGGAGTAGCAGTTAATAAATAAATTAAAAGTTTAAGAAAAATTTTCAAAGTGGAAAGGTTCAAGTCCAATGTTCACAAACACTGCTCCCTCTAGCCTACTTCTCATAACCAATTTTTCTAGTTCCGACACAATGCATTGCTTGTCTGGGGGCCACCCGCTGTGTGCTGGTAAAAAAAAATATGAACGAATTTTCATCAAATAGTTTCGTATCCATATTTTACCCATTCCTAACCACTGTTCAAAATTGTGTGTATGTACTTAGATTTGTTTGTACGTGAAGATAACAACAAACACATAATCATTTTATGTCAAATGCTTGGCAATAAGGCTAAGACCGAATATTATTATGACGATGATGACGATGAAGGCGTAAATGCTAATGTTGAGATAATGCCCAAAGGAGATACAATACATATACACAATATTTTTTTTTATTGAATTCCATTTGTTTATGCTAAAGAAAAAAAAAAGTGACATAAAAAAGGGGTTATGGATTTTTGCATGTGCAGAAAGTATGAAAATATTAAAATGGGTTGTTTTTTTTTTATTTGTTTATTTTGCTCAAAACGTTCTTGATATGCTGAGTCACTACTTTGTTTCTTTTCTTTGTTTATCTACGATACCTTGACATTAGCAGCCACTTCCAAGTCACTCCTTTTCAAACATTCAATCAAAAAAATGTCATACACCCTATAGATTTGACAATTGAATTGCAATTTTGATAACCACAAATATTATTCAATAGCAATCGCATTCAAATCTTTTCAATAGAGCTTGTCTTCATTGGTCTTTTTAAATTCCCGTACTCAAAGATAGGAAATTACTGATTTCACCCGTATTATCGAAAATCGAGCTTTCATCAAATCCTGACGTTTTGAGGTCATGGGAATCTATTCTGACTATTTTTACGATGATGTCCGTATGGATGTATGTGTGTATGTATGTATGTATGTATGTATGTATGTATGTATGTATGTATGTATGTATGTATGTATGTATGTATGTATGTATGTATGTATGTATGTATGTATGTATGTATGTATGTATGTATGTATGTATGTATGTATGTATGTATGTATGTATGTATGTATGTATGTATGTATGTATGTATGTATGTATGTATGTATGTATGTATGTATGTATGTATGTATGTATGTATGTATGTATGTATGTATGTATGTATGTATGTATGTATGTATGTATGTATGTATGTATGTATGTATGTATGTATGTATGTATGTATGTATGTATGTATGTATGTATGTATGTATGTATGTATGTATGTTTTTTTTTTTTTTTTTTTTTTTTTTTTTTTATTATTTGTGGGATGAAAATCATCGAAAGACTCTGGCAGTGGTGGTGTTTGCCAGAAGTGCGAGACTTTAACACGCTAAAAGCACCCCTTCACACTGACCCAAAAGCTCCCCGTGGTACTACCGCAAGGCTATACGTCTCGGGGTGGGAAAGGTCCTAGACCCTAAATCTAAACTACATGGATTCTTCTGCGAATCTCTTCTAACCTACGAAGTTCCAACAGAACCAATTTTATAAAATTACATACATACGTCCAGTTATACAAAGATTCCAACATGATTGGAACGATGTTGTCCGGCCTAATACTACGCCCTAAGACTACTTCTAAATACGCTCTACCACTATCAAATCGTGGACAGATGAAGAACACATGTTCGGCATCTTCCACGACATTGCCACCACAACTCGGACAAAACGGAACACTGTCATGTCCGAAACGGTACAAGTACGACCTAAAACAACCATGTCCAGTCAAAAACTGTGTAATGTAGAAGTTCAAGTCGCCGTGTCTTCTTGATAACCATACCCTAATGTCAGGTATCAGTAAGTAAGTCCATCTTCCCTTGTCAGTCGCTGTCCATCGTTCTTGCCACTTCCGTAGACACATATCAGTCACACCATTCGTACTGTCCGAAACGGCTTCTAGCTCGATGGGTATCATGCCGGCAATGACAAAGGCGGCCTCGTCCGATACAGTTCGGAATGCGCTACATACTCGCAGGGCGGCCAGCCTATACACAGGGGATATCAGATTCACATATGTAGAGTATTTCAGTGAGCCTGACCATATAGGGGATGCATATAAGATAATGCTTCTTACTACACTGGTTAGCAATCTCCTCTGCAGATATTTTGGACCTCTTGTATTCGGCATGATCCGGCATAGCGCTGAGCAGGTTTTTGATGCCTTAGAACCTATATACTTCAAGTGCTCATGAAAAGACAGACGAGTGTCAATCATGACTCCAAGGTATTTTAAACATTCCTTGGATTCTATGCTACACGTGCCAATATTTAGCCTAATGGTTTCCCTATTTTTCCGACTACTAATCAGAATCGCATCTGTTTTATGGTCAGCTAGAGCTAGACCCATTGATCTCAACCAAGACCTTACGATCTGAATACTGGCGTTTGCAATGGTTTCCGCCTCTAGTAACTCTTTTGCTTCACATACTAACGCTATGTCGTCTGCGAATCCAACTATCTTTACCTTCTCTGGCAGGTTTAACCTTAATACTCCATCGTACATGACGTTCCACAGTAGTGGACCAAGTACTGATCCTTGAGGCACCCCACCAATGATCTTTCGTCTTCTAGTACCCTTATCAGTATCATAAACTAGCTCTCTATTTCGGAAATAGTCCTGTATAATTGCCAGTAGATATCCTGGGATGTCTAAACTGGCTAAGGCATCAACAATATGCTCCCAGTTTGCCGTGTTGAAGGCATTCTTTACGTCTAGCGTTACAACTACACAATACTCTTTTGTTCCATTTCTCCACCTCTTCCCTTGGATAGCCTGAGCAGCAGTTTCTACTACAACTTTGATAGCATCTACTGTTGACCTTGCTTTCCTGAAGCCAAATTGGTTATCTGATAAACCGCGGTTAGCTTCAACACAACTTTCCAATCTTCTACAGATTATACTTTCTAGCAATTTCCCACTTGTATCTATCATACACAGCGGCCTATAAGAGGAAGGGTCGTCTGGTGGCTTATTATCCTTAGGTAACAATACTAACTTTTGTCTCTTCCACATTGTTGGAAAAATGCCCTGGCTCAAGCATGCGCTTATTACTTTCAAAAAATAGTCAGGATGGAGTTTAAGAGCTTCTTTTAGTATCATATTCGGAATGCAGTCTAAACCTGGTGCCTTCTTGTCTTTAAATTTTGAGACAGCACCTTCTATCTCGGCAATCGTAACCGGAGGAATGTCGAAAAATTCAGCCGGGTAGCTGTGTTGCCATGTCGGAGTTTCCTGTTGGGGAAAGAGATGATCTACAATTCCCTTGAGGAGAGGCTCCTCTCTTGGCGGCGATGGACCAAGACATTTAAGTTTCTTGGTTACCAATTTATATGCAAAGCCCCAAGGATTACTATCTACTTCATCACAAACATTAAGAAAACACCTACGCTTGCTCCTACGAATTGCAATCTTCAACGCTTTCCTTTTATCCTTATATATTTGATGGTGTACACTATTCTCTAACCTACCTCTCGTTCGTGTATACTGCCTTCGGGCACTTATACACTCCGATCGCAAGCTAGCAATTTCATCATTCCACCAGTACACCGGGGGCTTATTTGGTGACCTTTTATGCTTTATCATAGCTACGTTACAGGCATTAGTGATATGACTTACTAATTGCACTGCCATATCTTCAGCTGAACCACTCAGTTCCATGTTCTCCATACAAGCTGCGAAGATATCCTTATCAAAGGTATTTACCTTCCATCCTGTCAAACCTCGTGCTTGTGCAATCACACGGGGCTGTTCATCTTGTACATCTATGATTATAGCGCTATGATCGCTATGAGTATAGATGTCGGATATTCTCCAGTTAACTTGGCTTGTGATGCTGCTACTGACAAATGTAATGTCAATTACCGATCCAGCATCACCCCTTCTGAAAGTTTGTTCAACTCCATTATTAATGAGTACAACACCCAATACAGAAAAGGCTTCCAAGAGTACTCTACCTCTTGTGTTTGTCAAGGGGCAGCCCCATTCAACAGCCCACGCATTGAAGTCACCCGCTATTATGACAGGATTTCTTGTAACTGCATCTGTTACTATATTGTCAACTATTACTCGAAAGTCCTCTATAGAATACCTAGGGGGAATATAGCAACTGTATAGTGTGATGCCAGAGACAGTGGCTCGGGCATATCCACATTCTGATGTTATTTTATCTCGTATTGTTAGCGTGCTGGTGTTCCATATCGCCGATGTGTCCGTATTATCGGAAACCCAATTTACAGATCCCATGTTCCGATATGGCTCACTCAGCACAGCGACATCTACATTTAAATCTCGAACGCTTTGCTTAAGAAGCTCATGTATGTATGTATGTATGTATGTATGTATGTATGTATGTATGTATGTATGTATGTATGTATGTATGTATGTATGTATGTATGTATGTATGTATGTATGTATGTATGTATGTATGTATGTATGTATGTATGTATGTATGTATGTATGTATGTATGTATGTATGTATGTATGTATGTATGTATGTATGTATGTATGTATGTATGTATGTATGTATGTATGTATGTATGTATGTATGTATGTATGTATGTATGTATGTATGTATGTATGTATGTATGTATGTATGTATGTATGTATGTATGTATGTATGTATGTATGTATGTATGTATGTATGTATGTATGTATGTATGTATGTATGTATGTATGTATGTATGTATGTATGTATGTATGTATGTATGTATGTATGTATGTATGTATGTATGTATGTATGTATGTATGTATGTATGTATGTATGTATGTATGTATGTATGTATGTATGTATGTATGTATGTATGTATGTATGTATGTATGTATGTATGTATGTATGTATGTATGTATGTATGTATGTATGTATGTATGTATGTATGTATGTATGTATGTATGTATGTATGTATGTATGTATGTATGTATGTATGTATGTATGTATGTATGTATGTATGTATGTATGTATGTATGTATGTATGTATGTATGTATGTATGTATGTATGTATGTATGTATGTATGTATGTATGTATGTATGTATGTATGTATGTATGTATGTATGTATGTATGTATGTATGTATGTATGTATGTATGTATGTATGTATGTATGTATGTATGTATGTATGTATGTATGTATGTATGTATGTATGTATGTATGTATGTATGTATGTATGTATGTATGTATGTATGTATGTATGTATGTATGTATGTATGTATGTATGTATGTATGTATGTATGTATGTATGTATGTATGTATGTATGTATGTATGTATGTATGTATGTATGTATGTATGTATGTATGTATGTATGTATGTATGTATGTATGTATGTAGAATAGACATATGTATGTATGTATGTATGTATGAATGTATGAATGTATGTATGTATGTGTGGGTGGGTGTGTGTGTGGGTGTATGTGTGTGTATGTATCTATGTATGTGTGTGTGTGTATCCCTTTCAGACCCAGCATACACAATTGTGCGATGTGGATTGAAAAAATTCTAGGAAGCAAATTTTTTATTTTTTGAATAAACTTCCAAAAGCAGTAGCTGTGTTAGGTTCTTTTTCAATTATAAAAAAAGAGAATAAGTGCAAACTTTCTGCAAAAAAAAATATAAAAATCAGTTTCCTCAGTGCACTCGATGTGAGAAGAAGTATGTCGCGTGGTAAGTAAAAAAACAAGAGAGAGCAAAAGTGTTTTGTTTCTGATGAGAGTGATTTTGGGTAGCCAATAGTTTATAAAATAGTGTTCGAAAGTGATTTAATTGAAATATAAAGTTTTATCAATAGTTAAATGGAGCCAAAACTCAGATAACACAATCGTGTTTCACGGTCACAAATTGACATTTCTTTGCAAACTCACAATTGTGTTATCTAAATTTTATAGGTAAGAAATTTAACTTATCCACGGATGCAGACCTGCAAAGAGTCCTGAATATTCTCGACAATTCAGAAGATGATTTTTCCTCTGATGATGAGTACCGCGATGCTGCTTGGAAACCTAGTTATTCTCTTCTTAACAGTGCACATAGCGATGATAGCTCATCTGAGGACGAAGTTGAAGATGGTAACCGCTTATTTCTTGTAATATTTCATATCTAATATTATTTACTATTGCTCTTAGGAAACCTTTCTAATATAGCTGATGATGTACCATTATTAAGCATTCCATCTGCGTCAAAAACATTCATAGGCGGATCTGAAGGAGGTAAACGCTTCTAATGCAACTGTGCTTACATGTATTTGAACATCAATTTACATTTTTTTAGAAACAGTTGCTGTTTCAAATATAAATACCACTTTAAATAAGGCACGAGCAGACATATGGAAACAAAAGGAGTTTCCAGTTTATACTATTCCAACGGTATATAGCTGTCAAAATGTTGTTGAACTACGATCGCCTTACGAATATATTTCAAGATATTTTGTGGAAAGCCACTATGAAGAAACTGTACAATATACAAAAATATATGCTCTAGCAACTACCGGGGAAGAGATGACCCTCACAAAAGCCGATATTAAGAATTTTTACGGCTGCGCTATAACCATGGGTTGCCTAAATTATCCACAGGTATATATGTACTGGTCAAAGGACTTTAGAAATGAGCTTATATCTAGCGCAATGTCGAGAAACAAATTCTTTAGGCTGAGAAATATGATTCACTTTGTTGATAATCAAATGCCCAATGCAACGAACAAGCTTTGGCGAGTCCAACCAGTAATTGATTTAGTAAGGAATCGTTGCAATCAATTAGCTACCGATGTTACATCTTATTCCATTGATGAGCAAATGGTCCCATTTACTGGCAGATGTCCATCAAAGCAAGTCATAAGATCAAAGCCACGACCAGTGGGTTTGAAAAATCTTGTTTGTGCTACTTCCGAAGGATTAATCCTTGACTTCGAAATGTTTCAAGGGGCTGGTACATTTCCTGATAGTGGACTGGGTCATGGACCATCAATTGTGTTGAGATTAACCAAGTTCCTACCCAAAGGCAGTTTTCTTTATTTTGATCGATTTTTCACAACAATACCTCTAATGATAAAACTTGAAGAGAATGGTTTTAAAACAACTGGTACTATTATGGGAAATCGGCTAGGAAAAAGAGTTAACTTTCCATCAGACAAGCAAATGGAACGTGCTAGTATGACTCAATTCGTTAAAGACGACAAAGTTGCTGTTGTAAAATGGTGTGACACAAAGTGTGTAACGATTGCTTCAACTGCATGTGGAAAGGACCCGGTTGGCGAAGTAGAACGTTGGATAAAAGCTAAAAAACGTCGTTTGCCAGTCCCAATACCTGCGGTAATTCAATTGTGCAATTCAAAAATGGGTGGCGTGGATACAGCAGATCAAATGATGGAATACTACCGCATCAGCATGAAGACTAAGAAATGGCCAGTGAAAGTTTTTTTTTCATTATCTTAACATGGCGATATACAACAGCTGGATGGAATACAGAAATGATGCAAGAATAGTTGGTGTTCCGAAGAAAAACATAAAAACATTCCTCACTTTCAAATTAGAAATAGGAGAAGTGCTAGCTAAGTACAAAGAACCTCCTCCAGAAATAGCTGAACCTTTTGAGTTACCTCATGAGTTTCACGGGACAAAATTCCGTCCTCACAATGCTCCAGATGACATCAGATACGATCGTTATGACCATTGGCCCCAATTTGTAGATGGAACCGCAAAAAGATGTCGGAACACTTTCTGTGAAAGCAGAACACGGGCATTATGTCAAAAGTGCAAAGTAAGTTTGTGTGTTGCGAAAGACAAGGACTGTTTTAAGGATTATCATACCAAACGTTAATTCCAGTTTTGAATGAAGCACAAACTTCCTATATTTTAATCTTAAGTTTATAAAACATATCTCGTTAAATAATTATATTTTTCAAGTTTTATTGAATTTGTTTTTCTTTTATGCCAATTTATGCGCTACATTTTTTTGTGTATAATTTATTTATTTGATTTCTGTTTTGTTTTGTTATTAAACTAATTTATTTTTGATTTTTAAGTTGAATAAAATTGAAATACAATGAATCCTTTTTATTAAAATATGAAACTTTTTTTACCACTAAACGACCAAAGTACACAATTGTGCTTGGTCCTTTTCGAAAAATAATAATTATTTTACATGTAAATGGCCAAAATACACAAACGTGTCAGGTCCTTTTTCAAAAATTCATGATTGTGAAAAAATTTTAAAAATTAAATTTTAAACGTCTGTAAAAAGAAAAATTTTAAATCTTTACTTTTGTGAAAGTGAGAGCATATTTTCGTGATGGGTCTGTAAGGGGTATGTATGTAAGTATGTAAACCTCCCTGAAGGAAATGTCGATAGTAAAACTCTACTGATTCACTATTGACTTTGTCCCCAGTACTACTGACTAATTGTACCCAAGGCAATGTTATGTGCTATCGACATTTAGCATGTGCTTGTCATTGAGATCCCACTAGCGACCTCCCTCGGAACTATTGGCTTATTATATTAAGGGACCACATTGAGACATTGGCACCAGAGATTCACTAATGCATTTTAATGATTGTAGTCAACACATATGAAACTTTTTACTAGGTAAGGCAATTAAATTAGATTTTTTTATGAAAATTTTTAGTTTTGCGTGCAGCCGCATTTATTTTCAACACAACAAAATGAGACAATAAAAAATCGTTTTGTAGCTGTCAAAAACTTCTCTTCTCATTAAAGTCAAAATAAATAATGTAGACGATTCGTTGACAATGACACCAAAAAGTCACAAAACTTGTCGACAACAGTTGTGATTTGGAGACACTTGGCCCCTGGCTTCCTTCAGGACTCTCATAACTTAAGAACGGCTTAACCGATCGGAACCAAATTCGCGGCATTCAAAAGACTTTGACCTTACTTAGATTTCGTGATATGATGATGAACCGATTTGGTTCAGTAGATTTTGAGAATTTTCGAAAATAAAGTTTTCGAAAAAAAGTTTTTTTTTTCAAAATAAATTCTATACTACAAAATTTAATCAGCTCTTAAGGCCGTGTCAGATAAAACTTTGTCGCTTTGCGTGACGTTTCTAACTTTGATAGAAAAGTGTAAAGCAAAAGGTGTATGACACAATGAAAACTTTGACAACACTCGCGCACAGAGCACGAAGCCGGTTGGTTAATAGCCGGCTATTAGCCGCCGCCGGTGATTTTCACAATCACTTAGCCGCCGCCGATTATTGCGGCTAATATCGGCTAGCGGCTAAGCCGATTTTTTCTAATAAAAAGTGGATATTTACTAACATGCGCATTTAAAAATATTTAATTCGGTTTTGGAACATATGAAAAAAATTTCTTATGAAAATTATTTTTATAAATAAGGCAGTAAATCGTCTAGAAAGGCAAGTTTATTTATAATTGGGCCGAGTATACCTGTTGTAAATATACCTTGTATGTAAGTAAGCAAGATATACTCTGTTAGCCGACCGTTAGCCGATAAATTTGGGTAGCCGGCCCCGCGAAAAATTTTCGGCTCTTAGCCGGCTAATAGCCGCCGCCGACTATATTTGTTCTTAGCCGGCGCCGATCACCATTTTACATCGGCTTCGCCCTCTGCTCGCGCATTGATCGTTTACCAAAAAAGTAGTTGATAATTTTGCTATTTATATATATATTTTTTATAAAAATAAAAGGCAATTATGTTATTTTACGATTTATTATAAATAAATAAATGCCACATACATATTTACCTCTTATTAAAACAGATTCAAACGCGCAATATGTTTCGTTTGGCAATATAATAAAAGAAAATTATTCCAGCTGATTGTCAAAGCAAGCAAAAAGATGAGAGTTGCCGAACTTTTCGCTTCACGCTGCGTTAAAAGTGCTTTATGTGGCATGTTTCGTATAAGTATGTACATTTCATCTTAGATGTCAAAGCGAATCTGTAACGCAACGCGAAGCAAAAGTTTTATCTGACATGGAATTTAAACTCATAAAACAACGTCGGCTGCTTCAAATCGGTTGAATGGTTCGAGAGATATCGTTGTCGAACAATTTCGAAAACTGATCTTGTCAAATCGATTTTTAGGGGTCCGTACACCAAAAGTGTAAAGGAACGGTATTGTTTTCACTACGCTGTCCGTCTGTCTGTTTGTCTGTCTGTCTGTCCGTCTGTCTGTCACAGGGTATTTTCTCGAGAACCGTTAGAGCTACGGACCTGAAATTTTCACAGAATATGTAAAGCTTTTGCCGCTACAACAACAAATATATGACGGTAAAAATTAAAGGGTGTTCTAAAGCGAGCAACGAAACATGTTGAAATACTAATGTAATATACAGACACTTATATATAGACACTTTCAATTTTCAAAGATTATGTTAATTGCTGTAGTCTGTAGAATAGACTAACGCAAATAACACTGATATTTAAAACAATAAAAATTAAAGGGTGTTCTATCAGTTAATGTAATTTTACTACGTAATTTAGACAATATGCTGTAGAGGAAAAAAGCACCAAAACTAAAAAAATCGCTAAAACACAAAAAATTATGACAACTAAATAGATCGCCAAAAAAAAACTAAAAAGAACCAAAAACTGAAAAATTCGTCTAAACGAAAAAAAACTACTACAACATAAAACAACGAAAAAATCGCTAGAAATGGAAAATAATCACTAAAACGAAAAAAAGCGCCAAAACTAAAAACAATCGCCAAAAACCAAAAAAAAAATCGCCAAAACGATAAAAGTGTCAAAACAAAATAAATCGCTTAAATTAAAAAAATCACAAGAAACCGAAAAAATCCCCAAAACCGAAAAAGCGGCAAAACTGAAAAAAGCGTCAAAACTAAAATAAATCGCTATAACTAAAAATATCGTCAAAAAGCTAAAAAAAAACGTTAAAACAAAAAAAAAACCCAAAGCAAAAAAAAAACGCCAAAACTAAAAAAAAATATAAAAAAACAATTGCAAAAAAAAAATCACAAAAAAAACTAATAAAATTGCCAAAACAACGAAAAAAAAACTTAAAAAAGAAAATAAGCTAAATCAAACCAAAAAATTAAAACGGAAAAATTTTGAAAATGAAAAAAGGGCAAAAACGAAAAAAGATATATGTGTATTCGTACGGAACCCTTCGTGTCCGAGCCAAAGTCGCACTTTACTGAATTTGTATGATTAATTTAATTATTGGACTTGAAAAATTGCGCTTAATACTGCAAAATGTATATAAATCAGTTAAGTTTTACGAGAGATATCATGGTAGAAATTAAAAAAATATATATTTTTTTAATTAAAAATATATATATTTTTTTTTTACTACAAAAGTGTATCGAGTTTCCAGCGCTTTGAGCGGTAATTTCCAGCAATGGCCTGCAAGGTCAACCGTATCCCATATTTCTTTAAACAGGAACAGCTGGTTTCGTAATGATAGAAAAAATATTAGTTATTGCTACGAAACTGAAAATAATATAATTACGCTTAATATTCCATTTTTAAGGCCCTTTTCACAATGTACGATTGTAAGATCTAATGCGGATTTTAACGGTAAGTTTGGCATACAAAACTTTCCGTTAAAGTCTACATTAGTTTTTAATCGTACATTGTGAAAAGGGCCGTTAATTGCATAAAAATTTCAATTAACTACGCACTATGATGCGTATTTTTACACCACTGTATTTGTTCACCAATTAAACAACAGAGAACACTAAGTTAACACTGAAAGCGCCAAGTTAACACTGATTGTATTTTTTTACGGTGACGTTAACACAACTGCGTTTTACACAAGACTAACATACACAGTGAAACTCAAGTGAAATCAAATTTCGACACAATACAAAAACATCCTGTCAGCACTGTTCTTGATCTTCTCTGTAATATCCACCTCTCAATATGTTTTTGCTTATTGTCATGTTTACATAGATTACTGAATCCCAAAGAGGTAAAATTCTTATTATCGAAACTATAGACAAAAATGCTAAATATTAATAGAATTTTTAAAATAAAAATCGCTCTATCTGAAAAGAGGGAAATTTTATAAATTTCAAAAAAAAAAAAAAAATATATATATATATATATATATATATATATATATATATATATATATATATATATATATATATATATATATATATATATATATATATATATATATATATATATATATATATATATATATATATATATATATATATATATATATATATATATATATATATATATATATATATATATATATATATATATATATATATATATATATATATATATATATATATATATATATATATATATATATATATATATATATATATATATGTATATATAGTTTTGCTTCACTTTCATGCATGTCGAGACTACTTAACCTCAAAGTGGTAAACTTATTATATATAAAATTATAGACAAAATTGCAGAACAAGCTAGGAAAACTAATAGAATCTAAAATTTCAGTAGCTTACAATAAAAACGAAACTTAAAACAAATGTGGTGTCTTAGATAAAAATGGATCGCTGAACCCGAAACTGAAATTCATTTATTTTTCTTACGAACCGTTTTCGAAATATCTGCAAAAAATGTGATATTTTCAATCAACCACGTTTTTCGTGGATATATCAAACGCTGTTCGTAGGAAAAATTTATTAATTTCAGTTCCGCGTTCAGCGATCCATATTTATCTTAGAAACCACTTTTGTTTTAACCTTCATTTTTATTGCAGAACATCAGTGAGTCATGAAGTTAAAAATTTTAACCAGGATCTTAACAAAATATGTAACTGGGCAATGGAAAATGGCCTATGTTTAATACTGAAAAATCAAAATACCTAATCATTTGTAAGAAGAGCATACAAATCGTTGATGACGTAGCTATATATGGCTGATTCTCATTCTAAGCGTTCATTTTGTGTGTGTTTTTTTACCAATTCAACTAAATGAAATCTGAGAATGTGAGATTCGTCTCATAGTTTTCGCCTCATTCAATGGATCCTGAAATAAAATTTTATTTTTTGATTTTTTAACATTTTTGTGTATTGAGCGTTACATTTTCTTTCGAGGTTATTCCGAGAATGATTTTTGCGAATATTATGCATCTACTCTCTAAAAACAAAAAAAAAATAATAAACGCCGGATGAAATTAAAAGTTATGACCACTTTTTTCAATTTTGACTTGGACTCACATTTTTTCAATTTTGACTTGGACTTTACAAACATTTATTTATAGGCAAAAAGTAGGCTAACTCTTCTTTCAAATAAGACTAGTTTTCATAAAATCGACCAACAACGTCAAAAGTTATGTCAAATAATTTGTCAAAGCAAAATACGACCTATCTAATACATTCTGCGAAAACATAACAATCCACAGTGCGGTAGAAGCAAAATTTGTTCAAAGAAAAGCAGAAATTTGTAAAAATATAATGCTCTCTATATATCTTTTCTACTAGAGATGGGCGCGTGTCGTGTTTTTTTTGTGACACGAACACGCACGACACAACATGAAGTGTTTGTGACATAAAATCTGATTTCGTTCGTGTTCGTGTCGTGTTGAGCAAACTTGACACGAAGAAACTCGAAATGATTTTAAGATTCAAATATGTATAAATGCAGAAGCTGGCCGCACAAGATTATTGAGCGAAAATCTTCACAAGTTACTCTTTCTCAAAAAAGTATCTAAATAAAAATACAAATAGAGCACGAAACGTCTAAATAAAAGAAAAATATGTCTTTGAATATAAAAAATGTTTTTTTGTTTTTTTATTTAATTTCCTGCGTGTTGTGTCGTGTCGTGCTTTGAAAGTTTTTGCCGTGCGTGCTTCGTACGTGTTGGACATCCCGGTATTCGTGTTCGGGCCGTGTCGTGTTGGAAATTTTCGACACGACCCCATCTCTAATTTCTACGCTTCAGCTGCTGTTAACTTTTTTTAAAGTCCTAAAATTTATAGATAAATTATATTTAAAAAAAATTTTTACGTAACGCTCAATACATTTTTATACGAATTCGATATTTTTTCAGAACACACACTTTATTTTGAATTCAATACAATTAAGATGTATAATCTTCAATATATTTTAATACTATTTGCACTAAAAAATTTCTAATACATTTCGCATATCTAATTCATTTTAATTCCCGGGATTCCCGACGAAAGCTCCCAGGAATCGGGAAATGAAAAAATTTCTCCGATTGCCGGGAATTTTTTTCCAACACTTCCCGAGAAAGAAACCCTATTCAATAACTCTTGATGACTATCTGCACAAAATAATTGCTACAGACATTGAACTACCTATAATTAAAATTAACGTTTTTCGTATCTTCAAGAAACAATAGTATTTACAATTTCACATATCGAAATGTTGCATCTTTCAAAAAAATTTCGTTTGCACGATATACGTATCTCTGGAACTATCTTCCTACAAACATACAACTCACCAGAAAAAGCCATGAAATTCAAATAAATTTAAATGACGCATTACGCTTAATACCATGGGTGATTCTCATTCTAAACGTACATTTTGTGTTTTTTTTTTTTTCGTTTATAAAAGTAACTAAATGAAATATGAGAAGGTTTGTCTTGGGCTCGCATGGAAAAGTAAAATATTTATATCTATAAAAAAAATTCCTTAGAAACGTTTATACATACGCTAAAAGTATGCTAACTCTCCTTTCAAATAAAACTGATCTTAATAAAATCGACCAACAATGTTTAAAGTTATGTAAATTTAAAATAATTATTTGTAGTAAAATACGACCTATCTAATGCATTCTTCGAAAATATAACAACCCACAGTACGGTAGAAGCAATTGTTTTAAAAGGAAATCCGAAATTTGTAAACATATAATGTTCTTTATATCGTTTCTACCCTTCAGCTGCTGTTAACGTTTTTTGACGTGCTAAAATTTATAGATAAATTAATATCTTGCCTAATAAATTATATTTAAAATTTTTTCACGTAACGCTTAATACATTTTTATACGAATTCAATATTTTTTCAGAACACACATTATATTTTGAATTTAAAATAATTCAGATGTATAATCTTCGATGTATTTTAACATAACCTCCTTAAGTATTTACTAAAAAACTTCAATTAAATTAAAAAAATATGAATAACACTCAATACATTTTTTTATATACAAATCATGATTGATTTATATTCAAACTAAAAATTCAACTAACTTTATTTTTCAAATTAAAATGACAATAAACAAAAAACTTAATTTATAAGAAAATTAATATTTGATTATTTTCAAAACTACTTTCAAAGTGGAAATATATAAAGTATCACCACAGATTAATGAAACTTTTTGCAATATAATACTATTTAACAAAGTTCACAAAACTTTTAATGACGCGCACTCAAAAAGCGAAACGTTCAATACAGTAGACTGCGGACAACTAGGGATGCGCAAGTGAAAAAAAAATATCGATATATATCGATATCGATATATTTTTTGAATATCGATCAGCATCGATATATATGACCTTCTCCGAGAAAAGGGACCTAGTGTGTGAAAATGAAGTTTTGAGAAAAACTCATTTCATCTTATTCTACATCCTTTTATGTACCAGAATCCACTCTTAAGTCCAAACCCGTTTTTTGACACACTAGGTCCCTTTTCTCGGAGAAGGTCACATATATCTTATAAAAAATATCGATATATCGAAATATCGATATCTTTTCAACAATGAGTCTATATAAAAGTGTCTGTATGTTACATTAGTATTTCAATATGTTTCGTTGCTCGCTTTAGAGCACCCTTTAATCTTTAGCCCCTAGTTCTTACGGCTCTCGAGAAAATAGCCTGTGACAGATAGAAAGACATACGGACTGACGGATAGCGTATCTAAAACAATAAGATTAATTTACACTTTTGGTGTACAGAGCCCCAAAAAGAACCTTTTCCAAAAAGTAATTTTTCAAAAAGTAAACATTTTCAAAAGACTACCATTTTCAAAAGTACCCTTTCCAAAAAACATTTTTCAAAAAGTACCATTTCCTAAAACTACATTTTCAAAAAGTAGGATTTCCAAAAAGTACCTTTACTTTAAAATAAAAACGGTTAACAAAAAAGTACCAAAATTATATGTTTACCCTTTTTCGGCCTCTAAATGTACAAATTTCAAAAAAGTACAAAATAGCTATCCACTAATTTTTCTATCTTATTGTGACGCTTTTGGAATTTTATGTCTACCTTACTTAGATTCGGAGATATAAGAACACCAAGTTTAGCCGTTTTTACCCCTTTTAATCCCGTTAGAATTTAAGTTTTCAAAAATTCGTTCTTAGAGAATATATACAAACATATGCATTCAGTATCTGTATCAGTGTGCATAAATAGGAGTTGTATGGAAAAAAGTACCAAAGAGGGCTACCAACTTTACCCATTATATATTAAAATTTGAAAAAATACAAAACTGATTTTGAGGGCTTTTTAAGGAGAGAAGAATTAATTTCAAGTTTAATTTCTAACTTTATTACTTTAGGAGATAAACTGTTAACAAAAAAAATACCAAAATTATATTTTCCCCCTTTTTCGGCCCCTAAATGTACAGATTTTAAAAAAGTTTCAGACACCTGTCCGCTCATATTTCTCTCTTATCATGATGCTTTTAGATTTTTCTGTCTGCCTTACTTAGATTCGAAGATATGAGATTACCGATTTTACCCGTTTTTACCCCTTTTAATCCCCTTAGAATTAAAATTTTCAAAAATCCTTTCTTAGTGAAAATATACAAACATATTCATTCACTATGTACACAGAAAAAACTAATATTTCACTTCAAATACCAAATTCCCTGAATCAAATGTAAATTTGTTCAAGTTAGGTCCTATAAAGAAATTTGTAAATTCAAATGCAAAAATTTGTAATAATTTGTTTGAAAAAAAATTCTGATATTTTCAATAAACAAATTGTTTCAATCAAAAAATGTTTTAGAGAAATATAAAAAATAAATCAAAGAGTTTCATAATTTTTTCAAAATTATTTATCAAATTAAATAGAGACAATAATAAAGATCTAAAATCAGTGTCAAAAACATGTTTGAAAAAAAAAACAGATATCATAATTTTTTCTGTGTATATCAATTTGCATAAAAAATAGTTGTATGGAAAAAAGTTCCAAAAAGAGCAACCAATTTTACCCTTTATATATTCGAATTATAAAAAAGTACCATTTTAAATTTAATTTCTATCTTCATTACTTTAGGAGATAAACGGTTAACAAAAAAGTACCAAAATTATATTTTTACCCTTTTTCGACCCCTAAATTTAAAAATTTCAAAAAAGTACCAAACACCCGTCCGCTTATTTTTTGATCTTATTATGATGTTTTTGGAATTTTATGTCTACCTTAGTTAGATCCGGAGATATAAGGTTACCGTATTTACCCATTTTTACCCGTTTTTACCACCTTAGCGTTTGAATTTCCCAAAACCCCGTCTTAGTGGATCTGCATATCTTGAGGGGAGCCCACATACGAAAATTCAGCTTTCTAGCTTTAGTGGTTTGGGCTGGGCGATGATGAGTCAGTCAGTCAGTCAGTCACTCAGTCAGTCAATAACGTTACTCTTTTATTAATATATATAGATATATTAAATCATGCTAAAGCAGTTTTCATTTAAAAATTTATGCATTCATTTTATGAAATATTTTACTATACTTTTCACGGACACGAAAAAAGCAGCATTTGAAATGAGAATCACCCACATACATATGTATGTATAGTTCTTTTAAATTATTTCTACTATGTATTTGCAAGTTTAAGATGCTTATTAGTATATTAAATTTCATTTAATTAGTTAAGTTTCTTTCTACAAATGTTTACCTTTTCAATCTTATACATTTTTGATAACTTAGCTGATTCTAAATCTGTTATTCATAAGCTATTATATATTGCTGCTTTAGAAAAGCAAATAATAAATACATATATTTACAACACAATTTCATATATGTTAATTTTTGTTTATTGTTTGCACAATTAATCTTCATGAATATGAATAAAAACGCATACATTTGTTTAATACCTGGGCTCAAATCGTCATATCCGTAAACGTACAACTCGTCACGTAAAAACGCCATTTTCGGATTATGACAAACGTTAACGTACTGTAATCCCATACAGTTTATACGATTGACGTGTCACGTAATTCATTTTAGTACGATTGCCGATACGATCACGGATGTGGTGATTTGAGCCCTGATTTTTATTGGATGAGATCACACTATCGACGTAATGTACCGATTTTCGTCGGCTCACTGCAATAAAGCCGTAGGTGGTAATAAAGCAAAATTGCCTTACTTCTCAATTAATTGCTGAATAATGCTATATGGCTTTATTATCACTGTAGTGTAGGGCAAATACGTTCTTATTTTTCAATTAGTTAAGAAATAAGGGAAATTGGCTTTGAGCCGACGAAAATTTGTAAATTGCACTATAGGAAATTTTATTGCTTTTTGTGGCCATAATTAATTACAGCCAAACGGCAGGACTGATCTTTATAATTTTTGGGATACGTCCTTTGGGAGCTTCACTCTTAAGGCCCTTAAAATCACTTACTATCACGAAGAAAAAAATTTTTATCACTCACGCTCACGCCTTCTCACGCGTGACAATTTTGAGGTACTTCTTTTTAGACCATTTTAGTTTGTTTAATCGCACATTAAAGAAATTTTTGTTTCAAACAGGATTGTGTAAGTAAATCAGATGTTTTATTTCTTCCCCACACAATAAATATTTTTGGTTTTCGTACGTTGAGTTAGCGAGAAAAATTCATTTGTTAAACAAAATTGCAAATATTTGCAGCTCAGATATTTCAAATTCGGATTGTCCTAGAGAACTGTTGTGGTGTTATAGCTATCATCTCGAAATCCGAATGAAAAAAACTTTATAGTTATATTAGTTTAATTTAAGGGCACTTCAATTATTTCGATTTACAGCAAGTTTTTGTGAAAGAAAACGAAAATTTCGTGTGAGAAATTATATTGACAACAAAAACAATTTTCGTATTTTATTATTGTTTTCGTTTTGTTTTACAAAAACTGGCACTAAATCTACCTAATAAACGAATTCTACGCCTTATGTTCTCCGTGAACATTTTATTTAAATATTTTATTTTGCATTTAATTCAACATGATTTAAATGTTTATTTAACATAAAATTTATTTGAAATTAAACTCATAGTCATGTTTATTTAAAATGAAATGTAACGTTTACAACAAAGTTGTTTTAATAGTGAAAAATTTTAAATGAAAGAGATTTAAGGTTAGATTAATAATTCTTAATATAAAATTAACATGAAAAAATAGTAATTTTAAGCCAGCAGCAGTAAATTTTCGCTGCGAATTCATTTTTTGTCGTCTACATAACCGACACTTGTAAGAATAAACTACAACAAGTCACACAACTAAGCACAACAGTGAACAGTACACTGAAAAAATTCCATGCAACATATGCACGAAAACGCACGTACATATTACGAAATATCTCGTAATTTCGCACCACGAAATTCTTTCGTAAAATATACGAAATGTACGAAAATAATCAAAAAATAAAAGTAAAAAAAGTATGGCTGAACCGGGGCACGAACTCGCAATCTTCATATTTCAAGTCATGTATTCTACCCACTGAGCCATTTTCTACTTATTTTATTAGAGCTAAAAATTAGTTTTATTTACTTACATCTGAAAAATACGTCAATTTATAAAAAAATATTTTTATATATTTTTTTATTTCAAATATATTTTTTAACAAGGAAAAATGTTTACGAAAGGTATTCGTTACTTTCGTAAATTTAAAAAAATATTGCCTAAATGTTTTTTCGTAATATATACGAAAGTTTCGTATATTTTACGAAAAAATTCGCTACGAAAGTTTTTTGCGTAAAATGTTGCATGGATTATTTTCAGTGTAGCAATGAACAAAGCAAATAAACACTAAAACACTTAAACGACAAATTATTTCTTGTAAATTTAATATAATTTCAAATCACAGTTGCATCATGTTGATTTTACATTCCCTTTTTTCCAGTGTGTACATGCTTTGAAAATTCCTTTCTTAATAAAGAAAAATTTATTGAAAAATTTAATTAAATGAACTTAATCCTAATAAATAACGGCCGGTCGGAACGTTCTTATGGCTAATTTCGTAACATATGGAAAACTCAGTAGTTAAATTTCGTCACTCGTGCTAACTTCATGCCAAGTTTTCGTTATGCATATGGCCCTAAATATCATTGGATTAGAAATTTTCAAGTAATTAGCTAAAAATGCACTTTTCTTAAAACGGTTCAACTCAATGATTTGTGCTGGCTGAAAAAGGAGAAAGATATTTTTTTATTCAGTTGAAAAAATTTTCAAATTTTCGGCAACAATTAAAAAAGTAGAATTATAAATTAAACAAATTCGAAAGCGGGATAAAAATTTTATGCGGGATCGAACTCCTAAAAGCGGGATAATCCCCCTAAAGCGGGCGGAAAAATATAAATAGATATGTTTAGTTTGTTATGTTTTAGATATAATAAAGCAAAAATAATTGCGAATTTTCCATATTCAGGTTTTTTAGTTTTGGCCAGAAAAAGGGAAGAATTTCCTGTAGTGCATTGCGCCAATATTGGGATCTCGCCTTAAAAAGGTGTTAACAACAAATAGCGATATATAAGATGTTAAAAGGGGGTCATTTAAAGGGGAAAAATACGAACTATCGAGGGGACTGAATTTACGATTTAGCGAGACTTTTTCAAATGACTGCTAGTTTTTTACGAATTATCGTGATTTGCGATTTATCGGGGTACGAATTATCGCGATTCAAAAAGATCGCCAAAATATAGTAAAACCATTATTCTGTCAACGCTGTCTGTAGGGGCAGGCAACCAATTAACATAAGCTACTAAAAGTTTCTAACATATATATAGGTAGAAAATTACGATACCACTTTCTGTTGACGCAACCCCGATACATACTCCAACACACTTAAATATGTACATTAGGGTGGAGCGAAAAATTATTTCTTTCATTTGAATTTTTCAGTATTATCCATTTTCGTGATTTTTTCAAAATTTTGGAGTCCTTACAGTTTTAGCAATTTTTAATCAAAATTATGGCTTTTTTAAAGCTTTGCAAATTTTTGCGAATTTTCCCCACTTTCGAGATAGACGAAATTTTATGATTTACTTACATTTTTGGAGCTTTTAATCAATCGTAACATTGTAATCTTTTGTGTATACAGAAAAAAGTATCATCAAACTGCAACTAACAATTTCAATTGTTAAAATATAATTTAAATTCAAGCATATATTTTGTTAATAGAACAAATTGAGTTGTTGATACGACAAACACAGCATTTGTTTCAACAAACTGAACTAACCAAATTGTTTGTTATGTACACAGAAAAAACTATAATTCGTATTCTATTACTAAATTCATAAATTCAAATATTTATTTTACAGAAATGGGACCTATCACGAAATTCGTAAAATTAAACACTAAAATTCGTAAATATTTAATGAGAAAAAAATCGCATTTTTTTCTATCAAAATTTTGTATTGGAACATCTAAAAACCAAAGAAAAAACAATAATAAAATTTAAAAACAAATTCAAACACATGTGTGTTAAAATAAAAACCTATGATAATTTTTTATGTGTATTGTAAAAAAAAATAACAATCATCATTGTTGATATAACAAATGAATGCACACACGTAAATGAAAGAAAGCAAATCACGTTTTGTGTTTATTCATTATTTGCGTATTTAATAACGAATTGTTCTGCAGCGGAGGGGTAAAAACGTTAGTCTATTAGTCCAGTGCTCGCCGGTTCGATTCCGCCCAAATACATTTAGTGTTTTTCGCAGACAAGCTAAAAGTCGCTTCGAGGATTGTGATTGTATAAAACAATATTGTCAATACAACAATTATGATAGTTAAAATTTGTTCAGAAAATCAATAATTCACATTGTTGATATAACAAGATTATTGAAATAAATTTGAAATCAACAAAAAAAATTTTTTTTATTTTTTCTGATTTTCCTTTAACTTACAATTCCGTAATTGTATTTACAAAAATCGTTGAAGGTTCAAAATCAATTAATTATTTAATTGAGAAAGTTTGCGAATTTTCGCGATTTTTCCCGAGTCTTTAGTAATTTTTAATTTGGACGTTAATTAATCTTTGTGTTCTCCTCGTATTAATTGATTCAAAATTTGTTCTAAATTAGCGACGTCCCAGTTTTTGTTGGTGCTGTTTCATCACCAGTTGTGTCGTGAACGTGGTCACGATCACATCGTTGACTCAGGTTGCAGCCAGTAGTGCCGCAAACCAGCGTTGTCAACTCAGTACTTTTCGCACCGTTTTTAGTGCTTTTTGAACTCTTCGACGCGAAAAATTTTGGAGTTAGTGCTCGGTGCTTTTTTGATCTAATTTTTGGTGCTTTTATTTTGTGACGGTGGCACTAAACCCAAAATTCAAAAATTAATTTTTTTATCTAAAAATTTCGAGCAATTAGTGATGCTTCATATTTTATCTTTTAAAAGCGTCAAAGCTCATAAAAACGAATTCTACTACTTATTTCATTTGCTTTGCACTTTAGATTTCAAAAGCTATCAATTTTCAACGAAATTTTACTCACATACACACAGAAAAATTTCCATGTAAAATCGTCGAAAACCGGGCTAACTTAACATTTTTCGGAAGTGATTTTGCTTCATAGGTGTTTCATGTTAAATCAACATGATTTACAATAATCTTGAAAGAAAATTTTTCCTTTTGAATTAACTATATTTCATGTTGATTTAATATTCCAGTACAGTTAAATCAATATGAAGTTGATACTGAAATAATACGAAAAATCATATTGAATCAAAGTAATTTCGAGTTGAAACAACGTGAATTTGATATTGGAACAACACGAAGAATCATGTTGAATCAAAGTTATTTCAAGTTGAAACAACGTGAATTTGATATTGCAACAACACGAAGAATCATGTTGAATTAAATTTATATCAAGATGAAACAATATGACTTTAATGTAACTATTTTATTAATAATTTTACTTACGTGATAGTCATCAGAAAACTTTTCGTTGTAGCTGACTGCCCCAGCCAAGATTTGAGCTCGTGCCACCTACATGATAGTCCACGCGCTAACCACTGCAGCCACAACACCTTCAAACTTTTCTTTACTTATACGCTAGATAAATACCATCGTATGTAAAATGCATTTTATTTTAATTCAACATGATTTAAATGATTATTTAACATAAAACTTATTTGAAATTAAAGTTATGGTCATGTCGATTGAAAATGAAACAAAATTGTTTTAACGGTGATTTAAGGTTAGATTAATTATTTTCCGTTTAAAATTAATATGAAACAATGGTAATTTAAAACCGGCAGCAGTAAATATTCGCTGGTAATTCGTTTTTTGTCGTATACATAGACGACACATGAAAGAATAAACAACAAGTCACACAACTATGCAGAACAGTGAATTATAGCAATGAACAAAGCAAGTAAACACTAACACACTCAAACGACAAATTATTTCTTGTAAATTTAATATGATTTGCAATCAAAATTGCGGAATGTGGATTTTACATTCCTTTTTTTCTGTGTGTGAAAAATGTTTGTTTTAGTGGATTTAATTTTTTTAAATTAATTCGTTTTAAATCTGCTCGATTTACAGAATAGGCAAGTATATAGCAATTTTTTTAAATAAAACTAAAAAATTAAAATTTTGTGTTTTTTCCAAGAACTACGCATTTTTTTACTTGTTTCAGTGCTTTTTGAAATCTAAAAGTTGACAACGCTGCCGCAAACTATGAGTTCGTTGAAACGATCACTAGCGGGATTCTATAACTTTTAATGATCCGACAATCGTTACATTTTTCGACATTTTTAGTCGCTTGCAGTAACAATAGTGCGATTGTGTAATTTTATTCGATATAATGTAGCATCTCTGTTTAAAAAAAGCAAAAGAGCAAAGAGAAATGGAAAAAAACAAATGAATTTGTCCATGCTAAACAGTGTACAGACAATTTTTTTAATTTTGAGAAATATATGGTAAAATAAATGTTTAAATGATAGAAATATTGTTATTTTACACATAAAGTGTTTATATGTTTCTATATTGTTGTAGAACAATAACTTTAGTTGTTGGCATAAAGTACGTGCTACGGCTGCACAGCTGACTCTTGTCTATCCATTAACAACAGAGAAATTATTATCGTTAGTTAACCAACAGCGAATATCGTTATAAATGTTACTGAGTAACAAATTCGATAAATTTTCGTTATATTTATTTTAATGATACGATTATCGTAATAAAAGTTACAGAATCGCGCTACAGGTTGATGATATGACTGCAGTTGCTGGCATCTTTGGCTCAGTTTGCAGTTTTCATAAACGCTGATGTTGTACATGTGAGACTGGGCGTCGTGTAGGTTGTTGACGGCATCGCTGACGCCGGCACCACATCCAGCTCGAAGGACCATAAACAAGTTGCAATCGGAAATTGCAATTTTTTATCTGTTTGTCGATACCAAAGCAGAGTTTGCGGGTTATAGGTCTACACCAGCAGAATGGAAAACGCATTTTCTATGCCACAACGCACTTCGTCAGCATTCAGGTGTCTTGGGTTTCGTTGAAACCTAGAGATTAAATTAAATTTAATATCTGTATTTACTGTTTGAGTTGACTTTTTTTAACTGTTTTTTGCCAGTTTAGGGGCCAATGTTGGTGGTTTATTCCTAAACCATCAAAAATATTTAAAAAATAAGTCAACTCAAAGAGTAAATACAAATATTAAATTCAGCTTAATCCCTAATCTCGTAGTACAAAATTCAACTCTAAGAGTTATACACATCAAATTTAAAGAGCGTCATTATTGTAGTTCTGCAGGTATAGAAAAATTAATATTTACTCTGTACGGCGGTTCCCTTCTCCCCCATCTATACCACCAAGAATTTGTTGAATTTTGTATTTTATTTTAAGAGTGACCCATGTAAAATTTAAAGAGTTCACTAATGTTGTGCGGATGGCGGGCACCCTTTCCAGCCAAAAACTAAAAAAATAAATTCGTTTTTTTTTCATTTACCGTTCGTAAGTAAGACAGTTCCAATATTTCAACTCGATGGGTCTTACCGTTGGCTTCCTATAAGGAACAAACAAATATAGGAATACAGATTCATTTTTATGTATGTATATAGATTTAACATTTCCTTAAAGAGCCATCTGCGTTGATAGTTCTACCTGTCTTTACAAGTTTTTGACAGCTGCTCTAGTAGTTTTTACGACAAATTTTCTATTGTTTTACAAATAGGTGCCTTTGCCATGCCATTTCTCTGCGTGTTATCTGCTGCGTCTAAACTAAGCGTATTATATATGATGTACTTATTATGCCGGTTTTTTTTTTTACCGCGGGTATAAAAGACTAAGTTTTTCTTCATTTATTCCACTTGTCCTCGAAACATTATATTAGTTCAAGTTAAAAATTATCTTGCAGATTATATAAAAATGTATAGAAAAGGTATGGAATAAATAAAACCACTTTTAAAAATTGTTTAAGATACATATCAAAAATAGTTTGGAAAATCCAAAAGTGCACGCCTCACAATCTCATTTAGACTGTGAAATTAAATAGGCTTCTATTCCTAATTATACTGAAGCGTAAAAAGAAAAAAAGGACTCGATTAGTGAAGTCTTTCTGTCGTTATCGTGACCACATACAGGATCCGTACATACAGACAAACGGACGTCTAGGACAGAACTTTTTTAAACAGTTTTTTAATTAGTTTAAATAATAAAAATGACATTAAAAATGTCATGAGTGTTAAAAATAGTATTTGTTTTCTTAATATGTGTGTATATATTTTTTACAAGTGCAATATATGATAATAATAGACCCATTTTAAGTTTGAAAAATCAGTAGTTTCGCGTGAAGTGAGAGTAATAACAACCTCAACGCTTCTCTTATGAGGCGTGCAATTAGCTGTCCATACCAAAATTTTACAGGAGAAGCATAAAACTTGTTTAAATGAAAAATATATTGATAATTAATTTGAGCAAAATTTTACAATAAATATATAAACTTATTGGCCATATTTTACTTATATTGTAAAATCTTGCACTAATTGTCGATATATTTTTCATTTAAACAAGTTTTATGCTACTCCTGTAAAAATTTTAAAATGCCTATCTAGGCTTTTTGCATTTTCTATGACAATATACACATCACTGGCCCCCTGGTGTTGATAGCTAAACATTTTGGTTATTGCCTTAATGTACATACATATATACGTATGTATGTATGTATATATGTATGTATGTATGTATGTATGTATGTATGTATGTATGTATGTATGTATGTATGTATGTATGTATGTATGTATGTATGTATGTATGTATGTATGTATGTATGTATGTATGTATGTATGTATGTATGTATGTATGTATGTATGTATATATGTATGTATGTATGTATGTATGTATGTATGTATGTATGTATGTATGTATGTATGTATGTATGTATGTATGTATGTATGTATGTATGTATGTATGTATGTATGTATGTATGTATGTATGTATGTATGTATGTATGTATGTATGTATGTATGTATGTATGTATGTATGTATGTATGTATGTATGTATGTATGTATGTATGTATGTATGTATGTATGTATGTATGTATGTATGTATGTATGTATGTATGTATGTATGTATGTATGTATGTATGTATGTATGTATGTATGTATGTATGTATGTATGTATGTATGTATGTATGTATGTATGTATGTATGTATGTATGTATGTATGTATGTATGTATGTATGTATGTATGTATGTATGTATGTATGTATGTATGTATGTATGTATGTATGTATGTATGTATGTATGTATGTATGTATGTATGTATGTATGTATGTATGTATGTATGTATGTATGTATGTATGTATGTATGTATGTATGTATGTATGTATGTATGTATGTATGTATGTATGTATGTATGTATGTATGTATGTATGTATGTATGTATGTATGTATGTATGTATGTATGTATGTATGTATGTATGTATGTATGTATGTATGTATGTATGTATGTATGTATGTATGTATGTATGTATGTATGTATGTATGTATGTATGTATGTATGTATGTATGTATGTATGTATGTATGTATGTATGTATGTATGTATGTATGTATGTATGTATGTATGTATATTCTTACGTGTATATTTTTGTTGCTAATTTCATATATTTTTTCAGTGGGACTCTCTTTATTCATTTCATTCCTACTCGCTTCGACGAGGGCATCCTACACAAGCGGTGTAATAAATGAGTTGGCACCTTCAAACTTTACCAGCGAAGTGTTGGAAGATACAAAAAGTCCTTGGATGGTGGTTTTTTATATTCCAAGGTGCATTCCTTGTAGAAAGCTGTGGCCTGCATTGGAAGAACTAGCAGCGAAAGCCGATGATGATTTTAAAGTGGGTTCTGTAGACTGTATTAAGCATCAATCTTTATATCATTATAGTACCGATGGTTTCCCTACCATTCAAATCTTTGGCGCGAATAAAAACAACCCCTTTGAATACAACGGTGACCGCTCAACCGCAGACATGAGGCAAGTAATTTTGGATGAAGTCAACAAAGTTCAGTAGGACCAAAGAGCTCCACAATTGGCATGTGTACTTTTGTTCGAACCAAGTCAAATTGAATTCGCAAATTTTGTCGCTTACGAGGTTTTGTAAAATTAAAAAACATAAATTTCTGTGTGTAAATTAACATTTGTTTTATTTATTTTATATTTTTAAAAAAAAAATTTTATTTGCTTAAAAAACGTAACGAAAGATGTTATATAAAACGAATACAAAGAAACTTATTACATATTATTTATTTCACTCTTAAGCTCATGTTAAAAAATCAAAATATTTTGACGCTGGAAAAATGTAACAAATAAACCGAAGATATAATATCAAAAAAAGAACATTCCATTGGTAAAAAGAAAGTTTTCTTACGGCACTTTATACAATGAGTTAACGTGGACTTTAGCGACAAGTTATGTTTTTCGAACTTGACGTTCAAGTCCACGTTAACTTTTAATCGTACATTATGAAAAGGGCCGATAACTAATTAAACTTAAAAAAAACACTTAAATAATCTTACTATTTATTATTAATAACGAGTTGCATTACTTTTTTCAAACTTATCAAATCTTCATATTTTCTTTTTTTAATGCCAATGGAGCTTTTGTAAAGTGAAGGCAACTTTAAATTGAGACCAACATAATTTTTGTTATGGAGAGACAAAAGAAATTTATTTTCAAAATTCACTTTGTAGAACACGCCATGTTCATTACATTGCGTAAAAAAATAATAGCTCAATTTCGATCAATTTAATGGTTTTCCGTACATTTTACGGTTTGTATGGGAGCTAATCCAAGGAGTACAGATAGCGCTTTGAATCCTTTGAAATAAAAGGTTGGTTATATCAAAATAATTGGGGTCGGTCTTAGAATTAACCCTCTATGGGCACGTGTTAACCCCTTATGGTCCGAAAACGAACTTCAGCTCAAAACGGCTTTTTGTACGGCAGCCATGTTTACATATCGAGATAAAGCTTTCGCATACCGAAAAAAGCTGCATTTTATTAAAATAATGGGGGTTCGAGGAACATTTGTGCTGTTTAGGATATATAGTTTTAGAGTTATTCGACGAGAAGTATCTTTTTTACCTAAGTTACTGACTTTGAGAGCCTGACGCCGCACCAAGAATGCTCCGATTGGCATGAAACTTTCCAGATCTTTTTAATCTCAAAAACAAAGAATTTGGTGGGTGAGACTTAAACATTTCCAGCTTTAAATATAAAAAGAATTATATTTTGCATGCAAATGTCATTTTGTATGGCGCTTACGAGGTTTTTGAAATGGCTTTAATTTCTTTTTTATTCATACAAAGTTGTTAAGATAAGAATGCAATCGGCGTGGCAAATGTTATTTTCTACCATAAAAACCAAAAAAGCCAATTTCGAAAAAATGGCCCTTACGTGGTTTAAGAAGAAACGCGACGATATTATATTCAGTCTAATTACAATTATTCGTTTATCCAACACACTTTAAGTGGAATTCTTGCATTTTGTTATGGACCCTTCCTACATATAACATGAGGAAAATGTAACCGTCTCATTACAAAAATAATTTCTAATATTCAATAAAATAAAAAGAAATAAAATTGTTATGCTTTTATCACAGCATAAAACCGTCACGTCAGATTTTTACAATTTTTTTCCATTTTCATGATAGTATATTTCAAATCGGGAGGGGTGAGAAGTCTAAAAATTTTCAATATTTTTAATGGATAGCTTTTGTAGCGAATATCATCGAAATTGGAGCTGGTGTTTCCGAAAATGGCATTTTTCGTCGATTTGACATGGCTTCAACCTAATGTGGAAAATCAAGAGCATGCATTACGGACACACCATTTCGCATGAAGAGAGTACAAACAGTTTTTTCGTTTTTAAGACGTTCCCTGCAAAGATCGCGACTAGACCATACATGCGTGTAAGGACTACTCCATAATGGGTCAAGACTAGTCCCAAACTACCCAAAACGTATGGATTGGACGTGGTCCATTTAACATTGCGATGTCCTAGGACTGTACCATGTGGTCCAGCTTTGCATTACATCGGACTAACCCAAGAACTAGACCATGTAACTACTCCATGGAACACCTACAGGGGCTAGTTTTGAAACTACTCTATGTCACTACTCCATGGTTCACAAACAGAAAACTAGTTTTCATTTTCACTATGTAGTCTACGTAAATGATTTTCCCTTTGCTTTAATAAGTCTCTTTTTATGATGGGAGCTACACTGCATTTTTGACTGCTTATAAACAAGACTCACTTTTATTTATTTTTTCTCTTTTACAAAAAAAAAATAAACTTTTGATTACAAACATTCATTATAACCACAAATAAACTATTGTGCCATCAGGGCTACCATATTGCTGGTAATTGATAATATTTTATGAAATAACATTCTTGGCAACACTACATTTCGTGCTAAGACACGAACATTTGCTTGAAAGTGGTCCATAGCTGCATTACATAGGACCATGTTGTAACTAGTCCATATCAGCTAAAATTGACCATGTAGACCAATAATGTTTGCAGGGTTATGGACAGTCTTACACAAAAAAAAACTATGTGCATTTATTTATAATATATTAAATCATGCTAAAGCAGTTTTCATTTTTAAATTTATAGGTTTATTTTATGAAATATTTTGCATCACTTTCAACGGACACGAAAAAATCATTTGAAATGAAAATCACCCATATAGATTAGTTTTTTGGTTGGTCAATGTAATACAAATCTGGGCTACATGGCCAACTCCTAGGACACCGCACTGTACAATAGATCACGTTTGCTGTATACATTTACATTAGTTTGGGACTACTCCTGGTCCTTTATAGTGAACTCTTTACAGGCATTTATGGTGTAGTAATAGTATCACTTAACATCTGTTGTATTTAATTATCAAACTCTGGCAACTCTTATACACAGGTAGGTGTTAATGCTTTATTTTTTTACTATTCAAAAAGCATACCTTAAGATTGTACAAAAATTGCATCATCTTTTTATTAATAAAGCAAACAGTTTAGCAGTAAAGTTAAAAGTATTGTATTTTAAAGTAGAATAGTTAAAACAAATAATAAGTTTTATAATTTTATTAATTTTATCTTTCTTCGACCTTTTCAGTTTGAAATTATTTTTCTGGCTTTTTAGGATCTAGGTCTAGGAAAGATAACCAGAAAGATAGTTTTATAATTTTACTAGCAGAACCTAGCAAATGTAGCAGAGTGGCGTAAAATAAAAACAAAAATTTTAATAAACCCGTAAATTCTGAACTTAGTAGCCAATTTGCATGAAACAAGCTGCTATGCACAGAAGAAGTCATAAACTTTTCTTATATTTATTTCAAAGAATTCACCAATGGATTTCACAACAATACACAATGACTATAAATCAAAATTTAAAATTTTCTATAAGAGACATTTTATTCACAACTTTGCACAGCTGTTGCCCTTACTTTCCATCCGATTTAATTAAAATCAAATAAGGTGTAAATTCGAAATATGTAATCTTATTTAGGGTTTGCACTTTGCTGCACACCATTACTAATTTGTCTTTTGTCGTTTTTGCGTACAAGCCCTTGCAGAGTGGGAGAGAATCAAAATATATTGGAAATATATCAGCCATTTCTAAACTGATACTCCAATCAGTATGAAATTTCACAGGGGTATAGTAGAGGAGTATTCCTATGTAATATAAAATGTATGAAATGACTTACAACTTAAATAAGTTATTTTAACCATAGCTGTTAAGTCATGATTAGTAATCGTAATGATTAGTAATTAGATTACTTTTGTTCAAGAGGTAAAATAATGATTAGGATTACGACTATTTTCAGTTAGTAATCGTAATCCCATAATTACAATTACTAATAATCAAAAAATAATCGGGATTATTTGGAATTACTTTTAAATAATCAAAAGTAATCAAAAAATAATTCGACTACTTTCTGCGATTACTTTTGATTATTTGTGATTATTTTCAAAGTGTGTTGCAATTATTTGTTAAAAATATTAGCATATTTGAAACGTAAAGTATATTTATGAAAAAAGTTGATGTTGAAAAATTTTATTTGAAACATAGCATCAGCTGAAATGCAAAACCACGTAACTTACAAAAAATTGGACATCGCTTTTTTAATTAATTATTCTGTGTCACATCGAAACGCATGCTCTAAAATTTCGAACCTTTATCATAAAAATTCCCCAAATTAATAACGAATATAAAGAGACTTTACTTCAGTCACTTGAAGTATTTGATTTAGTTTTTTTCTCTCTGCAATAAAATTTAAAAAAAGTGTAGTTACGTGATTTTGCATTTCAGCTAACGATACATTGATGGTTCAAAAAGTATGCTTAACGTTTCTAAGCCATAAAACACTTTTGTTGAAAATTAGGTCGATAATAGTCGGCAACACTTTACCTATTATTATCGACCTAGAATTAGACACGCATTGTTTTTGAACAAAATGTTTTTACTAAAAAAAAGCGATTGGCTGGGTGCAGGTTTGAACCGCGACCTCCTGACTGATAGTCTGACGTATCTACCATTCAGCCATAGCCGTGGACTAAATATGTTTAATTTGAACGGTTACATAATCGATGCAATTTTAGACAAGGAAAATTTTCAACACAAATTTAGACAATATATGATCCTAAATTTGAAGTAATGGATTAGAGTGTATAACTGTGCTTTAAAGAATCAAAGAATTTAAGACAGAGATGTTTTCAAACTCGGCTTTCGTGTAATTTTGCTGATGTATTTAGTTTCAGGATACCTTACTGGTATTGCCAAACTGAAAAAATTTATATCAAGCCTTAATGACAAAACATTGAAAAAATAATGCTTAAAGCGGAAATGGCATGAATTGTCAAATAATTGCAAAATTGGAACCAAGATCATAAACTGGTTATAGCTCGCTAAAACTGCAAGGAATGCCAAAAACTTTTGAAAGATCGTGAAAATTAGCTAAAACTTGCTTAAAAAAAAAAGACCGCAGAGGCAATATTGAGTGAAAGTCCCTAAAAATAAAAATTACATCCATCGCGAAAATATCGAAAATTCGCTAAAAATTGCAAAATTTTAAACATGGCATAATAATATCGGCTAAAAATCGCTAAAACTGTAAGGAATGCCACAAATACGGTAAAAATAGCGAAAAGTGCGAAAATTCGCAAAAACTTGATAACAGCGGCATAAAAGTAAAGTTTAATATTGTTTAAAATTCGTGAAAACTGTAAAGATGCTTAAAACTTGCAAAAAGCCGCTTTTACCGCGAACTTTGCTAAAAATTGCGAGAAGTTGCAAAATCGGAAGCAAACTCTAAAATTGACTAGATATCGTCAAAACTGATCAAAATAGAAACACTGAAAGAATGCGAAAAACTCGCAAATCCGCGAAAATGTATAAAATGTATGTCTTGTAAACGTTCTTTTTGTTTAGTTTTAATATTATAATAAACCCGCATCACGGCAACGCAAATTTACTGATTTTTTCTTGTGAATTGAACGTTAGAAAAAAATTTACACAATATCTTTTCTTTTAGTTTTTTTCTCAAAATAAACTTTTTTATGTTAAATATTTTTATTTTATTTTAAAAACAAGTCAAATAAAATTCATATAGAATCACCCTAACTCATTATTTTTCCAAACGGAGTTTTTGCATAAATATTTCGATAGATCAATCTACCGAAAAACTCAATTTGAAAAAAAATTTTGTTAGGGCACTTCTATATTAAGACAACAAAGCACTGACGATGGAAGTGTAGCGGCTTCAGAAAGTGGCGCTACTCTGTTCTGCTGTGTACGTTGAAAAATTAAGTTAATGTTAATTTTTCCCTTGCTCCTTGGTTTATTAATCATAGCCAATTCTTTCTGAATATAACGTTACGAACCTTAGCCTGATAATCAATTTGGATTCACAAAGCAAATACGTTCGAAATAATCATATTAATAATAGTTCATTCAATTTGAAAAATAAAATAAAGAAAAATAAATACATTCATATTAAATGTACATTAAATCGTACTAAAAATATTCTCGTCTATATATCGTCCCTACCACGTCAAACTATCCAAAATGCAAATTGGTGTTTTTAAAAAGAGCGTAAAACCCCGTCAATTGTGATGTCAAAATCAGCATATTCCTAAAAGTGGAGGCTTTAAAATATTTCTGAATGAGTTTTCAATATTCTACGAGAAATTCAACACTTTCCATTGAAGCGTATCGTACCCATTAAAAATAGTATATTAAACACGATATTTCACTTTTTCATATTAAAGTCAGACGAAAACTCGGAGGCTTTGTATGAACTCATCAACGCAAAAACTACACCGGCACACAAAAACAAAAAAGTTGGCCGTACATTACAGTGCTTAAAAAACATTTTTTCTTTTTTTTTTCAAGTGCTTTAATCTCAAAAGTTTCTAGTAGGTATTAGAGATGGGCAAGTGAAAAAAATATATCTATATCGATATCGATATATTTTTAAATATCGATCGGCATCGATATATATCGAATAAAAAATATTAATATATTGAAATACCGATATTTTTTCAACAATGATAATTCATACGTAGATCCCAAATCCTTTTTCAAAATTAAACAAAAAAAGTACCTTTCTTATAAATAATTAAGCTGGAAAGAGTTAATTTCCAAGATCCTTACTGTTCCACCAATATTTCATGGAACATACATCAACAAAATTACACTCAAAGAATGATAATTTTTCGAATAGACACAATATTATAAACAAAACAAAAGATTTTAATAGTAATATTTTATTTGATGAAGACTGTGCCGAAATGTTTTTAAACATTGCACGGAAAATAAAACCAAAGCTAAAAAATATCGAATTTGATACTGTCGATATATTTGGAAAACATATCGATATATCGAAATTAAAAATATCGACGATATAAATCGATATATTTTTAACAAAATATCGGAATATCGATATTTTTTGCCCATCTCCACTATCTACATGTATTTCGATGAGCTGACTCTGAATTATATTTGATATGAAAAATAAAATATATTCATATCGAATATAATTCATTTCTTGTGATTTGTATAAGTTTCTAAACGTACTACGCTTTTGAAATTCTCAAATGATTTTTGAAAGTCTGTGAAAAAGGTAAGAGGTTTGTAACTTTTCAAAATTATGGTTGAAGTGTATTGTTAAATCACCAATAAAATGTTAACGATAATGTTTAACTTTCAGATAAAACTTAAGTTCAGGCAAACTGAGAGTTAGTAAACTTTTAAATAAAATTGATATGGCTGAACTTTGTGTTAATAGGGATTAGTCCTTTTCCTCGGGGTCCAAATCGCTCGATAAATTTATGTGTGTTAAAAATATTTTAGAAGAAGTAGTTTTAATTATAGTTAAATGGAAAGAAACTTCTAAGGAATTTCCCCAAAAAACCTTAATGCATTTTTTACATAGCCCCAATGAAAACCACAAACCTCAAATAAAAATTTGCATCCTTTTTTGTGATGTCAATTCGCCTAATTTGGGGTCAGAACCCCTAAACTTGCGGCCTGCTTTCAATATGTATGGGTCCAATATACTCTGAAAATAATCATAAATAATCAAAAGTAATCCTAAAAAGTAATCGGATTATATTTTTATTACTTTAGATTATTTTCGATCATTTAAAAGTAATCCCAAATAATCCCGATTATATTTTGATTATTTGTAATCGTAATAAATTAGTAATCAAAAAATGCTTACTAGTGGATAAAATAATCATTGCGATTACTTTAAAAAAGTAATCGTAATTGATTACTAATCGTAATCCAAATTTAACAGCTATGATTTTAACCAACAACACTTGTTGTGTCCTGAGCCATTTGTATAGTTCGTATTCAAAACATAAACATTTAAAATTGTAGGTTATAAAACCTCCGATAATAGCGTTACGTAATATGTGAATAGGCCCTTAAACTATAATTTATTTTAAAACGCGCAACTGTCAAACGTGGTTTTTTGTGTGGTTTTTACAGAAAAACAAAGACGTTTCACCAAAATCTATACAATAAAATTATTTTGTCTTCTATTCAATAAACACAAATACGTTTATTACTGCGGGTCTAAATTAGCCATGAACTTGGTATGAATATCATATCGAACATCGCATATGTATAATGTAGACCACTCATGTCCATGTTTCGTCCATGCTCTGACATCGATGCCCGAACATACATATGTCTGAGCATCAATGTTCGCCATGAGATTCGCCGGCATCAACCATTTTCAATAGAAAGAAAAGAGACAGAACAAAATTGGTAAATATTCCATCTCTATTGCACTATCACAAAATACATTGATAAGGCAGAACCATGGTAGAATAATATAAAAGGTAGCCGCATAACTAATACAAATGTACATTTTGTGGTAGGATATGTCAAACATTAATAGAGAGGGTATATGTGTGTTTGTAGATCATAAGCAGCAAACATACGAGTGGTATTGTGTGTGCAACGTAGTTTTTTAACATATACACAACATTTGACAGCTTGTACCACGAAACAAGCAAATAAATAAATAATCAGCTGGAGTTCCAGGGCTATCGTGTATATTACTGGGGCTCTACATTAGCCATGAACTTGGTATGAACATCATGTCGGACATCGCATATGGCTATTGTAGACCGCTCATGTTCATGTTTCGTCCATGCTCTGATATCGATGCCCGAACATATGGCTGAGCATCAATGTTCGCCATGAGATTCGCCGTCAACAACCATTTTCATATTCTATTTCATTTGCACTACCACAAAACACATTGATAAGGCGGAACATGGACATCGCAGGTATTCACCACAACAAAGAAGTTGATCGAATTTTTTGCAGTTGTTTTGCCGGCGTCATGTTCATGTCATGTTCAAGTCGATGGCTCGTGAAGACGTAGGGTTATTCTACCATGGGCAGAACATGGACATCGTACATATTCACCACACAAAGAATTTGGTGAAATTTTTACAATTGCTCTGCTGGCGTCATGCTCATGTCAGGTTCAAGCCGATGGCAGAGAAACAAGCCGTATTAAAAAGTCGGCGGTGGCGGATTAGAAAAAATACTCGGAGGCGGCTCATAGACGGCTTGAGCTGGCTGACAGCGGTTGGTTTTGTATTTCGCTAATACTTTCCGATAACGTGTATATAATCAATTGCATTTTTTAATGTTGAGCTTCTTTATTACGAAATTTTATTAAATGTTCTTTTTATAAGCTTTTTTAAAAAAAATTTTATATAAAATTTTTAGGACACCTGACGATTTTACATAATTTTAATATGTTGTGCAAATTTGCAACTAAAAAGACAATTAGCAGGCTGCAATTTTAAGCCGAGGCTAGCAGCATGAATCGGCGGCGGCTTGAAGTTACATCAAAAGTCAGCGGCGGCTCTTAAGCCGGATTTGAGTCGATCGGCTTGTTTTTGTGGTCGATGGCTCGTGAAGACGTAGGGCTACCTGTTACTACGTAACTAATAGGGTATTCAATCGGGTAACAGTTAATCGGCTAACCGGTTAATTACCGCTTATTAACCGATGTAACAATATATTTCATTTTTTGTAGTATTATAAAATATTTTTTGTGTGTTTAATTATGTGTTTAGAAATTATTTTTTCATACAAACAAAGAAGTGTATTCAGTGATTTTAGCTTAAGTAAAACTTTAAAAGCTTTGGACGTGGCCATAAAAGAGCTTAAAGCCCTGATTCACTATCCTACACGATCGCACGATTCATTCACAGGAAAATTTTACAGAAGCCTGACAGACTTTAAAAATTCGCTTCAAAATGGCGTTTATAGGTGTCACACCATTATACAAAAATGATGCAAAAACATCTGTTTGCTTTGTGTATGCACATGATCGCATGGAAACTATCATTTTATGAACATTCTTATAAATTTTTCCAAATCGCACGACTTGCCAAAAAATCTGTCACACAGTTGCATTTTTCGTCCACACTACCATACTTGTTTAGCACACATGTCATATTTGGCGAATCGAGCGACTGTGTAGGATAGTGAATCATGACCTTTAGTAAAGACTCTGCTACGATAATTGCACTTGAAGGAATTATTAAGTTTTTGATTAATAATTTAATAAAAACCAATAATACTATTGCCAACGATTTAATGAAAAAACTAAGGGTTAGATTTAATGAGTGACGAATTGAAGTTTTAACTTAACTTATTTTATACTTCCACTCAGGAATGCTTCCCTCTACAAAAACGGAATCAAAGAATTCGGAAATAAACTTTTTGCAGAATATTCAGTGCTGAGCTATGATGACCTACAACACAAGAAACTATCGATAGTATGTAAAACAAGCAATCGTTAAACGGAATTAACCGAAACAAATAGAATTGTAAAGAATTTTAAAAAATTAAAACAGAACTGTAATGGCATAATGAATGATTTTATATGTTTAGAGAGTTTATTCCCTACTCCCTTTTCCCCTATTCTTAATAAAATCTCCCCGGGAAAATGTTCTCTTTTCCCATTTCTCCTATTATAAATTACAATTTCTGCGGGAAAAAACTCACAGGGAAAAAGTAGGTATTCTAAATATGAGGGAGAGATTGAAGGGAGCTAATGCAAAAATCTAAAATTCAAATTAAAAATTGTTGTGAAACAATGGCATAGGCATTTATTTTTGGACAACAAGTTTAAATAAACACCTGAATGTTATATTTGTCTCTTGTTTTATGAATTTTTATCCACGCCGTGCAAACATGCGCTTCAAAAACATGAGCTACTTCTGACTTCGGAAGCGAGTTTTAAGACACACTCAATTTTACACGCCTCCTTTAAGTTTGCATAATAGGTAAATGGGAGATTTGTTGCGGTTATTGCCCCAACACTTATAAAATTGTAGACGAGGATCACTTAAATGTACTAGTGAATCTTTTTTTTTCAAATGTCTCCATATGATAGCAAAAGAACTACCTCGTCAATATTGGTAGATTTTCAATGACTAGCCTAGGTTATATGTCAATAGGCGACTACATTGGCTGGGGTACACTTAGTCAGTAGTAGTATTGACAATGTCACTATTAAATCACTACAATTTCATTATCTGCATCGAGCGAGAAAATATAAATATTTTAGACTAAAGCCCCTAAAACTTAGTAGTGAATCTTTGGTGCCAATGTCTCCATGTCCTCCCAAAAGAACTACTTAAGTGGCTGCTAAAAACACGCTTCAATATATGAGTTTGTGTGCGTTTGCTTACAAAAAATTGTTACACATATACGGAGGGGAAATATTGAAGAATATCAAAATGCTTTTGATTTTCATAACAAACGCACACAATCACAATCACATTGAAGCTAAAATATTTATCTGGCTAGCAGCCACTTTAGTCAGTAGTGCTGCGGTCTACTGGTGGTTTTTCAATGACAAGCTAATGTTAAATGTCATTAGATGATTACATGTCAGTAGTACTACTGACAATGTCACTAGTAAATCACTACAATTTCATTATTCGCATTTCCTGCAGGGTACATATATGTGAAGCTAATAAAAGCGTGTTACTGGGGGTCTACATTAGCCATGAAGTTGGTATGAACATCATGTCGGACATCGCATATGGCTAATGTAGACGGCTGATGTCCATGTTTCGTCCATGATCTGCCATCGATGCCCGAACGTATGGCTGAGCATCAATGTTCGCCATGAGATTCGCTGTTAACAACCATTTTTAATAGAAAGAAAATAGACAGAAAGAAATTGTTAAATATTCCATTTCTATTGCACTACCACCAAATACATTGATAAGGCAGAACATGGACATCGCACGTATTCACCACAACAAAGGAGTTGATGAATTTTTTGCAGTTGCTCTGCCGGCGTCATGTTCATGTTTTGTTCAAGTCGATGGCTCGTGAAGACGTAGGGTTAATAAGAAAAGGCATTGTATATTTCAATTAATAGAATGTTATTACGGCAATACTGTTCTTACTTATCGTAGCTAACAACCATTATTTATCGAATATGTAACGGTACTAGTTGGTAGCAAAGCACAAAACCTTGACATTAACAAATATTTTCCCATGCACCAGCATTCATATAGATATAGTATTACAGTGCTACCAGATATTCTACATTTAGCGAATGGTATAGAAAAATTTTTAATTTCCTCTGGACTCTTTGCTGTTACAAGCAGGTTTGCCACTTTAGCATTTTTAGTGCCAGATTTAACACTTTTCTTATATCAGTTAGCACTAAAATATTTCAAAAAAGTGCTAAGTGCTATTTAAAAATTACTTGGCACTTTTTGCACTTGTTAATTTAATGAAATCAATTTATGTTCTATAGATAATACCTTAAACCAAATTACGAAGCTATTAATTAGGGATGTAACGAATACCGATACCGATATATCGGCGATACTTCAGATTTTCCGATACATCGGTATCGGCGATATTTTACTGTCGATACGACGATACTTTTAAAAATTGTTTCAGAGTTTTTTTTAACAAATAATTTATTTTTGTTCGATTTTACCATGAATTAAATTCACTTCGTTATTTTTTAAATCTTATTAATATCAATTTTAAAAATTAATAATATATTATGCTGTTATTTTGTAAAAAAATTATTTATTTTTTGTTAATTTTACCATGAATTCCAGTTCAAGTCGTTGTTTTATAAATCTTATGCCTGCAAAAAAAAAAGATACTCCAAAGAAGTCATGAAAATGTAGAATTCGCGATCTGGAAGTATTGAAAATTTGGATAATTTCTAATTAGTTTTACATATCCTTGCCATTGCAGGAAGTTCTGTTTTTCGATTACCAATTTGGTGGAAGCGATGCTAGGACAAATTTCTTTTTCGGTATTCTATAATGATTCTTCCTCAAGGAAAAAGGATACAAAATTACCCATTTTCACAATTTTTTTCTGCGAATTTAAACTCAGAACTGTTTTTTCATGTAAATTTAAGTGAATAAACATAAATTTAGAAGTCTTTTAGCAATTAAGCTATTAAGCTATTTAGAAAAATATTAGTTGATAAATGTCCTTTAAAAAAATCGATTTTTTGAAAAGCATGGCGAGTATTTTTTAAAATTATAAAGGAATTAAACATTTTTTCTTGCTTTTCTACTAATTATCTGCATATTTTTAATATAGATTTTTTGGAAGCAAAGAAAATGTAGCTCCTTAAAAATTACTTCCAATGTTTTATCAATTTGAAATATTCTCTCTTATAATGTAATTTTGTATAATAAAAAAATTGCGCTTGAGTTTTGTTAATCTAAACTTAAACTCAATTTCAATATTCGTATCGGTATCGGAATCGGTATCGGTGATATTTATTTTTAAATATCGGTATCGGTATCGGATCGGCAAAACGGCGTATCGTTACATCCCTACTATTAATAATGTTACAGATTAATAAATAGATTATAAATTAATAAATAATTAATTATAGAATAATAAATTGTTCTTCAGAAAGTGCATAATGTTACTGGCGCTATGTACTTCAACGGATTTGCGATTAAAAAATGGGTACAACTGCGTTAAAGTATTCCGTTTAACTACTCCATTAATGAAACACAAATTTAAGGAATTGTAAATTTTTTTGCTTTGGCTTTTTAAAAAGAGCAATTTAAATGTTTAAAGCCTCTATTTAGTTTAATCGGCTTAATGGAGATCAAACTCAAAGCTAAAATAAACCAAAGGCCTTATCTGTCAGTTATTCACCCCGATTATGTATGTACTAAACACGTGCGCCGCTATACCACAAAGTATTACTAAAACAGATATAACAGATACATACCTGTTACTATAAGTATAAATGATATGATATGTAACTGATATTGTATGATTGTATTCCACGCACACATTCTACGCGTACTAAACAATAAGAGTAACATAATATTTTGCAATAGATACAAAATTTACGTGATTTTGTTTTAAAATATCTGTTGTACCACAGATATTTTAAAATAATTGTTAGTACAAAAGATAATGTGTGTGCGTATGTTTCATACATATATAACCCATTCACATACAGTGCATGTGCAAATTCCCCAGCGGTAAATAGAAGGAGTAAAGAGGCCTTCTATAAGGCCTTATTTAGCAGTCTGTAGTACTTCCACTTCCCATTACATACTCCTTTCTTTTTTAGACGCGATGTCATTGCGGACCAAGGACTTCCAAGGCCTTATATAAGCCCTGCTGAGTAATGGGCCTGTTAAGGTCTGTTAAAAATGAAATGAGAGGTACATTTTTATAGCGGCTTCTATATTTTTGATTATCGTGATGTTTTATTTATTTCAAACTCTTTTTCATCCAAAGTAATTTTTTAAACATATGAGGGAGGCTAAATTTCATGTATTTATTTGGAACGAATTGAAGATGATGTAGTAGCTACAACATAAACGGCATAATAGCAGCATGTATGATGCCTCTTGTACGTAAATTTCAGTGTTATATACAAATTATTTGCGGAAAAAGAATACGAGAATGACTGTTATTTATAAAAAACATTTTTTACTAAACAAAACGAAAAATCTAAAAATAGAATACTCCTTCCAAAAGAAGCCAGTGTGGAGGCCTTCTAGAAGGCCTGCCTGAGAAGGCAGAAAAGAATTACTTTTGGATTTTAAATTCAGGTCTTGGAAGGCCTGTAAAAAGGCCTGTTTAGTGAATTCCTCGTAAGTTTTACCGCTGGGTCATTGCTAGCTTACAATAAGAGTTAAGGCTTATTTAGCCGACCGTAAATGTAGAAAACGTAAATTTAGTCGAATGTACTGATCGTTTCTGTCTCATAGCTTTTCAATGTGTCAGAAACGATCAGCACATTCGACTACATTTACGGTCGGCTAAATCAGCCTTTAATGCTTGTTGATAGGTACAGCACAGTGATTTTAAATAGCCGACCAAACTTCGTTTTGCATGACAAATTTGCCTGTTTATACCATGGTAGAATAATATAACAGGGACCCGTTTCTCAAAAAGTACAAGTTATAAATCTACAAGTAAAATACACACAAAGCAACAACACTTTTACAAATTTTATTGTTGTTTTGTGTGTATTTTACTTGTAGATTTGTAACTTGTACTTTTTGAGAAACGGGCCCTTGGTAGCCGCATAACTAATACATATGTTCATTTTGGGATAGATAATGTCAAACATTAATAGAGAAGGTATGTGTGTGTTTGTATAACAGAAGCAGCAAACATACGTGTGGTATTATTTGTGCAACGTATTATTTCACTTATACACAACATTTGACAGTTCGTACCATGAAAAAAAGAAATAAAAAAAAATAATCAGCTGACGTTCCAGGGCTACCTTGTATATTATTCTATCATGGTTTATACAATAAGTTCTTATTGTACGACATCAGTATCTGTTAATATCTGTTTGGGCGAAACATAGGAAAACAAATGTGTTTCTCTCAGTCTCTCTGTATCCACTCATATATACTATTAGCGTTGCAATTTCAAAAAGCACTAAAACAAGTAAAAAACGCGTAATTAGAAAAATTAAATCCACTAAAAGCAAACAAATTTCAGACCTTTTTTGTATTCTTCTATTTTTTAGAGCTTAATATATCATATCCGATATTAATTCATTATATATGATCATCATAGTTATTGCTACAGGTTTTTTATAGAAATGAGCGGGTTATCATAAACAAAAAGCTGTAACTTTTGAATCTGTTTTCATTCCTACTTAAAGGTCTTGTACAATAAAGACCTGTCAGTTGTAGTTAGCTCTGTAATAACTATAATTACGTATGTCAAAAAAACCGGACTTCAATTCAAAAATCTTTAGATCAAATGGTGTGCTTGTCTACAAATGGGGTGTCCGCCCGCAATTTTTCATAGTACCAAACCTTTCATGTCCTTTCAAATAAAATATTTTGACAATCTGTCAAGATATGTCGGAGTTATGTAATAATTAATATATCGGGCTACCACTTTGTCCGCCCGATTTGCACTTATATGGGATCAAACTGTAAGCAATTCATTTGAAACAAGAAAAAAAAAGCAGCCTTATTGTGAATGTCGAAGTCAACGTCAACACAATACATTCGTCGCTGTCAATTCGATATGTCGTCGTTGTCACTTCAATGCTAAATCGGCATTTACTAAAAGTATTGTGTTGACGTTGACTTGTTATCGATAATGTGAAGGAAATAAATATCATCGCTATCATTTTGACGTTTATTCAATTTGTTTATTGCCTTGGCTTATTAAAATTTTTTAATGTGTTATTCAATTGAAAGTTTTAATGATGAAGCAAACAAACAAAGACTTCTCCTCTTTTGAAAAGTTCTTCTCATTGGTGTTATCTTTCCATCATTTTCTTTTTTTCATTTTCCATCATTTTCTTTTCTGCATAAAACCTTCTATTGGTTGGCATTGTTTATCGCAAATATGTATGTAATGCGTTTCTAGAAGTGGCTTCTTGCACTCGAATAGCATATGTGGAAGTTAATGGGCATCCCCGTCATCCTTAAAGATTGTGGAGCGTTCGCTAGATGCATATCGTCATATAAAATGTAATAATGTCTATCATCAGTTTTTAAAAATTTTCAGAAGATAAAAACCTTAATAAAATCTATTGTGATTACTTTTTGCCAACCATCGCTATTAGGGGTCCCACCTTCTTTTATGCCAATTAAAGTACATTGGTTATTAAAGGTTAAGAAAAAAAAGTACACAGTATAAAAATGAAGTACAATTTATTTCTCTTTATTGTTATATATAAAAACGTATTTTTTATTGCTTTTCGCAAGTTGTATCACATAATTATCATTTCTAAACAATTGCAAAGCAACTTTACAGTATATATCTAAATTAAAGTAAATAATTAATTAATTTTTATCAGATTCATACACGTTTTGCTTCTTTCGTCTTCTTCTTTTGGCCTTCTTCTTAAACCACGTAAGCGCCAACAACTTGTTTTTCAGAAAACGAAAAAAAACTTAATAACTTTTTAAATATGTGTGTTATAACAAAATTTTTTGACGAAACATGGCCTTACGACTCTCTGAAGGGTGCAGCATCATTTGTTTTTAAATTTATTACTAACAAGTAACTGTATACAAATTTGTCGCTTACGTGTTTTTGGCGCAAACAACAATTCGCAAATTTTGTCGCCTACGAGGTTTTGTAAAATTAAAAAACAGAAATATCTGTGTGTAAATTAACATTTATTCTTATATTTTTCAAAGAAAATTTTTATTCTCTTAAAAAAAAGTAACGAAAGATGTTATATAAAATGAATGCAAAGAAACTTATTACATATTATTTATTTCAATCTTAATCTCACGTTAAAAATTCAAAATATTTTGACGTTGAAAAAATGTAACAAATAAACCGAAGATATAATATCAAAAAAAGAACATTCCATTGGTAAAAAGAAAGTTTTCTTACGGCACTTTATACAATGAGTTAACGTGGACTTTAGCGACAAGTTTTGTATTTCGAACTTGGCGTTCAAGTCCACGTTAACTTTTAATCGTACATTATGAAAAGGGCCGATAACTAATTAAACTCAAAAAATCACTATAAAAATCTTACTGTTTATTATTAATAATGAGTTGTTCAAAAAATGGTCAACTATTTGCCGTCATTACTTTTTTCAAACTTATCAAATCTTCATATTTTCCTTTTTAATGCCAAGGAGCTTTTGTAAAGTGAAGGCAACGGTAAATTGAGACCAACATAATTTTTGTTATGGGGAGACAAAAGAAATTTATTTTCAAAATTCAATTTGTAGAACATGCCAATTTGTAGAACATGCCATGCGTAAAAATATAATAGCTCAAATTCGATCAATTTCATGTTTTTCCGTAGATTTTACGGTTTGTATGGGAGCTACTCTAGGAAGTACAGATAACGCTTTGAATCCTTTGAAATAAATGTTGGTTATATCAAAATAATAGGGGTCGGTCACAGAAACTAACCCTCTATGGGGACGCGTTAACCCCTTAGGGTCCGAAAACGAACTTCAGCTCAAAACGGCTTTTTGTACGGCAGTCATGTTTGCATATCGAGATAAAGCTTTCGCATACCGAAAAAATCTGCATTTTATTAAAATAATGGGGGTTCAAGGAACATTTCTGCTGTTTAGGATATATAGTTTTTGAGTTACTTGACGAGAAGTATCGTTTTTACCAAAGTTACTGACTTTGAGAGCCTGACGACGCACCAAGAATGCTCCGATTGGCCTGAAACTTTCCAGATTTTTTTTATCTCAAAAACAAAGAATTTGACGGGTGAGACTTAAACATTTCCAGCTTTAAATATTAAAAGAATTCTAAATGATATTTTCTACCATAAAAACCAAAAAAGTCAATTTAAAAAAATGGCGCTTACGTGGTTTAAGACGAAAGCCGACGATTTGCTCTTTATTACAGAAAAAACTCTCTGTGAAATACTGACGTGGCAGGAATAGAAAGTAAAAATTAAATTATTTTATACAAATTTGATAATTTATCAACAGTCTTATTAAATACTAGCTGCTATTTAGTTGCACTAAAAAAATTCCGCAAAACCTTCAGAACTGTGTATCTGACCATAAAGTTTGTTTAATAACGCAATTTCGCCACAAAGATCATCGATATTTATATTGAACTTTTTTCAGATTTAAATTTTCGATTATGTTAGCAATATTGGGTACTATGAATAAAAGAAGTATTTGCTTTTTACTTAAAAATTTGTTTTAAAATACAAAACTATTACAAAAATTATTGAATAAAAAACTAAGAATTTTTGAGTTTTGAAACAAAATTTTAAATAAAAATCAAACACTTTTTTATTCATACTACCCATTATCCAATTCAACATTGATTTTTAAATTTATATTGCTGATTGTAAATAACAAATTTGTGTTTTTAAAATTAAACCATCTATCTATTCAGCTATTTTAAGGCTTTATAAATAAATGATAAAAAATGGGGGTTAATTTCGCTAGTCAGTTCCGGTGAAGACAACAGTTTGACTAAAAACCCTGAGGTCTAAGTTCAAGACTAGTTTCAGGCAAGTCAACATTACACTGTTTTACATTAAACTGCTTTACCAGCAAAATGTATAAAGTTTCTAATGCATTTTTTAGAGAGATTAGGATATGCTTATAACAAGAAAAGTAAAGAAAAAATGTTCATTTCGACTATTTCCAGACAATGGTAATTTTGTGTTTCTTTTCGATGTATACTGACTAATATAACCTGAAGCTATTCTCAATTCTAGATAAATCAAGTCATGCGAAATAAAGTATTTTCGCGTACTTTATTGTTCTCATAAAGTATAAAGTACAATTACCCGAAATAACGTACAATACTTTATTATAAAGTAGGGGTGGCAAGCCTTATCGCTATGCCTAATTAGTGGTCCAATAGATTTAATTTCGTCGCAAATTCCTTTCTTTAAATTATTAGGAGTTCTGCTCCTATAAAATCCTTTTGCTAGGCTTGGTTTACTTTCAAGCCGCTGAATTAATTCCTTAGATTGTTTGTTGGTTGATAATTTAATTTTTTTCTATTTTAAATACTTTTTCGAATAAATAAACGTGACGGCTAAAACTTCCTATCGAGTTGTTGCCAAAAATTGTGTCGACAAAAACAGAGCGTAATATTTTAAGCGCTTTTTTAGCTAGCTCAGGGTATTCTGCCTTTCGCTTTAGCCAAATGTAGAATTATTTTGAGATAAATATTCCATTTTAAGCATACTGTCCGCTGACAGCTCACATAAATGTTCTTTCAAATTATTGGCAAGATCGGCGAACTCAACGCAGTTAGTTAGGAATGGATTTTATACCCAGAAATCAACATTATCTTCTTGCAGCTCTTTTGTAAAATAGCGGTATACTTCCTTTTTTAAATTTTGCAGCGCTTCTATCATGGTTAGAATAAAATCGCTCACCAATTCATCGGATGAAATTTCTGTTGCAATACTTTCAAAGCTAGTGAAAGAATAAAATTGTAGAATCAAACTTTGAGAGCAAAAACGTTAAGGTTTTTTTAAGATTTTTTGAAAATCATTTTGGGGTTGCGGCTTCAAAAAGATTGAAAACCACTGCTCTACACGATAGTCTTTTAGTACATTTTGAGCCATGAGCTTTGGCCTTTTCATAAATTTTTTTTTTGATATTGCAAATAAATATTAAATATTGGTAGTGAAAAAACGTTTAAATTAGGGATGTAACGATACGCCGTTTTGCCGATCCGATACCGATACCGATACTTAAAAATAAATATCGCCGATACCGATTCCGATACCGATACGAATATTGAAATTGAGTTAAAGTTTAGATTAACAAAACTCAAGTGCAATTTTTTTATTATACAAAATTACAGTGTAAGAGATTATTAATATTTAAAATTGATATTAACCCAGTATAAGAAATTGGAAGTATTTTTTAAGGAGCTACATTTTCTTTGCTTCCAAAAAATCTATATTAAAAATATGCAGATAACACAGTGCAACAGTCCAAAAAAACACACGGACTTGACAGTATAGATTCGATCGTACTACCACGGGGTAGTACACTTAGCTTGGCCAATTTGGTGACCAATTTCGTTTTATGGACCTCCAAAGTTTTGGAAAATCAGCGGGCCTTCAAAAAAATATGTCATCAACTGTTGGCCAACAGAAAATTCATACTTGGTGATACCGCTTAACTATATATGGCAATAATGTAGCTAAGAGTTTGCTAAACAGATTGTATTACCATTTTATGCCAAAAAATTATTTTTTCTTTCACTTTTTCCAGAATAACTTACAGGGACTCGTAATTTTTTATTAGCAATATTTGGCAAAGTTGTAGCTACGGTAAAGCTGATCAACTTTTGTGCACATGTTAATACAATCTGAATGTATCTGGGCATCCTAAACAGCCCAGAAAAACTAATTTCTACCTTACGAGTTAGGCTATATATATTTTTATTGCATTTTTTGCTTTCTTTGTTATTTTCCACTTCTAATGTTGCTGATTTTAGTATTTACTATTTTTTATTGTTTGTTGTTGTTTTGCCAAATAATTGTAATGAAAAATGTGGAGTCCCTATAAGTTAACTGAAAAAAGTGAATAAAATAATTTTGTTAAATTTTTTTTTTCAAAAAAAAGTACAGGCACATATTATTAGTGAATCACAACAGAAAAGTATGCACTTGAATATACTATTTTCAAAACAAAATTTTTTTCAGCATAAAAATAGTGATAAACTAAAATTTTTAAGGTAAAAAGTGGTCTGTGTGTGCTATTAGAGTGCCTAGATACGTGCAGATTGTATTGATATGTTCACAAAAGTTGTTCAGTTCTACCGTAACTATAAGTTTGTTAAATACTGTTAGTTAAAAATTACAAGTCCCTGTAAGTTATTCTGACACAAGTGAAAAAACTATTTTTTCCTTAATTTTGTCAACAAAAAGTTCACGAAAAAATTTTTTGGCATGAAATGCTAAAAAAATCTGTTAAACAGACTGTTAGCTACATTATTGCCATATATAGTTAAGCGGTATTATAAAGTTTGAATTAGCTGTTGGCCAAATAATGATGACACCGTTTTTTGAGACCCCACTGATTTTCAGAAACTTTGGAGGTCCACAAAAAAAAATTGGTCAGCAAATTCGCCAAACTGAGTAAAGGGTTTTACTACCCCATTGTAGTACAATCGAACCTGTACTGACCAGTTTTTGTGTTTATCCAAAAGTCTTTATTTGTCGCATAGTGTAATTAGTAGAAAAGCAATAAAAAATTTTAGTTCCTTTATAATTTTAAAAAATACTCGCCATACTCGCATAAAAAAATTTTAATTTTTTATCCTTTTTGCTTGAGGAAAAATCATTATAGAACACCGAAAAAGAAATTTGTCCGAGCATCGCTTCCAATTCGGTGATTGGTAATCGAAAAACAGAACTTCTTGCAATGGCAAGGATATGTAAAACTAATTAGAAATGATCCAAATTTGCAATACTTCCGGATCGCGAATTCTACATTTTCATGACTTCTTTGGAGTGTCTTTTTTTGCTGGAATAGGATTTAAGAAACAATGAATTGAATTCATGTTAAAATTAACAAGAAATAAATCATTTTTTTTACAAAATAATAGTATAAAATATTATTAATTTTTAAAATTGATATTAATAAGATTTAAAAAATAACGAAATGAGTTTAGTTCATGGTAAAATTAACAAAAAATAAATAATTTGTCAGAAAAAAAGTATCGTCGTATCGACAGTAAAATATCGCCGATACCGATGTATCGGAAAATCTGAAGTATCGCCGATATATCGGTATCGGTATTCGTTACATCCCTAGTTTAAATGTGATATATCTTAAAATGAAAAATATTCGAAAATGGCACACAGAAAACCCGATTTTTCGAAAAACCCGAAAACCGTCATATTTTATGAACCGGTTTAGAAAAGCCGGGAAAATAGAGAAAAGCCGGTTTTTCGAATAATTCGAAGACCGATTTTGACAACTCTAGGCCTAATACACTTAAGCGACAAATTATTTCTTGTAAATTTAATATGATTTCTAATCAAAATTCTGTCATATTGATTTTACATTCTTTTTTTTTGTGTGAATTGAACAAATATTTCATAAAAATTCTTATTACACAAAAAAATGTAAGAGTTATATGCACAGCTGGCCTACGGTCGGACACAAGGATTTTCTCCTCTATGGTATTTCGCACCACGGCAATGACACTTGAAATCTTACATTCAGCATATACCTTTCATATCCCTTTCCTTGATCCATAAATCTAAAGTTCCGCCAATTTTGAGCATCAATGTTTCTAGAAAAAAGGAAATTATTTGCTTATCTGCAAGAAGCTGCATAAAATTTTAGTGTGACATGAAGCCTGAGCTTCCCACAAATTACGACATACATATATGTATATAATTCTTCGAAGAAATGCGAAGAACGTAAGTTCTATACCGCGGAAGACAAACATTTTTTTTCGCAACTTCACCAAAACGATGAACTTAAAAAAACATGAAATTTGACACATAATGCAAACATTTGTTAAAATATTTACATATTTTTTTTAAGTACACATCTTCAGTATTGTAATACGTTTGAGTAAAATTTTAGTTAAAACTTTTTTTAAAAAAATCACTTTTTCCTTAAAGCAATTTTTTATCACTACACAGCTTGAAAACTTCATTTAAAAAAAATGTAAACACTCACAGCTGTTTATATGTAAACTGAATTGGCATACATTTTTCGCATTTCTGTCGTCGAAGTGTTAGGAATTGGACCGTCATCTAAATTTGAATTTTTGCCGTTAAAATTGAAAATGGACACATAGTGCATTGGGAGATACTTAAAAGCCAGGATTTTCAAATATTTTAGTGTGTCATTTGTACTATTTTGATTAAAAAACGTAAATTTAAATTTGGAACGTTCCTTTTTCTACCTAAAACCTAAATAAACGCAATAAGCCAACGAAACTACCATGCATCTAAGAATTTAAAACATCTACCAATTTTGGTCTGATTAGACCAAAGTCTAATATGTACTCAATTTCCTTTACTACATACATACATACATACATACATACATATGTATGTATAGATGTAATCTCGAATTTTTCGACACAAAATTCTGCCAGCGTAAATTCAGCACATTTGCATACATACATATAGACACCATATATATAATTACACAACCCCACGAAATACAACTTTTTTCCCCAACAAAAGTTCATTCCATTTTATCATATATCTAAGTACATTAAAACAAACTACATCATTGGTTTTTTTCCATCACGTCACAATTTTTTTATGACCCTATCTATCTAATCTTTTCAAGAGGTATACCAGTATAATTCACGTCGACGTCGACCAATAAAACACCATCGGGTATCTAACAAAATTTTTTTCAAATCATCTTAATATGGTAAGGTAAGAAAATCAATGATTTCTTAGTTACCGGTTCTGCAACCGGTTTTTAGGCCAAAAACTATATTGTGCATATCTCGAGAAAAATATCTTTCAAGCCATATATGTTTCACCAATATTGGTGGACAATAAGATACTTAAAAGTGTACGACAAAATATTGTGTGGCCTATTTATACAATCTAAAACATTACTTCAAATTTACGATCATATATTGTCTGAATTTGTGTTGAAAATTTCCCCTTGTCTAAAATTACATCGATTTTGTAGTAATTTTATTAAAGAAAAAACCTTGCAAATTAAACATATTTAGTCCAAGTGGAAAAAATGTAACATAAAATATAATACGGCTTTGGCTGAATGGTAGATACGTCAGACTGTGAGTCAGGTGGTCGTGGTTCAAACCTGCACGCACCCAATCGCTTTTTTTAGTTAAAACTTTTTGTTCAAAAATAATGCGTGTGTAATTTTAGGTCGATAATAATCTGTAAAGTGTTGCCGACTGTTATCGACCTAATTTTCAGCAAAATGGTTTTAGAGTGTAGGTTGATCAATCAAAACCCAACGAATTTTTTTGGTACATATTTGCAGAGTTAAAAAAGTCACAATTTCTGTAGTAGAGCAAAAGTGTCACAACAAATTCCATTATTATTAAAATGAATTGCCGAATTCACAAGCCCTTATTGTGTCGTTTATTGTTTATTTAAATGCACATCTGAAATACACCTTATAAACAGTCAATTTTACTGTACCGGCTGTATCTTCTATGGATGGACAAAAAAAGAACAAGATACATACAAATACAGTCAGAGAGTATATTTATAAATATGATTTTTTCAAAACACATGAAATTAAAGTGTATAATTGTATTTAATTTGTATATGAAAAATATCAACAACAAGTATACACAACTGTAAAATAATACAATAATAATACACCCCGTACAACGATACAAGTGGCTTGTGAATTTGGCAAATATTAACTCTCAACAGACACTTGAGCAATTCGTGCTGCATTTTGTTTCTAATTTTGTTTTTATTGAAGAGCCATTGGAATATGTATTGAAATGAAAATAGTCCCAGAAATAAATAAAAAATATACTATATAAAATCTCATAAAATCCCCAAAGCATAAAAATTATCCGCAATGAATTCCTTAACCCCAAAACCAAATTTCTTATCCCCATTTCGAAAAAAGTCGCAAATGTGTGTATAGATCCCCTATGCTGATAACACTGATATGATATAAGATAAAGATCATTCGTCTAATGCTTTGTTTACATTTCAATAAACAACACCAAACTAATACACAGAGCAAAATTTTTAACGAAGAACCAAAAACGCTTGCTTCTTATCAAATCCTTTTTCAGTTGAATCTTTAAATCTTTATTTAGTGTACAACAAGTAAACAATCAATTTAAACTTTGTTCATGCCAAGAAAAAAAACATGGTTGAGGCAACCATGAGCAACATAACCCAGCAGTTCAATATATTTATTTTTTTTTAATCAAAATCTACAACTTTTTTTAAAAACAGAACAAACAATTTTTTTTAATTGACAGTCAATTTGTTTTCAAACCATAATTTGATTGCAAATAAATGAGCTTAAAATAATATAATTATTGATAAAATATTATTATTATAGAATCATGCATACCATTGTTGCATAATAATTGAACTTTGTTTGTGACTAAAATTTTCTGACAAAACTATACTGCTAAGTTTGGCGCGGATTTAGGCGAAAAAAGGATCTCCCACAAAAAATAAATTATAGCTCATTTCTATTAAATTTTTAAAAGCATTTTTACATTTTCATTTAAAAGTTTCCCTCTCAACAGCTTAATGACGATCCACGCCTGTATTGAATTCGATTTTCATGAATGGTAATATTGTAATGATTAAACGCAAACATGAGTTTGGTTAAAGTAACCCCACCCAACAACATTTTAAAATAAAAAGAACTCCTTTTCCACAACCATAGATTACTTTAGAAATATGACACAACCATGTATTTTCTCTGCGTGTTGTCTGCTGCTTATTTGTCATGTCTTTTCTCTAAGTGTTGTATGCTGATTCTAACCTCAGCGTATTATGCATACATATATACGTACATATATATGTATGTATAATACATATATGTATTTATACATATATATACATATACAGGATGTCCCATTAATCAACGTCATGCCGAAAGCGGATGACAGTGCAAGTAGTGATTGCTCCAAAAAAAGTTAGAAAAAAATCTATGTCACTTATTTTAAAAGGTGTTTCCAGTTTTAAAGAATCACCCTGCAATGATCTTTCTATTGCTGTGACTACAAATTTTCACTTTTCTTGTTTTTTTTCTCCTATATCATTGTCAGATATCCTTCTGTAAATGGCAGCTAAAAATTCATACTGCAGTGGCCTGATTTTCAACGAAAATCTTACATTTTGCCAAACGACGTATTTAAAATGATTACTACTCCCAACTTTAACCGGACGTGTTGAAAAAAAATGTACTAAGGTACTTTTGCCAAGTGACATCAAAAGTTGGAGCCTTTATCACGAATTCCAAAATGGTATAATACTTGGTCGATTTGTTTTTCAAACTGCGAACTTTTGATGTCACTTGCCTAAAATAACTTAGTACATTTTTTTTTCAACACGGCCGGTTAAAGTTGGGAGTAGTAATAATTTTAAGTACGTCATTTGGCAAAATGTAAGATTTTCTTTGAAAATCAGGCCACTGCAGTATGAATTTTTAACTGACATTTACAGAAGAATATCTGACAATGATATAAGAGAAGAAAAAAATAAGAAAAGTGAAAATTTGTAGTCACAGCAATAGAAAGATCCTTACAGGATGATTTTTTTTTAAACTGGCAATACCTTTTAAAATAAGTGGCACAGATATTTTTTAACTTTTTTTGGAGAAGTCACAACTTGCCCTATCATTCGTTTTCGCCTTGACGTTGATTAATGGGACACCCTGTATATGTATACATATGTATGTATAATACATATACATATATTTGTAATGTATGCACATATGTATTTGTATAGCACTGGTATAAAAGCGTAAGTTTTTCTTCAGTTATTCTACTTGTTCTCGAAACTTTAAATTAGTTAAATCTAAAAACTTTCTTGCAGATTATACATATAAAAATGTTTAGAAAAGGTATAAAGTATAAAATAAAATATTCATACATACAGACAGACAGACGGGTAATTCCAGAAAAAGTTCAGTTTGTCGCGCCCGTCACCAAGCAGTTAAGGTTGTTTTTTTTTTAAGAAAAACTCAATTTTTGTTTTCCTTTTCTTTTAATTAATTTAGTGCTACTTACGTTCTACGCAAAAATTTAAAGACGTAAAAAAAGATTAAGTTTTTCTTTGAAAAAAACCAGCTTAAGTGCTTAGCGACGGACGCGATAAAAGTTGAATTTTTCTGAAAATGCCCATATGTACATACATATGTATGTATGTATGTATGTGTGTTCCTGCGTGCATATGCATAAATTTTTTTTGCTAATTTAATAAATTTTTTCAGTGGGACTCTCTTTATCCCTTTCATTGCTACTCGTTTCGACTTGGGGATCCTACACCCCCGGTGTAATAAATGAGTTGACACCGGAAAACTTTACCAGCTTAGTATTGAACGATACAAACAGCACCTGGATGGTGGAGTTTTATGCTCCGTGGTGCCATTATTGTAAATTATTAATGCCTGAATTGGAAAAAGTAGCAAAGAATGGCAATGGTACATTTAAAGTGGGTAAAGCTAACGCTGATGATACTGAAGAATTTAATAAATATAGAAAAGTTTACCCTACCATTCTAATCTTTGGCGTCAATAAGAGCGCCCCCGTTGAATACAATGGAAACCGCACAAATGAAGACATGACGAATGCAATCTTGGATGAAGCCAAAAAGTTCAACCCCTACAAATGGTTCTGGAATCTATTTGACAAAATGAAACTTTTTTTCCGATCATTCAAAAACAAAGCTGAAGATGTATACATACATATATTTAAAAAATAAAATAAAAATTATAATAAAACCTTAAAGAAAATAGAAAAAAAAATTATATACAAATTTAACAAAGATCGCAGACTTTAAATCAGAAATATTGGTCCAACTCCGAAAGGCACAAATACCAGCAATATAATCTATTTCAGGCAATTTTTAATCCGTTTTGACTTTATTATCCGTTCCACTTTATTCAATTATGTGTTTATCGGCTGAAGAGATCATGTTTGTTAGACATTAGGAACTAAGTCCCCAAAACAGGTGTGTTAGCTAATTTCAGTTGTGGGGAATTTGGAACAACTTACCGTCGCACAGAAATAAATATGCAGTTTCTAAACGGGCCGTCCGATTCTTAAAAAATTTCATACGTAATTTGAGGACGTGTTGCTAAACTTAAATTTGGATTTCATATCCCTAAAGGATGCGGAGCCACAAGACCCAAAAAGTTGATTACCTCGGGCTTATGAAAAATTCAAACTTGTGGCAAACTGATATTTTTGATATCGCTCCTTCGGTTTGGACTAAGATATGTTTCTGAAAATTCTGTTACATATAAAGGAGGTGGTAGGGAACACTTTGTCTTCAGTAAATTAAAAATTTTGTTTTTTTTAGATATGACTACGTTGCAATAAAAGAGCGATATGATAAAAAAAAATGTTTTTTCATGTAGATTTTGCTACCCAAGAAGCAAAAAAAAAGAAGTCTACTACATTTAAAAATCGTGTTTGGAAATGTTACCGACTTAATTTAGTATTTGTAGTGTTTTTGATCTACAATATTAAAAAATAAACCGTGATAACATTTTCGAAAATTGAAGTGGAAAACGGATTGGACTAAATTTTGATGTGTAAACATCTATACGCTAGGGGGTAAAAATCTTTTTCACAATACAATCACAAATTTTAAGTAAGAATGTAATAACGCGGTGTGAGCTGTGTATGAGTGTATTAGTGTAATCAAGCGGACAACAAGAAGTACAGAGAAACTTAACAGCTGCATAGAAATACACTAACATCATCTAGTGCGCAATAGTAGTACTAGTTTCATCATTCATGGACTAACGAGATTCCTTCTGTCCCTATCTACTCCCCCCGTGGGGTACGGTTCATGCACCTTGGTAATTACTCACACCTTGATGATGTGCTTCCTGGGAATAGGATAATTTGGTTTTTGCTGACATTACCTTAGGCCAATTACCCATAAAACTTTTGTGTTACTACCCAATCTCTTGCAGCTGAGTAACGGGCGTGCACATATTTGTATAAGGAAGTAGGCTTACCTACGCTAGTCAGTAAGGAGGTGAACAGGCACCTAGGATCTCTCAAGACCAAAATCGATAGAAAGTTAACCTCTAGGGGTTTTCTTTCGAGGCATGACCAGTAACATAAACTGGAACCATGGGAACCAGTGGCCCCACAGATGACTAGCCTTCCAGAGGGTTAAAGAGATTATGCTCGCCGTTAAGCGACATCATCTGGTATGATGTCGCTGGCGGACTTCGTCTTACCCTCTGCAGGAAGGATGATTCTGTGTCTGGTTATTTGGTCTGGTTTCCTTCGGGAGCTAATCACGTGGTGGCTGTGGTTGCTACCAAAATCGCTGGGAGAGGTTTGGTTAAAGGACTGATGCTCGACCAGTGCTAGTGCCTGGTTGGACTTCGGTCTACCACATGTCCCTATTTGTAAAATCTATTAGTAAAATCTATAAGTAAGATTTTTCGGAAGTGATTTTCAAGTTTCATTCGTAATATTTGTGGCTATCGGTAGCTTGGACTGTCCTCTTTTAGAGGTGATAAAAGATTTTCAAATCGGGTTGCGGATTCCTGTGATATTGTGCGATTGTATTTTGGGATCGATTTCGAATTTTCGTGTCGATATAGACATTCATTTTATATACACAGTGCGTGTGTGTATTTATAGTGTGTTTAATTTTTTGAGACTCCGCTGGCAAAGGGAGGCTCAAGGTCAAACTCCGGCAGTAAGGTCGTACATTTGTTGGTTTGTTCTGTGTTGCTGTGTTTTTGAATTCAGTGAGTATTTCGGCGTTGCCGTTTTTTATTTTTGCCGGGAACTTCTGGGATTTAGGGGTTTTGGATCCAGTTTTTCGGGATTCAGACCCGGCTCGTCTCGGTTTATGAACCCGGGTTTCTTGAAAAAGCCCGCTTTTTCGGTTTTACCGAATGTGTTGCTGAACTTGGTGCGATATTTGGCTGACGGTTTATTGACTGCGTTTCTCTTTGACTGTTGGTTATTTTGCTGTTTAACTGCGGTAATTCCAACTATTTTGTACGGGTATATTATATGTTGCTGGTGGATAAATAATACTATTATTTATGTCTGCGGGGAAGCGGAATTGCGATATGCCTGGTAGGAGTGAGTCAGAGGTGTCTGATGCGAAGTTTATCGGTTTGAGCGATTTGTCGGGTGTGGAGGAAGGTACGAGGGTGAAAAAGAAGCGGATGAAACCCGGTTCGCCGAAGTTGAAACGGGTGAATAATAAGATGAATGTTTCGGTAGAAGGTGAAATGTTTCATTACTAGATGTTTACACATCTCCCCTGTGATCGGACTCACATTTTTTTTATCGATTATATTTATTTATTGTATCTTCAATAAAATTGAACTAACAATAAGTAATCAAATCTTAGCTCTAAAATTTTAATTTTTAAGTCCAGCCAAGGCCGGACAAAAATATTTGTTTCAGCGGTTGGTTCTTGGTTGTCTACGTCTCTCGTGTTCGGCTGCGAGTAAGAGTGTCCCTCCTTCTCAGTCGAGTGTGACCTCTAAAGCTAAATGTATCCTGTAGGGATGGGCAAAAAATATCGATATTTTCTTAAAAATATATCGATATACAATATCGTCGATATTTTTAATTTCGATATATCGATATTTTTTTAAATATATCGACGATATCAAATTCGATATTTTTACATTTGGTTTTGTTTTTCGTGCAATTTTTAAAAACATTTTATCACAGTCTTCATCAAATAGAATATTACTAACAAAATCTTTTGTTTTATTTATAATATTTTTTCTATTCGAAAAATTATCATTCTTTGAGTGTAATTTTGTTGATGTATGTTCCACGAAATATTGGTGGAACAGCAAGGATCTTGGAAATTAACTATTTCCAGCTTAATTATTTATAAGAAATTTCCTTTTTTTGTTTTATTTAAAAAACAAGATTTGGGGACTACGTATGAATTATCATTGTTGAAAAAATATCGATATTTCGATATATAGATATTTTTTATTCGATATATATCGATGCCGATCGATATATAAAAATATATCGATATCGATATATTTTTCACTTGCCCATCCCTAGTATCTTATCACATGTATAGAAAACACTGTCTTAACCAGCGGCACATCTAAATCTTTATGAATTCACTTGTTTCTGACATACCATGGGGCTGCTGTAATCGTACGGAGTATTTTATTTTGTTGCCTTTGAATTTTTTCTACATTTGATGCCAAGGCAGTGCCCCATAACTGGATACCGTAATACCATATTGGTTTTAGAATGAAATTGTATAGAAGAAGTTTACAATCTAGGCTTAGAGTAGAGTTCCTTCCAATGAGCCAATTCATTTGAGCTGCTTTTAATTTCATTTGGGTCACCTTTTCATATAAGTATGTGGTACTTCCATGTTAAACGATCAAGATGAACACCGAGATATTTTACTTCAGTGTGTTGAGATATAGTTTGGTTATAGGTGGGCAGGTTTCTCTGCAATGTAATGTGTAGACATTTCGCCATTGTTCCAACTGGGGTATATAATCTTGCAGTTTGCGGGAAGCTTCTTGATGACTTTTGTGAACACTTAGAAAAGCTGTATCATCAGCGAATGTTGATATGTGTATGTTACTGCATACCGGCAAGTCAGAGCCATATATCAGATATAATACAGGACTGAGGATGCTGCCTTGAGCAGCTCCGGCTTCAATCGGTTGCGGAGGGCTTAGGCAATTACCTTCTTTAACAACAAATTTTCGCTAAAAGTTGAAGGATGTTTTCGGGTAGGTTTTGCTTTAGTTTATGTATTAAACCTTCGTGCTATACTTTATCAAATACCTGAGAAACATCGATGAAGAGCGCAGAACAATATTTCTTTTCCTCGTAGGTTTTTCTAACCACATTCACGAATCTATGTGTTTGTTCAATCGTGCTGTGTTGTCTCCGAAAACCGAATTCGTGGTCTGGAATGCATCCAGTATCATTCAAAATGCGTGTTAGCTTACTCATAAGTAGCTTTTCAAATACTTTTGACATGTTAGACAATAGGCTTATAGGCCTATAGGATTCCACCATCGTATGATCTTTGCCTGGTTTAGGTATCATGGTAATCAGCGAAACTTTCCATTCTGCAGGATAGCATTTGAGGGGGGCGAAATACCGTTGAATATAAATAAAATTATCCTTTTTGCAGTATAGGGTAGCTCTAAGATCATTTTATTGCTTATTTTATCAGCGCCTGAAGCTTTTTTCGAATTTAAGGCCGCAATACAGTGTTCAATCTCACGAATATTGAACCTCAAGGTAACATCTGGTATAGCGAGGCCTGGTGGCAGCTCAACTATAGTATAAGATGTATTTGGAGTCTCCATTCGAAGCTTGCAATGGAAGCTTATATAGCACTGGTCTTTTGAGGCCTCGGGCTACTCTCCAAAGCGAATAGTCTGTTGCGTCGAGCCGATTCAGAATTTTTTGAAGAGAAGCGGTTTTTTGATATTCTAGTAGAGTGTTAAGCTGTTTGGTACATTCCTTCAGCTTAGATTTTAGCTGATGGGATCTGTAGTGTTGCCATTCTCCACGAACTCTTTTTTTTCAGATAAAAGCCGTTTTACATCTGCTGAATAAATTTTAGTATATCTCACCTGAAGATTTTTAGTAGTATCATTTAGACCAGCTTGCTTAAGGTTTGCCTCAAACATTCTAATAGAGTCATCTATGGCAGCAGGCGTTTTTAATGGAATATTTTCTGTGCGATGAGCACTCAAATATTTTTTGTTTTTCAACCAATTGGTTGTCATCGTTAAATCACAATTGGGTGAAGAAGTTGTATGTGAATATATAGAGACAATAGTTGTATGTGAATATATAGAGACAATAGTTGATAAGTGATCTGAAGACAAATCTAAAGATGCTTCAACTTGGATCATTTCGCTGGGCACACCCTTTACCACTCCAAAATCAATAACATCAGGTATTTTTCGGCGATCTGTTGGCCAGTAAGTTGGCTGCCCACTTGATATAACATTCAAACGCATTTTAGAAATTGTGTCAAACAAAACGCGAGTCATTTTTTTACGCTTCAATATAATAAGGAATAGAAGACTATTTATTTTCACTGTCTAAATGACATTATGAGACGTGCACTTTTGAATTTTCCAAACTATATAACAATTCCATTGGTTGCTTTAACATTTTTTTATGGTTTGGTACAATTCTAACAAATAAAAGAGTGAAAAAGAAGCGGATGAAGCCCGCTTCACCGAAGTTGAAACGGGTGAATAATGAGATGAATGTTTCGGGAGAAGGTGAAATGTTTCATTACTAGATGTTTACACATCTCCCCTGTCATCGGACTCCATTTTTTTATCGATTATATTTATTTATTGTATCTTCAATAAAATTGAACTAACAATAAGTAATCAAATCTTAGCTCTAAAATTTTAATTTTTAAGTCCAGCCAAGGCCGGACAAAAATATTTGTTTCAGCGGTTGGTTCTTGGTTGTCTACGTCTCTCGTGTTCGGCTGCGAGTAAGAGTGTCCCTCCTTCTCAGTCGAGTGTGACTTCTAAAGCTAAATGTATCCTGTAGGGATGGGCAAAAAATATCGATATATGTATGGATATATCGATATTTTTAATTTCGATATATCGATATTTTTTTTAAATATATCGACGATATCAAATTCGATATTTTTACATTTGGTTTTGTTTTTCGTACAATTTTTGAAAACATTTTATCACAGTCTTCATCAAATAGAAACCGATTGTGAGATGAAATAATTAATACATTAGTGGAGTTCAGTATTTGATGCAAATGGTCTTGCGAAAGTGCAAATGCAAAATATAGTAGATTTTTTATGAAATCCAACAACAAAAGACATTATTAAGTTTCATGAAAAAGCTACAATATTTTGCATTTGCACTTTCGCAAAACCACTTGCATCAAACACTGAAATCCGTTATTGACTGTTGCAACAAATAATATAAAAGTAAAAATTTTCCAAGGGCAGATAATTTTTATTGCATACGAAGAAGTAAAGGACTGAATGTAATATTCTAAGACTGCAACATTTATCCTAGACAACTTTTTAATCACTCTTTTGATCACTTGCACCCTCTGACAACCACGTGTTAAAATCATTGATGATTTTTATCTCATACCTTTAGAAACAGTTTTTTTGTGAAATACTTTTAAAATAAAGCTCAGTTTAACATAAAGAATGATTCAAGTTGTTCATATAAACATCAATGGCTTTTGGAAATTTAAATTTTTGGTTAATATTTTATTACGATGTTAAACTACCAGGATCCCGGGAAACAAAAAAGTCCGGGAATTAAAAAACCCTAATTATGATACAAAATGCTAGCTGGGATACCTTTTCTAAACATTTTTATATAATCTGCAAGAACGTTTTTAAATTCAACTAATTTAAAGTTTCGAGAACAAGTAGAGTAACTGAAGAAAAACTTAAGGTGGAGGTACATACCAAGCGTTACGCGGCAACGCTTTTCTTACTTTTCGAACTTTTAACGCTTTAAAAATGGCAAGTTACACACCACGCTTTTGATGCTCTTCTGCTTATACAATGTTAAGCCTTTGCCGGCTATATTTTGTCTTGCCTTTAAGTTTTATTTTTCTTTATATATTTAATGCAGTTTTCATACATTTTTTAATAAAAAAATTAATATTTAATAATTTATTTCCATTAAACAAACATTTTAGCATATGAATCTGGCAGCACTACCTGTCATTTTGCATACGACGCGTGAAAGTTGAAGAATGTTCCCCTTTTTACGAGTTACGCGCGTCGCAAACTTCTCTTTGTATCTTGCCTTATGGAAACACACTATTTCAACTTTTTTGACAGAAGTCTGTAACGTATTAGCATATTTAACGCATGCTATGTACCTTCACCTTTACGCTTTTATACCAGTGCTATACAAATGCATTAGTACATATTAGTGATGTTACGAATATTGGTATTCGTATTTGAATCGCAGAATATTCGCCTCTTTCATGACATTCGTATTCGTATTCGGCAAATTCAAGTGAATATTTCACGAATATTTTAAGCGTACGTTCAAAAAAAATATACAGAAAATCAAACAAAATATTAATTTTTAATAATTTTGACTTAAAAAAACGCTTTAGCTGAAAGCCCATAACACGCGTTATACGCTTTTTCGCATCATACACCTCATACGTTTATTGCATTAGTGAGTGCTTTTCATCTATAGAAGTAACGCTTTATCGAGATACTGAATTGGGCTATTAAATAGTCACCGTATCGATGGGCGTACGTTGACAACACGTAACTGATTTTTTTTAATTTTTTCAGTTGAAGAAATGACGTAAATAGCCTGAAACGAAATAAAATACCTGGAAATTATTTAGTAGATACTCTTAACTAATTTTTTTTTTTGAGGATAGGAACGTTTTTAGCGATTAATATAGCGTTTCGAGAAAAACAAATAAAAAACAGTTACGTGGTGTCAACGTATGTCCATCGATATGCACAAATGAAGTGAACTAAAGTGCACATAATGTATTCATAAGTTAGTTCCTAAGGAAGGGCCTATTCACATATTACCTAACGCTATTTTCGGAAGTTTTATACCCCCCCCCCCCCTGGAGCGTTACGTAATATGTGAATGGTCCCTAAATGAATTGAAATAAAAGTAGTATTTTCTTTGTGGATATTTTTGGGGATAATATAAATTGCTTTTTGGGGCAATTTGGGGATGAAAATTTAGCAATTTTTTGCAAAAAAAAACTGAGAGGCATGTATCATATGAATAATTTTATGTAGTGCTGGAAATTTTTGCTACTTTTAATTATTCAATACTAGGGATGCCAGTCCCGAATACCGAAACACGGGATTATTCTAAGAAATGAAGTCCCGAATCCCTAGATTTTTAAGTGAAAATCCCGGGATTTCAGTAACAGTAAAAATATGGTAATAGTAAAAAGGGGTGTTATAAGTTTGCAGTGTGTGTCTGTATGTCTGTATGTCTGTGTATCCGTGTGTCTGTACGAGTCGACATACAGACCAAACGGCTGGACCGATTCTAATTTAGTTTTTTCTGTTTGAAAGCTGACTTGATCGAGAGTGTCCTTAGCTGTTTGAAGAAAATCGGTCCAGCCATTTAGAAGATATCACATCTTTTTTAGATGTATTCTGCTGAATCTGTGTGTGTCTTTGACGCCGTAGCTCCCAAACCGGTCCATCGATTTGAATTTAGTAAATTTTGTTTGAAAGGTGACTTGATCCAAAATCTTCTAACCTATGTTTAAAGAAAATTGGTCCAGCCGTTTCGAAGTTATCATCTATTTTTTTCGGGGGTTTTTAAAATGTTTAATTTAATGTTGTTTATATTATATACATCAATGTTTATGTTTGTAAATAAACATGAGTTACCCTTTTAGAGATCACTTTAAATATTTGAAATTGAATCATAACAAAGTCAACACGTTGACTTTGTTCCGTGATATTATTTTTTTTGGAGTTTAAAGACGAAAGGGTAAAAAGATGTTTAGCGGAGTAGCATCTTCAAACGAGAATTTAAAGAAAAGTCACGCAACAAAGTTATCGCACTCAAAATGCATATTATGCAAGGAGGTTTTAAAGAACTTCAGGGAGTTCTTATAAAGGTTTTCTGCCACGTATTCATGTAAGTATACTTTGTCAGATAAATATTTTAAATATTCAATATTCGGCTACAAAATAAGATGAAAAATAACCCCCCAACCAATGTTATTAAAATGTACAAAGTTCCTTGGGCCACAGAAAGATGTGTTGCTTGGGGCTGTAATAGTTAGATTGGCAGCATTAGATGGTTTACTTTTTCTTTATTTGGTACTTCAACTGAACTACGAAAGGGTCATAGAAAACCAAGATTTTAATATATCATTGTCTTAAGATTGATTTTTTTAATGTATAAAAATCCCGACCCGTCCCGAGATCCCGTTTTTTAAATTAAAAATCCCGAATCCCGGGATTCGGACAACCTTGTCCCGTTTGGCATCCCTATTCAATACTACTCCATATTTTTCATTTGGCTACTCAATACTTACTCGATACTTTTAACGCTTAGAAAAAGTTATACTTTTAAACAGAGTTGTATTTTCCCCAGCAAATTTTAAAGTCGATTTGACTAAAAAAACACAGCAGCGAAAGTATCGAGTAGCTACTTTTTGGTATTGAGTAGCCTAAAATAAGAGCGAATACTCGATACTCGGTACCCACTACTCAATACTTTGCCAGCACTAATTTTATGGTTTCTATATGTATGTATGCAAATGTGTCGAATTTGCGCTGGAAGAACTTTGTGTCGAAAAATTGGACAGTACATACATATACTACATTTAGGAAATTGAATATTAGACATCGTAGTGTTATGCCCATATATGTACATACATACTAGAAACTTTCAATTGCTGATCTTAATTAGTTATCTTAATTAGTTATTAGTTATCTGTTGTACATACTTTCAAAATAATTTGAGAATTTATAAATGATTTCCAAAAATAAGCATAATAGGCTTTGATACTTATACAAAACCCAAAATCATTTGTAAATTCTTAAATGATTTTTGAAAGTCTGTACATATGATAAGGGGTTTGTAACTGTTCAAAAGTATGGTTGAAGTCTACTGACGATTTTGTAAAGCGCCAATGAAATGCATATAGACAATGCTTTACCACCAGCAAATAAATTTCATTTAAAATAAAATTAAGACAATATGTTAAATAATAAATTTCTTAAAGATGTAATTTAATATGAACGTTTTAAATCGTGAATATCGCGAAAACGAGAGCTATCTTTGAAACACGGCTAACACCATTGAATTCAGCACTGCCAATTCCGATAAGGCAAAAGATGATTCAACAATTAAAAAGTGTAGGAATTGTTTCATAGGAATTTAATATGTGTTCTACAAACATAAATGCTTTCTAAAGTGTATTTTTTAATTTTGTATTTGTACTTATTTAAAAATAGTTGATACCTTTTATAACAAAACATGTATTTCGCAATATAATAGAAGAATAAAAGAAGTAATTTTTGGTAATAGTCCGTACATTTTTTAATTAAAAAACTTTAACATTATAAAAGAAATTCTAGAATAGGTATTTAAAATGCTTGTAACAAAATTTGTTTTACTAAAAACAAATTAATGATATTTATAACAAATTCGAGAATATTGGCGAGATGAGACGAAATTTTACTGGCAACACCGGTTCAAGGTGAGAGCGGAGAGAACATCCCTGCAAAAACTATTGTTCTACATGGTCCATTTTAGCTGATATGGACATTTTAGCTGATATGGTCCTATGTAATGCAGCTATGGACCACTTTCAAACAAATGTTCGTGTTTTAGCACGAAATGAAGTGTTGCCAAGAATGTTATTTCATAATATATCATCAATTACCAGCAATATGGTAGCCCTGATGGCACAAAAATTTATTCGTGGTTATAATGAATGTTTGTAATTAAAAGTTAATTTTTTTGGTAAAAGCGAAAAAATAAATAAAAGGAGACTTATTAAAGCAGAGGGAAAATCATTTACGTAGACTACAAAGTGAAAATTAAAACTAGTTTTCTGTTTGTGAACCATGGAGTAGTGACATAGAGTAGTTTCAAAACTAGCCCCTGTAGGTGATCCATGGGGTAGTTACATGGTCTAGTTTTTGGGTTAGTCCGATGTAATGCAAAGCTGGACCACGTGGTCCAGTCCTAGGACATCGCAATGTTAAATAGACCACGTCTAATGCATCCGTTTGGGGTAGTTTGGGACTAGTCCTGGTCCATTATGGAGTAGTCCTTACACGCATGTATGGACTAGTCGGGATTTTTGCAGGGATATAGCTCATTCAATCGCAAATGTAATAGTATGTGTTGCCTTTCCCTGATGTACATGCTAATAGCTGTTTTACACTATCTCACAAGCCATTCGAGCTCTGTACAAAACGCAACCCTGATCTAATGAGTTTATGAAAAGTTTTAAAAAAGCAATAACAACACATTATATCAGGGTAGTATTTTGTGCAGAAGTCGAACAGGTTGTATAATAGTCTAAAAACAGCTTAAGCAGTATTTGTCTAAAAGACGTGAGATTACGTCTATGCTCAACCTATTACAATACAAGTTATCCCCAGTTGCGCCAACCCGCTACCAGTCGGCCTTCATAAACCAACATTTTTAAGGCTAACCAGGCCACAGCGCAAAACATACCAAACAGTCAGTTCTCATACGCTAATGCTTTGAAGTCTAACCAGCTAACAGCTCAAAAGCGGCCTCTTGCCAACGAAAACACTGGTTTCAATATTGATCGAATTGAGGCTTCAATAGAAAATTTAATACAAACAGTTAATTTTTTTACAAACAACGTGTCCTGCATGTTGCTTGTTGTTGAAAATGTAGTCTACATTACTCCAGGCTGCATTAAACAAACTATGAACTTAAACATCTGTTTCTGGAACGCAAACGGCATCCGCCAACATAAAGGCGAACTCGAGTACTTCATGATGAATAAACAAATTGACGTCATGCTTATCTCTGAGACGCATTTGACAGCTAGAAGCTTTTTTAAAATTAACGGATATATCATCTGCGATACAAAGGACCCCCAGGGTCGGCTATACTAATAAAATCGCTATTAACACACCACTTAATGGGTAATCATTGTGAAAACTATATTCAAGCAACTAACATCTGCATTGAAGTTGTTCATTAAAACCTGCTGAATTCATCAATTTACTCTCCTCCCAGGTACTCAATTACAGAAAATCAATATAGTAGATTTTTTAATTCACTAGGCCTACGCTTTTTGGCACTCTATACAGAAAATCAATATAGTAGATTTTTTAATTCACTAGGCTCCCGCTTTTTGGCCACCGGTGACTACAACGCTAAGCACACGTTCTGGGGATCTCGCCTCATCACACCAAAGGGTCGCGTTTTGTTTGACACAATTTTTGCGTTTGAATGTTATATCAAGTGGGCAGCCAACTTACTGGCCAACAGATCGCCGAAAAATACCTGATGTTATTGATTTTGCAGTGGTAAGTGGGTGTGCCCAGCGAAATTATCCAAGTTGAAACATCCTTAGATTTGTCTTCAGATCACTTATCAACTATTGTCACTATATATTCACATACAACTTCTTCACCCAATTGTGATTTAACGATGACAACCACACGTATAAATAGGTTGAAATACAAAAAATATTTGAGTGCTCATCGCACAGAAAATATTCCATTAAAAACGCCTGCTGCCATAGATGACTCTATTAGAATGTTTGAGGCAAACCTTAAGCAAGCTGGTCTAAATGATACTACTACAAATCTTCAGGTAAGATATACTAAAATTTATTCAGCAGATGTAAAACCGCTTTTATCTGAAAAAAAGAGTTCGTGGAGAATGGCAACACTACAGATCCCATCAGCTACAATCTAAGCTGAAGGAATGTACTAAACAGCTTAACACTCTACTAAAATGTCAAAAAACCGCTTCTCTTCAAAAAATTCTGAATCGGCTCGACGCAACAGACTATTCGCTTTGGAGAGTAGCCCGAGGCCTCAAAAGACCAGTGCTATATAAGCCTCCATTGCAAGCTTCGAATGGAGACTGGGCAGGAACTGACGCTGAAAAAGGTACTCTGTCTGTAAACCACTTACAGAAAGTATTTACTCCAAATACATCTTATACTATAGTTGAGCTGCCACCAGTCCTCGCTATACCAGATGTTGCCTTGAGGTTCAATATTCGTGAGATTGAGCACTGTATTGCGGCCTTAAATTCGAAAAAATCTTCAGGCGCTGATAAAATAAGCAATAAAATGCTCTTAGAGCTACCCTATACTGCAAAAAGGATAATTTTATTTATATTCAACGGTATTTTGCGGCCCTCAAATGCTATCCTGCAGAATGGAAAGTTTTGCAGATTGCCATGATACCTAAACCAGGCAAAGATCATACGATGGTGGAATCCTATAGGCCTATAAGCAGCCGCGGATCCAGCTTAAGCAGCAACATACACATATCAACATTCGCTGATGATACAGCTTTTCTAAGTGTTCACAAAATCCATCAAGAAGCCACCCCCAAACCGCAAGATTATATAACCCAGTTGGAACAATGGCTAAAAAAACAGCGGATAAAAATTAACGAACAAAAATGTCTACACATTACTTTTACATTGTGCAAAGAAACCTGCCCACCTATCTATATAATTAATAGGCAAACCGATTTATTGTGAAGGGATTTAAGCCCAAGTCATACAGCCGATTTTGATAAAACTTATACCATTGTAGACATATTTTTTCAGAGAGGTGTACAGTTCATATTTTGTTAAAATCGGTTCAGTATTTTGGGAGCTATATGCATTCAAAGTTGCTACTAATACATACACACGTATTACTCATGCATGTAAGTTGAATAAAAGAAACAACAAAAACATGTATGTATTGTTGTCCAACTGGTTTTGCAAAGAAAGTAACAACAATAAAACTTTTGTTTCTATGTTTTGATATGGGAGAATTTTAGTAATGGCATAGGAACAAAAGAAAAGAGGAGTCAATAAATTGATTTTACTCATTGAAAGGTGCTTCGTTTTTTAGGGTTCCGGACACCAAAAGTGTAAAGGACCCTATTGTTTTCGCTATGCTGTCCGTCTGTCTGTCACAGGCTGTTTTCTCGGGAACCGTAAGAGCTACGGACCTGAAATTTTCACAGGTTATGTAGAACTTTGGCCGCTACAACAACAAATATATGACAGTTAAAAATTAAAGGGTGTTCTAAAGCGAGCAACGAAAAATGTTGAAATACTAATGTAATGTTTTCTAGGGAACCGTAAGAGCTACGGACCTGAAATTTTCACAGAATATGTTATACTTTGACCGCTGCAACAACAAATATATGACAGCTAAAAATTAAAGGGAGTTCTAAGCGAGCAACGAAAAATGTTGAAATACTAATGACACTTACATATGTATATATAAACACTTTAAATTTTCAAAGTTAGTGCTAATTGGTGCTGTCGGTGGAATAGACTACACCAATTAACACCGATATTTAGAACAATAAAAATTAAAGGATATTCTATCAGTTAATGTTATTTTGACTATGTAATTTAGACAATTTGCTGTATCTTGGAAACCGTAAGAGGTAAAATCTTGAAACTTAAAAAACGCTAAAACTAAAAAATCCAAAATTAAAAAAATGTCAAAACGAAAAAACTCTAAAATGAAAAAAGCGCTTAAAGGAAAAATGCACCGAAATTAAAAAAATCGCTGAAACGCAAAATATCACCAAAACTAAAAAGATTGCCAAAAAACTAAAAAACGCCAAAAACCGGAAAAAGTCGTCAAAACGAAAAAAAAGCACCACAACATATAAAAAATCGTTAAAACTAAATATATAATCAAAAAACGAAAAAATCGCCAAAAAAATAAAAAAAAATCACCAAAAGAAAAAAAACACAAAAAAGCGCCAAAAATAAAAAATCTCCAAAACCCAAAAAAATCGCCAAAACGAAAAGAGTGTCAAAACAAAAAAATCGCTAAAGCTAAAAAGATCACAAAAAACCGAAAAAAAATCTCCAAAACCGAAAAAAGGGCCAACTGAATAAAGCGCCAGAACTAAAAAAAACGCTTAAACTAAAAATATCGTCAAAAAACGAAAAAAAACAAAACCAAAAAAAAACGGCATAACTAAAAAAATCGTCAAAAACAAACAAAAATTTAAAAACCAAAAAACGCAACAAAAAAATAACAAATCGCCAGAACGAAAAATAAGTGTCATAACCAACCCAAAAAATCGCTAAAACTAAAAAAATCACCAACAACCGAAAAAATCCCCAAAACCGAAAAAAACGCCAAAACTGAAAAAAATCGCCAGAAGTAAAAATATCGTAAAAAAATTTTAAAAAGTTAAAAAAACGCCAAAACCAAAAAATCACTAAAACTAAAAAAAAGCGGAAATAATAATTTTTTTAAAACGAAAAATAGCCAGAAAAAAATCACGATTGCCAAAAACAACGAAAAATATTTAAAAAATAAAAAAACAAAAATTAAACAAAAATGCACAACGAAAAAACTGCCAAAATGAAAAAAGGGGCAAAAACAAAAAGGGATATACATATGTATGTGTATTCGTACGGAACCCTTCGTGTGCGGCCCAAATTCGCAATTTACTTAATTTATTATATTTACCGCTATTTTTATGGATTCATACACTAAAGGTAAAAATGAAACCTATTTTTGCGCTACGCTGTCCGTTTGTTTATCTATCACGGGCTTCTATCTGGAGACCCGTAGATGGTATAGACCTGAAATTTTCACAGAATATGTTAACTTTGGCCGCTACACTAACAACTACCAAAACTTCATGAAAGTTAAAAATTAAAGGGGGTTCTAAAGTGAGCAACGAAACGTGTTAAAATAATAACTATATAGACACTTAACATATTCAGAGTTACTGTTGTATTATAGAGAATACACCAATAAGTACTGACACTTAAACAATATAAAATTTAAAGGGTATTCTATCAGGTAATGTAATTACGACGATATAATTTGGTCAATGAGCTGTATCTTGGAAACCGTAAGAGGCAAACTCTTGAAATTTTTACAGTTAGTGCAGTATTTTAAAGGCAACAGTAACGTATGCTAAACAACAAACAAACTAAAAATTTAATGGTTTTCTATTAGGTAATGTGATTTCGAAATTCAGGTGCATTTGAATCACCGTAATAATTAGAGAATTTAAATAAACCAAATTAATAATTAAAGGATATCCCTTCAAGTCATGAAGCAAACAAGCCGTAAAGTAAATCGAAAAAATCCAAGAAACGCGTAAACTAAACAAATCGGAAAAAATTAAAAATATCATTAATACAAAAAATCACTTAGAAGAAAAAATTACTGAAACTAAAATATTAGACAACATTAAAAAATTTCCATAATGAAAAAAGCGCTAAGACAAAAAAAGACCAAAATGAAAAACCTCCAAGACTAAAAAAATAGCCAAAATTAAAAGTCTCTAAAACGAAATAAAATCGCCGAACTTAAAAAATCGCTAAAAAATTAAAAAGATCGCCAAAACAATAAAAAACACTTAAACGAAAAAGAAACACTAAAACTAGGGAAGTAGACAACTTTTTTTTTTAATTTGGAACGATTTTCCGTCATCCCACGTCAAATTTGGTTTGAAAACACCGGTCTGTTTTCAAACCAAATTTGACGTGCGATGACGGAAAATCGTCCCAAATTCAAAAAAACCCCGTCGGAAGAAAAACACAACACTCAAGTAGACAACATTAAAAAATTTGGCAGAATGAAAAAAGCGATAAAACAAAATAAACACACCAAAACAAAAAACCGCAAAAACTAAAAAATCGCCAAAAGTTAAAAGTATCCCCAAAACAAAAAAGCACCTCAGCGAAAAAACAAAACTAAAAATTAGACAGCATTGAAAAAATCGGTAGAATGAAAAAAGCGTAAAAACAAAAAAGCACCAAAACAAAAAGCCGCCATAGCTAAAATAAACCACCATAAGTAAATAATCGTGAAAATTTAAAAAAAATCGCTAAACCAAAAAACTCCAAAAGGAGAATTGGTTCAATAAAAAAAGCACAAAAAAATCACCAAATTAAAAAGATCCAAAACTAAAAATCGACAAAACGAAAAATGCGCTTAAACGAAAATAGCACCAAAACGAAAAAACTGGTTAATATAAGAAATCACTGAATTTAAAAAAATCACAGAAAAAACAAAAAAAAAATTAAAACGAAAACAGTTCGCAACAAACAAAAATCACCAAAACGAAAAAATTGAATTATGAATATGGTATTCGAACGGAAGCCTTCGTGCGGTAGTCAAAATCGAACTTTAGTAAATTTATTTAATTTCAGTGTAGGAAAGTAAATATCATTAACTAATGACACACAGTCGGATTATATATTGTGTTTCTACTTTTAAAGAGATTTGTATGATGTTGAATAATTTTTCTATGAAGCTTAATTAAATTATTTACATCTAGAATACGAACGATTGTGTCGTCCGTTGGCCATACTAGTACAAATAAATAACCAAATTTTACCTCAACACACTGAAGTAAAATATCTCGGTGTTCATCTTGATCGTCGTCTAACATGGAAGTCACACATAAATGCAAAGGTGACCCAAAGGAAATTAAAAGCAGCTCAAATGAATTGGCTCATTGGAAGGAACTCTACTCTAAGCCTAGATTGTAAACTTCTTCTATACAATTCCATTCTAAAACCAATAGGTCCTATGGTATCCAGTTATGGGGCACTGCCTCGGCATCAAATGTAGAAAAAATTCAAAGGCAACAAAATAAAATACTCCGTACGATTACAGCAGCCCCATGGTATGTCAGAAACAAACGAATTCATAAAGACCTAGATGTGCCGCTGGTTAAGACAGTGTTTTCTAAACACGTGACAAGATACATCAAAAAACTTGAGTTGCACCCAAATCCCCTAACCCGAAACATCATAAACTTTAGAGGCCACACTCGGCTGAGAAGGAGGGCACTCTTGCTCTCAGCCGAACACGAGAGACGTAAACAACCAAACAGCCAACCGCTGAAACAAATATTTTTGGCTGGCACTGGCTGGACTTAAAAATTAAAATTTTAGAGTTAAGATTTGATTACTTATTGTTAGTTCAATTTTATTGAAGATACAATAAATAAATATAACCGAAAAAAAACCTAAAAAACGTAATAGAATCATTGAGTTGTTATCGGTCATAAGCACTCATTTCAAGGAGGAGCATTTTATTTGAATGTGAACGTATTACCTCCAATGACACGCTACTGTTAAAATCATGCACTTTGCACTCGAATTTGAAGAACAACCTATGTTTTAACTCCTTTTTTTGCTGGATAATGCTTGAAATGGAGTATATGCACTTTCTACTTGAAAACGTCTTTAACGAAAATTTTTTCGGTGATCGCATAAGATTTGCTCATGAGCCTCGTGCCCACCGTTGCACAGTGTCAGTATTCGCAATTTTAGGTGGCCAAAATGAATAACTCTCGCTCCAGAGCAGATATCGAAATGAGATTTGGTAGATACAATGCGTATACATTAGGGTATTTTTTTCAAATATTTTTTTTCTGCGGTCCCCACCTGAAATTCTGTTGGATATGCCGAATGAAAAGTACCCCAAAAGTTACAACCCTCAAGAATTTTAAGTACTTTCCCAAAGTGCGGAAGATTTTTCATAGAAAATACACCTAAAAATAATGTATTTTTCCTAGAAATTCTATAACTCAGCTGCATTTTATGCTATTACATTGTAATTGGTCGCGTTTCACTCGCCGAAAAACAATCTTCAAAATTGCCCATAGCGACGAAGGCGTTACTTGTACTGGTGAATTGATACGGATCAATGAAATTAAGTTTAACCTAAAATTCAAGTTTTTTTTTGCTGCTATCTCCGAAATAGTCAACTGTACCAAAAATATGTATCTGTGAAATTTGTTTGGAAACTTGATTTCCTACAAAAATGTTATTTAGAGCAAATTGCTTAGATTAATATTTCTTGAGATATTAGTAAGGGTTTTCCCCGGGATTTCCCGTCCCAGCAATTCCCGAAAAAATAGTTTTTTTTTTGTTTTCCGCTTTCCCGGGAATTTTATGCGGGAATTCCCGGGATTACAAATCTTCTTATGGGTTGATTATGGATGGCAACGGAACCTCAGTTGCCAGTCATTAAAAACGGCATTACTGATGGCAACTGATAACTGTTAATTTCAGTTGCTATTTAGTGCTTTTCTGGCAACCACAAATTTCCAGTTGCCAGCTGGCAACGCAAGTTCGGCTGCTATCATAATCGACCCCAAAATTTCATCGTTTTCTTTAAATTATTGTCGTTTATCATGAAATAATATCAATGTAAGGGGAAAGAAACCAACGAAGGCTCAAAGTGTATATTAAATTATTTTGGATTGAAGAACAAAGAGAAAAAAGTTGTCTCTTTAACTAATTATTTAAGAGCATTTTTTTGTAAAAGCAACTGCAATGTTTTTCAATATGCACCAAAATGCACGGTAATTAAATATGCAGAAAATCTTTATGCACGTCTTTTTGATATATTTAACGACGAAAAAAGGGAGAAATAGATATTACTTCAGATGACAGTGATGTTTTGACAGAGAAGACTTTCGAGTAAACTTTAAATGCTGCTATTAACAAAGCAACTGAAATTATTTTAAAGAAAGCTGGAAAAGGATCAAAAATATTGATAATTTATACAACTCCTTTTTAATTATCTGGGCAACTTCTGTCGAGCGCTATAGGGTTTTCTCAACAACTGAAAATTGTGTTACTTAAATAAGAAACCGATTGTGAGATGAAACAATTAATATATTGACTGTTAAAAAGTCATTTGCAACAAAGAATATAAAAGTAAAAATGTACATATACTGTCCTTTTGCTCAGTCTTAAAACAGTTTTTATATACGAAGTTTCCTTAAAATTTCGATAAAAATATTGTTCTTTTTACCTTTAATTTACTTTGAATCTTTTTAGTTATTCTGATTTGTAAATTATTTTTAGCTTTTTTAATCTCATTTCTTAAGAAACTGTTTTGTTTGTGAAATACTTTTTAAATAAAGCTCAGTTTAAAAGAAAGAATAATTCAATGATTCATTTTGCTCATATAAAAATCAATGGATTTCGGAAATTAAAATATTTGGTAAATATTTTATTACGTTCTTCAATTCCCGGAATCCCGGGAATTTCATTATTTTCCCGCTCTCCCGGGAAACAAAAAAGTTCGGGAATAAAAAAGACCCTAGATATTAGACTTTAGATTATGGGTAGTATAAAATTTTTACGTTTTGTTTAACATATAAGAATTGTATGCATATAAACTATCTAAACAGTAAACGAAGCGTATGGTTCTAAAAATAACCAACTATTTACATAACCAACAGCGTCAACAGTTTTATTTCGTTTTTTATAGTTATGTTGACGCAAGTTATATAAAAACGAGTATTTAACAAAAAACAATATAAAAAATTAGTTTAACTATTATTTCAATTAAAATATAATAGTTAAAACAAATAACACGTGCCTGCGAAATTAATTTGTTGGCAAGTTTTTTCTCAAACTACCTACAATTATTTTTTGTTATTGTCGTAAAAGCAACGGGAAACAGGGCTGTCAGATATAGCGATTTGTGTAGATGATGTGGCGACATGGCGATTTTTCTGACGATAAATAAATTTGTTGGCTATTTTTTAACAAAATTTAACTTGAAAATCTTTGTAATTCAGGAAAATTTATTTGTTGAAGGAGTAGTTTCAAAAAACTCGTCTGCAAGAAATTAAAACAATTTGATTTTGGTAATTTTTCTTATATTAATTATATGCACATGTTCTGGAAAACGCATGTCGCTTAAAATTGGCGTTTTCGATTTGAAAACTCCAAGCAAGTTTTCTGACAAACGAAAACGCTAGAAATTTGGCGTTTTCAAATCGCTAGTGTATACTTAAGCGATCTGGTCTATTTTATTTACTCTGCACCTTAAAGAGAAAACAAAATGATGCAGAATTTAAATTTAATATGTTTTCTTTTTATTTGAAGAGTGCAATTTAAAAATTTTCTTTGAGTTTATCAATTGTCTGCCTCAATTGTCTACTTATGGTAATGATTGTAGCTTTCTTAAAGCCAGTATAGCAAGCAGGAACGCTGAAGGCATTTTAATATAAAATTTTATTTGTTTGTTTGTTTTGTTATAATAAAAAATATGTTTTCATTGCTCGAACACAACTTCGGAGAATGGCAAAACGATAGCAAATTGCCCGTTTTTCCGAACATGCCGAAATACATTTTGCATTTTTCAAACCGTAAGTGATTTCAAAACGCTGCGTTTTCCAGAACATGGGCGATAGTCATTAATGCGTTTTGAATTTAGATGAGAAAAAGAAATAATTTTGGCGATTTTATTTCTACTTTTGGCGATTTTCTGCTAAATTTTTATACGATTATTTTATAAAAATTTTTATTAAAAAAAGTATTATATAAAAACAAATTTATTATCAAATATATATTAAGAAAAACTACATAAAATTGATTTTGGCAATTTTTGGCGATTCTTAAAATCGATTTGGCGAAATAGGTCGGAAAAAATCTGACAACCCTGACGAGAAACGTTTTTAATATGCAGCGTTGTCAACTTTTAGATTTCAAAAAGCACTGAAACAAGTGAAAAAGCACGTAATTCTTGAAAAAAAGCACTGAATTCTATTTTTTTAGTTTTATTAAAAAAAGTTGTTATAATATCTGCTTGTTCTGTAAATCGAGCCGATTTAAAGCGAATCGTTTTAGAAAAATTACTAAAAGCAAAAAATTTTCAGACTATTTTTTAGAGCTTAATATAATATTCGATGTTAATTCATTATATATGATCATCATAGTTATTGCTACAGGTTTTTCATAGAAAGGGCGGGTTATCATAAACAAAAAACTGTAACTTTTGAATATGTTTTAGTCCTACTTAAAGACTTTGTACAATAAAGACCTGTCAGTTGTAGTTAGCTCTGTAATAACTATAATTACATATGTCAAAAAAAAAACCAGACTTCAATGCAAAGATCGTATGTACCAGATTACAAAACCAACGCGATTTTGTGTTAGATCTTATTTGAAAGAACTATTTAAGAGATACCAATTTTTAATTCCTACATGTGAACACAGGTCAAAATTAACGAAGTGGTCATAACTTTTAATTTCGACATGCGATTATTATAATTTTTGATGTGTAAACATCTATACGCTAGGGGGTAAAAATCTTTTTCACAATACAATCACAAATTTTGAGTAAGAATGTAATAACGCAGTGTGAGCTGTGTATGAGTGTATTAGTGTAATCAAGCGGACAACAAGAAGTACAGAGAAACTTAACAGCTGCATAGAAATACACCATCTAGTGCGCAATAGTAGTACTAGTTTCATCATTCATGGACTAACGAGATTCCTTCTGTCCCTATCTACTGCCCCCAGGGGGTACGGTTCATGCATCTTGGTGATTACTCACACCTTGGTGATGTGCTTCCTGGGACTAGGCTAATTTGGTTCTTGCTGACATTACCTTAGGCCAATTACCCATAAAACTTATGTGTTACTAACCAATCTCTTGCAGCCGAGTAACGGGCGTGCACATATTTATAGAAGGAAGTAGGCTTGCCTACGCTAGTCAGTAAGGAGGTGAACAGGCACCTATGGTCTCTCTCAAGACCAAAGTCGATAGAAAGTTATCCTCTAGGTGTTTTCTTTCGAGGCTTGGCCAGTAACATAAACTGGTACCACGGGAACCATTGGGACTTCGGACTTCGTCTTACCCTCTGCAGGAAGGATGATTCTGTGTCTGGTTGCTTGGTGAGGTTTCCTTCGGTAGCTAATCACGTGGTGCTACCAAAATCGCTGGGAGAGGTTTGGTTAAAGGACTGATATAGACATTCATTTTATATACACAGTGCGTGTGTGTATTTATACTGTGTTTAATTTTTTGAGACTCCGCTGGCAAAGGGAGTCTCAAGGTCAAACTCCGGCAGTAAGGTCGTACGTTGCCGTGTTTTTGAATTAAGTGAGTATTTCGGCGTTGCCGTTTTAGACTTTTGCCTGGAACTTCTGAGATTTAGGGGATTTGGAGTCTAGTTTTTCGGGAATTTGGAGTCTAGTTTTTCGGGATTCAGACCCGGTTCGTCGCGGTTTTTGAACCCGGGCCTTTTCTTTTTAAGCCGGTTTTTCGGTTTTACCGAATTTGCTGCTGAGCTTGGTGCGATATTTGGCTGACGGTTTATTGACTGCGTTTGTCTTTGACTGTTGGTTATTTTGCTGTTTAACTGCGGTCATTCCAACTATTTTGTACGGGTATATTATTTTTTGCTGCTGGATAAATAATACTATTATTTATGTCTGCGGGGAAGCGGAAGGGCGATATGCCTGGTGGTAGTGAGTCAGAGGTGTGAGCGATTTGTCGGGTGTGGAAGAAGGTACGAGGGTGAAAAAGAAGAAGACCAAAATTATATAGGGTGGCGCATAAGTAACGTTAAGATTTGATCAGTGAATACATTTTTTAATTTAAACAATGGGCTACATTTGAAAGATATTATCTTTAAAACATAATGTGAACATATTTCCAAACTATATTCTAAATTTTAATAAATGCCAACGTTAAATAAAAGCAGAAAGAAAAGAGTTATACATTGAATAAATCTTAACGTTACTTATGCGCCTTAACGTTACTTATGCGCCACCCTATAGTAAAATCAAATATTATTTTTCAACCTATTACCTGATTAATATTTTACTTAAAAAGTAAAATATTAATTTGGGAAAAAGCACGTTACAAAATTAAAATTAATGTAATTTAATAATTCCCAAAAAAACTTTTTAATTATAAATATGCGACTGCCCCCGCAAAAAAATACATGTTGGCATCACAGCTCATTGCGAAAACAATTTGTAGCTGTTGTAGCCCTGGAACGTCAGCTGATTATTTTTTTATATGCTTTTTTCATGGTACGAACTGTCAAATGTTGTGTATATGTGAAATAACTACGTTGCACACACAATACCACACGTATGTGTGATGCTTCTGTTATACAAACATACGCATACTCTCTCTATTAATGTTTGACATTTTCTATCCCAAAATGTACATGGGTATTAGTTATGCGGCTACCTGTTATATTATTCTACCATGATTGTTGCTTATATTTATTTTCAATTGCATTTACAACTACAATTTAGAGTTGGAAAAAACCAACCGATTCATTATGTTTTAACTTTGATATTTATAAACTTCTTATTAGTATAATTAAGAGTTTAATATAATATCTTTAGTTTTTCTATGAGATTTTTGGGTAAAGGTTCCCTGACGATTTGCATTAGCCCCAATGAAATGCGCATAGGAACTAGCTAATAAAAAAGTACCATTAAGGCGAAAAAAGTACCTTTTATGTTACAGTTCAGTACCATTTCGAAATCTGTATTTTCCATCACTGTATGGTTCTAAAAAAACCAACTATTTACATAACCAACAGCGTCAACAGTTTTATTTCGTTTTGTATAGTTGTGTTGACGCAAGTTATATAAAAACGTGTACTTAACAAAAAACAATATAAAAAGTTAGTCTAACTATTATTTGAATTAAAATATAATAGTTGCCAAGTTTTTTCTCAAACTACCCATAATTATTTTTTGTTATTGTCGTAACTTGAGCTCTACACATAACATACAATGTAAGATCAGATTGTCAAAATCAATCGCAGAGAGAATTATGTTACGTGTAGACTTCAAATTAGTTTATCTCAATGTTATAAAAAATTTTATGAAAGCGTTGTTATAAGAATTCTTACTGCACGTCTCCACGAGCAATATTTATTTCCGAACATAAGAAATAACGTCGGCAGAATAACAGCACAAATATGTTCATGTATAGGCTTATGTTCTGAGCTATAGAACACGTGCTGTGAATGGATAGATGTTTTTTGTCTTTATTTTAATTTATTTAATTTTGTTTAAAACTATTTTATTTTAATTTGCTTTATTTTATCTAAAAAACTTTGTTATTTTACCACAGCTACAAGTTTCTTTTGTTTAATTCACGCAAACAACAAATGCCGATCAAATTTGACAGCTTACAAGATTTCTTGAACATAAATTTGAACAATTATGTCGCAATTTATTTGCAAATAAATGTTTCTGCGGTCCACACGTGAACATATGATGTTGGAAATAGAATTTGACAGATGAGAACATAATTATTTCCAAGTTTATTGCTCGTGGAGACCCCCAGTTATAACAACAATCTTATGAGATGAACTGTCAAGAAACCAATGTGCATGAAAAAAAAATAGCGTGCATGTGTGAATGTTTATTAAAATAAATGAAAAGCGATGTTTTTGATAAAATTTCTATGTTAAATAAATGAATAAATGTGTTTAATTGATTTATAAATTTAAACTTGTGTGAAATATTAAAAATAAAATAACTAATTGTGCAAAAGTAGTATATGTTAACCCGGTGAGCATAAAATGAGCATAAAATGAAATCTTATCGGAAAAGTAAAATTACGTCTTCCCCTAGTATGAGATTAAGAGAAAATTGGACATTTTGTTTTTAGTATTCTGCCGACGTTTTTTCTCATGTTATCTCAAAGTTAATGTCTCGTGAAGACGGTGTGTAAAAGCAACGGGAAACAGGGTTGTCAGATATAGCGATTTCTCGCCAAATGTGGCGATTTTTTCAACTTCTCAGGCGTCTAAATTTTTGATGTGGCGACATGGCGATTTTTCTGACGATAAATAAATTTGTTGGCTATTTTTTAACAAAATTTAACTTGAAAATCTTTGTAATTCAGGAAAATTTGTTTGTTGAAGGAGTAGTTTCAAAAAACTCGTCTGCAAGAAATTAAAACAATTTGATTTTGGTAATTTTTCTTATATTAATTATGTGCCCATGTTCTGGAAAACGCATGTCGCTTAAAATTTGCATTTTCGATTTGAAAACTCGAAGCAAGTTTTCTGACAAACGAAAACGCTATAAATTTGGCGTTTTCAAATCGCTAGTGTATACTTAAGCGATCTGGTCTATTTTATTTAATCTGCACCTTAAAGAGAAAACAAAATGATGCAGAATTTAAATTTAATATGTTTTCTTTTTATTTGAAGAATGCAATTTAAAAATTTTCTTTGAGTTTATCAATTGTCTGTCTCAATTCTCTTCTTATGGCGATGATTGCAGTTTTTTTAAAGCCAGTATAGCAAGCAGGAACGCTGAAGGCATTTTAATTTAAAATTTTATTTGTTTGTCTATGTTTTGCTATAATAAAAAATATGTATTCATTGCTCGAACACAACTTGGAAAAATAGCAAAACGATAGCAAATTGCCGGTTTTTCCGAACATGCCGAAATGCATTTTGCATTTTTCAAACCGTAAGTGATTTGAAAACTATGGAAAACGGAACATGGGCGATAGTTATTAATGCGTGTTGAATTAAGATGAGAAAAATGTTCAAGAAATAATTTTGGCGATTTTATTTCTACTTTTAGCCATTTTCTGCTAAATTTTTTTTATACGATTATTTTATAAAAATTTATATTAAAAAAAAGTATTATATAAAAACAAATTTATTATCAAAGGGTGTGTGCCAAACGGTAGCAAAGTACTATTGTAAGTAAATTTTTGACACTTCTGAGGTGAAAAAAATTTCACTAGCCCAGGAAGTTAGTAGAAATTTTGACATAAGAGATAAATTTTTGACAGACAGAAGCATGGTATCGTAACAAGGTAAAACCACTGCCGTCGTTTTTTTTTTTCCAAATTCGAGCCGTCGCCCAATACATCGATTTTTGCGGCTCTTAAATGTGTTAGACTGTGAAAATGCATTGTTTATTTTAATTTGCGAAAAATTGTACATCATATGTAGTCATATTTATAATAAAGTATTGTACGTTATTTCGGGTAGTTGTACTCTATACTTTATGAGAACAATAAAGTGCGCGAAAATCCTTTATTTCACATGATTTGATTATTTAGAATTCAAAATAGATTCAGGTTAAGCAAAGCATCATTACTCCAGTATACTGGCACAGACAAGTGATGTTGATTCGTGCTCGAAACACATACCATAGAATCATACTGGTGCAATATTCATTTCTTTAAAAGCTCTGTACGGATGAGTTGTTGTACCTAGTGCGCACCGCATTTATTTTGATATTATTTGAAAATAAAAATTAGGAAAAACGCGTGTTTTTTATTAGAAAATTATGAGGAATGATTTGTTTTATTTCAGAACACTTTACAATATATATTTTGCTCCTTTTTTCTGAATTTATGAGTAATTTATTCAATTAAATGGGTTTTATCCCAATTGTTTAAAGATAATTGAACATAGAAATTTAGAAATGTTTATTAAGGTTACTTATCAATATATTTTAAGATATAAATAAGTTCATTAGTTAAGGGATGCTAAATTTTTCCTTATCTGTTAGTGATAACAATATGTGTAATGTGTATAGATATATTTACTTAGGATGATTTCACTAATGAGCGGTAATTTTGTAGTTTTTCCTTGTCTATTAGTGATAAGAAATTTGTAAACCATAATCTTAGATCAAATTGTTTGTTAGCGATAAGACATCGGTAAACTGCAGTTTTAAATAAACATTCTATTTCTTGGGTTACGTTTATCTCTTTGTTATAAGACATCTTGTGCTGCAGTTTTTAAGATAAGCAATATTTTGGTTTTCCTTTAGTTATAAGATATGTGTAAATTGTAATATTAACTCAATTTAAAAACTGATAAGCATGTTTTTTGTCATCAAAGATTTAGTATATAAGTAGATGTATTTTTAGAAAAAGGAGTTAGTAATAAATATATGTTTGAGCAGTAAACACCAATGTTTACTCCTTGACAACTTTTCTCAACTGAGCTAATTTCACCATACACAATACCACAAACTGGTACCAACCGCAATAAAATCAATCTCTGTTTGACAGCAAAGCGTACAATCGCAACAAATTGCCATACATGACCAAACCACTGGCGCCAACACTAGATTGCGCGTGCATACTGGTGTAGTGTAAGGGGCCCTTTATATTAGTCAGTCAGGGTATATAGATCACTTTAATCGAACCAGGTTTTGACTCTGGGAAGTATATGTATATCGAAAAAATAACACAAAATTACAGTAATCTGGAAATAGCCGAAATGAACATTTCTTCTTTACTTTTCTCGTGTTAAGCATATCCTAATCACTCTAAAAAATGCATTAGAAACTTTACACATTTTGATTGTAAAGCAGTGCAATGTTGTTGGCTTGCCTGAAACTAGTCTTAAACTTAAGACGTCGGGATTTGTAGTCAAACGCCATTCAGCCATAAAAATTAAACTGTTGTTTTCACCGGAACTGACTAGCGAAATTAACCAAATTTTTTATCATTTATTGGTAAAGCCTTAAAGTATCTGAATAAATGGCTTGATTTTAAAAATATAAACTTGTTATTTACAATTAGCAATATAAATTTAATAAGCAATGTTGATGTTTATGGAGAAATTGCGTTATTAAACAAACTTTATGATCAGATATACAGTTCTGAAGGTTTTGCGGAATTTAAGTTTGCTAGTATTTAATAAGATTGATCATAAATTATCAGATTTTTATAAAGTGATTTCACTTTTACTTTCTATTCCTGCCACGTGAGCATTCACAGAGAGAGTTTTTTCTATAATGAAGAGCGAATGGCGAGACGAAAGAACCAAAGCGTCTCTGAATCTGATAAAAAATGAATTAATTATGTACTCTAATTTAAATATAGACTGTAAAGAGCTGTGCAATTATTTAAAAATGATAATTACGTTACAAATACAACATGACAAATACAACATGACAAATACAACATGACAAAAACAACATGGGTTTTTATTGTTGTTTCGTTGCCAAAAGTGTCAAACAAGCGAGTCTGAACAAAAGAAAATTTTCCGAGAACACAAAACAAATTACAAGGGTGGGAGTACTGCACTAAGCTTTCAGTTTTACCAAACTAATGATAGTGAAAAATTTGTCACTTCCACTACTGCTATTTAGTAAAGAATTGCAAAAAATAGGCCTTAATAAATAATAACGATTGTGATGTGGAACAATTTTCTACAGAAATTAACATAATAACAACGAAAACATTTATTCTGCACCATACTCCCAAGTCTTAATTTATTTTTTTTAATTACTTTTTTAGTTTTTTCTTTGCACTTCTTTCGTCAATTCAACAGGTTGTAAAAAATAAACAACTTTTGACACTTTCAATAATGAAAATAGATAAACAGCTGTGTTTTTACCACTACCTGTATTAATATATCTTGGTAGCCGGCGGCTTGTAGGAAATTTTTTTGCTTCGCCGCCGCAAAATTTTATATTGTCATAAAAGGTATCATTTCACACAGCTGAAGCCATGGTAGAATAATATACAAGGTAGCTCTGGAACGCCAGCTGATTATTTTTTTTATTTGCTTTTTTCATGGTACGAACTGTCAAATGTTGTTTATATGTGAAATAACTACGTTGCACACACAATACCACACGTATATTTGCTGCTTCTGTTATACAAACACACACCCTCTCTATTAATGTTTGACATTTTCTATCCCAAAAAGTACATATGTATTAGTTGTGCGGCTACCTGTTATATTATTCTACCATGAGCTGAAACATGAATGTTCTTACAGACGTCAGAATTTTATATTGTCAATAAAGATATCATTTGGCACAGCAGAAACATGAAATTTTTTCCCCACAGGCAAATATTTTTTTACCATAGTACTTTTCTACCATTTGACACACGCCCTTGCTAAAAAACCCCGACAAACTAAATAGGCATGGCACTATTCATAATAGTTATCATAATGATGTACTCTCGCGAGAACTAATTGTGTGCAAAGTTTCATAAGAATCGGTTAAGTAGAAGTGGTTTAAATGAATATTTAAATTGCATGGGCGTGACACTGCCCACTTTTCGAGCCATAATGCTGTATTGTAACAATAACTAAATATGTATGCAAAGTTTCATACAAATCGGTTTAGCATAAGTTATTGATAAGGAATATTTACTTTGCATGGGCGTGGCACTGCCCACTTTTCTAACCATAATGTTGTATTGTAACAATAACTAAATATGTATGCAAAGTTTCATACAAATCGGTTTAGCATAAGTTATTGATAAGGAATATTTACTTTGCATGGGCGTGGCACTGCCCACTTTTCTAACCATAATGTTGTATTGTAACAATAACTAAATGTGTATGCAAAGTTTCATACAAATCGGTTTAGCATAAGTTATTGATAAGGAATATTTACTTTGCATGGGCGTGGCACTGCCCACTTTTCTAACCATAATGTTGTATTGTAACAATAACTAAATGTGTATGCAAAGTTTCATGCAAATCGGTTTAGCATAAGTTATTGATAAAGAATATTTACTTTGCATGGGCGTGGCACAGCCCACTGTTTTAATCGTGATGTATTATTCAAACAGAAGCTTAATGTGTGTGCAAAGTTTCATAGGAATCGGTTGAGTAGAAGTAGATGAAAAGGCATGTGTGTTTACTTCGTATATGCGTGACCCCGTTCACTTGTTAGCGGGACCAATCTGGAAGTGCATCCTTTTAAATAAAGAAAGAAATTCTGAAATCGGTTTATAAATGACGGAGTTTTGAGAGAATAAAATACATGATTAAATAAAATACATGACGCATTGATAACCTTTCTTCTTTTTTTATATGATTATTTCGAACGTATTTGCTTTGTGAATCTAGATTGATTATTAGGCTAAAGTTCGTAACATTGTATTCAGAAAGAATTGGGCATGATTAGTATTCCAAGGAACAAAGGAAAAATTGACATCAACTTAATTTTTTCTACGTGCACAGCAGAACAGAGTATCGCCACTTTCTGAAGCCGCTACACTTCCATCGTCAGTGCTCACGTGCATTTGCTTATCATCACTTGTCAGGTGGCTCTGTTGAATGTGATTTTAGTTCTTATATATGTATATTTTCGTGAAAATTGAATACGAGAATTAAATCACTCTCAAGCTGATTTTAAAGTGCGCTTTCCCAGCCTTGCCATCGGTTTATTTTTCTTCATTCTCATTTTTCTGATTTTTGTTCTACTCAAGACAAACTTTTTGGTTTGATTTTATACTGTGTACGTTGCAAAAATTAAGTTGATGTTAATTTTTCCCTTGTTCCTTGGAATATTAATCATGCCCAATTCTTTCTGAATACAACGCTACGAACCTTAGCCTAATAATCAATTTAGATTCACAAAGCAAATACGTACGAAATAATCATATTAATAAACAATTTAGCTACTGGCTTGAGCTTTTCACATGTTAACATGTTCATATATACTTAAGTATAAAATCAAAACAAAAAAGTTTGTTTTATTTATTTTTTCAAATTCTTAACACTTCTAATTGTTTCGGTTAATTCTGTTAAAACATTTCTTGTATTAGTAATAGAAATTTTTGTCGATAGTTTCTTCTGTTGTCAGGCCATCATCTGACTCATACAGGCAGAGCTCAGCGACGGACATTCTACAAAAAGTTTATTTTCGAATTTCTAAGTTTCCGTTTTTGTATTGTATTCTAAAACACTGTTGGTAAAAGGAAATATTCGTGAGTGGAGGTACAAAATAATTGAATTCGAAATCAAATACTTAGATTTTTAATTAAATCATAGGCAACAGTATTATTGGCTTTCATTAAATTATTAAACTAAAACTTAATAATTCCCTCAAGTTCAATTAGAGTAGCAGAGTCTTTATTAAACTCGTTTATAGCCACGTCCATAAATTTTAAAGTTTTACTTATGAAAAGTAATTTTTAAACACCTACCTTTTGTATATGAGACGAAACAAATAATTAAACACACAAAAAATACGTTATACTACTACAAAATATGAAAAAATTTGTTACGTCGGTTAATCGGTTAATCGACTGAAATTAACCGGTTTAACCGTTAATCGAAAACACCAATTTTAAATTAAACGATCAGTTAATCGGGTAGTAACTAGCCGGTTAACCGATTAACGGTTAACCGAGCATCAACTACTAGTATCAACTACGTAAATTCCCATATAACTGAAAAATTTCATTGGAAAATATCAATAATGATCGATTTTGTAGTCTTAAGAAAAAATGTAATATACACAAAACACCACATGGCACCATTTTCCACCTGTTTTGCCATAAGTTTCTTTCATAAAAATTTTAATTATTAAAAAACACATTGTTGAAAACTGCACATAATTTTGGTAATTTTGGTATGCGATATGTGGACGTTTCTTTTTCAAAGAAGTAAAAGTAATGGACTTATAATCAAAAACTCGTGCTGATCTGAGGACCAACGAATAAAAATTAAAATTTGGATCCACTCAATAAATATATTTTAACTTTTTCATATTTTATCCGATGTAACCAATTTTATGCTTGCTGTATTTGGAACAAAATTTTCTTCCAGATGCGGGTCTAAAATAAATTTTAAAAATTTTATTTTGCCTTACTGGAAGCGACTTAAAATGGGAAATTTTGAAAAAACGTAGAAATAACAACATTTTTTCAAATCTAATGGCCTGTAACTCAGTGAATTTTGATCCGATCAACACATTTTGATTATGGGAAAAAGAGGAAAAGCAGTGCAAAATTTTCATAATTCAAATAAGCAGTTCCTAAGATTTTTGGAAATAGTTTTATACACTGCAAAAAACACGTTTTCCGCGAATATCTTGAAAACGTTTCTTGAGAAAAATAAATATGACGTTCATTCATCGTATTCAGCGACTCCAAATTAGCTTAGAAAACATCTCGTTTTTGAGGTGATGGCAAAAAGTTGAACATTTGTGAACCAGTGTAATAGGCAGATTTTGTAAAAATATTCGTTTCTAAACGTTTGTTTGACAAATAACTCAAATGCGTTTCAAAACAGTATTTTTCTATGCAAATTTCAAAACGCAAAAAGCGTTTGTATTTACAAAATCTGGCAGTAGTTTTGAAGCTTTTCTGATTTTGAGTTTCTTTTCACCCTTTTATATTTTTAACCGACTTCAAAATAACATTAAATTAAAAATTTTAAAAACCCCCGAGGAAAATCGATGATAACTTCAAAACGGCTGCATCGATTTACGTCAAACATAGGTTAGAAGATTTTTGGTCAAATCACCTTTCAAACACAACCTACATTTTGGAGCTACAGTGCCACAGACTCACAGATTCAAGAGGGCACAGCGAGAAAAGTGATGACAACTTCTAAACGGATGGATCGATTTTCTTCAATATACATTAATACTGCATTCACATTGTCTAGATTTCGAGACAACTTGATTTGAAATCTTTAACGAAATCTATATCGTTTACATTTACATTTTCCAAGATTTCGTATCCAAGACAAAAGCTTTTGACTGAAATTTATCTTAAACTGGAACGAAAAAGTGCCGGCTTAGCTAATCACACACATTTTATGGAAGATTTTTGTATTCTTGTAGCTTATTCACTCAATTTTTATATAAAAATGTTGTACAGGATGTAAAAAATAAATAAAAACACTAGATGTTGAGTAGATTTCGTCCAAATCTACTGATACAGTAGATTTCGTTTTAGCTACTAGATTTAGCTCGAAATCCCAAAGTTACTAGATTTCGAGACAATGTAAATGCCCTATAATATGATTATTTCGAACGTATTTGCTTTGTGAATCTAAATTGATTATTAGGGTAAGGTTCGTAACGTTATATTCAGAAAGAGTTGGGCATGATTAATATTCCAAGGAACAAGGGAAAAATTAACATCAACTTAATTTTTCAACGTACACAGTAGAACAGAGTAGCGCCACTTTCGCCAGCCGCTACACTTTCATCGTCAATGCTCATGTGTATTTTGCTTATCACTACTTGTCAGATGGCTCTGTTGAATGTGATTTTAATTCTTATATACAACTTTTTCGTGAAAATTAAATACGATAATTAAATCACTCGCAAGCTGATATTAACTACACTTTCCCAGCGTTGCCATCGGTTTATTTTTCATCGTTCCCATTTTTCTGATTTTTTTCTACAAACTTTTTTGCTTTGGTTTTATACTTAAGTATATATGAACATGTAAACATGTAAAAATATGATTATTTCGAACGTATTTGCGTTAAGAAACCTTAGTGGTACCGTTTCATCCCTAAAAAAACAAAAGGGAAAAGGGAAAAGTTCCACATGAAAAAATCATTCATGATAAGGGGAATTTTTCGAATTTTTATTCATGATTGCAAAACAAGGGAAAAGGAAAACATTTCGTGGGAAAAAGTATTCACGATAGGGGTGATTAATTCCTTGCAACATCTTTCTGGCACACATGAACAAAGTTTTGCGGTGATGGAATCACAGCCTATATAGTCGGTGGATGGAAAGCAATTATTTTTTCGCGTCGGTAGAGAATTATTCATCGCGTCCAAAAAAATATAAAAAAAACAAAGTTTTATTCACTCTTGAGGAAATTCAATTTAACACCAAAGGCTATGTGATTGAATTAGAATGCTTAAAGTTTCTCGGGTACTCCAAAGGATTGGATGCATCTAGCAAACTTGGACGAACAATTCGATTTTGTTTAGATTCCTCATGGAATGAAAAGATAATTCGAATTCTTAGCACATTATTTTTTTTAATTTTAAACAAGAATTTCTGTGATTCTTAATATATTTTTTTAAGCTTCTTTCCTTTTTTACATTCACTGAGAACTGATAGCGGGAAAAAATGTTCACGTGAACTTCACGATATCAATTTTCCGTCGAAGTGAAATGAAAATTTCGTGGAACATAAATTTCACTAGTTATTCGCGATAGGGGTGAATGTTTTATAGTGCGTTTCCATATACGTGATTTAGGCCAAAATATTTGATTTGCCCAAATTAAGTAATTTGCGACAAGATTTTTCATATTGGCGAATTATCTCAAATGAGTTAATTTGCTCCAAATTATGTAGAAAATACTCTTTTTCGAACTGGACTTAGATATGCAACCCTGCGTTGCTTTTAAAACTACAAACTCCATCCATGGGTCATCCATCAATTGTGTTTGAAAATTTCGAAAATACGCCATTATAGAATATTTAATTAATTTGAAATGTCAAACTCTATATGAAAAAAATTCAATTACAGCTCCTGCGCACACCTTATAAAGTAAGTGCATCATTTGACTACGAAAATTCGAATACCATATCACCCACAAGCTTAATGGAAACACTTCGAAGTAATTTACCTAGATCTACGTAATTTAAAGACAGTGGAAACATACTATTAAAGTGCGTGTATGTTTTTAAGACTATATTTACAAAATGAAATATTTCATAAAATTTGTTTTATGGAATCTTCTTTATATGCCAATAGAATGGCAAGGAACTTTTTGTGCATTTTCTTTACCCCATTTGCTTTTCTGCAAGTGCAGAAAAAAGTTAGTTAACTCATTAATTATGTATGTACTATCTACAAAAGTTTTGTATATTTTACGAAAGAAGTAATGACGAAAGTTGTTTTGTAAATTGTTGCATAGAACTTTTGTGCACGTATGCATGTATATCTGTATGTACATAAGTATATGTGACAGCGCATAGAGAAAGGGACCTAAGGGTAAAAACGATAAATTTTCATCTTTTTTTATGTGGACAACATCTGAGCATCGAATGAGACCGATCCCATGCCCCAAAAGTGTTCCCTCCGAGAAATATGCGCGTTTTATGAAATTGAAGTCTACGATTCTAAGCGCAAATAGAAAGGAACCTAACGGTAAAGTTTATTTATTTTCATTTATACAAAGGTGAAAACTTTGTATGTCCGCTTAACAAAAAGTTCAATTCAACTGACTCACATCTGGAAGTATCGACAAGGTGTTGTAAATATCGTATAAACGCATTGATTTTATTTTGTGAAACACAGTTATCAGCGAATATCACTAATTTTTTAGTTGAATGCACTTCTCGTAGGTAGTAATCAAGCATTGATATTACTGAATTCGGACCTTTTCCAATGGAATCGCTTTCGTCAATACAGAAGATGTTTTGAACATTTTGACGTTCGTTTGTAATTCCGAAAATTGCTGTTTTGCGACTTAATTTAAAGTATGCAGTTCCTATTTGCTGTGGACCCGACGGAAATCTAACATTTTGAGCATAATCCATAGATATTACTAGATAATCCTCCTCTGGAATACCTGGATACATGGCATTTGGATCAGGCTTGACTAATGTTCTCAAGTCGTTATAGTACTCTCGCTGAGTGCTGGCAGATTGCAAATGATCAGAATACACCTTCAATGCTGCTTCTTTTTCAACTTCAGTAACGTTTACTGTATTAACAGCATCTTTTGCAAGATTTCGACACAATTCGCACAAATCGTATGCCGGCTTCATAGTGACGATGTAGGGACAATATTTCTTCCACAGCGTTTGGAAAGTGTGAAGTTTTACGATTTTACCACCCGGTTCGACGCTGTTGGTGTATCTAGTGTAAACAGAAGTCGTACATTCAGTAGTTGGAAGTTTCAATAAACGATAATCACGATGATTTGGTTGACGTCCAGGTAAAGTGATAGCAACAGTTTCAGCAAAACGGCAGATAAATGAAACAATTTCTTTTTTTTTCCAAAGTAGTTAAAGCATCTGTACGATTAATTTTATTCGTCATGCCATGTTCGCGTGGATAAACACCATTTTTGTCGTAATGTTCGATTAGATTTTTGTAGCGTTTAATTCCCATTGTATACAGGAAGAAGTACATATCACGGCATATCGGCAAACTTCGAAAATAATATATCTGATTGTACCGTTTCTTCATAGCTCGCGATCGATCACCAACTTTTGACATGTGCATTGCATCGTCGCGGTGAGCTGCCAGATGTGCGAGAATAATTAAATCTTGGGATTCCTTATCTAAATTCATGAAAGACGTACGAAAATCCACAGCCACCTTCTTAGGGATCACTTCATTGCATTGATTTGAACAACACGGAGGTACTTTTGAACCATACAGTCGAGCCACTACCTTTTCTTCGTGTAAATCAAGATCAGATATATCAAGGTACATATTATCGGTATCATCTTCAGAATCACTATCCGATAATTCTGAGAAGTGATCGTCATCATCCTCGTCATCAGGGAAGCGATAAAGTAAATCTACTTCTTCGAATTCGTCCACCATTTCATCCTAAAACAGTCAGTAAGAATGTTATTAGTTTTAAATTATTTTCACGAATAACATAATAAGGTTATGTAAAAAAATTTTCGTACTAACAGAGTGATATTCACGATTTAAAAGAATTATAAATGAGTATTTATTATAATTCACAATTAATAATTTCAGAAAATAAACCTGGATTCGAAAAAACACGAGCAAAATTGATATCAAACTCATGGAAACAGCGCGCTATGTAGAAAACAGTAAAAACCAACTACACAAAACAAGAGGTAGGGACGACCTACGCGCGCTTTCAAATACCAATACGCTCAGTGATGGTATACCGAAGATACACGTATTTAAATCTTTAAAATGGCTCTCGTGAACAAAACCGGTTTTTACCCTTAGGTCCCTTTCTATTTTGCGCGTCGCATATAGTACATATTATGGCTATGTGAAGGGTATATCAGATTCGATACAGCCGAATATAGCACTCTTACTTGTTTTAGTTTCATTAACATTTTTAATACGCTTCATTACTCATTTTAAAATTGCAATAACAACATACGCTAAAATAAGAGTGTATGTTTGCACTTCTAAATATTTAAAAGTTTTGTGAACTTTTTAAATGGTTTTATATTGCCAAAAGTTTCACGAATCAATCATGGTTTGTTATCCAAAAAATGTATTGAGTGTTGTCCATATTTTTTTAATTTAATTGAATTTTTTTAGTGAATAACTAATACTATATTCACACTGCTATAGTTTAACGTGTTTCGGCAAATATTTTAAGAAACTAAACAAAGTTGTTCAGACTACAATTTTATAAACTTTCTGTTTACATCATGACGAATCCATAAAAGGTAGTAGCAAACCGGCAGCTAAACATTTTTTCGTGTCCTATATATTAATAATTTTGCAAAGTTATTAATTAGAATTTTACATGTGTATGTACATATTTCCATTTGAATTGAAAACTTGAACCAAAAACGAGGTTTTTAATACTTTTAAGCCAACACAAATCATAATTTTCAGAATACGCTGTTTGTTGTTATAGAAATGCTACATCCTTTTTTAATTTCGACTATGTTACAAATTTTGCCGCCATTACAAACCGTGTTAAATAAGCACTAAAATCAAAAAATCGACTGAACATACAGCAAGAAGTACTTGGAACCCTTCCTTTTACTGGTTTTTGAATGAGTTTAATTTTGAAACACGTAAATTTTTTGACAATTGAGTATATGGGAAAACATCTAAAAATTAACGTGTTTGGCTCGTAAGCACTTAAAATTGCCATAAACACGGTAGTGTGAATTGCCTATAATAAGGAGTTTATGTTAAACTACATCGAAGATTATCCATCAGAATTGTTTTAAATTAAAAATATAGTGTGTGCTCTGAAAAAATATTGAATTCGTATAACAATACATTGAACGTTACGTAAAAAACTTTAAATATAATTTATCTATAAATTTTAGGACGTTAAAAAAGTTAACAGCAGCTGAAGAGTAAAAACGATATAAAGAACATTATCTGTTTACAAAATTTCAGACTTCCTTTGAAAAATTTTTGCTTCTACCGCACTTTGGGTTGTTATATTTTCGAAGAATGTATTATAGTATGATTCCACCAACTTTAAATTACGTAGATTTAGGTAAATTACTTCGAAGTGCTTCCACCGAGCTTGTGAGTGATTTGGTTTCGTAGTCAAATGATGCACTTACTTTATAAGATGTGCGCAGCAGCTGTAAATGAATTTTTTTCATATAGTTTGACATTTAATATTAACTAAATTTTCTTTAATGTCATTTTCTCGAAATTGTCAATCACAATTAATGGATGACCCAGGGATGGAGCTTGTAATTTTAAAAGCATAGATAAATCCAGTTCGAAAAATAGTATTTTCGACATAATTTAAAATAAATCACCCACTTTGAGGCAATTTGGTCTTATGCAAAATGTATGGTAAATCATCTGTAAATCAACATGATTTGCTCAAATCACCATGATTTATCGAAATCATGCCGGTGGAAACACACTATTATACTATATTCACACTGCTGTAGTTTAACGTGTTTCGGCCAATATTTTAAGAAACTAATACTATATTCACACTGCCATAGTTTAACGTGTTTCAGCATATATTTTAAGAAACTAAACAAAGTTGTTCAGACTACAATTTTATAAACTTTCTGTTTACAGCATGACGAATCCATAAAAGGTGGTAGCTAACCGACAGCAAAAAATTTTTTTTGTGTCCTAAATATTAATAATTTTGCAAAGTTATTAGTTAGCATTTTACATATCTATGTACATTTTTCCATTTGAATTGAAAACTTGAACCAAAAACGTGGTTTATAATACTTTTCAGCCAACACAAATAATAATTTTCACAATATGCTGATTGTTGTTATAGAACTGCTACAACCTTTTTTAATTTCGGCTTTTGCCGCCATTACAAACCGTGTTCAATAAGCACTAAAATCAAAAAATCAACTGAACATTCATCAACATCTACTTGGAACCCTTCCTTTTACTGGTTTATGAATGAGTTTAATTTTTAAGCACGTAAATTTTTTGACACTTGAGTATATAGAAAAACATCTAAAAATAAACGTGTTTGGCTCGTAAACACTTAAAATTGCCATAAACAAGGTAGTGTGAATTGCCTATAAACAAAGTTCTTCAGACTACAATATTCGAGCATGTTCTGTATTTCGTGTGGAATTAAAATGTGCGTAATTGTCAAAGCATTGTTGTTGTAAATTAATATTTATAACAACAATGCTTTGATAATTCCACACATTTTAATTCCACATGAAATACAGAACATACCCAATTATAAACTTTCTGTTTACTGCATGACGAATTCAAAAAAGGTGGTATCAAACCGGCAGCAAAATTTTTTTTCGTGTCCTAAATATTAATAATTTTGCAAAGTTATTAACTAGCATGTGTATGTACATTTTTCCATTTGAATTGAAAACTTGAACCAAAAAATAGGTTTTTAATACTTTTCAACTAACACAAAACATATTTTCGGCATACGCTGTTTGTTGCTATAGAAATGATACAACCTTTTTTAATATCGACTTTTTTTACATATTTTGCCGCCATTACAAACCGTGTTAAATAAGCACTAAGATCAACAAATCAATTGAACATACATCAAGAACTACTTGGAACCCTGCCTTTTACTGCTTTTTGAGCGAGTTTAATTTTAAAGCACGTAAATTTGTTGACAATTGAGTATATGGGAAAACGTCTAAAAATTAACTTGTTTGGCTCGTAAGCACTTAAAATTGCCATAAACACGATAGTGTGAATTGTCTATAAGATGCTGATGTAAACGGTATACATAGTTTATGAAAGCAGTTTATGATCATAAGCTAGTTTGCAAATTATAAATGTAAATGAACTGTTAGCCCTCTTTTTGCTCATGTATAAATGTGTGTAAAGAAATATTTTAAAAATAAAGATTTTTTTATTTTTAATGTGAACCCAAGTCAAAATTGAAAAAATGGTCATATCTTTTAATTTCGTCATGCGATTATTATATTTTTTTTAATTCATAAGCCTGTACACGAAAATTTATGTACGGTTATTCTGCCGACGTAATTGCTTATGTTGAGAAATAAATATTGCGCGTGGAGATGTGCGGTAATATCGACCCTTAACCGCAAGAAAATCGTTACCAACACATTCAACCTGTTCATAGAATCTGTTACGGAATTTGATTGGAAACGTAGTATTTCCAGTTCCAGTCTTTAATGGGTTCATGAAGCCGTATCGGCACTGCTTTTTATTTCCTTTTAAAGTCAACATCCGGTCTACACAGTTCCATTTTAAGTAACTACATGGCTGCATTCAAAGCGTATTAATAACAAGTGGCCGCACTAGAGCAACAACAACTGGCATTCACCAATCTGTCATGTGAAATGCATACAATAAAAGCTGTTGTTTAGTTTTTTTTACATAGAGTTTGACATTGGTGTAGTCAGCTGATAATAATTTTTTCTATTAGGGCCACCTGGTATCAATTCGCCTTGGCTGCATTTTGTCAATCGGATGCTGGGCTTGTTATACAGGTGTATGCAAGAGCGCAGCATATTGTAAAACTAATGTCAAACTATATATTTGTTTTTCTTTTAATTTGTTTCTCATATAGAGCTTGACAGTTATATTCCGTATAATATCGCTATTGATTACACCTTTCGTTTCGTCTTCACGAGACATTTGATATTTCTTAACACAATAAATAACGTCGGCAGAATGACGTGACAAGAAATGCATGTGTTCGAACTTATGTTAAGGGGGCGGGCGTAAGCGTACTAATGTTTGGACACAAAATTTTATATACTCGTGTAGTAAATTTGCACGGCACATTGTTATATTTGTATATATATTTCACTTTATTATTTTTCGGTTTGTAAAAATTTTATGAATATAAACATAAATAATATGCAAATATTTGAAAACCTCTAAAAAATTTATTTATTAACTTTCTTTATCCTTTTTTCCATACAATCAAGGTAGATTTATACAGGTGATATTATAAGCACAGCTGTTCTACTGTTTTTCCGCAAATTAGATGCTCGTATGTCAAAATTTGTATATGTTCGCATAGGGGCTGAGATGTCAAATGTTATTGTAATGTTGTAGTTGTTTTAGAATCAACACCACCTGATAAAATTACTTCACCTTGCATACAATCAAACCAAGGCGAATTCATACTAGGTGGCCGCAAGAGCCCAGCTGTTTACGTAAATGCTTACACATTTGGGCTGTCAGCAGTGTTAATGTATCAGCTTTTTGACAACCCAAATGTAAATTCTCCACGGCGAATTCTCTTGCGACTACCTGGTGTTGATCTATCTTGCAATCAAACAAATTATCAAAGAAACGCAAACATATAAAATTTGACGACTTGTGTCCTAAGTGCCTTTTCACACTATGCCTTTTTAGTCTGGCTTTTTTGACAATTTTCTTTTAAATCCCCTACGAAAAGTCATACACATTTACATTACAGACTTTTTATCCATGCTTTTTTTTTGACGATTATACACATGCTCAATGCTGAGAGTACGAAAATGACAAAGAGATATAAGAAAAAACCCCTCAAATTTCAATTTGTGCCATTTTTCTTACCCCGCAAGCTTCTCACCACCTCTCTCTCTCTCTCTCTCTCTCTCAAACTAAAAAAGCCTGCCTTTAAGGCCAGGCGAAAAAGGCACAATGCGTGTAACATATTTCCTCGGACTTGTGTTTTAACATTGATTTCCACACATGTATTAGGAAACAAACGCATTCGGTCCAACGTTAGTTTCTTGTGTTATAGTACGTTTCCATTATTAGCAAAACAGGCCGTTTTGAGCAAAATATGTCGAAACGTTTCCATTATGCTGTAAGTGTTTTTAAGTTCGAATTTTCGTAATAAGTTTGGCATTTTTGTTGTTTTGTTTACATTCTTCTTCGAAAATAAAATGCGTGTCATATTTCTTTCCTTATGTGGCCACAGAACAGTGTCACTTTTTTCGCATTTGTCAATCACAGTAAATGGATGACCCAAAGATGCATTTGTAAACATAGAGGCAACGCAGTGTTGCATAGAAAATTTTCGACCTAATTGGGAGCAAAACACGCTGTTTGAGGTGTTTTGATCACATAAAAATTGTATGGGAAAACATATAGGAAAACACGTATTTTGCGCAAAACACGTATTTTGGCCAAAAACACGTATATGGAAACGCACTGGCGTTTATAAAAAGCATTTTAAGCTGTAAAAAATTTGAAACTTTCCAATTTAATAATAATAAATAAAAGCGCCCGTGTGGCCTCAGCCTAAACCGAATATTAAGCGGCATGGCAACACATCAAACTGTTTGATCAAACAGGGATTTTTTACAGTATTAGTGCAAAAAACCTCACACGTATAGTTTGATGCCCTGCAAAAATCGCGACTAGTCCATATATGCGTGTAAGGACTACTTCATAATGGAGCAGGACTAGTCCCAAACTACCCCAAACGTATGCATTAGACGTGCATTGCGATGTGCTAGGACTAGACCACGTGGCCCAGCTTTGTAATACTTCGGACTAACCCTAAAACTAGACCATATAACTACTCCAGGGAGCACCTACAGGAGCTAGTTTTGAAACTACTCTATGTCACTTCTCCATGGTTCACAAACAGAAAACTAGTGTCCATTTTCACTTTGTAGTCTACGTAAATGATTTTCCCTCTGCTTTAATAAGTCTCCTTTTATGATGGGAGCTACATTGCATTTTTGATTTCTTATAAACAAAACACACTTATTTATTTTTTCGCTCTTACCAAAAAAATAAACTTTTAATTATAAACATTCATTATAACCACAAATAAACTGTTGTGCCATCAGGGCTACCATATTGCTGGTAATTGATATTTATGAAATAACATTATTGGCAACACTACATTTCGTGCTGAAACACGAACATTTGTTTGAAAGTGGTCCTTAGCTGCATTACATAGGACCATGTTGTAACTAGTCCATATCAGCTAAAATGGACCATGTAGAGCAATAATTTTTGCAGGGTGTGAGTTTCATGAAAAACAAAACAAAACACTTTTGATTTTCACTACAGCCGCTGACGAAATTTGAAGCTTGTTTGATGTGTGGCCGTGTTATTACTTCAAATGTCATTTTTGTTTAGTTTTCGCTGCGACGTCATTTCTTTGGAGACGCACTATTTTAAAAAACAAATGAACAAAATTCATTCTTGAATTTATTGAAGTTTACCGTGGTTTGCCTGCTTCATGCTAAGTACGAGATATTGCTTGAAAAATATACAGAAAAAATTCAAATTGCGGAAAAACGGATGTCGCACAAATAATTAATTCGCTTCGAACTTCATATGGAAAGGAGTTAAAAATGAAATTAAAAGGAGTTAAAAAAAGGGATTTGAAAAAACTAATTTTCAACAAACGAAAAGTTTATGTTCTTTCTTTTTCAACTTTCAAATGAAGTTTGATAATATGAATTTGATGTGTTGCTGTGGTAACCCTACATCTATACCAGATATATATTTATCATGCCAAAAGTCAAACTTTCGGCCATATCACAGAGTTCGATTCCGTTCGAAAACGGAATTCAAACCCCCCCAATATGTCAAGCCGTAGTGGGAGCATACCCTAGCATACCAGCGCCGCCAACAGTCTGGACATACCTGACAAATTTGCGTATTTTAGTTTTCTTTTTGAGACACCAGCTGCTATAAAAATGGGATAGATTGAATTCCGTATCCGAACGGAATTGAACTCTGTGACATGGCCGATAATATTTAAAAATAATTTGTTTTATGTTAGCTGTTTTTCCTATATGGAATTTGACATTTGTCATGATAAAAATATATCAGGTATAGACGTAGGGTAGGTAAAACAAAATATTTCCAATCCATACATGAATTTGATCAAACAGTTTGATGTGTTGCGCGGCCGCTTTAGCTGCATAGGTAGGCGGCGGCTGACTCTTCAATAATTATCGGCGGCGTCTGTTAGCCGACCCACAGCTGATCCAAGACGAGTGCAGTACCAGGTAGCCTTATCATCACAGATGATCATCAGCTGATTACACCCCATCAGTCAAACTCTATATAAGAAAAGAGAAAAACTTTAACCCGAACTGTCAAAGCACAAATAAAAATAGTCTTACACTTACTTTGTCTGTGTGTTGTTTTAATGATAAGGCCACTTGATATTAATTCGCTTTGAGCTGATCGGTTTCTTTCTCTTGCGGTGGCACCAGCGACCAACCAAGCGCGACACGAACAGCAATCTAAACCCTACTGACTCTTGACAGACTGGCGTTCAAAAGAGAAATAAGAAAGTATTGGTGTTCAATTTAGTTTTTCGCATACATACGTAATATTTGCTACACTTTTATTTGGGTAAAATGAAACAACATATATATAATTGTTATCTCTTTCTCAAGCGCCTGCCCTCAAAAAATGATTTGAGCAATTGTGTTCGGGGCTGGTCACAGGGTTGCTTAATCTAGTAATCAAAGAAACTGATGCTCATGGTAGAATAATATAACAGTTAGCCGCAGAACTAAACAAATGTACATTTTGTGGTAGGAAACAAGGTGAATTAATTTTATCAGGTGGTGTTGATTCTAAAACAACTACAACATTACAATAACAATTGACATCTCAGCCCCTATGTCAACGTATACAAATTTTGACATCCGAGCATCTGATTCGCGGGAAAAAAGTAGAACAGCTGTGCTTATGATATCACCTGTATAAATCCACCTTGGTAGGAAATGTCGAACATTAATAGTGTATGTGTTTGTAGAGCATAAGCAGCAAACATAAGAGCGGTATTGTGTGTGCCATGATCCAATAATACAGGTCTGTGCAGTAGTACAACAAAAACGCCTTCCTACTGTTATTGTCAAAACTATATAAAAAATATTGTTTGTTTTTTTATATGAAGTTTGACAAACACAGCATGAAAACAAAAGGAGCAGCTGATCATCAGGTGATCTCTTGCACAGACCGTACTATTGAATAATGGTGTGTGCAACGTAGTTATTTAACATATACACAATATTTGACAGCTCGTACCATAGGGCCACCTGGTATCAATTCGCCTTGAACTAGTCCATATCAGCTAAAATGGACCATGTAGACCAATAATGTTTGCAGGGTAATATCATCACTTCCATCAAACTGTCAAACTCTGTATAGATTCCTTTCTCTACGGTATTTGACATTTCCTTATAGAGGTAGTTGGGCTGATAGGTCCACCAGACTTTCAACGTTTTTTGACAGTGAACAATTTTTACAATAACTTTTCTATTGTTGTAGAACTGCGTTCATTGTTTCATGACGCTGACCAATCAGAAAACGATACGTTTAGAAGAGAACTTTAATTTTAAGAGAAACGAAACGCTTTTGACAGACTGAAACTATGGTCTAAAAAATAAAGTAAGATTAACAACTGAAAATTGCAAAATTATTAACTGTAAGTTCATGATACTTAAATTACATCTAATATAAAACATCTTTCGGAAATAAAAAGCTTTTACAACTAACTATTAAATATATGTGAATATTAAAATATATTTGTTCTTTTACCAACAGGAGTACTAAAGCAAAGAAAAATTAAATTGTCGACGTCACCGACATATTTATTGCAGTTCATTTCTTGTGTTTGTTCTGGAAACTAAACATTAATTATTAGAAAACTAGTTGCAGATAAAAAAATGATTATAAAAGGTAAGAAGTAAAAATTTTTATATTTTCGTTCATATATTAAATACATGTTTTTAGCCGGTATTTGTTTATACCTCTCATTGCTACTACCATCGACGTGGGCGTTTTACTCTCCCAGTGATGGCGTAACTGAGTTGACACCTTCAAACTTTGACAGAACAGTAGTGCAAGATGATACCATCTGGATAGTGGAGTTTTATGCTCCATGGTGCGGTCATTGTCAAAGTTTAGTACCCGAATACAAAAAGCTTGCCAAGGCCGTCAAAGGTACTTTCAAAGTAGGTTCTGTAAATGCCGATGAACATCAATCTTTGGGTGGCCAATATGGTGTGAAAGGTTTCCCTACAATTAAAATCTTTGGCGCCAAAAAACATTCGCCCACTGATTACAATGGTCAACGCACAGCGAAAGCAATTGCGGAGGCGGCCTTAGCTGAAGCGAAGAAAAAAATACAATCAGCTTTTGGCGGTGGCAGCGGCGGCAGTAGTTCTTCAGACAAAGATGATGTCATTGAATTAACAGATGATAACTTTGAGAAATTAGTGCTGCAATCTGAAGATGATTGGTTGGTAGAATTCTTCGCTCCTTGGTGTGGTCACTGTAAGAATTTGGCCCCAGAATGGGCTAAAGCTGCAACTCAACTTAAAGGTAAGGTCAAATTAGGTGCTCTGGATGCTACAGTGCACCAAAGCAAAGCCGCACAGTACGGTGTAAAGGGATATCCTACCATTAAATACTTCCCTGCTGGTAAAAAACGATCCTCCGATGCTCAAGAATACGACGGTGGCCGCACCTCTTCAGATATTGTTACCTGGGCTTTGGACAAACATGTCGCTAATGTGCCTCCACCGGAGTTGGTTGAAATCGTTGACGAATTATCATTTGATAATGCCTGCGAAAGCAAACCTTTGTGTATTATCTCTGTACTACCACATATTCTTGATTGTGATGCTAAGTGCCGTAACAAATTGTTGAACACACTACGCAGTCTGGGCGACAAATTCAAACAAAAGCAATGGGGTTGGGCGTGGTCAGAGGCAACCGCCCAATTAGAATTAGAAGAATCATTAGAAATTGGTGGCTTTGGTTATCCCGCCATGGCTGTGGTTAATTTCAAAAAAATGAAATTCTCTGTTCTCAAGGGTTCCTTCTCCAAAGATGGTATTAATGAGTTTCTCCGTGATATTTCCTTTGGTCGTGGTCAAACTGCACCTGTGAAGGGAGCTAAGAAACCAAAGATCAACACTGTGCCCTCCTGGGATGGCAAGGACGGTCAACTGCCTACTGAAGAAGATATTGATCTTTCCGATATTGATTTGGATGAAGATGTCAAAGATGAATTGTAAATAAAATGCAACCCACAACAATATTTCGTCTTCATATACACATTTTCAATTTATCATAAAGACTGTCATTGAAATAATCATTTATTGAAAATGCATTAAAAATTTAAACAAATTTTTCCTTTAACACTATTTTTCTTCTATACCTTCATCTTATGTAGTTTACTATTTGAAAAAAAGTATTATGCTAATTTCAACATAGTATATTCGCATATTATAATTTTTCTACTTAAAGTTAAAATAAAAATTATGGAAAAAAAACATTAGAAATGTTTGTCAGTTATTTCAAAATCTTATCTATGTATTTGCAGAAATATACATGATTTGCTAATAATGTTACCTTAATAATGAAAAGCACTAACTCACTTTTCTTCATCTATCGAAATATGGGAAAAAACTCGATTTGACGCTAATTTGAGACTTTCTGTATTAAGGTAACGATATATAAACGCCCCTTTAACCTTTTCAAACCTATCACACACAACTGTGATGGCTGAATTGAAAAAGTTAAATCATTTTTATTGTTAACAATAAAAAAGCAAATGTGTTGTCTTGAACGTTTATCAAAGCAAATTAATTACTTCTCAAGACGGTTGAAATTGCGGAACGAGGAATGATATAAGAGGAACGTTTGGATCGGTCCGTACCGTTCCATTTAGGGAATCGTTCCATAGAACTAGGTCGTTCCGGAACGACACAACTCTACTAGAAGTAGTTGAAAATTAATGTGAATTTACTTTGTATGGGCGTGACCCGGCCCATATTTCAACGGGACCAATCTAGAAGCACATCCTTTTAAATAAAGAAAAAATCATAAATCGCTTCATAAATGGCGGAGCTTTGAGGGAACATACATAAAAAAATACTTGACGAATTGAGCCCTTCTCCTATTTTTGAAGCCGGTTAAAAAAATATGAGGAATTGATAGCCTTTCTCTTTTTTTTAATTCGGTTAAAAAGGAAAGGAATTTGGAAATAAGCTTAAGTTCACTGCTGAACTTTGCCTATATGAGTGATGTTTACATGATAATAGAAGAATATATCGACACTTATCTAAACAGTCGTCTTATGTTTGTTATTTTCATATAATTTTATTGTTTACTAATAAAATCTCAAAATAATAAAAAAAAATACTTAATTTATGGGGTATTTTTATTAATCGATTAACCGATTAATCCGAAATTAAACGATTATTTATCGATTAAACCAATCCCTCTATTAATAAGTGATTAACCGATTAAAGAGAAAACCGATTAATTGAATAGCCTAACTTTCTCTAAATCGCGCTTCCTCGCAAAAATAAAACATGCATGTGTTTGTAGATTCTACTTTGTAAAGAGAATAACTATACATTTTTCCTCTGATTTGAATAGGTGTTGTTGTAGGAAAGGTTCAAGACTGAGGATTTTAATAATATCTGATGCCTATTTGAGTAGTGAGAAATGCATACTCACACTTAGTTGACTGACACTGGTGAAGAACCTTATATCGTTACCTTAATATATCGAAAATTTAAAAAAAACCGATTTGAAAAAATAATGATTTAGGGTGTTTCCATATTAAGTTTGCAAAAAACATAATTTTTGAATATTTTTAGACAACGTTGTCATAAAAAAGTTTTTATTTTAATATTTTATACAAATTTAGTGTATAAAAGTTATATAAAAATAAATTTAAATTATGTAAAAGGCTGGCACTTAATTTCTAAGAAAGTTTAAATTGCTATTGTATTGATACAATTGTAGAATATATTTTCTTTTATTTCTATAACATAGCGTCTTCACGAGCCATTGATTTGTATTGACAAAAGTCAAAGTCGATATGGAAAAATAGCACTAACATTTTTTTGATGTATGAAGTTTGGCAAATGTTAGAACACAATTATGTCTCGTGAAGACGGGGCGTAAAAAAATATACTGTTAAATATTAAAGTTACATGGGTATCAAAATTGCTTATTTTAAAAAGTTCATTAAGCTTAACTTAATTTTACGTACATCTATAATAAAACTTTAATACAACCTATATATAGACATTTCTTTACAAGCACAAAATTACACAAACTGGGCCGAACGTTTTTTTCGATAAAAAATTTTTACATACCTATAAAGAAGACTTTTTGGGTAAGTTTGGATAACTTCGCGCTGGTATAGAAATATACCTAATATGTACTTATGTATGTACTATATTCGTGATATTTCATTTTTAAAATCGAATTGGCAGAGATTTAATGAAAAAAGAAAAAAATCTTTGAGAAAGTATTTTCGAATTTTTTCGTACGTCTGGAACCAAGTCTGAAAAACTTTATTTGAAACTAGTTTTGATGAAATAACTAACTGCCTGCCCCATGATGTCGAAAAAATTCTATCTTTCATATAACTACATTTATTGCAAAACAAATTTTAACATTTTGTCTTTGTATCTTGCCTAATTTCTTGAAGCTCGAGGTTCAAGAAATTAGGCAGGATATGAATATATAAAGGTCGAAAAACTTGGAACAATTTTTATATTCGGGTATGTTCTGTATTTTATGTGGAATTAAAATGTGCGGAATTATCAAAGCATTGTTGTTATAAATATTAATTTACAATAACAATGCTTTAAATACAATGCAATAAACAATGCAATGAAATACAGAACATACCCGATTTTGTCTTTGTTTTAATGTAATTGTACGAAAGAAAGAATTCTTTCGACATCATGAGACAGGCAAGGCAATAAAGCTTTTTAATTCAAATTTCAGGCAAACTTTTATAAAAATTATAACTCTGTGAAAAGATCTTTCGATAAAATTTGGGTAACTTCGTGCATGAACTTTGAAAGAGATTTTGTGTTAAAAATTGTATAATTATTTGATAAGTTGGAGTAATAAACATATTTTATTTTATAAAATATAAATCTTAAATTCGTTATAAAGTTCGTATGTACATGGTTGTTTGTAAAATTTTTTCATACTTTTCAGCAGTTTTTGTGATTTTAGTCTTAAAAAAATAATTTTCTGCTAAATTTCCTATATTTTCTTACTTAATTCATAATTTTTATTTATTTTTGAATTTGACTTATTGAGAAATTGCTTTTTGTTACTTATTTTTACAATTACTTTTCTGAAATAAATGATATACATACATTGTGGATATATCATTTATACATTAGACATACATATAACTTTTTACAATTTTTGCAAATAGGAAAAATGGCATAGCATAGTCGAATTGAGGATAAAAAAATAAGAAGATCCATCATAATTTTTATTTCGCAATTGCAAAAAAGTTTCCGTACCAAACGCAATTACTTTTTATCAGACATTTTTTCAAATATGTATACCGAAATTTTATATACATACGTTCTTCCTCATATGACTATAATTGATACAAGTGCTAACTGTCCTAATGTTCCCAAGCCCTTTTCTAGAGCTAAAGGAAGTATCTCACCCGTATGCAATCAAAATTATGCAAGAAATTTTGTCATTGTGTAAATCATCACGATACTTTAAAAATAAAATTTATTTCATATAAAAATTGCAAACATGTATTTTAATATTAAAATATTAGAAAAAAACATCCGACTTTTTTTTTAGAAATCGCGTTCGGTGCGGAACATTTTTGAACGCAAATCACCTAAAAAAGCGATATTCATTACTTGTACAATATTTGCCAAAATTTTCGTAAAAATTAGTTATATACCTAATGTACATATCGCTCACTTGTTGCAAGGATACCATAACTCAAAAGAAAACTAACTTTATAGAAAACGAGTTTAAAATTTTCATACAATGTGAAGAACGACATGACGATTAATTCTGCATTATTAATCACATTTTAGTAGTTATGATGTTGTTGCAGCAAATGAGCGATATGTATTACATACAAATATTTTGAACTACTTAAGCAATTTCCTGTAAGTTTATCTATATAAATAATAAAATATGAATGTAAATTTCAATATATGTACATATGTATGTAAATCATTTTCAAAGAGCTCTACCATTAAACATAAGGCAAGTTAAATAAATATATTAAAAGAATATCATGGCTTTATACGCTGAATATTTTTTATACCTGCTGATAACGAAATGAATAAAAGCAAAATGGAAAAATAATGAAATATTTCCTTACCGACAAGAAATAAACGGATAAACACAAAGATTTAAGCCCAAAGAAATAAAAAAAGCTAGCTATAATAACAAAGCAATAAAAATAATGGCTAAAGGGAAAATTAAGCTGAGAATATTATAGTTAGATTGATACTGATTGTGGCAATGTTATGCTGGTATGTTCACCAGCACGCAAAACAAGATGATCAGAGCCAAATTACACATAAAAGGAAAAAGCACATAGGGGTATTATAGAGATTTCTAATCCAGAAAGGAAAACTGTTTCTTTTTCTGTTTGTTATTCAAGACTTAAAAATCATTCGATACATTTTACAAACATTATGGCCACATTGATGGAAGAATGTGTCCGAATTAGTACTGAATAAGATTTTTTTACTATTGTTTTGGGAATTTTGTTAGTTATTTTTCGTTTGTGCAGCTCTTTTTGTACATATATAAGAAATCTTAACTTAAAACTATAAACTTAGGAGGAATGAGGATGTTTATGGAATATGAAACGTCAGATTAAACTTCCTTGGTCCTGTGATTTCGCTATTTATATCATACCTGCCACATGCGACCTGAAATTTATTTAAAACTATGAACATCGCTAATTTGTCCATGTTTTTGGTCATCCGGATAATTTTCTATTGATTGTATGGAACGTGATGTGGCTGCAGTAATAGTTGAAGAAACATCCATAAAATGATATTTCTTTTCATCTCGACACAAAAATGGATAACACATAATGCCATAGTAAAAGGCTAAACAACTAACAATCACTACAAATATAAGGGCAATAATACCAAAAGTTGAGAAGCCAGATTTTTTATCCAAATATTCTTTGGGAGATATGGCGGTTGCTTGGGTGGGTTGCTGTTGACTTGAGCCATAGTAGGTGCGCTTTGAGCTGTAACCACTTGAACGGCCTCGTAAACTGCCCGCTTGACAATAACTGATGCTCAAGATAACTACAAAATAAAATCAAACGAACGCAGCCAAGAACATGGCATCTTAAATCTTATTGAATTACCATACTTAAAATTAATGCTTACCTATGAATAATGCTATCAAAATTTTTCTACACATTTTAATTAGTTTAATGACTTGTTAGTTCAAAATAAATGATATATCTCAGATGAACTTATAATCTATATTACTATTTTGTGACTATATAATGCACTTGATTTTTTTTAATTTGTTCTCTTAAATTATATTGTTTTTAATTTCCTTTCGTCTTCTCTGCCTGTGCGTCTTTCTACACAGCCTATATCTTTTTATAATAAACTTGCAACAATTCGTGCAATTGTGTTGGTAGCTTTTAAGAAGTGGTAAAAAAGAATTTGTGTAACAGTGTGGCCACATATAAAAATATTTTGCAGTTAATCGGGTCAAAAATAATGCTAACAATTAAAATGCTAAAAGTTTAAAATTCTTTTTTAACTAGGATTTCTACATAACGCGTTTATTTGATTTTATTCCAGTAAAAAAAGATGATCAAACGAAGTCGTGAAAATGTAGAGTTTGCGATCCGGAAGTAGTTCAAATTTGTCATTGAAAGAAGTTCCATTTTTCGATTTCTAATCAGAGAATGTGGAACAGAATACTCACTTTTGGCAGCTGAAAAAGGCTGTTTTCTTGTGTTATGCAATTTTACATGCTAAATGTTCCTACTAAAGCGTCATGGCAACTTATCAAACTGTTTGATCAAACAGAGATTTTTGTGACTGTTTAGTGCAAAAAACCTCATACGTATAGTTTGATGTGAGTTTGATGAAAAACAAAACACTTTTGATTTTCACTACCGCCGATGACGAAATTTGAAGCTTGTTTGATGTGTGGCTGTGTAATTACTTCAAATATCATTTTTTTTAGTTTTCGCAGCGACCACATCATATCTATGGAGACGCACTATTTAAAAAAAACGGATAAAAAATTTAATTAATTGAAGTTTATCGTGGTTTGCCTGCTTTATGGCGAGTTAAATCGAAGCAATATAGCAATATAAATTAAAAAATATATGCTTAATACGAGATATTGCTTGAAACATATGCAGAAAAAAAACCCAAATGCTAAAAAAAGGATGTCGCACAAAATTTTAACTCTCTTCGAACTGCATATGGAAAGGAGTTAAAAGGAATTAAAAAAGGGAGTATAAAAACTAATTTTCAACAAACAAAAAGTTTTTTAATAAATAATGAAACATTTCCGCCCAAAAAACCACATGTTCTTTCTTTTTCACAACAACTTTCAAATGAAGCTAGATGATAGGAATTTGATAAGTTCCCTTGCTAAGCAAAATAAAATATTACCAATAATACATGAAATTGATCAACAGTTTGATAAATTGGCACGGCCCTTAAAATAATATGAAAGATATAGTCAATTTAGAAACCACATTACACTACGGCTGTCAAAATTTGTATACGTTGACATAGGGGCTGAGATTTCAAATGTTATTGTAACCAAAGCGAATTAATATCAAGTGGCCTTATCATTAAAATAACACACATACAAAGTAGATGTAGGACTATTTTTATTTGTGCTTTGACAGTTCGGGTTAAAGTTTTTCTCTTTTCTTATATAGAGTTTGACTGATTGGGTGTAATCAGCTAATGAACATATGTGATGATAAGGCTACCTGGTACTGAATTCGCCTTGATTGTAATGTTGTAGTTGTTTTAGAATCAACACCACCTGATAAAATTAAAACACCTTGGTTGGTAGTTTTTAAGAAGTGGTGAAAAAGAATTTGTGTAACAGTGTGGCCACATATCAAAATATTTTGCAGTTAATCGGGTCAAAAATAATGTTAACAAATTTAAAATGCTAAAATGTTAAAAGCTCTTTTTAACTAGGATTTCTACATAACGCGTTTATTTGATTTTATTCCAGTAAAAAAAGATGATCAAACGAAGTCGTGAATATGTAGAGTTTGCGATCCGGAAGTAGTTCAAATTTGTCATTGAAAGAAGTTCCATTTTTCGATTCCTAATCAGAGAATGTGGAACAGAATACTCACTTTTGGCAGCTGAAAAGGCTGTTATCATGTGTTATGCAATTTTACATGCTAAAGCTGTGTTCTCTACTATGTGTATTTGCCATATGGAATGTCACATTTTCACATGGTAAATTTGTACATATAGTCTGAACCCCTTCAAACAATAGCCTGTGTTATTTCTCTGTGTACAGTACACATGATTTAGAACGAGCTCTATTTTGAAGTGACAAAGCATCTGACATCAGCTGGTTTTTAATAAAGCAATTGTTTGCGAACGGGTAAATGAGATAATATAATTATTAAATTAATAAAGTACATATTAAATTAAATAAAACAAGTGTAAAATTAAATAAAAGAAGTATATATAACAATAAAATATGTATATCCACTCGGCTGTTTTATGATTGTTTTGCTTTATAGGTTATGTCAAATGTACGTAACATACCAACAGGTGAACACAAAAATTACAAACCTTATGTAAACCGCAAATTTTGACATATACATGAAATCACATGTGTATAAAAAAGTGACATTCCATAAGATAAATACACATAGTGAGAACACAGCTTAAATGTTCTTAATAAAGCGTCATGGCAACTTATCAAACTGTTTGATCAAACAGAGATTTTTGTGACTGTATTAGTGCAAAAACCTCACACGTATAGTTTAATGTGAGTTTGAATAAAAACAAAACACTTTTGATTTTCACTACCGCCGATGACGAAATTTGAAGCTTGTTCGATGTGTGGCTGTGTAATTACTTCAAATATCATTTTTTTTAGTTTTCGCAGCGACCATATCATATCTATGGAGACGCACTATTTAAAAAAACAGATGAAAAAATTGAATTAATTGAAGTTGATCGTGGTTTGCCTGCTTTATGGCGAGTTAAATCGAAGCAATATAGCAATAGAAATTAAAAAATATATGCTTAATACGAGATATTGCTTGAAACATATGCAGAAAAAAATACCCAAATGCTAAAAAAAGGATGTCGCACCAAATTTTAACTCTCTTCGAACTGCATATGGAAAGGAGTTAAAAGGAATTAAAAAAGGGAGTAAAAAACTAATTTTCAACAAACAGAAAGTTTTTTAATAAATAATTAAACATTTCCGCCCAAAAAATCACATGTTCTTTCTTTTTCACAATAACTTTCAAATGAAGCTTGATGATATGAATTTGATAAGTTCCTGTGCTAAGCAAAATAAAATATTACCAATGCATACATGAATTTGATCAACAGTTTGATAAATTGGCACGGCCCTTAAAATAATATGAAAGATATAGTCAAATTAGAAACCACATTACACTACGTCTGTCAAAATTTGTATACGTTGACATAGGGGCTGAGATTTCAAATGTTATTGTAATGTTGTAGGTGTTTTAGAATCAACACCACTTGATAAAATTAATACTCCTTGGTTGGTAGTTTTTAAGAAGTGGTGAAAAAGAATTTGTGTAACAGTGTGGCCACATATAAAAATTTTTTGCAGTTAATCGGGTCAAAAATAATGTTAACAAATTTAAAATGCTAAAATTTTAAAAGTTCTTTTTTAACTAGGATTTCTACATAACGCGTTTATTTGATTTTATTCCAGTAAAAAAAGATGATCAAACGAAGTCGTGATAATGTAGAGTTTGCGATCCGGAAGTAGTTCAAATTTGCCATTGAAAGAAGTTCCATTTTTCGATTCCTAATCAGAGAATGTGGAACAGAATTCTCACTTTTGGCAGCTGAAAAAGGCTATTATCATGTGTTATGCAATTTTACATGCTAAATGTTCTTACTAAAGCGTCATGGCAACTTATCGAGCTGTTTGATCAAACAGTGATTTTTGTGACTGTATTAGTGCAAAAAACCTCACACTCATAGTTTGATGTGAGTTTGATGAAAAACAAAACACTTTTGATTTTCACTACCGCCGATGACGAAATTTGAAGCTTGTTTGTGTGTGTAATTACTTCAAATATCAGTTTTGTTTGAATTAATTGAAGTTTATCGTGGTTTGCCTGCTTTATGGCGAGTTAAATCGAAGCAATATAGCAATAGAAATTAAAAAATATATGCTTAGTACGAGATATTGCTGGAAACATATGCAGAAAAAAAACCCAAATGCTAAAAAAAGGATGTCGCACAAAATTTTAACTCTCTTCGAACTGCATATGGAATGGAGTTAAAAGGGTGTTTTTACTGTATTAGTGCAAAAAACCTCACACGCATAGTTTGATCTGAGTTTGATGAAAAACAAAACACTTTTGATTTTCACTACCGCCGATGACGAAATTTGAAGCTTGTTTGATGAGTGGCTGTGTAATTACTTCAAATGTCATTTTTGTTTAGTTTTCGCAGCGACCACATCATTTCTATGGAGACGCACTGTTTAAAAGAACGGATGAACAAAATTGAATTTATTGAAGTTTATCGTGGTTTGCCTGCTTTATGGCGAGTTAAATCGAAGCAATATAGCAAAAGAAATTAAAAATATGCTTAGTACGACATATTGCTTGAAACATATACAGAAAAACCCAAATGCAAAAAAAGGATGTCGCACAAAATTTTAACTCTCTTCGAACTGCATATGGAAAGGAGTTAAAAGGAATTAAAATAAAAGAAATGAAAAAAGGGAGTAAACAGCTAATTTTCAACAAACAAAAAGTTTTTTAATAAATAATGAAACATTTCCGCCCAAAATAATCACATGTTCTTTCTTTTTCACAGCAACTTTCAAATGAAGTTTGATGATATGAATTTGATTAGTTGCTGTGCTAAGAAAAAACAAAATATTACCGAATATACATGAATTTGATCAAACAGTTTGATAAATTGTCACGGCCCTTTACAGTACGTTTACCCTACGTCTCCACGAGCCATCGACTTGAACATGACGCCGGCAGAGCAACTGCAAAAAATTCATCAACTTTTTTGTTGTGGTTAATTCGTGCGATGTCCTGCCTTATCAATGTATTGGGTGGTAGTGCAATAGATGTGGAATATTTAACAATTTCTTTCTGTCACTTTTCTTTCTATTAAAAATGGTTGTTGACAGCGAATCTCATGGCGAACATTGATGCTCAGCCATATGTTCGGCCATCGATGACAGAGCATGGACGAAACATGGACTTGAGCGGTCTACATTAGCCATAGCGATGTCCGACATGATGTTCATACCAACTTCATGGCTAATGTAGACTCCCAGTTACAACTGGCAATGCTGTCTTGACAATAAATAATACGTATTAGTTGTCAAAAACGCTGATAATTGTCTTCGTGACGTTGGCGTCCAGACAATAATTGTGACAATTAATTTTAAATTCCCGAAATTCCGTGTTTTGCGAGAGCTTTGTAAGTTAAAACCACCGACCAAGCAGACACGACTATTGTGACAGTTAAAAACTTCCCAAATCATTTTTTGAGGGCAGCCGTTTGAGAAAGAGACAACAATTATATGCTCTTGTTTCATTTTATCCAAATAAAAGTGTTGCAGATATTACGTATGTATGCGAAAAACACAACAAAATTGAACACCAACACTTTCTTATTTCTCTTTTGAACGCCAGTCTGTCAAGAGTGATTAGGTAATAGATTGCTGTTCGTGTCGCGTCTGGTTGGTCGGTGGTTAAAACGTTAAAAACCGTAAATAAAATATCAAAATTATAAATATTATAAGCTTTTCTTTTTGAATATTTCTTTTTTATTCACAAAAAATCAAGTTATTATCGGCATACATCAAATCATTGTCCGATTTACTGTCTTTAAAATATTCAAGACAGTAGTGAAGACAATTGAAAAAGTAAGTATGCATTGATGCCGACTTTGGCTCTTTTTTACGATATAACAAAAAACGATATGACATACTGTACCGTACCGTACGTTTTTTACGATATGACAAGTTTGCGATATGACAACACCGTGTAAGGCTACCTTAGTGATGTCATATCGTAAAAAACTTACGATATAACAATACAATATGTAATATAGGTTTTCGTCATATCGTAAAATAGAGCCAAAGTTGCCATCAATGTGTGTATGTATTAGTGAAAAAATGTTATTGTCAAGACAGCATTGTCTAGTGTAAACACTGAGTTAAGGTGCACCAAAAGAAATTTTCTCTCTCTTATGCACCATGGTGCATAAGAGATAGAAAATTTCTTTTGTTTGCTGTCTCTTTTTTTCGTATTGAAAACAATGCTTGTTGTTAAGACATCGTTGTTATAACAACGATGTCATAACAATAACAAAACAGTAATAACAGCGGTCCAGACGTGACAAATTCTTGGGCTAACAATTGTTGTAACAAATAATTTGCTCGTCAAGACGCTATGTAAGGAACCGTCGTCAGATCGGGGCGCCGTAAAAACCTTAATACTGCCTTGATATCAATTCGCGAGCTCAATTATGAGCCATATTTATAAAAAATTTCAAAGGATTATTAAATAAATTTCCTTTGATATGTACTATGAATATGCTTGCCACCCGTACTTTATTATAAAGTACTGTACGTTATTTCGTATTTTATAGTATAAATTGTTTTCATAAAGTATAAAGTTTATACTTTACGAAAACAATAAAGTACGCGAAAATACTTTATTTCGCATGATTTGATTTATCTAGAACTCAAAATAGATTCAGGTTATATTAGTCAGTCAGGTTATATAGATGACTTTAATCGAACCAGCTTATGACTCTGGGAAGTATATATCGATAAAACACAAAATTACCGTTATCTGGAATTGGCCGAAATGAACATTTTTTCTTTACTTTTCTTGTGTTAAGCATATCGTAATCTTTCTAAAAAATGCATTAGAAACTTTATACATTTTGCTTGTAAGCAGTGTAATGTTGTTGGCTTGCCTGAAACTAGTATTGAGCTTAAAACCTCAGGGTTTGTAGTCAAACGCCATTCACCCAAAAAAATTAAACTGTTGTCTTCACCGGAACTGACTAGCGATATTAACACGAATTTTTTATTATTTATTTATAAAGCCTTAAAGTACATATGTACCTGAATAAATGGTTTGATTTTAAAAACACAAACTTGTAATTTACAATTAGCAATATAAATTTAAAAGCAATGTTGAATTGGATAATGGGTGGTATGATGAAAAAAAGTGTTTGCTTTTTACTTAAAAATTTGTTTTAACTCAAAAATTCTTAGTTTTATATTAAATAATTTCCAGAATTTTGTGTTTTAAAACAACTTTTTAAGTAAAAAGCAAATACCTGTTTTTTCATACTACCCAATATTGTTAACATAATCGAAAATTTAAATCTGAAAAAGCTTAAAATAACTTAAAATAAGTATGGATGATCTTTATGGAGAAATTGCATTATTAAACAAATTTTATGATCAGATATACAGTTCTGCAGGTTTTGCGGAACTATCTACTGCAAGTAAATAGCAGCTAGTATTCAATAAGACTGATAATAAAGTATAAATTCGTAATAAGTAATTTCATTTTTAATTTCTATTCCTGCCACGTCAGCATTCACAGAGATTTGTTTTCTGTAATACGAGAAAATGGCGAGACGAAAGAAGCAAAGCGTCTCTGAATCTGATAAAAAAGTAATTAATTATTTACTTTAATATAAATATAGGCTCTAAAGATGCTGTGAAATTGTTTAGAAATTATAATTATTTGATAAAACTTGCGAAAAGCAATAAAAAATACGTTTTTAAATATAACAGTAAAAAGAAATAATCTGTACTTTATTTTTATACACGCAGTATACACACACTTTTTTTCTTAAGCGGCATGGCAATTTATCAAACTGTTTGATTAAACAGAGATTTTTTTGACTGTTTAGTGCAAAAAACCTCACACGTATAGTTTGATGTGAGTTTGATGAAAAACAAAACACTTTTGATTTTCACTACTGCCGATGACGAAATTTGAAGCTTGTTTGATGAGTGGCTGTGTAATTACTTCAAATGTCATTTTTGTTAGTTTTTGCAGCGACCACATCATTTCTATTAAGACGCACTATTTAAAAAAAGAAATGAACAAAATTGAATTTATTGAAGAAATTAAAGAAATTAAAAAAATGCTTAGTACGACACATTGCTTGAAACATATACAGAAAAAACCCCAAATGCTAAAAAAGGATGTCGCACAAAATTGTAACTCCTTTCGAACTGCATATGGAAAGGAGTTAAAAGGAATTAAAATAAAAGGAATTAAAAAAGGGAGTAAAAAACTAATTTTCAACAAACAAAAATTTTTTAATAAATAATGAAACATTTCCGCCCAAAAAATCACATGTTCTTTCTTTTTCACAGCAACTTTCAAATGAAGTTTGATGATATGAATTTGATAAGTTGCTGTACTAAGCAAAACAAAATATTACCAATACATACATGAATTTGATCAAACAGTTTGATAAATTTCCATGGCCCTTTAACCTTTTATAACCAATGTACTTTAATTGGCAAAAAAAGGTGGGAGCCCTGACTGAATAAGGCAGTTTGAAGTGAGATTTTAATTAATTGATTTTAAAAAGTTTGTTAATCGAAGGAATCAAAGTGAAATTTATGGTTTTGTTTCCACAAATTCTTTATTTTATTTAAAAAAAATTGGCAAATGAAGGCAAAAACATCTTAAACTGCACGTGGTTTTAGTTTATCAGATTCTTACAGATATAAAAAATATGCAGGTTTTTCAGACTTTTTAGTGCAACTTTTCAGATTTTAGACGAAAAATTTCTGGCAACATTGAACGAGACTGTAGACTATTTTCAATTCACCACCAAGGCGAATTAATTTTATCAGGTGGTGCTGATACCATTACAACATTACAATAACATATGACATCTCAGCCCCTATGTCAACACATGCAAATTTTGACATACGAGCCTCAAATTTGCGGAAAATTAGAACTTCTGTGCTTATAATACCACCTATGTATAGCCACCTTGTTCACCACAAGCAAAAGAACGCAAAGAAAAAGCAAAAGATAATATAAGAAAAAACGAGCGTCAAACCGAAACGAAACGACGATTGGAAAAATTGTAGCTACTACACATTTTAATTAAATTTAAATAAAACTACAGTAAATTACTATAAAAACGTTAGAAAAACTGTTCATATGTGAAGATTGCATAACAATTTTATAAAATATTTGCTATAGCACAATTGGTATTAAATTTAAATCTAAAATAAGTTCGGCCAGTGACAAAGCCCAGGGCACAGGCAAAAAATAATAATTTTGGAAATGTGTGTGAAAAAAGAAACCATTTTAATTAAACTACTAGAAAAAAATTAGTAAATGGTATGCTGGCTTTGAAATGTGAAATCGGCAGCGGTAATCTTCATTTAAAAGCTATTGATAAAGTAAAGTGAACAAAAAAGATTACCATTAAAAAAAAAACAAAGTAAGACTACACAGAAGCAAGCAAAAAGAAGCGATAAACTTGAGAAAAGACCGTAAATTAAAAAAAATAAATTCTATGAATTATATACCTACAAAGTGCAAAATAAATGTAACCATCCAATTTTTATAAAAATAACCAGAAGTATTACAAAAAATACATATTCTTTGCTCGTGAATGTATAAGCGAATCATACGAATGTATTAAATATATATTGTACATTCATTTGCACAACAGAACAACGGCAGAAACATCAATTGTGTTGGGACTTTCTTTTTGTTTGGATGGTTTCGTAAACGAGTGTTTTATATTTATTTCAACGAAATCAATGTATGAGAATAGTGTGTGGCCCATAAGAAAATGTCACATTTGCCTTTGGATGCACGCGCCATTTTGCATTATTTAAATGAATTGGGCTACAGAAATATATCATCCACACAACTCAAAGAATTTTTAAAAGGTAAAGAATAACTAACAAATCAATTTTTTAAGTAGCACAAAAGATCTATAGTTTAGTAGCTATACTAGTTTAATTATATGAGGAAATGAGTTGCATTATACGAGACTCGTATCGAGAATCGTAGGTGATGTGTAAGAGCGAGAGGATTAAAGTATGAATGTGTTGATTATTGTAAACAATAACATTTTGTTTTTATCAATGTTTTTTGTTTATTTCGTTTTTTTATAACCTCAATTCTATTTTACAGATTAACTGTATAAATCCGTATTTAATTAAAAGAAAATATATGTATACATATATATAACTAATTTGTTATATATACGTGCTTGGCTGCTGTTTTTGTTCCCATAAGTGTTTTAGTAAATAAAAACTAGTAGGTTTTAGTATTCTATTATGTATTTGTGTATATGGTATAATTACTTTATAATACCCTACAGTCTGTCAATATCGGTAAAACAAATATTATCCACTATTGCTACTGCAAGTATATTGTAGTTTAAGCTAACGTTAGCCTTTATTTAAATGTCTAATTTCTGTACATGCACTTATAATGCCGGCTGTTGTATGTTTGTTATACAATGCGTTGTTTTTAGGAGTATATTCAAGGTACACACATCTGTATGTAATAACACGAAGAAAAATTAAACTAGTAAAACGGCAACGATACATGAGCACAAAACAATTCGTGTTATTTTTGGTCTGACGGTTTGTTGCTCATCTGTCCGTCTGACGCTTTATACACTTTCATATTTATATTCCTACATTATCTATGCAACTATAGCAGGCAGTCATCCAAACGTCCCCAAAATAAGTAAGTAAATCTATATTGTAGGTAGGTGTGTATGTATGTACATATTTTTTCATTTTAATATTTCACTGTATGTATACTTCCAAAGCCTTAAAAAACTATAGAGGCAGTATGTATTTTTGAGAACACACAACACCGCTTGATTGTGGAGTTTTTCGTTTGTGCTTTTTATTTTTTATATACTCAGTTTTATTTAAAATAACTCAGCCCACAGTAGTCAAGGCAAACGCAACAAACGTACTTAAAATATATACTCTTGAACATTTTCTAAAATTGCCATTGTGGCATTTTTCGTTATATGTATGTATCTCCATTCGTTTGTCTGTCTACCTTTTATTTCACGGAAATTATTTTCGTGTCGTTTTTATTGTATTTGAGTGTTTTATGTAAATATGTATATACATATGTATGTATGAATTTAATTATAAAATAAATTTTAACTTGTAGTAGGTATGTATTTAATTAGTTTTTTAATTTGTATATACATATGTATGTATGTGCATATGTAATTAAAACATTATTTTGGTTCGGCCATCTACTTAATTAAAACAGTGTTGATAATCGTTTTAATATAGTTATGATAATGCAACCCTGCATGTGGTGAACAGAGACCTGTGCCAAGCGATTTTGTCGGCGGCGGCGGCTCGTGAGAAAATCGTCGGTGGCGGCTCAAAACAAAGATTAATTACTATTGTATATACATGAAGAGCCAAATAGGCTACGCAAGCAGCTTGCCAACCATGGCATAAATTTACGTTCGCTCAAGCCTGTTGTATAATCTATGATGTCGTTTTCGTGTTTAGCAAGTGGCTTGGCAAGCCGTTTGAAGAAAAATCAAAAAATTTAGATATTTTGACCGCCATATCGAATTTGTGGCAAGCTGCTTGTGTAGTTAATTGTGAAATTGGTTGAATTGCAACAAAATTTCTATTGCGTGAGGTCAACGTGGAAAAGTAAGATATAAATTAGTAATTAAAGTGAAAAATTATGCTTGTATGAGCCAATTTTGTGTACTTTGTGTGCAAATGAAAAAAGTATCTTTGCCAAGCCGCTTGCGTAGTTTATTTGGCCCTAAATGAGCTGCTGTTTTTCAGCCGAAAAGGAAAACTTTTTCAGCGGCGGTGCGGCTGCCGAAAATACGGGGTTGTCATTGAAATTAAGTCCGTTTTGCTAATTGTCGGTTTCGAAAACCAATATTGGTTTCATTTGGAGTCGTGAAACCAAGTCGGTTTTGTTATTTTCGAAAGCAAATAAAACCTATATTCGAATCAGCTGTTGTTTACATCTGTATAACTGTTTACAATTTTAATTTGCTTAATTCACAAAACCTCTTGCATCTTTGTATCGAGTGTAATATTAAGTGTGCCCCCATACTTTTTGGATAAAGTTCGGTAAAATGAGAGCAAACACATATTTTTCTCATTGAGAGACCAAAATGTACAAAAGTACGGGAACGCAAAAGACCAAATTTCTATCCCAAAAAATTACATGAAACTGTTGCGAAAAAAACATACAAATAAACACCAACACAATTGCTGAATTCACAAGCTCAGTCGTAAGTCTTATCGTTTAAAAAGAGACGACATTTGTTTATCTGCTTGTGAACAGACAAATTTGTTGTATCGTTATTTCGTCTTATCTTAAATGTCAATTTAGTTAATACCAAGGCAAGGCGAATTAATACCAGGTGGCCTCGAGAGATCAGGAGACTAAGAAAACTTTTCTATATTTGAACTATCAACAGTTATATATTAGCTTTTTGACATCCCAAATATAAATTCGCCGAGCAGAATTTATATATGGACTGTCAAAAAAGCCGATACATTAACACAGTTGGCAGCAGAGACTTGCGCCGAGGGATTTTGAACGGCGGCGGCTGGCTGGGAAAAAATAGTCGGCGGCGGCTCAAATTCGGCTGAAAAACGGCTGAAAATCGGCTATAAATGCACATGGACATTTACTAAAAGCGAAAATTTTCATTTTGTTGTTAAAATTAGTTTTTCTTTTTCATACCAATTCTTCACCAAACAAAATTCATAGAAATTAAGCATTGCTTTGCCTCTCAAAAATTTTTAAATTGTTATGAAAAATAAAGCAAAGGCCTGATTGTCAAACTTTTTTAAGGCTTGTCCAGATTCAACCTAAAAAGCTATTTGTCAAGCTAAAAATTAATTTCTCTGTTCGCAATTTTATGCATGAACATCAATTATATATTTTACCGTTGGAATCTAATTCGTGAATCATGCTAGAATTATTCGGATATATAATACATTATAATTTATGTATATTGAAACAAACGTCTATACCTGATTTATTTGTATCATGATAAATGGCAAATTCTATATAGGAAAAACAGATAAGATAAAGCAGGTTATTTTTCAATATAAAGTTTGACATTTGTCATGATAAAAATTTATCACGTATAGACATAGGCTAAAGCAAGGCGAATTGATACCAGGTGGCCTTATTATTCTAAATGAACTTTACCAAAATGTCAAACTCTATGTAAAAAAACTAAATAAAAACTTTTTATGTATGCATTTCACATGACATAGGTGAAGTCCAGTTGTTGTCGTACTAATAAGGCCGCTTGGTATTAATACGCTTTGGGTTACAATGAGTCTTTCTCTAATAAATTTTTAAATGTAATTTTCACTTTTGCAAAAAACTGTTTGCTGGGAACTATCAATGGAAATTCGTCGAGTCTATAGAAAATAATAAATTATATACAGATTAAAAGCTTCTTCCCAAAGATATTTCTAATGACTAAATATGGTCTAATTTAAAAACTGGACGAAGAGGAAATCTTCATAAATTAACTTCGTTTGTTTTTTCGGTTCCTATTAATAATGCGTTTGTAAAGAAAGAAAAATAATGTAATTTCCCGAATTAATGATAAGAATTAATTTTAATGGAAATTTAATTTTTTCAATATTTTTTTGCAAACAAATTAAAGTAAAGAAATACCAAATAAAAATTCTTATGAAATAAAAAACAGGACCCATTTGGAAGTAAGTAATATAATCCAAATAAAGAAAAAAATTTTCAACTCGAATCGTAAATGGCAGAGCCCTGAAGGAACACATAAGAAATACAAACGAATTGATAATTTTCTCCTTTTTTTAAGTCGGATAATGCATATTTATTCTTTTGAATAGTTTTTGGCAGTTCGTTTTGGTAAATCAAGGTTTTTTTTCTCTAAATGTCAAGCATTTTCACAATTTTGATCTGGCAAGCCTAGGTCGCAGAGTAATGCATACAAAAATATTTTTCTTTATCTTACTCTACGTCTCAACCTAACCATAGACTACTAACTAGACCCGTCACTATACAACAACATTACGAAGATTGTATGAGAGGGAACGCAAATCTTATATTATAATGTGGTTTCTAATTTGACTATGTCCTTCATATTATCTTAGTAAGAGCACTTTGCATGTAAAAATGCACAACACATGACAACAGCCTCTTTTAGCTTTCAAAAGTGAGCATTCTGTTCCATATTATGTGCACCTAACTTGATATGCTGTTGTAACTTGAAGTTATTACTGCATTTTTAAAACAATTGCACTAACAACTATGTTATACCCTGAAAAAAGCATTAACTTGAGCGGTCTACACTTAACATTAACTTGAAGTAAACTGCAAATTACTAAAATAATGCTTGAACAAAAATTATGAAAAAAACCATAAAAAAGTAGAAGCGGAAATTAAAAAAAGCAATCGGCGGATTATTTTAAGCCGTTTTTGAGCCGAAAAACGATCGTCGGTGGCGGCTTCCATTAAGTCGATTTTAGCCGCAAGAAAAATCGGCGGCGGCGGCTGTGGAAATTAGTCGGCGGATCGGCTTAGCCGCGGCTCGGCCGTCTCGGCGCAAGTCTCTGGTTGGCAGTTCAAATATGGTAAGCAATTTGTTGTCACCTGTAGTGCAATTCACAAACATATTTTAACGCTAAACAAGGCGTTTAAAGAAGTTAACACCAAAATTATTGTTTTTACTATTCGTTAAACTTTTAAGCACTACTAGCTGCGCTAATTAAACAGCTAAAATTTTTGTGGTGTTATTGAATAGACAACAGTCAGCTGTTCAGTTAAAGCACGTCGTCTTTTGGCAAAACTCAAATAATTATTCGACAACAATATACACACATATAAAATCTTTTATATATAAATAACAATATTTATATTATTTACACAATTAATTTAACTTTTATTTCTCAAAATTAAAGAAATTCATGAAAATATGTTCGTGTACAAGCATAAATTCATTTGTTTTTTCTCTATCCTCTTTGTGCTTTTCGTTTATTTTAATAGTGTTGGAAAGTGATATGAAATTATAACAAATGCCTTAACACGAAGTTAACGAATCAAATAAGCGTTAATTCAAACAGTAATTATTGGAGATAAAGTTACCTTTTATTTAGGCGTTAAAAGTTAGTGAATTTCACTACTGATCTCTCGAGGCCACATGCTATTAATTCACTTGATTTGATACCATGAAATGAGACCAGGTATGAGAATTTTAGTTTGACGCGAAATAGAATAACTTTTTTTCGCGACAAGCAATTTTGATTAAAATAGTTTGAAAATTAAATTGAAATGAATCAAGTATATATTTATCGTTTAGAAGAATGTATTTCCTGGTGTTACTTATCACATATATATATATAAGATTTTTACAACATAAACTAACAAATATAATATTCCCAGACCTGCCCTCAATCCCACTATTTGGAGAACATTTAAAATTAAATCGTATAATTACAACGCACTTTTGTATGAAAATGACCAACAACAAAAATACAATATTGTATAATTAGACGATTACACAACATATACGACGTTAATACGAGCCTGTGAATTAAACAAATGATCTTTAATGCCATTTTTCAGTTTTAGGTATTTTCATAAATACATACATATGTATTTTGCTTTGAATTTTGTTAAACAAGGAATTATTTCTTTAGTATTTTTGTTGCCTAAAATTATAATTTTTCATTTGTTATTGTTTATTTTTCAAACAGCTGATTGTTTTGCACTTTGCACAATCTGCCCAAAAAAAAAAAAGTCCGGGCTGTTTCGTGCAAGAAGAAGAAGAATGTTATGTTCTCAAAAGCGCTCTCATGTACCCAATTTTCGAGTACGGGAACGCTTTTCGTGCAAATTGGGCACCAGCGGGCGCCCAATTTTGAGTACGGAAACACTTTTACGGGAACACACAATAGTGTAAACTTGTTGTTGATAATTTTCATATAAAAATTAGTGTATTCAATACACTTTTATTTCATATGTTCTGAAAAAGTCGTATTTATATTGATACTCAGAGAGCATTTGTTTGTACTCTCTGAGAGTATTTGTATTTATCTTGTTCTTCCTTTGTTCGTCAATACCATAGGTGGGTTCCAGCTAACCTCGGACAAGTTTGGGCTAATGAGAGTAAACTCAGCATGAACTCTCAAATTATAAAAGTTGCTCAAAACATCTGGAACGCGAAAAACCACAATTTTAAGTACAAACATTTCGATAGTGCCAACTTAAGAGCTTTAAAGTTAAGTTTGCGATTTTAATCGTTGTTTTTATACGCTTAAAACGCATAACATCATAAAAACAAAAATTTGCATCATTGGCATCAGCTGTAAAAAGTGAAAATAAACTGTAAAAAGTAAAAGCAACCAAAATTTATAATTTTTGTCAAATGGAAAGCATTGTATGTTCTCCTGGAACTTTAAACTTACAACTTTAATTTTTTTTAAAAAACTCCATTTTACTTTTTAATAATTTTTTAAATAATAACTTTTTAAATAAAAACTTCCTTTTTTGCAAATTTTCTGATTATATCATATGTAAACACAAAACAGCTGATTATTTATTTCCTGTCCGAACTTCCCAAAAGAAAAAGTTCGTACAACTTTGTACAGGAAATGAAAAAAATTACTCTCTCATTCGCTCTCAAAATTGTACAAAAATTGTTATGTGGAATGCTTTTGTGTAACTTTGTACAAGTTCGGACTGTTGTTATGCATCTGGAACAGAGCTAATATTACAAGCCGATACAAATTACACTAGGTGTTCACAAACAAATAAACAAAAAGTGTATTTGATACAAGAACGGCGGTATAAATTGCTGTGAATTAAGCAATTGTTTTTTTTAATATAATAACGTGTATTTATTGAAAATAATTAATATTAGTGTGTTTTTATTAAAAATAACATTAAATTAAAAATGTTCAAAACTCCCGAAGAAAATAGATGATAACTTCAAAACGGCTGGATTCTTCAATCATTGGCTAAAAGATTTTGGATCAAGTCACCTTTCAAACAAAATTTACTAAATTAAAACCGATTGACCCACTTGGGAGCTACGTGAAAGACACACAAATACATCTAGAAAAGATGTGATATCTTCTAAATGGCAAGACAGATTTTCTTCAAACACAGCTAAAAACACTCTCTATCAAGTCACCTTTCAAACAGAAAAAAGTAAATCAAAATCGCTTCAGCCGTTTGGTCCGTGCGTGTACTCGTATAGGTACACAGACACACTACAAACTTATAACACCTTTTTTTTTCGTCGGTGGTTAAAAAGTAAAACAAATACATAAATTACTGTCAGCCATACATAAATTAATATCACCCATGGCAAAAATTTGTCTTTTAATTGGTCTATTTACATCAATGTTTTAGAGATGTAAAGGTAATATATCTGTGGTTACAAGCCTTAACCGCTTAAGTCGTTTTCAAAAATTTTCGGGAGAGCTGTTTAAAGTATCAAGAAATCGCATTCAGCCAGTAGTCAGTTTGCTTTTCTTTAACTTATAGATAACTGTCGTCTTAAAAAAGTTACAAACTTAAAAAATTGGCAGCGAGAAATTTAATGTTGTCCTAACTCGACTTAGGCGGTTAAGGGTTGTGACCACAGGTATTATAAATGATTTGTCTAGACAGAAGTCAAAGTAGATATGAAAACATTGCACTAACATTTTTCTGATGTTTTTATGTATGAAGTTTGACAAATGTTAGAACAAAATTATAGCTCGACAAGACGCTATGTTATTTGGAGTACCGAATATCAAAAATAAAATTTTTATGTATTTTCGTATGTCATTTAAGCAGAAACAAAATTAAAAATCGCGTAAGAAATAAACAAATGTAAAATCGTCCTACGAAATTCTATTTAATAAATACATTTCGCTACGAATTTATAAATTATAAAAACGCGTTGTATGTACCAATTTCCAAAAACATGTATGTGCTGGGTAGTCAAAACAACACATATGTTCTGTTCCAGATGGATAACGAAACAGCCCGAACTTGTACAAAGTTACCCAAAAGCGTTCCACATAACAATTTTTGTGCAATTTTGAGAGCGAATAAGAGAGTAATATTTTTTTTCATTTCCTGTCCAAAGTTGTACGAACTTTTTCTTTTGGGTAAGTTCGGACAATAGGTCTGTTCATTTACTTTCCTAGCAGAAACTAGCAACGAGAGAGTAAAGCAGAAATTTTTTAAAATTACTCTCTCAGATATGAAAAAGTAAATGAACGCTTTACTAGCAAAAATTTGCAAGTAACAAAATAAACAGTTTGTACACCCAAAAAAATTTGCATTAGCTGTTAGTACTTTTTATGATAAGTTAGACATATCGTAAAAAATATATGAAAATTTTATTATTTTGAGGTATTTTTGAGGTACAACTTAGGATAAAAAAGTGTTACCTTTTAACTGCCCGTAAATAAAACTTTGTGTGTAAAGTATTTAAATAGCAGAAATAAAAATACAACTGCTTATACATAAGGATTTTTTAGTTTAAATATCTGTAAACAGTGGAAATAAAGTTAATTTCAATGTAATTGTGGAATTTTTTTTTATTAATTTACGGTCCTTTTCACAATGTACGAGTAAGAGTTAATATGGACTTTAACGGAAACTTCGCAATACAAAACTTGCCATTAAAGTCCACGTTAACTCTTAATCATACATTGTGAAAAGGGGCGTTAGTTGAATTTGTTCTCTGCAGGAACTTGCCAAGTTTTTTTCTTATATTTGACTCACATAATATTTCGAGTGTAACCTTTATGATTTAGCCTTAAGGTGGAAAATTTTCTGTCACCCAATTCAAGCGCTTTAAACTATTTTAACGACCACTGCTGCAGTCAAATTAAAGAAAATTATGCAATCTTACCATATTTAATATTTTTGACTTCTTAAAAAGTATTAATTTCTTAATAATTCGTTAAAATTAGAAAAAGTTTACGTTTTCAAGAATTTTTCAAACATTTACATATTTTGTAAAAAAAAGATCTAAACAGCTGTTTGACTAATTCCTGGTAGTAAAAAATTTACTAGCAAAAACTTGCAAAAAATTTTTTTACTCTCAACTTTTTATGCTCTTTTTCGAGTACGTGAACACTTTCCAGTAACAACTAGTAACAATAGGCCCGTTCGTTTACTTTTGGAGTAAAATGCAGTAAATGAGTAATTACTGAGTAAACTGGAAAATTTACTCTCAAAAAATGCTATTGTCCAAAAAAGTACGCGGACGGAAAAATAGTAAAAAATTGTAAGATTAAGGCAACAGCTGATGGCAAATAAATCTAGTGCTGGAAAACATTTACACTTTTGACTACCCAACTCTTTTTCTTATTGGTAATCGATACAATACTTTTGTAGAAAGCTCTTGAGTAGTGTAATGTGACCGATTATGGCCTCTAGGATAGGTTCTTCATAAAGAATAAATAAAATAAAAATAAAAATTTTAAGAAAATATAAATAATTAGTTTTATGTAATCTTTTCCATTTGATTTTTTTTATACTTTATTTGATTTTTCTAATTTGTGTCTAGTTAAATTTATTCAGAAGTACATGATCATTTGTGTTTGCTATTGATTACCTTAAAAACAAGTGCAGTACTAAGTAGTCAAGTACTTAGCACTTTCACAACACAAGCAAATAAATTAATACAAACAAAACAAACCAAATGGTTTCTAAAACGTTTATTTCCTTTTTAATGATATGTGCTTTAAGTAACAAGCGAAAAATCTCATAATAACTATTCACCTTTTATTTTTGTGCCAGTTTTATTTATTTTTTTCGCTAATGTTTTTACAAATTATATACTTTTTTCTACTTACTTTTGTTTATTTACCATTTGAATCATATGTTTCTCGTCTTACTAAATTTTACTAGCAAAAATTTCTGCAGTAAAAATTTGTAAATACTCTAGTCATGAACTGTCACTTTACGCTCTCAATTTGTGTTCTCATTTACTGTATTTTGTGTAATCGAACGCAATTTAGTAAAATGCAGTAAAGTTTAAAAACTTTTGGGTACTCGAACGGACATAATTAGTAACAACTTTCAGTTATTGAACAGACCTAACAATAAAATGGTCAGCTGTTTTTTGTTTACATAAATAACAATTGAAATTTAGCAAATAAATAAGTTGTCCATTGTGAAACAATTATTTTTAAAACATTTAAATGGAAAATATGTCTAGCTTAATTGCAAATATAAGTAGCTGGGTTATTATTTCTTATTTTAAATATAGAAAAGCATTTGCTTTTATATATTTTGCCAGTGATGCACTATTTCGTTCGCACTAAGGATGCATTATATTACGAGATATAAGTGATTAAAATCGCAAACTTAACTTTAAAGCTCATAAGTTGGCACTATTGAAATGTTTGGACTTAAATTGTGTTTTTTCGCGTTCCAGATGTTTTGAGCAACTTATAATTCGAGAGCGTAAATGTTGAGTTTACTCTCATTAGTCCAAACTTGTCCGAAGTCATGTGGAACACATCTATAGGTGTGTTCCAGATAAAGATATATATGTACACTAGTCAGAATAAGTTTGCGTACAACAGCATTAAAAATATTACAATGTCAAAAACAAAACCAAAATTTCATATACTTAAAAAAAGTGGTACTTTATTTAAAGCTTCTAGTTCAGTCTTATTTTAATAAATATATTCGAAAACTTAAAGAATAAATTCAAAAAACTAACTACATTAAAATTTTATTGTACTTAAAATGAGCTCAGAAAAACTTTGCGTACAAAATTAATTAAGTAGCTCGAAAAAATGTATTTTTTAAAAAATTAGTTCATTAATAGCTAGTCGGGAACATTTTACGCTTTAACACTTCTGCCAAACGTTTTGGCATGGATCTTACTAACTTCGATGTATCCTCAGACGAAATCTTGTTCCATTCCTCCAGAATAACATCTTTCAACATAGCCTTGGACGAGATATTGTGTTCACGTATTCTACGCTTGAGATTGAGATCTGGAGATTGGGGTGGTGTATGAAGTTGTTTCGGGACATTATATAGTAGCCAAAGCTTCACAATTTCAGCAGTATGCTTTGGGTCATTGTCTTGCTGAAATATGTATGCACTAGACAAGCCCAATTTCGCTGCGCTATCATTTAAATTCGCTTTTAATAGGTCCAGGTACACTCTTTTGTCCATAGTTGATTCAATGAATTCAATATTACCTACTCCATTGCTAGCCATACACCCCTAAACTATCACACCACCACCACCATGCTTCACCGTGGGTGCGAGATTTTCTTTGTTAAGCGCTGTGCCGTTTTTTCTCCATACGAGCTTACGTTCTTTTATTAAAAAAACGCAAAACTTACTTTCGTCCGAAAAAATAACATTTTCCCAAAACTCTGGCGGCTTATTAATATGCTGTTTGGCGAAGGCAATTCTTTTCTGTGTATTAATCTGGGATATAAATGGCTTCTTCCGAGCAACTCTGCTATGATAACCAGATTTTTTGAGTACTTTGCATACGGTATCATCGCAAACTGATTTTTGGAATCTTCTTTCAATGTCCTTAGCGATATCGGAAGCCTTCAATTTAGGATTTTTTCGCACCTGCTTTAGAATAAAACGTTGCTCTCGCTCACTAAGCTTGGAAGGTCTACCTGAACGTGGTCTTGGAGCAGTAGATCCAGTTGATTTATAATTGTCAATCACTCTCTGAATTGAGGAATGAGTTCTACCCACTATATATTCAATATCTCGCAAAGTTTTGTCCTCAGTCCACAATTTAATTATTATATCCTTTTCTGGTTGCTTTATTGGTTTCCCCTTTGATTCCATTTTAAACAAAAACTCGTAAAACTTTTTTAAAATAGTTTAAAAAGTTGTTAAATATACTTTTGAGCATTATATAACTATTTTCGACTCGATTGTATTTAAAAAAACTTTGCAAGCCAAGGGCCATTGCTGTTGTACGCAAACTTTTTCTGCAGTGGTAATGCAGATTGTTATTACAATGGGAAAAATTAAAAGTTGCCATATGATTAATTGCTTCTAAAAATAATTTAAAATGGTGTTTAGTATTGTAATTTTGTTATGACGTTACAAAAATATCAAATATTATTTATCGAACAAAAATATTAGCTCTCGTATATTTTATTTTGACTTGTACGCAAACTTTTTCTGACTAGTGTATATATCCCTAGTACCTAGAGGAAAAAGCCCTTAAGCTATGCAATAATCGTTACTCAGCGATGCCGCTCTTCGATCGCATAAAATCCTTCATCAAGACTGCCTGGAGGCTGATTATAATGGCAATAGCTCATAAAATATGGTTTTATTTCCCATATGTGCACTCTCTGCGTATTTCGTTATTGGCCAATAGTATTGAGAAGCAGATGTCATATGCCATTATGGCGCTGCACCGTAAAATTTCCCCAAATTTTCAATTAAAACAAGAACAAAATAGTTTTGGGGCCATTTGTCTTATTTTGGGGCCATTTTTCATTTTATATTTTTTAATTTGAGGCTATTTTTCCTTTTTTCGGCCGTTTTTCATATTCCAGTTTGTGGCCATTTTTCATTTTATGGGAAATGAAAAATGGCCCAAACTTAAAAATGAAAAATGGCCCAAAATATAGGAAAAATGGCCCCAATTTAAACAATAAAAAATGAAAAAATTGCCCCAAAAATTAGGAAAAATTGCCCCAAAAATTAGGAAAATGGTCCCAATATTTGTGTTGTTGTTTTCTATACAAAAGTTTGGGACCATTTTTCATTTTTAGCTTGGGCCACATTTCATTCCATTTCTCATACATAGTATGACCCAGCTAGCAATTTATGAAATTTTGATTATATTCGAGTCCATTGATTCCTCAGCCCGATTAAGAAAATCATTTTTATTTATTTATTTATTCATAGTAATATAAAAGCCTCCATAGGACAATTAAACTATATTACATAGACAAAAAAGCCTGATCCACACACAAAATATAGTAATAATAAAATATAAAATAAAAATAAAAAAACATTTCTGATCATTGAAATCTACCTATATGGTTCCAAACTAATACAAGAGGTATAAATCAAAAGCAAAGTTAAAGAACAGGAGATCCCACCACTTCGGCCCTCGAAAAACTAATCGGGTATATTGTGCAAACCGATACATTGGGAATGTTTTAAAGTCAGAGGAATTTTTAAAGTTGTGTACTATTAAGGTATGAAATATTTTAAGACGAAAAACGTTATTCGTGTGAGAAAAGAGTCTAAACTCAAGAGGTAGAAAGTTCCAACAACGCGCTATCCTAACAACAAACGCATTGAACTTGTTGGAAAGTTAGAAAAGCACACATGCGTTTTTTTAAGGTTTCATACGATATGTACATACATATATACAATTTTTTCTTATGTGCATAAAAATAAGATTCCGTACAACAAATACTCGTGTAAACATTCTTAAAGTGAACAAGGGATGATCTCTAACAGCTGTCTATTTTTAATTTTTTAATCTTAATTTCTTTTCTGTTTAATGAATCAAATATTTTATATTTTGCTTTATTCATCTTTTTTTCATATCCTTCTGCTTAAGAAGTCCTTATTTTAATTTTATTATTTCAAGAAAGTTGTGTGTTTGGTTGTGCAGTTATTAAGTGGTTTGTTATTTGTAATTTAAATACAGAAATAACATACATATAAAAATTAAGATTTCTTAGAAAATGTTTAAAAGCCTTGTAACTGATATAGAATTTTATATTTTTTGCTCTTCTTTTCCACGTATGCGGCTATTACGTACATTAAAATCCAAAAATGCTCCACTGTCATTGCAAAAATATTGTTGAAACGAACGTAACAAAAACGATACAAAAATATCTATGCCCCTGTTTGTCTCTGTGTATATGATCATTCTCTTTATGAAAATATGAAACGAAATAGCCATATTGTGCTTAAAGGTATGCAACCGCAATCGGAAATTAACAATAAATGCAAATTTAAAATTCAGCAGCAACAACAATTGTCAACAACAACTACAACTAGAAACACAACAACACGAACAACAGAATCTGCATCAATTTTACAACAAAATCCAATACCAACTACAGCGGCAGCAACTGCACATGAAGGTACAAAACGCAGTCCTGCTGTTAAAGTAGTCAAATGTAAGAAACCTCTGTGTCATTTCAAATTTTACTTGGATATACGTGATCATCAACTTACGAAACGCATAGAGGAACAAATCAAACTACTTGGAGGTACACTAGAGTTTTTTCTAACTCCTAGTGTTACCCATTTTGTAACAGACAAACAAGGTATCGCATCCACCGTAGCAACAATCAGCAACAATACATGTAATAGCCACAACCCTAGTATTAGTTGTCCTGGTACACCACAAACGCCACAAACACCACAGACACCACAAACGCCATATTCTTTAGAATGTTTAGCAGACTCAAAACCAAATAATGGACTCACCAACAAGAAACCTATTAGGAATTCAAGAGCCGATGCAATATTAAATAGAGCGCGTAGACAAAGCACTATAAACGCCTCCACGCCCACCACAAGCCATCTTCAGGGCAAAGGTTTGACAGTAGAACAAAACATCTGCATTACTCCTCTGAAACATAAAGACAATCCTATTAATAATGATGCTGCCACTCAACCTCTTCCTTATGTTGTTTGGCAGTGTGAAATCGCATTAAGATTTTTCAAAAAAGTACAACACGAACTTAAGGATTACTTGGATCATTCGAATAAATCAAAAAGCAAGTTTTATGCTATAGAACCTATAAGTCTAAAAGGAGGTTTTATCAAATTTGAATCGCTCAAACGCAACTACAGGCCATATTATCATCTATTTAAGAAACCACAAGAGTGGCCCAAAATCCAATTAAGTCGAGAGGACGGTGCTTTTAGATTGTCGCCAAAAAAGGATTTGCCATTTTTAAAAGAGATAGAGGAAATTGACAAAATTCCCCAAACTTTAGACGGTGGTGCATTGGTTGACAATATGACACGTAAATCTCGAACAAAATCATCACAAAATCATCATAACAATCTAAAGAATAAAGGTAATGATCGTATAAAATCTCCAGCTAACTCTCAAAAGCAGTTGCCCAAGTGCAAAAATCAAACACCACAACATCAAAAAGACTCCACCGACAAACAATGTGGAGTTTGTGAAATATGTAAAATAGAATATGATGCTCTTACCATACATTTGAAAACAAAAGATCACGAATACTTTGCCAAAAATTCTCAGAACTTCATGGCTCTCGATTCTTTGATTCATACCTCCGCCGATGTTAACAAATTCTTAGATGAGAATCGGAAACTAGAAATAAAAACTGAATTGGAAGAAATGGAAGTGGATCATGAAGGTCTAATAATAATTGAACAAGATCCATTGGAAAACAGTGAGAATGAAAATCAAAACGATGATGATGACGATAATGATGATGAGGAGGATGAGGACGGTGATGAATCTCAAAAGTCCTCCTTGACCACGAAGCGTAAATCTGTGGAGCAAAAGATACTTTCTCCTACACTAAGAGAAAAATCGAAGAGATCCACAAAAGGAAAACACTCCTCAGAGAAGTTTCAGAACAGTACTATCACTACTACTGCAAAAGTACCAAAGACATCAAGTTGTCAGAAACCCTTAGGCGTATTAGATGTAAAGACTACCTTGGCACGAAAGAAGCCATCATCCACAGCTATATCACCGCCCATACGTGCCATGCTGCCGCCCAACTCTATGTACAAGGTAGTTGAAACTCATGCTGAAGTAAATTGTACGCCACCTCGAGGAAAAGGTTTAGCGGCTGGATTGAATAACGACTCTAAGGCAGTAGGCTCTCCTTCTATAATAGTGAAATTTAAAAAAGTACGCACCACAGAACTGCAAGTATTAAATGGTGAAGCTGAAAACTTTATGTTCCCCAAAAAACGCAGTGATTCAAGCGAACTACCAACGGATCTAGATAGACAAACCACCTCCGATCGCATACAGCATACACAGTCATCTCAGCAAATTTTAACATCATCTTCTTCATCCGAGCAGGAGCAAGATCCCGATGAGGATTTTGGAGTAAAACAGAAGCCAAATCAAGTGGCACATAATGGCAAAAAGGCCATAATAAAGGCTAAAAGAAGATTGTCAAAGGCAAGCCACTCATCGACGTCTAAATCTACGTTAGGAGGGAAACTTAAACAGAGCTTTCCAAAGACCCCCATCCAGCCAAACGAACAACTGAAAAGTGAAACGAGATCTACAACAGCAATAACAACTATAACGAAAAGAAAATCAGTACCAGCGACAAAAAACTACATTTCAAAAGAAAAAAGTATGACTCCGGCTGTTACCGTTACCAACAAAATCTTATTACCGGAGGCCACAAGAAAAAGTAGTCGAACCGCAACTGCTATTGTTACAGCAGCTACTACCAGTACTCGCTTGTTGCAGGCTGCTGTAGAAGCCGCCAAAAGCAAACACAAGTTGGAAACATCAACAAAATCGAAACTGCCACCTCCTCCTCCTACTCTTGCTATGCAATGTCAATCAGTCAAGAGACTGCGAATAAAACAGGAATTAAACAGTAATTCTGAGCAAGATGAGGATGATGAGAATGACGATGGCAACGATGTTTTGAAAGTAACATCTAAATCCGAAAAATTGCGTTGTAGCCGTAAATCAGTTGTGAAAGTGGAGGATAGGATGGGGGATACGAACAAAAAGCCTCAAATCTCCTTAAAAAAACGGAAATTTATACACGGTTTCGATGTAGATGATTATGAAGATGATGATGATATTACTGTAGACGATGATGATGACGATGATGAAAAAGACGAAGACTTTATTATTCAATCATCCAAAGGAAAGGCTAAATTATCATTAAAATCAACAAAAAAGCCTGCAAACAAAGTTTCTTCTCCTGGTACTGCAGTGCAAAAGACACCACCAGCATCAAAATCATTGTCCAAAGGTAGACGCTCCACGCAAACATCGCTACTTGATACATCTGTGCGTGAAGAACGCTTAGCCAGACGTCAAAGTCGTATTATTACTCAGTTGCAATTAGAATTGCAGACTGGTTCGGAAGAGGAACCCGTCAAAGAGTTTCCAAAAACAAAGGTTGCTGAAAAGAAAGTTGAAAAAAGTATTCATGAAAAATCACCCTCAAAACCTTTGAAATTATCTAAACCTGAAACTCCTCCAAAGAAATATCCTTTAAAAACGACATCATCCATTAAGCAGGAGTCTTCGCCGCCTTCTCGATATTTCGACCATACAAAGAGTGAACGCTTAAAAGATATGCGGTATGCCTTTGAACGTTTACCAGCTGCCGATCTGTGGTACCGTGTCTACAAACGTCAGGATAATTGCGAAGAAAAATATTTTGAATATTTTGGCTCAACAAAATATCGAAAACTGCCTTACGAGTTGGGCCCCATACCATTCGATTCGACACTAATTGATCAGAACAAACATAAAATGTGCTGCAAACTTTGTGAGGCTAGTAGACTAAAAACTGAAGGTGAAAAAGCTAAAAAGCTACATGTTCGTAGGGATTTACAGTTAGATCTAAAATCGGAACCTAGTGAGTCTCAAAATAATACCAACTCTCTTGAATCTCAGGAACGACATAACTGTTCGTCAGCTTCTGGCCACAACAAACATCAAGAACAAGAACAGAGTAATAACAGCCATGGTAAGGACCAAGAACATTCCAAATTAAATTCCTCTTCATACATCACGGAAACAAAATCGTATGCTCATAAACATAAAAAGCTACACTTGTTGCAACGGTATCGCCAGGAATTGGAGCAGCAAGAGCTACTGCAGCGTCAGAAATTAGAAGATCAAATAAAAAGTAGTCGCTTAGTGGCTGGCACTTCCGAAATTAAAACGGAAGATGCAACGCAGGTTTGTTTACCTTCTCGAAATGATCGGGCGGGATCTACCCATAGTAATGCCAGCAGTTGTGCCAGTAGTACCCACACTAACTGTAAATCGAAGAAAATGCGTAACAAACTGCTGAATAAAGTATCATTTTTGGCCAACTTGGAACTGCCGCCTAGAAAATCGCCTCGGGAACATGCTTCAACTTTGGCTTTAGTAAGTTGTATTATTAAACAGCGGCAGGATTCGCTAAGTAAACCAAATTCAGAAACCGATGAACCGCCAACAACACCCGCAGAAACAGATTCTAAGGTCTTAGCAATGGCTGCGGAACAATTAAGTGTTTGTGATGGATTGGAAAAAGAACACCCTAAAACACCGCCACCATCAGTGCGAAAAACATCTGTAGAATCTCCGGTTCCTAATGTAATAAATTCACCCCGAACAAGATCACAAGCTGCCACGCCTATAGAAGAGTTACGTTTTGCCACCGAAATATCGGAGACGGTAAAACGAATGAGAAGGGGACGCAATAAATACGACTATTCGCCACCGTTTGTACAAAGAATTGGTGGCAGAGCTATTTCTGCTCGAGGTCGTGGAAGGGGTAGGTCAAAAAGTGTGGTTAATTTATTTGGTAATGGACAAAAAGTCACAACTTCAGTCTCGTCCTTAGGTTCCTTTACCCAGCAGAGTTCTAATACTCCAAATACCAATATGCAGCCTCATACAACAGGTAATGAAGTAACCCGAGGACGTCGAAGAAGAGGCCGACAAAAGGGCTATAATATTATACAGAAAAATCCTGAAAATGTTTTGACTTCCATACGTAAGACTGGTTCTAAAAAGGGTGTACTGGAATTCGATGTAGATAATATAGCTATTGAGGCTTTAAAGAAAGCTACCACAGATTACGTTAATCCTAAAATATTGGAATGGCAAATAGATAAGTTTCTAGTTTTCGAAAATAAAGAATATGAGAAAGATTTGTTACTGCCCCCTATTAATGTCACAACACCACTCGAGAAGAATGTCGACGGGGAGGGTGATGTCGAGTCTTTGGACAATACAGTTCCGGCTATAAGTGATATTGCTCTTAATACTCCACCCGCCACTGACTACTTTTCAAGTGATTTTGATCTGTGTGATATAATCAACCAAAGTTACGAGCGATTGCAGGAAGAACGCGATAATGCAAGTCATCTTGATCGTAGATCGAAAAAGTTTAGCATATTCAATACAGTTTTATTGAATAAGTACTATCGCAAGCGTAAAAATCCCAAAACTAATCGCACGGGATGGCCAAAAGTGCCCAAAAAGAAGGCGGTAACGCGTCTGCAGTCAACGCAAGATAAAATATATTTCCTTCAAGATGGCTGCATAAGAGAAGAGAATTGCGAAAATAAATTAGCTTTAAAGAAGGAAGTCATAGATGATAATAGGGGCGTAGATGAGGATGACACTACACAAGAGCAGGAAAGAGAGAGTGGTGTTATAACGCCACCCGATTCGGAAAATGAGATTGAAGATCAGGGAAAACAGAACAAAATGGCAAACGAAGAATATGAAGAATTCCTGCTTATGGAAGAAGACTCACAAATCGCTCCCAATGAAGACTCACAAACGGGTAATGAGGATGACAACGATGACATTTGCGATGACATTTGCGATGAAGAGGAAGAAGACGATTTAGAAGATTGCGAAAGGTTTATTGAAGACGATATAACATTAGCCGGTTCCGTTGATGACGATGACGAGGTAGAGCAAAGACAACAAAAGGCTGATTCCGATGCGGATGCTGATATTGAAGAGGCCGACGATGATGAGGAACGTAATACAAGGAGAGATAAGGTACAACTAAAATGCCTGGACTTTAAGAAAACAATTAATAAAAAATGCAAAAAAATTATACCTAAAATCATAGAAAATGATGATGAAGATTCATATGAGCCCCAAGAAAAGCGCCAACGTGGTCCCGAGGAGAGCCCAGTAGAAAAAATTCGAACAAATCTTTTAAATCCTAATTCTGCTCATACCTCCACACCAACCACGCCTTTCATGCGAGCCTTGCGCCGTACCCCGCAACTTAATGGTAGTCTGGGTAGTTGCCTCAGCCCTAGCGAAAAGGCGGGTGATAATTCTGATATTTTTACCGTTTCATCAGATGGTTTAGATACCGATATGGATTTAAGCAATTCACACTCGCAACTTAGATCAACAACAAATGTTGGCATCGATGAAGATGACTACCACCATCACCACCTCCATAACGCATCTTTACATAATAATAGCAGCAGCACGGTTACTCCAAAAAGAAAATTTGATATATCGAAATATGCACCTACTAATGCGGCAACTTGTGCAGCAGAGGCTGCAACAGCAGCTGTTAAATCATTGGCCATTTCACAGTTTCTAAAAAAAGAAGTTCGGGTCACTTGTAGGCGTTTGCGAGCCCCATTTCGACGTTTTCGCTATCGCAGATAGGGTCAGGGTTATATTTTAATACCTATATTTGACTGAAAATAACCAATAATAGTTGATACAAAAAAGCTCACTGAAAAAATCCTAAAGAGCTTAATAAAAACGCTTATAATAAGCAATGTTCATATAGATTTTTTAATTAAAAATGCATTGTAATTTATTATTAAAGAAAATAAAATAAAAACTAAAAATTATAATAAAACTTGTATACAAAAACCAACAAAAATATTAACTAAAAAGTTATAAGAACCCTAAAAGCATATTTTTTTTTGTTTTCTTTTAAACTATAAACATCCCTCCATTTTTTCTCCTTTTTTGTTAAAATTTTTGTTAATATGTTTTTTATGTAGAATATGTAATTATGGCATTTCTAGAGAAAATTATATTTTTTGCCTCCTTCGACACAAAGAAAAATTTGAGTTTTATCACTTTTTTATATTGTGCAGAACTTAAGTAGCTAGGAACTATATAAACGAGAAGAAGAAACAAGCTTAATTACTTACTGTCGAACGGTACAAAAAGTAGACTCCTCTGGAAATGCCCATATTTGGATTCAATTGATTGTTTTTTTTAGTTATGTTTAACAACTCTTCCTTTTTAATCGACTTCATTAGACAACTCAGTTGTACGAGAACTTTGGTCTTAACATCGTAAATAAATGATTTTTTTTTTGGCTCGTTGTTATTTTTTATTTTGTAATGTAAAGATTAATCTATTTTTTATATATAAATACTAATACATAAATGTAAGAATAACAAATAAATTATAAAAAAATTAATTATATGTAATCCATAGTTAATGTATGCTCTTTAAGTTAAAAAATATCCATTTTATAAACAAAACCATATGTAGTAAATTAAACAATTAAATGCATATTATGTTAATTTATCAATAAGCTTATTTTTTATTAACTTATCTATGTGAACAAATACATAGTTGTCATCTGATAATTTCATTTTCCTTTTTTTTTTTCTTTATACAAAACATAAATATTTCAGTCTATCTTATATTAAACGTAATTTCATATTGTAGAGCAACACAAATAAAATAATAGTATACATGAATAACTGTAAAATTTCTTGTATTATTTAAATGTAATAACCGTAAAAAATTAACAACAAATATGTGTTAAATTTTTTTGAAAGAAAATTAAAAACAGGATATAATTACTATAGACGTACATATACTATAAACAAGTGGAAAACTAAAAGAAAAATATATGATATCAATGAAATTGTAACAATTTTATGTTGCAATATTATAAATAAAATCATAAAAAATTAATTTAAATAAACATGTCTTTTTATTTGGTATAGCGGTAAGAATTAATCCGCGCAAAAACATAAATAAGGCCATGGCAACATTTTTCCCCTAATTTTTCACATATTAGAAAGGTAAAAAATATGCATAATAATTTCTCATATTAGAAAGTTAAAAATATTGCCAAGTTAGCAGGTTTTTCAACAGCTGAAAATTTTCGGTGGTAACTTATGGCCCTATGCTCCTTACATTTCAAGATTTGACAGTCAAGAAATTGTGAACCTCCACTATATAAAATTTTAATATCAGCAAATAGGAAGGCTTTACATTGCGTTGAACCAATGAAACTCACGAAGGCTGACTTCCAAAACGTCAGTTGCTTTGTATTCGAGCAAGGTATAGTGTTTCATAACGTCGCAGTACAAAATGTTGACAATGCATATCTTTTCAAAACGTCGTCGACAAGTCGCAACCTCATTGCTGGCTTAGCTCATATGCCAAAAAGTCGGAATGGAGAAAACGACAAGAAAGATTTAAATGAAATTTTCTCAAAGTATACCCGATAGAATTTGTTTGTATTTTCAACACTGCTTCCGGCATATGTTTGGAAGAATAATGTAAATTTGTGTGAAGTTTCATGAATGCAGTTAGAAGTTAATATGTTTTTGCTGACATATTACTAGTTGTCATATTACTAGTTGTAATGAGACTAGTAACGATACTAGTCAAAAAATTACGTTTTGGAGCAGTCATATTACTAGTTGTAATGATACTAGTAATTTAAATTATTATTTTTTAAATTAACATATTTTCAGGTGTAAGTACATACCTCGGTTGAGCCAAATGCTTTTTAATATTTAAAAAACTATAAATAAACTAGTAAGCGCACTAGTCTATAATAACTAGTATTTCAACTAGCATATAACTATATACAAATGAACTAGTTGGGCTCCTATGACAGCCTAATGTTAAAATCGATAGTTCTATATGCATATGAAAAAAGGACAGATTAGTCTGAATTAAAAAGCAACTAGTATATTTCTAACCACATATGCAGTAGTAATTTTGTCTACAGGGGAGCGTTAAAGCAGTTAGAAAAGATTTGTTTATGCTTATTTATAATTTGCCGTATATCCCTGCTGTTACAAATTTTGAATTTATTTTCTCAGAATTTGGTTTTATGCCTCCTTCATTGGCGTAGCTAGAAATTTTTCTGGGGTGTTAAGCCCACATTAGTCCCTTCCGCTCATATTATCAAAATGACTAATATTTTGAATTCCAAGGGGAGGGAGGGGGTCTAAAGCGATTCTGAGGGTGGCTCCCCTTTTTGTGCCCTCTTTTTGAAAATTTTCAACGTTAACGCTGATTAGTACCAACTTTCAGTTATTGAACAGTGCTAATATCGCCAATGTGCATGTCATGTTCCCCCCTATTATGAAAGGCGACGTCGACGTCACATCAACACGACAGTCTACTCATTGTCGACAACAATTGACAGCTATTGCCAGTCTCACTATTTTCTGAAGCTTATGAAATTAGTCCAGCATGTTAATATTAATCAATTGTTGCCGACAAAGAGTAGACAAGTGACAATTTTTTGATGTCGACGTCGCCTTTCACAATAGGGAGGACTAGAAGGTGGCAAAATCAAAAGGCTTTTGATTTGTTATTAAATTTGTAAAATTTTTTTTAGCACGAAATATGTACTTATGTAGCTTTAAACAACTCTTAATTTATAAGGCTTGTTCGAATTTTTTATCAAGTCAATATGAAATAACAAAACTTAAGCACAAGTTCTTCTTGTACCTTATTTTTAAACTCGATTTAGATCTACGCAAATTGATTAAATATGAGGAACGTATGGGAGTCAATACTCATCAGAATGATTACTACCAAAGTTTGTTTAGAAGAACAACAGCCAGCTATAGAGCTAAAATCGATCGAGAAAACGACAAAAGAGGTCCAGCTAAAAGAAAATCACTTGACACGGAACCATCAAGCAGCAGACAAACAACAGCTGTAAATAGAAAAGTTCTTAGTGAAAGAAATTACGGAGAAACATCTACTTCTTCTAATGAATTATTAAACAGTATTCGTTCATCGCAGAGGAGTCAAGCAGAAAAAAAAGTTAAAGAATCAAGAACCGATAGACGATCCATTAAAGCACTAATAGAGAAAACTTTGACACAAGTCTTACACGAAAAACATACTCAAGAATTTGTTGACAACATATATCAAAATAATACATCTAAAGAAAATTCACCTATTAGGACAATTGTTGAACAAGTTCTTAAAGAGAAACTTTCCGATTTACGTCACACTTCAAGGGATAATAATAGTTTAAAGTCTTCCGAAGCGGGATCATTAAGATCAATTATAGAAGACATTGTTTTACAAGTACTTCAGGAAAAGGTTACAAGCATTAAAAAAGAAAACAAAAAATCCGAAGATCATAATGATGTGTTGAAAATTTTAAACCAGGACTTGCTTGAAAAATTGACAGTATCTACAGGTCAAGATATTATCTTACTACGGGAACCTATTACTCATTACAATAATAACAGACCATTGGATTCCCAATCTTTAGTTCAGCAATTGTTGGCCTTTGAGGGTACGAATAATAAAAGCAATCAAAAGAAAACTGACGGAGAAATTTCTAATAAGCCACCTACAGCTGCCTGCATAAAACGTTTACAACGATCCCCAGGGAAAAGGCCGGAATGGCAAGATCCCAATCTACAGGATAAGATTCTGGATAAACCTGTTAAAGCAATGCGTACTCAAAGTCCCACAGTATCTTCAAATGCACGTAGTGGCCGTAATAAATATAGCTCCAGCGTTTTAAGTAAGTTTTTTCTCTTTAACCTGCAATCATTTAAATTAAACATGTAATTTTTTTAAAGTTCGTCGTTCGAAATCTAAAGGGCGTAAACCCAATTCTGATCCAGTTGCTTTGTACCAGTATTATAAAAATGAATGGGAACATTTTAGCAAACAAATTCCTGGAGAAACTTCTCATGACCGTTTGCGTTGGCATGTGCGCCAGCGCCTGTTGGATCCCGAATAAGTTTTAAAATTTTATATATTGCTACCTTAATATATATAGAAAAGGCCTAACTCACTATTTGTTTCGATTTTTTTTTTGCATATTTCGATAGATGAACTCTAATATGTATATCGAAATACATTGGCAAAAAAATCGATTTGAAAAAATAATGAGTTAGCGTTTACTTTGTGGTTAGAGCGTTTCTATATTAAGTTAAATATATGTAATCTTTTTTAAATGCATCTATGTAATTTTATTTGACTACAGTTTATAAAGCCATACGCATTGTTTTCCTTGGATATAAAATAAATATATTAATACGTGAAGTGAGTAATTCCAAGCAACGTGAGTAATTCCAAGTAATTTGTAGTACCTAAAAGATTATTGAAAAAGTTTTTTTATTAGAATTAAAAACATGCGGCACGGCACACCTATTTGTTGATTTAACTTGGAATTACTCTATTGTTTTAATTTGATTTTCAAATCTTCCTATCCATCAGAAGTATGCATGTATATTATTTTAATAAAAAAAATTTAGTTTTTTCTTATTAAATATTTTCATATATATACGAATTTTTGTTTTACGAATTCTCTGGTAGATCCCATTTCCGTAAAAAAAGTATTTGAATTTTGAATTCAGTAATAGCTGTTTTACACTATCTCACAAGCCGTTCGACTTCTGTAGAAAATGCAACCCTGATGTAATGAGTTTATGGAAAGCTTTAAAAAAGCAATAACAGCACATTATATCAGGGTAGCATTTTGTGAAGAAGTCGAACATCTCGTATAATAGTCTAAAAACAGCTTTATAGAATACGAATTACAGTTTTTTCTGTGCAGCATCATATTTTGACAAAAAATAGGTGTCTTGAGAAAGCGAATAATTTTCTAAAAATTTTCTTTGAAAGCACAAAATGTTTTTTGTGTTCCAAAGTTGGTCACCTCATTCATTTAATAAACACCAGCGTACTTAGGGATTTAGTCCACACCAGAGTGTTCTATCTACTCCGATGTTATTTAAAAAATATGAGTTACGGTTGATATTGCAGACCAAGCCTCGAGCTTGCAGCTAATTTCCAATTCAAAGGGCTTGAAAATTCACCGATTTTTTGAGTAATTTAAAATAGAAACAGTTTTTGAGAATTTTCGACAACGATATCTATCGAGCCGCAGGACCGATTTATATCAAGGATCGATTTGACTATAAAGAATCGATTTAATAAAAATTTTTGGAGTAATTACAAAATAACACTATTTTCGAAAAAAATTCAACATCAAGCTGATCAATCAAATCAAGCACCGAAGATTTTTTGCACCATATTCGAAAAAAAATTTTTCAATGAATATCAATTTGTTTCGTGCAAATCGTTAACTAGTTTAGAGGTTACGGACTTATTAACAATTTTTTATTTCACTTCACTGTGTCACTTTAGCTTAAAATGTATTTCAAAAAGTCTTTCGATCGTTGGCTTTAATTCGGTACTAGCATTAGGCTTACCACTTTTTGAAATATGCAAAACGTGGCACCACTAAAAATCAGAAAAATTCAACAGATTCGTTTATGACAATGTGAGATAGCCGATTGTCAGATTGGTTCGACTTTTCGCGATATTATCATAATTTTATTTTATTTAAATGAAAAATAAAATAGATTCATATCGAATAAAAAATTATTTGCTGGGTTTTGTATAAGTACTACTATGTTTATTTTTGAAAATCATTTATTTGTAAATTCTCAAATGGTTTTTGAAAGTCTGTACATAACATTAGAGGTTTTAAATAAATTTATTATTTATTATTTTTTCCACTATTTTCGACGTTATTTTTTTAAATTCTTACTACATTTTATCATACTGAAATTTTGTTCAGAACTAAATATGTTAATTGCAAAATGAATAAACATTTCAAATATTTTTGTTTACATAGCGTCTTGACGAGCCATAATATTGTTTTAACATTTGTCAAACTTCATACATAAAAACATCAGAAGAATGTTAGAGCTATTTTTTCATATCGACTTTGACTTTTGTCAAGACAAATCAATGGCTCGTGAAGACGCTATGTTAGGTCTTTCTTGCTTTTTTCGAATATTTTATATTCGAATATCGCATATTTCATGTACGAATATTTTATATTCCAATATCATATTCGAACATTTCATATTTAACAGTTACGATATTTTTCTCGTTAACTTGATTTTGAGCTGGCGAAAGACTGTCAGCTGATACTATATGGTGAGCCGAAATCTCACCTTCTGATTCTTTATCCCAATTTTTCCAACTCGTATTTTTATTTTTGGTTTTGCTTGTACGCAAGCTCCGCCTACGATAAATCAAGCTATTGTTGTTGTACATGTTTAAACAGGTTACCTTTATGTCTTATAATTTGCATTCTGATTTTCAGTTTTAAAATAGACTGCAGAAACTACACATTTAAGCAACTTTTTTTCGCGTGCCGTCGCTAATTTTAAGTACGTAATTATTATTCGAACTGAAAATGTGTATAAGTCGGCAGCCATTATTATTCGGCTTAAGTTCAATAATTGAATTAATGTAAATTCAAATTTTTTACGAGTGGAATATTAGAATATCTAATCAGACTAACAGAATCAGAATAGCCGCTACGCTGTCATCATCAGCGTCCTTTGTTCGCTTTTACCACGTTTGATCGTAGATACTAGTATTAATGAAACATCAGCTATTTAACCAAATTGTATGAGGAAATATAATATGAGTTATCTTATTCCTTTTATCAATATGGTAAGCCGAAGTCTCACCTTCTGATCCTTTGTTCCAATTTTTCCAACTCGTATTTTTATTTTTGTAGTACTAATCCGTTCTGCTAGTCTGATTAGATATTCTAATATTCCACTCGTAAAAATAATATGAATTTACATTAATTCAATTATTGAACTTAAGCCGAATAATAATAACTTCCGACTTATAAAAATAATTTGTTTTGTTAGCTGTTTTTCCTATATGAAATTTGACATTTGTCATGATACAAATATATATTACATTTGGTCTCAGCAGCGCCTAGGATGCCCCTAGACGGGTCAAATGTATAAGTATTTTGGTTTCATTTAACAGACTTTTTCATTCTAAAAAACCTTTTTTGTATAAACCGAAAGACTAAGTTAAAAATATATTGGAGCCAAAGAAATTTAACTATTTTTGGCTTGAGTTGGGTTTTAATTTAATTTTTGAATTAAATTATATTTTTATATAGAGATAAATATGAAGCATGTAGACAAAGAAAATTTTGAGTGCGCGGAGGGTTGAACTGACACACAATAGTACTTGTAATAATCAATGATAATTCGTACTAGAATAGAGAAATAAGCTTAACACAAGACAAAAGAAAAAAGTGAATATCAATAACTATCAAATAAAATACAGACTGACAGTATGAATTGATTAAAAGTAGATAATATTCAACTATTGACTGTAAACTACCGACTTTGGTCGAGTGGTCTAAAGCTATCTTTACATGGCAATACAATGTATTAAAGACTTTGTGGAATCAAAATATTATGAAATTCTCTTTGTGCTTAAAAAATAAAACAAAAGTCTGTTGTGATAATACATAAGTTTCTAAAATGGTTCAGAAAATAAACATTTACCGAACGCTTGTCAGATTTTGCATTCGTATTCTCTCCTACTCAATACATTTTGCGTTTACATGATGATTTTTTCATTTTTAGACATATCGTAATACATGTATTATCATGTAAAGACACCTTAAGCGGTAAAGAACTCTGATGAGATTACCGGGAGCTACATGCTTCACATTTCTCTAAATAAAAATATAATTTAGTTGAAAAATTAAGTTAAAACCGAACTCAAGCCAAAAATAATTAAATTTCTTTGGATATAAGCCCATACAGTTCGACTAAACTCATAACTTAATATATTGCAGCTTTTTATTCAAATTATGGAAAAAATATCAAGTGTAATTTCTAGAGTCCGACCGAATATTCGGTTTCGGATTCGGCCGAAATTGTGGTTTCGGCTGATATTCGGTTTAGGCCAACTTTTTGGCCGAATACCGAAACCGAAACTTTTTATTCTCTATAAATAAGGAAGTTAATCGAAATAACTAGTATTTTCCAAATTTAAAATATGTTTTTTCCTGTCCCATGTCTTTTCAAATTGAATGAAAATTTTACTTAGTTTTATAAAGCGCAACCAGAAGATATACATAACATAAAGTATTCAACGTTTGTTGCCAAAATAAATAGCATAAACTAGGGAATGGAAAACCGATTTCGATTCCAATCGAAAATCTATTTTATGTTATAATAAATCGATTTTTCGCAATCGAATTTACTTCTACAATTTTGCACTGAAATTGATTAATTTCAAAATATGAAAAACGCTCATTTTCAATCTTCACGATAAATTCAATACAGTCGAGAAAAATTATTTTTTTGTGTATATCATCGATGAAACGCGGGCGTAATCAAAAAACTTCACTTTAGTAGAAATTAATGAAATCGTATAAATTTAGTGTCAAAAATAGGTAAATATTCCACTTTATATCTATTTACTTATTCCGAAGAGCCGTTAATAAAATAAATGACTTTTCAGTTGTGTTAAGTTTTTAAAATGTCAATCAGTTAATGCTAAAAAAGTTTCGACAAGTTTCGGATTCGGCCGAATATTCAGCCTTTTTGCCGAATATTAGGTTCGGTTCGGCCTCAAAAAACTTTTTTCGGTCGGACTCAAGTAATTTCTCTTATGTATAATATGGGACCCGGTCGTGTGTAATTTTAAAATTAATTGGCAGCACCGCTTGACACTGTCATTTCTGGCTATCGCCGTTATAAAATTCTGTCGGCACTGGTTCTTAGTATAAAACAAATGACGAGCGATTACTAAATTTTATCTGGTTTTTATTAAAAAAAGTATATCAAAACGACTTCAATAAAACATTTCGTAAGTGGTATTTGTAAAATATCACAGCGACAGTTATACTTGAACGTAATAAAACGTACACAGCACAAAATAGACAGTAAAACAATGGTTGTGCATCACAATGTTAAAGGTTACGACGAATTTACAAAAGTAGTAGAAGAATTGGAAGTTTCTGGTCAACCGATACATGTCTTGTTTTCCGGTGGCAAAAACGAAAATGGTGAAAGTTGGTGTCCATACTGCGTTAAGGGTAAATAACTTAAAAGGTAGTAACAAAAAGCTGCAACTCAAACTAGTTTTTTAATTTTTAGCCGAGCCTGTAATACATGATGCTTTATCCAAAGCTCCCCAAAAGTCGCATTTCGTACATGTAGATGTAGGGGAACGTTCTTAGTAAGTGCAATATTTGTTTTAACTTGATAACTAATCTATATTTTTATCACCACCCTAATTTATGGCCTCTAAAATTATATAATGCTTTAAAAATTTTTATTATCAATAGACGGAATGACGTGTATATAAAGTTTATAATTGAAATAATTTATTTTCATTTATACAGCTGGAAAGACCTGAATTGTCCCTTCCGTAAAGATCCAAATACACATTTGGTATTCTTACCTACTTTACTACGCTGGAAATCGCCCCAACGTTTGGATGGTGAACGTTGTTCCAATAAAGATCTGGTAGAAATGATGTTTGAAGATGAGGATTAAAGTGTGTCCTTTCATTATGCAATGTAAAACCAGATGGTTATTAAATTGCTAGATTGTGTTTATTCTTAGTTTTATTTGTTTTCTATTCCTAATTTTAAACAAGTAATTAAAATTTATAAATTATATAAATGTTGCTATTTTATAATAAAAAGCTATTAGTGATTGCTCTCAATAATTGCATTTATATTTTTTCATTTCCACCATAACCATATGTATGTTGGTCAGTTGAGACCGAGCATTGGGGGTCAAGAGTTTATGAAATCTATGATAATATTGCACTAAACTGGCTAAAGCTAATTGTAATAATTGCGAGCCAGTCAATAGCGAAGGGAATGACAATAATACTTCGCGATTTAATTCTTCTAAAGATTTTTTCCAATTAGCTGAAAAACTGGCGACTAATGCTAAACTTCTACGCTCTTGTTTACGCAACTCTTCCAGTTGTTCTTTTTCATAGTAAGGTTCACATTCCTTAACAAATTGTATTATGCCACCGAAATGTGGAGCCAATATTTCCTCAACATATTCTGCACTGCGAGCATTAAGTTGTTCACGAAATGCTTCAGCTTCTTTGGAATTATCACGCGTGTGTTCCATTAATACTCCCAAAACTAAATCGTAGTTATTAATTAAATATATGAGTTGCTCCTTGCGTGTAGGAAATATAGCTGCCATGCGTAATATAAAACATTCCACTTCATTTTGTAGTTCCAACAACAAGCGACTCACTAGCTCATTTGGAAAATGTTCAGAGATGCCTACAATTGCGGCAGAGAATTCAGCATAACGACGGGTTATCTAAAAATATATTAAAAGTTGTATTTAAATTGATATCTCGTTGAAAGAATTTTATATTTTTATTCAATGGAGCTACTATTTAAAAAAAAAAAAAAAAACAAATATTCTTTGTGCTGATAATAAAAAAACAATATTGGACGTAGCATAAATTTAAATTATTGAACACCAGTTTTACAGAAGTATACAAATAATTCGATTTGCTTATAAACCACATCAAACCACGGTTTTATCTTATGTACCGCAGGTCTTGAATCGGTATATTCTTCGAATACAGATGTATCCATAAATCCACTGAATGTTTTGTCATTCTTTTTATAGCACCTTAAACATCTACACACCACTATATAAGTAACATTATATTCCGTTTATTTTCTCAGCCTTCTGAGAAAAAAGTTAGGAAACAAGTTTTTATGCCCTGAGGCGTTTGTTTAAACTTTTTCTTTTACAATCAAAACTCTTGTTAAGCTTTCTTTAACATGCAAAGCTTTTTTTTTCTTGCGAAATGCATACATGTAGATGCAAATAAGATATTTATAAATTTCAGCATTTTAAGAATTTTGGCATCAATACCTTAGTGTATATTTTTCCATAATTTATCATTTACATTATGTTTTTACATATTTCAGATTTGATCGCATATATATGCAATTTTTTCTTTGTGGCATATTTGCCTCTTCCTGCAATATTTTGGCTTTTTTAAATTTAATTATGCATATTTTCTTGCCGGCTACACACAAAAAAATTCATGGGTTATTTATCGTAAAATTATGGTATAAATTTAACTAAGTAAAAGGGTAGAATGGCATTTACAAAGTTTTTTTTTAGGTAATTTAAAAAATTTTTTTTTGTTGATTTCTATGTTCGAAAAATCAACTAAAAATTTTGTTAAAAGTACTTCTAAACTTTTGAAAATCAACTATGTTAACAAAGCAAATTCTTACTTTAATTTTTGGTAAATTATCAAAGATTTTTATTCAATTTACTATACTTTTATTTTTCAAATTGTGATTTATTTTTAAATCCACTTTGTTATGTATGTAGTAAAAGACCTTTTATATGTATAAAGAAAAATATATTTTCAATAAAGAATTTGTGCTTTTGGGTACGTTTGGGTAGCTTCAGGCACGTATAGGAACAGACAGAATAGATTTGCTCCTTTACATACCCAAAGTTACCCAAATGTAACCTAGTAAAAGACCTTTTATATGTATATTTTAATTTTATTTACAAAATTACGTACATAAATAATGATAATAGCAATAATCAGTCGTTCCCGTACGTGCACGAAGTTGCCCAAACTTGCCAAAAGACTTTTTTAATTACAAATTTTGTATTAAGAAAAGGTTTCGCTTAAGTTTAGGTAACTTCGGGGAGGTAAAGATAAATACTTAATATACGAGAACGAAGTTACAAAAACTTAACTAAAAGCTATTTTCAATAAAGAATTTGTGCTTTTGGGTACGTTTGGGTAGCTTCAGGCACGTATAGGAACAGATAGAATAGATTTGCTCCTTTACATACCCAAATGTAACCGAAAGCTTTTTTCAATACAAAATTTGTACCAAGAAAAGCTTTACGGTAATTTTGTAAAGAAGGAGATCTGATATGTTCCAAGGTATGTAATAAAAAAGTATACAGGAAAATATTTAAAGCAAACTATTAGCTGTTAGAAGTTTCATTTTCTCTATTTCTGAAAAAGTCAAAGAAGAAAAACAGTACATATTTAGTACTAGATCTATCAAAATGACATGGAGAGATAGTGGGTCTGATAGTGTAAGGTGTTGGCGCCTTAGTTCTTTAAACATTAAATAATATAGATATTAACGCCAACAACTTACACAATCAGGCCCAGTGATTGCCAAGATCTGTTGCTTAACATCAGGCATTTTTTCGTTCTCCTGTAAATTAATGATAACTAGAGATACGCCTTTCCTAAATTAAGTCATTGATATGTAGATGGATGCACACACTTGCATGATAATTTCTCTTTCGGTTCTTTCAATTGTATTTCTAACGATTACCTGTTGTATACAATTAAAATTAAAACAATTGGCAGGAGAGTTTAACTGCATATACATACATAAGTATGTATGTACATACTGAGTGGTAGCGATGCTAGCTTGTCAGTCCAGAGATCGTGGGTTCGATTCCCGCCACAGACAATGGGTGTTTTCCACTATTGGCAGTGGACTTGCCTGTGTTCACACAATTTGGATATCTGTAATATAATTACAAATTAATTTATTGTTTAAATACACATTTATTTATTATAAAAATATTTGCATACCTTTCTCGTCATGTTGAACTTATACTTCCAACTTTTTTCACAAAATATTCTCGTTTGACAATAAAATAAAAATAAAAAGGAAAAATAGGTTTCGAAGAATATTAACATGGATATTGGGTAAAATTTAGTGTACAAATCACCTAATGGCACAGTTAAAAAACCCAAGTTTTTCATTTTAATAAAAAAAAAAATTACCTATGCAAGCTTAGTTAATTTTACCTCCTATATTTTTTTGTGTGTACACCTGACATTAAATGACTAACATTAACACCTAACATCATGTTGATGTTAAGTGTAGATTGCGCATGCTAATGATTTCTTCATGTTTTAAGATGGTTGGTAGAGCGTTTGTTCTACCAACGCATTCATAACATCATGTCTTAACAGCATTTCATGTAGGGTTGCAACATCATTCTTAAAAACATCGATGTTTCCACGATATATATATATATATATATATATATATATATATATATATATATATATATATATATATATATATATATATATATATATATATATATATATATATATATATATATATATATATATATATATATATATATATATATATATATATATATATATATATATATATATATATATATATATATATATATATATATATATATATATATATATATATATATATATATATATATATATATATATATATATATATATATATATATATATATATATATATATATATATATATATATATATATATATATATATATATATATATATATATATATATATATATATATATATATATATATATATATATATATATATATATATATATATATATATATATATATATATATATATATATATATATATATATATATATATATATATATATATATATATATATATATATATATATATATATATATATATATATATATATATATATATATATATATATATATATATATATATATATATATATATATATATATATATATATATATATATATATATATATATATATATATATATATATATATATATATATATATATATATATATATATATATATATATATATATATATATATATATATATATATATATATATATATATATATATATATATATATATATATATATATATATATATATATCGATGTTAGTGCCATAGCGTATTGTCGCCAAATGTATCTTATTAGCTCTTAAGGCATTTTATTTGATTTCATATACTAAATTGTAATACCGGTAGTAGTTTCGGTAGCGGTATATACCGATATGACTCCAATACCGATACCGAAATAAAAATAGTTTTAATACCAATACCGCTACCGTTATTCGTTACGGTAATTCCAATATGCACTGTTCGTAAATGCATTACTATGCTGCATATAATGCTTAGTTTATAGTGACTAAGCATTATATGCAGAAGAAATAAAATGTTGAAAACGCATAAAAATGTCGGCGACAAAGGGTGTTGCAAACCAATCAAGTAAGAGCATTAGAAACAAGGTGAACTATTTACGAACAGGTCCTACTTTTGTAACCTATTTGCTTGGAAGTTTTTACTTACATAATGTGGACCTAATTCTTTGTTAAATTTCGTAGGATCACAATCTCGTATACTCTGTATATTTAAGCGAAAAACATGCTCGAAACGTGGCCAAAATACTGCTTGCAAAGAGTCCCAATATCTAAAAAAACAGAATGTCAAAGTTAATAAAACTTGATTACAGCTAGAACTTACTTATCTAAAGCTGGAACACATCTTTTATGGGACATTAACTGGTATCGAAATATTAATTGAATGCACAAAAACATGGCAATGGTGTCGTAGCAATCTTGTATATTAGTTTCAAGGTTTTTCTGTTTTCGAATAATTTAAAGTAGTTTAGCATCGTTTGAGAAAGGCTTAACCAATTAATCAACTTACTATCATTAGGGTTAAAGTCTTGCCTAGTATTTGGTTAAATAGATCCTGGGCTTGAACACCGCGTACAATGAAGAATTCTGTAACAAATAGATATTCACGACAGGCATTGTCCACTAAAGCATATTGTTCCGAGCGGAATAAAGCCTCGAAAGTGTACTGAAAAGATATTAAAAAAACTATAACCTAGTTCAAAAATCTAGTGTTAATTTTTCATTGTGGTTTGGACATTTTTTTCAAAGTGAGTATGACTGCTGTAATACATAATATCGACTAACAGAAGAGTTTTTGTTGCCCTCTCAACTTATGATCGGGTCGTTTTTTAACGATTTGCCAAACGGTTGCCTACCGTTCTAATATATGTATACTTGGTTCTTTCTTCTCTTACCCTGTTCTTCATTTGAGCATGTGGCACTATAATCGGAGCCTCTAATTGTTGGTTTAATATATCCCCTCTTTTACCAATCGTAAAAATGGTGCTTTTATTTTTTAAACTAGTAGTTTTGGCAAACAAGCCCTTGGAAATGTTATCTTCAATGCCCATTAAATCATCCTTAGTGCAAGATTCTTCAAATTTTAAATTAGACAAACGCGAAGAGTAACTCTGAAAGAATTGGTTTTAGAAAATGTGATTGTTTACAAAAATCTTAAAAAAAATCACCTTAAAATAACTATAGTATATTTTGCTCATAGTATCTATATATTCATTGCATATTTCCTGTGCTACTTGCCGTTCATTAGACAAAATAAACTCAAAAAAGAATTTGTGTTTAAGCATGGCATTTTGAGGTATTTGGTAATTTGTCATTGGTTTGCGAAATTTATAGATTTGTTCCAACATATATTGGCGTATTTTTGTCATGGCTTTCAATTTTAATTTGTGCAATACATCGGCAACATCAGCTGTAGATCTTGATTCTTTAAAACTCAACTCTTTTACCAAGGACAATTTGTGATTTAATATATTTAATTGTTTTTCAAATTCTTTTTCTGTAACAGGTGTTTCCATTATAGACATAATCATTTCTTCCGACACTGCCATATCTTCAATGAATTGTGATAACTGAGCTTTGACCGATTGTCTGTTGGTCAGTTGTACGGACATGGCCACCGACTTCTTTTGCAGCTGAGTGATTTCTGTACTTATATTACTGAGAACACTTTGAAAGCTCATCAACATATTTTCCATGCGTTCCAATACATCATCACATTCGCCAATCTGGTTGTGTAAAGCTGCTATATTTTGCGATTCTTTAATGTAATCTTCTATTGATTTATTTTCCACTTCTTTGAACTCTTTTTCAATCTGTCGGGAATATTGACGCAGATCTGTGGTGTTTTTGAGGATTTCACGTACTTCTTCATTATCTAGTTGCTCGGAGAGATTCGTTTCAACGTGTGTCATTATTGGTATTTGTTTTCGACTGAAAAATTTTTAAAATTATTATACAAATTTAACTTTTTCAGCATAAACAAAAAAATTAACTATTTTTGTTTAGAAACGTAAGTTAGTGGTCTGAAACAATCGACTGTACTATCGATGGTTTTTGACTATCGAAACACTTTCGATAGTTTTCAATACTTTCGATAGTTGATGATAGTTTTTTTTTGGAATTATTAGGTCCGATAGCGTATCTTTTGGGTAAAATTTGGTAAAATGAGAGTGACCAAGAAATAATCTCACTAAACACAAAAAATTAAGTAAAGTGCGACTTAGGCTTGCACACGAAGGGTTCCGTACGAATACACATATGTATATCCCTCTTTGTTTTTGCCCCTTTCGTCATTTTGGCAGTTTTTTCGTTGTGCTTTCTTGTTTAATTTTAGTTTTTTATTTTTTAAGTATTTTTCGTTGTTTTTTGGTTTTTGCGCTTTTTAAAATTTCGTTATTTTTTTCATTTTTTTCTGGCGATTTTTCGTTTTTTGCAATTTTTTTGTTTTTTTGTTGATTAGTTTAGTTTCGCCGATTTTTTAGCTATGGTATTTTTGTAACGTTTTCACTTTCCTACAATATTCTTAGTTCTAGCGATTTATTTTAGTTGTGGCGATTTTTTCAGTTTTGGCGATTTTTTCGTTTTTGGGGATTTTTCCGGTTTTTTGTGGTTTTTTAGATTTAGCGATTTTTTTTTTTGTTTTGACACTTTTTTCGTTTTAGTGATTTTTTTTTTTGGTTTTCGGCGATTTTTTTGGTTATGGCGCTTTATTTGGTTTTTGCGCTTTTATTCGTTTTTGTGATTTTTTTTCATTTATGGCGATTTTTTAATTTTTTGATGATATATTTAGTTTTAGCGATTTTGTTGTGCTATTTTCGTTGTGACGATTTTTTCGGTTTTTGAAGTTTTTTTGGTAATCTTTTTAGTTTTGGTGATATATTGCGTTTTAGCGTTTTTTTTTAATTTTGGTGTTTCTTTCCTTTAAGCGTTTTTTTCATTTTAGCGTTTTTTTCGTTTTGAATTTTTTTTAATTTTGGATTTTTTTATTTTTAGCGTTTCTAAAAATTTCATGATTTTACATCCTACGGTTTCAATAATACAGTATATTGTCTAAATTACATAGTCAAAATTACATTAACTGATATAACACCCTTTAATTTTTATTGTTTTAAATATATTTGTTGTTATAGCGGTCAAAGTTTTACATATTCTGTGAAAATTTCAGGTCCGTAGCTCTTACGGTTCCCGAGAAAACATTACATTAGTATTTCAAAATTTTTCGTTGCTCGCTTTAGAACACCTATTAATTTTTAACTGTCATATATTTGTTGTTGAAGCGGCCAAGGCTCTACATATCCTGTGAAAATTTCAGGTCCGCAGCTCTTACGGTTCCCGAGAAAACAGCCTGTGACAGACAGACGAACAGCGTAGCGAAAACAGTAGGATTCCTTTACACTTTTGGTGTGTCGGAACCCTAAAAATGTTCAAAATTTAACGAAACTTGTAAATTAGTCTAAGCATTTTGAAATTTTAATTGTTATGTGCTTTTTTCGATATTGCTGCTCATTTTGTTATATATGCGATTTGAAGAAAGTGGGTAAGGTAAAAGCTGTTGGAAACTTCACGGACAACATCTTCTTATGGAGTCTGGCGACTGTCAAATAATCACGTCAACGTTCTAAGCGTGTGCGTGCGGTCGTGCTATTTTGGCTACACGTACGCGTTGTTGGCTCTGATTGATGAAAATAAAAAAGTTTTGATATTTTAATTTGATGAGCAATTATTTGATCGTCGCCAATTGTGATTGAGAAAGATAGTGTCAGTTGTTTTGTAATCGTGGTATAATAAGTTTACTGGTGGCAGCACCATGTTTACAAACGAACGCTGCGAAGTCACAATACAAATGCTGAATTTATTTGTTCATCGCCGTTTAAGCGACAAGTACACGACACTCACACATATGCATTGATTGACGTGTTTATTTGACGGTGGCCAGAGACTTTTAGAAGAATATTTTTTGTAAATTCTGTTTATTGAAGTACAATATATTAAGGCAAAAAATTCCCGGGAGTTCCCGCACTAATTTCCCGGGAAATTGAGATTGAAAATTTAGCGGAATTACCGGGAATTCCCGTGAAACTCTAGTACCATGTCCAATATTTTTAATTTTTCGCTTCCCGCTCATTTTTAGTTGATTGGGCGGCAAAAAATCCGAAGTGTACAAAAAATAAAACACTGAAGTCTAAAACCATTCCGTTTGCTTTAGGCAATTGTGGTCTTAAGACTATCGATAGTTATCGATGGTTATTCAAAAACTATCGCAAGCTATCGATAGTGTAGACCATCGATAGTTTCAGACTACTAACGTAAGTTGATGTGTCATTCACAGAGACCTGCGCCATGACGGCTCACAGCCGGCTGAGCCGTGCCGCCGATGATTATTTGCAGGCGCGCCGCCGAGCGAAATCTGGTAGATTTCGATTGAAATCTACGTCAAAATCTATACCGTTTACACATGGCTTTTTAGACATTTATCAACATTTCGTTTCCATACCAGAGACAGTTGCTTGAACTTTTTTATTTTTATATGACAAACTGCATAGAAAAAAGATCCGTCAGATGCAAAACAACTACTGCGCACACCTTGTAAAGTATATATTCTAGAACAGGGTATTTTTTTGCTATATGAACAAAACCACGGTTGTATAACTAAGTACAACTAGATCTTAGATTTGGTCAAAATCGAGTGGCGAAGTAGATTTCGTTTTGTATGGGATATCTAGTAAAAACAACTACATTTAGGTCAAAATCTCGTAAGTACTAGATTTCGTTCTGATGTAAATGCGCTATTATGTCGGCTGAAAAGCAACCGCCGTTTCTCTATTCACAATATGAAATTATATATAATCATGATGAAATAATATAGGTGGCATTACTACGCCAGATGACAATTTTTTGCTCGAGCATTGTTTGTCGAGATCTCTGTTAGTCTTGTTTATGTTTATAAAAAGTCCACGTGTTGTATTCTTTGTTGAAATTGTGATTAGTTTATTTTACTAAAGTTTTTAATAATTTTAGTTTAAATATTATAAGAAATAACTCCGACGGTAAACGCATATGTGTGTGTGTGTTTTTAATCAATAATTTATGTAATTCATCACTTGCAGCGCGTTCTTTTGATTTTTGTTTACAATAATTTTTGACTTATACGACATTACACAAACAAAAATTCCTTTTTATTGGTGTAATGTTGTATTTGCCGCCCTAGTAACGTCACCTATACTATTTCATCATGTATATAATATATTTTGTATCTTAAATTTGATATTTGTTATTCTCAGCCGGCCAAAGCCAAATTTTAGCCGCCGTCGACGATTTTCTCACCAGCCGCTGCCGTCGACATAATCACTCGCCGCAGGTTTCTGGCCATTTTGTGTTTATTTCCAACCAGCGTTGCCATTTGTAAAGTTTTTCCTTTTTTGCAAGTTTTTTGAGATGCCAAAAAGTTTAAATTTTATATAAAGTTTTTTATAAATATGTACATAATTTAAAATTTGGAGTATAGTATATCGGATGAAAATATTAAGTGATTGTTTATGCAATGATACGATCAAATATTTTCTCACTCCCTTATTACTGCAACAGTGTTTAACTGTGCTTACTCACTCTGCAACTATGCCGTTTTTATACATTCCTTAAAATGAGTTCCAAATACACTTTTTAGTGTTTTATTTTAAAATTTTGGTACTGTTGTAGAAAAAAAATATATGGTAACGCTGTTTCCAGCACAAAATGTATCTATACAAAGTGGTAGCTAGATTACAAGTATATACTATGTTTATACGCAGTGCTTATTTGCAAATGAAGTTGTACATGAGATCGCAAACCAAATTGTATCGTTTGTGCGAAATGCATACAACTTGATTAGTAGCATAGTGAAATAAGTATACAGGTGGCAGCACAACGTCAGCTGATTATTTTTTGCTCTGCTAGTTTTGTGCATAATCCACGTCCAGCACGTATATATTTTTGACAAGCATCATCTACTTTTTTGTTGTATTTGTTTCCTTATGCGGTCACCTGTATACTTATTTCACCATGATTAGTAGCTGAGTTGTACCAAAGATCGCAAAGTCTGTGGCTTGCATAAAGCTTAAGCTGAAAGTCCATAACCACCGACCAACCAGACGCGACACGAACAGCAATCTAGTGCCTAATCACTCTTGACAGACTGGCGTTCAAAAGAGAAATAAGAAAGTATTGGTATTAAATTTTGTTTTTCGCATACACACGTAATATTTGCAACACTTTTATTTGGATAAAATGAAACAAGAACATAATTGTTATCTCTTTCTCAAACGGCTGCTGTTTACGCGCATAGTGTAAACGTCCCCTGATTACTGTTCAGTGGACGTTTCTATGTTTTATTCGTTAAGTTGTTGTAATGTTTCTCTATACAGAGTATTACAAGACTCTTACTTACATTTTGTAAACCCAAAAGTACGGTACGTACGTGAAACCCCTCAAATTTGGAATAAAATAAAACCCCCTTGATTTTGAAAAAACAAATTTTTTAAACCCTTTTTTATCTTTTTGGAAAATATTTCGAGGAAACATTTTGGTCCTTCGAGCCGGATTAAGCCCCCCGAGTCCTTGGAATATTTTCACGAAAATATTTTATTTTCAGGACATCAAGTGCCCTTTTCACCCTAACCACAAATTTTTTCATCAGGGATCATTTCATCGATCATCCAAATCCAACCCTTATTTCATACCCATCGTCACCGATTTCCGTCGGCTCACTGCAATGAAGCCATAGGTAATAAATTGAAATGGCCTTATTTCTCAATTAATTGCGAAATAAGGCCGTATGGCTTTATTACCAATGCAGTGTAGTGCTATTACGCCCTTGTTTCTCAATTAGTTAAGAAATAAAGCTATTTGGCTTTATTTGCTATGGATCTATCGCAGTGAGCCGACGAAAATCGGTGCATTGCGCCGATAGTGGAATCTGTGTTTAAGAGGTTACGTGTATTTTGTAAAATATTTTCCCAGTCTGAAGTAGCAACTTTGAATACATAATGTAGATGCCAAAATACTAAACAACCAGCCATCGAATATGCAATTCGATACTTTTCAGAAGAACGCGAAAACCCGTCAATTGTAAATTCAAAATTAACATATTCCTAAAAGTGCAAATCTTAAAATATTTGTCATTGAGTTTCCAATCCTCTAAGCGAAATTGAACAATTTGCAACTCATTGGACGACCAATGTAACGAATTTAAAAACCGAATTTTGCATATTCGATAGTTGAATATGTTAGGGACGGTATTACACACAGATGTACGCTAAATATTTCCTTACCTTCTCTCCTTATCCTCAATACCATTTTTGGCCCTTGATTGATAAGCATATCCAATTGTAACAACTGTAAAGCTCGGCGCACTAAACAATTCCTGGCTTGAATGCAGTATATAAATCTGTAAAATAATAAATAAATTTATTTAACCCTTAAGCAAACACCAAAGTGTACTCACACAAACGAACTCCAGGGCCTGGCTGGGACTGCATTTATTTTGTATGGAATTTTATAGCTACCGCAAGAAAATCAATAACATGTGTTCTTAGTTTTTTAGATAAACTATTTTCATTAATATTTATTATATTAATTATATCGTCATATAAAATGAAAAAGGGCCAATCTAGATTTTTTTAACATTTTCAGAAGAGGTAAAAAACTGAATAAAAAGTAGACTATTGTGATTAAAAAATTGTTTTTCAGCATATTTTCATTAATTTAGATTTAATTAACGATACTACCCAGAAAAAGCTGTTTTGATAATAACGATAGTTTGCTTTTTATTAAGTTTTTTTTTATCTGTCGTGAAAACTAAAAAAATGTAGATTGGCCCTTTTGCATTTTATATGACGATATGTTCGTGTAAGAAAAAACAACGACATATTTTAAAAACAGGCGAATATAAGAGTTAAATATAGACAAAAATCAATTTATAAATGCGGTCTATAATTAGTAAGCTCCAAATATTTAGTAAGCTCCAAATATGTATCTCGTGTTGGACATGCTTTAACAAACTGAGACCGGAATGAACTACTATGGCTATCATCAAATCGTATAATCACCAAGATATTTTAAAATCTCTTCTGAGGTAGGGTGTGTATTGTTTTGGGTTACTCCACCATAAATCAAGGTTCTTACAAACCAGCTAACTCTTCCATAGTAATTGGATTACAAACTTGCTGTTTATCTGTATTACTTTTGTTGAAAATTTTATAAATTTTTTTAGCATGTTTATGTCATTTGAAAAAAATCTCTTGAATATTTCTAGCTCAATAATATCTTGAGTTGTAACTCCACCACTACACATTAATACGTTGAGCCATAAATCTTCTGGAACCTGGAGGCAACTTGTGGCACTTTGTTTCATCCTTTTGAATGATAAACCATTGGAGTTGAAAGTTTCTGATTTTGGTATTCGGTTTTATTATTTTCATCACTTTTCTTCAATATTCGAAGATTCATCTTCTATATTATTATCTTCATTTCCATGGATCACATTGTCAATTGCCTCTGCCAGCCTTTCACAATAGTTAGGACAAGATTTATATCTACTTCAGTACTAATTGTTGTTCTTGGTGTAACTGTTCTACTGTTGTCGAGACTTCTTTCCAAGAAAACTTCCAATTTGTACAGCTGTCACTGGGTTGACAATCTTTGGCCGAGTGGGACTCGAGTCGCTCCGGAACGTAGATCCAATTGTTGTCGGAACGAGCATTCATTGTAATACACTATAATTGTCAACTGCCGACACAAAACTAAATAACTAATTGATAAAATGTTGCAAACAAAGAGATTTTGCTTTTTATATAGAAGCACAAAAACTACTATCATACTTTGCTACCACACTCACTAACAGAAAGAGAGTAAAAATTTCTTGAGAACTATTGCCACGCCCACAGACAGAAAAATTTTTGTTTCTCTCACTTTTTCCACAGAAAACACCTTTATTGAGGAATTCATAAAAAATTGGGAGGGTCTGTCGATGCTATCTAGGAAAAAAATTTTAAAAAAGTTCAAAAATGGCAGGCTGGGACCTGGTGTTCTCTTAAGGGTTAAATATCTATTTTATAAAAATACATTTAAATTTGCTTACCTTTTTCCCAAAAACTATTTTTAAATGACAAAAGAATTAAACACAAAAATATACATAAATAATTTCGGAGAAGGCAAAATGTATTGCACAAATTACCTAACATAGCGTCTTCACGAGCCAATGATTTGTCTTGACAAAAGTCAAAGTCAATATGAAAAAATAGCACTAACATTTTTCTGATGTTTTTATGTATGAAGTTTGACAAATGTTAGAACAAAATTATGTCTCGTGAAGACGGGTTGTAATGGCTTAGTTAATAAAACATAAGTTTTTTATTTTCATATAAAAGAAAATTACCTATTGCAGCTTAGTTAATATTACTTCTTATATTTTTTTGAGTGTAATTGGATCTATTATTTAATGCAACCAAACTTTAGTTGCATTGCCAGTCGGCAACTGAAAATTAATGGTTGCCAGAAAGGCACTAATTGCAACTGAAATTGACAGCTATCACTTGCTAGTTGCAACCCAACTGAGGCTCAGTTGCCATCCATAAGCGGCCTATTATTATTTTTTTCAAAATTGAGAAATATGAATAAAAAATCCAGAAATATGCATTTATTGGCAAAATATGCAAAAATATGCACTTACTACCAAAATATGCAAATACAAGCCGATGCCAAACTACTTAAAATTTGATGTTTCACATAGATAATTAGTCAATACCTCTTTATCTATCACCACAAAAAACATGCATTTTCATAAAAGTGCGAGCCCTGGTAATTATTTATGTATGTAAGCTTAGATTTTCATGATTAACAATCATTTATTTTCAATAAATACAGTTTAAAGATAAATAAATAAATAAATAGCTAAACAAATAATTAATTGCCAAATACTGTAAACCAGTGGTGGCCATTCTCTCAATTTCCTATACTCGCGAGTATAGGCTGTTTCTTAACCATCAACACACGTACACTATGTGTGAGACGCACAGTCTATATATTTAGCCGCGAAGCACATACACAAACAAAGAGTAAGATAGCGTATGTTTGGCCACCACTGCTGTAAACTAATACTAAACATACCAATAAGTAATTTCTAAGTCAAACTTATTACGAACACTTCGATGGCAAGGTACACATAGAGGTTTTCGGACAAAATAGCAAACCTTTCGAACAGGTCATCTTATGTCCCTTCATTTGACCTTTTGCATTTTTGTAACAAACAAAATAATTATAAATCGATGTTTGATCAGCGATTTTATCACCCTCTTTACAATAGTATTTACGTTTCTTAACGGTGGGTGTTGTGAGTTGTGGTCTGAGTGTTGTACCAAAAGATTGTGACATTGAGGCAGCTTGTTGCATATAGGAGTTTAACATGTTCTGTTCGGAACTATCTTCATCCGGTGATGTTAGCGATGTAAATGGATTGTTGACGGATATAGAAGAGGAGGAAGAAGGGCTATACTGTTGCAGCAAATTAGCCATGTTTTGTGCTTTTATGGCTTGTATTTGTTGTTGCTGACGACGTTTGGCTTCTTGCAGGGCTTTCAATGTTTCCATTTGAATACGTTTATTTTCGGAAACTGAGTAGGTCGGAATTATAGGCTCGGGATGGCACATTGCATAGGTTTTGGCATCACATATGCGAGCATCACTATTGAAGGCGGTATAGGGCGGACATGAGTATGACAAAACTTTACCATCCTTTTTACTACACACATAGTAACGTGTGCAATCCGTAGTATTGGGTTGTCTAACTCCAGCCGAACATGTAATCAATTCGACATTGCTGAGTGAGCTAGAAAGGGGTGCCGCGTTGTTGCCCATTAGAGGGAGTATAGAATTTTGAAAGGCCTCAAGGCTTATGAAATTTCCACCTACATTAACCAGTTGCGTACCTTCTCCATATGCTGAGGATATGGGCGAGCTAACGGGTGTGTATTTATTTTTACCCGATGAATAGTAAGAATTGGTATATGTCATTGCATTATGGCTATTTGATGAAGGTCTAGGCATGTAAGGATGGCTGTTACTTAAAACTGTGTTAATGGAAGCCTGTGAGCCAGAATTACCGTAATTTGAGAACTGGCCTTGTTGTCCCGGTTTCTTTTTCTTGCCATACGTGTACGTTATTAATTGAGATTCATCTTCGTTATTATCATCTTGATAGTTATTTGAAAGATCTGTATCTTCATTCTCAAAACTCTCATAATTTTGAGAATTTGGCCGTACCTGCACTTTGTTGGTATTGATTTGAGGAAATATGTGATTTGGGGAACCATAATAGTCATGATTTTCCGCCATCTCCTGAGATGGGTTGTAATATTGGGGATTTGGTTTTATAAACTTCATGGGTCTGGGGATGCTGCCATAATTGTCTACTGACGAGAAGACACTGTTGACATTGTGATTGCTCAAATGTTCACTGGGTGTAAAGTATTGGTTAATGGTATCTGTAGTAGGCTGTAGTGTAAATGGTCTAGATGTCGTAACATATGGACTAGAGGTGTCTGATATTCTAACGTATGAAGGTCGCTTCGTAGTTGATCCCGAATACTCATTATTTGGAAAACTCGACGAATAAGCAGCGTTTGAATTGGCGTTGTCATGGTAGCCTGAGCTAGAATCAGGTCTTTCTTGATGAAGCGGTGGATACAAATCCAAGCTTTGGCCGTAGCTATCTACAACGTCTTTTTCTCCTGAATTTGTGCTAGAAACATGAACTGGTATAACATTGTTATGTATAATTGTAGTAGCTGGTTTGTTGTTGCTGTAACCGTTATCCGTACCACTGATGTCGTAATTGTTGTTATCATCAACATTATAACCGTTATTGCCACCATTGTACTGGGGTCGCTTGCCAGGTTTTTTATGTTTGTAGTTTTGACTATAATGTCCGGAATATCCTAGACTATTTGAATTTTGACTTCCATAATTGGTGGAGAAGGGACTGTCTACATGCGGTGTCAGTAGAATAGGTTGCATAATGGGCGGAGCAAAATATGTCGGACTCGGTATAATTTTTGGCACATTTTGTTGGGCTATCATTTGCTTAGACAACTCCAAGACCGTTTTTAAAGTTTCTTCAGAAATTTTCGGAGAATTTTCCGCTGAATATTCGGAGTGTTCTATATAATGATGTTCAGGTAAACTAAAGTGAACAGAACCCTCAGGGCGATTTACAACAATTTGTGAATTCGAGTAACCACCGCCCGAGTTAGTATGGTCATATTTGCTACTGCTACCATAATACTGGGGTAATGTATGGGATAAAACTACTTTCGTCTCGGGATTTAGTTTTGTATTGAACTCATGTTTATAGTGAAACGTTCTATTGGGCTTATACGTAGTTGGGCTACTAACTTTTTCAAAACCATCGCCTGGATCTAAAGAATCAAATTTATTTTTAATATTAAAATGTGCCAAAAAGGCATTTAATTGGTCAGGCCGTAGATTCTGGTCATCTTGAGGCATAGCTTCCGTGGTCTGATAGGTTTGTTTTAAACCATCTATAAGCTGCGACAATCTTTGTAAATGGGCTGTTAGTTTTGGATCTATATTCGTAGATGGTTGACCAATTTCGGTTTTTGTTTTTATAGTTTGTAACATCTCTTCTAGTTCTTCCTTTTGTTCTATTTTTTGCTCTTCCTTTTTTAAGTCCATATTAATATCCGCTTCTTCTCCTATAGCTACTACTGGTACAACATTAACTTCAGCTTCACGATTTTGTGCTGGCATAAAACCATCATCCAGCTCAACTAATTCCCCACCATTCCCACTACCATCATATAATTCTTCTTCACCACCCTCCCCATCTTTATCCTCACCACTTATGTCTGGTCCTATAATAATCTCCACTTTGTCATCCTCGTATTTACTATTTGAATTACTATCTTCGTCTTCAGCATTCGATACTATATAAATATCAGCATCTCTATTACTGGTCGTTTTTGTTTGACGTTTTTCACCATTTCCATCTAGATTTGTGTTGGTTTTATGGTCGCCCATCAAGCATTCCCAATCGTCAGCTGGTAGTACACACACAGTCAAACTATGCTCGTAGACAAGTCCTTCTTCACATATTGTTGGCACCCACACGTATTTTTCAGCTGTTAACTCAGTGCATTTGTAGTAAATATCACAGCGTGTTTTGTGTGGTTTTGTTCGCTCTGGACATGGTTTACCTGGATTGAAATGAAAATAAAGTGAAAACAATATAAAAGAAAAAGATTTTAAGGGCCTTATTTTGTAAAACGCAACGCTAAGCGTTAACTAATTTTTTGTGTGTTTTGTTTTTGCAAATAACATTTTTTCCATACAAAAATTTATCAACGCTTGTCGTTGCGTTTTACAAAATAAGGCCCTAAATGTTTTTTTTAAAGCTTTTCCAAGAAAATTTATGTTAGTGTGACGTTTAGTAGTGCTTTGATTCCGTATAACGTTTGGACAAAAATAGAAGGAGTTATCCTAAATCAATGAAATTCGGTGGTACACTGCTATAAATCAGAATAAAATCAGTGCAGAAATTTTAAATGAAACATACAATTTTATAAAATTTCTTTTAGGAAGTGTTTCTTTTCCCCTCCCCTGGATCTTCACCAGAGTATGATATAGAATATCCTCCATTTTTAAATCTTAAAGAAAAAATATGTACATATATAAAAATCATTCCAAGAAAACTTTGAAATTAAATAATTGTTTCTTATTAAATTTACCTTGAGCATATTGTTAGTTGAAATGCAGGACCACGTAACTAACAAAAAACTCGAAATCACATTTTTGATCAATTATTGTATATTACATCGAAAAGCATTTCACTACAAACTTTCAAGCCTTTATCATATTATATCCGAAGAAATTTGATTATTTTGGCTTGAGTTCGGTTTTAATTTAATTATTCTATTAAATTATATATTTATTTAGAAATAAATGTGTAGCGTGTAGACAAAGAAAAATGTTAACTTAATTGTTAAACTCTAAAGGCACCTAACAAAACTCACTAGTAATTGTAATTATCGATGGTAATTCATACTAGAATAGAGAAATAACAAGAAGCTTAACACAAGACGAAAAGGAAAACGTGAATATCAATAATTTTCAAATGAAATACAGCTCTTAGAAAGACAATATAAATTGATTAAAGGTATATGATATTCAACTCTTGACTGCAAACCACCGACTTTGATCGAGTGGTCTACGCGGAAAAGATCACTGGCAAGATTAACGGGAGCTTTAATTGAAAAATTAAATTAAACCCGAACTCCAGACAAAATAATCAAATTTCTTGTGATATAAGCCCATACAGTTCGACTATAAATCATAACTTTATCATATTATTTAGTTTTTTCCTCTGTCCTGAATGGTTCCGTACGAATACACATTTTTGCCCTTTTTTAATTTTGGCAATTTTTTCGTTTTGCTTTTTCGTTTAATTTTAGTTTTTTTATTTTTTAAGTTTTTTTCATTGTTTTGAGAATTTTTGTTGTTGGTTTTGGCGCTTTTTTCATTTTGGTGATTTTTTTCGGTTTTTTGGTGATTTGTCGTTTTTTGCATTTTTTTTTGTTTTTGCCGATTTTTTTAGTTTTTGACGATATTTTGGTTTTGGCGTTTTTTTTGTTTTAACGGCTTTTTCGCTTTTTGACGATATTTTTAGTTTTAGCGATTGATTTTAGTTTTGGCGCTTTTTTCAGTCTTGGCGCTTTTTTCGGTTTTAAGCATTTTTTTCGGTTTTTGGTATTTTTTTATTTTAAGCGATTTTTTTAAGTTTTAGTGCTTTTTCCATTTTGACGACCTTTTCGGGTTTTGGCGCTTTTTTAATTTTGGAATTTTTTAGTTGTAGCGATTTTTTTTAAATTTCAAGAGTTTGCCTCTTACGGTTTACAAGATACAGCAGATTGTCAACATTTGTTTAACTTATAGAACACCCTTTACTTTTTATTATTTTAAATATCAGTGTTAATTAGTGTATTCTATTCTACAGACTACACCAATTAACACTAATTTTGAAAATTTAAAGTTTCTGCATATTATTTTAAGTGTCTGCATATTACATTAGTATTTCAACATTATTCGTTGCTCGCTTTAGAACACCCTTTAATTTTTAACTGTCCTATATTTCTTGTTGTAGCGGCCAAAGTTTTACATATTCTGTGAAAATTTCACGTTCCTAGCTCTTAAGCCCTTATGACACTACATTTTTCTTCATTTTTCAAGTTTTGGAGAACAGTGCAAATATAATATAATGGGAAATTTTACCATGTGCAAAGAGTTCAGCTATATTAAGATAAATACCATATTGTCGAAGCTTTTACTAATGTCATCGATAACAAATGGGGGCCTGTCAAAAAAAATGTAAAAATGTTCAACTTAAAATTGACATTTCAAGCTTGAAACATTAAAGTGTTGCCAAGTTAGCGCTTTATTCACGAATTCAGCTTCTTAGCGCCTGTTTTTTCAACTTTTTTCTTTTGTCGTTTTATTATAAATAAAACGTAGGCAGCACTTAAAGAAGCCATTACGTTTTGTTTACATTTTGTATAGTTGTTTCTTTCTATCATTTGCTATTTCTTTCTTTCAATTCTATAGCAAAACAATGCAAGAAAAATGTAGTGTCATAAGGGCTTTACGGTATGTATGTATTTATCTTGCTTAATATTTTAATTATTAACTTCATTGCCGTCAAATGTTTAATGCGCAGTACAATGTTCCATACAAAAAGTTAGCGGATTAATTTGGCGGTTTCTTTTTAGCAGTTAGCTCTTTTTGGCTGTTTTTAGAGTACTATCTGGCGGTATTTGCCTTAAGAGTTTTGGCAACACTGGTGAAATTCAGCCCAGCTGAGTATTAACATACATATAGTATTGTAACTTGCTTGTACTTAACGATAAGAGTCCCTCCGGAAATTTTGAAGAAAAATAAGAAACATTACGGCAAGTTTTTTATAAAATGATTTGGAGGCCTTAAATTTTAAGGCTTAAAATAAAATGTTTAACTATTTGTGGTAATTCACTTAAATTTCTTAAATTCACTTAAAAATTCTTAAAAGTTTGTTTTAGAATTGCTTTTATATTAACTTTTATTTAAAAAGAATGCTTACATTAATAAAACAATCGAAATTTCGCCAAATTTCATTTAATAAATCTACTTAATTTAGAAAATTTACTTTTCTGAGCCATAGTTCAGTGCCATAAAACTGTTTTCCATCCGCGGGTAGAGGACAGATGTTGTGAAAATATGTACATATATAGCAAAATTTTCAGAGTAAAAATTACAATAACATTAAGAGCCTCCAGATTCAGTAAAATTAAATCAAAGTCAAAATTTTGTATAAAAATCAGTTTAAAAAAATTTTAAAAGCTGCACTTAATCACAATTTTTAACAAGACGTTTTTGTCCGTGAATCACGGGCTTAGTCTCTTAGTTATCGTTAAAATCGGTCTCAAAGGTTTTTGATACCCGAGCTGGTCGATTTTAAACTCCTTTAGCTTATCGTGTATTCCAACAAGTTGGTCTATGAAATGATCTTCTGAAAGTTAAGGCCCTCCTTAATGGCCTTTGTATACATCGTTTTGTAATTGCTTCAGCACTTTAGAAGATACAGACATATTAACATTATTATTGCGACAAAAAATACCATTGAAGTTTCCATGAATATGTACATTAGAGAGGTCGTAAAAAACTAAAATTTGGATTACTTCAAGTCTCATACACCAAATCGATGGATATTTATAAAAAAAATATCCTAAGAAAAATTCGGGCCAATCAGTTGAGATTAAGGCGTGTCGCACCGCACGCCCATAAAAGTTGGAGCAAATATTCTTTTTCTATGTTTTATGTCCCATATCTTAATAAATATAGGATTTACAAAATAAATTTCTAGAAACTTGTTGTCTGTGAAGTTTTCAATAGCTTTTCAATAGCTTTACAGACTTTTAGGCTCAAACTTTTACGATATCTCTGAAACGAATGGATAGATTTCGAAACAATGTTTGCTCCGCTTTAAGATAATTTTGTTGTCGAATTTTGATTTTTCTCTTTCTTTTACTGAATAGGGCAAACTCTTCTCCAGTTATGCTAATATATGTCATGCAACGCTATATCTCGAAAACTAGAGCTTGTAGTGTACCTTCTAAGCGTCCACTGCTTACCCAACAACCAACCTAAAATATATACATACCACCCGAATTACTGTAGGGTAAATACCATACACAAGGATCAAATAACGGCATTTACCCAATGACTCAATGTGTTCGAACACATGAGTCAATACAATAGTAAAGCTGATCAATCAGAGTGTGAGTGACATAATTTTGATTGTTTAATGTAAATGAGTGCATTCCTTACTCATGCATTCTGATTGGTCACGGTATTATACATGGGGAATAACCATGATAATTCCATGGTACTGATAAAGAGGCATAGATTTAAAGAATTAATACTATAAGTTAGAATAAGTAGGCAATAGGATAGAATTAGTATAAAAAGGGCAGTAGCCCACAAATAAAACAGACTTTGTATTAGAAAACTAAAAGCGACGCTTGTTGCCTTGTTCACTTTTTCTTAGTCTCTAATCTGGCTGTCGCAAGACGCCTAGCCATTAAGCTGAAACCCTACAGCTGCATAAAATTATATTGGGCTATAGGGAAATAAATATACACACATACATCCTAAAACACTACATGGCGATCCTGCCACCTCGGACCACCACATGTTTTGATTACTACCGAACTAAGATCAATACTTCTACACTCTGCCCACACGGACCACCACATTTTTAGATCCTGCCGGTATTGTCAATAATTCTCTAATCTAAGTCCTAAAATACCCAGATTCCTAAGTTTTTGATGGATGAAGAAGTACAAGAAATTTTCGAACGTTGGGAAAAGTACTTGGTCGAGCAATACATCCCGGAACCACAACCGACAACGGCACCGGCATACAAACCGACACCGCTGAGTGCAGGCCCGTAGGCTATCAGCATTGAGGAATATTTAAAGAGGACAGCAGCAACTAAGAAGCAACCTCAACAAATTAACAACCTAAAAAAGAAGAAGAAACGTGCTGGAAAAAGATTCCAGGAAAGAAAGCAGCTAGCTATATTTTACCAGAGGCTTACCTTAACAACCACTAAAGAAGAAAGCGAAGATATAAAGAAAAAGATAAAGCAATTAAAGAAAAAAAATATATAAATAATAATAAAAATATATAAAATGTAAAAATATTATTAAAAAAAAAAGGGTACCATTAAAACATTATTTATAGAAACAATATTTTCATTCCACGCAAAATGTCTTGGTGGAAAAACGTATTGAAAGCAATCCCTCTGATTTTCGCAGGTTACGAAGTAGGGAAACATGAAGGTTCAGAAGAAAGTGACAATAAAAATGATCAATTGGTTAAATACATTAGAGAAAATACAATTGAACTACAAAATAAGAATGAGAGTGAGAATCTAAATATCTTTGAAATAATCATAATAATTACCCTAGTATTGTTAGTAATTGCCTACATTATAAAATTTATAAGTGCAATATCAAATAGGAGGCAATGAAAACCTCTAGCACAATGTTAAACAAAATCATTACAATATTGTTATTATTTGTTATAGTCCTATTAATAATATACAAAATACAGAAACTTATAAATAACGGCATTAATAAAACTATTATAACTAATGTATAAATTATAAGAAAAACTAGTTAATTTTTACTTACACATAGGTCTTAGAAAATATATGGAAGAGAAATTAAGTAACTTGAAGGAATTCTGGAGGAACTTAAAAAAACTTGAGTGCAGATTCGCGTTCAGCGGCCCAAAAAACTAAACAAGCAACTTCAAATTCTAGGGAACGAAAAAGTTTACCCAACTTTGTAAAGGTATTCGATATATTGCTGTTTATTTTGTTATGTATGCGATTTAGATAAAAGTCGGTAGGCCAATAGCTGTTGGAAACTTCACAGACAACTTTTTAGAATAATCGTGCGAGGGGGCTGTTGGCTGAGTAGTTAGCGCGCTTGAGTTCAAGACTAGTTTCAGGCAAGCCAACAACATCATACATTCTTTTCATGTGCATTGTTGTGTTATTGTATTGGTTGTTGTTAGACTGTTAAAGTAATGCACTTTGGCAGTACCGGCAGCGATTAATACTAACATATCCTAATGTACTTTACAGCACCCTCCTTCGTCGGTATTGTAGCAGAACCGTCGGCGAAGTAAAAGAACTAATAAAATGGCTACACAGCTTAAAAACAACTCAATACCTCTACTTGACACCAGAGGGGCTTGCAACACCACTCTACAAAAAAATTAAAAAAATTAATTAAGTTTTCTATCTCTCTCCCACTTCACCACTTGTTCTCTCTACACTATCCCTTTCCCAAAGAAGGTAACACATTAATTAATTAACTGGTAGGCATTAATTGCCTGATTGTGTTACTTCTCTTTAACAAAAAAAAACTGTTTTTGTTAATACTATATTTATTAGGTTATGAGACATAAAAACAGAAAAATAAAATTTTCTCAAACTTTTGTGGGCGTGTGACTTGCCTTATTCTCAAATGATTGACCTGAATTTTCTTAGAATAGTTTTTTTTTTATAAATAGCCATCGATTTCTACGTGCATACATAAATAATTCCATAGGTAAACAAACAATAGCTAACTTATTTACATTTTATAAATTTCTGCTCAACACTTAACGGACAACCTTCGTACACAAGGATCATTTTAAATCAAATTAATTTATATAGAGTTTTGTTTTAATTTTATTTGTATATCTATAATTTTTGCAAAATTGCTTCATTGACGAGAATTTTTTTTCATACTTTTTTTAAACAAAACTTTAGATTTCTTTTTCACAATTTAATTTTATACCTTCTGAAAAAGAAAATAATCCAAATAGCAAAAGCACAAATAAACTATGACAGTATTTTTTCATTTCAGGTATTTATTTCTCCAATTTAAACGTTATTTTTCTTATCCGTTCAATTGTTATTAAAAGACCGTTTTAAGTCAAATTTACCGTTTTATAGATAAAACGAAAGAAAAATAACAATTTAAAAATAAACGAATAAATAGGTTTTGTTTAATTACGATTTACTTTCGTCCGTAACGTTACAACTGCGCGCGTTAAATGACTACGATTTTGAAATGTGGCCATTGTTAAAAGAAATTTTCTTATTCTTTTTTTAATTTCGTATCGAATAAATAGAAAAATTAAGAAAAAAAGTAAAATTTCACACAAAAAAAGTGTTACACATTTTTCAAGTTTAGTTTTGGTATTTAGTCTTAAGTATACAGTCTTCAGTATACATTTTTCGTTATGTTTAATGAAAATAACTAAATCGGAGAAATGAGTTAAAGTCGTGTTTAAAAATCGAGCAAAGTGCTAAAAAGTTACTACCTACCGCTTCTAAAACTACAATCTGACAAATAAACATACATGTATATTATGCCCATACATATGTACACACATATGGGCATTTCCATGAAAATGACAACCAAGACTTAAAACTTTTTTAAGATATGGTAAAGAGAAAAAAAACCAATAATTGTTGTTAATTGTAACATTGCAACTATACTCTAAAATTAATGTTCCTACAATAGAGCAAGGTTCGCGAGGAAAAATAAAAGATAGAGTTCGATTAGCTATATTTATTTTTTATTTTCTTTGGATGCTATTCTTATGTCACGTACTCAGTGCAAAAACATTATTTGTTTACGTTATTTGAATTTGACCGGTCGCAAATGTTTCAAAATAAAAGTTTAAAGCAAGATATTTGTCGCAAACAAATATTGATCGAAATTTTTTTTTAAACTTGGCGTAATAAAAATTTTATAAGCATTTAAAGTTGTAGTACTACAAATGCAACCCAATGCAAATGAAAAATGTCGAAATTTCCATCAAATTTGAAACATAAAACAACTTCATCCGTTTTCATATCATGATAGTCACTATATATATGATTCTCGAACTGCGTACTCATTAAGCGAAAAAATTTCAAATTAATTAGTATGTACTACTTATATATTAGGCTAAGGTGGCGCCGTAAACTGAGCGTCCAAGTACATGGTAAGCAGTATGAAATTATTATCACCAAATACATATTCTTTTATTTGTTTTAAGTTTTTGTTTATATATATTTACAAAACATATATTTCATTACTTAAGAATACTATAAGAGACAAATCTGTCACGTACGCTTTTAAATTTTGTTCATTATAAAATCACCCAAAAGTTTTTTTATTTCAAATTTACGAATAATAAAAGAAAAATAGTTGGCTTCGTTTAAGAAAAAAAAAAATAAATAAAAAACTTCACTAATATGATTTTTTAAATAATTCGAATTCGAACGTATTTCAACGTACGTTGAAAAATTAAGTTGATGTTAATTTTTCCCTTGTTCCTTGGAATATTAATCATGCCCAATTCTTTCTGAATATAACGTTACGAACCTTAGCCTAATAATCAATTTGGATTCAAAAAACTTCACAATTCGCCGAAATTCGCATATTTTTAAATACACCTTAACATAACTTCCGTTTTATGATACGTACGCTATGGCCTTTATTTTCCTCGATATTTTGGACAACAGGGTTCAAAATGTAATAATTTTTTACACATAGTACCCTCTGAATGGAATATAACGACAAGACTTTTTTTAGTTGCTCCTATTTTTGCAAAATCTATTCCACTTTGTAGGCGTACAAATGTCACGTACGCTGACATGGAAATGCCCACATGTACTCGTATGTATGTAGGTACGTACTATATCCATTTACACAGGTAAGTGCAATAAAAATATTGACACACGGTGGAATGGACAGACATATAATTATACATACTAATTATTAACCATTTACTAGAGTAGAGTAAGTAATTTCCATTTCTTTTCTGACCACAAATTGTCGCTTTTGTTGATGGTGATATTACACGTTGAGAAAAATTGGCATACATTTGAATAGTTGTATTTCAACAACGTTTTTTTCTTAGAACAATTCTTTTTGAAAATAGTAATGTAAAAACTACCTAAACATCAACATGAAAAGAGAAGTTCGCAAGAAAAGAGTTTCAATATGTAACTTGGCTAAAAGCTTCACTAATAACATTGCAGAGAAAAAAATTATTTTACATAATTTCAATGAATGATATTTATTGATTTAGATTCCTTAATTTTTTCTCAAAATACGTTGATCCAATGCATGCATACGTTGTTTCAATGGAAATATTTATTGAAGTTCAATGTACAACGGTTTAACGTACTAGTGCATTAGGTCATAATTAATGAACAGTTCATTGAAACTTTCATTGAATTTATGTACCTATTTGGTTCAGTACAAAAAAAATACATGCATCGGCTTTTTTACAGATTACGCATGGGATTCATTTTAGAAAGAGCTAAAGTTCCCCCCTTTTGCACATTTATAGAGTGAATTGACATAGGAAATCTTGTTTAAGACATAAAATGTGCTTAGCATTTTTATTAGAGTCCGTCAGAATATTAGGTTTCGGTTTAGGCTTTGGATTGTCCAAAATTGTGGTTACGGCTGATATTCGATTTAGGCCAAATTTTTGGCTGAATAACGAAACCGAAACTTTTTATTCTATATAAATAAAGAAGTTAATCTCATAAAATTTCATTATAAATCTTTGAAGATAATAAAGTTCTAAGCTTAACTGGAGCGCCAGAAATCAGTAAAAACTTAAAATGTGCTTGACGGCTAATTTCATACTTATTCACAATTAGTATTTAATGATTTCTGGCGTTTCAGTTGAGTTGGGAGCTTTATTGTCTTTAAAGACTTATAATGAAATTTTATGAGATTAACTTCTTTATTTGTATAGAATAAAAAGTTTCGGTTTCGGTAAAATTTGGCCGAATGGCCCTTTGAAAGTTAGAGCCATATATACCTGTCAGCGTATCTCAATTTTTTTTATTTTATTTAATGGTTTTAAGGAGAAGTAACACAATCAGGCAATTAATGCCTACCAGTTAATTAATTAATGTGTTTCCTTCTTTGTGAAAGGGATAGTGTAGAGAGCAAAGGTGGTGAAGTGGGAGAGAGATAGAAAGCTTAATTCATTTACATCTCTGCAATTACGCATGTTTTTGTATAGCAGTGTTACAAGCAGGGGTGCTAGATGACTTAGACGAAAGATCGGCATATTTTCCATATAAAATCGGCATTATCGGCACTTCAATTTAAAAAACATCGTCAAATTCAAAATATCCATTTTAAATACAATAAATCATATTTTTATTAACAAAAAATAACAAAACTGAACAATTCAGCATTAACTAACGTTTATAACATATTAAATAACATAAAAATCAATGAAAATAACATAGAAAAAGAAGTTTCAATTGAACTGTTGACAAGACAGCGGAACACTTTGTCTGAGGAACATCTAAAAACTTTCCCCGAAATGACTCAAAGAAATGTGTAGAAACTCTGAAGAATTTTCTGGGGAAACTCAAAAGGAGCTTGCGATGTGTCTGAACAATATCGGAAAAATGTCTGACAAAACACCAGAAAATATCTGACAAAATTCGGATCTAAAATTTGAAATTCATCAGAAATTTCATATAAAATCTCACATAGAATCAAAATGTTGTAAGACCTCTTTGACTCTTCTTCTCGCTGCCAATGGCAGCTCACCAGAAAATATTTATGCACATTTATTTTATAAGTTTAAAAATTCAAACATTTGTGCTCAAACTCTAAAGAGATAAATGAGAACTATTACAAAAACTAAAATCCGACAATGTGCAGAAGAGGCTGCTATAACTCGTAAGACGTAGATCAGAAAATGTGCAGACTGTTCTGTTAAATGTCTTAAATGAAATTAATCGGATACTATTTAATAAAATTTGCAGAAACATCGTGTCAGAAAACTGCCAAATGTCTGAAGGAATTTTATACAATTTGGTTCATTGTCTGGTAAAGTCTCAGATTTTAACTGACGTTAGACATGCTCGGTAATTGTAAATAAACCTAGCCCTTTTCTCTTTAGTAAAAGCGCTGACTGATTAACAGTTGCCTCCGTTTAATGTAACAGTGTATTTATTATATTCCAGTGTTGCCCAAAATTAATAAATTATAATAAAACAAACAAAGTTACCCTGTGTTAAGTGTTTATCAAATTATCTGAATTTTTGGAGCAAAAATCGGCAAATCGGCACTTTGATAATTTTGAGGCAAAAAATCGGCAAAATGCCGAAAAATCGGCACATATGGCAGGCCTGGTTGCAAGCCTCTCTGGTTTAAAGTAGAGGCAATGAGTTTTTTTTAAGCTGTATACCCATTTTATTAGTTCTTTTACTTCGGCGACGGTTCTGCTACAATACCGACGAATGAACAAGATCTGGTCGTCATCTTCGTATTGAAGATAATTATAAGTATATTCAGCCTTATTACGCTTATCGTAGTCGTGACGAAATCGATATCCGTATAAGGGCCATTAACGAAATTGCACATACATAAATACCCTTTTCAGAATGTGTGGAACGAACTAAGTTGAGTTTTGTCTGCTTGTGTCAAATTATATTCCAAAAAATTAGTTTTGGTATCGTCAAACAAAAACAAGAATTAATAACAAGTTGTTTGATTTGAACTTCTGTAATATTTTATTTTATTCAAACTCCTAAAATTCTTGCACAATTTATTTGATTGGTGATCATGACAAAAATGATAAAATTTAGAGTGAGAGTTTTAGCTGCTCAAGTAACCTCCTCTACTAAAGTTTAGCTCAGTTACGCGTGATTAACAAATTATAATGATTAATTCAAAATCAATACAAATAAAATTATAACAATAACACCGCAAACATTTTTTGTCGATTTCGTTTCGAAGTCGGTCAGAGAGTCTGCACAAGATACCGAAGTAGATACGAAAACATAACGAATATCATATTAGTGGTTGCCAAGAGAGCGGACCTCATTGTCTGAGGAAATTCAAAATTTCTGAGTTTTCATCTGATTTCAATAGCTAACTTTAAGAATATTACATTTTTTTTTGTTAAAGAGAAGTAACACAACCAGGCAATTAATGCCTACTAGTTAATTAATTAATGTGTTACATTCTGTGGGAAAGGGATAGAGTAGAGAGAACAGGTGGTGAAGTGGGAGAGAGATAAATAGCTAATACATTTACAACTCTGCTATTGAGCGTTTTTTGTAGAGCAGTGTTACAAGCCTCTCTGGTGTCAAGCAGAGGTATCGCGTTGCTTAAGCTGTGTAGCCATTTTATTAGTTCTTTTACTTCGCCGACGGTTCTGCTATAATACCGACGAAGGAGGGTGCTGTGAAGTGCATTAGGAAATGTTAGCATTAATCGCTGCCAGTACCGCCAAAGTGATCAGTGCTATGCCTTCATCACTAACAGTCCAACATCAATCAACACAATAACATACCAATGCACATGAGAAAAATGAATGATGTTGTTGGCTTGCCTGAAAGTAGTCTTGAACTCAAGACCGCAGGGTTTGTAGTCAAACGCGCTAACTACTCAGCCAACAGCACCCTCAATATTACATTTAAAACTCAGGCGAAAAATTAAAAATTGTATATTAGTTAGACACGATATTTCACTTGTACATTTTGAAATCAGACGAAAACTCAGACAGTGTAATGATAGCTTAAGAACGTTGACGCAATGTTCAAGAGAAGTCTGTACAAACTCTGAAGAATTTTTCAGGGAAAATCTAAAGGAATTTTCGACTTGTCTGCACAATTTCGGAAAACTCTCGACAGATAAATGACAATTAATTACGAAAACTAAGATTTAACAATGTGCTGAAGTGACTGAAAACGAACCTCTCTCTCTCTCTGATTACGAATTAAAAAAAAATGAATTATAGAATTCATTCGCCGGACACATTAAAATAATTCATTACTTTCCTAGGACATGTTCTGTGTTAACAATAAAGAATTCCGATATGAAATATTATACATTCTCTGTATGGATCTCTTGTTTAGTATTCATTATATAGTATAATATAGTATTTAAAAAAAATCTAAAAAGTTATTGTCTGTGAAGTTTCCAATAGCTTTTGCCTTAATCGCATATTTAACAAAATAAACAGCAATATCGAAAAGAGCCCATATCAATTAAAATTTCAAAATCATCACACTGATTTGAAAATTTCGGTAAAGTTTTTCGTTTCCTAGAGCTAGAACCTAGTTTTTGAGATATACCGTTATGCCAAAATTTATAGCACTTGCACGACATATGTTAGCATCGCTGGAGAAGGGTTTGCCCTATTCAGTAAAAAAGAAAAACCAAAATTTGGCAACAAAATTACCTTTAAGCCGAGCGAAATCTTTTTAAATCTGCCCATTAGTTTTAGAGATATATATAAGTTTCAGCCTAAAAATTTTAAATTTCATAAAAAATTAAAAAAAGTTATTTCACTAAATTATGCATAAAATCAAAAATTTTGTACTAATTTCAACGAAAAATGGCTCATTTTCTTTGAAATATACTAAGCCACATGATGCTTTACAAAAAATAGGGTATTTTTTTATCTATTCTTTATGAATTTTTAAACACAACAATTTTTAAATGTTTTATGAAATTTTTAATTTTTAGACTCAGACTTTTACGGTATCTTTGAAACTAATGGGCAGATTAAAGATAATTTTGATTTTTCTTTTTTTACTGAATAGGGCAAACTCTTCTCCAGTTATTAGGGTATGCAAAAACCGGGACCGAAAACCGGTTAACTGGTTTTCTGCCTTTCTGAAAATAAACCGGTTTCAAATAATTAATTTTTTCGAAAATTTGGCATGCCGGTTTTAATGCGTCGATTAACCGGGGCTTTCACGGAAAATAATTTTCTAAATTTTGATAAAAAAAATAAGGGCCTAATTTTGTAAAACGCAACGCTAAGCGTCGACTAATTTTGTGTGTGTTTTGTTTTTGCAAATTACATTTTTTCCATACAAAATTTATCAACGCTTGGCGTTGCGTTTTACAAAATACGGCCCTAAATAATTTATACTATATATATAAAAAAGATGGTATTTTTTAATTTTTTTAACTTATATTTTAGCGACCGTTTTTTTTGTATCTCAAGTTTAAATTAAAACATACAAAAAAATCGGTTGAAATTTATCCTGTCCGTTATCCTATTCCATACATTATTTTAACATATTATTTAAAAAATATATTTAGACCAGGGACCGAAAATAATGATTATTGATAAAATTTTTGACAAAAAAAAATGATCATAATGATCCCACAATATTAGTATTGTATTTCGATTTATTTAGTAAAAAGCTGCACGCGGTTTTTGTGTAGAATTCATTTTATTAAAAAGTATATTCTTACAAGAGAAAGTTAGCTTAAAGTATATATAAGAAAAAAATGTGGATATCTATATAATAGTGACGTAGAAAAAACCCTTTATGATCGTTATGCATTTTGTTGGTTACTTGCAGTATTGCCATAATGCAACTTCAATTAGGGTACCATTTAAAGACCGTTGATAAAGTTATAATAATTAGTTAGTAACATGTTGTTGAATAATAAAATTACTATTTTTTGACATGCTTTCCATTAATGCAATAAACTTTTCTTTTCAATTTTTACTTGAAAAAAATCCATTAATAAGAATTATAATTGAGTTTTATTTTTTGATCGTAAAATAATTCTTATTTTTGAGTTTTATTTTTTAGCTCAAAAATAACGATTATTTAAAATTTGTATTTTTTTTTTGCTCAAATGTAACGAATATTTCATGATTTTTATTTTTTGCTTAAAAATGATCCCTTTTTTAGGTTTTAATCGTTACTTTTTGATGTATTTATTAGTCATATACAACAAACCATTTGAATTTCAGTTCACAGTAATTCATAACTACTTTTTTAAATATTGCCTTGAAGATACTTAGGTAATACTTCTCAAGAATTTAGCCGAGACACCTGGTGTTTAGCAGAGACACCTTCACTAAGCAAGGACACCACCCCTAGACACAAAAACGGTCTAAAAATGCTTCAAAATTGGGACAAAAATCTCCCCAAAATCCCAGAAGTTCCCCGGACTCCCGAAAACTTATACAAAAATCTCCCCAAAATCCCAGAAGTTCCCCGGATTCCCAAAAACTTGTACAAGAATCTCCCCTAAATTTTAGAAGTTCGTCGGATTCCCAAAAACTTGTATAAATCTCCCAAAAATCGCAGAAATTCCCCGGAAAACAACGGCTGCACTGAAGCCACGAAAATACCAAAACGACAACGACAGCACTCAGTAAATGTGTTTACCAAATTTCAGATAAATCGGTCAGCAGGAAGGGTGTAAATTTTCAATTACTAGATTTGACCCATACATATGTATGTATATGTATGTAATAGTACATACCCAGCAGCTAAAGTTACAACTTGATACGCTTTGGGACAGTGATATTACTAGTTGTAATGTTACTGGTCAAAAACCGACAGTTATATTCCTAGTTGCAGCAAGACTAGTAACGATACTAGTAAAAAAAAACAATCATATTACTAGTTGTATCGAGACTAGTAACGATACTAGTCAAAAAAGGACAAAATTTTCAGTTATACGACTTGTATATAAAACATATTTTAGCTCTTAAAAAACTAAGTAGAAAGAGGCTCAGTGGGTAGAGTACTTGCCTTGAAATATGAGGAATGTGTGTTCGTACCCTGGTTGAGCCAAAGGTTTCTTAAGATTTACAAAATCTTAATAAAAAAACTAGCAAGAGCACTAGTTTACAACAACTAGGACTCCAACTGGGATATAACTGTATACAAATGAATTAGTTGGGCTCCTATGACAACCCAATGTTAAAATCGATAGTTCGATATATGCAAAAAGGACAGATAGGCAACTAGTCTGAAGTAAAAACCAAATAGTATAGTTCTATCTACATACTAGTTACTTTTTCTGCTGGGTAAATATGTACAAATCCACATACAAACATACATAAAAACAAAAAAGGAATGGTTTATTTTTGCTAATAAAAGCGCTTTTGAAGAGCTTAAAATCATCAAGATTTTCAGCACTAAAACTGAAAATATAAGAACAAAATGGTTTGATGTTAACGTGACTCTAAATTTTTATTATTTCGTAACTTTATTTATTTTTATTAATTTTATATTTTTACTCACCGTTTGTTATTTTAACTTCAACTAGTATCGAACTAAAATTCTTAAGGTTTGTAGTCGAAAGTACCAACTACTCGGCCAAAAACACTGTTGCAAAACGGCACCAAGACACTGAAATAAGCTTACTCTTTTTTCTCACTTAAAAATCTGCATTGTGTACGAAGCTTTTATATAAGTAAAAAGCTTATATTTTTTTATTCATACTACCCATTGGATGTGTGTACTAGAGGGCTGCACGAATATATTCGAAAGTACTCGTATGTATGTTTGTGTGTGTATGCATGTATGTTTTTTTTTGTATATATATGTGTGTATATATGTTGTATGAAAATAACTCAAATGCGTTTCAAAACAAAATTTTTCTATGCCAATTTCAAAAAGAAAAAGCGTTTGTATTTACGAAATCTGGCCCTTAATTGCTAATAAAATCAATATTTCTCCATTGATTTTCATGATATTTGGCTTATTTTGTTCGTAAGACACCTATTCTGAAGAACAATAATTAACAGGTAAAGTGTTTGCAGTTTTAAATTTCTTATGAGTTTCTGTAAAGAATTTTTTTTTGTCAATTTGTGAATAACTCTGAAAGAGTTGATCAAATCATAAAACTACATTAGGATCATTTGCAGATAATTTTGTCATGCATCTTTTCGTGTTTTGCTGATCGAAATATTGGACATCTCCATTAAACAAATTTGTAGCTGATAGGAAAAAACTGAGGACAATTTTTTTTAACACATTAAACTACTTAGAAATGTCGTTTTGTTCCAAAAAGGAATTTTAGTGTCAGCCTGTGTAATTCAATTATTTTGAAACAACATATTTCAAGGATAAGATTACACGAATATGTATAGTATTAAGAACAATTTTCCTAAAAAGTGAAACAATAAAATTTGCACATAGATTTTATAAAATCCGGTTAACCGGTTTATTTGCACAAAACCGTATTCGAAACATGATTTTTAAAAAAGTTATTTTTCGAATAATTCGAAACCCGGTTTCTTGGAAAATCCCGGTTTTCGCATACTCTACATAAAATACATCAATAACTGAAAATGGCATGAGTTCAATGCTTAGCGGTGACATTTAATTTTTTATTATGCTTTGTGTATTCAATGACTTCTAAATATTGAAATTTTGAACTTGTTATTTTTAACCCGATGTGATAATTACTTGCCTCCCTACAACGACATCGCCATGTTAAAGTAATTTCTTAAAATGTCAAAGTAGAAGTATACTCTAAAACACTTTGTTGAAAATTAGGTCGATAATAGTCGGCAACACTTTACAGATTATTATCGACCTAAAATTACACACGCATTATTTTTGAACAAAATATTTTTACTAAAAAAAGCAATTGGCTGCGTGCCGGTTTCAGCCGCGACCTCCTGACTGATAGTCTGACGCATCTACCATTCAGCCATAGCCGTATTAAACTTAATGTTACATTTTTTCCACTTGGACTAAATATGTTTAATTTGAAAGGTTTTTTCTTTAATAAAATAACTACAAAATCTATGTAATTTTAGACAAGGAGAAATTTTCAACACAAATTTAGACAATATATGATCGTAAACTTGAAGAATTGTTTTAGAGTGTAGTGAAGGATATTTTATTTTAAGGATATTAGCATTTTAACTCATTACTTTGCCATACAAATTTTTGCTAGAAACTTACATACATAAATAAATATTTGCTGTAGTTAAGCTTAAAAAAAATATAATTTTACATCATAAACTTAAATGTTTTAATTTGATATCCACATTTAATGTTCGAGTATTAATGAGCATTTGTTTTTAATTTTTTTCTTCTTTCTTCCAAAAATAATCACTTCTCTTTTTTGATCACATAAATCCAGTTTAAATTCCATTAAACAGAAACGAGTTTAACATTTTTTTTTGTGATTTTTTCAAAATTATTAAAAGTTGACAAATTAAGTTATCATGACTCGGGTGTTGTTGTTACTGCTTTTTATCACTATCGCTACTGCGCCAGAACATTTCACAAATTTAACCATTATGATTCTTATTCCCACTTGACCAAGACTTTCGTTATTGATATCGATTTCAAATATATCTCGAACATTTATCGCGTAAAACTATTGAGAATGACACTAAAAAATGAATCGAAAAAAGTTTACCTGTCGCTCAGTTTTGTTTCAACATTCGATTTCGAAGGTTTGTTAGCAATATCAAAATTGAGCCAATATCGAACAAATTTCGATATCGCAAAAAAGGCAGGAGCAAAAGCAATTTTTTAATATTATTATCTTTATTTTTTAAATTAATTTATTATATTCATTTTTTAATTCTTTAACTTACGCTGCACTCAATCAGACTTGAACACGGTACCTCCAGGCTAACAGACAGACTAACACAAATCCATTAAGTTATTGTTGCAAATTTTTTTCTGTTCAATTATTGCACATACATATGTACGTATGTCTTATTTTAATTCTTTAACTTACGATGCAGTCAGACAGATTCGAACACCGTACCTCTTGGCTAACAGATTAACGCACATCCACTAGGCTATTGTCACACACTCGAAAAATTATCGAGAGAAGTTCGCTTTAGCGAACATTCGACTCTTTTTTTTAGATTCGCGAAGAAATATCGAAGAGTTTTGTTTCGAAATTTCTTCGCTTTAGCGAACATTCGTTTATATCGAATCTTAGGTCAAGTGGGTTATTATTGTCGTCATATGTATGGATGTAAGTATGTATGTATGTTTTTTAAGTGAAAAAGAAAGTGCTGCTCCCTTCTTGTTTTTTTTTGTTGTGCTCTAAACAGAAAACTTTTAAGGTCGCACTAAATAAGTAAAAGTATCACAGGTCTTAAAATAAGTTTAATTTCTTTCATTTAATTTCTTTAGATTGCTAGAAAAAAACTTGACATTAAAATTTACATGCAAATTCATATGTACGAAATATCATAATGTAAAAACACACTGTCAAAAAAGCAAAGATTTTGAAAAATATTTATTTGTTAATATTAAGGCGCACGATAATGCGCCAGACGAACTGCTGGCCTATGGGCACATTTTGTATATTACACGAAACCATTCGTACTATTTTTACCACCCTCATAACTTCGTTTTACTTAATCATAGAATGTGATGGTCCTGATGAAAATGGAGCTTATCTTCACAGCAAAAATTTTCAGTACACGAAAAAGAAAATCAATCCATCCGTACTTAAATTAATGCCAAGCGGTGTCAAAAGTACGGTAATCCCGGACTTCCTGAAATCGAGTACAGAAAGATTGATTCAAGTACGAATATTAAAATTTTAGCCTGCTTCGGCTTTATTCATATAAAAATCTTATTTTAATACGATGTTGTTTATAAACTTCATACACAATCGTACTCGTACTGTGTTGGTGTTTGTTTGCTTGATGATAGCCACAAATCACTCTTGTTCTCTTGTTGTTGTTTATTTTGTATACTTGAATCAATCCCGCCGCGTACTTGAATCAATCCTAATCCGTACTTTGACGAATCTTGGAACAGATTTGAGAATTTATATTTTTACCACTTATAAATATGTATAATATTTTTATTACTTGTTTTAATTTAAAATTAATTTTGGTCTACACACAGAAAAATTTCCATGTAAAATCGTGAAAAACCAGGTTAACTTAACAATTTTCGGTAGTGATTTTGCTTCATAGGTGTTTCATGTTAAATCAACATGATTTACAATAATCTTGAAAGAAAATTTTTCCTTTTGAAATAACTATATTTCATGTTGATTTAATATTCCAGTACAGTTAAATCAAAATGAAGTTGATACTGAAATAATACGAAAAATCATATTGAATCAAAGTAATTTCGAGTTGAAACAACGTGAATTTGATATTGGAACAACACGAAGAATCGTGTTGAATCAAAGTTATTTCAAGTTGAAACAACGTAAATTTGATATTGCAACAACACGAAGAATCGTGTTGAATCAAAGTTATTTCAAATTGAAACAACGTGAATTTGATATTGGAACAACACGAAGAATCATGATGAATTAAAGTTATATCAAGCTGAAACAACATGACTTTAATGTAGCTATTTTATTAATTATTTTACTCACGTGATAGTCATCAGAAAATTTTGGCTTGTAGCTTGACTGCCCCAGCCAAGATTTGAACTCGTGCCACATGCATGATAGTCCACGCGCTAACCACTGCAGCCACAACAGCTTCAAACTTTTCTTTACTTATACACTAAATAAATACCATCGTATGTAAAATGCATTTCATTTTAATCCACCACGATTTAAGTGATTATTTAACATAAAACTTATTTGAAATTAAATTTATAGTCATGTCGATTGAAAATGAAACTTAACGTTTATAACAAAATTGTTTTAACGGTGATTTAAGGTTAGATTAATTATTTTCCGTTTAAAATTAATATGAAACAATGGTAATTTTAAACCAGCAGCAGTAAAAATTCGCTAGTAATTCGGTTTTTGTCGTATACATAGACGACACATGTAAGAATAAACAACAACAAGTCACACAACTAAGCAGAACAGTGAATTGTAGCAATGAGCAACGCAAGTAAAAACTAACACACTCAAACGACAAATTATTTCTTGTAAATTTAATATGATTTGTAATCAAAATTGCGGCATGTGGATTTTACATTCCTTTTTTTTCTGTGTGTAAATATATTTTTTAAAAGACTTAAAAAAAAAGAAGAAAGGTTATCAATTCATCATGTATTTTATTTAAGGATATTCTCTCAAAACTCCGTCATTTATAAATCGATTTCAGAATTTCTTTCTTTATTTAAAAGGATGCATTTCCAGATTGGTCCCGCTAAAAAGTGGGCGGGGTCACGCATATACGAAGTAAACACACATGCCTTTTCATCTACTTCTACTTAACCGATTCCTATGAAACTGCACACACATTAAGCTTCTGTTTGAATAATACATCACGATTGAAAAAGTGGGCTGTGCCACGCCCATGCAAAGTAAATATTCTTTATCAATAACTTATGCTAAACCGATTTGTATGAAACTTTGCATACACATTTAGTTATTGTTACAATACAACATTATGGTTAGAAAAGTGGGCAGTGCCACGCCCATGAAATTTAAATATTCATTTAAACCACTTCTACTTAACCGATTCTTATGAAACTTTGCACACAATTAGTTCTCGCGATAGTACATCATTATGAAAAAAATTATGAATAGTGTCATGCCTATTTAGTTTGTCGGTTTTTTTAGCAAGGGCGTGTGTCAAATGGTAGAAAAGTACTATGGTAAAAAAATATTTGCCTGTGGCGAAAAAATTTTCATGATTCTGCTGTGCCAAATGATATCTTTTTTGACAATATAAAACTTTTACGTCTGTAAAAAAATTCATGTTTCTGCTGTGTGAAATGATATCTTTTTTTGACAATATAAAATTTTGCGGTGGCGAAGCAAAAAATTTCCCTACAGGCCGCCGGCTACCAACAGATTTTTACAAGAACATTTTTATACATATAAAACAAAATTCTCTGCTGTAGCGAAAAATTGTATAATATGATGTACAATTTTTCACAAATTAAAGTAAACAATGCATTTTTCAATCTAACTACATTTAAGAGCCGTAAAAATCGATGTATTTGGCAACGGCTCGAATTTTCAATTAGCCCTTTTTAGTTGAAATTGGAGCACAACTTTTGATTTGTTTCATAATTTAGTGAGAAAACTTTTACCGTTTTTCATAAAATGTATAATTCGTAGGATCAAACATTCATGATATCTCTGAGAGTAATGACCGGATTTCGAAACAATGTTTGCTAGATAATTTTGTTTCTGAATTTTGGTTTGTACTGAATAGGGCAAACCAATCTCCAGTTATGCTAATATATCGTCGCTGTTTTAACTAACTGACCTAACTAGCATTTCACAAATTTTACAGGAGAGCACTTTTAATGTTTTTTGTCCTAAATGTAGTCACTTCCAAGCCAAAATACGTATAAAATTGGTTCTCTGCATTTTTTGATATGTAGTATAGCATCTCTTTTTCAGTCTTAAACAAAGAAAAATATAAATATTTTTATTTAAAATACTCTTTTGTGACTTTGAAGCAGATACGACATTTAGTGAATTTTTTTTTAAATTTACTCAGATACGCCTGCAAAACATCTTGCGCAATTTTGCGACCGCCATACAATTTTTTTCACTTTTCCATATGACCACCACTCTTTCGCGAAAGGAAATTTTTGAAGAATGGGTAAAAACTCCGAAAATAAATCGGAGACGTCTTATTGACATTAATAATGGTTAGATATGGTCTTCAAGATATAACAGAAGACGTGAAAAAAAATCTTAAGGCAAATATAAATATTATTTGTGTTAAACTAGCCGAAAAATGGATAAAAAGTGGAAGACAACGTGACCGTTTCCTAAGATCGAACTCAGTTTGGCTTGATGAACCGTATGTATACAACCGAAAAATTTAAAAAAAGCTGGAAGAAAACCGAAAAACTTTGATGACTGTAGTGAAAAATCGAAAAAAAGAAAGATACAAAGTCTTTTAGATACAACTGACCATCAACAAATTATTAAAACTAGTGAGCAAGTGTTTCGCAAAATGGGAAAGCGGGATTCAGCCAGACTTGTGAAAGATCTGACGGAAGCTTCATCCAGTAAAGGTACAGAAGTGAAAAAAATTTGTAAGAGATTAAGCTCTGAGCCTGTGCCTTTAGGGAGCCTTTCTCCCGATGAAGCCTTATCTTTAATGGTTGATGCTAATTTGTCGAAACATCATTACGATGTTATTCGTCTAAAACTCAACGCAAAATGCTAAAATCTTTTTCTCTCCTACACTAATGTTCAAAAAGCTAAGAACAAATGTTATCCAGCTGAAACAGAAATAACTGAGATGCATGCAAGAAGTTCACTCCAGTCATTAGTGAATCATACTACTGAAAGGCTTTGTTTGGCTCAAAAAGAGGTTTTACTCGGTATTGATGAAATGCAAACTGATGAAAATCGTCTTTATATTTTGATAAAATGGGGATGCGATGAGGCTCAGCAAAAGCAGTATAAACAAAAGTTTTCCTCGGAGGAGGGCCATACAGATGAAAGCTTATTTAGTATTTCAATGGTTCCTATTCAAATGAATTTTAGTTCTACAAAAAGAAAAATAATCGTATGGCAAAATCCTGCTCCTTCATCTACAAGATACTGCCTTCCAATCAAGTTTGTTTTTGCCAAAGAGTCCACTGCGTTAATTTCTTAAGAAGTTAATTTAAGAAGAAATTAGAGATTTGTCTCCAACTCTTATCACAAATGGCGAACAAAGTTTTCTTGTTGAGTCAACTTACTATGCTTACTATGATAAACGGTAAAATTTGTACTGCACTATCATCTGTAACTTCATCTTCTCAAGCGTGTTTCATATGTGGATCGAAACCGAGTGAACTAAATAAACCTTCTGCGATTTTAAACAAAATTATCGATGAACGATCTTTAACCTTTGGAATGTCTCCGCTACATTCATGGATCCGTTTTATGGAGTGTGTATTACACATAGCATATAAGCTTCCTATAATGGCCTGGCAAGCTCGAGGATCGGAAAATAAAGAAAAAGTTGCTGAAAGAAAAAAAAAATATTCAGCAGAGATTTCGAAATGAGATGGAGTTGCTTGTAGACATGCCAACACAACAAGGAGGTAATACGAGTGACGGTAATACTGCCAGACGGTTCTTTAGAACAGCAGAAAAGAGTTCAGAAATCACTGGTGTCAATAAAGAATTAATTGAACGGTTTCATATTATTTTGGAAACTGTAGGTAGTGGTTACCCTATTGATGAAGATGCTTTTGAAAATTTTATTGTTGTCCCACGAAATTTATACTTAAACAAATACCCATGGTATATTATGCCAGTTAGCGTCCATAAAATCCTTTTTCATGGAAAGACATAATAAGGTCTTGCATTCTTCCTATAGGACAGATGTCTGAAGAAGCTCAAGAATTAAGAAATAAGGACAAGAGGAAATTTTTGGGAGTTGTTTACGAGAAAAACATCAAGAATAGACACAAATACAGATCTTTTCAATCGACTCTTAGTTTCTTCAGATCCTTTTATCGCAAGTTTGCGCCACACTCCATTTTGAGTTCGAGGTTTGGTAACAAATGAAGTTCTTTCATTATTATCTGTTGATGCTTTTGAGGAGGAAGGATCTTTTAACGATGCATATGAAAGTGAATAAAAATTTAAAATCTCTATGTGTATTTATGTGTTATTATCTGCATTATTAATGTAATAAAGCAAAAACAAGTAAAAACAAACAATTATTATCAAAAATTTATTAAAAACATTAAAATTATTTTAATATTAAAAATTATTATCTCCGATTCCTTACATAAAAACTCACTTAATAATTTTATTAATCATGAATCTTAGTTATATTCAACCTAAATACTAATATATATAACTACAAATAACCTCAGCGGACGTATTTAAGAAACCAATTTTTATCCTAAAAAAAGATATTTTTTCTTTACAGTGAGAAGTGTTTATGTTTTGCCTCATTTTATTTAAAAAATCTTCTTGAAAAGAAAAAAGTTGATTTTTTTTAATCATTTATATATTTGAACTCATTTTTTATTTAATTCACAAGTGAAAAGTGAACCCAACGCGATTTATTAATTTTGTCCAGTTAGATTTGCGATCTACCACACTGTGCGGTGGCGTGAAAGTTTTTGAGAGTCAACCTCCGTGAAATTTTTTGAGAGTCAACCTCCACTTGTTTGGGTGAGACTTGAACATTTTCATAGAACAAATTTTCCCATACAAATAACGGACACGCTAATGTACATATTCTTTGCATAAAAGTTATTTTAACTTAAAATTACCAGACGGCTTGTTTATTTAATATGCTGGTGACTGTGTCAGGTGGAAAGTCGTGAATCCTAAAACAATTTCGCCCATACAAATAAGGAATAACCTAGTGCCCCTGTATAAAAAGATCCCGTTTTTAGGTTTTTTTGATTATTTACTCACCAAGCTGAGCTAAATATAAAATTGAAAAAAAAAATACTAACTTGAGCCTGATTAAAAATTACTGTTATTCAAAATCTTTATCCAAACAACTCGAACATTTTTATAGTGACCGGCTTTCTTTTCTTGCAATAAGTTTTAAATTATTGATGAAATTTGTTTTCAAATGTTTACACAAGTTGACATCTTGATATGATATCTTTGACAACTTTTCAATAAAAAATCTAAGATGACACGGTGTTTACAAGTGCTTAATTAAAGTGTTGCAGCAGATTCAAGTTAGGCTTCAGATAATAAAATTTTAATTGTTTAATTCTCAGGCATATAAAATCTCGAAATATACAGCATGTTTTATGATGCCCCAAAATAAACTTGATTAAAAAGTTAACACTCAAAAGAAATAAAATTAAAATTATGCAACCTGTAAGGGTAGAGATTTAAAATTTTGTTGTTGTTTTTGAAATTAATTGGGTACACAGAAAAAAATAAGTTTCATTTTTGATAACAAAAATCCCGGTATTCAATGTTTTTTTTTCAAATTTCCTGTGATAAAGAACTCCGCTATATTGATAACAAAATTATTTCAAAGAAAAAAAATATATAAATAAAAAAAAGCGCTGAGATGGCTGGGATACGAACCCGGGCTTCCCGGACATAAAGCATACTCTCTACAGCCGAGCCATGTCCCATTTTATTTAATGAGCTAAAACTTGTTTTAAGCACTAATGTATGAAAAGAAAAGAAATAACCGACATGGGAAAGAAATACATACAACGAAATATTGTATTAAGTTAATGACAAACGTTATTGAAATTCATATATTTTTTCAATAACATGTTATTATTGAACATAATTTTTGTCTATTTTTTTCTGTGTAGATTAGTTGAAAGACAAAAGCAGATGACGAACTAGATTAAATAAGTATTACTTAATAGGTACTTATTTTAATTTATATTTCCAAGTTGCAACATTTATAAATTTAATTAAAAAGCCAATAAAGTGAAGCAAAGATGTTTAATTTTTAAACTCGCTCAGTAAAGAAGATAAAAATTGTGTGAAAATTAAAAGCTCCACTAACACACAACAATTGCGTCAAAGAAAAAGTACAAATAAACATTTAAAAAATGAAGAAAACTAAGTGACATTAAGTGGAAATTTTGAGTTTTTATTCGGTGCAAAGAAAGTGGTTTTTGTGACTTAAAAAATTTGTTTGTTTTCAAAACTGGTTGGTTTTATATTTAATAAGCGTCGTATAATTATGTTAAAAATACGCTTTTGCCTTAATTTTAATTTAACTGTAACAACAACTACAAAATTAGAAGAAGTTAATAATTGGTATGAGTAATAAAGAAAACAAGTATTAATATTTTTAATGGCCACATTTAAATATCTACGTACGAAATTGTACTTTCATTGACCTTGTCACATCACATACTTACTACACGTTTAAATTAACTGTTATTAACGAAGCTTTTATGCCAGTGCACAGTGGGAACTTTTGCAAAATAAATGTTAATAAATATGGAACTTCTAAACTGCTGATTAGATTCAGCTGAAACTTAAAACATTTTTCACAGAAAAAACTAAATTAAATTTTCTGTAAAGGAATTCAATGAAATAGTAAATATTTTGTCTATGAACGGACATACAAACGAATTTGTAAATATAGACAAAAATACCTCAACGATATCATTGAAAAAAATGTTATTTTTCAGTGAACAAATTGTTTAAATCTATAAAACAATTTGTCTAAAAATATTTGCAAATTGCAGACAAAACAATTTATTAAATCAAAAAAAAATATTTACTGGATTTTCTGAAATATATCAAACAATATTTTTGTCTGAATTTAATAAGCAATTAGTCTAAAAATGCTAACAATTATTAAACAAAATGTTTACTTAATCAAACAAAAATATTTACTGGATTTTTTGTAAGATATCAAACAAAATTTTTGTCTGTGTCATCATCATCATTATCATCATCATCCATTAAGCATTTGTGAAATTTCACTTTGTTAAATGTGTTCAAGTCTGAATGGTTATCTAAATACTCTAAAAATGAATGAGAATTAATGCAACGACATTAACTAATTGATTCACTCAAAAATCGTTTTTAAACAAACTTGGTACAATTGCATTCCTCTTGCTATGATTATTCTTGTTGTTGTTATTTGTGTGTATGTCGTCATCGGGGTTGTTTTTTACGGCACAGTTTTTCTTGGTGCTTGCGTCCTAAATAAAAATCAAACAAACAATTCATTGATTATGTAAAGAACATTTACTGAAAATGAAATTTATTTTTAGAAAAACTTTTGTTTGAAAATTTGTTGATGATAATTTTTTCTGTGCACTGTTTAACGCGTGTCTCGGTGGACTTCTTCCTTAACCACGAAAGTAGCTACAGTGGGCCAAAGTTGCCTACCTGGGACTCAAAAAAAATTCTGAGACTTGTAACTTTTTGAAATCTTATCCGATTTCAAAAATTTAAAGCACTTTGAGTGTAGCTAAAAAATTTAAAGAAATAATGTCCTTATCTCTCATTGCTTAGAAAATAATTTTTTTTTGTTTGGACTTTTTTTTTACTTTTTTGCCTATAACTTTTTAGTTTACAGTTCGATTTTAATTTAAAGGGCAGCATTAGATTCTTGAGAAAAATTTTTTATTATCTGCATTTCTGAAGTAGGAAAAAGGCTAACCCCCATATGAATATGGGGGTTAGTATTTAAATTTTGAAATTGAATTGAAAAAAACATGTTTTTTTCAGAGAAAGTATCTTCATTATTTGCAATTTTGTAAAAACTTTGTCTAACAAATTCCTTCTTTAATTACATAGCGCAAAAGGCAGTCCATTGACGATGTGCTTAGCGCCAATTATTTTGTATTTTGGACATATACGCTACATTCAGCAATGACCGGAAATTGTAAATTTTCGAAATAATTTTTATGTTTAATGGCCTATAAAAAATTGCAAGTATGGATTTCGAAAATTCCAACTATAACATTTCATAATGTTGATAGTTCTAAGAATTTTGACAAAAATCGAAGACAGCCTGTCTATAAATGGAGCAGATTTTCTGAAAAATGTAATAATTTTTTTGTACCATAAAAAATATATAGTAAAATAATTTTATTTTCTCAAAGTAACATTTTTGACTTCTATATGAATCTCTTTACTACGCCTGAATAAAGTATTCGAATATATTTTACAATTCAAAGAATATAAAGAATTCAATTTACTTCTTTCTTTAATTCTCATAGCTCTTGTAATTTCTAAAATTCTACCTAAACCACATAAAAACAACGAAACTACATTTCTATTGTTATAGAATATGAACAAAATAAAGATATATTTGTTGAGAGTTAAGCAATGTCTATATGCATTTCATTGGTGCTTTACCAAATCACCAGTAGACTTCAACCATACTTTTGAAAAGTCTCAAACCTCTTATTTTATGCACAGACTTTCAAAAACCATTTGAGAATTTAGAAAAATAAAATATATTAATATCAAATATAAATTGTTTGTTTTGTATAAGTTTCTAAGCCTACTACGCTTATTTTATTCTTTTGTGATTTTCAACAAAAAAAAAAACTTAAAATAAAGCACCAATGAAATGCATATAGACCAAAGTTGTTCATTTCACCAAACAATTGTTTATACTCTCTATTTCATTTCTTTTTATACTCTCAATTAAGTCGTTAATGCAAGAGCGACGAGTCTACATGTATAGCAGCTGCGTTGGTATTTTGCCCAGTGTTGCCAGTGAAATTTCGAGAAAGATACATTTTAGTTTCCAAAAAGATAAATTTTTTTCCAAAAAGATACGTTGTGAAAAAATTTTCAAAATCCGTATTTAACGTTTAACATATCGACCCCTTACCGCCAAATGTTCGTAAGCGACATATATTTAATTTTTCAGGAGGAGGGGTTTTTATTGTATTTAAACATGATTTATATTCATAAACTGTCGCTTACGATAAAATTTTATAGCCTGTATTTCAAAAGTTATCAAAAATTTTTATATTTTTACGATTTTAAGCTATGGGTATGCTCATAAAATTTTGATTTCAATAAAAAAAAAATTTTTACAAAATGTCGCTTACGATCATTTCGCGCAAAGTGGTTGATATATTAACATAACATTTTTAGGAACAAGTCCAGTCTAGTGACACAGCTCCAAATAAAAAAAATTACATTGGGGGGTAGAAAATGCAAAAATAAGAAGAAAATGTTAAATTAAAACATTGGGGGAAACGCATAGTTTTCGAGTTATGGGCTTCTGAAGTTTTCATATATATATATATATACATGGAATTTTCTACTTTATTTCTGAACGTATATGCCCAATATTGGTATCATTTTAAAGCGTTTGAATAAATCTTTAGCTCTTAATACAGTTTATACAAAATTGTACACGAAAATGTTAGGAAAGTGCACTAGGTAAGTATGCAATATATGAAAGGATTTTCTCCTCTATGATATAACAAACACCGGCTACGCTAACTACAGCCTTTTTACATAGACGGCCATCGGCATGATTAATATATTGCAAGCAATAAGGAAATAACATCAGCTTAATTTTTCAACGTACACAGCAGAGTCACTTTCGAAAGACGCTATACTTCCATCGTCAGTGCTAACGTGTATTTTACTTATCACCACTTATCAGTTGGATCTGCTGAATCTGATTTCAATTCTTATATACATATACAACTTTTTCGCAGAAATTGAATACGAGAATTAAATCACTTCAAGTTGATATTAAACTGCACTTCTCCAGTGTTGCCATTTGTTTATTTTTCTTCATTCCCATTTTTGTGATTTTTGGTCTACTTAAGACAAACTTTTTAGATTTGATTTTATACTTAAGTATATATGAACCTCAGGAAAAATCCCGAAAATTATTCCGAAAATTCTCAAAATTTGCTAATATATGAACGATAAGTGCCAAAAATGTAAGAAACCCCACAACTTTGGAAAAATTATGACTATCGCGAAAATAGCGAAAATCCTTAAATTTTTTTTGAAAATTTGTAATTTTAGACTTCTATCCGCCCAACATCTTTTAGGCTCGGTCCAGAGTGGACCTTTCATAGCTAGTATTTTTTAGATTTTTGAAAAAAATGTTTTCTTAAGGCATAAGGTATGGTCAGCACTTTTATGTAAAGCACCACAAGAAAAATTTTTGTGGATATTTTAACCCTCCAACTCTTTGCTGTATGGGTCAGTTTGCCCCTTAAAAAAAAGCAAACAAAAATCTCAGCTTCAGCGGCGATGCAGCATACTTTGAACGTAACAAGGCTACAAAGTATTTTCTTCAATTTTTAGTAGGAAGATTCTTTACAAACTTAGAGGGGCTACACTGTAATTCGAATCGAAAGAAAATGGTTTCGAATTGCAATGTACATAAATAACATACAAGTTTGAATAGTTTTCTTTTCGAATCCAACTACGGAGTAACCTCAGGATCTTTGAGCTCTTCAATATTTTTATTGTTTAGAATTTTAAAATTACAAAATTCAAAAATAAGTTTTTACCTTTTTAATTAAATAAAAAAACCAACTTTTATTCATTAATTTCTAAATTTCGTTTTATTTATAACTATTATTTTCACTCAACAACGGTTTTTCTTAAAGAACTCTTTTTGTATATTGAATTTTATGATAAATAACACTATGTGACAATTCAAATATATAGTATGCACTTCTGAAATTACCTAGAGAAGGTTGTAAGCCGACCTGTGTAGATAATTTTGTTATTTTTAGACATTTGATTAGACCCTCAAAATTGAAAGTTATCAATATAATAGATCTTTTGCGACTTCACGGACAAATAAAAATGGTGGCATGTCATAATGCCCAGTAACATTATGTCCATGGACATTGACATTATGTCACTCCAAAAAGTGTCATAATCTCCATGGACATTATGACACTTTTCGGCCGGGCTTAAAAATTTTCCCTCTTGGTATATCGAATAGCGGCTTCGCTAACGTGAGATTTTCTGCTTAGCCGGGAGAAAATCTTTAAGCTTTAACAAAGGCCGGCTATCCAAAAATCTTTACTCAACGAAATCGCTTTTCGATATACTGAGAGGAGGACATCCTTAAGCTCGGCCGAAGGCCGGCTATGAAGAAATCTTTACTCAGCGAAGCTGCTTTTCGATATGCTGAGAGGAAGAAATCCTTAAGCTCGGCAAACATGCCACCAATAAAAATTTCACTGCGTTATTTCTGCACCGATTTTCAATTTTTAAACGGTGTCGTATAGAGGACTCAAACTTTCGTTGTGTATTTAAAATATTTAATTTTGACAAATATTTCGTGGAAAAGAAAATTATTATTTTTTATTTTTCCGATTTTGTTAAATTTGGCGTTTTTTATGCAACACTTTGCAACGGTTTTAAAAACCGTACTCAGATTTTTTATTTTCTTAAGAAGTGCATCTTATAGCGATTAAAATAAGCCTATAATTATAAAAACCGGTTGGGAATGATCAAAGTTACAACTTTTTTTAAAAAAATTTCAATATCAAATAGTACATGAAAGCATTCCCACTGCATTGTGGAGCTACTCTTATTTTATCTCTGTTTATCTCTGAGACGCATTTGACAGCTAGAAGCTTTTTTGAAATCAACGGATATACTCTCTACGACACAAAGGATCCCCAAGGTAAAGCTTGTGGTGGCTCGGGTATACTAATAAAATCGCGATTGAAACACTACTTAATGACTACTTAATGAAGACTACATATCTTCATGTAACAATAACTGCATTGAAGCTTTTCATCAAAACCTGGTGATTTCATCAATTTACTCTGCTCCCAGGTACTCTATTACAGAAAATCAATATAGTAGATTTTTTAATTCACTAGGCCCACGCTTTTTGGCTGCCGGTGATTACAACGCTAAGCACACGTTCTGGGGATCTCGCCTCATCACGCCAATGGGTCGCGTTTTGTTTGACACAATTTCAAAAATGCGTTTGAATGTTATATCAAGTGGACAGTCAACTTACTGGCCAACAGATCGCCGAAAAATACCTGAAGCATCTTTAGATTTGTCTTCAGATCACTCACCGACTATTGTCACTATATATTCACATAGAACTTCTTCACACACTTGGGATTTAACGACGACAACCACACGTATAAATTGGTTGATATACAAAAAATATTCCAAGCAAAAATAAATTTGGGACAAGGAAGCCTTATGAGGAGGCAATAACGTAAGCGAGCTATTTATGTTTTCCATGTTTTTTAAACTTGAAGTTATTTCCCAGCAAACCAAAACATTTGAAAATAATATCGCATTCGAATGTTGCGTACACATTTCTCGGACAAAACACTCGAGAACGGCTATCGAAGTCGGAAAGAGAAAAAGCTAGCGAACCAATATCGAAGAAATATCGATACCACAAAAATGCAGGAAAAAGTAATTTTTCAAGATTGTTATCTTTATTTTGTTTAATTTATCTATTTTAATGTAAATGGAATATTTATTTATTTAAAATTTTAACTTATGCTGCAGGCTGCAGTCAATCAGATTCGAACACGGTACCGCCAGGCTAACAGATTAGCACACATCCACTAGGCTATCGTGGCAAATTTTTTTCTGTTCAATTATTGCACACATGAATGTAAATTACACATTCGACAAATTATCGAAAATAGTTCAATGCTGCGAACATTCACATTTTATGAAATTTGGCAATTGAGCTTATTGTCACAACATTATCGACAAAAGCTCGCATTTGCTAACATTCGATTTTTTTAGATTCACGAGCATTTATCGAACGAATTTGTTTCCAAAATTCTTCGTTTTAGCGAACCTTCTTTTATTTCGAATCTCAGGTTTAGTGGGTTTATTCAACTCACACTTTTTTATAGTGCATCCTCTCTCTCTTACGTGGATACAAATGTGGATGCGAGTATTGTTTTTACTTCGCAATTAGATTTTGTATTCTTCCATTGAATTATGTATAAAAATAAATATGTCTCGGTAGCTTAGTGGTTAGTGTTCTAGCCTACCATGCGGAGATCTTGCGATCGATTCTTGATTCAATACGCGAACAAAAAATGTTTAATAAAAGTAAATTTGTAGTGTAATATAATTTCCAATTGTGTTTGTACCATTTAATACATAAATAAATATAATAACAACATAAAATAATGGCAAATAAAAAATTAATTCAAGTGTAGGTAAAGTTGTGATGATATAAAGAGAAAAACATTTTTAAATTATATACATTCATGCCTCGAGACTTACCAAGTGGGACATCCCATACAAAACCGAAGCAGGTTGGTAAGGGAGAGTACTGATCTCTTTCCCTTACAAACCTGCTTCCCGGTAGACGGATATTTTTGAGTGCTACAGACCCCTCAGCTAAAATCTAGGCTAAAGGAATGTACAGCTTAAAACTCTACTAGAATGTCAAAAAACCGCTTCTCTTGAAAAATTTCTGAATGGGCTCGACGCAACACTTCAAACAGACTATTCGCTATGGAGAGTAGCCAGAGGCCTCAAAAGAATTTTTTTTTAACAAACACAACCCGCGAAGCGATTAGCTTGTCTGCGAAAAACACCCAGGGTTTACGGCGGGAATCGAACCCACGACCCCTGGACTGACAGTCTAGCATCGCTACCACTCAGCCACAGGGGCCCCCTTAAGCAAGCTGCTACTACTACTACTACTACTACTGCTGCTACTGCTACTACTACAATATATACATAATAAAATTTATTCAGCAGATGTAGAACGGCTTTTATCCGAAAAAAGAAGAGTTCGTAGAGAATGGCAACGCTACAGATCCCCTCAGCTAAAATCTAGGCTAAAGGAATGTACTAAACACCTTAAAACTCTACTAGAATATCAAAAAACCGCTTCTCTTGAAAAATTTCTGAATGGGCTCGACGCAACACCTCAAACAGACTATTCGCTATGGAGAGTAGCCAGAGGCCTCAAAAGACCAGTGATATATAAGCCTCCATTGCGAGCTTCGAATGGAGACTGGGCAAGAACTGACACTGAAAAAGGTACTCTATTTGTAAACCACTTGCAGAAAGTATTTACTCCAAATACGTCTGATACTATAGTTGAGCTGCCACCAGTTCTCGTTATACCAGATGTTACCTTGAGGTTCAATATTCGTGAGATTGAACATTGTATTGCGGGCTTAAATTCAAAAAAAGCTCCAGGCGCTGATAAAATAAGTTTGATTGGCACATGCACACGTGCCAAAATAAGCCTACAAAATAATCTGGCACACGCACACGAGTAAGTGCAAAATTTTTTGTGTGCTTACTTTTGGCACATGTACGTGTGCTAATCAAATTGGAACTTGCACATGTGAGTGTGCCTTAAGATAGAAATTATATGGCACTTGCACGTGTGTATGTGCCAAATTGAGGCACATGTGCTGCACACTCATGTGCAAATCCGCACTCTGATTATTTGTTACTAAAAATGGTAAGTTTTTGCCATTTTCAGATTTTTCATATATTTGAAAAAAAAATTTTAATGTTTCAATTTTGCCTAAAAATATACATATTTTTTCCGAAATCATTGACTATATAAAAAAATAATAATGTTAGAACGGCTAATATGTAAATTTATTTAAAGTTTTTTTAAGTTGTTTTTGTAGCAAAATTGGACAACCCCATTGTAAGTTATGATAAATTCAGTGGAGCAAGCAGCCCTTCAAAAATCTCAAATTAAAAAAAAAAAGATAAAAAAACAAGATTATCCATAAAATTTAAGACTTCGACTGTTTTTGTAGTTAGGGGACTATAACACATCAAAAATATAGAGTAATTCCATTTAGCCGGGTGTGACCACTTTACACATATTTTTTGTTATAAATAAAGCATATAAAATTTTTTACTTAAAGAAAGGTTGCGACTCGCAAGGCCATTAAGCTTACAGCCGTTGAATAACGGGTAGACACTGAAAGAACACGATTGCTGCTCCGAATGGTCGTCAGAAAGCTGCGACGACGGTTACCTTACAAATCTTAGTTTTACAGAATTATGACTTTCAGCATAAATTCTGTAAGCTTTTTACTATAACGTAGACATAAGTCTTGGTATAGCTGTCTGTTCAAAGTGTTTTTAGCTGTATTACGTATTTACTGTTTGGCAAAAAATCTGTTTTCTGAACAAAAAACTACTTTTAACATGTGACGGGTGTGACCGACGGGTGCGACCTAATACGAAAATTAAAAAAAATTCGAAGAAATAAAACTTTTTATTGATTTCATTAATATTAATAGAATAAAAATAAATCATAAGAAAATAATAGCACATTAAGTTATTTGCTATCTGTTCTATTATAGACAGGAGTATACTCTAGTTGAGTATTTTTTTTTAATTCAACAAAAAGCGAAAAAAGTATATTCTTTTCAGAGATAAGGGTTTTTATTAATAATGAGGAAGGGAAAAAAAAGAAAATCTGAAATATAAATTAAACATATAAAGGGGGAGAGCAAAATGTTTCGTGTATAATCATTTAAAAGTGCCCCAAATTGCTTAAAAAATATTAAATAATGTATTTTTTATTTTTTCTATAATTGTCATACTCTAAAAAACATAAATTGAGAGATTTTTATTAAAAATAAGAAAATTATTATTTTTTATTGCATAGGCCCGTTTTACGTGGAATCACTCTATAGTAATTTTTCTTGTTGTATAGTGATATTAGTCAAAATAAAATATTTTAAATACACACGGAAAGCATAAGTCCTCCTGTATTCGGAAGAAATAGCGCAGTGATTTCTTTTTTTGTCCGTGCTATCCCCAACAATCGTATTTTAACGATAACTTTCGATTTTGGGGGTGTAATCGAATTTCTAACAATAGCAATATTATCTACTGAAGTATATCCACAATGTACACTAGGTCTTTCCAAAAGTATCTCCAATTTGCTCGATTTTGTCACATAGTGTAATGTTTTATTTTTATAGTAATTGCAACTGTTTTTTAATTTTATCTTATTGAACTCAACTCTTTTTGCTGATTTAAATTTCAAATCCATAATCTACGATTTTCTTTAAAATATTTATGTAATAAATGCTAATTTTAAGCTTTTTGTGTTTGTTTGCAGTAGAATTTAAAGGGCTTTCGTTTTTTTTACTAAAAATATACATATATTTTTTCAAATTAACATTAAAAAAAAACTAATATTTTTATAGAAATTAAATATTGCGTGTAGTGTAACTTTACAATTTATCACAATATTTGCAGTTGATACGATTTTTTTCTCTAGGTGTATTTTGTGATGAGGAGAAATAATGAAATTTTCATTATCTTATTGTAGTTTCAATTTAAAATTTCGACTTTGATAAAAAAAAACGTCATTAATAAGGATGTGTATTTTGTATTAAATTTTTTATGTCCAAAAAATATTGTGATTTCTTTTATAGTTACGTTTGTATTGCTTTTAAAATTTTTATTACACAATTTTTATGAATAAATATGATCAGTTTTAGATTTTCGTTTATATACTTATTATTTTAATTCTAAGTTTAAGTTTAAGAGCCTTAAAATTTCTTACAGCAAAAATGCATTTAAGATTTTTTTTCTCTTCTTCAATTTAAACGACTAATTTTATTTAAAGCATCTTTGTACGCTAGTAACTACAAATTAAACTTAAGGAACACACACATTTATATAGAACTCCAAAAACGAGATCACAAATCTTTACAATCTATTTCAGCATTTATCTAGACCATGCCAAAGCCTTCAGTGCCTTCGCTTATGGCCAAAAGCAAGGCCTTTTCAAAATGTTCATAACTTTCGTAGTCGGGCAAACAAAGTTGATTGAAACTGCAAAGAAAATGGTATAGATTTTTGTTAATTTTTTGTTACAGCTGCTAATCTTTTCCTTACCAGGTATGCGCTGTGGGCAGGTTGCCAAATGTCGGTGCTGCGGTTATTTGAAATTGTGGATTTAATTCTTGGAATCCTCCCGGCGGCAGTTGTGAGCAGCCTGTGGTAAATTGCAGTAGTCTTGCCATTTCAGTTTGACTGAAATTACTAACACCTGCCCAAAACCAGGCTAACACTCGTCTAAATTCTGTGGAGTTACCATTAGCTATATGATGGGCCTTAAAGTCCGCTATGGAATATTCTCCAGTCCCGCACATTAGAAGCTGCAATAAAGGAAATACATATTAGAGTTCTTTGTTAAGATGTGGCGAATATCGAGTTTGTGATATTAATTAAACTCATCACAGAACAATTGCCATATACAAATAAAGACTCTAGATTCGCACAATCGTATTAACACTTTTATGTAGAAAGGTATCTTTAAAAAAAATCTTTTAAAAGAAGTATTTCTTTGAAAAAGTTTTTTTTTAAAACGGTGGTTTTTCAAAAAAGTGATTTTTTAGAAACATTTTAAAACAGCAGCCTAAAAAAAGTAAATTAAAAAAAAAGTTCTTATAGAAAAAACCTTTCCAAGAATTGCCTTTTCCAAAAAGTCTTTTCCATGAAAGTACCTTTTCAAAAACGTACTTTTTCAAAAACCAACCTTTTGAAAAAACTAAATTATTCAAGCAGTTTCGTTAAAAAAAAAGTTTATTGTCAAAAACTATATTAAAGAAATTCGGTAAAGTGCGACTTTGGCTCGCACGCGAAGAGTTCCGTACTAATATCAAACATATACTTGGAGACTTTTTAATTTTAACGTGCTCTTTAGTTTTGGATATTGGTCGAGAAAATAAGCCAAAAATATTTTAGCTTATGAAGATTAAATTTGTGAGAGGATATTGAGGTAGAAGATAAGTCAAAAGTTTTCATACTTATGTATACAAATAAATCACTCCATTTTTTTTCTTTTCTCTTACTTCCTTATTCTTGTTTCACTTACCTCTAATTCATTTTCATCAAATATGCTCAATAGATTATCTGGTATAATGCCATTCAAACCCTTTAGAAAACTATCAACTTCATCCTTGACGCTATTGCAAAGTCTCTGTTGGGCCAAAGCATCCAAATACTGATTCTTCGTTGCATTGGTCACTCTAACTTTTGAGCCATTTGGTATGAGCTCTACATTTTTAGCCAACTGGCCACTGCCATCATAAATCTCTTCGACAAAATACAGTTCCAATGAATCGGTATTATCTAAATCGGTATCCAAAATATATTTAATTTTTGATAGATACAAGTCAGGATCATCTTGTTCAAAATACTGAAAATAGCAATAATTTTAAGTAAAACAAAATCGCGTCTTTGAAATTGCTTACACAAAAGCTTACTTTATAATGTACTCTAAGACCTATAAGTTGGGCCAAAAACGATCTGGTGAAACGTGCTCTCACCAGCTGGCGATAGGTACCACCCAAGGCACTTTCATATAAACACTTGCCCACTATTTTGCCAGCAAATTCAAAATGTTTTAGTTTTAAATTCGCGGCTCTATGAGGATTTGGGTGCACTAAAGCCTGGTGTTTGTCATGGAAAGTACAAAATAAGCCACCACGGGGATCAAATAGAGCACTGCATATCAATTCAAACCATTCACGGCGCAAACCACCCCAATCAATACCTGCAACGAAGTCAAATTTATTTAATGAACGCAAGAGTTTTCTTTAAAGTTACCTTGTTCTCCTTGAAACGTCACCTCAAAATTGCCACACCAATCTGAAATGGAGAAATGTTTTGTTGCCTTCATGCTGCTCTCCAAAATTTTCTCTCTTTGCACTTTGAGCGCCAATTTCTCGTGATAATAATTCGCATGAAATTTTCGTACTTCATGATAAAAGAAATCTTGTTTGTCTTTAAACGTTTCAGAGCCACCCATATTTTTCAGCAGAAAATGAGTAAAAGTGGCCGCTATAATATTACGATCACGCGAGGCTAATTCTATTTTCGGCTGGGCTCCATCGTCTATAATGAAAATGGGCCCATGAACATGAGTGGGTAGTTGGGGTAAAAAATGAAATTTGGTCGAGGGACATAGACGGAATGTAGCAACACGTTTGGGTATAAATTTCAATATCATTTCTTTAATTGTAACCTGAAATATTAAAGAATTCTATAAGATTTTACAACAGATATCATCAGTTAAATATAAAAAGCGATTTAAGAAAACTCACTTGTTTGGGTCCTACATAGCAAAGGACCTTGCGAGGCTTGGACTTGGCCGCGCCAAATATACTTAACAATTTTGCTTCGTAGCATATATTATGCTTGCGTGAAGCGATATTCTTATGCACCAATGTGGTGTCACTACCTTATAGATGATAAAAAATAAAATTCAGAATTATTTTAACAAATTAAAGGACAGACACACACTCACTGCTTAATACTAATATGTCAAAGTCCCCATTGGGTAGCTTTTGCTCCTGGTAACTGATAACTGCGCGCAGGCAAATGGGTTCTGGAAATAAAGCAGTTACAGCTACACGGGCATTGACGCGATCATATGAAAAGGCAATGGCATTACTTAACTTTTCCAAAGGTTGGCCATGCAAATCATAAATTTCCACATGATAACCCTAAAAGAAATGTTAAGAAATTGAAAAAAGTAAGTTTCTCCTTCTCTCTCTCTCTCTCATAAAATGCTTAATATATATACCTTTCCCGGATCTTCATTCTCCTCAAATTGACAGGCATTGCCAAACTCATCTCTTGGCTCAATATGTAATAATGTTGGCGAACCGGCACAACAAATTACTGTACTGGCTGGCCTTATAAATCTCGATCTTCGGGCATCTATGCTGCCCGGTATGAAATTTTTAACAAACGGCGATCCTGCAATATGGCTTGAGCCAATCATTACCGATATTTTATATTGACCCGCTGTGCGTACGGTAAATTTAACTTTAGCTAAATTAGCATTGTTGGGATCTGTCGGTGAGCCCAATTCGCTAATGGTAACCATTTTACGACTACCTTCGGTAACTTCAACAAAAAATTGATCTGTATCACAGATGGGATAAGGCTGGCCGTTACGCTGATAGAAACGTACCACAAAACACATGGTACCACCTACCACGGCCGGATCTTTCCAGTCCCATTGCACCTTACAATTCGCCGGCAGTAAATATTTACCTGTTACATATTGCAGCAAAGAATGGCGAGCTTCTGGTGCCAATGATGGCTGGGTCATGGCTGCTAGTGTTACTAGACCGGCTACCGAAACCGAGACCACCAACATGCCACCCCAAGTCCAAGCATCTTGATGTTGTGATGACTTTACTACCGTTGACCACAGTTGGGCTTTTAGGGCATCCAACTGGGCCTTGGAAGTTGGTAGATTTTGTCTTGCCTGTGACCATACTTGCCAATCTTTTCCTAATATTTTACTTGCTCTAGAATCTTCTAGCCAATAAACATCTTCCAGAGAAGCTACTTCAACGTTTAGTAGACGTTGATAGTGGTGTTGAAGGCGATGATCTTTCAGCCATTCACGCAGTATTAGTTTCTGTTGCAAATGTAAAGCGGCTCGTTGTAGACGTTGTTCATCACCGGGCGGCAGTTCTGGTAGGCGTTCCGGATCGCCACAACTTGAAAGGGATGATATGCCTGGAAGAACAAACAAAAATAAAAATGGTACCGTTAGGAAAAAAATCTTGAAAAAAACTATAATTTAAAAAGAATTATTCAACGAAAAAGTTTCATTAAAAAGTTCAATGAGAATTGTATTCTAACCAGGCACTTAAACTTGCTAGAACCTTGGCATCCTACTAACTGAAAAAATAAAACGAATAAAGGTTATATTATACATCGGATGACACTGCCAAGTGTTAGGCTATATTTATATAATAAATTTGTCAAAGAGATTTGTTGCGTGCACGTACAACATTTTTTTTAAGAACTCATGGGGGGAGTAGAGAAGCAATTATGGTGTAAAATATGCCAGCAAAAACGTTGGTAACTGGTAGGAAAAACAACTAAATAAGGATTTACATCGTAACTACTTTTAATTTGATTCGATAACTACTTATTTCTGTTTGAGAAGTTCAAAAAATAAGGGGTACCTCTTACAGTTGTACTTGAGTTATCCTCATTTCAAAAGCTTTTTTCGTGTCTGTGTAATATATTCCATAAAATAAACGCATAAATTTTAAAATGAAAACAGCTTTAGCATGATTTAATAAACTAGCTATACCCGGCGTACTTCGCTACCCCATTGTTGTGCAGATATAGAAAAATTAATTAATTCATTTCAAAATAACCATAAAATTGTTTAGTTTTTTTTGCGATCTTTTTAGTTTTGGCGAATTTTTGAGTTTTAGCGATTTTTTCATTTTGGCGATTTTTGTTTTGACTTTTTTAATTCTGGAATTTTTTAGTTTTAGAGTTTTTTAAAATTTCAAGAGTTTGCCTCTTACGGTTTCCAAGATACACGAAATTGATTAAACTATATAGTCAAAATTACATTAACTTTCAGAACAGCCTTTAATTTTTGTTGTGTTAAATATTCTACAGACTACACCAATTAACACTAACTTTGAAAATTTCGAGAGTCTATATAAAAGTGTCTGTATGTTTCATTAGTATTTCATTGCTCGCTTTAGAACACCCCTTAATCTTTAGCCCCTAGTTCTTACGGCTCTCGAGCAAACAGCCTGTGACAGACAGAAAGACAGACGGACTGACGGACAGCGCATCGAAAACAATAAGATTAATTTAAACTTTTGGTGTACATAGCCCGAAAAAGAACCCTTTCCAAAAAGTAACTTTTCAAAATGTAGCCATTTTCAAAAGAGTACCATTTTCAAAAAGTACCCTTTCCAAAAAACATTTTTCAAAAAGTACCATTTCTTAAAACTACATTTTCAAAATAAAATATAAACGGTTAACAAAAAAAGTACCAAAATTAAATTTTTACCCTTTTTCGGCCTCTAAATGTACAAATTTCAAAAAAGTACAAAACAGCTATCCACTCATTTTTCTATCTTATGACGCTTTTGGAATTTTATGTCTACCTTACTTAGATTCGGAGATATAAGAACACCAAGTGCACTTTAATATCAGCTTGAGAGTGATTTAATTCTCGTATTCAATTTTCGCGAAAAAGTTGTATATATAAGAATTAAAATCACATTCAACAGAGCCACCTGACAAGTGGTGATAGCAAATACACGTGAGCACTGACGATGGAAGTGTAGCGGCTTCCGAAAGTGGCGCTACTCTGTTCTGCTGTGTACGTTGAAAAATTAAGTTGATGTTAATTTTTCCATTGTTCCTTGGAATATTAATCATGCCCAGTTCTTTCTGAATATAACGTTACGAACCTTAGCCTAATAATCAATTTAGATTCAAGTTTACCCGTTTTTACCCCTTTTAATCCCGTTAGAATTTAAGTTTTCAAAAATTCGTTCTAAGAGAATATATACAAACATATGCATTCAGTATGTGAATCAATTTGCATAAAAAATAGTTGTATGGAAAAAAGTACCAAAAATGGCCACCAATTTTGCCCATTATATATTCAAATGTGAAAATAATACAAAACTGTTTTTGAGGGCTTTTTAAGGAGAGAAGAATGAATTTCAAGTTTAGTGTCTAACTTTATTACTTTAGGAGATAAACTGTTAACAAAAAAAGTACCAAAATTATATTTTCACATTTTTTCGGCCCCTAAATGTACAGATTTTAAAAAAGTTTCAGACACCTGTCCGCTCATTTTTCTATCTTATTATGATGCTTTTGAAATTTTATGAATTAAAATTTTCAAAAATCCTTTCTTAGTGAAAATATACAAACATATTCATTCACTATGTATATCAATTTGCATAAAAAAAGTTGTATGGAAAAAAGTACGAAAAAGAGCAACCAATTTTACCCTTTATATATTCGAATTACAAAAAAGTACCAAAACATATTTGAGGGCTTCGTAAGGATAGAAGAATGCATTTTAAATTTAATTTCTATCTTCATTACTTTAGGAGATAAACGGTTAACAAAAAAACGTACCAAAATTATATTTTTACCCTTTTTCGGCCCATAAATGTAAAAATTTCCAAAAAGTACCAAACACCCGTCCGCTTATTTTTTGATCCTATTATGCTGTTTTTGGAATTTTATGTCTACCTTAGTTAGATCCGGACATATAAGGTTACCGAATTTCCCAAAACCCCGTCTTAGTGGATCTATACATCCCGAGGGGAGCCCACATAGGAAATTTCAACTTTCTAGCTTTAGTGGTTTGGGCTGGGCGATGATGAATCAGTCAGTCAGTCAGTCGGTCACTCGGGGTCGAAGAAGCTGGATTAAAACTCTATTAATAAGCTAATAGGAAACATTTTTATTTTTTGGCTAATTTTCAATTAAGAAAATAATTGAATCAATTAATGACTTAATTAAATTTCGATACTATATCAAACAATACCTTTAATTGAGAAAGAACTAATGATAATTTATTCTGTGTACAGGGGCCAGGGTTACCGTTGCCAATTTTCAAAACGTCGCACAAAAAGTCGTTTTAGAAAAATAAAGTCGCTCAAAAAGTCGTTTCAAGAAAAAAAGTCGCACGCATTTGTTAAGGTTTTTATTTATGAAAAACATAAAGAAAAACAAAAATAAAGTAACAATTTCAACTTTCTAGCTTTAGTGGTTTGGGCTGGGTGATGACGAACAGTCAGTCAGTCAGTCAGTCAGTCAGTCAGTCAGTCAGTTAGTCGGTCACTCAATAACGTTACTCTTTTATTTATATAGATAAATGCACATAAGTTTTTTTGTGTAAGGTTGTCCATTATGGGTTAAAAACGAAGAACGAAAATACTATTTATACTCTCTACATACATAATGGCGTGTCCGTAATGCATGCTATTGATTTTCCACATTAAGAAAGTATGTATCTTATTTCACACATAAAATTTTTTTAAAATAATAGAAATTATTGTTCCTTGGAATATTAATCATGCCCAAATCTCTCTGAATTAAAACGTTACGAACCTTAGCCTAACAATCAATTTGGATTCACAAGCAAATACGTTCGAAATTATCATATTAATAATATAAATTAAAATTTTTTTTAATAATTGTTGTTATCCGCTGTCTTGTGTATTGAGCGTTACGGTTGTTTAATACGCTTCATTACTCAGTTAAATAACTAGTTTATGTTAAACGTCATCGAAGATTATATATCTGAATTGTTTTAAATTCAAAAGATAGTCTGTGTTTTGAAAGAAATATTGAACTCGCAAGAAAATGTATTGAGCGTTACTTTTACAATATACTTAAATATAATTTACCTATAAATTTCAGGACGTAAAAAAAGTTAACAGTTAAAGTTAGAGAAGTTTATCCATTTAGAAATTTCCGATTTACTTTGAACAAATTTTGCTTCGAAAATTTTCGACAAGGTCTGGATTTTTATCCTCTACGAGGTTAATGAAATTCGGCACATATATTCTACTATTGTGTGCGCGTAACATGGCGAAAAATTATTTCGATATCTCTTATGGTTTCTATTTGATAGGCCTCTAAACTTGGGCATCTCGGGCATTTTGGAGAAAAGTTCGTCATATTGAAGATTGAATAACTTTAGAACGCGTCATCGGGTATAAATGAAATGGATGTCATTGGAAAGATTTTAGTCTCCTCTTAACGAGTGTTGATTAAAAACAGCATATCTTTCTGCTACAAGTGCGTCTAAAACGTTAAAGTATTCTATATCCTTAAATATCCTGAAATACAATTTAAACACAATTTCAATACAATTTAAACACAATTTCGAATGCCGTAATTTGCCCACAGTTTTTATTTTCAAATTTATGCTTTTATTTTATGAAATATTTTACTATACTTTCAACGGACACGAAAAAATCATTTAAAAAGACAATCACCCAAATAAACAAATGTCTAAAAAGATTAAACGTAACAATATTAAGGTGATAAAATAAAAAAAAAATAAAAAAAGAAGTAAAATTTTTGTTACAAAGAAAACCAAAAATATTCGCTTCCTCTAACTTTAAGGACTCTCGCCAATTCCTTCATAAAAATATAATTGACAAGAGCTTGTTCAGTTAACTTAGTAATTACAAACACCTACTCAGGCAATCATTATTTAATGTTTGAAATTAATAGAGCAACTAAAAGTAAATATTTTATGAAAATAGCTTATAAATTATATGTAAGTAAAAGAAATGTTATCGCAACTGAAATCAACATTGTGTACGCCCTTGGTAGTATGATGGCAAATTATTTTCAAATAACGTAATCTTAAATAGAATGGTCGGTCAGACCAGGTAAATCCTTGACAAAATTGGTTGAACTACAGCAATAATGCATAAAAATTATGTTCAAGTCAAAACATTCGTTTATTGCTTGATTAATTATGAAAATAATAGGCCATAGAAGAATATTATTATTTTTATTTGATTTCAATTATACATATTTTTTGCCGTGTCTCAACTGAACTTTTCATTTAGTACCTTAATTATTGGGGGAAACAATTTTGGCCGACATGTCTAACATCAGAAAAAATCTGAGAATTTACCAGACAATCAGCCGAGTTGGGTAAGAGCAGTAGGCAGTTTTCTGGTACGACGTTTCTGCACATTGTCTGAAATATTATCCGATTAATATCAGAATAGTCTGCACATTATCCGAAGGCAATTTAATTTCGTTAAAGACATTTAACAGAATAGTCTGCTCATATTCTGATCTACATCTTACGACTTTTAGCAGCTACTTCTGCACAATGTCTGATTAAAGCGTTCTTAATACTTCTCATTTATCTCTTGAGATTATGTACACAAATATTTGAGTCTTGAACTTATAAAATATGGGTAAATGTTTTTTTGTGAGCTGCCATAAGCAGCAGAACAATGCATGCATAATTTTAAACGACAATTCTGATAAATTTCTAATTATAGCTCGGACTTTTCTCCGACATTAATACGATAGGATGTAAAAAAGTATCAGATAAATCGGAAATTTTTCTGATGTTTTGTTAGACATTTTTCCGACATTGCTTAGAGAGATGTCGAAAATTCCTTTAGAATTTCCCTAGAAAATTCGTCTGAATTCGTACAGAATTCCCGTGGATATCTCGGCATATTTTTTAGAACTTCGTCAGACAAAGAGGTCCGGTTTCTTGTCAACCACTCATATGATTTACGGTACGTTTTCTGACCGACTTCGGATACGAATTCGGCGTCTTGTGCAGACTTTCTGGCCGACTTCGGACCGAAATCGGCAAAAATTGTTTGCTGGGTAGGTATTTGTGCTGATGTGTGCATGACGGTGACACGCACAGTGGTGTCATATAAGAAACGTCGTAATAAAATATACAGTCTCTAAAATACAAACTACATAACCGATATGAATGTAGCTAACACTCCACTCTTAATAAAAATAATTTGAGTTTACATTAATTCAAATATTGAACTAAAAGCCGAAATAATAAATTTCAGACTTATAACTATTCAGTTCAAAAAATAGAATTACGTAAAAAATAATTATTAAATGCGATCGGCCAACGCAAAAGTTATATGAATGCTTAACTTATATCTTGACTGTCTGAAACTAGCAGACAAATAACTAAGAAAACCAGTTTAAGCATATAAGTATGAAAACAAACAAAGAGAAAGCTTTAATTGTAGGTATTGATAAAAAATGTCAATCAAAGCGAAAAGAAAGAGCTTGTGAGTGTTGGATTAAATCAGATAGGGGAAATTTCGGCTAACTAAGTTGAGTTGCAATAAAATGAATGCAAGAATTTACATGGAAGAAAAGTCTTGTATTCCATTTCGTGACAAAAATTTGTTAAATAGCTGATGTTTCCTTGTAAAAAAAGCATCCACCTTCATAAGTGGTAAAAGTGAACAAGAACACTGATGAGATGGTGTAGTGGCCTGTCGAAATCAGTAGTACTGATCCGTTCTGCTAATGTAATTTGAATATTCAAACTTTCCACTCCTAATAAAAATAATTTGAATTTACATTAATTCAAATATTGAACTAAAAGCCGAAATAATAAATATCAGAGTTCGTAGCTAATTGTAGTTCGTAGCAAAGGAATTGGACTTTTCGATATCTATATGTCTTAAGAGGTACATAGTCCCAGTGAAAACAAGTGGAAGTAATTTTTGGGGAACTAGTTTTTCTCTACTTTTCAGGAAGTGATTATACAAAATTGGAGGCAATATGAAATTTTTCCAAATTCTTACGATGTTTTTTGGTTGTCTTAAACAAATGAAATAAATTATAGTAAAAAAAGAGCTTCCATGGAAGTCAAGGAGATCTGGAGCTTATGATCCGGAAGTGGTGCGAATAGCTTTTTAATTAATTATCTGGATGTTTTTAATAATCACTTCCAAAAAATTCGAAAATACTCACTTATTGATTCTATGTTTTCAGTTTTTTCAGTGCGATTGGTCTAGGTGACCTGCTCAGGTATCTCAATACGATGGGTTGGATCTAGTATAGGGCTGCCATATGTACTGCTTTTAGACAAATTGTCCTGGTGTCCTGGTCCACTTTAAATTGTCCTGGTTTTTTGATACAGGTCAATTCAGACAAACATATAATCTCTGCTGATTTTTGTTATGAACAGAGGTTAAGCTTTCTGTTATAACGCTGTTTACATGTATCAATTTTGCCAGCATTTGTTGCCTGGGGCTTATGTCGTTCAACTACTAGATGAAATAACACAGGATGTGTTTCTTTTCGCCCCTTGTAATTTTAAATGAATTTTTTATTTTTGTTGTTTTTTATGTATGAATTACATGTTAAGTTTTGTATCTATTGTTTAATTGTTGGACTTAAAAATTTGAAATGGTTGATACATCTCAGTAAAAAATTTTTATGTTTTTTGAAGCACTAAAGAAGTAAAGCGCATCATAATTCGCTTTAAAATATGAGCTTGTTCAGAAGCTGATTTCATAGCGCCCCAACAATGCAGGCTTTAAAGCGAGAAAGTTAGCATATGTACACACACACACATCCAATGAGTAGTATGAATAAAAAAATATTAGCTTTTTACTTATATAAAAGCTTCGTACACAAGTTATACAAAAAGGAGATTTTATTGTACTGATCCAATGCAGGTTTTTAAGCGAGAAAGAAGAGTAACTTTATTTCAGTTTTTTGATGCCGTTTTTCAACAGTGTTTTTGGCCGAGTGCTTGGTACGTTAGACTACAAACCTGAAGGATCCTAGTTCGATACTAGTTGAAGTTAAAAATAACAAACGGTGAGTAAAAATATAAAATAGTTTGGAAAATCCAAAAGTGCACGCCTCATAATCTGATTTAGACCCTGAAATTAAATAGGCTTCTATTCCTAATTATACTGAATCGTAAAAAAGAAAGGACTCGATTAGTGAAGTCTTTCGGTCGTTATCATACAGGATCCGTACGTACAGACAAACGGACGTCCAAGACAAAACTTTTTTAAACAGTTTTTTATTTAGTTTAAATAATAAAAATGATATTAAAAATGTCACGAGTGTTAAAAATAGTATTTTTTCTTAATATGTGCGTGTATATATTTTTTACAAGTGCAATATATGATAATAATGGAGCCATTTTAAGTTTGAAAAATCAGTAGTTTCGCGTGAAGTGAGAGTAGTACCCACCTCAACGCTTCGCTTATGAGGCGTGCAATTAATAAAAATAAATAGTTACGAAGTAATAAAAATTCAAAATCACATTAACGCTGCCAATACACATTGAACCATTTTTTCATATATTTTCAGTTTTAGTGCTGAAAATGTTGATCGTTTTCAGCGCTTGAAAAGCGCTTTTATGAGCAAAAATGTAGCACTCCAAACGATATCAGCAGGTTTGTCAGCGCTACTTTTACTCCATAACAGTAGAAACCTGATTTATTGGAAGCAATTTTTTACTGGGATGTACCAATATAAAAATTTTTTGGGGTTCTTTTTTATATGATTAGTTCGAGTTAGGACAAAATTAAATTTTTGGTGTGATCGAGTGCATTTGTGTTTAAGGCTGAGGCCACAAGGGCGTTTTTAAAATGCGGCGTTTCTGCTTTTTATATTAAATTTGAAGTTTTAAAAAATTGAGAGCTTTAAAATTTAATATAAAAAGCAGAAACGAAGCATTTTAAAACGCCCGTGTGGCCTCAGCCTAAATCAACTCGCTGCCAATTTTAGCAATTTTTCAAGCTTGTAAATTTTTTAAGACGACAATTATCTATAAATAACTTAAGGAAAAACAAACTGACGACTGGCTGGATGCGAGTTTTTGACACTTTAAACAGCTCTCCCGAAAATTTTTGAAAACAACTCTAGAGGTTAAGGATTGTGACCACAGATATACGGTTTTGTTATACATTCGTTTGTGATATGTATTATATATGTCCTGGTCAACAGGTTCAGACTTCTGGCAGCCCTAATCTAGTACCTAATTCCGAAGCCGAGATATGGAATTGGACCTACATGGTTTGACAGTAAGGAGTGGAGTGGTTTGTCAAAAAGGAATACGGATTTGCACCACTTCCAGATCGCAAGTTCAGGATCTTATTGACTTCCTTGTAAGCTCTTTTTTACTTCTGACTCTTGTAATCTTGCAGATCTCCCCATACATGCGTGTAAAGAGCTCTCCATAAGGGACCAGGAGTAGTACCACACTAGTCAAAATTCCATTTAACATTGCAATGTCCTAGGGCTGTACATGGTTCAAAGTTTTATTACATCGGACTAAACCAAAAACTACTCTATGTAACTACTTTATTGATCAACTACACATAAAAAAGTCAAAAATGGTTTTAATTACCAAAATGATTCAAACAATCAATCAAGTTTTTGATATTGCACCTATCACTAAAATGATGATAACAATTACCGGAATTGCAAACATTGAAAAACTGGAATTTGTTCCAGTTAATGGGAATTTTGTGTTTAATTAAAAACATATTTTAAATTAAATAACGTTTTAATCGAATGAATAAACAAATTAATTAACTAAATATTAACATATCTGTGGCCACAAGGAATAACTTCTAAAGTCGAGTTAGGACAAAGTGTATTTATCATTATACTTTTTGTTTATTTCTCTTAAGTTAACTGTCGTTTTATTATAAATTAAATTATAAATTAATATAGTATAAAATTGCTAGCATCGAGCATACAAAGATTAGCTTAATCTAAATTCACTGATTTTAGACAGCGATTTTAAAATTCTCTTTGACCACTTGCCAAAATCGAGCTCAGTCGTTATTCCTTGTGGGCACAGATATTATTTGATTCAATTGCTTAACTGCCAGTTTTTGTAAATAAAATTAAAATTTTCGTTAGGGACTTTGAATTGAAAACAAAAACAAATTAGAGTTTTTTTTATTGTTGTCTCAATATAAATTCCCTAACGAACATTTTTATTTTATTTACAAAAACTGGCAGTAACTTAATCAAAAATAGTACGAAAATTAATTATTATAATAATTGGCTGAACCAACTCAATAATAGAATTTTTAATCAGATCCAATTAAATTTTTACTTAATAAACTAACAAGTACAATTGAAATAGTTGTCTGTGTTTATAGAAAAGTTGTTCTTAGAAAAGAAAGCAGCGATGTTTGACAATAAAATCAATTTTTATTATCGTCTGGCTTATGTGGTTACTGTACTTCAAAAGAAAACATATTTAAATACAATCAGGGTCGAAAAAGGTGGATTAAAACTCTATTAATAAGCTAATAGGAAAAATTTTTATTTTTTGGCAAATTTTTACTTAAGAAAATAATTGAAGCAATTAATGACTTAATTAAATTTCGATACTATATCAAACAATACCTTTAATTGAGAAAGAACTGATGATAATTTATTCTGTGTACAGGGGCTAGTTTTGAAATTACTCACCAAACTGCGGATGGTTAGTGTAAAAGAAAGTTGAAAAAAAATATTAGGGATGCCCTAATATAAGTATATTTTCAATTGATGGTTTATATACATATAACATTTTTTTTAGCTGGCAAGACAAATTGGAGTTGCAAAATCTCAAAAAGTATTGTTGTTATTATTTAAAAAAAAAAACTTTCCCGCTATCAAAAATTTCACCCCGATCTTCGAAAATCGAGGTTTCATCAGATCTCTACATTTTGAGGTCATGGGAGTCTATTCTACGATGATGTGCGTGTGGATGTATGTATGTGTATGTTTATGTATGTAAACGTCCCATAACTTAAGAATGGCTTAACCGATTAGAACCAAATTGGCGGCTTTCTAAAGACATTGACCGCACTTACATAGACATCGTGAGATACCGAACCGATTCGGTTAAAATAAATTTTAAACCACTGAGTCGATCGCATCCAAAATCGAACCACCTTTAAACTTAAAAAACAACGTCGAGTGCTGAAAATTTGAGAAAAACCGACTGATTCGTTCGAGAGTTACCGTTGAGGAAAATTTTCGAAAAAAGCTCTTTATTTTAATAACTTAAAAAGTTCTTTTCAAATCGATTTCACGATTCATTTACTTTTTTTCAACGTACACAGTAGAACATACACGCAAAGAAAAAATATGGTTGAGGCAACCATAATCGAAGAGCAACATACTATGATTGAATATATGGTTGAAAACAACCATATGTATAGTTCAAAACAACCATGTACATGGTTCAAGCAACCATATGTATGTTTCAAAACAACGATATATATGGGTCAAAATTACAATAAATGGTTTGAAATAACCATATATATGGTTAAAAACAACCATATGCATGGTTCAAGCAACCATGTATATGGTTCAAAACAATCATATATATTGTTAAAAATACAAAATATGGTCAACCATATAAATGGTTCTAAATAACCATATATGTTGTTCTATATAATCATATATTTATTGTTTTCTTAACCATAAGTTGATTAAAAAATTGACAGGAGCTAAAAATTTTATTATTTCAATTTAAATCAAAAACAAAAATTTTCAACTGGTCAGTGTGTTGAATCTGAAATAAAAATTATTATCTATTTTCACATAGATACATACATATTTGTTGACACATGTTATATTTACAATGGGGCATGTTCTGAAAAACATTTTGTTGTGAAATCGGCAACTTTCAGGATAGAATCCAACTAAAAAGCTCACTTATTGGAGGTTTTTAGTTGGTTTTTGTATTTTAGATATTTCACATATTTTATCAGAACAAAACTACGCATGCACTAAATTGTCCGATTAAAGAACACTTTTCTTCGCTTTTGAAGTTTTGCTATTTCAAAACTTAATGGTCTTCAGAACATGGTCGAACATTAATTGCCGGAATATATCACTTTTTGTTATTTTAATTTAAATTTTTTTGATACCAACCGCTCACAAAAATAAACCAAACGCTGTCAAGTAAAACACAAAACTAACAAAAAGCATTCAACAAAGGGATAGAACAAAAACTTTTTTGGAAGCAGAGAGCCATATCTGTTTTACAACCATAGCTTTATTGCAAACAAAATAGTATAGATAAGAGCGATATTTTATTATTATAGAACCATTCTGTTGTTGAATTTAAAAAAAAAATCATGATTCTAGTCAGAATTTTTTCAACAATATATATTGTTCAAGCCAACCATGTGTCAATTTTCATGAAATCTAATAATTTCATGATTTTATGTAAACGTTAGTTTTTTGTCTTAAAATAATTAAGGTTCACAGTCATTTAATACAATAATAAGTTATTTGCCACATTCAAAAACTGTGTCGGGAAAGATGTCATTGCTGACGCAACCATGCCACAACCATATATTTTCTTTGCGTGTAGCTGCGTTCGGAAGCCGCTACACTTGCATCATTAGTGCTCATGTGTTTTTTTTTTGGTTAGATTTACCAATATTTTATTTTGAGTGTGTATGGAATGGAGTGATCAAACCTTATACATCCAAAAGAAGGATTACAGAGGCCTTCTAGAAGGCACCCGTACTCCTTCTATTTCCCGCTGGGAATAATAAAAGGAAGTTGTAATAAAAAGCTTCGTGAAAACACCGTTATGAACTTTAAGTAGAAGTATTTATTTGTAAAAATAACTTTGTTTCCTTTACTGTCGGTTCACATTTTCATTGTAAATAATTGTTGTGTCTTTGCAATCACAACAAAATTTTATGATAGAGATTTGAATGAAATGGTTGGTTGACTGGCTCCTTCGTTTTCATGATTCAGAAACTTGGGTGTGGGTGTGTTAGAATGATTGCATGTGCGTGTATGATGGCATACACTTGTCTGCTTTTCAAAATTTCGTGATGAGGATATCGATGATTTCATATCGTCATGTATCGCCTTTGGAGTAGTGGAAAAATGGCGGGTCATATAACAGCGATATTAAATGTCATTTTTATTTGAATTTTCAATGTTTTTTGTATAATTTAGTTACAGTTATTTCACAACTCCTTGTACTTAGGTGTATAATAAACAAAAAAAACTTAATCAGTGTAATTGTGGTAGCCAAGGTTAAACACCTCTATTCAGTGTTGCCAGTAGATGTTTTTTTAACAGGCCACTGCGTGCAAAAGAAAATACCTGGGAAGCACTGGTGTCTCAAATGTTTCGTTTTAATCAACACAAAATGTGTATGTATCTGTCCGATTTTCCCTACGTTCCTATTTCAATGACTAAATTACCTACATGGAGGGATTTTCACTCCGTTTTGGCATCACTGCCTCTACTATACATATCGCTAATTTGTTGCAACGTCGTCATAACTCACAAAATGTGATTTCTGAGCTACTAATGCAGAATTAGTCGTCATGTTGCTCTTCATATACTGTAAAAATTACAGAAGCGTTTTCCTTGATATTTGGCATAATTATACTTGTAGTATACATATATGACTGTGTATTAGGCTGGGTCAAAAAATTGCTTTCCGGAAGCAACAAAACTTAAAATATATTAATAAAACTTTACGTATAGATTCACTTCGTCGTCATTTAGCACCATTTTATCGTTGAGCCCTATTAAAAATCGAAAAAAGCAATTTTTTAACCCAGCCTACTGTGTATGTCAAATAAATTTCTTTGCATGATGTTTATTTATCGAGTTTACGGGGTGCTAAAGTGTAGGCGTTTGGGAAATTTTTTTAAATTGTTTCGAACAGAAAAAAAATAAAGGCAAAAAATTAAGATGACTGATTTTTGTAGAAAATTGTCTGATCTTTTCAGCAAAAAAATTAAATTTGAAAACAAAAAAATTTTTTTTCGTGTGCAAAACCGGAAACGACCACGAAACGAAATTAAAATTTATCTAACTTAGATTTCTTAAAATTTTTTTACCAAATTAGAATAGGGTGTCCCTATTATCTGCAAAAGTGGGATAATGGGATCTCCATAAGTTTAAAAGTTATGCAAATTATATCGATATAGCTATACATATATTTTTTTAAATATCGATAGTATTAAATTCGATATTTTTAACTTTTATTTTTTTTCGTGCATTATTGATAAAAAATTCGACACAATCTTCATCAAATAGAATATTACTAACGAAATCTTCTGTTTTATTTATAATCTTTTGTGTATTTGAAAAATTTCTTTTTTATTATTTATTATTATTTTTTCATGAGAAGTAACACAATCAGGCATTTAAGGCCTACCAGTTAAATAATTAATGTGTTAACTTCTTTGGGAAAGGGATAGTGTAGGGCGAACCGGTGTGGTGGAGTGGGAGAGATATAGAAAGCTTAAGTCATTTACAACTCTGCTATTGCGCGTTTTTTGCTGAGCAGTATTGCAGCCCCTCTGGTGTCAAGTAGAGGTAATAATAAGGTAATAATTTAGGTACCCTCGTAGTGTAGTGGATAGTGTGCTAGACTATTAGCCGTGGGTCGCAGGTTCGATTTCTGCCAATACCCTGGGTGTTTCTGTAGAAAAGCCGAAAAAGGCATAAGCAGTATGTTTGTTCCTAAAAAAAATTGTTTAAGCTGCGTAGCCATTTTATTAGTTATTTTACTTCGCCGACGGTTCTGCTACAATACCAACGAAGGAGGACGCTGTGAATTGCATTAGTATATGTTAGTATGTATTAATCGCTGCCGGTATTGCCAAAGTTATCAGTGCTATGCCTTCATCACTTTAACAGTCCAACAATGACCAATACATTAACACACCAGTGCACATCAGAAAAATGCGCGATGTTGTTGGCTTGCCTGAAATTAGTCTTGAACTAAGACCTCAGCGTTTGTAGTCAAACGCGCTAACTATTCAGCCAGCAGTACGTTCCATGAAATATTGGTGAAACAGTAAGGATGTTGGAAATTAACTCTTTCTGTGAAATTTAGTTATTTAGGGGCCAAAAAGATCCATACCCCAAGAGCTTGAGGGTTAAATTTAGGGGCCAAAAAGATCCATACCCCAAGAGCTTGAGGGTTAAAATATTCTACAAAAATGTTAACCGTAGTGTTTTACATAAAAGTGCTGAACACATTTATTACGTTAAACGTAAAGACTACAAGTATACTATGGCAAGTCAGTGCAAAAGGTGAGAAAATTCAAGTCCCCCTAAAATGAGTTCCAGTAGCGCGATTTTGTAACTTTTATTACGATAATCGTATCGTTAAAATAAATATAACGAAAATATATCGAATTTATTATTCAGTAACATTCACTGTCGGTTAACTAACGACAATTATTTTTCTGTTGTTAATGGATAGACAAGAGTCAGCTGTGCAGCCAAGAACTAAAGTTATTGTTCTACAACAATATAGAGTCATATGAACACTTTTATGTATAAATAATAATATTTGTATTATTTAAATATTCATTTTAACATATATTTCTTAAAATTAACAAAAACGAACGAATAAAATTGTCTGTACGCTGTTATGCACGGCCAAATTCATTTGTCTTTTTTCCATTCCGAATCGAATAAGATTATACAATCGCACCATCGTTATTGCAAGCTTTAGAAATTACGGAATCCTGCTACAGATGTAAACTTTTAAAACGCCGATACATGCATATATATATTTTTGGCGGCCTTCAGGCGATTGCACTTTATTCTGAATAAAATCAATATTTATCCATCGATTTTCATGAAACACAGTTTATTTTATTTGTAATATAAGTACGATATTTTGTATTTTTTAAAAAAATGAAAATTTTACAATTTTGCCTAAAATATATACAGCCCAATTATGAACAACAATTCCCCAGGAGTTTTTTCCCTATTCCCCTATTCTAAATAAAATCTCCGCCGGAAAATTTTCCCTTTTCCCATTCCTCCTATTCTAAACTACAAATTTCCCCGGGAAAAAACTCCCAGGGAAAAAAGTAGGTATTCTAAATATGAGGGAGAGGGAGAAATTCTTGCGAGTTTTTTCCCCAAAATATTTTGAAGGGAACTTATGCCAAAATTTAAATTCAAATTAAAAAATGTTGTGAAACAATTGCATAAGCATTTATTTAGGGCAATAAGTTTAAATAAACACCGGAGTGTTATATTTCTCTCTTGTTTTTGGCATTTTTGTCAACGCCGTGCAAACTTGCGCTTCAAAAACATGAACTACTTCTGCCTTCGGAATAAAGTCTTATAATACACTAAAATTTTCACGCATCCTTTAAGTTCATATAATAGTTAAATGGAGGATTTATTGCGGTTTAAAAAAATTACAATTTCCTTTTTACATACAATCATTGGGGACTTAATGCATTTGGCCCTGGCCTTGCCCCAGTTTTCGCTTCACTTGCTCTGCATAAAGTTCTTCCGAGAGCATCTCAGTGACTATGCTGTACATCTTACTTTTTATATAAGATATAACAAATATTTATTTTAACACACAATCTTATTATCAACGAAAACATAAAATTTTTATTAATTTCTATTACTGAACTGTTGCGTTAGTGCAGAATAAAATGTCAACACTAAACAGCTGATCCATATTTTTCCCTCTCCCTTAATTGTTTATTCTCCTGCTTTTTAGAATAGGAAGATTTTTCCACGGGAACAAATGAATGGGAAGAGAAAAAACTCCCCGAGAAAATTCATAATTGGGCTCTTATATTTTTCATCATTGCAGTCTGTTTCTATCCGAAACTATTGAGTTTGTAAAAATATAATATTCGAGCAGCTTAAAAGTAGTTTTATTTCCAAATAATGATAACATCGGTGGAGCCGCGTCTCCTAAACTCAATTTTTTGCAAAAATCAGAAAATTTCACTTTATTGTGAATAATATCAATATTTATGCATCGATTTTCAACATATAAAGCTTATTTTGTTTGTGGTATATGTGGCTTTATGGTTAGCGAATAAAAATGGTAGTATTTTGCTATTTCGGGTTATTCACGAATTTAGCGACTAAGCGCCTCTTTTTTTCAACTTTTTTTTCTTTTGTCGTTTTATTATAAATAAAAAGTAGGCAGCACTTAAAGTAGCCATTACAATTTGTTTACATTTTGTATAGTTGTTTCTTTTTATAGCAAAACAATGCAAGAAAAATGTAGTAAGGGAGTTTACATTTTTTGAGAATGCTTATTTTAATTTTTGTTTCCACATTAATATGCCAAATGTGGTTTAAAGTTTTTTAGTGGCTTTTGTAATAAAATTTATAAGTTATTATAAAATCAGTGAGTAAAGCAGACTCTTCCAAAATCCGAAATTTTGCAAAAAATTAATCAAAAAAATTCATCCATAGAATTAAAAATTCCGACTGTTTTTTATTTAGGGGACCGACCATAATACATTAAAAAATATAGTGCCAGTCCTTGGCATTTTTCTTTTTGCGTAGTGTTATCAAACAAAAATATGTTATTATAGTCAAATTGTTAGTAGTTACGACTTAAATCCTCGTATACTTTTTTTTACCATATGTACATATTTGTTGGATTGCTAGTGACTGCTACATTTTCATATTTTCAGCACTACTCTTGCTGTTAACTACAGTCTTGGTAAAAATATTAATATTGTAAAGCTATGTACAGACGGTTGTCATATCTTACAATATTGTCAGTAAAATATTCTAAAAATTTCTTACAATCATATGAACTGAAATTTTTTGTCTGATAACGTTGTCAGAAAAAGCATTGTCAGTTGATTTTAATACTAGCTCCTGGCAAAAAAATCGTCAGACATCTGACAATCGTGTGTCAGACATTTTTCAATTGTCAGATGTGCGAAGTTTGTGCATCTGAAAATGGCGTCATTGTCAGAGAGTTCTTTCTATTGGCAGCACTGCACACATCTTTTTTTTAAGGAAAATGGAAAATAAAATAGTTGGAATTACTTCTTTATGTTTAATACTAATTTATATTTTATATTTTTTTAAACTTAACACAAGCACTGATGATAAATAATTGATAATATCTGTTAAATGATTTGAGTATGACAACGCCAAACAACAGATCTGACAATTTTTGCATCTGACAATCGTGTGAGCTGCTAATTTTTGACTGACAAGATTGTCAGATAAAATTATTGTCAGACAATTGTTTGGCAATAAATTGTAAGCTTTTCTGACAACTTTGATATAACCGTGTGAACTAACAATATATTTTTTGCTGACAAGTTTTTATTGTCAGCACATTGCCAGATCTGACATTACATTAATCCCTCGATTTACGTCGCGATTGGTTCCGGAAAATGGCGACGTAAATCGAAATGATGTAAATCGAATTCGATATTGCACATAATAAATATTGCCAAATTCCATGTATTTTTGTTTTTATAATTGAGGCGACTTAAATCGAAATGATGACGCAAATCGAAATGAAAGTGAACAAAAATTTCGCAAACGTAAATATTAATTTTATTATATTTCAATCCATTGCGTTTGACAATCAAAGTAAATAGCTTGTATGTGTAAATGGAAATATGTAGCTACCACCCGACAAAAACTCCGAACAAACAAAGATTTTAACTAAACACTGGGATTTCCCGAACTTTGCTAATAAATTGTAAGCAACCGAGGCGATGTAAATCGAATGGCGACGCAAATCGAATTTCAAAGGCAGAAAAAATTTAGCGACGCAAATCGAATGGCGACGCAAATCATATTTGAAAGGTGCACAAAATTTGACGACGTAAACCGAAACAACGTAAATCGAGGCGACGTAAATCAAGGGATTACTGTATTATAAGACCTGACAACCGTCTGTACAGGGCTTAAATTACATTTTGTTAATATTTTCACGGGCGTGTGAATGTATATGCACGTTTATATAAGGATTACTTTAACATTCGTGTACAGTTTAATTAATAATTTTTTATAACACGTATTTTTTTAAAATTTTTGTTTTCAGTTTTAACAGAAAATCCATATAACCAATGAAAAAGAGTAAAATGAAATGAACACACACGCATATTAAAATGTAGCAATTGCAACTGTGTACAACCACAGTTTGCGTGATAAAAATACATACACACATATTATAGACACGCTCACACAACTACGTAGAACTAACAACTTCCGGTAATTTTTATTTCCGACTTTCAAGAAAACTTTTTGCACTTTTTCTTTCTTGTTTTTGTGTTACTAAACAGTAGAAAAAAGCAAAAAGTAATCAATGGCAAATGTAAAATGACGAACAAAGTGCAGAAACATTTAAATGTACTTTTTCTTTGCAAATGAAGAAAAACGACCTTTTAATTAAAGTTTGCTAGTGATAGTTGCAAAATGGATGGGTCATTTCGTTGTGGGTTTGAAGTATATTTAGTATATAATCACCAATACATAGTAAGTGCTAAACTTCATACCACATACAGGGCTCTAATTTATATTCAAGTTCACATTTGCCAGTATGTATTTGTTTGACATTAAAAACTTTATGAAAAAAAAGTTCAGTAAATGAAGAACATTTTTACAATAAATAATAAGGCGGACAACTAAAAATTTAATTTTTTAAAGAAACGAATTTTTTTTATGAAAATGAATACCAGAACAACTGACAGCCATGTAAAAAGTGGTATAAAAACAAACACGCTGATCCTCAAAAATATATGGAATTAATTTTTTCATCAAACTATTGACATTTTTGCAAATTTCGAAATTAAGTTCGAATTTTCGAACATAGTGAATCTTAAAAGTTTGTGCACTCTGGGCATAAAATTAAGATTTTACAAAGTTCAGGCTACAAAATTAATGTTATTCTGCCATTTAAAATTAAGTGCGAATACATTGAGAATAGTAGACTGAAATGATGTTCGAAATGATGTTGGAGTTTTCGAAACGAAATTATTAAATTTAAGAAAAAATAAGAAACTAAAATAGCAGAATCAAAAACACACTTCACAAGCAAGTAGATCCTAACAAGAGCTCGCTAAAAAAAATAAAGGGCAGAAAATATAGAATTTATTCTAGGGAAGAAAACGCCATTAGAGTTATGTTTGCATCTGCAAGTTCCTCAAAGAGACTGTGCCCTCAAAGAGAGTATCTGTACTTTTAAAGCTGCTTCAATATAAACTGCTCTATCAATTTCTCTTCATCAACATGCAAACAGCTCCACATGCGCGGTCATCAGAACTGTAGAACAGCCTGGTCAACTGGGTAGTTCCGAAATGACGAATGAGTGTAAAATCGAAGTAGCCAGGGGGTCGATACTCAATTACTGAGCTACCAGGCCTTTGTGGCCGAATATAAATCTGAAAAGAAATATGGAACTGGCGACTTTTACCTAAGGTCGCCAGTTCCATATTTGTTTTCTGATTTATGTTCGGCCACAAAGGCCTGGTAGCTTAGTAGTTGAGTATCGACCCCCTGGCTACTTCGATTTTACACTCATTCGTCATTTCGGAACTACTTAGTTGACCAGGCTGTTTTACAGGACATTTGGTCAATTGGGTTTATTAATCGACAATTTAAAGAATATCGCCGTTCACGACAATCTGAGCGACAAAGTCTTGGATTTTGTGCTCTATTAAACAATTTTGATGACAAGATGAGCGAAAATGCCTTACGATTTGTCTTCAATAAAATTGTTGAACTTAAGATGGAGCCACAATGTCTTACATTATGTTCTAAATTGAACTTTGTTGAGGATAATTTGAGCAACAGTATTTTACGTTTTGTCTTCAGTAAAATTGTTGAAGACAAGATGAGCGAAAATGTCGTATATTTTGTGCTCAATCGAGCTTTGTTGCGGACAATATGAGCGAAAATATTTTACGTTTTGTATTCAGAGAAATTAATGAGGACAAGATAAACGGAAATATCTTGCAATTTATGCTCAATTCAATTTTGTTGAGGAGAATATGAGCGACGCGTCTTAGGTTTTGTCTTCAGTAAAATTGGTGTGGACAAAATAAGCGGCAATGTCTTATATTTTGCCCTCAATTCAACGATGTTGAGGAGGAAAATATGAGCGACAGTATTTTACGTTTTGTCTTTAGTAAAATTGTTGAGGACAAGTTGAGCGACAATATGCTCAAACCTAATTTGTTGACGACAATATGAACGTTAATGTCTTCCGTATTGTCTTATTAAGGACGAGATGAGGATAATTTGAGTGGCAGCAGTTTACGTTTTGTCTTCAGTAAAATTCTTGAGGACAAGAGGAATGATATTCAGCCTTATCATGAATTTAACATGTGAAAATTTTCGAATAAAATTTTTTTTTCACACGGATTTTAATTTCGTATCATGAATACCATGTGAATAAAATAAAATACCTGGGGCCCGTTTCTCAAAACTACAAGCTGCAAAAAGCTGAATGTCTGAGATTATATCCTCAATCGAACTCTGTTGAGGACAATTTGAGCGACAGTATTTTACGTTTTATCTTTAGTAAAATAATTTAGAACAAGATGAGTGACAATGTGCTCAAGCCAACATAGTTGAGGACAATATGAGCGACAATGTCATACTATTTGGTTTCAATTAACTTTGTTGTGGACAAGATATCCCTATTGTTGTCCCTGTGGTATGAAACCCAGCAAAGAGTTTCCAAGAGTTCCAACACTACAAGTTCAATGCCATCCGTGGACAGACCAGGTAAGACCGTTATACCCTGTTCAGACATGGATTTTTAATTGAGACAATTTAATTTTAACTGAGCAATTAAATTTTGTGCTCAAACAGAGTAAACTAAGCTTACTCAATTAGCGTTTGACTTGCCAATGGTGTAATAAGTAAACAGGTGGCCGCATAAGGGCAACGAATACAACAGTAAAACAAAAACTAGATAATGGTTGTCAAAATACAGGTGTTTGCACAAAATTACCAGAGCAAAAAATAATCATCTGACGTTATACTGACATCTGCATACTTATTGCACCATGGGCTTACCACTGTATACAATTTTTGCTTCTCAGTGAACATACTTCGCAGCAAACATACTTGTCACAAAGGGTTGCATTTCGACTTTACTCAATTTATAAAACAATTAAGTACTAATTGCTCAATTTATTAATTGAAGCCTTGTATGGTAAATTGAGCTCAATTAAGACCTTAATTGCGTAAATTTCCTAAATTGTGCAGGGTATAAGGGTGTATATCCTACAATTTATCTTCAATAAAACTTTGTTAAGGACAAGATGAAGATTACGTTTAATCTTCAATTAAATAAATGAATATGTTGTCGAGAGAGAGCCAATCTAGCGGCGGAAAAATAAAAAAAGATCGAATTTGAAAAAATTTTAGACGCAGTTTAAAAGCGGACAAATAAATCAGTTTATTTAAAAATCAAATTCATTTATCACTATGTTACCTGGTTCGGAAAATTAGGTTGTAATTCTTTATTGATTTTTATATCAAATTTGTTGGTGTATCGAATCGCTAATGATGCACGTTTTCGGAAAAAGTAACTTTTTTTTTTTTTTTTGATAAAGTGTTATATCAGCTATTTTAAACTGTTTCACTTTATATATTTAATATTTCTGTTAAGGTTTACAAGCGTAAATACAGAATTTTTTTTTAATTTCTAAAAAAAGTATAAAAGAGAGTCCCTGAAAATTTAGTGGAATCTTAATCTAGATATGCGAGATATAGATGCGACTTTTACATCAGTTTTTCTAACTATACACCTTTTTAAAAATTTCCTACTTGTTTGTACTTCTTTCTATATGATTTTGTTGTAATTTGTTTCCGAGACCACTTTTTATTAAATTAAAATACCAATGAAGTAGTCGTTTTCAATTTTAAGATAAATTTTAATGCATTTTGAAATTTGAATGCAATTTAAATTTTATTTTTTAAAGCATTTCGAATTTTTAAAATTGGTCATATATAACAACATATAGCACCCACTGTGTTAAAAATAGCTAATTTATTTACAGACCTTGTAGCCTACAGCCTTTCCAGGCATACGTTTTTCCTTTATCAGATTATTAGTTTGGAAGATATAAGCTTTCCGACGACTAAAGAGTTTTATCGGTAAAATATAGCGTCCACAGTATTAATTTTTACAGAATTTAGAGCTACAACCATCTATACATTTTTGTGGATCAAAATATTAGTTTGGATGATATGGGTTTTTCGAAAACTTAAGAATTATATTGGTAAAATTGGCCTTAGCTAACAACATATAGCGGCCACTGTGTTAAAAATAGGTAATTTATTTACAGACCTTATAGCCTACACACAGACAAATTTCCATGTGAAATCGCCGAAAACCAGGTTGACTTAACATTTTTCGGTAGTGATTTTGCTTCATAGGTGTTTCATGTTAAATCAACTTGATTTACAATAATATTGAAAGAAAATTTTTCCTTTTGAATTAACTATATTTCATGTTGATTTAATATTCCAGTACAGTTAAATCAAAATGAAGTTTATACTGAAATAATACGAAAAATCATATTGAATCAAAGTAATTTCGAGTTGAAACAACGTGAATTTGATATTGGAACAACACGAAGAATCATGTTGAATCAAAGATATTTCAAGTTGAAGCAACGTGAATTTGATATTGGAACAACACGAAGAATCATGTTGAATTAAAGTTATATCAAGCTGAAACAACATGACTTTAATGTAGCTATTTTATTAATTATTTTACTTACGTGATAGTCATCAGAAAACTTTTCGTTGTAGCTGACTGCCCCAGCCAAGATTTGAACTCGTGCCACCTGCATGATAGTCAGCGCGTGGACTATCATGCAGGCCACAACAGCTTGAAACTTTTCTTTACTTATACACTAAATAAATACCATCGTATGTAAAATGCATTTCATTTTAATTCAACATGATTTAAATGATTATTTAACATAAAACTTATTTGAAATTAAAGTTATAGTCATGTCGATTGAAAATGAATTTTAACGTTTATAACAAAATTGTTTTAACGGTGATTTAAGGTTAGATTAATTATTTTCCGTTTAAAATTAATATGAAACAATGGTAATTTGAAACTAGCAGCAGTAAATATTCGCTGGTAATTCGTTTTTTGTCGTATACATAGGCGACACATGTAAGAATAAACAACAACAAGTCACACAACTAAGCAGAACAGTGAATTGTAGCAATGAACAAAACAAGTAAACACTAACACACTCAAACGACAAATTATTTCTAGTAAATTTAATATGATTTGCAATCAAAATTGGTGCATGTGGATTTTACATTCCTTTTTTTTCTGTGTGTACAGTCTTTCCAGGCATACGTTTTTTCTGGATCAGACTATTAGTTTGAAAGGTATAAGCTTTCCGTCACTTTTTTTTATAAAGAGAAGTAACACAATCAGGCAATTAATGCTTACCAGTTAATTAATTAATGTGTTACCTTCTTTGGGAAAGGGATAGTGTAGAGAGAGCAGTTGGTGAAGTGGGAGATAGATAGAAAGCTTAATTTATTTACAGCCCTGCTATTGTGGGTTTTTTTTGTATGTGGAGTAGTGTTGCAAGCCCCTCTGGTGTCAAGTAGAGGCATCGAGTTGTTTAAGCTGTGCAGCCATTTTATTAGTTATTTTACTTCGCCGACGGTTTTGCTACAATGCCGACGAAGGAGGGTGCTGTGAAGTGCATTAGTATATGTTAGTATTACTCGCTGCCGGTACTGCCAAAGTGGTCAGTGCTATGACTTCATCGCCTTAACAGTCTAACAACAACCAACACAATAACACACCAATGCTGATGAGAAAAATGCGTGATGTTGTTGGCTTGCCTGAAACTAGTCTCGAACTCAAGACCTCAGGGTTTGTAGTCAAACGCGCTAAATACTCTGCCAACATCACAGTTTTATCGGTAAAATTGGTCTTATATAACAATATATATTGCCCACTCTGTTAAAAATAGCTACATACCTATAGTGTATACACTGAAAAAATTCCATGCAACATATGCACGAAAACGCTCGTACAAATTACAAAATATTTCGTAATTTCGCACCACGAAATTCTTTCGTAAAATATACGAAATGTACGAAAATAATAAAAAAATAAAAGTAAAAAAAAGTATGGTACAACCGGGACACGAACTCGCAATCTTCATATTTCAAGTCATGTACTTTACCCACTGAGCCACTTTCTATATATTTTATAAGAGCTAAAAATTAGTTTTATTTAGTTACATCTGAAAAATACGTCAATTAATAAAAAAATATTTTAATTTATGTTTTTATTTCAAATATAATTTTTAACAAGGAAAAATGTTTACGAAAGGTATTCGTTACTTTCGTAAATTAATTAAATTATTCGTTACTTTCGTAAAAGGTTTTTTCGTAATATATACGAAAGTTTCGTATATTTTACGAAAAAAGTCACTACGAAAGTTTTTTTCGTAAAATGTTGCATGTATTTTTTTCAGTGTATCTTTTAACACACCTTGTAGCCTATATCCTCCCCTATAATTCGTCCATACATATTTTTTGGATCGACTATTCGTTTGGCAGATAAGATCTTTCTTTTTTTTTGCTTTTTTCCCAGTGTGCGGACGTAAGAACTATAACTTATAAACGTGTAGTGAACTAAACGGCCTCAGTTCGAATCCCAGCTAAGTCACTCCTCAACATCAATAATTTAAATTGAACGGAAACAAACAAGTAAGTAAAAATTTAAATTTCAGTATTAGAAATGTTAAATAAAGTCCGTTCTATGATTTTTTTATGACAAAATAGATGACATAGACGCTAAAGTAATCATTATCGACAATATAGAGGACATTGTATGCTAAGTGATCGTTGACGACGAAGTCGTGCACAATTTTCACGACATTTGTTTGAAAATGTCGTTGACGACTTATTCCTGCTGTCCCTTACTTGTCGTCGAGGATTTAACATTGTTGTACACCCGTCGTTGATAATGTCTTCAAGGACGTGGCCAACTGGGATAGTATGTCGTCATACACAAGTTTGCGTGATATCATAACTTTTTTATGAAAAAATATAAAATGAAAAGTTGTATGCAATAAAAAAACACAATTTACATGACGAGATGAATATCATCAGACTATATAAAAGCTGAATAGAAATTTAATTAAAAGTTTTGTACGATTTTAAGAATTGGTTTAAAAATAAAATGTTATTTTCATTAAAAAATTGCTGTAATTTCAAAAGCCTTAACAATAATGCGACTATAACTGTTTACACCATAAATCCTCCCTTAATGAGTATAATCCAACTATTTAACAAAAAATAAATAATAATAATAATAATAATAAGTCTTTCATTTCCCTTAATTAAATTAATTGTCAAATACGGATGTGAGACATAGTAGACAGTTTCTGTCACAAATTTTTCATTTGGCATCCTTTCAAGAAAACTTAATAAATTTTAAACTTCATAAAAGGCATTAAAAGCATTTGGCTTTAAATAAAAGTGGTTTGCCACTTGCCTGAACAAATGAGCTTAAACAAATGTTTGCTTTCTTTCTGCAAAAGCATACAATTATTTTTCTTTGTTAAATATCTTTGGATTTTTAATTGTTTCTCTTTTATATTTGCCAAGAAAAACAATCAGTTGTGAAGGAGGAAAAAAGCTTAAGATCTTTGGCGTAATTAACAGTTTAATATGTATTTACGAATATAAAATTTTTTAGAAAAATTTGAATTAAGTTACTACTCAGTTCTTGGATAAATTAGACAAATGAACAACCATAAGTAAATAAATGGGTTACTTATATGGGCATTGTATAATATACCTTTTATTTAATTTATTTTATTTATTTATGCTATAGCCAATGGACGACACAATCGTCCATATTCTAGATGTAAATAATTTTATTAGGATCCTTAGATACATATATTTTCCAAACGTCACTGACTGACTGTGTGCTATACAAAGGCACTTAAATAACAGCCATACAATGTCCCAGTTGACCACGTCTTTAAGACATCATCAATGACGGGTGCACGACAATGTTAAATCCTCGACAACAAATATCGGACAGCCGGAACTAATCATCGATAAACTTTTCGAACAAGTGTCGCGAAAATCGTGCACGATTTAATGAGCGACAATGTCGCTCAGATTGTCGTTCACATAACACAAGATGATTCCGTGGGCGACATTGTCGGCTATGTTGTCGTCAATGATCATATGAACAAAAAAGTCGCCAATGATTACATAGGGTACAATGTCGTTTACCTTGTCGTTAACGATTACATAGCGACAATATCACCTACTTAATTATTGAATATTTTTGCTTATCTGTTTTTCCGCTTCATTTAAATTATTGACTGAACTAGCTGAGATTCGAACTGAGGCTGCATGTTTATAAATTTTCGCGCTTACCACCCTGATGCTGCAACACTTAAAACATAGACAACAAAAGGCCAACATATTTATTTGCTTGATTGAAGACAATATGTAAGACATTGTCGCTCATATTGTCCTCAACAAAGTTTGATTGAGGACAACTATTAAGACATTGTCACTCATATTGTCCTCCACAATGTTAATGGGGACAAACTGTAAGACATTGTCGCTCATATTGTCCTCAACAAAGTTGGATTGAGGACAATTTGCACGAATTTGTCGCTCAGATTGCCGTGAACGACGATTTCCTTTACAATGTCGAGTAGAAAACCAATAGACAGACGACAGTTCGTGCAAGAATCGTAGATGACAATGTCGTACAAGGCAATCTCGACAACTGTGGTATAGTGCGACTATGTTTGTATCAGTGAGCTGCAACAAGTGCCAAACTTTCGAGTACACCCAATCACGTACTTTGATTTTTTGTGATGTAATCGTTTTTGTTCAACACCAAGTAATGATTGTAAACGCAATAGCTCATTTCGAACAATCAGTTTTAATCACTTGTATTCACAATGCACATGAATGTTTATGATTAGTTTCTTTAGTATGATTGTAACCGGACTGGATCGAAACGAACATATACTTCGCATCATTCTTGTAAAACTTTTTATGACCAGCGCGAGCTACTTGTTTTAATACACACACCATACATACATACATGCTATAAAATGTTCGTGCTACTGGAGTTGTTGCGTACAATGCTCATTCGTGTTGTTTCTTCTTTATAAAGTGGCATAAGAAAACCTACATATGTATGTGTTTGCTCCCAACAATAATACTTTGCAAAACACAAAAATACACTGGAGTGTTTTTATTTCGATTGCAATAAAAAAATTTTTTTTCAAGAGAAGTAACACAATCAGGCAGTTACTGCCTATCAGTAAATTAATTAATGTGTCACCTTCTTTGGGAAAGGGATAGTGTAGAGAGAACAGGTGGTGAAGTGGGAGAGAGATAGAAAGCTTAATTCATTTACAACCCTGCTATTGCGCGATTTTTTTTGTAGAGCAGTGCTGCAAGCCCCTCTAGTCTCAAGTAGAGGGATTGAGTTGTTTAAGCTGTGTAGCCATTTTATTAGTTCTTTTACTTCGCCGACGCACAGTGGCGCCATTTGACTTTTTTCGTTGCAAAAATCATATCTTTTGAACCGAACAAGATAATCGAATAATTTAAATTGCATGTCATAGATAATTGTTCAACCTATAAAATGAGCGGTTGGAGTGGACGCTACACCTTATAGGTGCTTACTTATGGGTTTTCAAAGTTAAAATTTGTGAAAAAATCCAAGTTTTGGTAACAAAAAAATTTTTTTTAAGAATTTTATATTTTTTTGTAGTTCTTTTGTAAGCTTTTCATGTTTTAAGATATTACCTAAAAAATTACAACAAAAGATTTTTTTTTTAAATGATTTTTTCAATTTTCTGTAAAATATTCATTTTCTTGGTAAGACAAAGTATGTCTAAAATACAAATCATTTCTAAACTCTAATTTTTTTCTAACTCATCTATTTTATGGTAACAAAATCAAATTATTTTTACCAATCTTATATTTCTTAGTTCTTTTGAAAGCTTTTTCTGTTTTAAAGTTATTAGCCAACAAATTAAACAAATTTTTTTTCAATTAATTTTTTGAATTTTCTGTAAAATATTCATCACAATTCGTAACAGAAGGTATATCTAAAAGACTAATCATTTCTAAAGTATAATTCCATTGTAGTTCTTTTCGTGACTTCACATGCCGCAGGGAAGAAATAAGTGGATCGGAAGATGCTGCTAACATGTTGAAGAGGTCCTCATTTTGCCTCACCCTTGATGCTTTGAACGTGTTCTGCAATCTATATTTTTTGTAAAATTTGTTAAGAGACTCCTGCGCTTCTTCAGAAAGCTCTCCAATTGGCAAAGACTGGTACTCAATTATATCTTTGCCATGCGCCAATATTTTATGGACGGTCGGGGTCAACTTCTTCTGTGGATAAATTTTTGCTAAAAGAGATGCAGTTTCCGATGCATATTCTCCAAATTTTGTAGAATTAACACTTTCTTGGCAGTTTAAAACATTCAAGATCGTTCCCAATCTTTTGACGATTTCATTGTCAATTCCAGTGATTCTACTTACTGCCTCATCATTTGCAAAAAATCTCCTTGAAGTGTTTCCATCGTTTGAGTTACCGTATCCACACTTGGGGCAGTCTACTTTTAGTCCAAGTTGTTTCCAAAAAGCATTCTGTATTTGCTTCTTTCTGATCTTTTCCTTATCCTTAATTGATGTATTTTCATCGATGTTTTCATCTTGTTGTGGTAGGGTATACGCCAGTTTTAGCAAGAACTCCATACACCTTATCCTTGCGTGCAATGGTGACATTCCATATTCGTAATTCTCCTCGTTTGTAGAATCGTTTAAATTACCGAAGTTCTTCTGACTCTTTTTGCAAATCGGGCATGTCAATGTTGAGGTTGTTCCTGTCAGTTCGTTTACGACTTTTCCGTCAACCATGGTCAGGTGGAACTCGTAACTACATTCAATATATTTTCCTTCTCCAATTTGCAATTTTGTATGCTTAATCTTGCTTATTTGTTCTTCAATGTCCTTCACCGTGGTCCTTATGAGTTCTGCCGATTCCTTTGCAAACTGAAACATTATTGGTCGGCAATAATGCACTGATGACGGTCGATGATTTTTCCAGTGTAGGGAAACATCAGATTTTAGCCGCAATGGAACAACAGATGCCATAAACATATTTCCGTCAGATATTGTAGTGTCATCGGAAGATATCCTTTGCTTATAAACGCTTTGTCCGGATGATCCATCGCAGCCCCATTTGCTGATCAATGTTAGTTTCTGAGGAAGAATTTCCACCTCATTTTCAGGAAGACTTTCCAACAACCGTTTTGCTGTATGGTCCATAAGATCCTGCAGATTGGCTTTCGCAGAGACTTCCGTAAACTCCGTACGCAATGGTCGTGAATTTATTTTGGCTTGCGTAATATGCTTGTATCCGGGGAAAAGGTCAGCCCCGTGTCGCATTAAAGATGCCCGTAGTATCTCATATTTCTCTTTGGAAAGTTCTAAGTCCAAAAACAGAGCCAAGGCTTCTTCGGAACTATACTTTTTAATATGTGCGTTTGTGGGAGTGGGAATGCTTTCCTTAATCCTTTTTAGTCGCAGTGGGCTTGCATCAGCAACAGATTTTGTAATCTGCGACCTAACTCGTTCACTATCCTTTATGTATTTAATAGACAGCGCATCCGATAAATCCTTCGTGGTCAAGTCATTGGTGGCATCGGCAAGTTTCCTCTTTCTTGTGAAAATTGAACACTCCTCCATACTTTTTTTTGGCCTTCCTTTTTCTCCTCTGGTTGATGTGGAGGGTTTATCTACTGCCAATATATCCAGGATGGTGTCTTCATTAAGCCAGTCCTCGTATTTGGAGTTGAAGATGTTAATGGTTCGATTGCATTTCACCCATTTTGTCTTAATTTTGGCATGTATCATACAAAGATTATTTTTTATACTTTTGCTTCTCTCAATATTTCCGTATAAGCTATCGAGTTCTTCTAAAGCAGCTTCCGCGAAACACGTTGGTGTAATTGACTTTCTAAACAGTTCAAATAATTTTAAATTGTTCAACGCCATGTTTTCAATACTTGTTTCGCCAACTTTCAGTCGTAGACTAATGCAGGCATTAAGCTTGTTTTGCAATATATAGGCCTATGCTACCATGTCTACAAATGTACCTGTTACATGCATACATATGCATTTGGGCTGAATTATACAGTTTTGATATTATGCACGTAGCCAAATGAGATTTGTGCCTACCTGTACCATAAGTCAGTATTGTTCTTCACCATATGTACGCCAAAAATAATTTTTAAGTGAGGTGCGTACCTGCTTATTTCAATGAGTAGTTTTTTGTGCATCTTGTGTCTGTAACGGAATATTAGGACCAAATTTTTCGCCAGAGGCTCTCAGGTAGACAACTGACTCAAAATGCAATTTTCAAACTATTACATCAAAGTAACTGTCAGTCAAGGCATGTAAGGGATGCCCGCCATACAATTTCTGCAACAATGTCTTTTTAACGTTTTTTACCTGTAGAAGCCAAATAGGCACGTAAAGGCAGATAAAACCTTTTGAGTTATGTAAAAGACTAGTTAAAGAACATATTTTGAAAATATGGCGGAGGTAAAAAAAGGTAAATTTTTTTTATTTTCCGTCAAAGTTGAAGAATAGTGAAAAAATGGATAGTTTTTAAATACTGATTTACCTAGAGAAACACAAAGCAAACAGCACAATTTTTTTTATTGTTATACATTTAATAAGCACATCAATCACTAAAAACAAAAAAAAATACTATTCGTTGCCTAGTTTTCGTGATATTACACCTGAAATCGGATCAAACTACCTAAAAATTGTGTGTTTTTTTAAATCCGAAAATTGGTTAACTTTGAACAGTTATGTCTTCTAAACTAAAAATCTGATATTGTTAAGAGTAGCATATTTGAGATCGTTGAAAAGTTTACTATAAGATGGATTCATTTAAAATTTCGCAGGCGCACATGAAAATTTTGATTTTTGCAACCTCGTTTGCTCTACGGGCGCCACTGTGCGACGGTTCTATAATACCGACGAAGGAGGGTGCTGTAAAGTGCATTAGGCATTAATCGCTGTCGGTACTGCCAAAGTGATCAGTGCTATGCCTTCATCACTTTAACAATAGTCTTGAACTCAAGACCTCAGGGTTTGTAGTCAAACGCGCTAACTACTCAGCCAACACCACCCTCATGCCAAAAACAGCCGTGCAAGTACAATGTTGCTGATTTTTTTTGGTTCGTGTCAAGGTAGATTGAACAGGTACCACTACAAGAACAGCTGTTTTAGTAAATTTGAGAATGTGTGCGTCACACAGACAATAGATTTGACACATATCTGGGATTTTTCTATCAACAACGGGCATGTGTTAGTAAATTTGAGAGAGCTTATGAATGTGTGCGACTCACAGATAATGGATTTGACATATGTCTGGAGTATTTCTACCAACAAAATACATGTGTTTTTTGGTGTTGTATTTGTTTTAGTTATGGTGGTACCTGTACCTTGGTTCGTGTATTATACGTGAGAACAAAACTGTCAAATGCTTGATTGACTTGTACTTTTATTTAGCGCTAGTGAATAAGACGGTTCGATCATACTTGTTGCAGCTCTCTGGTATGTATAATTAATTAATGATACATATTAATTTGTCTATACGGAAATTAAAAAACAACGGTAAAATAGTAATGCAAAATACATACTGTTAAATAAAACTAAATCTCCTCCCTTATGGTCAACGCCTATTTAAAACAGAGAAAATATTTTTGTATATAATGGCAATACAACACTCTTGCGTATAGCTGTTTTACACTATCTCACAAGCCGTTCTACTTTTGTAGAAAATGAAACCTGATCTAAGGAGTTTATGGAAAGTTTTAAAAAAGCAATAACAACACATTGTATCAGGATTTCATTTTGTGCAGAAGTCGAACTGGTAATAATAATAAAAAGTCCAAATGCCAATAAATCAGGAACTTCTAAGCAGCTGATTGGATTTATCTGAAACATCTTCATAGAAGGAGTCAGCCTTTATAACGTGTGCCTCGGTGGCATTCTGGTTTAAGCACGGGACAAGCTACATTGGGCCAAAGTTGGTCACCTGTGACTCAAAAATAATTCTGAAGCTTTTAACTTTTTTATATGTTAACCGATCTCAAAAATTTAAAGCGCATTATTTTAAGTTAAAAAATATAAAGAAATAATGTCCTTATATGTGTTACCGTATGTATGTATCTCTCATAGCTTTAAAGATATTTGGCTTTAAAAAATAAAAATTTTTTTGTCTTGACATTTTTTAGTTTAATCCCTGTAACTTTTTAGTTTACAGTTCGAATTTAATTTAAAAGGCAGCATTTGATTTTTAACAAGATTCTAAGTAAAATTAGAGACAAATTTTTATATTATCTGTATTATTGACGTCGGGAAAAGGTTAAACAATCAAAATGTTTAAAATGATCTGAAAAATAGTATCTTCATTATTTTCAATTTTGTAAAAAAAAACTTTGTTTAAAACATTCACTCTTTAATCATATGTCGCAAATATGACAATCTGTCTAGCACCAATTATATTATATTTTGGACATGTACCCTACATTCAGCAATGGCCGAAAATCGTCAATTTTAATAATAATTTTTGTGTTCAAGGGCCTATAAAAATTGTGATTATGAGTTTTGAAATTTCCAACTATAACGTTTTATAATGTACATAGTTCCAACATTTTTGGCAAAAATTGAAGACAGCCTGTCCTTAAATGTGGATATACGCGCAGATTTGCTGAAAAAAAGTCAAAATTTAGGAAAAAAAATTTGTACCATAACGGTTGACCTTCCTTCGTCGGTATTGCAGCAGATCCGTCGGCGAAGTAAAAGAACTAATAAATGGCTACAGGGCTTAAACGAATTAATGCTACTATTTGACACCAGAGGGGCTGCAACAATGCTCTAAAAAAACGCGCAATAGCAGGGTTTTAAATGAATTAAGCTTTATACCTCTCTCCTACTTCATGCCTTTCTATACTATGCCTTTCCCAAAGAAGGTAACACATTAATTAATTAACTGGTAGGCATTAATTGCCTGCATGTGTTACTTCTCTTAAAAAAAAATAAAAATTATGTGATACAGTTGACCTTGCTGACCATTCTTGGAACTTCTCGCTATCTTCGAGCTCAAAGCGCTGGATAATCCATTGAGTTTTGGAGTAATTACAAAAATTTCGTTTTTAATTTCGACCACGATAACTCTCGAACCACTTAACCGATTTAGTTCAAAATTGTCCAGTCTTTCAATTCCAAATTTCATTCTTAAAGTTTAACCCATGACGAAAATTGTATATTCAATCCTAATATTCAAATTTTATTAATAAAAAATTTTCAAAATTTATAAAAAATTGTGCTTTTGATCACATGAGTAGTTGATTCAATTACGATATTAATTGAAAGTTGTTTTAATTTTTGATTAAGTGTAATAATTGAAATTTTTTTGGAATAATTTCTTCTGTGTACTCATAAGTTTTGAATGGCGGAACCGCTCGTAACAAAATTAACGTCATTATTTAAAAACTCAAACTCCCCGAAAATTTTTTCGGAAGAAGTTGTGGAAGAAATAGTAACCCCACTTATTCCCTCTCTTCCCTATATTACAGAGGGGGAATATTCAGTTTTTGGGTAAAATAAGCTCCTACAAATCTCCCTCAGAGGAATTCCTGGAATCTCTGAAGCGAATGTAAGCAATCAGTTCCTTTATGGAGAGAAGCAGTTGCTTTTCTTCTGAGTTTTCATGACCTCTCTTGTATGTAATATATTGCCCCGAGGGAGAATCTTCGGCATCTTGGCGACTAACACACTCCTTAATGCTGGGGAAAGGCATAGTTCTGGTTTTTCAGTCCTTGACCTATTGCCCAATCTCTGAAATATCCAAAGGAAGTAAGCTTACTTGCGAAAGTCTGGTAATATATGAAGCGGCACCTTCAGTCTCTGCCGTAACCTAAAGCCTATAATCAAAAAGCACATACATATTTTGGTTCTTTTGCAAAGTCTTACCACTGACCATACAGTGGTGCCACGGGATCCGGTAGCCCCACGGATGACCTACCTACACAAGGAGTTTAAAGGCGATGTTTGGCACTATAACTAATTTTAGACTATCACACAGGACGTTCGCTTCTGTAGAAAATACAACCCTGAAAAGCAATAACAACATATTAGTTGCATCAGGGTTGCATTTTGTACAGAAGTCGTAAGGCTTGTGAGATAGTGTAAAGCAGCTGTAAGGCATACTCCATTATGTTCTCACGGAATGGGTATGCTGGAGCACTTCGCATAACCGCAGGGTGTGGGATGATTCTGTGACCATTTTTTGGTTGAGGCCTCCTTCGGGAGTACACGTGGTGACTGTTGCTTGAAACCAAAATGGCTGGAAGAGTGTTGGTTAAATGGCTGATGCTCAGGTAGGACTAGTGACTTAGGGGGGTTTCGGCTAACCAAGTACGTCTCTTTGTGCTGTTCCTAATTCAACAGGAGCCGCATCAAATAGAAATTTATAGTCGGATACCGGTACAACTGTCTTGCGTCTTTGTGGTAGACTTCCAGCTTGTAGACTGTTCTTTTGGTTAAGCTGCTGATGTGGTACGATCTTAGAATAGTTCAAACTCTTTAGCAAATGATTGGGTGGGCCATGTACAAGATGTTCCAATCCGTCTACCTTATATTCAAGAAGCACATAGGGGAGTTAGTGAACGCTTAAGACAACCGTCAGGTTAAGCCGAAGGGCAGTTACTGATGTAAATCTATCCAGCTTCTTTCTTTACAGATATTTACTGAAACTTTTTCTCTACTTATTCTGTTCTATTTTCCTCTCCTCCGAAGGTAACACAAACTGAACGTTAAGTGAGACCCAAGTGAGTTGTGCACTTTTCCCATTTTCACTAGCTGTCTGTCCATTTAGTCCAACCTTTGACATTTACAATGTTTTTATATGTAACTAAAATTTCTAACTTACACCTTGGAATTCTAACAGGCGGCTTATTAGTTTAATTAGCACGTAAGTAATTCCTTGAAAGTTTTGTAAAATTTATGAATGTCTTTTAAGAACCAAGCAACTATTGTTTTAATTTGCAGCAAATTGTCATGGTGTCACCTAGAATATTTATTGATGTTGTAAAAAATGTTTTTGCAACACCACTTATCCAATTGCAGTTCTGCGCTGAAATAGTTTTCCTAACCAATAAATTACGCTTAACAATTTGTTTAGAGTTTGTTTAACTAAAGTTAAGTTTATTACACAAACACGTTAAGGAATGATGCAACTGCATACGAGTAATATGAACTCTTCTTTATGAGACTTGTAACCCAGTGAAAAAATTGTCTATTTGGTTTTAAAGTCATTTGGTTTTACGTGTGCTTTTTGAAAGCCCGTGCAAATTTTTTCAGCTATAATTTATTTTGCTATGTATGTACTTATGTAAAATTAGCAGTCGACCCGCTCTATCAAACCTTTCCAATTATATAGATTTATAAACACCTTTTCCAAAAAAAGTTGCCCAAAAAGTACCATCGCTACAAAGTACATCTTAATAAAAGCACGTTTTCAAAAAAGGATCTTTACGAAAAAGTACCAATACTAAGAAGTACATTTTAAAAAATTACCTTTTGCAAAATATAACATTACCAAAAAGCTAATATTTTCTTAAAGTATCTTTTCCAAAATATACCATTTTCAAAAAAGTACATTTGAATAAAGTGCCTTTTCAAAAAAAAGTACAATTGATAAAAGCACATTTTTCCAAAAAAGTACATTATCTAAAAAGTACCAATTTCCAAAAGTACATTTTCAATAAGGTACCTTTTCCAAAAACTGCCATTCCCCAAAAGTTCCTTTTCAAAGAAGTACTTTTTCAAAAAAGTACCTTTTATTAAAAATAAAATTTCTTAAAATAACACTTTCAAATAAGTACATTTTCAAATAGTACCCTTTTCAACAAGTACCCTTTAAAAAAGTACGATTTCTTTAAAGTATTTTTTTTAAAAAGATAAATTTTTAAAAAAGATACATTTTCAAAAAAGGTACATTTTCAAAAAAGTATCTTTTTCAAAAAGTACATTTCTTAAAAAGCATCTTTTTAAAAAGTACCTTTTCCAAATATCACCAAAACTAAAAAGATCGCCAAAAACTATAAAAAACCCCCATAAACCGAAAAAAGTCGTCAAAACGAAAAAAGCACTACAACATAAAACAATCGTTAAAACTAAAAAACTAAAAAAAACGAAAAAATCGCCAAAAATAAAAAAATCACCAAAACGAAAAAAGCGCCAAAATTAAAAAAAGTGCCAAAACTAAAAAAATCTACAAAAACCAAAAAAATCGTCAAAACGAAAAAGATTTCAAAACAAAAAAAAAATCGCTAAAACTAAAAAAGAACACAAAACAACCGAAAAAATCCCCGAAACCAAAAAAGAAACAGCAAAACTAAAAATATGGTCAAAAAGCGAAAAAAACGTTAAAACAAGAAAAAAAAACATATAAAACGCCAAAGCTTAAAAAATCGGCAAAAAAAAATCCAAAAAACCAAAAACCGCAAAAAAAAAAACTCAAAAAGTCGCCACAACGAAAAAATTTCATAACCAAAAATAATCGCTAAAACTAAAAAATAGCCAAAACCCGAAAAAATCCGCAAAGCCGAAAAAAGCTCCAAAACTGAAAAAATTGCCACAACTAAAATAAATCGCTATAACTAAAAATATCGTCTTTAAAACAACGCCAAAACAAAAAAACGCCAAAACTAAAAAATCGGCAAAATACAAAAAAATTGCAAAAACGAAAAATCGCCAGAAAAAGCGAAAAAATCACGAAAATGAAAAAAGCGCCATAACCAAAAAAAAATCGCCAAAAACAACGAGAAATACTTAAAAAATAAAAAAACTAAAATTAAACAAAAAAGCACAACGAAAAAACTGCCAAAATGGAAAAAGGGGCAAAAACGAAAGGGATATATATATATGTGTATTCGTACGGAACCCTTCGTGTGCGACCCAGTGTCGCACTTTACTTAATTTATTCAAAATTTTTTTCATAGCGGGAAGTTAAAAAAGAATCATCTTCAATTCAATATTTAATTGATTAAAGAAGCTTCTTAAGTCGACAAAAAAAATAAGATTTACTGGGTTAAATGAGAATAATAAAGATCCAATATACCAAAATATTTTTTCCACATGAATTTGAATTACATTGAAATATTTTTACAAACGCTCGTTCATATTTCATTTGTAGTCAGTCATCTATGAATAGAACAAAAAGTGAAAGTAATTCAAAGACAGAAAAGATTTCATTAGAACATTTCGTCGTACCACAATTGTTTTAATATGCAAATAGCTTTTAGCATTTCTTTGTCATTGATTCGTTTTACTCTACATTTTCACTTTGAAAAGATACAACAAAGGACCGACATGTAAAACATCATCACTACATTATTGTTTAGTAAATATGTTCGTACATATAAGTTAATACATATTTGGCACTGATTTGTTTTCCATTCAGATGTTTTACGGGTTTTTACTGTTTGAATTCAAGCCAATTTTTGGGACAAATTTGCAAACAACTTAAAGTCATGTTGAACAAAGAAGGAAGACAGAAGTAATATATGTAGTGCTTTTTTCAGCTATAATGAATCTTATATCCCTGCAGCTTAATGTACAACTACTTACGTTTTGGGACAGTCATATTACTAGTTGTAAAATTACTAGTCAAGAAAGGACTGCCATCTTACTAGTTGTAATGAGGTTAGTAACGATACTAGTCAAACAACAACGTTTTGGAACAGTCATACAACTAGTTGTATTGATACTAGTAATTTAAATTATTGCTTAGTGGATAGAGTACATGCCTTGAAATATAAGGACTGTGTGTTCATACCCCGGTTGTGCCAAATGTCTTTTAATATTTAAAAAACTATAAATAAAGAAACACTAGTCTAAAATAACTAGTATTTCAACTAGCATATAACTATGTCCAAATGAACTAGTTGGGCTCCTATGACAACCTAATGTTAAAATCGATAGTTCGATATATGGAAAAAGGACAGTTAGGCAACTAGTCTGAATAAAAAAGCAACTAGTATATTTTTAGCCACATACTAGTCATTTTGTCTGCAGGGATACTCTTCATTAAGGTATGAAGTCGAATTATTATACAACGTAATATATATTGTCCTATTATATACGTTATGAATATTATTACGTTTAGACTTTCAAACAAACGTTTAGTTTATTTTCGTTATGTTCTTTAAATTTCTCAACGAGGAAAGTAAATTACGGATGTTTATTTCCACACCACTATTTATTCATTTACTAAGAATTCTAATAAGAATGAATACATACACAGAAATTTATTTAACAATGTAATGAGTATGACTTTCAAATCGATTCTGTACCGTAACAGCGACGTTCACACGACTACGTGTTAGTTAATGCTCTTGAACAGCCTGCTAAGCTCTCTTCACTAAATACAGCTTATCTGACGCACCATAATCAATGTTGTCAACTTATATCATTAAATTTGAATTTGCATTTATTATATAATTTTCTAACAATATTATAGAAACTACCAGCGCAATAACAATCTTACAATATATCCTTTCCACCTGTAGCGAAGGGCATAAAAAGGAGAGAACAAGACAAAAATTAATAAATTGAAAATAACATGCAAAGAAACGAAAAAGTTGTAGAAATAAAAAATTTTATAGTTTTTATAGGTTTTATTCTGGTTTTTGCTTTATAAAAATATATATGTGTTTGCGCAGATATCTGTTGTTATTTTGGCAAAGAATAAATGTGAAATTATTTGTCTTTCTGCAGCTAAACAAACTACACTATATAACAATTTCGAACTTTTTTTTTCAAAATTCTAGGGTTCTGTAAACTGATTCTGGTAGAGGAGTAAAAAAAATATAAGTGTGTCGGCGTTTTGCAAAGATCACAAAGGAATTTTATTTCGGGGGGTTAAAATTTTCCCCTTTTGACCTGTTCGTGCAGCATATCGAGACATGAAACTATGTGTTGTGGAACATATTAACCCTTTAACTCCCCAAAATAATGGTCATTTTGGTTCTTTTCTAACAAATCGTAAAAAACCTTTAAAAAGGGGAGTGCGGGGATGAAATGTTATACAAAAATGTTGGCCATAACTTTTGCTATAGGTCTTTAAAGACAATGAAGCTCCAGACCCAACTTGTACTCCAGAAATCATTGAAAACTTAAACTATGTTTAAGGGTTAACTTCATACTTAATGATGAAACAGAACTGGGGCTAAACGGGTTTTTCCATACAAATTGACACTAATCATACGCCCTAAAAAGCAGTCATGAGATAGAATCTATTTTATTTTGAGATCGTTTTTTCTTATGCTCTCACTCTTAGCCACTCATTCTCTCAACAATGTTGCCGTGTTTTAATAAAGTTTTATACATTTTTCATACGAAATATAAGAACAAAAGAAAATAAACAATAATATGAGAGATTTAGTTTTGGGCTTGTTTATTTGGCAGCGTTTTTGCCTGAAGTTGAAGACTTAATGATTAAACAGAACTAAGTCTGCAGCTTCAGGCAAAAACGCTGCCAAATAAACAGGTTCAAAACTAAATCGACGGGAGTAGCTTCAAAACGCTCTCATATTATTGCTTCTTTTATTTTGTTCTTATATTTCGTATAAAATTTTATTAAAACACGGCAACATTGTTGAGAGAATGAGTGGCTAAAACTGAGAGTATGAGAAAGAACGTTCTAGATTCTATAGATTCTATCCCATGACTGCTTTTCACGGCGTATGATTAATGACAATTTGTATGGAAAAACTCGTCTAGCCCCAGTTCTGTTTAAAGATGCGAATCCCCGCCCGCAAAGGTTCGCGATGCAATTAAAATGGCAAACCAACGCAACTTGCCAGTCTTTCTTGGAGCAGACGCAAATGCACATCATGTCGTATGGGGAAGCTCTGACACAAATACAAGGGGTGAGTCTTTATTTGATTTCATTCTTTGTAACAACTTAGACATATCAAATGTCGGGTCAGAACCCACTTTCGTCATTTCAAATAGGAAGGAGGTTCTAGATATCACGCTAGTTAGTTCTACGCATACTGATATGATTAGGGAATGGAAGGTATCAAATGACTGTTCTTTCTCTGATCATCGCTATATTGAATTCACTATAGGGATTCTAACTGATCGGGCTACGCCCATAATAAATAGGAAGAAAACAAATTGGGAAGAGCAAAAGCTTATTCTCTCTGACTTTCTTACACAATCGCCAATCATAAACGATAGGCACGACATTGACATCGCGGTTGACAATTTAACAAATGCTTTCAACTTAGCGACGGCCGAATCATGCAGACCTAGTATACTGCGTGGGAAGAAAAAGCCACCATGGTGGAGTCTTGAAATAGCGAACGCTCGCAAGGAGAGTCGCAGACTATTCAATGAGGCAAAAAGACTAGGTAACTGGTCAGCCTACAAAGCCTCTGTAAACAGGTTCAAAAACCTCGTCAGGGATGCGAAACGAACGTCATGGAAGTCCTTCTGCAGCAATGTTGAGGGAGCCTCTGAGACTAGTCGCCTTCGCAAAATCCTGGCTACTCTTCCAACTGTCCCCAGTTTCATTAAGAAATCAGGTGGCGGATGGACCACCAGTAGTCAGGAGACCCTAGAGGTACTAATGAACACGCACTTTCCCGGTTGCACTCCCTACACGGGAGAGATTGCAGCCATGCATTCAATACATTCTAACATGGCCACGATCACCCTAAATAGGGAAAAAATAATGTGGGCCATCAACAGCTTTGACCCGTTCAAATCACCGGGTCCCGATGGCATTATTCCAGCTGACCTACAGCGTAATGCAGACGTTATCACTCCATGGCTCATTCGGATATACTCGGCCTGTCTAACTTGGTCCTATATTCCGATAGCATGGACCAAATGTTCCGTGGTCTTTATCCCCAAAGGGGGTAAAACTACACACGTAAACCCGAAAGATTTTAGACCCATCAGCCTATCATCTTTTCTCCTTAAAACTCTGGAACGGATAATTGATCTACACCTTAGATCAACAATTTCTCCGAACCTCCTATAAACCTCCCAACATGCCTATACGAAGGGCAAATCAGTTGAGACGGCACTTCACTCGCTTGTAGGATTCATTGAAAAATCCCTGGCAAACAAAGAATATACATTCGTGGCCTTTCTTGATATAGAGGGTGCCTTTAACAATGTACGACCTGAATCCATCATTATGGAACTAGAAAGACTGAACATTGATCGGTCAACAATTAGCTTCATACGAGGACTCTTAACGAATAGGGTAATTTCCTCCACGATGGGGCAAACGACTATTCAAAAAACGGTTAAGCGAGGTACTCCCCAGGGAGGTGTTCTGTCACCTATCCTATGGAATATCGCCATAAACTCGGTACTGGTGGAACTAGACTCTATGAGGTTTAAATCAGTAGCCTACGCGGATGACGTAGCAGTAGCAATATCTGGTAAATTTCTAGATACTCTATCTCAACGTCTTCAATCGGCATTAGGTATCATAAGTAAATGGAGCGTTGAAAGTGGTCTTAATGCTAACCCTCAAAAGACGGATCTTGTTCTCTTTACGAGAAAATACAAGTCTCCGACTTTCACGTTACCGACTCTCAACGGAGTCACCCTTAGGTTATCAGACAGCGTGAAGTATCTCGGTATTATACTGGACTCTAAGCTTTCATGGTACCCCAACGTTCAAGCTAGGGCAGCCAAGGCTGCTATTGCTCTATACACCTGCAAAAGGGCGATTGGCAACAGGTGGGGCATAAGTCCCAAAAACGTCAATTGGCTTTTTGAAATGGTGGTTAAGCCCATACTAATGTATGGGTCTGTCGTCTGGTGGACTTCCTTAAATAAAGCCACATACTCTAAAATAATAGAAAAGGTACTTCGAACATCTGCTTTGTTGATTACGGGTGCACCTCGCACTACTCCATCCAAAGCACTGTTCACCATGCTGCATTGGCTTCCTGCTGAACTCATGATCAAACAACTGGCCATGAACTCGGCGGTTAGACTCGATGCCTCAGGTGCATGGAAGCGGGGTAACGTAGGCCATGCGACGATATTAGGGCAAATCTCAGATCTTCCCGACCACACTGACTACTGCTCGCCTACTCTGATGCCCGACAAAAGATTCCGGGTGGACTTCTCGGGCACATCTTCTGAGGCAAACCACATACACCAATATGAGGATGTGCTCGAGATCTACACTGATGGGTCAAAGTCGGGCATCGGAGTGGGCGGGGGTTTCTATATCCCACAAATGCAACGTAGGATAAACTTTAGGCTATCAAACCAATGTAGCATCACTCAGGCTGAAATATCAGCAATCAAAAGGGCAGCCAACTGGTTAAGGTACTACAGGATATTCGATCAGGACATCCGAATTTGTACCGACAGCAAGGCTGCACTACATGCTCTATCTGGTGTTTACACAACATCGGAATTGGTTAAAGAATGCCGGGCATCTCTGAATGAGATGGCGAGACATGCGAACCTAGGGCTCTTCTGGGTACCGGGTCACGCGGGGGTGCCCGGTAACACTATTGCGGACGGTCTAGCCAAGGCCGGTGCCCGCCTACATGAAAATGACATCGACTTGTTAGTAGGTGTCCCACTAAAAAGCTGTAAGATACAAATTCAGCGCCAACTATTTAGAGAGGCGCAAACCAGATGGACAAATGAAATCACTTGTGAGGTTTCCAGATCCATCTGGCCCCAGTATAACTTCGCAAGATCTGCAACCATACTGGGGCTCCCTCGTCAACAGCTGCGTATACTCGTAGCGGTCATAACAGGGCACTGTCTTATTGGTGTCCATGCCAGAAGATTAAATCTTCCTTTTAATGATTTCTGTAGAAGTTGTCAGAATGAGGAGGAGGAAGAAACTGTTAAACACCTCCTCTGTCGATGTCCAGCACTATATAGAAATAGGGCGTCATACTTGGGAAATCCGTCACTACCCGAACTAGCAGACCTGGGGGAATGCGACGTTAGGGGTATAAATTCTTTCATAAGATACTCGGGTTGGTTTAACACCGACCCAACCTCTGGGATAGGAGGGACACCTCTCTGAACTTCCCTACTATCCATCCCAGGCATCACAAAGGGACCAAAGGACCCAAGTGGGCCGGTTGATAGAAACCGGCAGCCTGTTCAACCTAACCTAACCTAACCTAGAAAAGAGCCAACAATTATCGTTATGTAAGAGGAGGTAGAGGATTAATATACTTTATTCCTTCAATATGGCAGTGGTAGTAGAAGCAGGTCGAAAATTGGTAAAGATACTATAGAATATTTGATGGGAATTAGACCTTTCTCTGACATTGCAATTATGAAAAATGAAGGTGGTCAAAAACAAAGACACTTGTCATGTGACAGAATTGTCATCTTTGTTATTGATGACAAGATGATCAACCGATGTAAAGATTGACAAATCATTGATAGAACATGTGATCCATGGAGTCAAAACCGGATACACTTATCAAATTGCATCAGCGCTACGATGGTTTTTCTATTGGTGTATTGATCAGTCAGCATTCAAATGAAAAACTTCGAAGAAATGAAGAAAAATCGAACATATCTTTCTTGAGTTATGCTTTTAACGGTCTCGAGAGCCAGAATATGTTCAAAAACAGCAGTTCATAGGTTGTAAGCTTCATTACCACGTGCATCAAAATTTACTTAAGAAGTTACTCTAAAAAAATTTTTTTTGTTGATCTGTGTTATCATCAGAAAAAAATCTGCAGTAAAAATATTAATGAAAATTGAGAAATCAAAAAACATTTTGTAAGTAAATTGAGCTTTATTTTCTTGTTTTTGACAACAAACAAAGAACTAAAAAAATTTATTAAAAACCCATCATCATCACCAGCAGTTTTTCCCTTTCTTCTCAATGATGTCTTTTGTAATCGTTGTTACAACAATGATTCGCTTTTTTTTTTGTAATAAAAGATTTTCTTATTTTTTGTAATGTGAGTATTGTTCTGTAAAAATATGTGGAACAGCACACAGTGGTTTAAGAACTCGTCAACTCTTGAAAATATATAGTAGGATCTCGTTCGGTGGTCGACCATTTAGATAAAAAATATTTTGCATATTCAGAGAAAAATACATTTTAAACCATATGTGTTTCATCAACATGGGTGTACAATAAGATACTTAAAAGTGCTCCACAAAATATTGTGTGGCCTATTTATATATAAGACTAGTCGGTCCAGTGAGCTTCGTCACACCTTTCGCAAATAAATAAATTAACGAAAAATATGCATTAAAAAACGCAGTTCTTTCTTCGTGTATCTTCTACTTCGTGTATCTTCATGCAACTAAAAATTGATTTTAAGCGCTTAACATATGCGCCTAAATATGAAAAATATGCGCAAAAATATGCATTTACCTACGAACAAAGTACCAAAACTAAAATAATATGAAAATGTTTTTTTCTATATTCCATTATTAGAGAAAAAACATAAAACAAACATAATTGGGTCTATTACTTAATGCAACCGAGCTTTAGGTGCGTTGCCTGTCGGCAACTGAAAATTAATAGTAGCAAATGAAATTGACAGCTCTCAGTTCCCATCACTAGTATCATTTTCAGCAACTGGCAACCCGACTGAGGATCGGTTGCCATCAATAACTAGCCTATTAATGTTTTTTTTTCAAAAATTGTGAAATATGCATTAAAAATATTTTTATTGCTTTAAAAATATGCATTTATTGCCAAAATATGCAAAAATATGCACTTATCAGCAAAATATGCAACTACGAATCGATGCCAAACTACTTAAAATTTGACGATTCGCATAGATAATTATTCGAAACCTCTTTATCTATTACCATAAAAAACATGCATTTGCATGAAAGTCCGAGCCCTGCTAATGACAAGACTGAAATAGCGAGACTCTATTAATTAAGAATAAATTGCGCTTTTAAACAAAATCCTGGTGGCATTGGAGAGTATTAATTGTCCTATATCTTCACAACAATGGGATAACGAAGAACACGGCGTGAGGCTAGGATAATGAAACATTTCTTTGTATGAGGGATGTAAGTCTCTCTCCTCCTCCTATGCCACCAGGCTTTTGTTGAAAAGCGCAATTTGTTCTCAGTTTAACCTACAAAAATATTAAAGAGTCTCCCTTTGGTGGTTTTTTAGATATAAGAAAATAAATATTTGGCTTTGTATGGGGGATAGACGTCTCTGCCGTACTATACCTCCAATATTTTGCAGGAAATTGATCTTTATTCCAAGAGCTACTTACATAAAATTTCAAGAGCCTCACTATTGTGGTTCCATAGATATTGGAAAATTCACAATTACTTTGTATGGGGGGTACCCGCCTCCTCCTTCTATACCACCAAGATTTTGTTGGAAATTTGTCTTTGTTCTAAGAGTTACCCGCATCTCTATAGCGGCTCAGAAGATGTGCTAAAATTAATAGTTACTTTCTATACCACAAAGATTTTGTTGAAACTTTCACTTGTCTCTAAATGGGTAACTTTTCAAATTTAGAGAGGTGCACTACTGTAGTTTTGCAGATATAGGAAAATTAAGGAAAACAAGATATCGTTGAAACTTTCACGTTGCTCTAAGAATTGCCTACATCGAAATCTTAGTTTATAGGCGAGGGGTGAGAGGAATTCAAAGGGGTACACATATGCTTGTACTCCTGAAAATGGTTTTGCTCTCTCATTCGTAGTATAATACTGATGCAAAATGTGGGCATACATAAAAATGTTAAAAATTGCATTGACTAATGCAGCTCTGCAAATATAGGAAAATTACTCTGTATGGGAGGTACCCGTCTCCTTGCTTCTATACCGGCAAAATGTTGTTGTATTTTTTGCACATTATTCTAAGAGTGAACCACATAAAATTTAGAGCCCTCAATAATGTAGTTGTGTAGATATAACTAGGTAAATTAAAAATGGATTTGTATGGGGAGAAATAAGCATATTTAAGTTTCCCAATAGTCGTCAGTGAGACAGCTCCAATATTTCAACACTTTCTGTCTTACAGTTTGGCTTCCTTTAAGGAAAAAAAAACTGCCTACAGCGCCACCTGTTGAGAATGTTTGTACTTTTCTTTTTTCCTAAACTTTCGCTTAGCAATTACAAACAAACCAGTCGTTTCAAGTTTTAAGCAGGCAAACAAACTAAGATCCATTTTTATAAATAAGATAAATGAAATTTCATACAGCAGCAGACCTGGTGGCTTCCCACCATAATTTGGCTATATCAATTTATAGCTGCTATTAGCAAAAAACTGGCAGAAACCAACATTTCAATATTAAAAGTGAAATAGCGCCGTACGCTTTTTTTCGAAAACTATATTTTCGAAAATGTCCAAAATCTTCCACTCCAAATCTATTTAAAAACAATAAATAACTTGAGTTTTTTACACACAGCAAAAGTTCATAATAAAATCGTTGAAAACAAGGTTAATTTAACATTTCTCGGTAGTGATTTTGCTTCATTAGTATTTTATGTTAATTCAACATTATTTTACTTACAATAACCTTCAATGAAAAATTTTGCTTTCGAAATAACTATATTTCATATTGATTTAATATTCCAGTACAGTTAAATCACAATGAAGTTGATACTGAAATAACACAAAGAATCTTATTGAATCAAAGTTATTTACAGTTGAAACAATGTGAATTTGATAGTGAAACAACACGAAAAATCATGTTCAGTCGAAGTTATTTCAAGTTGAAACAACGTTATTTTATGAATTATTTTACTTACGTTATGTGTCTTCGCGTAGGCAGCAGAAAAATTTGCGTCGTAGTTTACTGCACCAACCAAGATTTGAATGTGGGCCACTTGCTTGGGAGTCAACGCGGTAACAGCCACAACAGCTTCAAACTTTACTTTAGATATACAGTAAATAAATACCATTAGAAGTATAATAAATTTCATTGTCATTCAACATTATTTAAATGATGATTTATCATAAAACTTATTTGACATTAAAGTTATAGTCATTTTGATTTAAATTGAAATGTAATGTTGATAACAATCTTATTTTAACTGTGAAAAATATTAAATCAAAGAGATTTAAGTTTAGATTAATAATTTTTCGTTTTAAATTAATATGAAATACAATTATTTTAAATCAGCAGCAGGAAATTTTCGCTGATAATGCGAAGTGTGTCTGCTTTTTGTTGGCTATTTACATTTAAACAACACGATCAAAACCCCGTCGGAAGAAAAACACAGCACCCGAGCACCAATACTCTTAAACAACAAATTATTTCTCATAAATTTAATATAATTTCCAATCAATATTGCGACATGTAGATTTTACATTGGTATTTTTCTGTGTGTACGAATCTTATGCACCCCCCATACACGATTCAATCCAATTGGCAACTGAGTCGGTTGTTGTCCAAATCAAGGCGTGTATGGCTCTGTCAATTGATTAGTTTGGCAGTTGTCGAATTGGTTGAAGAAACATCAAAAGATTTAGATTTTTTTAAGTTGTCTACTAAGTCTTTCAATTCGAATGTGTTGTGTGTCTTCGAGTCTCTTGATCAGCTATCAAAATTTATGTAGTTTTCTTTTGCAAAGAAAAAGATAAGTATTTTTAAAATTGTCTTTAATTGAATGAAAATGAAAATTGAATGAAAATCTTTCAATTCAGTTTATGAAGTGTGTGGCTAAGAATCAATTCAATTGAAAGACTTAATTGACAATTGAATTGAAACGTGTATGGGGTGCTTTAGCCTGACAAACAGTTCGGATCGAACAATTTTGTTTTAACAGTGAAAAATGTTAAATCAACAATTTTTGCATGTAATGCGAAATTTGTCGGCTTTTTGTTGGCTATTTAAATTTACAACACACGAACGTCAACATAAACAAACAAAAGTACAACAGTGCGCTGTAGCTATCAGCAAAGCAAATAAACACCAACATATTTAAACAAAAAATAATTTCTCGGCAGCGGGTTAGATTCATATTTTTGTGCTTAAAATTACTATGAAAAATGGTAATTTTAAATAACGTTTGTACTTTTTAAAAAATTTTATATAATTTCAAATGAACATTGCTACATGTTGATTTAACATTGCTATTTTTTTCTGTGCGTATTGTTGTTCCAGGATAAATTCTCAAACGAAAATTTTCATTTTATTTTCAAAAGCAGGCAGTAAAACAAAAACATTCAATCAAGTCTTTTCCATGATTGAAAAAGAATATAAAACCCACCTACTTCCAGCTGGATTATAAGCCAAACAAATTTAGATTAAGTGTGTCAGGCTTGATTGAAGGCAGAATTCGAACGGCCTTAGATTAAGCGCAGGCCAGATGTGTGGATTTGATCCATGCAAGTCCACTAAGAAATTGGTCAAAAGCAGTTTGACTTCTGCCTTAAATCAAGTCGTTGCACGATTTGCACTTGAATCAATCGTTCTTTACTTGGTATAAGATATTCCGTGCTTATAGTACTTTCAACACTTTAAAGGATTGCTTCAAGTACAGATGACTTAATTTTTGTTTTGAGGGTACCAGGCGCGGATCCAGGGAGAAAAGTGAAATCCCCCCGCATCAGAAGGAATAAAATATATCTCATTTCTATTGAGTTTCTAAAAGAAATTTTACAAAATGGTATGTTTCATTTAAAAGTTGCCACCGCCAAAGCTTAAGCCGAGATCCCACTATTGGCGCAATGTACAGATTTTCGTCGGCTCACTGCAATAAAGCCATAGGTTATAAAACAAAATGGCCTTATTTCTTAATTAATTGCGGAATAAGGCTTTATTACTTACTGTATGCAGTGTAGCGCAATTACGTGCTTATTTTCCAATTAGTTGAGAAATAAGACTATTTAGGCCGACGAAAATCGGTACACTGTGCCGATAATAGGATTTCAGCTTTACGCTGCATCTGCGCCTGGAGTGTCCACATATGTATATACATTCAGACACATGCATACATACATATGTATATGTATATGACAGTGAGCTGTGACAAGTGTCAAACTTTCGAGTATACCCAATCACGTACTCTGATTTTTTGTGATGCAATCGTTTTTGTTCAACAACAAGTAGTGATTGTAAACTCAATAGCTTATTTCAAACACTCAGTTTTAATCACTTGTGTTTGCAATGAACATGAATGTTTGTGATTAGTTTCTTTGGTATGATTGTAACCGCACCTGATCGAAATGAACATGTAATTCGCATCATTCTTGTAAAACTCTTTATGACCAGCGCCAAGGCAAATTGATACCAGGTGGCCCTATTAGTAAAAATGATCATCAGCTGACTATACCAAAGTGTCAAACTCTATGTAAAAAAAAAACTAAAAAACAACATTTTATGTATGCGTTTAACATGACAGATTGGTGAATGCCAGTTGTTGTTGCTCTAATGCGGTCACTTCTCTATAAGCAACTCAGTTAACTTTAAACGCACTTTAAGCTAAATATTTCGCAACTAATGGTGGTTGATGCCTGGATTACTTTTAATGGAGTCAACTGACTATTTTAACATTGCAATGTTCTAGGCGGTAGTCAATTGTCCGACTCTGCATTAATTTCCAACTAACTTAAAGTTAACTTTATTTAAGTCAACTGGTATTTAGTATGCAAAAAGATGATGCCGGTGTTCGAACTATGTATCACACGTTTTATAGTCAACGCACTGACCATCCAGCTAAGGTACCATTTAAAATAATGACAGCAAGAAGTTAATATAGACTCGAAATGAGTTTCAAAGAAGCTGAGAGAGTAAAATTGTTAGCTCGCACCAAATCCCATTATGCACTCAACTTAAGAATTGATTTTGGGTCAATTCTGGATTACATTGTCGTTAGCTTTTAGTTAGTCTAAAAAAGTTAACTAGAAGTTGATTATTTTTGTAGTCGACTGCAGATTTGCTTATAGGGTTGTTATTAATACGCTTTGACCAGCGCGAGCTACCCTGCAGACAAAGTAACTGGTATGTAGTTGGAACTATACTAGTTGCTTTTTGCTTCGGACTAGTTGCCTATCTATCCTTTTTTCATATATCGAACTATCGATTTTAACATTGGGTTGCCATAGGGGACCAACTAGTTCATTTGTATACAGTTATATCCCAGTTGGAATCCTGGTTATTGCAAACTAGTGCGCTTACTAGTTTTTTTATTAAGAGTTTTGTAACTCTTAAAAAAACTTTAGCTCAACCGGGGCACGAACACGCATTCTTCATACTTTAAAGCAAGTACTCTACCCACTGAGCCACATTCTACTTATTTTTTTAATAGCTAACAATTGGTTTTATATAAAATCGTATACCTGAAAATTTTGTCATTTTCTGACTAGTATCGTTACTAGTCTCGATACAACTCGTAATGTGATTGCTCTTTTTTGACCAGTAACGTTACTACTCTTGTTATAACTAGTAATATGACTGTCGTTTTTTGACTACTACCATTGCAACTAGTAATATGACTGTCCCAAAGCGTTACTAGTTGTAACTTTAGCTGCTGGGTACTTGTTTTAATACACACGCAATACATCATACATACATCTAATAAAATGTTCGTGCTATTGTAGTTGTTTCGTACAATCCTCATTCGTGTTGTTTCTTCTTTACAAATTGGCATAAGAAAACCTACATATATACACACATATGTACGTTAAACCGACTCGACTTGTATGAAGATGAAAAATGTGTTTTTGTTACCCCTCTCAAATTAAAGACCGATCTTTTTAATGAAGATTCCTAAAGTATTTGAGGGGTCTAGCGATGACCGCCCGTGAGCTGTACCATGTCTAAAAAAGGTCTTTTTTAGTTTTTTGCATATTTTCGTATTTTTTCCCAAGACAACACACAAAAAAATTACATCGTTTGGAAGATCTTTTCAAGCTGCATCCAATGGTGCATTAAACTTTACCATTCCTACCATCAGCAATGCAGAAAATACCAAAACATGCAAAAAACTACAAAAATAGACTTCTTTTACCGCCAGTTTTTGACTTGAGTAATTAAATATTTATTTTGCTAATTTTCATACAAATTTAAATTGTAATTAAATACAAATTCCGTTTTTCAGTCGTATTTAGTTATTTGTATTTAATTGTGGCAAAAATATGGTAGCACCATAAAATATTATAAATTTCCCATAAATGTCCCAAATAAGCAGCTGTTCAACATAAACAAAGAAAAATTCCAAAAAATATATTTTTCTACATTTAGGAAATAATAATAATGAAGGGTTGCTGCAATGTTTTAAAAGAATAAAAACAGCTTACAAAATGATAGAAAGCGAAATATAGACAAAGAAACCCCAAATTTCACGCCAACAAAAGTTGATTTGTCAGCGGCCACAAATTTTTTGTTTGTACAAGAAGAACAAGGAGTCAAAATCAACATGGTAATTTATAAAATTTAAATCGAATTTAAATGTCCAAGATTGGTGAATTAATTTTGATTTAAGTGTTTAATGCAAAACAGAATTTTGTATTTAAAACGAATTTAAACATAAATGACTTTGCAAATCCAAGTTAAAAATTGGTCGTTAGACACGGTACAGCTCACGGGCGGTCATCGCTAGACCCCGCAAATGTTTTGGGAAACCTCATTAAAAAGACGGATCTTTAATAGGAGAGGGGTAACAACATTTTTTTTTTCGGTGAGTCGGCTTAATGTACGTGTTTGCTCCCAACAACAATACTTTGCAAAACACAAAAATATACTCGAGTGTTTTTGTTTCGATCACAATCAAATCATGCCAAAAACAGCCGAGCTACAAGAAAGCGTTTGTTCGTAAACAAGCCGCATAGTATGCCTGCTTTTACACAGATCAGTTTTTCTTGAAGCATCTTTGATTTTCTAGTGAGAAAGAGCGAAAGTGGAATATACTTTTTGCTTTCCTCTCTCGCTCTTTCTCACTAGAAAATAAAAGTTGCTTCAAGAAAAATGGACCTGTGTAAAAGCAGACAAAGTTTGTAAGCCAATCAATGCAAGTACAATATGTTGCGAATAAGACATACATACTTGTTGCTGATTTTTTTGTATCGTGTATTATACTCGAATGAGAACAAATCTGTCAAAGGCTTGATTGGTTTGTACTTGTTATTAAGAAGCTAGTGATTAAGAAGGCTCGATCATACTTGTTGCAGCTCTCTGGTATATGACTATACGTTCCGTCATCGTAAAAATAGTGAGAATAGCTTCTTAAGAACTTCTCAAAACGTCAAACGCTCGATTTACAAAAATTTCGAAGAAATACGTGCACATAACTTCCCAATTTGTTCAGTAAAACGATAAAACCACTGTGCAACAGCAACAAAACGGAAACCTAAGAACAATGTGCTTGTTTGTATTTTACCTCAAAATGTACAAAATGACGACAACCTTGAACTATTTAAATATGGATTGTGAGAGTGCATATGTATATGCACATGTAAAATACTGATGTGTGTGTGTGTGTGTGTTTAAGTGTTTACAATCATGTGTAAAAGATTGTTCCATCATGTTGGGAATAGCTCACCCACGTAAGTATTTTCACCTACAAACAACATTTTTCTCTCATGTAATTTTCATAGTAATTGGAAATTTTCATTTTGTTCTATTGCACACAAGCAAAAAAAAAATTGTATGAAAATAATATAAGTCCTTTGGTGAATTTAATTTACTTATCAGGTCATTGGAGAACAAAATATGGAGAATTATAAAAACAGTTATTATATCTATTAAAATTATTACTGGCCTTAAAATAAAAAGGGCGTTAAAGGTACATAAATTAAAAAAAGAAAAACATTGAAATTTAAAGTCGGTGTAATTTTGGTGCATTTCTAACCAGAGAAGTACAATATTGCTCTCCTAAGAAATTCGCATCTCCATTTTAGTAGTTTTGAGATATTTAGCTTTTAAAAAGTAGACAAAATCTGGAAGTGGTAGATGTGACCATTTCGCTCAACATTTTTCAGCTATTTACAATTGAAAATTGGGTTTTAAGCTTAACATCAAAATCAGAAACTCATTCGCGGCTCCGAATCTGCCTGCCCTTGAGTCTTTCATTCTTAGGAGGACAGAATACATATGATTAGTTAAATGTTATAACTAATTACGATAGTTTCAAATGGTTTTGGATATATAAGTATCCAACGTTTGTGCAAGCCTTTCGTCTTAGCTGGCAAGAAGAGCTCAGGTAACATTTTTTTTACATTAAAATTACAAGAAGAAGCTAAGACAATAAAATAAACTTAGTTTACATTTGCACAAATTATCAATAAAAATCTTAAGAAATTTATACAAAATATTTATTAAAAACTATAAAATTTATGAAAGATAATAAAAATAAAAATCATAAACATAAATATGCCACTTACCCGATGATGATGATTGCGAATGACGCATTGTAGTCGCCATGGCGATTGAATTAATTTCAGATTCTGGTGACCACATAATTTTTTATTTTTTCGTTGTATTGTAATAAATTTCGTTAAAAAGTAATCAACTTGATTTTATTTTCACACTTTTAACGGCAAGTGTGGTTCTTTAAATAAAATTCTTTTGCGTTAGAGAACTTATTTTCACAACAAATATTTGCAAGATTTACATTTTGTTTATATATATTTTTGCTAAGAACTCTTAGTAACACTTAAGCAAATAATAGGCAATTAAAAATTTTATTAAACTGAAATTAATACAAATAGTTTGTTAAAAAAAACAATTTGAGTAAAAACAAACATTTCGACGTGAAAACAGGGGGTTGGAGTTTTCATCTCTCCGATTTTAATGAAAATCGGCACATATCTTTTACTATAGTGTACGCATAATATGGCGGAAAATTATTTCGATACCTCTTATACCATGGTTTCTATTTTATAGACATCTAAACTTGGGCATCCCGGCCATTTTTGAGAAAAGTTCGTCACATTGAAGATTTAATAACTTTAGAACGCGTCAGCGGATATAAATAAAATTAATGTCGTTCGAATGGTTTCAGTCTCTTCTTAGCGAGTATTAATTAAAAAGTACATAGGTTCTTGCTACAAGTGCGTCTAAACTTCCAATCATTTATCCTTAAATATCCTGAAAAATTGTATTTTAACTTTCTTTCTATATTTTTTACAGAATGTAGCCAACTGACATGTCTTTATTTGTGTACAATTTCTATGAAAATTATATAAGAAATAATAATAAAAACAATCATCTGAATGAATACATTCCCAGCCAAAACTTTTGTCATTTTTGTAATCGGTAGTACTTTATTAATGTGTTACAAAGTAATGAGTGGTACTTATTAATAAAATAAGTAGACAACCACTTTTTAAGTCAACATGTGTTTGTATATGAAAACAAAATTTTTGTCGCTTAAACTTATAATTTTGTCTACATGCTTTACATTTACCTCTAAATAAAAATATAATTTAATTGAACAATTAAATTAAAACCGAACTCAAGCCAAAATAATTAAACTTCTTGGGATTTAAACCCCTACAGTTCGACTAAAACTCCTAACTTAATGTTAAACTCTAAAGGCAGCTAGCAAAAGGATGTAGGTACATGTTCAAATAAACTGAACTAACAACCCAGTAAAAAAGTTGCTTCCAATAAAGCAGGTTTCTACTATTATGGAATAAAAGTAGCGCTGACAAACCTGCTAATATCGCTGCTGATTTTTGTATGGTGAGTTCCCGGATTGGAGTAGTACATTTTTGCTCACAAAAGCGCTTTTGAAGAGCTGAAAGTCATCAACATTTTCAGCACTAGAACTGGAAATATATGAAAAAAATGGTTCCATGTTGATTGGCGTCGTTGACACCATTTTGAATTTTTCTTATTTCGTTTCTTTATTTATTTTTATTAATTTCATATTTTAGCACAATGTTTGTTATTTAACTTCAACTAGTATCGAACTAAGAACCTTCAGATTTGAAGTCCAACGTACCAATTACTCGACCAAAAACACTGTTGCAAAACGGCACCAAGAAACTCAAATAAACTTACTCTTCATTCCCGCCTAAAAACCTGCTTTCGATCAGCACTATAAAATCAGCTTTTTTGTATAGCTTGTGTACGAAGCTTTTCTAAAAGTAAAAAGCAAATACTTTTCTCGCTTCAAAACCTGGATTATTGTTACGCTATCAAACAGCTTCTGAACAAGCTCATATTTTAAAACGAATTATAAAGCGCTTTATTTATTTAGTGCTTCAAAAAACATGAAAATTTTTTACTGGGAAACATTCACACACTATGAATTATAATTATCAATGGTAATTCGTACTAGAATAGACAAATAACAAGAAGCTTAATACAAGACACAAAGAAAAAGTGAATATCAATAACTATCAAATGAAATACGGCTCTAAGAGTGACAGTATGATTTAATTAAAATTAGATGATATTCAACTCTCGACTGCAAACCACCGACTTTGGTCGAGTGGTCTAAGTGGTAGATAACTCTGAGAAGATTAGCAGGAGCTATCGAAACATGTCAGTTCAACCCTCCTCGCAGTCAAATTTTTCTTTGTCTACATGCTTCACTTTTAGCTCTAAATAAAAATATAATTTAATTGAAAAATTAAATTAAAACCGAACTCAAGACAAAATATAAAAATTTCTTTAGATATAAAAAAGTGTCGATATTTCCAAAAGTGCTTGTGTTAAAGACCTTCAATTTAATTGGAACACAAAAATATTTAAAAAAAAATTTTACGCTCCCGAAACTTAAAATCGTTATATATTAAAAGACTTAAATTTTTAGATTTTCAAAAAAATATATGCTTTGCTTCACTTTCATGTCTACCGAGACTACTTAGCCCCAAAGAGGTAAAATTATTACTTATATCTAAAGTTATAGACAAATACATATGTGGAAAAAGTTGAAAACATGAATAGAATCTGCAATTGCGGTAGTTTGGAATAGAAATGAAGCTTAAAATAGGGCCAACCGTTCATGGGGGAGCAGGGAGGACCATTTGGCCAAAGCTTGACTTAAGCAGATCCGAACTGTTACTGAGCATGAATAGGAAGGTGATAGGGGTCTTAATAGGCGCATTGACTAGTCACTGCTCGGTCAGGGCGAGGACCAGTATTTGGGAGATTGGCACTCCAGATTTTTGTAGGATGTGCGATGATGTGGAGGAACCAGAAACTATTGAGCATGTTATCTGCCATTGCCCGAGGCTGCAACGACACAGGCTTAGGTGGCTTGGCAGACGTTTCCATGAAAGCATTAGTGATATCGCGAAGTGTGACATTGAGGATATCAGGGGCTTCATTATGGGAATAAGGTGGTTGAATGGCGGATAGCAGGATGCTCCTTTTCTGGGTTTTAATAGGGGGTATTTATAAAAGGGAATCACAATGGATCCAACTGGGTCTCCGAGTGGATGTGCGGCATAGCACTACCCTTCCCAACCTAACCTAACCTAAGAAAACTAATTTTTTGGCAAACAGTAAATACGTAATACAAAAATTATACCAAAATTATTGTGTACGTTATAGTAAACATTTTACAGAATTCATAAATCTTTAAAACTAAGATTTGTAAGGTCACACCCGTCGCAGCTTTCTGACGGCCATTCTGAGCAGGAATCGTATTCTTTCAGTATCTACCCGTTATTCAACGACTTTAAGCTTAATGGCCTTGCGAGTGAGTCGCAACCTTTTTTTAAGTAAAAAATTTTATATTATTTATTTATAAAAAAAATATGTGTAAAGTGGTCACACCCGGCTAAATGGAATTACTCTTTACTAAAAATCAACATCTGGATAACTTTGTTTTAAATCGTTTAATATTTTTTTGAGAATTAATGAATTACATTAATTGTAATTTTGTAACGTGCTTTTTCCCAAATTAATATTTTACTTCTTAAGTAAAATATACCAAAAAACTCGTAAAGAACGCGAAAATTCTCAAGTTCGCCAAATATTGCTAAATCTCAGAAAATCAAATAGATCGGGAAAATGCCGAAAATTCTCAAGAAACTGCTTACATCGTGGAAATTGCAATGTCTGTTATTTAATTCTAACTAGTAATGCCACCTCAAATCAACTAAGCGAAAAGGTGAAATGGATCTCATCCTCTCCGATTTGAATCAAACTCGGTATGGATTTCTTTTAGACTATTTAGGCCCAAAATGGTAACGTTATTATTTCCAAAGTTATAGACAAAAATTAGAAAAATTAGCCGAATTCTCAAAATTAAAATGGCTATATTCTTAAAAAAAATCAATTTTAAAATGTTCAAATGCATAGATAATGTTTTGCTTCACTTCCATGTCTAGCGAAACTACTTAACCCCAAAGTGGTAAAATTATTATATAAAAAGTTATAGGCAAAATTGCACATAAATGAAGCTTAAAGTAAAAATGGGTTACAAGCTAATTATGGATCGCTGAACTCGAAACTGAAAATCATTTAATATTCCTAAGGTACCGTTTTCGAGATATCCGCGAAAAATTTGATATTTTCAACTAATGAGTGTTTTCGCAAATAGCTCGAAAACGGTTTGTAGGAAAAATAAATGAATTTCAATTTCGGGTTCAACGACCGATCGGTACTTTAACCGATCTATCACACAATTCCACATCTAACGCTGACCCTAATCTTGCCAGCTCATCAGCTGTCTCATTTCCCTCAACATTGCAGTGGCCAGGAACCCAACATAGTCTAACACTATATTTGTACATGAGCAAGTTGAGGGCTCTCCTGCAGTCGCTAACTAGCTTCGATCTGACACAGTGTCCCTTCAATGCTTTTAGCGCCGCCTGACTGTCGACGTAGAAGGTTACCTCCTCGCGCTCAGTCATATCTGTGGCCACTATCTCCGTGGCCCTGAGGATCGCCAGGATCTCAGCTTGGAAAACGCTACACTCGTTCGGTAGCCTAAAAGACCTACGAATGTCCGTCCCCAAAAAATAGACACCAGCTACCGTGCTTGTTTCCATTTTGGACTCGTCCGTGAAAACCGCACAACCCTCATAAAGCCTATCAGATTCGACCCAAAAGTCTCTATCCGGAATCAGTAATGAGGGTGTCCTCCCAAAAACAATTTCAGCAACCTTAGAGTCCGTGAACCCATGATTTATGGGGACACCCCGCCGCTAAAACTGATCTCATTTAGGATTGCTGTGTGACCTGTTACTCCTATCAGTTTTCTTAACAAAAAACTATTTTTAAAGTGTGGCGGGTGTGACCGACGGGTGTGAGTGATCTAATACGAAAATTTAAAAAATTCAATGAAATAAAACTTTTTATTGATTTCATTAATATAAATAATATAAAAATAATTCATAAGAAAATAATAACACATTAAATTATCCGTTCTATTTTATCTATCCGTTCTATTATAGACAGCAGACTACTCTAGCGGAGTATTTTTTTTTTAAGTTCAATGAAAAGCGAAAAAAGTATATTCTTTTCAAAGATAAGGGTTTTTATTAATAATTAGAAAGCGAAGAAAAGAAAATCTGAAATAAATATTAAACGTACAAAGAGGGAGAGCAAAATGTTTCGTGGATGATCATTTAAAAGTGCCTCAAATTGCTTAAAAAATATTAAATAATGTATTCTTCTATTTTTTCTATAATTGTCATGCTCTAAAAGAAATTAATTGAGAGATTTTTATTAAAAATAAGAAAATAATTTTTTCCTTGCATAGGGCCGTTTTACGTGGAATCACTCTAACCAAGAATAACTTTACCAAAGCATCGTTTTGTTTGCTGGGTTATTATGGACAAATGTCCCATTGATTTTATGCAGCACACAAGTAACTTATATACATACACATTTTCTATTTTTACGTGTCCTGTACCTCAACAAACCAACCAAAATCGATATTCGTTACGATTTCATTTGTTAATATTGTGAAATAGGTGTCGGATTTTATTGCCAATCATCATTATCGTTATTGTCATCTTTATGGACAATGGAAACGTTTTCATCATGCCATTAATTTTCATGCTCATTTTAAATTTGGCATGTGTTTTAATGGAATTGAAAATCCTCTTGTAGCAGAGATCTCTATATGATGACATTGGTATGTAATATAACAGATTTGTAAAGTTTGTTTAATCAAAAGTTTATGGGGTTTTCTCCTGGCTGGTCAAGTCATTTATAGATTTATAATTTGTGGTCAGTTGCATACTTGCTTGCAGATTAGAAGATATTCTACACGAGAAATCTTCCCTTGTAAGCTGAAATTATTGAACATATTTAAGTGCTTTACTTTAGGTACGTAGTCTCTTAGAAAGACATGGGTTAGAAACGATCTTTGATGACGAATATTTCATTTTTAGGGTCCCGTACACAAAAAATGTAACGGAACCCTACTGTTTTCGCTAAGCTGTCCGTCTGTCTTTCTGTCTGTCTGCCTGTCTGTTTGTCAGTTTGTCTGTCTGTCACAGGCTGTTTTCTCGAGAACCGTAAGGACCTGAAATTTTCACAGAATATGTAAAACTATTGCCGCTACAACAACAAATATATGACAGTTAAAAATTAAAGGGTGTTTTACAGCGAGCAACGAAACATGTTGAAATATTAATTTAATATACAGACACTTATATATTGATACTTTAAATTTTCAAAGTTAGTGTTAATTGGTGTAGTTTGTAGAATAGACTACACCAATTACTACTAATAGTTAAAATAATAAAAATTAAAGGGTGTTCTATCAGTTAATGTAATTTTGACTATATAATTCAGACAATCTGCTGTATCTTGGAAACCGTAAGAGGTAAACTATTGAAATTTTCAAAAGCGCTAAAACCAAAATTCCAAAATTAAAAAAAAAATGTCAAAACGAAAAATCGCCAAAATGAAAAAAGCGTTTAAAGAAAAAAAAAGCACCAAAATTAAAAAAATTGCTAAAAACCAAAAAATCACCAACACTATAAAGATCGCCAAAAAACTAAACAAAACGAAAAAAAACCGAAAAAAGTCGTCAAAACGAAAAAAAGCACTACAACATAAAAAAATCGCTAAAACTAAAAATATCATCAAAAAACGAAAAAATCGCTAAAAATGGAAAAAATTACCAAAACGAAAAAAGCGTAAAAACCAAAAAAGCGGCAAAACTAAAAAAAATTGCCAAAAACCAAAAAAAACGGCAAAACGAAAAAAAGTGTCAAAACAAAAAAAAATCGCCAAAAACCAAAAAATTATAAAAAACCAAAAAATTATAAAAAACCGAAAAAAATCCCCAAAACCGAAAAAACGCAAAAACTTAAATAAATCGCTTAAACTAAAAATATCGTCAAAAAGCGAAAAAAAAACAAAAAGAAATGCCAAAACCAAAAAGTCGCCAAAACTAGCGAAATGAAAAAAAGTTAAAAAATAAAACACTAAAATTAAACAAAAAAGGTAAGCGGAAAATTGCCAAAATGAAAAAAGGACAAAAACGAAAGGGAATATATGTGTATTCGTACGGAACCCTTTGTGTGCGAGCCAAAGTTTCAATTTACTTAATTTATTAAAAATAGCGCAAATCCTTGAGTAGCGTAGACACATTTATAAATACATGTATGATTGTATATCTTTAGAATAATAAGTATTTTAATATTGTCATCTTCGTGACATTAAGCAAAAAAATTTTTGCAAGTGGGAGTTTAAAAACACTCCCTCTTGATGTCAACTTTATTTGGCCATTGTTGGCCATATGCCAAGTAACTGAGCATGTAATTTAAAGCAGAAAAACTTTTAGGAATTTAAGAGGAAAACAAAATCAAAACAGAGTCAATGTAACTGCGGTGATTGCTACAATTCACAGTGGGCCAGAATCAAAATATATAGAAGATTAATCAGTAGTCGCTAATAGCTGCTTTACACTATCTCACAAGCCGTTCGACTTCTGTAGAAAATACAACCCTGATCTAATGAGTTTATGGAAAGTTTTAAAAAAGCAATAACAACACATTATATCAGGGTAGCATTCTGTGCAGAAGTCGAATAGCTTGTATAATAGTCTAAAAACAGCTTAAGCGGTCGCCCGATAGAGATAACATTTCGTATGTCGTAAAGGCTAAGTTTGTGCTTGTGGATGAATAGCTTGTGGACCTCTTATTTGACTCGACTACTTTTCTACCGATCCACTTCTTAATTCATATTTCGAAATCGGAAAATATTACATTGGATCAAGGCTAGAGAAGGAGCTAGCAGTATTTCGCAACCTGATATGTTTTCAAAAACATCATTGTTAACTCTTAAGCATACGTAGCAGCTAGCAGCGTTGCTAACACTTTTGCATACGAGCTTGTGGGTTGCAATCGGTAGCGTTGATTATTTTAATTTCCATCGTGGCTACAGGGATCTTTAAACATTATCATCCCGACCAAGTACGAATCATCAATTGCCATTGTTGTTTCTCGGTATCAAGGCATAAAGATATAAATATTTACTTTTGTCTTTTATATTGGGGGTCAGTCAACAAACATTAAAATATCTCATCCTGTGTATGAAAGTTATGCATATTTCCCCTAATTACTCATAATAAGGTTTAGTTTCTTTCAATTTTTCGCATTTAAGTGAATAAAAATCAATGATTTAACAACAAAAGCCGTGACTGAAATGATTAGATTAAAAATTAATTAACAGGTTAATTTTCCATGAGTAAACATGATAACAACACAACAAGAAAAACAAAACAACATGGAATGTACATATACTTATGTATATAACACCAGCAACAATGAAAACACAAAAAGATCAGTAGCTGCTGTAGAATGACTACAACAACTATAAATCTGAAGTATAAACAATGACGCTAAATTTAAAACACGTGTAATACTACGCAACAACAGGAATCCTTGTATGTGTCCTGTGTATGAAAGAAAGAAAGACACTGCACGCAACCACAAACAACAAGCTAAAGAATGACAAAAATAACAATTTTAAAAGGATACAAAGAGGAAGAACAAAATAAACGATGTGCATACGAGTGGAAGTGTATTATTTATGACTCCATGACTGCGTGTGCATGTTGCCCTGAGGAAAAAGTAAAAGTTTATTCAATCAGCTTAATCGTTATTCCGCTGATGCAGGATGAAAAGGAATGTAAACTACAAGATACCAAGTACGCATTGTCACTGAATTAATAGATACTAGTTACTTAACTAGTAAAAAAAACGTATATTTGAAGTGAGAAGGAAACCTGAAGGCAACCCTGATATATTATTACTTTTTTAAAAATGTTCATACTCATTTGATCAGGGATGCATTTTCTACAGAAATCGAACGGCTTGTGCGATAGTGTAAAACAGCTTTATGTATTAATCGCTGCCGGTACAGCCAAAGGTATCAGTGCTATGCCTTCTCGTCACTTTAACAGTCCAACAACAACCAACACAATAACACACCAATGCACATCAGAAAAAATGCATGATGTTGTTGGCTTGCCTGAAACTAGTCTTGAACGCAAGACCTCAGGGTTTCTAGACAAACGTGCTAACCATTCAGACAACAGCAGCTCATAGCGCTATTTGGTTTGCGTCTAGATCATTTTCTATGACAGTGGTTAGGTATTGTATGGCTGTTACCGTCGATTTAGCCGGCTGGTAGGTGAATTGGAGCTGGTGAATGGAATGCACTGTGAGATAATTTTTTCTAATGTAAAACGAGCTGAGACTGATTGGCCTGAAAGACTTTGATGTAGATGTGCAGATCTACAGCCAGCCTTCGGTAGAGAAAAACCAACTCAAACCCACGTCAAGCCTTCGGTATAAATCGAACATACATACTGCTTGAAAATCTTGGAGAGTTGTGGAACAATATAATCTCGACCCCGTAGTAAAAGGCATAAAAGGCAGATGCTATCAGGAACTGGGAATTTATAAGATAAAGCCCAGCTTATTTTGGTTATTTCTAAGGATTCTGTCCGCCAGCCTACGATCCCTGTTGGTACAGCTAGGTATCCCTTGTGGAAGTAAAATCGGATTTACTAACAGTAAAATTAAGCATTTTGCGCTAAGAAGCCTTAAAAAAAGTGAACTCTACATTATTTTTTAATATCGATCCTTAATTGTAACGTAGTTATATCTAAAAAAGTGAAAAATGCTAGCAGGTATATGGCAGGTATTAGCTTTTTAGGTGCTATAGCTTATGTTAAGATTAAAATTATGTTTCTGAAAAATTTTTACATATGAAGCAGATATCAAGGAAGACTTTTCCTTCAGTAACTTCAAAATATTGGTTTTTTGAGATACGACTGCGTTGCAATAAAGGAGTGACATGTGTATAAATATCCATGTACATGTACATGCTTTCTCGTGAATTAATTCCCTTGCACCTCTGCTTATACACTGCTAAACATTACACACATTTTATAATGCGTGTGAAAAATAATTTATATTGTATACTTTTTGGCTGACAATAAATGAAAACTAAAAACTCAGGTAAAGGAAGACAAGAAAAAAAGAGGAGAAAATACAACAATAACAATTGATACTAAATCAAAAGAAAACAAAAAAAATATATTATATGTACTCATGTGTTCAAAAAAAAAAAAATAAATAAATATAAATGAATGAAAAGCCTGGGGAAATGGTAGATAATCGCAGAATGCATAAAAGGAAATGCAGACCATTTAAATGAAATATTTCTTTTTTTCCATTTTAAGTATTAAAATACATATTTGCGCGTTTTCTTTATGATTTTAATAAATATTTAAAATTGTTTTTAAAATGTAAAGCACTGTTTTTTAACGCCAACACAAACACACACAAGAAAAATAGGTTAAATACTAAACTTTCAACACATACAAACACACAGTTTGTCATCGAAAAAAACGTATTTTTAGCATTTCATAAGGATATTTTTTTAAGAAACAATAGAAAACCACAAAGCCAAACAGCTATCCGTCCGTCTGTCTTGTTTGTCTGTCTTGTAATGGTATTTTTGACTACAAAATCACAGCATGAATAAAAAAAAACAAAAATTCAGCATGAAAACCCGTACGGAACTGTAACAACTTCCGGTTTAGATCCTTACGACAACAATTGAATTACTTTTCAGTAAATAAGCTATTGTTTTAATTAATTTAATTGAAATGGATGGAGTATTCCAAAGTTGTTATAGTAATAAGTAGTAATAACACTTAAAATAAAACACATACACACGCACTACACAAACATACACTTAAATTTTATATACACATAAACATATCTTAATGTATGTGTTTGCTTTTTTTTATTTGTAACCGACGGCTAAGAATAAAATTGTTTAGGAAAACATTTTCACGTTTTAACGAGCCAAAAGAAAACACAAAACTGAACCTTTAAGGACACAAGTTCATAGATTTTATAATGAATAAAATCCAAAACAACCAGTCAACACAACACACAAAACTTGGAGCGAAAAAAGCTTTTTTCGGTGTAAAAACAACGAGAAAAAAGTTCAGGAAGTTCTCTTTTAAATATGACTTTTAATGTACTCGTATCCTAGATGGTACAATTGTACTTTTTTCCTTGATATTGCAAGATAACATAAAAATAAAGTTATTTCTGTTGGGTTGTGCAAGCTTCCAAATAAATGCATGTTGGCCTGGACCTTTAAGTCGCCATTGTTTCGTGAAGATGACTTAAAGAAGGAAACCAGTGTCAGCTGTAGTTTCAGTTAGACAAAATAATTGCATTATTTATCGGCCGTAGACAATAACAACCGCAAATAATTATAATGAGTTTAGCCGTCTACTTGGTATAACCAAATTGCAGTTTGTACACCGCCGACTACAAGCAGAAGCAAATGAATTTCCTGTGACGCTACGAACTTTGGCATAACGGCGCACAGTGCTTTGACCCTATATAGGGAATTGGCAAAATTAGAGCAGTTATCGTACATAAATGAAATTTAGTATACTGGTACTTAATGAATGAACTAAGAACAATTTTAAGTTTAAGTTTCTATTAAATGTCTACCTCCCATACATCCTGAGTATTAAAGTGTTAATTTTATCTACAGTTATTATCAGAATGTAGCACATATGTCTCTAAAATTTTGCATTCTAGAACTGTTGTAAATTTTGTTTCATTCGGTGCAAGGACATGACTACCTCCCACATATCCTTTTTCCCAAAAACAAAATTATAGCTACATTTATGATTAGAATCCACTAAAAATTAATAAATATTTCTGAAATTATGCGTCTTAGCTCTGATAGAAATTTTGTTTCATTTTTTGCAAGGACATGACTACCTCCCAAATATCCTTTTTTGACAAAAACTAAATTTTATCAGCATTGTGTTTGGAAAAATTAGTTAATGTTTCTAAAATTATACTTTTTAGCTGTGTTGTAAATTTTGTTTCATTCGGTGCAAGGACATGACTACCTCCCACATATCATTTTTCTCAAAAACAAAATTTTAGCTACATTTAAGATTAGAATCCACTAAAAATTAATAAATATTTCAGAAATTATGCGTCTTAGCTCTGATAGAAATTTTGTTTCATTTTTTGCAAGGACATGAGTACCTCCCGCTTATCTTTATCGCAAAAGCTAAATTTTACCAGCATTTGTGATTATAATGTACTAAAAACTTATACATATTTCTAAAATTGTACGTTTTAGCTCTTTTGTAAATGTTGTTTCATTCGGTGCAAGGACATGACTACCTCCCACATATCATTTTTGTCAAAAACAAAATTTTAGCTACATTTAAGATTAGAATCCACTAAAAATTAATAAATATTTCTGAAATTATGCGTCTTAGCTTTGATAGAAGTTTTGTTTAATTTTTTGCAAGGACATGACTACCTTTTTTGACAAAAACTAAATTTTAGCAGCATTTGTGTTTGGAATGAACTAAAAATTAATTAATATTTCTAAAATTATATTTTTTAGCTGTGTTGTAAATTTTGTTTCATTCGGTGCAAGGACATGACTACCTCCCACATATCCTTTTTCCCAAAAACTAAATTTTAGCTACATTTATGATTAGAATGCACTAAAAATGAATCAATATTTCTAAAATTATGCTCTTTAGCTGTGTTTCAAGGACATGAAGACCTCCGACATATCCCAACTACAAAATTTTAGCTACATTTATGATTAGAATGCACTAAAAGTAAATAAATGTTTCTAAAGCTATGCATTTTATCTATGCTGTAAATTTAGTTTCATTCGTTGCAAGGACATGACTACCTCCCACATATCCTTTTTGACAAAAGCTAAATTTTAGCAGCATTTGTGATTAGAATGCAGTAAAAATTAATTCATATTTCTTATATTATGCTTTTTAGCTGTGTTGTAAAATTTGTTTCATTCGGTGCAAGGCCATGCCTACCTCCCACATATCCTTTTTCCCAACAACAAAATTTTAGCCACATATATGATTAGAATGCACTAAAAGTAAATAAATGTTTTAAAACTATGCATCTTATCTATGCTGTAAATTTTGTTTCATTCGTTGCAAGGACATGACTACTTCCCATATATCCTTTTTGGCAAAAACTAAATTTTAGCAGCATTTGTGATTAGAATACACTAAAAATTTATTAATACATATTTCTAAAATTATTCCTTTAGCTGCGTTGTAAATTTTGTTCCATTCGGTGCAAGGACATAACTACCTCCAACATATCCTTTTTCTCAAAAACAAAATTAGCTACATTTATGATTAGAATGCACTAAAAATTAATAAATGTTTTTAAAACTATGCGTTTTAGCTCTGTTGGATTTTTTTTATTCGGTGCAAGGACATGACTACCTCCCATATATAATTTTTCTCAAAAAAAAATTTACCTTTATCTATAATTAGAATCTACTAAAAATTATGAACTATTTTTGAAATTACGCGTTTTGGTTCTGTTGTAAATATTGTTTCCTTCGGTGCAAGGACATGAATATTTCCCATATATCCTTTTTCCCAAAACTAAATTTTAGCAGCATTTGTAATTATAGCACATTAAAAATTAAGAAATATTTCTAAAATTATGCGTTTTAGCTCTGTTGTAAATTTTGTTTTATTCGGTGCAAGAACTTGACCACCTCTCATATAGCCTTTTTGTCAAAAACTAAATTTAGCAGCATTTGTGATTAGAATGCACTAAAAATTAATTAATATTTTTAAAATTGTGCTTTTTGGCTGTTTTGTAAATTTTTTTTCATTTGGTGCAAGGACATGACTACCTCGCACATATCCTTTTTCCCAACAACAAAGTTTTAGCTACATTTATGATTATAATGCACTAAAAAATGTTTTTAAAATTATGCGTCTTAGCTCTGCTGTAGATTTTATTTCATTCGGTGCAAGGAAATGACTACCTCCCACATATCCTTTTTCTCAAGAGCTAAATTTTATCTGTATTTATAATCGGTATGCACTAATAGACTATAAAACTATACTCACAGTAATAAATTATAAAACCATACTTTTTAGCTCAGTGTCCAATTTCGTTTTTTTTTTGTACAAGGACACGGCTACCTTGCTTACGGATTTTTGTTATTGCATAAAAAATTTATAAATTTAATATTTACTTAAAAGAAAGGTTTTATAAATAATTTTTTTCTACATTTGCTCAATAACTAATTTCTGTAATCCAATGGATTATTCTATAAAACTATGGATTTTTATTATTTGTGGCACAAAACAGGTTCCGAAATGACAACAATTGGAGAAAACCATTAATAAGTTCATAAAATGTTAAATTTTTTCCACTATAACCCAGTAATTTTTAATCCGCTCAAATCCAATTAGATACTATTCGACGCGTAATTTAGTTCCCTTTCAAACATGATATAATTAATTTTAATCGAATCAGCTTTTGACTCTAGATGGCGCTTTAAAAAGAAGAATGGATCGAAAAACACAAATGTACCGTTATCTGAACAATGGCCGAAATAAAATTTTTTTTAAACAGTTTTTCGTGTTTAGAACATCCTAATTATCCTACAAAAGTGCATTAGAAAATGTAAACTCTTCAAAAATATAAATTTGGAAAGCAGTGTTATAATTTTTGTCTTTGTAAAACTAAAAAATTTACACTCGAAATAGTATGGTAGGTAAGTCCGATTCATAAACATGCGTAGAATTGTGAGAACCTAAGTTCATGACAAAAATACTACTCATGACTGAGTTGTAAAATATAAATTTGGAATTTTAGTTACTAAAATGCACTTTTCTGCGTTTTCGAAGTAAGTTTGATTGAGAAGGTATATAACCTGGTTTAAAGGACTATATTCACCTACCTCATTCTTCTCTAATTGCAAATAGTATTCTATAAGAGAATGTATGCTAAAAAAACGATAGAATTAGTTCAAAAATTTCGAGACGTTCGGTTTAAGAGAGCCCGTGTGGCCTTAGCCTTACCGCCTCTTTTTATAAAATTAAACGAACATTTCTTGTGAAAACCTATATTGAAAGCAAAAACTAATTTTCGTATTTTATTGCTGTTTTCAATATAAATTGTCACACGTAATATTCGTATAATTTTGTAAAAAGAGGAAGTTAAAAGCTTTTTAAATAATATTAAAAAAAGCATGCTGTCAAAATATATCACTTTAATTGATAGCATGTATACTATCAACCTTCTTCATAAACATTTGGTAAAGCTAATGTATGCATTAATGTATACATTAAACCAACATTAACTTTAATAATCGTTTTTCAGCAGGGGAATTTTAGGGGAACTAAATTTCTTGAGGTGGTCATCCCTGGTTTTTAAAATGTTTTGTATTTATTCATGCTCTTTATCCTGCTCTCAAAGTGTTTTTATTCACACTCTCAATTTTATTTAAAGTTTTGCTCATTTTCTCCTTATCACACTTTAAGGAACTTTTTTTTGTCGTTTTTATGTGTTGGTTGGTTGTTGCATGCCTTAATATTTAAAAGGAATTGTTCTGGAACTTCATGATTTTTTAAAGGAATATTAAAAATAGAAAAAAGTACTGTGATTATTAGCAATTAGTTTTTTAATACATCATGCACTAATTCTAAAAATCCAATTTATTTAGGTTGCAAAAATTTTAATCAAGCTTCTTGTAACTTGTAAGGAAAATAAATGATTAGTAGCGGATAAAAGAGAAAAGCGATTTCAAACACTCAAACAAAGTGCAAGTTAGAATTGATATTTCCGTTTGTTGCAAGCAGGGTGGTTGTTTGACTGCTGTGCCTTTGCAATATACACCTTAACGCCTATTAATAAAGTCGTGTTGAAAGCACGTGACAATTTCGCTATGTTGGCTGTATCTGTCAAATCTATATACATTTAATAAAACTGTAAAATGTAGGTTTTTTTAGTATTGGCGCTTTTTTCGTTTTGGCGATGTTTTTGGTTTTTAGCGATTTATTTTAGGTTTGAAGCTTTTTTTGGTTTTTGGCGATTTTTAGTTTTTTTTGCGGTTTTTTTCGTTTTGGCGAATTTTTTCGATTTTTGCGATAGTTTTAATTTTGGCGATTTATTTAGTATGTATTGGCACTTTTTTTCGTTTTTCAAGATTTATTTTAGTTTTGTTAATATTTTTTGCGATTTTATTTCTGTTTTTTGGCTACTTTTTTGCAATTTATTTAGTTGCAGCGATTTTTTTGTTTTGACGATTTTTTCGTTTTGGCGCCTTTTTGTATGCTTAAGACGATATTTTTAGTTTGGAATTTTTGGAATTTGGTGTTTGGAATTTTTTTTCGTTATGACAACTTTTTTAGTTTTTACGATTTTTTCGGTTTTTGACGATATTTAGAGTTTTGACGACTTTTTTGGCGCTTTTTTCGTTGTGGCGATTTTTTGTTTTTTGGTCGTTTTTTAGTTTTTGTATATATCCCTTTTGCATTTTTAAAGGTTTTCATATATTTTTGGGGACTTTTTGAATTTTTTCGTTCAAGGGGTTTTTCAGACGTTGTTTATAGTGTTTTCGTCTTAGTAATTTTTTTCGGTTTTTAAAGATATTACTAGTTTTGGCGATTGTTTTTAGTATTGGCGTTTTTTTCGTTTTTGCGATGTTTTTGTTTTTTGCGATTTATTTTAGTTTTGGAGCTTTTTGTTTGTTTTTGGCGATTTCTTTTGTTTTTTGGCGATTTTTTTATTTTGTGGGAATTTTTTTCGTTTTGACGGTTTTTTGTTTTTGACAATATTACACTTTTAGCGATTTTTTTAGTATTGGCAATTTTCTTTCGTTTTGTCGTGTTTTTTTTTGGCGACTTATTTTAGTTTTGGTATTTTTTTTGCATTTTTGCGATTCTATTTTTTGGCTACTTTTTAGCTGCGACGATTTTTTATTTGCTTTTTCTCGTTTTGACGTTTTTTTAAGACGATATATTTAGTTTTGACGATTTTGATTGGTTTTGACGCTTGAACGATTTTTTTCGTTATTGTGACTTTTTCTGTTATTGACGTTATTTTGAGTTTTGGCGAATTTTGTTTTTGTTGTGGCGTTTTTTTCGTTTTGGCGTTTTTTTCGTTTTGGCGATTTTTTAGTTTTTGGCGAATTTTTTAAAAAGCATCCACCTTCATAAGTGATAAAAGTGAAAAAGAACGCTGATGAGACGGTGTAGCGGCCTGTCGAAATCAGTAGTACTGATCCGTTCTGCTGATCTGATTTGAATACCCCAACACTCCACTCTTAATAAAAATAATTTGAATTTACATTAATTAAAAAATATTTTTAGGCGATTTTTTTAGTTTCTGCGATTTTTAGTTTTGGTGATTTCTTTTGGTGCTTTTTTCCTTTAAGCGTTTCTTTCTTTGGCTAGGCGATTTTTTCCTTTTGGTGTTTTTTAAATTTTGGGATTTTTTTAGTTTTAGCGTATTTTTGGGATTTTTTTTGTTTTAGCGTTTTTTTGTTTTGGGGACTTTTTTTCGTTCTGGCGATTTAATGTTCGGCTTGTTCCTTGCGTTGAGCGTATTCGAGACCTTCTGAAGGAGAGAAGAATACATTTTAAATTTCGTTTCTATGTTTAGTATTTTAGGAGATAAACGGGTTACCAAAATAGTACCAAAATTTTATATCACCATTTTTCGTCCCTAAATATAAAAATTTCAAATGAGTAACAAACACCTGTCCGCTTATTTTTTGATCTGGTTATATATTCTTGGAATTTTATGTCTACCTTGGTTAGAGACGGAGATATAAGGTAACCGAATTTAGCCGTTTTTACTCCTTTTTGCACCTTAGCATTTGAATTTCCAAAAATCCCTTTTTAATAGAGCCGTATTTTGAAAAATAAAGCTGCATACAAATTTTTTCTATTAACAAATTTTCATTCAAAGTACATAGCAAACAGTTGTACATAAAAATATACCAAAAAGAGCTCCCAGTTTTACCCTTTATATATTCTAATTTCTAAAAAGTACCAAAGCAAAGGAGAGAAGAATTCATTTTAAATTTCTTTTCAATCTTTGGTATTTTAGGAGACAAAATTTTAAAAGAAAGGTACCAAAATTATATTTTTACCCTTTTTCGGCCCCTAAATGCACAAATTTCAAAAAAGTACCAAGTACCTGACCGCTTCGTGATATGTAAACATCTATACGCTAGGGGGTAAAAATCTTTTTCACAATACAATCACAAATTTTCAGTAAGATTAATCTTACTTGAGTAAGATTAATATTACAATTGTAATAACGCGGTGTGAGCTGTGTATGAGTGTATGAGCTGCATAGAAATACACTAACACCATCTAGTGCGCAATAGTAGTAGTAGTAATAGCTACTAATTTTCACTAATTGTCGTACATTATTTTATCGTAGGCAAATAAAAACAAATAAATAAAATGAATACAAAAACATTTAATTAATAACTTTTAAAAAGATTTTTTGCACTTTTAATAAGAAATTTACTAAAACAAAGCAAAATAAAGAAAACAAAAGAAAAATGTTTCATTACTAGATGTTTACACATCTCCCCTGTGATGATCGGACTCGCATTATTTTTTGTTTAACCTATTATGATATTTTTGGAATTTTATATTTACCTTACTTAGATCCGGAGATATAAGGTTACCGAATTTACCCATTTTTACCCTTTTTGGCCCTTAGCGTTTGAATTTCCTAAGACCTATTACGAGAGGAGCCAACATACAAAATTTCAAATATCTAGCTTTATTGGTTTGGGCTGGGCGATGATGAATCAGTCAGTCAGTTACTCAACAACGTTACTCTTTTATTTATATAGATTAGAGAAAAAAAGATAAAACAACCATAATTGGGTCTATTATATAATGCAACCGAACCGAAGTCGAGTTGCCAGTCGGTAACTGAAAATTAATGGATGCCAGAAAGGCACTAAGTAACAACAGAACTTGACAGCTCTCAGTTGCCAGTTGCCATCACTAGTATCATTTTCAGCAATTGACAACCGAACTGAGGCTCGGTTGCCATGCATAATCGGCCTATTAATATTTTTTTCAAAAATTGATGCTAATCGATGCTAAATTACTTACAATTTAATGATTCGAATAGATAACACTGCTCGACAAATTAAGGGAAAAATAATTAAACTGACATGGCTCTACGTGGTGCGAAATGTCTTAGGAAGGATCTGAAATTAGAAAAGGTCCAGCACGTACAGATTTTGAGTTATATCGCAAACAAGTTTTTGGAAAAATTTAAATCGTGGTTTCGTTCGATTTCGCGGCCGATGGCATGATAGGAATAATGTAACGACAAACACACATCGATTTTAGGTCTTTCCGCTCAGTAATGTTAACTTTTATTATTATTTTTTTTAGTTTTTTTTAAAGAGAAGTAACACAATCAGGCAATTAATGCCTACTAGTTAATTAATTAATGTGTTACCTTCTTTGGGAAAGGGATGGTGTAGAGAGAACAGGTGGTGAAGTGGGAGAGAGATAGAAAGCTTAATTCATTTAGAACTCTGCTATTGCGCGCCTTTTTTTTTTTGTAGAGCAGTGTTGCAAGCCCTCTGGTGCCAAGTAGAGGCATTGAGTTGTTTAAGCCGTGCGGCCAGTTTATTAATTCTTTTACTTCGCCGACGGTTCTACTACAAACCGGCGAAGGAATGTGCTGTAATGTAAAGTGCATAAGGATATCGATCCCTTTGTGCGAAATGATCGCAAGCGACATTTTGTTAATAACTAATTTTTTTATTGAAATCAAAATTTCATGAGCCTGCCTACCCATAGTTTAAAATCGGGAAAATGTCAAAATTTTTGATAGCTTTTGAAATACTGGATGCAAGATTTGATCGTAAGCGACAGTTTATGAATATAAATCATGCTCAAATTTTAATTTTTGGCGCTTACGATCATTTGGCGCTAAGGGGTCGATATGTTAGTATTAATCGCTGCCGGTACTGCCAAAGTGATCAGTGATATGCCTTCATCACTTTAACAGTCCAACAACCACCAACACAATAACACACCAATGCACACGAGAAAAACACATGATGTTGTTGGCTGGCCTGAAACTAGTCTTGAACTCAAGACCTCAGGGTTTGTAGTCTAACGGGCTAACCACTCAGCTAACAGTAGAAATTACTGTACACACAGGTTTTCAATTCAAATAACAGCAGTATTCAAATTCTACCATTTGATCCGTAGCCGGACTTATTTATAATCGGTTTTTTACGAAAAAAATATATTGTGCATATCTAGAGAAAAATCATATAACGCCAGCTTATTATTGTTTTGGCGTTTATACCACGAACTCGGAATAGAGAAAAATGATAAAGATGTAAAGCGTTTTCTGAAAATGAAAATATACACGATATATATATATATATATATATATATATATATATATATATATATATATATATATATATATATATATATATATATATGTATATATATATATATATATATATATATATATATATATATATATATATATATATATATATATATATATATATATATATATATATATATATATATATATATATATATATATATATATATATATATATATATATATATATATATATATATATATATATATATATATATATATATATATATATATATATATATATATATATATATATATATTTATTTTTTTTATATTTTTTTTTTAATTTTTACCATAATCCACTTCTGACAAAATTTTTTTAAATGGTCGGCGGGCTAAACCAATAATAAGCTGACGGTATAATGCATCCATATTGATGTTTTCTTTTCTTAAAAACATTTTCCATTTCCTTACTTTTTATTAAAAAAATCGCAATTTAGCATTTCTTTAAAGCAAAAATTTACTTTCGTAATCGATGATACAATAATTTCTAATAAATTCACTTCCTCGCAAAATGATTTTATTGCAAATTTTCATTGAAAAGTGCAAACGATGCAACATATTTTTTTAGAAAAGAAAACGCCATAAGATACTTAAAAGTGTAACACAAAACAAGCTGTGTTTTAGTAAAATCAATCTGATTTTATTCACAATTAAATGATATTTTTGATATGAATTTGAGGTTAATTGAATACGCTAACCGTTGGTAGTAAAATTTTTGGTCACCCTAAATAACCAATTTTATGTGGGTCTAATCAATTGAACAGGAGTGTATACCCACAAACACAGCACTTAACTTTATAACTAAATTATATTTTTAGCCATTCTTTTTTTTGCGTGTGCGTGTGTTTTAGCAAACTCCAATAGGACGTAATTTAAAAACTATTGAGAACACTAAACAACGTTAATAGATTTAATATTAAATATATTCTTTGACACAAAATCTCACAACGGTTCCATGGTGTAATGGTTAGCACTCAGGACTCTGAATCCTGCGATCCGAGTTCAAATCTCGGTGGAACCTGAAAAGTTTTATTTTTTATTTTATATAAATAATTTGATGGAACATAACTCATACTGGCTCAGTGCTGCCAAGCTAAAAAATGGTATTTGGGGGATATTTTTTATATTATTTAGTGTATTATCAATATTTGCATAAATATTGCTACTGTTCACGTTTTTTATTTTATTTCGATTTAAATTTCTTGGTAACAAAAAAGATTTCCCAGTTAAATAAAGCTGTAAAATATGTCAAAGGAAAGAAAATATTTCCAAATATACAAAACAGAATGGGAAAAAGAAAACGAATTTATAGATGATTATTTGATATAAGTTTTATTATAAGAAAGTTTTATTTGTTGCGGGTTAAGCATGTATATCTATATGCCTGCATTTAATTGGTGGTTTGCCAAATCATCAGTAGACTTCAGCTATAGTTTTGAAAAAATCCAAATATCTCAAGCTACGGTCACATTTGGTAAATATTTGACGAAAAAAACGTGACCAACATACAAGCTAAAATTTTATTTCGTTTAATTCCAATATTTTTCTTAGTATGAGTTCGCATTTATCAAAAATTATATAAAAATAGGTTTTTGCAGCATAATTAATGTTATTTTGTAATACAAAAAGCAAGTTAAACCAGACTAACTCTGAGCAAAATTGGGTAGCTTTCGATAACAATCTGACAACCAATCGTCAGTAGAGCAAATCCGTAGCAACATGGATGAAAGCAAAATTACCTTTTTGGTATTATTGGACCATTCTAAAGCTTTTGATTTAGTAGAATATCAAATGCTAACTCATGGTAGAATAATATACAAGGTAGCCCTGGATGCTTTTTTCGTGGTACGAACTGTCAAACATTGTGTATATGTGATATAACTACGTTGCACACATAATACCACACTTTTGTTTGCTGCTTCTGTTATACAAACACAGACATACCCTCTCTATTAATGTTTGACATTTTCTATCCCAAAATGTACATTTGTATTAGTTATTCGACCATGTGCTAACTCTTAAACTTAAAAATATATTTAACTTTTCACAAACAGCGATCTAACTATTGGTATCATGCTTATCAACTAGATGGCAGTAAAATGTAAATAATAAATGCATTTTCAGACCATACAGTATGCTGAGGAACCTTTCAAAAGCCATAATATTACACCACCCAGAATAAGAATGTTACTAGCAAAAACATACTTAATACCCACTCTCCTCTATGCCTCCGAAATTTCTGCTGCTTGCAACAGTTCTGATAAAATTTAATAATATTACCCGTTACGTCTATCGTCTACCAAGGTTTGAAAGAATATGCCAGTATTCCTGTCGCATATTTGGCGTATCGTTTAATAACTACTTAAAGTTCAAGAGCTTAGTGTTTCTGCACAAAATTATCTGGGCAAATGACCCCAACTATCTAAGCCGCCGGTTAACGTTCACTACATACCAACGAAATAACCTTCAGATATCGTGACACTGCATCACATCATCGGTTTTTTTATCTATTCAATTCACCAGCAACGTTATTTAATGCAATATTACTCCTAGAACCTATTTACTTTTGCTATTTAGTTTTATTTTATTATTAATATTATTTATATATTTTTTATTTTTTTAAATACTACATCGAATAGGCTATTTTGTACAATTTTAATGTTTATTATTTTTGTTTTAAATATGTTTACTATTTAAGGCATAAGAAAATTTATAATGAGATAACTTGTCGGATTCTAATACTGTAATTCGTGAGATACTGTTTCTTGTTGTATAATACTACTACTTTTTAGGTTAATTTTTTATTGTTGTTTTAAGTTAGCTATCAATATTGATCGTCCGTAAATTATTTTTTAAAATTTCAATTAATTTCCTTATAAAAAACTCAAACCGGTTTACAAATGACATAGCTCCGAAGTAAGATATATAAAAATAAACAAATATACACGAATTCGATAACCTTCTTCTTTTTTCTTTGAAGTCGACTAAAAATTATTTAAACATTATTTGAAAAATTACTCAGATATATTATAAATAGGGGTCGGACTTTCATGCATTTAGAAACTGATTTTAAGCGCTTAACAAATGCACCAAAAAATTAAAAATATGCGCAAAATATGCATTTAACTACGAACAAAGTACCAAAACTAAAATAATATGAAAATATTTATTTTAATTTTTATTATTATTAGAGAAAAAAAAACAAAACAACCATAATCGGGTGTATTATTTAATGCAACCGAACTTTAGTTGAGTTTCCAGTCGGCAACTGAATATTAGAGGTTGCCAGAAATACACTAAATAGCAACTGAAATTAACCGCCCTCAGCTGCCAGTTGCCAGCAGTAGTATCATTTTCAGCAACTGACAAGCCAACTGGGGCTCGGTTGCCATGCATAACAGGCATATTAATATTTTTTAAAATATATAAAAATATGCATTAAAAATTTTTTTAACTCCAAAAATATGCATTTATTGCCAATATATGCAAAAATATGCACTTACCACCAACGTATGCAAAAATATACAGCTACAAATCGATGCAAAACTACTTACAACTTGATGATTCGCATAGATAATTAGTATATACGTCTTTATTTATCACCAGAAAAACATGCCTTTGCATGAAAGTCCGAGCCCTGATTATAAGCAAGTCATTTCCAAATTAAGAAATCATTTCTAAATAATCCCCTTAATAAATCTAACTTTGTTAGGAAAATCTCCTGTCTACAGCCAAGGGAAAGAATTAATTAAATGGCAGCCCCATGTATAGTGAACTTCGTGCAGAGAGCGGATAAATAAATACAATATGAAAAAGCTTTTTCAATATAAAGCTTTCGTACATTTCATAGAGTTGCCGTTTCACAACTTCAAAATACATTACGTTGATTCTCTAAAATAACCCCATTTCGCTGATCATTATATGTATATTTGGTGCGTGACCAATTTTGATTAATCAGAAATTTTGATTAATATATTATTTACACTTTCCTTGAAATAAATATATATATATATATATATATATATATATATATATATATATATATATATATATATATATATATATATATATATATATATATATATATATATATATATATATATATATATATATATATATATATATATATATATATATATATATATATATATATATATATATATATATATATATATATATATATATATATATATATATATATATATATATATATATATATATATATATATATATATATATATATATATATATATATATATATATATATATATATATATATATATATATATAAATATATATATATATATATATATATATATATATATATATATATATATATATATATATATATATATATATATATATATATATTTTTTTTTTTTTTTTTTCTTTCTGATCTTGAAACTTAATAATGGGAGCGTTCACCAGAAAAGCCTGCTACTATAAACGAAATGTCAAAACTTTTAACCTGAATAAACCAAGTGAAATTTTAAAAATACTTTATTTATTAATTTTGAAAACAAAAAGCAACTAACATTGCACATACGGGTATTTGAGGAACAAGCCCGGACAAATTTAATATCGCATGCCACCCAAAATGTTTTATTGTTAATCTGTAATATCCGGCTTATTAAAATGGAGCAACCTGCATTTTCTCAGTCCGATACCTGGCCGAAACGAGTGAGTGGAGACCCACTTTTTGTCTTAACTACGTTTTTGTTCTCAGCGTTTTCGTTTTTAGAAACATAGTTTTTGTGACAAAATGTCTTCATGTGGCGAACAGCAGGAGGAAAACTTTTTGGACATTTTGGCAGTGGAGGATTAGTGCTATCTACTAGTGAAATTTAGTTTGTTCTTTGTTTCCAACTATTAGAAAAACTTCTTTGAGGCCTATTTTTGTATTGACATTTTAAAATGTTTTATGGGCGTGTCCAATATTTCCACTAAGTACAGCGATATATTTCACTCTAACTCGGGAACGGTATGCCCGATTTCGATCAGCGAAATACCAAAAAATTCGTGAAACAATTACCTTCAAACTGTCACAGCCGTACATAGTTTTTGATAGATCCACACTTTCGGAGTTATTCACAAAATAGTATCGAAAAGTGCTTTTTCATGTAAAATTAAATTTAACAAGAATGATTTATTATATAACTTGCAAACGGCTGATTGATTTAACTTATATGTACCGATATTAAGGCAGCTCTGTCTAAAAATAAGACGCTGAGCTTTGGTAACTCGACACTTTCCGAGCATTGCAGACCTTGGGGATTAAATTTATTTATTAAGCAGCCGGATTTGTTTAATACCGACCCAGGGATAGGTCGGAATTCTCTTAGTATCAGTTTCACCACAAAGGAACCAAAGGACCCAAGTGGGCCGGTTGTAGAAACTGGCAGCTCCATGGAACCTAACCTAACTTTCAAAGGATGAACAAATTGCTATTTTCTTACATATTTCTCTGACAGGGACAATTCGACGCTACATTGACAGAGAGCCCGTCATAACGCTGAAGTCGCTTGACATAGCATTTATATGTCAAGCGTCTTCGTTTTTGATCCCATGATACTTTTCATCGTTGTGATATCAACCTTTACACCAGCTGGTTATCAATGCCAATGATGAAAAATCTATCATTAATGCAATGACACATCGACATCAGAGAAATGACTAATCGAAAATATGTAGACAAACGCCTCTACCATTTTAGCTATATCGGCAGCACAAATTCAGCATAAAGATTATTGATGCGACATACATGTGATGACTAAGTGTCATCAATACGATGAAAAGGTCATGCTATCGTTTGCTTCAATGTTTTGTCTGTGCATGTATGCTGGACTGGCTTAGTTTTTAAAAACACTTGCATATTTTATTATTAGCTCTGCCATAGTAATGAAGATAAGTGCACACCAATACATCGTCGTTTTTTAACTTTTTACAAATGCGTTTAAATATAAAAATAAAACAATAACATTTGTTTTAAAATACAAATCACAAACATTATAACATTGTTTACTTATTTCTTTTATACATATGTATGTATTTTACACTTTAATAATATATAATAAGTGACATCGTATTTATGTCATTCCAGTCATAGCATTGAAGACAGTTAAACTTTGACTAAATTCTATGATGACGTTTGTCATCATATTGATGTCTGTTTTCGTTTCATTGATGGCATTTGTCATATCATTGATGTCAGAATTCTGATGATTGGGCGTCATCAATGCGATAATATATTTTTCTATTCCTGTATCAAAATATTAATACCATTCAGTAAATTTTCTTACATAGGCAACTCTGTAGAGAGCTCTTTTAATACAAATACTTTTACGACCATTCGCATACATATTGCATTTTATTAAAGAAGACATTAATTATTCTTACCCTATTTTAATGCATTATTAAGTGGCTGCTAGACAAGTCAATATTCTGCTTCAATGTATGTGGTTGTGTGCGTTTGTACACAAAAAATTATACACATATAAGGGTGGGTTGGGGAAATATTAAAGAATATCAAAATGATTTGGTTTTCATAACAAACGCACACATGTATTGAAGCATAAATATTGACTTGTCTAGCATCCACTTTAGACTTTATATAAAATGAACAAAGCGTTAGAAAGAACTTAGAAAACAAACAATAAAAGTAACTAATAGATAAATTTGACATGAAAAGAAAATCAAAATTTTCCCATATATAAAATGCAGAAAAAACGACAAGGAGGTAACAGCCACTTACCTTTATCTCGAAACAATTGAATATAATCCGTTAGATTATTCTGCTCCAACCAATGGTCGACTGTCGGAAGTGCGGGGTCACTACGAAAGCCATGTTCCAACAACGATGGGTACTCTTTCCAAAATAACAAGACAAGTTTGACAAGGGAAATTGTAAACATGAGACTTAAAATCAATGCAATGAGTATTTTCATTGTACTAATTAACATGCTCGTATGACGACTTCTGGCAGCGACGAAAACGACGGCAAATTGCAAAATTACAACGATGACCACAGCAACAATTAATATTTAAACGTATTGTCTAGTTAATTCATGAATGTACTCGACCGACCAACTACTACAGATCGAAAAGATTGAATGAATGTTTAAAAGAGTGCTACAAAAATTTTAAACGAAAATAAACTATTACAATAACAACAACGTACATACGTACGTACGTAGGTAATGAAACAACAAAATGTAAACAAAAGCACACGCACACAAACCGGGGATAAATTTCAATCAGAAGAAGCAACAATCGTCCGAGCAGCAGAGAGACAGACAGACTGGGTGAATTAGTAATTTAATTTAAATATTGAATGTTTGTTTTGGCAGGTGAACTTGTTTGTTTGTGCGTTAGTGCTTTTCTATTTGTTGTTGGTTTAACCAGATGCACTTTAGAGCAGAGTCTTTTTCTGTCTGTTGATTTGTCTGTTTTGTTTGCCAGCTTGCGCGCGATTTCCGCATAGACAAATTAGTAGGTTTTGTTGTTGTAAAATCCAAAGTTGGAGTTAACCAAGTAAGAAGTTGTTGTAGAGTTCTAATAGCGTTTGTTTTGTTGTTCTTTGAGAAGAGAGTAGGTGGTACAAACGAAATTAAGTTTTTGATTATTTTGTTGTCGTTATTGCTTCTTTTCAGTTATTGTAGGTAATTGGTAAATGCTTTTATTAATGTAATTCATTTGATTTTATATGTACATTTTACATATTTTGTTATTGCTTCTCTTCTTGTTGTTACTCACTTGTCACAATTATTTGTTTTAATTTTTTCTTTTCATACCTATAAAACATTGATTTTTGTTTTTTTCTTTAATTCTTATCACAGCTTTTTTGTTGTCATGTTTTTTTTTTCTTTTCAAAGATTTATTTCACACACATTTTTCTGTCATGTTTAACATCCGTTCTGTTTACCGTTGCAATCCGTTTGTATTTGTTTATTCTCGTTGCTTCTTGAGATGTGATGGTTGTTTCGTTGGCAATTCTGTAGCGAGCCTCCTCTCAAATTCCAAACTGGTAGAGAGTTGCCACATATTTTTTTAAATAAGCAAACAAATGTTTTGTTAAAACAATGATTTTGGAAAGTAAAATAATTGGGTTATACATACACATCATGTTTTATAAGTATACAATTACAACAATACAACAAAAGCTAGATAATGCTTGTCTCAAAAATATACGCGTTTGACGTGGCTTATGCACAAGACTACAAGAGCAAAAAATAATCGCCAATTTTATTGTGCACTCTTGATTTGTGCGTCCGCAACGGTGAGAATAAATTATTTTTACAGTTATAGTGAAAAGTAGAGCCAAATTTATTTTTACTGGACAAAGTGCGGTGAATTGTGTTTTTGTATTAAACATTTTGATATTTTGAATTTATTTTTGTGATGTTGAGACCAAAAAACCTAGTGAGGGGCAGAAAAAGGCTCTGTTAGATTATATGGATATGCGCGTAGAATTTGCTTATGACAGGCGAGAAATTAGAAATTATTGTTCAAAGAAAATTATAGTTTGAGTTTACCATAAAAATCCATGTATCGAACTCTAGATGTTTTTTTACATTTCATTTCACCTGTGACGAAGGATATAAGTTTCAGTATGATTCTGCTAATACTTTTGTGAAGTGTATACTATTTGCCCATTTACTTAATAATTGTTAAATTTTTTTTTTAATATTTATATAATTACAATCTATTTAATACATATAATATAATTAAAAGAATGTAATATGCTATGCTCTTATTACAGCTACAAAACCTGTTAAACATCTGGCATCATTGCAGGTATCTCTCTTTGAAAATCTGCAGGATTTTCAAACATTTTGTTAAGTATGTAGTTTCTCTTAATGGGGTATTTTTTATTGCTCTCTATATTGCTTGATTTTTCATTCACGATATATTGTTGTTGCTTTTAGTGGTAGTTTGCTATAGACTCTATGTATACACTTGCTTGTAATAAGCAGGGAAGCCGGAAAGATTCCCTAACAAATGTGTTTTATGCGCATCAAATATGCACTAAGAACTAAAAAAAATGCTACCAAAATTTAGAAAGATATACTTTTAAAACGTTATTATTTCATTTAAAATTCATTTATGACACCACGAATTATATACATATATTGGTGGCATGCAGTAACGTCCCAGAAAATAACATATATGGACATTATATTCATGGGTAAGTCGAAAGTGGATTCGCGGAATAAGGATATTCTACCTATTCAAAAATATAAGCTCTACGAAGCCACTATTCGAAATACCCAAAGAAGAAAACTCTTTAGCCCGGCCATTGCTATTCAAACAATCTTTACTTTGCAGTGCCATTTTCATGGCCTTTATTTGCATTTTTAATATACATTATTTCAATTTAAAAAGTACATAATTGAAAATTTTTAAAGCTGTAAATAAACTGGAAATAAATAATGGAATGAGGAAATGTTTAAAGAAATTTAGAAAGAAATATATTAGAATAAATTTAAAATCGCCAAAAATAAACTTTCTAAATGTGGAAAAATCTCTAAATTTTTCCATCACAAAACATATTTTTTTGGTTTTTTGTAAATATGCATATAACAATTTAACAAAAAAAAAATATATGCCGCAAATATGCCACAAAAATTATAATAATGCCGAAAATATGCGACTAAGTGTGTAATACGCAAAAACATTTTGTAAAGAGTAAAATATGCGTAAATATGCACTAACAGATCGATGCCAAAATTCTTAAAAAATTCTGAAACATAAATATATTATATGTGCCAACATACATATATCGCACAGAAAAAAACCTACAATTGCATATTTGCGGTTTCCCTGGCAATAAGATACAGACGTATGTATCCATTTCCTGAAAGAAAAGTAAGAGTTGCATAGAGTATAATATGAAATAAAGGAATCAGACAGTTTGGCTTTCAAATAAATCTCAATAGATGATTTTTCTGTAACGACAGGACATGGCATTGAGAAAATGGGGATGATAAATATAACGTTTCTAAAGAAACGTACATTAAACTTATTACAATGAGATAAGAAAGAAAGAACAAGAGAGATGATGTGTAATGAAAATGATGAGTAGTTTTTTGTCCCATTTCCTATGTGTATGTTTAGTATGTTTAGTTTTCTGGCTCCACAGGTCTATTATGAAAGTTTGTAAAATACAGTTTGCCAAGAAGATATTTGCAAAACGAAACAATTAGTGGAAATTATTATTTTTTTTATTCGATTACGGCATTGTATCCATACTTTACAAATGTGTAGCCCAAATCCTAAACTTCTTATCCAATTTTGAGCTATGATGTGTCAATTGGCTTTCCGCTGACCATTTCTTTTTTTTTTTTTTTAATTGAAAGTCATTATATCGGCGTAAGTTAAATATTTGAATTATGTAAATTATAATATAACACGTATATTACGGTGTTGTACTTATATTTTAATTGCGGATAGGCATTTTATTGTTGTTTATATCGGCATTTTCGGGCAAGATGAAGGAAGAACAATTATTATTTTTTTTAGCACACATACTGCTTAGACCTTTTTGGCTTTTCTGTAGAAACACCCAGGGTCTTGGCAGGAATCGAGCCTGCGACCCCCGGTTAGTAGATTAGCACACTATCCACTACACTACGGGGGCTCCCATTGATTAAAATTTAGTGAATTCGAATACAGTTTCTGATGAATTTTACTGAAATTTGGATACTGATTTGAACCTGGTCGAGCACCATATATAAGTTAAAATTGGTACTGATTTTACTAGTGAGGGACATAAACTCTTACTTACTAATGGTACCAGACTTGCATTTTATGTTTATACACATAAAGAGATGAATAAAGACAAATAACTATTTTACTTATATACTTCTGCGTCTAGTTGTCTCAATTTTTATCCGATTTACATAAATAATACCTTTATGGAAAGCTAAAACTGTCTCACAAGCTGTCAAATATATGGTAGAATACTCTAAAAATGTTCCATTAAATAAAATTTTCAAGGCTAATATATTCCAATAAAATAAAGAATTAACCCTTCTTCGCAAAATTGTTGAACATTGTAAGGCCATATTTTGAGATTTTGGGGGCCAAATTGGCGATTTTCGTGAGTAAGTGAGAAATAACGGTAAATTTTTGAATAGCTCTCAATATAAAAAAGTCATAGAACAAATATTGTTGCCGATGGCTAAAGTAATCATTTTCGACAATAAAATGTGCTTTTTCGCGTTTTTGAGATATTGCTAATTATACAGGGTGGCGCAGAGTGAGCTATATGGTTTAAATTCCTTGTAACTTTTTTAATTATTATTTTTCTTTGTTTTTTTCAGCATTTTGTGAAGAAGACTTAATGGATTAATTATGAATCATTACACGATCGAACAACGTATAAAAATAATTGAATTTGGCGTGCATATCGGCGTCATTTTAATGTGCGCATTGCATCCACATCGTCAGCAATAAACCATTTGATTTGAAATTTACGTCAGCATGGGTTTGTAAGAACCCTTCCTGGTGGCGGAAGAACACCAACCGTGCACACTGGTCAAAATAACAAACCAAGAACCATACTCCAACTAAAAACCAACATTCGAAATTAAATCATCGCCACTACACCCGAAATTTTGCGAAAAGTTATGGAAAATATGCTAAAAAGAGCACGTATGTGCGAAGCAGAAAATGGACATCACTTACAGGATATAATTTTTCAAACCTAATTGCAAAAAATTCCCCAATTATATACTGTATTAAAAAAATTATAATAATCGCATAAATAAAAAGGTTTAAGCGATTTAAACCTTATAGCTAATTCTGCGCCACCCTGTATTATCTACTTATGTAATAATATTTTGCGTATTTTTTTTTTCGTTGGATTTTCCGTGTTTATAAATATATTTTCAATTTCAAAATTTCAAGTTGGGATAGCAGCACCATTAATTGTCAATATAAATTAAATGTTTTAATTATTTTAAATTTGATATGTTAAAAATATTTCAATTAATTTTTTAAGTTGATTCTTCAAAAATATTTAAATAAGGGTTTCAAAGAAGTGTATTAATTGGAAAATGTTTATTAATAATCTTTCTTAAAAAGGCCAGCGAAAAATTAAATGACGCTAAAAATGGGATATGTATTAGTACGATTTAAGTCTTGAAATATGTGGGAAAACTTTTTTTAACCTTAAAATCAAGGAATTAAATAATCGTCTGATATTTTGAGTTTAGGTTTACTCACTAGAGAATATACAAAATAAATGGAGATGAAACGATGACAACTTAATTCTTTCTATAGATAAATCTGCATTACAAAAGTTGGATGTTGGAATATATTATAAATTAATTTAAAATATTAAATGAAATTAATTTGCTGGAGTTTAAGCATTGTCTATATGCTTAAATAAATTATTTGCTAGGTTTTGTACAATTTTCAAAGCCTACTATGCTTATTTTTGAAAATCATTACATATTTGTGAGTTCTCAAATGGTTTTTGAAAGCTTGTACATAAGATAATGAGTTTGTAACTGTTCGAAATTATGTTTGAAGTCTACTAACGATTTGGCAAAGCACAAATGAAATGCATATATACAATGCTTAAACTACAGCAAATAAATTTTATTTAAAATCAAATTATGACAATATATAAAATAATAAATTTCTTAAAGGTTTAATTTAAGATATATTATATTGTAGTTTTTTGTTGCATAGTACATTGATGTCTTCTGAACGTATTATATTCACCATATATATAATACGTTAATATGACGTGCTTAATTTTGTAAACATTTGGTAATTTTGTCTACTCCCATGTGTAATGTTCTTATTTTCTGTTCCGGCAGCACAGTTTACAAATAAAAGCTTTAGGTCTTTTCTATTAAGCTTTTTAGAAAGCTTTGTTCGGTTTATATTTAGAAATAGCTTTTAGCAAAGCCAGCCATAAAGTTCTGTACAAGAAGCACTAATAAAACCTACATACAGAGAGTATGTCGACAGGTCGTTTCATACATACACTTTGCAACATGATTAGCCAACTTAACACAAACTAACAGTAGGGGGTTCAGGTTTGTCGATTTCTCGCCAAACGTGGTGATTTTTCAACTTGTTCGGCGAAAAAATTTCAATTTGTCGACATGGTGATTTTTCTGGCGATAAAAAAAATTTGTTGCCGATTTTTATGGCTATTTTTTTTAATCAAAATTAAACTTAAAAATGTTTATAACTCATCAAAATTAATTTGTTTAAAGTGTACTGGAAGATATTAAAACAATGTGATTTTGATGCCCTTTTATATATTAGTTACAGTCACAAATGGATTTTGAATTTTGATAAGAAACATTTACAAGAATAGTTTTTTTTTGCGATTTTATGTCCACTTTTGGGAATTTTCTGCTAAAGTTTTATACGATTATTTTATAAAAACTAATATTAAAAAAACTGTTATATGAACACAAATTTACTATAAAATGTATGTGAAGAAAATCTACATAAAATAGATTTTGGCGACTTTTTGGTGATTTTTAAAATCAGTTTCGCGAAATAGGTCAGAAAAATTTGCCAGCAACAAAAGTACACATATTATTACTTACCCAGGTTTTTTTTTTGCCAACATGTCTATCACTAGAAAACATCTGTGACCTTACCAGTCAACCGAGTTGTCTCAAATTCTCTTAGACATTCAGCAGAATAGTCAGAAATTTGCTGGTGCGCCGCACTGTGGACCATATTTTGAGAAAGCGGGCAAAAATCTTTTTTTATGGTTTCGATTTTAAAGTTATGTTACTCATTTGAAAGTAAATACCAGTGAACCTCGGGAGCCAAAAATTTACAAGTCTATTTCAACCATATCAAAGCGAACAGGATGCCTAGAAATGAGATGGTATTCTACATAGCAAGAGCTTGGTTCTTATTAGGATCTTAGTACTTTTTGCGGACGAAATTTTTGATAGCAACTTGGCCTTATTTAATGTTTTTGTTCGGATATTTTTTACAAAAAATGGGTAACTTTTTAATTCTTATAACATTTTTGTAAATATTTTCTCAAGAAAGAAACACAAGAAAGAAACACAACGAAGTCTCAGAAGTTCTGGATTCTTTCGCCGATTTGCATACGAAATGTTTTGCTAAATTTATAATTTTACGTCATACTTTTCGGCGATTGCAAAATTTTTTGAAGTTTTTGTTTTGACACTTTTCCGACATTCATTTAGACTATTACAAAAAAAAACTCTTTTGAAATTATACAAAAAAGAGTTGCGCTTGTTTCCCAATGAATTTCGGCATTAGTTGCCGAATTTACATTACTGCGGAGACTTCTCAACAAATGTTTACTGGGCTGCTACAAACATGTTTGATTGTTTTGAATAAATTTTGTGTCATATAAACTGTACGACCTTAAAAACTAGCTAAAAAACTATCTTTTCTTAGGTTCCACCGAGATTTGAACTCGGATCGCAGGATTCAGAGTCCTGAGTGCTAACCATTACACCATGGAACCCTATGGCTATCTATCAGATAAATGGTCAGAGCAAAATTTTTGCAGATATTTTAACTTGGTTTAACAATTTGAAGCTGTTGTTGGTAGTAAAAAATAAACGTGATTTATTTAAAATAACAAAATATATTCTAAGAAAATCAAAAAGGATAATAAACAAAACAAGCGATATTTCATTAAAATCAATCGACAACTTTTGATTTTATGTATTTGCAATTGAAAAATTGCGATTTCCTTACAACACACATACACTCACAAAATTAAAATTTTATTGGTGTATGAAAATCGTAATTGTTATCAATTGAGTTCAATCACTTAATTGTTAATAAAATCAAAAGTTGGTGATCGATTTTAATGTATTATGGGTTGTTTCGTTTGAAACATATTCAGCAATATCGTAATACAAAAATATATGATTTTTTGTATGTTTTATCAAATTGATATATCTCGAACCCTAGAACCAATATGAAGAAACCGAGTGCAGATTCGAATTCAGCATAAGAAGCAACTTTCAGTTGCTCCATTCCCAAACCTTGTATACTTGTGTTATTTACCGCGTATAAAATTTCATGATTGAATATTATTTTTGGAAAATAGTCTTATACATATATTCGAATTTACATAAAATTTGAACGGACAAATATATTGTAACAAAACTTTAAAGGTGTGCCAATGAACATTTACAAAAATGCCCACCCTGTCGTTATTTATCGTGTTATATCTAAATAATTACGTACAAATATTAAATAACTTTCGGTATATTTGCGCCACACCTGGCACGTTAGAAAGTTTATAGCTTTGTTGCAATCGTTGCTTTGCACTCTTCAACATTTTTAACGAAATCATACACTTTCTGGATGGACTATCACTTTTTTACCTAATTTTTCTCTTACTCGCATTACTGATAACTTTGCTTTCAAAACCTTCCAAATGCTCCGGAAGATATATATTTTATATGACTGAAAAAACAAATCATCCCTTTGGGAAAAACATCAAAAATAGCTGCTTTTTTAAGTTATCAACTGTTAGATTAGTGCACCACATAAAAAAACTAAATAAATTAAGATCACTCAAAAATTGCAAAAAAAAAATAAACTTTTGAGCGCAATTATCTCTGAAACTAAAGGAGATATTCAACGCATGGTTGCAAATTTTTTGTACATATTATCCAGAACTATCTAAATATAAAAAAATTTCAACAACCATACCATATAGGAATTGTTACACTATTCTAGTCTCAAAATGTATCAAGCGGGGCAATATATTGGTAAAGATAATTCGAGTACGCTGAATTCAGTGGTGGCAGCCGTTTTATAAAGTTAGCTCTCGTTTTTGCGATATTCACGATTTAAAATGTTCTTATTAAATTGCCATAAACACGATTTTCTTATAATTTGGCATGATTTTCAAACTAAAATTTAGCTAATTTGAGTAAATATGAACAGTATTAAGATATTCTATGACTTTTTTTGCGAAAACAATATTTTTTAAAAATTTTTCTAAAATGTTGTTTTTTTGCAAAAAACATTTTGTGTGAATAAAAACTACAGTACAAATTGGTTTTATGTAAATTTATGAGAATTTAAATAATTAAAACTAAAAATTTTTAAAGTTTACTTTTTACTAACATTTTTACGAAAAAAAGTAATAGTTTCTTCGACTTTTTTCCTTTTGGCGATTTTTTCGCTTTTGCCGATTTTCTTATTTTCTGGCTATTTTTTCGTTTTTAAGCCATATATTTTTGGCGATCTTTCTAGTTTTGACGATTTTTTTTGCATTTTGGCGATTTTTGTGCTCTTTTCATTTAAGCTTTTTTTCCATTTTGGCAATTTTTCCGTTTTGGGACTTTTTTAGTTTTAGCGTTAAGTCTGCAGCAAAAATCGTCTTTTAATAAAAATATATGGATTATATAGATTTCAATGCGCTAAATTGAAAGCCATTATCAGTTTCTTTGTGTCGGCCTCAGATGCGGAATAAAATTACGTTTAAGTCATTCATACATAAGTTTATTATCAGGTGTGCCACAGAAACAAAACTGGTACGAAAGTGAAAACGAAGATATGTTAAGCCGAAACGAAACTAATTTATTAACTGGGGGTTCCAATTCTACTCTACAATAAAAAAGTGGAAATAATATTTTGAAAATATACAAACAAAACCAGCATTAAAAAAATCGTTTTGCATACTTTTGGGAGTAACAAATTAATATTAGTTCCATAAGTTTTGCATGTTCATAGTGGCGCTTTAAGGTATGTAATTTTTTCTGTTAGAACTTTGTTATGAAAAAATTCGAAAGCTGAAGAAGCGCAACCAAAACGCTACGAATTTGAAGGTGTGAATATTTTCACTTTCGTACGAGTTCTGTGACAGACCTGTATATTTCTAAATTCTTCGGAGTTCTTAAAAAAATAGCGCCGAAAAATTATTTTTTTCATGCAAAATTAAACTTTTTTTAGTTTTGAAAAACTCATAAAAAAATTAAAGCTTTAGGAATGTTAAAATTTGGACCACTCTGTTGAAATACACGTTAAGCTACACGGTGTCAAAGTTGACTACCTCGGGCATGAAAAACCTTGTCGGTTTTTTAACTTATTGTAAAGCTTATAAATGGATAAAGAAAATACAGTTTATTTCATTAAAATAGCTTTAAAGTTTTCAAAGATATTTGGCTTTGAATTTTAAAATTTTGGTTTTTGGCCTAGACTTTGTTCTCTATTTTGTCGAAATCTCCGGTAATAGCGTACCCATAATTAAAAAAAACAATTTTATGATTTTTAACACAATCATTGACAACATGCAGAATTTTTTTACTAATTTCAACACATGTAGTCGTGAAAAGGAATCAAAATCGGATAATATTTGTAAAAGTTATGAGGCCGACATAATTTCTCATGCCCGGGCTAGTCAAATTTGGCACACTGTAACACAACCTATGTTTCAATAGGGTGGTCCAACATTCATCATTCTGAAAGCTTAGGTCCTCCTCTATGATATTTTCATACATCGTTTTGTAATCGAATCGTAAGTTTCAAATATACATATTTATTACCCTTTTTTCCAATTGGAACCACTGTGCGACGTTAGATAATACTATCAGGAACGGATTGGTAAAATTGACGATCGGTCACTACTTTATGGAACACATTAGTGGGGTTTCTTTGGATAGAAGTAATACTTCCTGGCTGAGTAGGGACGATTGTAAAGTCTGGAGGGCAGATATGTGTTCATGATTAACGTCAATACCTGCCTCACGGCCTAATCTGATAGTGTCTTCATTACACCGAGTGAAGTTGAGTGTTCACCACCACCACCGAGCTACCCCGAAGGCACACCTGTGTGCCTTGCAGCGCACACACAGGTAGCATCTTCTCATGCATGGCCGGCCCACCATGCATAAATACTTTGTTAAAGTGTTTGAGCTATCTAGTCTCACTACTACATCAGCAGCATATGCAATGCATACCAGGTGACCAAAGAATAACCGGCTGGCCTTGTAATCCACAAATAACGTGTAGACACTGCCCGTAACTCAGTTTTCCCCACCACCCGACTACAAAGCACTACTAATGCAGCCACTGTTGGTTTAGTAACAGCACAAAGAGGCTTACAATTGGTAGCCCGAAGTCCAACCAGTCACTAGTACTGGCCGAGCATCAGTCCTTTAGGCAAACCTCTCCCAGCGATTTTGATAGCAACCACAGCCACCACGTGAGCTCCCGAAGGAGACCTCACCAGCAACCAGACACAGAATCATCCTTCCTGTCGAGGGAAAGACGCATTCCGCGACGAACATCATCAAAGATGATATCGTCTAACGACGAGCATCATCTCCTTAGCCCTCTGCAAGGTAGGTCATCTGTGGGGCTACTGGTTCCCGTGGTGCCAGTTTATGGTTACTGTTAAAGCCTCGAAATAGAACCCCTAGAGGTTAACTTTCTATTAACTTTGGTCTTAGGTGAGACCATAGGTGCTTTTTCATCTCCTTAATGACTAGCGTAGGCAAGCCTACTTCCTTAAATAAGTATATGCACGCCCGTTGCCCTGTTACTAGAGATTGGGTAGTAACACATAAGTTTTATAGGTAATTGGCCAAAGGTAATGTCAAGAAAAACCAATTATCCTTTTCCCCAGAAAGCATAACACCAAGGTGTGAGATTATCACCAAAATGCATGAACCGTACTCCCCGGGAGAAAGTCTGGAGCAAGACTTAATTTGGAAAGATCCGAACTATTACTAGGTATGAATAACAGCGAGTACCATAATTTAGGAAACTGGCACCGCTAGAAGTATTGAAAATATTACCTGCTACTGGCCGAGATTGCAACGATATAAGCTTAAATGGTTGGGTAGACGTATCAGTGGCTTTATCATATGAATTTATTGGCTTAATGGCAGTTTCTCAAAATACATTTACTACTTCTTTTCATTGCGCACTAAAATTTGTTATTTTATTGCTCAATATTCAATAGAATTTCCCACCATTTTTATGTCTGGAAGACTAGTTGTTCTGCATTTTTAATACAAAAATGCTCCCACTTTTTTTTGTAACTTTTAAAACACAAGTAAATAATAAAAATAAATAAACAAACAATCTAATTATTTGTGTAAAGTTATACAGTAAAAAAAAAACAAAGTTTAAAAAATCATGGAAACGTGCTAAGAATCATTAATTGCCAATTCGTACCCCAAAAAATTTAAACAAAATTCGAATATATTTGATGATTTAATGGTTGTTCCTCCAAAATTTATTTTATAGCTTAATAGCAAATAACGTCGCACAGTGGGGCCTATCGCAAAACTTGTGCTAATAAATGTGCTCCTTTAAAATTACAAATTCGAATGCAAGCTTTTTGATAATTTGTCTCTTTTACCACAAATTTTCAAATCTTTTTAGGATAGTGTAAAGAAGTTAAGTGGTGAAAATGTGAAAGAGAGCTCAATTCTGGAAAGCAAAAACTAGATTTAAAAAAATTTATTTTTGTTTTTCCTACAAACTCTTCACTGAACAAAAACACAGAAATTCAAGCACATGCGGGACGCAATGTGCCAAAAGGTTGTGCATATTGTGTTCAGCAATTTTTGTGATCCTTCTTTCTACGAATTTGGGTATAAACTGCAACCACCACATGTACACCCGAAAAATTTTCATTTCTGATTCGTGCTTAAGGGATTTTTGAGAATTATTGAAGTACAAGTAGTTGTTATCTGTCAGATATTAGTTCCATTCATCGCACTCCCAACGTGTTTCCAGGTTCTGGTTCACAAAGTATCGTAGCAGATCCCTCCTTGCAGAGCTCATCTGAGTTTTCGTTTCTCTTCACTATTGCGTCTTATTTGACAAACTGTTAAAGTTATATATCAGTCAGAGCAAGAACTATTCATATTTCTCATGTGAAATTGTTATAAGTTTCCACAGTTGCGCCCGTTATACATCTTTAACAGTTCTTCTACTTCCGCTCATAAATTTCTTCGGCAGTGTTACTAAATTTACATGTGTTGGTTCCTTTTTCATCTCAGCTCCGTTTCCGTGAGGCCCTCATCAACTCTCAGTTGTCATCGCAAGAAGAATTCTTGACTTTAGTTAGCTCTGTTCCATCCAATTAAATATGAACCTTAAGCCGGTTTATTTTTCGTCTCATTTTCTGGCGCGTTTTCCGCGTGATTACTATCGATTTACAGCTGTCATTGCCAGAATTAGCCCTTCCTTGACAATCTTGCAACTTCTACAGTATGACTATCTTTAGTCCGGTTCTTTTGCTCTTGCGTTTAATTTCTATACGGTTTTGCGTGATCCTTATCGACTCCCAGCTGCCATCGAACTACACTCTTTAAAAGTCCTTCTTTTTTCGACAGTTTGGTGGCCCTTGCGCTATTTCCACTCAGAAGTTAGCTTATCGCATCAGCTCCTGACGTGTTTTTCACGTGATTACCATCTAGCTTATGTTGACGTTGCAGAAATTACTCCTTCTTTACTGCTGAAAATTTGATGATCCTTACTCCGATTACGCTTTCGTCTCAATTCTTTGTGTTTCTATATGATACGAATCAATTTCAAGTCGTCAGTGCAGAAAAAATTCTTGACTGAAGATAATTCTTCCTTATTAATATTTTTATGTTCGCTCCAGTTAAATAGCACTGTGTGTAATTTTTTAAGTCATGGATATAACCATATACGGAAACTACTACGTGATAAAAGACCAAAAAATAGACCCGTGTCTCACAGTTTTGCCCCAGGTCATGCACTTCTTTTTATGAGCCCTCAAAGATTTGGGGCCTCGTTGTCATTTTTGCAAAAAACTGATAATTTTCTGAGGCTCATATCTTGCAAACCATTTGGAATTTTCATGTACTCTCTGAGGCAAAGTTGTAGCTTTTGTCATAAAGAATAAAAATTGTGAACATATAAAATCAAAAAAAATTCATCTTCAAGATATAAATCCCCAAAAAATTTAAAAAACTCAATTTATGTTAAACCTTTCAAAATTCAAGGATATAATCAACTATAAAAATGTACGTAAAATCTCAATAAACAACTTTTTAGAACATATGAACTTCCTAGGAATGATTCTTAATACCGTTTAGGTAGCGCTTAGGTATCCGCAAAAGTAAAAAATCGAATGTTTTAAAGTTTTTTGCGATTTTGATCTCGAAGATGACGTTTTTTTTTGGATTTTATATGTTCACAATTTTTGTTCTTTCTTTTTTATGACAAGAGCTACAACTTTGCCTCAGAGAGTAAATCAAAATTCCTAAAGGTTTGCAAGATATGAGCCTGAGAAAATGATCAGTTTTTTGCAAAAATTGCACCGATGCCCCAAATCTTTGGGGGCCCATAAAAAAGTCCTTGACTTGGGGCAAAACTGGGAGACACGGCTCTTTTTTTTGTCTTTTATCACGTTGTGGTGTCCGTATATGGTTATATTTTTTCATGTTGCACTGTGTAAGTCTATCGCTCTCGTTTTGCGTGATTTAAATCTATTCGCAGCCGCCGTCGGAGGACATAACAGCTCTTTACAAATCCTTACTTTTCAGACAATTAATGATCCTTGTGCTGGTTCCGCTTTCGTCTTAACTCCTCAACGCCGGTTTTTTATTTCGGCTGAGCTCCAAATGCTTTCGTGTGATCTGAATCCACTCTTAGCTGCCATTGCAGGACTTATACCCCCTTTAGCAGTCCTTGCAGTTCTGACAGCTTGATGATCCTTACGCCTATTTCTCATTCGTTGGTTCCATGTGATTCATATTCCGATTCGTCTGACTCATTCCTGATTAGAGTTAGCTCGATACGCGATGATTAAGCTGGTTCCACTTTCGTTTCAGTTCCTGACGATTTCACGTGATCCGAATTGAATCCCACATATCATCGCAGGAATTCATCCGGTACTGTAGTTAGCTTAGAGAGTAGATTTTCCGCCCCATTACAAGGTGTTCTTGGACATCTCTCCCTTCAGTTAAATTCGATCATTAAGCCAGTTTTTCCACCGTCTCAGCTTCAGACGATTTCTTGTCATCTTCCACTTAAAGTCGCAGGATATATTTTTCTCAATATAGTTAGCTGAGAGATTAACAAATCGGCTCTTAGCAAGACGTTGCTATCCATACCGTTCTATTCATGATAGTCAATTATATCGACGAAGAAAATGCGCCTCCCTGCACAGACCTGCGTACGCAAAAGATAATCCCGAGTGAACATGCTATAGATCGGCACCTTTTTAGCCGACTTCAGAAAAGAAGGAGTTTATGAGTTCGTGCGAATTTTTTTAATATTTGCACAGACATAACTCTTTCTTTTGTCAACCGATTTCTTTTTTTGTTTGAAAGGGTTTGTCTGCAGTTTGGTCACATAATTTTTTTTTCGAAAATCGGAGTGGGGAAATTAGCTCCCCTATGCATAACTCTACCATTTGTCAACCGATTTTAAAAAAAAATTTTTTTTTGGTTGTATGGGTTTGCTTGCAGTTTGGCTCCATACTTTTTTCGAAAATCAGTGGGGAAATTTGCTCCACCCCTCAATCAGTTTGGTACCGTAAATTTTGGTCGAAAATATGTGTAGACGGCAAGCTATGATTACTTGAAATATGTTAGTTGACAACCTTAGACGATATATATTAATTATGTACAATTATTCTTGTTAACGCGACCGATAGATGTACATCGTTAAATCGACTTCGTGATCTATGAGGAGCCAGAGCATATCTGTATACACTTTATGAAAATTCGAAGAGAATATTGCAGAACTTGAAACGCAATGTCAACCTCTTATACACAGAAAAAAATAAGTTTCGTTTTTGATAACAAAAATCCCGGTTATTCAATTAATTTTTTTCAAATTTCCTGTGATAAAGAATTCCGCTCTATTGATTACAAAAATTGTAAAAAAACTATACATTTTTAATAAAAGCGAAATATTTGAATGAATAAAACATTTTGTGAAAACTTATAATATTTTTCAATAAACTTTATTTCAAATTTAAGTAAGTTTTTTTTTTAAACTTGGGAGAATTTTAATAAAAAATGTATTTAAAATTTACTTTAAAAAAATACATAAATATATAAAAAAAATATTGATATGCCTGGGATACGAACCCGGCTCTTCCGACGTAAAGCATGCACTCTGCAGCCGAGCCATATCCCAGTTAGTTATTTTTTAATGAGATAAAACTTGATTTAAAGTATGTACTTACACCTGGAAAGCATGTCAATGTATACATCGAATTATGTACATATGTATTTGATTTAACGGCTATGTTTATGAAATGTTTGCAATTTTTCGATAACTTTTTTATCAAACACTTTTGATGGCGTTATTTTTAAAATGCGCGGTATTGACAAATGTTGTATTAAATTAATGACAAATGTTATTGAAATTAGTCTTTTTTTCTGTGTATGCACAGTTTTCTTCTTTGGTACAAAAACGTCTTGCTGTTTCAAAAATTTTTAAATTTTCTTTAGAATTTCTTCTTTTAAAATCCTGGCCATTGCATGTGCAGTTTAACTATAAATTTATATGATATAATGTTGATTGTTAAAAGATGAATTAAATTAGCAATATTGTAGTGATTTTTGGAATATGACTGAAACATTGTCATGAATTTTAAGTAGGCAAACTGACGACAGATAAAACTCGACGAAAAGTGTTCTTAAAAGCCATAGAATCATTTGAACATTACGTTGACTACTTATAAACAACGAATGATGATGATGATGATAATGATTATGGTAACATTTTAGAATGGCGAAAAAAGTAAATAAATCACTAGAACTAAAACTCAACGACAAACAAATTATTCGTACGTCACACGCGTGTGAATAAACAACCAAAATATATGACTTCAGGTTGGTGGCTTCAAAACGTTTTAACGAATTTTCTCAGACAAATTCAATTAGAGGCGATTTAGAGAGTTTGTTGTTGTTCCGTTTGGTATAGATTCTGGAATATACGAAGAGATGGAGGAGCAGCAGGTTTGTATGAACAGTATTTTTCAATTGAGCCAAAGGCAACAATTAAACGAGAATTGGGTATAAATGACAGCGCCAAAAATTTTATTAGTGCATGCATTGAATGCAAAATGATTTGGTTTTTTTGTTGAATTCGTTAGTTGATACTCTCACTACGATTTGTATGAAGCTGAAAGCATTTAGTTTTTTTTAACAAGCAAGAGTGCGCTGATTTCTAACAATTATTTTTTTTATTGTTTTTCTTCAAAATGCTTATCTTGTTGATATTCTAAGGCTTTATCTGTTCGTGGGTATAAATAGTTTGTGTGCGTTGTTGACAGCAAGTATTCCTGCCTAGAAGTTTATCAGGCTTATTTCAAATTAAGCACTACAAAATGTTTAAAATTGTTAGTATTTTATTTTTTTGGCCAGTAAAAGTATCAAATAAAATTTGAGTTTAAAATATTTTTTTTATGATTCCAGTTCTTTTTGTTATTTGCCGCTTTGTTGGCTTTGGCCACAGCTGCTCCATCTCCAGTAGCTTCTCCTAATCCTGCTCCTGCACCTGCTCCTCAAGTATTTTATAGCGGTTATCCTGGCTACGGTTATGCTGCTTATCCGGCCGTCTACTATGGTTAAATGGAATTTAGCTTGAAATGAGCGTAATAGACTTTGGTGTTTTGATTATACGGTGGCGTTTTTAATTAAATTTTTTTTTACTTCTTTGTTTTATTAAATGCACTTGAAAATATAAGTTTGCGATTTTAATTATGGAAAAAAGTGTACCGAGCTGTGAGATAGACTGTGGAGAAAGTTGCTATTCAAAATCGGTCTTTAAGTCAAAGATATGTGGTTAGGAAACAATAACCGCCTCTTTGTTTTTAAAAAAGAAAAATGTACGAGTTAGGAAAACATTCAAAGGGGGCAAAAACTTCCCTTCAACGCCAATTTAGCGGTCGGGCTGTCCTAAAGAAATACTTGCCATAAGTATATACAATAAGTTTTCAAAGACACCAAAGCCCCAAACTCAAGTTGATCGCCAGAAAATATTAAATACCTAAAATGTGTTGAAGGGTTAATTTTCTAGTTATTCACAATTAGTACTAAAATATCCCTCTAAACAAGACTTTATAAGTCTATTTTGTATTAGTAATATGTTTTACGCCATACAAAAGCAAACTGTAGAAGTAATAATTATTTACACACAGAAAAATTTCCATGTAAAATCGTCGAAAACCAGGTTAACTTAACATTTTTCGGTAGTGATTTTGGTTCATAGGTGTTTCATGTTAAATCAATATTATTTACAATAATCTTGAAAGAAATTTTTTCCTTTTGAATTAACTATATTTCATGTTGATTTACTATTCCAGTACAGTTATATCAAAATGAATTTGATACTGAAATAATACGAAAAATCATATTGAATCAAAGTAATTTCGAGTTGAAACAACGTGAATTTGATATTGGAACAACACGAAGAATCAAAGTTATTTCAAGTTGAAACAACGTGAATTTGATATTGGAACAACACGAAGAATCATGTTGAACCAAAGTTATTTCAAGTTGAAACAACGTGAATTTGATATTGGAACACCACGAAGAACCATGTTGAATTAAAGTTATATCAAGCTGAAACAACATGACTTTAATGTAGATATTTTATTGATTATTTTATTTACGTGATAGTCATCAGAAAACTTTTCGTTGTAGCTGACTGCCCCAGCCACGATTTGAACTCGTGCCACCTGCATGATAGTCCACGCGCTAACCACTGCAGCCACAACAGGTTCAAACTTTTCTTTACTTATACACTAAATAAATACCATCGTATGTAAAATGCATTTCATTTTAATTCAACATGATTTAAATGATTATTTAACATAAAACTTATTTGAAATTAAAGTTATAGTCATGTCGATTAAAAATGAAACTTAACGTTTATAACAAAATTGTTTTAACGGTGATTTAAGGTTAGATTAATAATTTTCCGTTTAAAATTAATATGAAACAATGGTAATTTTAAGCCAGCAGCAGTAAATATTCGCTGGTAATTCGTTTTTTGTCGTATACATAGACGACACATGTAAGAACCCAGCAGCTAAAGTTACAACTAGTAACGCTTTGGGACAGTCATATTACTAGTTGAAATGGTAGTAGTCAAAAAACTACAGTCATATTACTAGTTGTAACAAGTGTAGTAACGTTACTGGTCAAAAAAGAACAATCACATTACTAGTTGTATCGAGACTAGTAACGATACTAGTCAAAAAAGCATATTACGAGTTGTATCGAGACTAGTAACGATTCTAGTAAAAAATGAACAAATTTTCAGGTATACGATTTTATATAAAACCAATTGTTAGCTATTAAAAAAATAAGTAGAATGTGGCTCGGTGGGTAGAGTACTTGCATTAAAGTATGAAGAATGCGTGTTCGTACTCCGGTTGAGCCAAAGTTTTTTTAAGAGTTACAAAACTCTTATTCAAATTCAATTTATTCGATATTTTGCTTTTGTGGCTTACCGAGTTATTGCACTAAGCCTCTCAATTGAAGATTCAATAAATAAATTACTCGTTTAGAAAAATTTATAAAATTGTACTATAGACCTTTAAGAAGACCAAAGTTTTAAACTCAACTTAAACAGCACAAATCATTCAAAACTTAAAGTGTGTTTAAGGGTTAATTTCGTATTTATCCACAATTAGTACACACAGAAAAAAAAGGAATGTAAAATCCACATGGCGCAATTTTGATTGCAAATCATATTAAATTTACAAGAAATAATTTGTCGTTTGAGTGTGTTAGTGTTTACTTGCTTTGTTCATTGCTACAATTCACTGTTCTGCTTAGTTGTGTGACTTGTTGTTGTTTATTCTTACATGTGTCGTCTATGTATACGACAAAAAACGAATTACCAGCGAATATTTACTGCTGCTGGTTTCAAATTACCATTGCTTCATATTAATTTTAAACGGAAAATAATTAATCTAACCTTAAATCACCGTTAAAACAATTTTGTTATAAACGTTAAGTTTCATTTTCAATCGACAGGGCTACAACTTTAATTTCAACTAAGTTTTCTGTTAAATAATAATTTAAATCATGTTGAATTAAAATCAAATGCATTTTACGTACGATGGTATTTATTTAGTGTATAAGTAAAGAAAAGTTTGAAGCTGTTGTGGCTGCAGTGGTTAGCGCGTGGACTATCATGCAGGTGGCACGAGTTCAAATCTTGGCTGGGGCAGTCAGCTACAACGAAAAGTTTTCTGATGACTATCACGTAAGTAAAATAATTAATAAAATAGCTACATTAAAGTCATGTTGTTTCGGCTTGATATAACTTTAATTCAACATGATTCTTCGTGTTGTTCCAATATCAAATTCACGTTGTTTCAACTTGAAATAACTTTGATTCAACGTGATTCTTCGTGTTATTCCAATATCAAATTCACGTTGTTTCAACTTGAAATAACTTTGATTCAACATGATTCTTCGTAGTGTTCCAATATCAAATTCACGTTGTTTCAACTCGAAATTACTTTGATTCAATATGATTTTTCGTATTATTTCAGTATCAACTTCATTTTGATTTAACTGTACTGGAATATTAAATCAACATGAAATATAGGTAATTCAAAAGGAAAAATTTTCTTTCAAGATTATTTTAAATCATGTTGATTTAACATGAAACACCTATGAAGCAAAATCACTACCGAAAAATATTAAGTTAACCTTGTTTTCGACGATTTTACATGGAAATTTTTCTATGTGTAAGAACTGATTCTTTGAAATCTTGCATCTGGTGTTTATTTTAGGGGGAGTTAAATTTACCCGCACCTTCTCCGCTTTTGCACATAGTTATACTAACTCGGCATAGAATATCTTTGTAGAGCTTATGTTGAAGGTGTAGGATAAGAATTAAGTTATAAGTTTTAGTCGAACTGAATGGGTTTATATCCAAAGAAATTTAATTGTTTTGGCTTGAGTTCGGTTTTAATTTAATTTTTCCATTAAATTATAATATTTTTATTTGGAGATAAATCTGAAGCATGTAGACAAAGAAAAATTTTTGACTGCGCGGAGGGTTGAACTGGCATGTTTCGATAGCTCCCGCTATTCTCGTCAGAGTTCTTTGCCGCGTAGACCACTCGACCAAAGTCGGTGGCTTGCAGCCAAGAGTTGAATATCATTTAACTTAATCAGTTCATACTGTCACTCTTAGAACTTTATTTCGTTTGATAGTTATTGAAATTCTTGTGTTAAGATTCTTGTTATTTCTCTATTGTGTTATGAATTATCATTGATAATTACAATTACCAGTCTGTGAATGTGCGTAGGATAAGTTCAACACTTTTGTGTAAAACACGACGAGGAACATTTTTGTAGAACAATCCAGCCCGCTATAGTGCCCCTGAAGGGGAGTTTTCTAATCCTTATTTATTTACAAGCCGATAATACCCATAAATTGAAGAGCTAGGGGGTTAAAATGTTCTACAAAAATGCTAACCGTGGTGTTTTACATAAAAGTGCGGAATCCATCTAATACGTTAAATATAAGCCCTAGAAGATATTTTATGATGAGTCAGTATAACTATGTGCAAAAGGGGGGAAATTTAACTCTACCCAAAATGAGTCCCAGATGTAAAATTTCACAACGCCCATATACGTATATATTGGTGGGTTGTACCAGAATACGCGTTAGAACCTTGTTATTAAAAAAATTATTCTGTTGCACAGTGTAAATATTAGCAATTTTTGCAAAAATCAGGAGATTTCACTTTATTGTGAATAAAATCAATATTTATTAAGCGATTTTCATGAAATAAAACTTATTTTGTCGTATATGCGTGTGTGGCGTTATGATCAGTTAATAAAAATGGAAAGTTTTTGCCATTTTGGATTTTTTTATAATTTTTTTAATACTACAAATTTTCCTATTTGCTGTCAACTTTGACAATACATTTACATTCGTTGATTGGTTTAAAGAAAGAAGTTCTAATAATAAATGAATTGGAAAATAACTTTTAATTTCTTTATTTTATTTATTAACCAATTTTTTCTCTTCCTTTTCACAACTAATTTTAAGCGATCGAACAGAAAACAGAAATAACTATAGCTTTAATTATGCTTCCCAGCGGTAAAAAGAAGCAGTATGGAGGCCTTATAGAAGGCATCTTTACACTTTCTTTTGGAAGAACGAGTACTTCACGCTGTATTCCATCTTCTTATCTTCTTTATACACATTGTCGTTGCGGGGGAGTTCTTCCTACCGCTTCTTTTGGAAGGCCTGATAAAAGGCATTGTAAAAAGGCCATTTTGATAGGTTTCTGAGAAAGGTCTGGCTGGCATAAAACAAAAATTGTGGTAAATTTTTTTTCGGTATTTTTATAACGGCTTCTGTATTTTTTGTTAATGTTAAATTATTATTATTATTATAATTATTATTATTATTATTATTATTATTATTATTATTATTATTATTATTATTATTATTATTATTATTATTATTATTATTATAATAATAATAACAATTATTATTATTATTATTTTTTTCAGGGCCAGCACTCAGGGATCATCCCCCTACTTATGCAATGCATTGTGTCGGAACTAGGACAATTTGTTATAGAAAGAAGAGTAGTTTTATGGACATTCAATTTGAACTTCCCCACACTAAAAGTGACCGGATACACCTCTGCAGGCAGTTTATTCCTCATACGAAACCATTCGGCCAAAGTACGAATTTTTTCTGTAATGCATAGTACGGTTCACTGGCAGACCGACCACAAACTGATGTGCTCTTATTAAAGACCGTGCTGTACACAAAAAAGATCGGGTTTTGGGAACAAGTTCCTGATTTCATTAGAACACATTCCGTTGTTGTAATGATAGAACAGTGAAACACATTGCGTGTATGCTTCAGTGAGTCAATAGAGTTTGCTACCCTACTGTCACCGATAAGCTTCTTCGCCCTCTCCTGTATACGGTCGAGTAGCTGCAAAATAGACATTGAAGCACCGGCCCACACATTTGAGTTTTATTCCATTTTCGGTCGGATGTAGGTGGTATAAATATTAAGGAGATCAGATGGAGTGAAGTACCTTTTACATCGTCTTAAAAAACCGAGACACTTGAATGATTCTTTTGAAAAATGTGATCGTTCCATGGAACATCAATTTGGATGTCAAGGACATTAAAAGCTTCTGATTCCTTAACATCTATATCGTCCATAATTACAGATGAAGTAGCATGTTCGGTCATACGCCTGTGTGTTAGCATACAGCATTGGGCCTTGCAAGCATTAAAATCGACCCTATTTGCTTGACCCCATTTGGAGATTGGTGTGAGCTAACGATTAAGTGTATCATTCATCATTTTTCTCATGTCCCAAAACTCCGACAGGCTTGGACTATCGGTGAATGAGTATGGGTGGCAAATGCTGCTATAATCTGCGAAAGAGTAGATAGGGTTGAAAGTTTGACAGAGAAGGTCATTAAGAAATGTAAGATATAGTGTAGGAGAAAAAACGGAGCCCTGCGGAGAGAGATGAGATCCCATCTATAACAACTTTTATAGTACGATCGATGGGAAAGCTCGATATAAATCGATAGAAATCATCACCGACACCAAAAGCAAAAATTTTGACAAAAGTGCGCCATTCCATACTCTATCAAATGCCTTGGAAATATCTAGAGCCACCACCTTACTTTGCCGAAATGGCATATTGCGTGGCACCACTTTTCCGAAAGGAAGGCCAATAGGCTACCGGGGAGCGTTCTCTACGGAAACCATACTGCCGGTCGCTGAATAAGCTGTTGGATTCCAAATACCTCACAAGATAAAAATTTACCACATTTTCTATTACATTGGAAAGCGCTGAAAAAATTGCAATTGGGCGGTAATTTTCAGGGTTGCTAACCTCTTCATTTTTGGGGATTGGAGTTACATTAGTAACCTTTCACCACCTTGAAAATTCACCAGCATGGTACGAAGTGTTGAAGAGGGTTCCCAATGGACGCGCTAGCGTCGAAGAGCACTGTTTCAAGATCAGTGCTGGAATCCCATCCGGCCCAGGAGACTTCTCTACATTGAGCTCCGCTAAAAGAATATTTTTGGTAAGTTACAGATACTCTCTCGAGCACGGTGATTTTCCGGCAAGTGATGGCTTACCGACAAATGAGAACTACTTGCAAATAATTCAGCCAGACTTTTAGCTTTATCAACAGGGTCAGTGCATATATGGTCGTCCTTTAAAAGAGTCGGAACTGAGGAACTAGCATTGTCCGTTACCCTTTTAACGAATGACAAGAAGATCTTGCTAACCCGAGGGGCAGCAAGAATTTCAGTACGAAAACGCTGCTCGTACAAAGCTGGCACACGAAGATCTCTCCCTTTTGCGTAGGGAATCAGTATCTGCGTTTTTGTTACTACACCAGATACTGAATACCTCCTCTATAGATCTGACTGCATTTCTCTGCACGTCTGATTGAACCAAGACTTCGCTATGGATTTAATTAGGATTTTTTGTTTTTATAAAGAGAAGTAACACAATCAGGCAATTAATGCCTACCAGTTAATTAAATTAATGTGTCACCTTCTATGGGAAAGGGATAGTGTAGAGAGAACAGGTAGTGAAGTGGGAGAGAGATAGAAACCTTAATTCATTTACAATCCTGTTATTGCGCGTTTTTTTGTAGAGAAGTGTTGCAAGCCCGACTGGTGTCAAGTAGAGGCATTGAGTTGTGTAAGCTGTGTAGCCATTTTATTAGTTCTTTTACTTCGCCTACGGTTTTTGCTACAATACCGACGAAGGAGGGTGCTGTGAAGTGCATTAGGATATGTTAGTATTAATCGCTGCCGGTACTGCCAAAGTGATCAGTGCTATGCCTTCATAACTTTAACAGTCCAACAACAACCAACACAATAACACACCAATGCACATGAGAAAAATGCATGATGTTGTTGGCTTGCCCGAAACTAGTCTCGAACTCAAGACCTCAGGGTTTGTAGTCAAACGCGCTAACTACTCAGCAAAGAGCACGCTCAATGTGGTCTTGATCTCCCCAGAGAACCAGGGAAAAGGTTGTTTACATTCCTTGCTTTGTTACGGATTTTTTTTTTTTTCCTACCTCGGCATTGTCACAAAAAAAAAAACGTTTATCCTACATTTATGAAATGGCTCATATGCGTTAAAAAGAATTAGTTTCCAAACCCTGACATCTATAACATCCCTGTAAGTTAGAATGAGCGAGTAGTTATCATAATTCCTCCTTTAATACATTCCCCATGATGGTGATCGTTCACCGTTATTTTTTTTTAGCCAATCAAAAAGCGACACAAATGAAAAACTTGAATGTCGAATGTCATACAGGGGAGATTGAAGCAAGAAGGTCAGAAAGAAGTCAGTTGGTTTTATGAGTTTGCTTAAGCAAGAAGAAAGTTACTAGTACTGGCAAGAGAAAAAAAAACAATTTGTACAGTTTAAAAGTGCTGACGGGGAAAAATTTTATGATAATTTTTTGAAAAAAAATGAAACGTAATTGCGTTAGCGGTAAATGTAATGAACAAATATGTATCGATATTTAGTTCAGAGAAGAAAATTAATATATGTATACGGTTTCTGAAGTCTATCAGAGTTTGAAAACCAGAGAAACTACCAGAAACTCCAAATTGTGAATGTTTTGCAAGGAAAAAGGCAAGAGGAGGAAAGTATAAATATTAAGTTTAAAAAAAAAAAAAAAAAGGTGTATATACATAAAGCTAAATTGCGTTAAAAAGTGCCTCTAACAATTCTGCTTCGGCTTAATTATGAAGCAAAGTGATAAGAAATGTAAAGATGCAGGAAACATGCACAAACTAACCCTAAAGTAAGAAATTAAGAAGAACGTTTCCAAATTAATGCCCGTTTAGGTAACTAAAAGTATATGAAATAGACCGATAAGAGAAGGTACAGTGAACAAAAGATTAATTCTAAGTCAATGCAAAAAAAAAAGAAAACGATAACTAAGTCATACATTGTTTAATAAATTCAAAAAAAAAAAAAATGCGCAAAATATAAAAAAAGGTCATGTAAAATGTCGTCGTAAGAAGAAAATAAGCAAAAGAATATTAAAAAAAAGGTATTGTAAAGAAAGAGAAGCGTGTAAAAGAAAAACCAGAACTTTGATTTTGAAAAAACAAGAGGGTTTTAATTTCAAGCAAGAGGAAAAACCCAAATGTAAAGTAAAGAACAATGTAAGACGCTAGAAAAAGGGTGAAAACCAAAACTTATAACAGCGAAAGAACAATTCGAAGATAAAAAAAGAAAGAATTAAGAAAAAAAAGAACGAAAAGTGAAAGAAAAAGAAAACGAAATTATTCCAACGAGTGCTATTGAAAATTTACAAAACAGATTATTAGCAAACAGACGAGTACCTTCAACAATACAGTTGTGTTCATAAAAATAGAAATGATCATATTTGATTCAAAAGTAAACCTAAACTTAATTTTGACAAAACAAGCCAAATTTGTTTACCAGAAAGAAAAAAAAACTAAATAAATGAAAGTACCAGGTGGTGTGATATAAAAAAAAGGAGAAAATCGAAAATCACGAAAAGTCTCAAACAAATAAATATACATAAAGATAAACCGGCAAGATCGAAAACCCATCAGTAAACAACAACAATGAAATCAACAAGAAAGTAAAGCATGCCAACGAATATCAACAGTAGCTGCCTCATCTCCATCACCCAGAACAGTCATAAACTCCTAAGTATACATAAGTAGTATCTTTAGCAACCTTATTATTATTATTTGTATCAATACCATTATAGTTAATTATCATAATTTTATATATAGTTCACATAACTCTTCTTAAAATTTTTCCGTATAGTGGGAGACAAAACCGTGTAAATGGGACATTGGCACATAAGCCAAAAGACATTCACTACATTTCACAAACCTGTAGAGCTAATTTAAACTCATTCGCACGCTTTTGTCTCACATCGGATCTAGGATTTAGCGACTAGTATCACTAGAATTATATTGATCATAAAACTTAACCTCACTAAGACAATTTATAATACTTTCACTCCTGAATCTTTACATTAAATCATACAGAACTTTTTTTTTGTTAAATGGATAAAATGCAAAAAAATAAAGTCATGAATTAAAATATGCACTAGTTTTTTTCCCCCTAAGGAATGCTGGGTAGGATTGTAGGCGAGAGTAGGCAGGTACGGCGACTATGTTAGACACGTAAACAGAACTTAAGTTATTAGCCTGGTTTTGTTTCCCAACAATAAAATTTTCTAACAGTCAACTAATCACAGTACGCACAGTGGTATTATTAGGCAAGTGTGAGTACTTATATGTTATGCGTCTGGGAAAAGCGGGTTGAGAACCTAAATTGCCACGGACTGAGCTAGTCGGAAATCGAACTTGCCTCTTGACCACCGCCTTCATCCCTTAATTACTATTTTTTTTATCGCTACCTTTTGTTTTTCTTTAACAAGCAAACCGGCGGCGCATAACATATATGGCGCCCAACGAAAAGGCCTTTAAAAAGGTCGAAGCATTTGAAAACTATTCTTAAATTTTAAAATATATATACATGCATATATGTGTATGAACATATGTATGTCTGTATATATGTATATATAAACAACTAATAGCCACCTTATAATGAAAGGAAATTGGTTTCATAATTTTATCACTGTTAGAAAATTTTATGGTTCAATCTTAACTCGAATTATTTTCATGCACCACTGTTCTGCATAAGTCTTGACTACTGTGTGTGATAATCTCGGTTTTAATTGCGATGCAGGACGTGTCACATGAAGGTAGTTCTCAACGGAAGCTATATTTCACCATCATAATTTTATATTATCGGTTCGAGTTTGTCACAAGTCCAGAGCCGACATCAGCGAGAAGCTCGGCTGCCGTTGCGGTGATAAATTCATTTCCGAGTTTTTTTTTTTGTACATGTCCTAAACCTGAGACACTCAGTCCGTATCTGACTATTGGCATTAAGCGGTAGATACGCAGCGAGTCGATCGAATTTAGGCATGGAGTGTAGCGAAAATTCGCTATAGTTATCACAGTTTCCGTAGGAAGATAGAATTTACATTTACGCGCACTTGAGACATCATTTTCAGTAAAAAAAAAAAAAAAAAAAAAAAAAGTGGAATTATTAGGACGAGTCAGAGTAGAGATTATCTATGCCTTCCTAATAATTACAATTTACAAAGTCGCCTTTCTAAGCTTTCGCTTGCATCTACCTAGCATTCCGGAATTGAAGATATACACGCCCTTATAATTTTATCACTTATCAAAAAGCATTTTCTTGCCTTGTTTTTCTTTTTTATTACTCTCTACTTCATATATTTGCCACATTATACTCGCATAGAAATTTTAGCCTACATATATATAAAGATAGCTTTGTTTTTTCTTTTCTGCCAATTGCTTGATTTTTTTTCTCTTCGGTCTAGTTTCGGCTCATTGTGTGACTGGGCTCGTTTTGTCTTTGTGTCGTCGGCGAACTTGTGTTGGTTCAGAACATTATGAACAAATACAATACGCGGGCGAACACAGATCAGAAGAAAACAGTTTCAACTAACAAAAATCCAAGTAAGACTTCAGCGGGCCTCAGAGCTACCGCATCTACAAATACAAAAAAATCAGGTTTATCTGCCACTCCAGGTAGGGGTAGGGGCAGAAGTCTAGGAGCTCAAAAATCGAGCAGTGTAGCTAGTACGTCAGGT